>OX421889.1:2447500-4895000 GCA_949128085.1 Cetonia aurata
ACTATGTTGTGCAAACCACTGTTTTGTGAACTTAGAAGCGTGGATCGCCGTGTTATCTTGTTGAAAAAGAAAGTTTTCTTCTAAGAATTCAGGCGGATTGTCGATTAATTGTGTTTCTAGTATTTCCACATATGCAGCAGAGTTCATTTTCGCAGTAATCCAAGCAATAGGAAATATACCCTGAAAGCAAAATCCACCCCAGACCATTACCTTGCCTCCTGCAAAATTCCGACCCATTGACAATTCTGTGACTATCACACTGACAAAAGTCAATGCTAGGTTTTCCACTATCACCAAACAACAATGCACAATCTCTCGACGCGCGTTTCGCTAACCAAGTTAGCATCATCTGGAGATGATTAACAGTAAGGTAAAATTTTAAACCTACGATAATATATACAACAACGTTTCTGTACAGGCGCATTTTTAACGGGGAGGGATGTGACAAAGTCCCTCCGTTGAAAATTCGTCGGTTCCATGAATTACTCTAATTACCGAATCGTAAAAGTGTACGATCTTTAGAAGGTTAGGTAGAATACGATGACTATATAAGGAACATCTGTGCAAACAAGTGTTATAAAAGGCAATTACGCGTCTAGTAATCTATACAATACACTTTCTGGAATTGGCCCCTTGTCGGCATTCATATTGACCTTACGTTTGGCGATTTCTACACTTTCATACGCATCTAATTTATAACTCTTGTTTACATTCTTTAGTAATTTCAAATTTTCTACGCTAATTCTATGGTTATTGTTAAAAGCATGGTGGGCAACACTTGATTTTTCTAAACGTCCATACTTTAAATGTGCCATGTGTTCTTTAAATCTCGTTAAAATTGATCGCTTTGTTTGCCCGACATATTCTAAATTACAATCTTTACAACTAATAGCATATATCCCAGATTTTTCTAATGTTTCTATAGTATCCTTAGGGTTCCCAAGAATTCTACTAGGACAACCTTTTGTCAGTGTGATAGTTATTGTTACACCAAAGGTTCCAAAACCCAATTACTGGACAATTCTATGCTTTTTCGTAAATTGTGCCAGTAGCATTGTCAGTCATCAGAATTATCCAAGTTGAACTTTTTCTCGCCTGAGAAAACAACTCTTTCCCGTTCATGATCCGAGGTCATATGCCTTTTGGCAAACGTCGACCTAGCTTCGATGTGCTTCACAGTAAGTTTCGGTTTACTTAATCTTTTGCGCCATTCTAAATTTTCATTACTCTGCAAAATTTGGCGTACACGTCTCGTCGTAACGTCAAGTTGTAATTGAGCACGAATCTGGGAAGCAACAATGTGATTTTCTGTTGCCAGTCTAAAAATTGTTCTTTTGTCGCAGCTACTAACGATCGGTTTTTGACCAATTCTTTTAATAGATCCATACTTCTCCCCTAATTTTAAATACGAATTAGCAACATAATGGCTTCTATTAATTTTCTTGGCAATCTTCCTGTTAGACACACCATTTTTGTATAAAGCATCAATAAAACACTTCTCTTCATGAGATAACTGTGTTCTCCTCGGCATATTGAGCTATCTAATGATAAAAACGACCGCAAACTAATAAATGAGGTCCGTTTCATTAAATTTGGTCTTTCGTGGAAGTAGCAAGGCAGAAAATTAATTTAAATAACGTAAATCTCTGTCTGGATGTACTATAACTCTTTCCGCCACAAAATGATAGCTTATACCTAAAAATCAAATAAGACAGTGCATTCCTTATTGTGACTAGCTGGTATCTACACAGGTAGGTGGTGTGAAACATATCGGGACACGCATAAAAGCAGGCGGTGCACAGTGGTTCCAAATCGACATTTTTTGCCAAAAATCTGTAACTTTGTCATCTTTGGACCGATTTTCATAAAATTTGGTATGAGTACTGCTAAATAGTTGAAGTTTAATGTGAACAATTAAAAACTATGAAAATATTATTACTTTATTAAGAAAAAAATATCTACATATGAAGATGTGTAATTAATTGCATATATTTCACCTTAAAAGATTAAATTATAAAAACTAATATAATAAACACTACTTATTAATATAACAATTGAGAGTGTTTCGAAAAGAATTATATGTAGCGGTTTATAAATTTTTCATATAAAAATATGATTTTTTAAATGCGGACAAAGTGACATAAATTTTATCCACGTGTTAATAGTAATAGGTGAAATGATACAGAGTCACAACTTTAATGGAATCAAGCATCAATAATCTAGTAACTGTGTGATCTAAAAGAGACTGCAATTTTATTTTGGCACCTATATCACTTATTCCCATGTTATCTGGATAACACTGGGTTTTCGCTTCGAGCACGTACTTGTACGCTGGAAACAAATTGAGGTTTTTATCTGTAATACATTTTCTAAAGTACTCATACTGTTGTTTAGTTAAATCTAGATCTAGTAACAATGCAAGTGCTTCGTCATTCGAATAAGGCACCAGAGATATCTTTTCTTCCATTAATTTCTTATGAAGCCCATCCAAGGTTTCTGTCGGCATAGAGCGTAACTGTTCAATAATGACAGCATGTTTACTTTCTCCAATTGAATTTAGGCCTTGTATATAGGAATGGTGAATATGATCCAACCCAGATTCCTGAAATAGTCTAATGGCTTGTCTGTGCTTGCTTCTGGCCGATGATAATTCATAATCTTTGCACGGTCTTCCTCGTTTACTTGCATGTGATGTAGATGGGGCCTCCTCTTCATCGAAGTGTATACGAAAATCGCTATTGAGCCACTCAGCATATCTTGTCAAAAATATGTCTTTAGATTTGCCAGCTTTATTCCATCGCTGTTTGAATTCTGGCAACAAATATTTTTGAATTCTTGCAACAGTACAGGTGTTATTTGCTTCAGTTAAACCAGGAAACCTTTGTACGTTTGTAACCTTGATGTACATATGCACTGTACTTATGTGCTTTCCATGTTCTATTAAACGAACACATAACTCGCGTTTATTAATATTTATATAGCTCATGTTTTCTATTTAAGTTGTTTTAATATGAAGAAAGATGTTGAAAACAATGTAATACAGGTTTCTGCAGAACTAACAATTGTATCTTTTGTGCTAGCTTTTATACTTAGTACTTACCACAAGAATATCACAAAATGTATTTTGGCGCAAATAGAAAAATAATGATGATTCTAGAAATTCGCGGTTGTTTTGATTGTTTTTATTATGCCAGTAACAAACACGGATTTGGTTAATAACGATATTTTCTACCTTATCAACTACTAATATATTTTTAGAATTTTATAATCTTTATAATGTATGTACCTGAGAGGGCACATATAAAATTTTATTTTATTCATGTAATTAAAAACATATATTGTAAGCATTTACGCTATGCATTAGAAAATAATAATATGCAAGCGCGCTCCTGTTCCCAATTTTTTAATTTTCACATAGAAATGCAGCGAAATGCAGTTTGATTTTAGTACATTTTATAGACAAATATATTAGCTTCCAAATGCAGTAAATAGCTTGACCCGGGCAAACCCGGCGAGTAGTTAAAAGTTTAGTTAAAGTAGTTATTATCTAATTTTCAGCACAGGTATGAAAAAACGATTCTACAAAAGAAACTAATGTATTTTTTAATTAGGAAGTTATAGGTCTGGAAAGTAGATGAAACACTCGTTCTACTGATATATAACACATTAGTAAATATTGATAAAGGATTAGCTTATTTCACTACACATTCAATGCACGCGCGTATGCCTTTCTCGGGAAAATCGGAACGCTCAACTTTAAGGCACTGTAAAACAATAGCGGAAGCTTCAAACAAAAAGAAAATTTGGTAAATAATACTTTGGTATGTACACTTTACTATAGTAACAATTTCGAACATCAAGGATGACATCGCCAAAATGCATTTTTGGCAAATCTCTATTTGGACTGAAACCACTGTGGGGCGTCATTGTTTTAATGATCGGTCATAAAGTACATGATGTAATGCCAGTGGATTTATAGCAATTTCCTCTAGTGTATTATCTCAAGAATACATTTTAATTAATCAACAACGTGGCATATCAAACGAATGAAAGAAATGCACACTCCACCCATAAATATGTACATATACTCAAGTTCAACTTCAGAAGCATCAAATAGGTTTTCTACCGCGCGCAAAAAAATATATGGATGTATAAAGTTCGTTGACACATTTATTTATGTCCCGCATAAGTAACTAGCTGACTTTGTCGAAGAATTAATAAGAACGGCTCATGTGGTGCACATCTGCCTTGGCTGGTTGTCTCAATTAAACGGAGTGTTTCGGTTTAATCAAATGGAAAAAAAATTAACGGTTATAAAGACAGGGAGGGTGTTGACTATTACCATGCGTCATAATTTATGATTTTAACGTCTGTGTCGAGACGACATTTTTATGTGTTTGTGGGAGTCATGATGAGAACATTAAATTTTCTACATTACAAGTATGTGATATTAAATTAACACAATTAATTAAGAGAAAAAAATTATTCGAAACGATATAAATATAATAATAATAATTTATTAAGTTGCCCAACAGAGAAGGGTCCAATAACAGGACAACATTGCATTATAAAAATACATGAAGTAAAAACAGTAAATACCTAACTTAATACAAAAAAAAAAAAAAAAACAGAAAAGACTAAAGCTAAAGTAAACTAACATCTAAAAATCAAAGCATAACATTAAAAATAATGGACACTATTGGTACAGTTAACGATGACAGCTTTAATGGAACAGAAATTAATGTAAATATCTCGATTAGATAAAGAGTTGTAAATAAGAACCATTCGATAAATATGACTAAATAAAGACGAGGAGTCAACGCCATTATTAAGCAAGTTAAAAAAGAATTTAATATCGGCTTGATCACGACGAAGATCTAGAGAGCTAACACCGATCATATTCAGAAGACCTACATGACTGAATCGTTGAGGAGGATAGACATGCTGTTCCCTGAAGTGCAAGTACTTTAAGAAACGAGTTGCTCAAGAAGATATATGTAATTTTTATATTTAGGAGATCAGACAACAGATGCATATTCCAGTCTAGATCTAATAAAAGCATAATAAAGCGATAATACACGATCAATGCGAGAGAAGTTTCTGGAAGTTCTAATAATGCAACTGCTAGCATTCTAAGAGCGCTGTTGAAGACATTAAGAATATGATCACTGAATGAAAGTTTAGTGTCAAAGGTTATACCAAGATCTTTGGATGAAATGGTTCCGTTCAAAACAATATTGTCGTAATGATAATCATACATGACAGGTTTATATTTACGAGAATAAGTCATAACTTTGCACTGGCTAACATTCATCGATAATTTATCTGATTTATATGATGATAATCTCACTTTGGAAGTAAATGCAATTATCAACACTATCAACGATTACAAATAATTTAAGGTCATCGGCGAAGAGAAGTTTAGGAGAAGACACAACATTACAAATATCATTAAGAAAAATGATAAAAATAATAAAGAAAAGAGGGCCAAGATTAGTTCCTTGAGGAATACCAGAAGAAGGATAAAGGTGTGGAGATTTATAGCCCATATATTTAACATAGTTCTTCCTGTTCTTAAGATAGGAATCAAAAAGATCAACAAGTTGCGAAGAAAAACCAATAACATCCATTTTATGAAGCAGTAAAGTGTGATTGATCAATATGATCAAAAGCCTTAGTGAAATCCGTATAGATAACATCAGTTTGCTTGTTATTATCGATATTAATAGATATAAACGGAGTGATCTCAACTAATTTGGTAACAGTGGAGCGCTTACTGACGAAACCATGTTGATTAGTGCGTATAAACAAAAGCCATTAACGATCGACTCTGCAGTATGCAGTTCATCACTGTTGGTGTCGCTAACAATCTTGGGAATTCCGTTATCTTTATTTTTAGTATGCACAAATTTCCAAAACTTTTTGGGGTCGTTTCCGACAGAAATCTGTATATGTATCATACAAAACCTTGGAGGTAAAAATTTAATTTCTCTGTGCAACTGTTTAAACTTGGTGTAATCCTCATGTGACGCATTATTTTTATAAGGTCGGCATAGATATCCCTTTTTATGAATATATATTAATATCTTGTGTTAATCATATAAAAATAATAATACTAATTTATTAGTTACTGTGACACATTTGTGTATGTAAGAAGTCAACAAAAATACAGCAAAAAAAGAAAAAAAAAAATAAAATAAACAGAAAAATATTACCAATTTAACTAAGAATTAACAAAAATTATGCAATAAATGAAAAGAAAGACAAAGTAAACAAACTCAAACCCAGAAATACAGCAAAAGAAGAAAAAAAATAAAATAAACAGAAAAATATGACCAATTTAACTAAGAATTAACAAAAATTATGCAATAAATGAAAAGAAAGACAAAGTAAACAAACCCAAACCCAGCCTAATAATTAAAGAATTCATTGACAGAATAAAAATTATGCTGCTTCAAGAAAGTTCTTACAGTTTCTCGAAAATCTCTATAGGAATTGCCAATATTTATCAACCAGCAGATTTTATTAAAAATTTTAATACCTAAATTTTCGGGATCCAAGCTTGTTAAATGCAACGGTACATTCAGGCCTATGCAAATCATTTCTAGTCCTGGTATCATGTGTGTGTATGTCAGCTTTTGTTTTAAGTTTTAATCTACTTTTATATATACAGTGTGTTAAAAAAAGGTTGTCGGATATTTTACCCATGTTGACTAAGACTTTTTTGTTTATTTCCACGAGTACAATAATTGGGTAAAATATCCGACAACCTTTTTTTAACAGGCTGTATAACTACACACTTCCAAGATGTATAAACTTGGCAGAGGTAACATTTGATATTTTGCAAAAATCGGTCGGCATGAATCGGAAGTTCTACCACCAGTAATAGCCCTGACAATCGCTTTCTGCGCCAAGAAAACCACCTCGGAGTGGGGGGTATGCAGCCCACAGAACAATAGCATACTGAATTCTTGACTGAATTTCCGCATAATATAAAGTTATTAATGTACTGGTAGATACATACGATTTTAAGCTACGAAAAAGAAAAGTTTTGGCAGAAATTTTTTTGGCTAGTGCGTCACAATATTCTTTCCAACTGAGATTCTGATTTAGTATAACGCCCAAAAATGTCGTAGATTTACTCCGAGACTTTTCATCGATTAAAAATAGAAACATAGATATTATTCAGAAACATTACACGAATTGCTGAATAATGTTAACCGCTGGCTTATATGCTTTTCAACACTCTATTCATCTTAAACGAACATCCGTTGTTTTATTGCAAAAACTATATTCCGCGTCAGAATCCCCACCAAACACCGAACAAATAATACTCATTTATACCAAACGGCCACCACCATTCCGTGAACGATTTTAATTGTCCCAATCTATCTAGATCTCTAAACCGTTTTACTGCGTGACTGAAAGCAATTACACATAATATATTTCAGGGATTATGAGACTAGTAATATTTTCTGGATAACGGTACAGTTCCAGAGCCCCTGGAGTTTGGCGGTGAACTGGGAACATCGATCTTTAAATTAGGCGATATCACGTGATGTTCAGTTATCGTTAATGATTGCATCAGTAATGAGCGTGGTGTATTAGTTTCGAAGTAATCCAGGAAAAGGTGACATATTCCTATAGTATATCTACACTGGGAGAAATCTTTGTAATAAAAACTTACATGGCGCAGTACTAACGATTTTGTTACAAGCAAGTGGGCTCTAACGTACACGTTTATCATTTAATACTAGCCGTTGTAGGAAAAGTTCACAGCTGTTTGTAGGATCAATTTTGTTTGAAATAGTAACACAATTTTGTTAAAATTTGTATATATTTGGAAGTAGCAAAAATTGTTACTCTATTGTAGGAAAACTTAGCACACATTCTGTAATTATTTCACAATGTCAGTATATATTTTTACTAGTACCTTACTGTGATATCTACCATTACACAACAACGTGCCAATAAGGCCACAAGATCATATAATAAAAAAGACTATATGTTTAAAACCCATCCTATTTCGTACTTAAAAATATACATATTTATATCAGGTAATTATAATTCGTAATAAAAATAATCTTCTATATGCTTAATATACATACATATTAGAATGTCTGGTGAATAAATATTTGATACATTCTTTATTTTAATAAGTTCGACATTTTCTACAGTGTACGTTGAAATTAATAATTTAAATCAGGTTTTTTTTATGTTTATATTGTAGTTGTTTTTAATTTGATAAATATTCACATACAATATTTGGATGGTAAACGTTTTGCTGCAAATTGTACTTGTCCCTATATGTACTACAATGTGTAGTATAAATGCTGACAATTGTAGTAAAATTTCCTACATTTTTCTCTCGGTGTACTACAAAAAGTTCTTATCATAAAAGCAAAAATATCAGAGATATAAATAAGCAAAAGAATGCATTTTATTTTTTAATTTTACCAACGGAATCTATCAGATCTTTCCCTGAAAGAATTAAGTTTTCTATAAGTTTAGTTGAAACAGTTTTTGTATAAATGTGCCACCCAAAAAACTAAGAGCGTCATTATGTAAACCTCCTGTGTGTTAATCCAAATCAGGAATGATCAGACGCAAATTCGGTTGGAATTACTCTTTGGCACCTCAGAAAACATCCCAACACCCCTCTAGTCATCATCAAATCGCTTTAGCAAACTCTCGTTAGAACCCCATTCCGTGTTGACAAAAGAAAAAAAAATAGGAAACCTGTCCAGCAGGAGGAATGAAAATGGCATTAAGGAAATGCAATTAGTCGACTATACGTCCTCGTGCCCAGGAACAAGGACTTACAAACGCAGACAGCGTTCTACTCGTTTGATGACGTGGCATGGGAAAGATTCAAGAGGATTGTGAATGACTGGAAGTCCCTAGGGAAAATATGCGGTAATTTTCTACTCGTCAAATGCAAAGGTTGTCCGTTTCGTTTAGTGTCTATCGCTTGCATTCTAACATGCTGGGAGATAAAAGTGGATATTTACATTGTGTTTGCCGACGGATCCTTTCCTATTAAAATCTTAAATAATATTTATAATCAAATTCCAAAGAGTTTTTAGGTTCTAATTTAGAAATAAATGATTGTATTATTTCAAAATGTTGCACAAAAATGATTCAGCCTTTAAGCAAGTGCCCCAGTGTAATGACAGGTCGAGGGAGTAGAGGAATACTTCATTGGTGTTTTTAATAGAAAAATTTTTAACTAAACTTTTTAGAGAATGTACACACTAAAAAATTGTAGTAAATTTACCAGAATTCCTGCTAAAAATTCCAGTAACATTTGAGGGAAAATCACCAAAAATTCAGTAATTTTATGTTTTTTAACAAAATTACCTATACTCTTGGAAATTTCCGACATATCGACCAGTATTTTTCAATTTTAGGTAAAAGTGCTGGGTGAAAACGTAATTTTACTAAAATTTATATGCTTTCCCAGGGATTCTTATTAAATTACATCGTGATTTTATCCACAGTTAGGAAATTTACTTAGGAAACCAAATACTTACAATGCGCGCATGTTCAATTTGTAGATAGATAGCACATAGCACGCACGGAAGTGTCAGGGGTCGTTCTTTTTTTTATCTGTAGGCATATTTAGGCAAGTGACTAATTTAAAATTCTAATACCCTTGCCCTTACAAATCATCCTCTGAACCTACGAAATGTACAACAGATTTGTATAGAACGAAGAATCCCAAAAATATAAAATCCCCAAAATATCTTTACGAGAGAAAAAAAAATGAATTTTAGACACCGCAGTGACAGGACCGCAAATGAAAAATTCGCAATGAAAAAGGGGTAGATTTTTATGAAGCCATTAATATTTGAAATGGTAAATGATATCGGTAGCAGGCAGGAATGGAAGTTCAGAACAATGGTTTCGCACAAGGCATTTGTTCGATTGCCAATTCCGTCCTTTCGATGTTTTCGGGGTGATAATTCGCGAAAGGGTGGATTCGAAGCCAGGGTGAATGGCTCATTTTCGGTGTATTCGCTATCCCGTTCCTCCGGGGACGTTTGTTTAGGGCCAATTTTGTCGGACGATAATCTAAACATTAATTGGCTCGATATTATATTCTGATCAGAAGTAAGTTTAGCAGATATTTGAATTGAGGTTTATCGACAAAATAAGAATTTTTAATGCTTCCTTTTTTTGTCATTTCCAACTCATGCCACCACCGAAAAATACCCCGATCTAATCCGGCATTAAATATTAAGGAACCGCCTCTTGTTTATTACGAAAAATTTACGATGAAAAACCCCGACATGAATTGCTTATTTTTCGTCACGCCAAAGCAATATTTTCTTTCCCACAATGTACGAGCATAAATTCGGTGAGATGATATAAACCAGAAGTAAGGTTGTTGATAAATTACAAGGCGAAAACTGGGACGTTAGGTAAAGCAAAAAAAAAGGCAAAAGAAGAAGAAAAACTTGATACAATATTTTAATAATTTATCTTGAAGAAATATTTTTCCTTTTTAACCAAAATGCAAGTGTAACAAAAGCGTTTTAAATTGATAAATGTGCTACTAAAAAATTAAACAAATCAAAAAAATCAAAAATTACGTAATCTAAGCAGTTTAGAAACAAAAATGTTAAATATCTCAAAAACTACGCACTCAATCAAATATATACATCTTAACTTTTATATCTAATTTCCCTAAACGAATCCATATGCAGATTTTCGAACGAAATTTGCTAATCACCCTATATAATTATACAGGGCGTCATATAAGTAAGTGCCGATATTTTGGGGAAATGATCCTTGTGGGGCAACTTACAGCTTCTAATGAAAAATTTATCTTGAACGTTTTTTTTTGTAACAAAGCTGCATGTGCCATAAAACCATTTTGAATTGATAAATATGCTACTAAACTTTTAAAAATAAAAAAAAATCAAGAATGACAAAATTTAAACAATTTAAAAACTAAAACGGTAAATATCTCAATAACTACGCGTTTAATCAGATATGTCCATTTCAACTTTAATTTTCAATTTCCTTCGACGAATCCATATGTAAATTTTCGAATCATAATTGCGAAACAGCCTGTATATTTATACAGGCTGTTTTGTAAATGAGTGACGACATCTTCGGAAAATAATCCTTGGGAGGTCAGCTTCAACTTTTCCTAATAAATTTTTTTTATCCGAGCTTAAACTGTCAAAATATTCCCGATTGAACTTGTATAATACGTGCCTGATTAAGCGCAGGTGTGCCGCTATCTACGCGCACGTTTGCCGCATTATGTAATACCGGTAGCTTCGTCTCGATAGATAGCGCCCGATTTGATTTATAGCTGTCAGGCACGCCATACGAAATCATATTCTCCGATTCCGGGATCTGTCCGTACCGGAAAGCACCTGACACGGATTTGTTGCGAGCTTAATATTGAATTATAATCCTCTAGTAGCGATATTCCCATCGAGCGATATGACACGTTGTAGCGACGCGTTCGAATCTAATTTCATGCAGGCGAAAAGGTACGCGCGCAAAAAAAAAGATGAATATAGAAAAGATGGCGCGCGCGATAGATAGATAATTGACATCATTGACGTGTATAGGGGGGGGGGAGCGACTGCCGAAGCGCTTCGCAGCGACGATCGACGGTTGAAAATGTAAAATGACAACAGGAAATTGCGCCTGAATTCTTTAGAAGCGAAATAAAAAAGAGGAAAAATAAAAACAGAGCGTAGCGGCTTCATCTCCCCCGTCCGGTTATAGATTTTCACGCTGCAACGATGCAGGGGTGGAATAAAAGCGGTATAAAGCGGGGAAAGGGGCTGAGGCGGTTTTAT
This sequence comes from Cetonia aurata, assembly GCA_949128085.1. Taxonomy (NCBI): domain Eukaryota; kingdom Metazoa; phylum Arthropoda; class Insecta; order Coleoptera; family Scarabaeidae; genus Cetonia; species Cetonia aurata. Next base: position 2,459,326 of record OX421889.1, read on the forward strand.
AATAAACTCCGCTTTTTTTCTGTGCGGATATTTCTCTGAGGAGAGGGGGAAATTTAATTTGCACGCAAAAACTTGGAGAGTAAGATTGGAGAAACGCCAAGCGAAGGAATTTTCCTCATTATTTAACACATTTTTTTTTTATTCAGCGAAACATAAAAACAAAAGTATAATAATGATTTAATTAAAGAAGAATACCTTCATATTAAAATTTAATACAATGGAAAATGAAAAATCGTATTAAAGAATTTGTAAATCTTTAATTTGCACATAAGGAATTGCGAAGCAAAATATCAGGCCCGTCTTAGAATTTCGAAATTATATAACAGCTTTCACACATAAAAACCAGTCGTAAAACTGTTTTGAAATACAAAATTTATCAAACCGTCAAACGAACAAAAACTACACGCATTCCCTGGACAATCTCTCCAAAAACGAACGACGAATAAAACACGCATCGAATAACCGCCGAGTACAGCCTCCTTCCGTACTTCAACTTCGCCGAACGTGTCGGCTTCAAGTTACACGGGAGGGCTGTACTCTTATATTAAATGGGACCACGTTATTCTTTATGAGAACTTTCCCATTTCCATCGTTTACCCTCTCTAACGTTATTCGACCAGGCTATACTCATCCCAGCTTTCTACGCCACTGGAACGCCAGTAATAACCGCAGAATATGAGGCTTGGGGGATACGGCAGAATTCGCGTGAACGGACCAGATATTATTTCCGCAAATTGGCGCGTCGGAATTAGATGGTTTGTGCGGTTGGCGGGCTCGGTGTGTTCCGGGCAGTTGAAAGGGACCCTTTTGTGTTAGGGAGGTGACAAGAAAGGCGTGTATACTTTGACAGATGGATCGGGGACATGCTAGGACATTTCTTCGAAAGAAATATCGAACCACTATTTTTGCTCGTCCATTTCTACCTATTTACTTAATCGTGAATGTTTCATGAAGTAATTACGATCAGGTAAAAACAATCCTCTTATAATCAAGCAAAAGAAAAAACTACCAAGGTACAACACATTACATACAAACAAATATTTCATAAATCGCTCAATATGTAGTTATGTACTTATAATAATTATAATCAGGTGGAATTTAACAGATGTACTAATTCATCATATTTAACGTTTTATCACCGTACAGGAGAACTGTATTGATTTTTTCCATTTATATTATCGCGGAATCTAAACGAATGGCTGCCTACTAGTTCCAACACTAACTCCCCTACGTAATCCGCCATTTATCATCCCGAAACTAATCAGTTTTACAACCCCGCCATAAATGACATTCATATAATTATGAAATTCAGCAAATGGAATGCTGTAATTGGAGCTCTGCGGCAAACTGTTGTATAATCAAGTCTAAAGGCGTTTGTACCATATACAAGGACGTTTTTAAAATTGAGGTTACTATTTTAACAGGTTGCAAATTTGCTAAAAATAAATTATTTTCCAATAAAATGGCATACAAATATAGTTGCCAAATAACCGATAATGTGTTTGTTGTTAATTTGTTTTTCTAGTCGGATGTGGGGGCACTGGTGAGACGCTTACCGGAATGTAACATGGGCGATTAATGTGCAAATTAGAAAAAATACTGTAAAAAACTCGTGTCACAATGACTTTGTAATGCTCCTACATTCAATCACTCGCCGCTACGCGGCTCGTTATTCAAATTTGTACGCGCATTACATAAACGTCATTCTGACACTTGTGTTTTAAAATATTATTATTAAAAAATAATAATGTTCATGTTTCAATGATTTTTATAACGAAAATAATCTTACGGAATATTAATTGTCCAAAAGGTCGCTCAAAAAGATCTGATTTGAAATGCAATGTAGCATTTCCTACGGCCTTTGCAAAATGAAAATCGGCACTTCGTCACTTATGAAATTCTGATTGGTTAAACTATAATTTTCCATGAAAATTCGCTAAAATGTGTGGTTTTTTTGAGTTAATTGGACAAAACCCAGTGGAGGGTTGTTTTGCGATTTGTTCATGAGAACTTTTTTTATTCAGTATAAAATTTTTTATGAGAATTCGTAGTCGACATTAGTCTTTTTTTCCAAAAATGGTATTTCAGTCCCACTATGTGTTGGGCAAAAATATTTTAAGGTCTTACTTCATGAGGGTAACTCCAAAAAATGATAAAATAAAAAAAAATGTGCTTCTTAAAAGCTTCCATCATCACACTGAAAGGGATAGATCTACAGAGTTAGTGGAAGTAGTTGTAGAATGTTCAGCATGACGATAGGAAAATTTTTTCATCGTTTTGTATTAAAAAAAAGATTAGGCAATACTTTAGTATGATTGTTCATGACGTCAACTATAAAAATTACATTAAAACATTGCGTTTAATTTTCTAAAAGCCTCACCATGCTTTCGGAATGGGAATTTTTCACCGTGAAAACAGATACAAAATTGTAGGTTTGGCCAATACTCTAGTGCCTACCTTAGCTCTCATGGTTTACCCCAAAAATACCAAAATGCGTTTCCCTTTCTAATTTCCTTATATTTTTTTCCTCCCCAAGATTCTTATATTATTCCCTGCATATATCCCCTTCAGACTTTTCAACCCCATTCATCCCCTCTACACTGCGCAGAGGTTGTATCTCAGGAAATAAGCTGATAAAAAGGCAGAAAGCACGTGGCATGCAGATCCCGCAACTCTTAGGGTTTTAGGGAGGGTACGCGCCTAAATTCTTTACGCGAAATCACCCTGAATATCAAAGAAAGTGCGGTTGACTGGGGGGGGGGGGTTGGGACTTTCCCTTTATTTCCTTATTTTTGCATATCGTTTCGCTGATGTACATTTTTTTACGGGATTTTTTTTATATCTCACTCACGCTTTTTCATGTTTCCCGTGCGTCTTGGAAAGCAACCCCCATACATCGCCCTCTGGCGGTCGGAAATTTCACAATAAAAATGTAATAAGCTATAAAACGGAATGCAGATTACACAGCGATGAAGTGTAATTAATTTAGCCTATGTTACATATATAAAAAAAAAAAGAAATAAGTTCGTAAATCAGGGTGAATTTCCACTCCAGTGTTATTGGGGTGATTTCCGTCAATAACCCGAAAGAGCTTATCTAATAGGATCTGTGATTTAAGCGGTTATTTTTGGCGGTGATTCGTTTTATATACTTCCTTCCAGCTTTAGGTAATATAAAGTTTTATCGATCCTAATCATAATTTCCCGTGTGAATTATTCTTGGGGTGGAAATAGTTTTGATTTTGCCAGTCCGTGAGGATTTGGCCCAGACATTCGGCATTTCTTTTTTGTGGTAACCAAGGTAACTCCTACTTGTTTTTGTCACATTCAGTAATCATTTTCAATGTCGTTTCTCTCCACTTTTTTGCTTCAGCGTTAGACACTTATTTTGTACGGTATTAGTTTATGTTTGCATTGCATATAATACAAAGCAAGCTTGTGAAAGTTTCTTGCATAACTCATTTATGTGCTGTTGCCAACCAAGACGTGCTTCAATGTGTAGTCGTAGAAAATTCACGGATTGAACTTGTTGGATAGACTTTCCACTGACCCTTAGCAATTGACTGCTGTTTATATCTGACGATTTTGCTGTGAAATTCATAAATACTGTTTTGTCGACATTTAATTTTAAGTGGTTGGTGGAAAACCAGTTTCCAAAAATATCTATATTGTTCTGCTTATATTCATGCTTGCTTGAAGTTCAACAGCGTTTGAGCCAGCTTGCAGAAAGCAGTTGTATCCGCATTACTTATACTTGGTAAATCATTACTAAACAGAAGAAATAATAAAGGCCCCAATATCGAACCTTTTGGTATACCTGAAAGTATCGGTAGTTCTTGTGATTTAATACCCCTTATATCGTTCATTCTTAAGATAAAAACTGATAAAAAGAATCATACGGAATGGCCGGACTAATATACACTGCAAATATTTGCGTCCCAAATGTGAAATATAAGATCTGAAATCGTGCGTATAGCTCCGAACGTCACCCTAGGGAGGTTTAAAACGAAAATGTTTGAGTCATTATACCCCGCTGACGTTAAACATTTTCCAAACGACACCTCAGACGGAGGAATATCGTTGAATCTTTCATGAACTAGGGGATGCTTCAACAAAGGCCGAAGACAACATCTGAAATCCAACGATATACATTTTTTTTTTTTATAGTTTAAAGTAAAATTCACAAAGTTTGTCATACTATAAAAACGGAAGTATAAGTGAAAGTTACAAGTATGAGATGCTCTTGAAACTAATTATTTATGTTGCCTTATGTTATAATTAGGGCGAAGCATTTTATATTTTTTAATGCGAGAGCAGCAAACAAAAATATACATGCAACATTGATATTTTATATATGTTTTCTAACGTATTTATAAAGCCGCTACATAGTAAAGTACTATAAACTGCAAAAAATGCTCGAAATTACATCATGTATTGATGGTATACAGAAAAGCTTCAGTGGCGTACTACTGCACTTGCAATATTATTTAGAATGTGCATATGTGGGTAAATTTATCCAATAATCTATACCGGGTGTCCAACCTAAGATGCAACGGTTTCTAGCCAATTTATTATTGCCTTTCTGAAAAAAAATTTCAAATAAATGTTGCCTCGAATCATATTCTACATATGCTAAAATTAGTTCCAGTAATGGCGGACTTCCGGTTGTACCGGCAGTAACTACTAACTTTATTATTTTAAATGGAACATCCTGTATATTATTGCACTTTCGGATTCCTTGTTGAATTTAAATAACAATATGTTAGGGATACATTGGAGCTAAGTTGTACCGTTTCCGAATTACATGACGTTTTTCGGAAAAAATGACATTTGCCGTGTCTTCGGTGTTTGGAAATACCTCAGAAAATACGAAAGTTAGAAAGATGCGGTTTTCGGTTTTCGCCTGACCATGAAACAGCATACATAGGGATCTGTAATTTTCGAACTCCAAAATCACGGATAACTTGATTTTTTAAAATTGAACGGTATAGCAATTTTTACATGAATAGATGTAAAATTTAATTTTCTTTCGATTTTATACGGGTATCGTTGTGTCTATCTCCAACGGTTTTGGAGATATTCGCGATTCTTCAGTTTCTCACGATAGATACGTATTGTGAAGCGCCGCCGCCGGCCACCTTCCCCTCGCATTTCACCAGGCTTGGGACTGGCAGCAATAGTACTGGCATGCTTAGAAAGTGGCCAACAGAACACAATAGGACCATTCGAAACAAACAAAATTGTCTAAAAAGATACTTGAGATGTTTAAAGCGGCATCTTTAAAGTCAACGTAAGCTTGAAACACAAACTAGGTATCTAACCGTTATTAGTGTTCCAAGTGTCAAAACTGACATTCATAACTACTATTTGGTAACATAATAATTAAAGATGTCGCTTACTCGAGAAGAATTAGTAGATATGGTTTCCGTTCTCAGTGAATGTTACAGAAACGCTTTGTTAGCGTCAAGAGTTTACGCACAGTATTACCCATGTAGAAAGCATCCAGATAGGAGGGCATTTCTGTCGCTACTGGGTAGATTCGTGAGTACTGGATCTGTAGCACACACAAAACGGAACCGCAATAACTCCGTACTTACGGATGAAAATCAGTTGCAAGCTGCGATTTCTTCTCATGGGGTTTCATTAAAAATAAGGTTTAAGAGACGCCACCAACAACCCCTGATGATATGCGCCATCGTATTTTAAGAGCGTTTCAAGAAGTCACACCAAAAATACTCAGAAATGCTCAAAAGTGTTTGCAAAAGCCATTTCGATTATGTAGTGCCCAAAACGGACAGCATTTTGAACATTTAATATAATAGTGTTGTACAAATTCTCTCTACAATGACAACACTAGCGTTTAAAGGGTAGCCTGTTGCAAGCAAGACGCTCGAAGTGTACGTACGCCATACATTGGATAAAGTAATGTAGTTTGAAAAATATGCTGATTTATTGATATAATGTTGTTTTCTTTTATCTTTGCTATGGTTGCTTGTTTCGAGTGGTCCTATTGTGTTCTGTTGGCCACTTTCTAAGCATGCCAGTATTATTGCTGCCAGTCCCAAACCTGGTGAAATGCGAGGGGAAGGTGGCCAGCGGCGGCGCTTCGCAATCCGTATCTATCGTGAGAAACTGAAAAATTGCGAATATCTCCAAAACCGTTGGAGATAGACACAATGATACCCATATAAAATTGAAAGAAACTTAAATTTTACATCCATTTATGTAAAAATGGCTATACCGTTCAATTTAAAAAAATCAAGTTATCCATGATTTTAGAGTTCGAAAATTACAGATCCCTATTTAATAACGCTGTAATTTAAACGCAACAATTTTAAAATAAAAGACGTGTGCTGTTTCATGGTTAAGCGAAAACCGAAAACCGCATCTTTCTAACTGTCGTATTTCCTGAGGTATTTCCAAACACCGAAGACACTGCAAATGTCATTTTTTTTCGAAAAACGCTATGTAATTCAGAAACGGTACAACTTAGCCAAAATGTATCCCTAACGTATTGTTATTTAAATTTAACAAGGAATCCAAAAGTGCAATAATATACAGGGTGTTCCATTTAAAATAATAAAGTTAGTATATACTTCCGGTACAACCGGAAGTCCGCAATTTCTGAAAGTAATTGTAACATGTGTAGAATATGATTCGAGGCAACATTTATTTGAAACATTTTTTTAAAAAGACGATAATAAATCGGCTAGAGACCGTTACATCTTAGGCTGGACACCCGGTATACCTATGTTTTTTTTTTGTATGTAGGTGTTCGTTGTTAATAACTTTTGAAATGTTTAACCAGCATTGACAAATAATATCTTTTCTAAATTATCTGTTGTGAAACTACATCCATTAGGTTGTAGAATATTATTAAACACAGAAAAGGATCTTTCCATATCACAACTGCTTACTGGAGCATGATCCAAGTTTGCCATGACATTAATAAGTATGTTTTACTTTGATATCATCGTTCGCAAATTGTTCCTTTGAAATTTGTTTTAACACATTTAAATCCGGGTTTCTCTCAAACACCAAGTTAATACGATTGTCGAGCCGACGGCAATATTTTTTAAAACTTGAATGACACACTCTAATCTAATCCGTCTACTAAAGAAATATTCTGTCTTTCAAAATATTTAATGGTTTTTGGTAATATTGCAAAATTATTCGCCATGTAATTTATCTGATGTATTAACAATGGTTTTTCTATTAATTGTTTGCATTCTGTGATGCTATGTGAATCATCTGACATCGACGAAATGATATATTCTATTTTATTAAAATGTAACTAACTTTTTCAAACCAACAAAAAATTGTTAGACACCAACAATATCTTTCATGACAATAATATATTCACACACATATTTGTATATAGCAGAAATAATCGGAGACAACTATTGTTAGACACTTCTAAAATTAACTCAACGTAACGTATCGGACAACAAACAGATGCTTACAGGGCTGCAATAACTGATCATACATATGTCTCTATGAAAGAACCCTGACTCGTTCTACGCCGCTGAGTATTGAATACAACTGTCGCATAAAATATAAAATGCTTCGCCTCAGTTATAATATAGTAACTAGTTAACAATGTGAAGATCACATAATTTTTACAATATAGCAAAAATTCCACAAAGTGTCTTACTGAAAGCAAACTACTGGCTATTAAACTTATGATTCCTTCCAATTCCTCTGATTACACTGGGCAACAAATTTTCGAAAAGTTCATGCTTTCAAGCTGAAAATAGTCATTTCTTAATGAATTCAATGTGCTGAACACGAAAATGACTAAGAAAAAGCTGAATTGGCTACGGGTTTTCTGTAATATGTACGCATATTTCAGAAAAAGTGTACTTATGTCAATATTATAATACATGGTAAGAAAACATTTACGCATATTTCAGAAAAAGTGTACTTATGTCAATATTATAATACATGGTAAGAAAACATTAGTCTGCTTCTGGCTTTCGACTTCTTTTGGCCTGCCGTTTGTAGTGGACTTGTGGAGCATCTCTACTGATTGTCCAACAATAGTCAGCTAGCATTGACGTAGACCATTTGCCTTGGTACCGTTGCTCCATGGTGGCAATGTCCTGATGAAATGTGTGAAGGGGTGATGCAATATGACGCAAAATTTCGTAATTTCTCACTAAATTGCATTACATTATGCAATAGCATCTATACAATGGACAAAACGTCAATATCTCTGGAACGTGAGCCAATCAACTTTTTTCAATGTGATATTCGTGTTCGGCACGTTGAATTCATTCAGGATTGGGTACTTTCACCTAAGAAGCAATTTCACTGTTGACCAGTGTTATTAAAGCACATGTTGCACCTCGTTCGAGATTTTGTTTACCTTCTTTCAACATCCATTCCTACATACATGTAATAACAATGCGATATAGTTTTGACAAAAGCAGGAATAATTTGTCATACACATATTTAATTAAGATGTTTTGAGAAACAGTGAAATACATTTAACAGAAGAGGAAAGCCAAACGGAAGTAAATAAATAAACCTTTTAAAACTAAAATGGAATTTCTTATTGAAAAATCGTTTATTTGACCGCCATCTTCAAATCTATGTCCTTTAGCTTAAAATTGGGTTTCCTTTTCTTTGTAAAGACTGTCGAGATAATCTTGGTATCATATCCGATAGAACGCTTTGGCAGCAGCTTAAATTGACTTCCCTTTATATAGAAGATTTTTAGAATTCAGCGCCAAAATATCAGATTCGAATAAACGCGAAACATTTTTTGACAGATCCATCTGACAACTCATGTCACATACACGCATTCTAAGACACCTTTCAGCCAATTCGACCATCCAAAATTTCAGTGTACCCGGAAAATAGAAGCCCCAAACAGCCGATTGTAACGTAGCAATAACGTCGATAACATTTAGAAGAGGAAAAATGGAAAATTGGAGTCTACCGTTCGCGCTGAACTCCAACGTCCTGGTCACCGTGCAACGATTCCTGCAAGAAGTGCAGAGGAATTTATTTAACGACGCCGACGAATTCGACAACGACCTCGAAAACAACGAGGACACTGGAGATGCGGCGGAAGACGATTTCATCGAAGAAGACCTGGCGTTAGAGGGTGCCGACGGCGGTGAAGATATAGCGGACAATGGTGAAGGTAAATCGATTCGGGGTGAATCCCAAGGTGTTTAAAGATTGTTTGCGTAGGAGATATTCCACCGGTGGTGCAAGAAATTGTAATTACGCCAGACTCTACCAGAGTTAGGCGTCGCAGAAATCGTTTTACTACCACTAAAAGACAAGCTGCTCACGACGAGAAAAGGTAGCCAGGTCTAGTCTTGGGCACATCCTAATTTCTTCCTAATTTTCCTATTTCCAGCGATTTTGACCGAAGTAGGATGCGCAGTCGTAGTCCTGTCGTTTTAAGGCCGAGGGAACAAAGCGTTTGAAGATCTTTGAAGAAGCATCTAATATATGAATTATTATCTACTGTCCTTATATATATACATAAGTATCTATATAGCCACTGCTCTTGTGTTTTTGCATAATTTTTTCGATGATTATTGGCGTTATCGTACGTTCGTGTAATATTTGCATGAGATTGAAAGATTAAAGGAGAAAATTGACTTTAAAGTTTTGTTTGATTCCATACGCGATGACGCAGGATCAGACTCGTCAAAGTTTGATCTTTATAAATTAGAATTTTCGACCAATTATAGCGTCTTTAAAGGTTAACTAGACCCAATAAAGAGAAGTTGCCTCTAATTCATAGCTAAAATCGCGAATCATTGATCCATTTCCTGAATAAAAACAAATATAAAGGGTTTCCCGAGAGGAACGATATGTTTTTAATACATCACAGCGACCATATATAAAATTGTGGAAATCTCACTAGCTGTTATTTGTATTTAGTATTTCGGTCCAATCATAATCATCTTTCTGTGCCTGCTATTCGTCGAATCGTTAAAAAAATTCGTAAAACAAATTACTTTACACGATACCAGAACACCACTACCACAACGAATCGCAAGAAAGCCAGAGAATATTGACGCTGTTAGTGCTAGTGTATTTAAGATCTTGTTGACCCGAGAACTGAAGCCACTTGGCCACAATAAACGTCGCTTCCTGATTGGGCTCTAGACCAACTTCAAATTGATCCTGATTCATTAAAAAAAAAATCATATTTCCAGATAAACTCCATTTTTTTTCGTTAAATGGCTTAGTTAGCAACCACAATTGTCGTTTTTTGGTGTGAAAATAATCCACAACAGATTCACGAGAAGTCTTTGCATCCAGGAAACGTTACTGTTTGCTGTGGTTTATGCCATGGTGGGGACTATATTTTTTTGAGGATGCAGATTGAGATGCAGTAGCAGTGACTGGTGAGCGATATCGATCAACGTTAACGGTTTTTTTTTTTTTGCCAAAATTGGATGAAATGAATCTGCAAGACATGGTTTTCCAACAAGATGGCGAGACAACCCATGTTAGTAATGCTACTATGGGGTTACTGAGAGAAACGTTTGGTGAATTTGTAATCTCCGCAAATGGAAAGAAGTATAAGAGTAAATCCCTCCTCAAACAATTTTGCGAAAAAAAAGACCATAGGCCAACAGAAGCTTTGTACCAAATCTAGCAGAAATCTGAATTTCAAAGAAAATCGTTGGAGCCGTTTTCGAGAATAAATCAAAAACCCAAAAAATAGTAAACTTATCTAACCCAAAACCTTGCTGTCGCGTCTTCTAATGATACCTAACGCAAAAATCAAAGATGAATGTTCTCAAATATTTTGTTTTTGAGATAGAAAAGAAAAAAAAAACACAACGCTTTTTTTTTCTTTTCTATAAGGGGCATTTTGGAGTGGCTGTAACCCCTGTATATGACATTTTGGAAAAATTTTATTTTTTGATATAGTTTATGGATTAGAACAGAAATACATGGATTTTGCATTTACGTGGTCGGGGGGTTAAAATTTGTTTCTATTTCAACCCCCTACCACCCCCAGCATGCACCACTTATCTCCTAATTAAACCGAAATATCTGAATTGACAACATTTTTCTTTTTAGTCTAGTTCGATATCTGTTCTAGTTCCAAAGATATCGTTAAAAATGTGTTTTAGGGGTGCAACTTTAGGAATCTGTAACCCCCCCTACAAGCGAATATCCGCGACTGAAAAAAAAAAATACTGGTCGATTATTTTTCACCGCTCTACATGCCTGCAATATTTTATAAAAATTTGAGGTGACCAGTTGACCAAGTGACTTTGCTAGTCAGTATAGTTAGAATTGGTTAAAGTATTGATGTTAAAGTCTGGGCACTTTGTTTAATAAAGAGTTCGATGAGAATATTTCGAAGCACATGTGTTGCACAACTTGTTTTTATGGACTATACCACCAGCAAGGCAATTCACAATTTTTTTTTTTGTTACTGTAAACACGACTACCTAATTTATATTTCCGATGGAATGCTGTCTTACGGCAAAAAAAAAGCGACGAAGTCAATGACTTGTGTTCAGACTTCAAAACAGACGGCCAAGTTTTATTTATAGATCAACAACATTCAAATGGTTTTGCAGCAATGACGTGCTATTTTCTCCTTTTCAATTACGACCCCGCTATTGAACGATAAAATATTCGCTATCGTTAAACGGATTCAATAAGTATAAATAAATCACTGCTTTTCTATACTGAAAAAAAAAATATATATACATAAATTTTTAATACTTAAGAAGTTTAAATTTGATCCCTTTAAAATTACCCTTTTACACGAATTGAATAGAGATGATTTTGATAGGAGGTTGGAATTTTGCGCGCCTGAACAATAATCTAAACTACCTATGTGAACTTAGCACCCCACCTTTCAAAAATAAACTTTTTTTTATAGAAATTGCTAGTATTTCGTTTGTAGTAATAATTTCTTTTGTAGTTGCAACCATTAATAATTAAAAATACTGCTATGTACTGAATGTACCAACAAAAATGTAAAATGAAATTTAAAAATGAAAAATTACATTAGCTAGCTCAAATAATCAAAATTTTTACAATGCGCAAAAGAACAATTAAACTCAGGGTTACTATCATGAAAAGTAGAATGTGGGTGAAAGAAATCTGGCTTTCTTTTATACTAAAAAAAATTTTTAAAAGGTTTAATTAAAAATAAAAGAACAGTATTTTGAATGACATAAAAATTCAATAATTTTATTATTTTTAAAAAAAAAAGAAAAAGAAATTGATTACAAACTGCAGAAAAAAAACCTTGGACAAAAAGGTCCTGGTCTAAATCAAAACTGCATTTGACTTTAAATTACAAAAGGACAATTCAAAATCCTTTTACAAAGCAACAGAAAACAAAAAGTTCAGGAAGATATTAATTTTTTTTTTCAATTCAATCCACGTGGTCTCAATATTAAAACAACTAAATTAAACGTGGAAAATTCAAGTAATTTATATAAATGAAAAATAAAAGCAAGCACAATGCTTTTTGCACCCAACCCGAGGTGATTAATAAATAATTACAAATCAGAAAAATTAACAACGAACAAAAAAATTAACTCTTTAAACTTAAAATATCTTCCTGCACGTAAAAATAATAACAGATCTTATATCTAAATTGTGTACACAAAAATACAATACCAATTATTATTAAATGAGTTCCGTGATGAACGAAAGAAAATCAGAAACGTGAATTCAAAACTTGAAATCAATAATCACAAAATGTCAGCAATGAAATACAATGACAACTGACACAATTTTCAAACCAATCTTTATATAAAACATTTCAAAAATCTCTCAAATTAAAACAAAAAACAAACTGATTTTATCAATAACACAAAAAATGTCATATATCTTTATACATCAACATTTTATTGTTTACATTATTAATTTTTTAAATGTAAATGATTAAGGTTTGATTATTAAATCGAAACGTTTTACTCACTACGAATAGTGGACCCCACTTTTAGATATCGAGGATCCGCTTTCGCAGTTCTTTTTAGAATCGTTTGTAGCTATTTGTAGTGATTTTCCTTTCGTTTGTGTGTCACTTGATATGACATACGAGATTTGAGAATAGATTTTTCATTATTCGATTATCGGTCATTCATCCCCCAATTACAAATTCATCGAAATACCGCCCTGGTAAAACCGCACTTTCACACTTTTTCGCCTCTATCCAATTTATTCGCCACAAATCTCAACATGGCAATCTATAGCAAACTCTACCCTTTCCTCTCCACCAGAATAGTCGTCAAACAACGCGGCGACAGGCAAAACAAAAGGCCAACTAGCCACCCCTCAAAGCGTGACCCAACACACACTGCCGTATATATAAGTTGGTAGAGCCGCAATGCGGATAATAAGAGAGTGTTGTGTGGCAGTCGCTGGTCTCCACAGGTTAATTGTTAGTGGTCTCCAGGCGGTCCAGCCTCAATTTTTGGGGGGAATGTCGCCCCCTGTGGTTTTATAATCATAGGTAAAGTTAAACGCTTTGTCTTTTCGTATCTGGGAATATCGTGTTGTTGAGAGTTTGTCCGGTCGTGGAAAAACAAAACGCGGTGCTGGTACATTCGGCTGTATTTGATGGCATTTTGAATTTAAATTAAAAGGGTTGTTTTATTGTAAGTAAATATGAGGGGAAAATATTTTGTCTCGGATAATAAATGGGTTTTCAACATTTTTTTTTGTTCAATAAATACGAGAGAGAATTTATTTTAATAAACAAAGCATATTTTATAGTAAAAAAAATAGTATTGGGTGCATTGCTTTTAGGTAATATTCTGAACAAAATAAATACCCCAAAATGCAGATGATAAAAACTGCGGATCTAAGGAGTCAGATAATTTAGATATTTCTGTTAGAAATTATAAACAAAAAAATATTAAAAAAGAATATTTGTGGTGAAACAATTTCAATTAAAATTAAATTACATTTATCCTAACACCTTTCTACAAGATTGTAATAATTTCTGCCTTTTGAAACTGACTTTTCGAAAAACTATGGGCTCCAAAACCTTTCTACTTTAGATATGTTATGTCAGAATTTTCTATTTTGCATATATTTGTCAAAATGAAATAAATATAATACATTGACACGTACTACGTAGTAACCACGTTTTTTATCTTCTAAAACCCGATTTAACTATTGATTTTTCCACCTTGGTTTATAAGAACTTTTTTTCTTGTCTAATCGAGTACTATTTACGGCCAAATTTGTATCCTTAAATTTTCAAACACCCTGTATTTTAAAATCTACGTATAAAATTGTTTTCCATCATTTTCTCCATTTTACCATCCACAGAAATATTTTCAAATCGAAAATAAAATGATACCTATTTTAAAAAGTTGCTTATTCTCAAATTTCTTTTCTGGAAAATAACGATGCGTCTTCAAAATTCGAATTTGAATATTTTTAAAGATGCAGAAGATATCGAAAAAATATACTCCGTGACATTAGAAGTGTTACATACACCCAGAAGGAATTGATAAATAACATTTGCAAGAAATCCTATTAACATTTAATCCAAACGAAAATAATAATGCGTTTGGCGACCCTGTAGCTGAATACACTCCTGTACACGTCTAGGCATCGATAGAATGGTATGGTCGATGTCGAAACACTTCTAATATCACGGCATATATTTGCATTTGTCCCATTTCAATCCTAAACTCTCTTGTTTTAGTCATACATTCTAATTCCTTTTATAATCTTTTATGAATCCAAATTTGGAGAATGGAATTTTGTTTTAAATTGTATACCAGAATTGAAAAAAAGTTTCATCCAAAGTAACTCCTAGTGATGGGCTTAATCAAAGAAATGATTACCTTAAATCGGTCTCAACTGTCTCATCAATCCTACACTTCTTTTATGGAGTTAGTAATCCGGCGAAAAGTGATTTTTTTATGTCTCAATCATAAAATAAAAAAAGATTTTTATATGGGCTATCAAATCGTGCATTTACTGTGTAGCTTTTTTATATCTCTTTTCAAGGGTTGCAGTAACTAGTAGTTTACGAGTCCATTTTATTGGTAATAATAACTATAATGTTGTATCTTGGAATGGTATATAAATATTTTTATTGGCACTTTCGTAAAAATTGCACCCGAGTTCAGATATAGCGAATTAATTGTTTATTAGAACAACTGCAAAACACACTAACTTAAATGTCTTATAAACCATTTTAAAAGAAATTAAATTAATTATGTTTATAATAGTAAAAATACCATCTTAAGATTCCAAACAGTATTTCAGAAACCTCCCCTCACATTGAGTATAGGCACAAATGTAATCTCTCTTCATAACTGGAGCATTCAACTCGAGAAACGTCTGTGAAAATACCTCATTTGCCATGCAAACTACTTTAATACGTTCCGGCATATATTGCCGACGCAATTTTTCCCTCGGCAAACCGGGAATCTCCTTACATTTCATCCTTAAAAGGGAGCATCCCATTTTTCTTTCATCTTCAACGTTTGTTTTATTATCCTTTGTAGTGGTATCTCTCAAACTTCAGGTTGTGCATGGAGAATGTGCTTACGGTCCACGAATAACGTTTGCGTAATCTTTTGTGATGCCCCCCAGAGGTGGGGGTTGAAAATAATGAAAGTATGATTGAGTGTTATCAAGTTGAATGTACAGAAAAAGGTTTTCTATTGTAGACGTTATCTTCAAGGGGAATTAAAAAGATTTTCACATGGAGTAAAGTTCTGCCCCTTTTTATATGGTGTAAGCATACCTGGAGCTAATTTCATATAATATAAGTAATTTTCAAAGAAAATTATAAAGATTTTCGAACTCTTTCTATATGGCAAGTATATCTGGAGCAAATTGGATGCAACATAAGTAGTTTGAAAAGGAAGATTTCTAACCTCAAGAACTTGCTGTGATTTATACCGCATCTCTGCAGAGTAAACGGCGGGGAAGTACATATACTCCTACCGTCTCCCACTCTACCTGTTAAATTTATTATTTCTTTATGAGGGTTTTGTTCTTCGTTCATTAGAATTATTTTAATTTTCTTGTCATTTGCAAAAACTATTTTTAAGTACATAATAGATACTATAAAATACTGTTTTACGCTTTCATTACACCTTTTGAGTTTATAAGTACGTGTGTCCAAAGCAGTACATATTGCAATTTATTCAATTTCATAATAAAAATGCAATACGTTTCACGGTCACTAAAAATTAACACATTTCTGCGTGTAGATTGAATAGCCAAGCAACCGCTGCGCTCGCGCCAGTATTCGTTGTGAGCTATGACTGGCTATGACGAATGACTGAATGTAGGGGAATACCTACTGCAGTAAGAAGAATGAGCGGGAGACGCACATGCGCGGTATAACCGTTCACTTTGCAGGGATTATGTCTGTATAAATCACAGTAGGTATACCTAATGTAAAAATGATCTCTAATAGTAATTTGTTTGTCACTTCTTTGCGTAATCCCATATCAGAGAACAGCAAGAAATAGGCAACCGATCATACAAATATTCTAAACACCGACTCGATTCAAGAATCCATTACGTCGATCCTTGCAAGCATTCTGTTGTGCAACATTGTGCTTGCGGTGTTTTTTTTCTTTTTTCGTTTCTGTTTCGGTGAATTGGGAATAACATAGCGGCCGAAACAGTAGAAATACGTTTTTCCATTGTTAACAACGAATTCAGGACAACATACAAGCAAGCATCTGCAGTCACACATATGTAACGTGCGCCTTAGAGTTTACATTTCTGTAGATAACACAGGGTGCAGTTATACGTACGTACCACCGCAATATCTTTCCTGCATGACAAAGATGGAACGAAACCTCGGTTAAAGCCCGTATTATTTCTAACGCCGATAAGAGGGCAACGTTGCGCTTTTGTTAAACGCCGTGGAACAAAGTTGCACTTGGGAAATTATTGGTGTGCTATCCCGGTCAGGTAAGGGGTGTAAATCTCTGCGCGAATACAAAAGGGATTACGGTTGGCAACGGGAAATTTAATGTACTTTTTTTCATTGATTAAATTTAGAAAAATAAATAAATAGATGAAAAAAGAATCAAGCGCGATACAGACAGAGATTTATCGATACCCGCCGCGAGTGTCGCCACAAACAAATTACTCCATTCGCATACATTTACCCTATACATAGTCATTATGCGTTGCAAACGTGCACACTCTCAACCGATCGTTCCGTCTCTCTCTTCTACTGTCGAGCCCCAGGTAATTACCATTTGATTTACAACCGACACAGTCCAGAATCGGGTTTCCTAGTTTTACGAAATTCACCTGGTTAGTACCTATAGCGGGCTGCAGCGTTCGCATATTATGCGGTCTAATCGAGGCCGCGGATGAATTATTACGGTGGCGATAGTGTCTATATTTGCTTCGGTAAATAATTAATAAAATACATTAACGCGTAGATGTGCCGGTAGAGGGTGGGCGTGGGTATGTTAATGAAATCGATTTATGCCATCATTTAGGAAATTCGAAACATTCGCACATCGATAATTTTTTTAAATTACGGATATAGGTTTGATAACGCTCTGTATCTCGGCAAGTATTGATTTTTCGACCTATGTTTATAAGGACTTTTTTTCTTGTTCGGTCTGAAACTACATCCCATCAAACTTTCATCTCTCATTTGTCTTACACCCTGTATATTAAAATATACGTATAAAATTGTTTTCTGTCAGATTTATCACATTTTTTTCCATATTCATATTAAAAAAGCCAAAACATTAGTAATTTTTATTTTAACTACGGAAATAATTTTAGAACTCAATATCTCGGATAGTTTTGATTTTTCGACCTATGTTCATAGGGACTTTTTTTCTTGTTTGGTCTGAAACTACATCTCATCACACTTTCATCTCTCATTTGTCTTACACCCTGTATATTAAGATACACATATAAAATCGTTTTCTGTCGGATTTATCAGATTTTTTTGTTTTGCATATTCATTTTAAAAAAGCCAAAAGCCAAAACAGCAGTAATTTTTATTTTACCTATGGAAATAGGTTTAGAACTCGACATCTCGAATAGTTTTGATTTTTGGACCTATGTTCATAGGGACTTTTTTTCTTGTTTGGTCTGAAACTACATCTCATCAAACTTTCATCTCTCATTTGTCTTACACCCTGTACATTAAGATACACATATAAAATCGTTTTCTGTCGGATTTATCAGATTTTTCTTTTTGCATATTCATTTTAAAAAAGCCAAAACATTAGTAATTTTTATTTTAACTATGGAAATAGGTGTAGAACTCGATATCTCGAATAGTTTTGATTTTTCGACCTATGTTCATACGGACTTTTTTGCTTGTTTGGTCTGAAACTACATCTCATCAAACTTTCATCTCTCATTTGTCTTACACCCTGTATATTAAGATACACGTATAAAATCGTTTTCTGTCGGATTTATCAGATTTTTTTTGCATATTTATATTAAAAAAGCCAAAACATTAGTAATTTTTATTTTAACTACGGAAATAGGTTTAGAACTCGATATCTCAGATAGTTTTGATTTTTCGGCCCATGTTCATAGGGACTTTTTTTCTTGTTTCATCTAAAACTACACACCGGCGAATATTCATCTCTCATTTCTCAAACACCGTGTATATTAAAATATACATATAAAATTCTCTGTCAGATTTATCAGGTTTTTTTGCATATTCATATTAAAAAAACCAGCACATTCGTAATTTTTGTTTAATTGATTTCACATTCAATAAATCGGAAAGTATTGATTTTTCGGGATTTTTCTTTTTGTTTAGTCCAATACAACACACCATCAAATGTTCATCTCTCGTTTCTTAAGCACCCTGTATATTAAAATATACGTATAAAATTGTTTTCAGTCAGATATTGCATATCCCAAGTTCCAAAAACTTACTCGCACTAAATATGCCATCAATAAAAAATGGACCAATAAGGACATTGCCCATTATTCTTGCCCTAACTTTAAATCTCAAACAATTATGGGGGATTGCTAAATTTGTAAGGATTGTATTTCAGTTTTTTATATTGAAGTGTTGAATACCTACTGAAGACTGAAATGTTAAAATTTTATGCAAATTCTTTAATAAGAATATGGGAAATCACTTGCATATTTAACTGCAATAGTATTGTTTTGAAAAAATTCTCTTCCCGTGGAAGATATATCTTTAACACCCCTTTATCTCGAAAACTATTGATTTTTCGACATATGTTCATGGGGACCCTTTTTCTTATTTGGTCGAATAGAATTAACCATCAAATTTTCATCTTTTATTTCGGAAACACCTTGTATATTAAAATATACTATAATTTAATTTTTTTATCATTCCGTTTTTTCTTTTATAGTATTTGACTTGATAAATAGTAAAAGGGCATTCCCCCTGACTGATATTCAGCGAATACTATTCACGAAACCCCTGCCCGCTCGAAAACACCCTACGTTAAGTTATCACCGGATTTATACACGACAGACTCGACAGAGTAGGGTAGCTGGAAGTTCTGTGAAATATTGGAAAAATAATAACAGAGATAGGGCAGTACTGCGTGAAACGCTGCGAACACAGAAACATTATAGTCAGACCCTGTCCGGGTTATTGATGATTTTCGGCGGATTTATGACATTCCTGTACAGGCTATATACACAAGAGATGTTATGTTGAACGTATGTATCTTGTCGCTAGTATGAAATGGTATTTGTCAACTGTATGTTTGAATTCTTTTGTATCTAGACCAAAATTATATATTAATTAATATTCGGATGGGTTTTTTAATAACTAAAATTATAATGTGATGTTTCGGTTTTTAAAACGACTTTATTCTGGTACATTCAATCGGGTGTTAATTAGAAAATTTCCCACGATAACTATAATTAAGTTACTCGATTACGCAAATTAGTTTTTAAAAACAACTACTAAACGTATAAAGCAACTTTTATTGAATGATTATTGTTACACGGTAATATGTAAAGACGTTTGTCTTGAACAATACGGCTAAGCAACTAATAATGCCTAAATTAGGGGTTAACAGCAATTTATATAAGTTTAGGGTAAATATGTTTATACTACATTATCTATTATAAATAAACAGTCTAAAGGTCTTTATAATTAACTTATCTATAATATAATTATATCTGGGGAAAGTTATGAAAAATGAGTAAAATGCTCTTTCGAAACATTACATTTTGGCGTTTAGTTTTTTTAAATTGACCGATCCGTTTCCGAAATTTTTAAGAGAATCTTATGGTTTGTTTTGTTTTCTATTTCTACCTTGTCAACCTATTTTAGGAGCATCGGAACAAAAACCAATATTAAATAGGGAATTCATTCAAAGCAGATGTTATTTACACAAGATTTAAACTGAGATAAGACGGAAACACCAGAATGCAAAGAAAGCATTCAGGTGATTTTTTTATTGTGATGTGCTGTTGCCATGAACGCATCAATTCGGCGACGAAAGCTGTTACGTACGCTCGTAAAATTCAACATTTCCTCGCGAATGCGTTGAGCTGCTATGAAAACACGGTTTCGCAGATTTTCGGCATTTTCTATGTCAGGGCGACGATCATATACGAAACTTTTCAGAAAACAGAAAAAGGTCTAGTGGAGTTAGATTGGGGCTACGGGCTGGCCGCGGAGTGTAACTTCCACGTCCAAGTCAATGTGGGTACGTCCGCTTTAAAAATTGTTGAACAACCCTACTACTATACGCGGGTGCTCCATCGTGCATGAACCATAATTCTAGGCATGTCGCTAATGGTAGAATGGAATGGAATAGAATAGAATATATTTTATTGGCATCGTTCTGTTGAAAGAACAGACATTAATACAAAAATCTACAGGGCACTTCATTATTAATAGGTAGATGTTAAATATTCTTCAATAGAATAGAAGCTATGTTCATACAAAAAAGTTTTTAATTTAGTTTTGAAATGGAATTTGTTACTGCAAGTTTTTATATCTTCTGGTAGTTTATTGAAGAATATTATTCCTTTATATGCCGGGCTAAATTCAAATGCTTTCGTACTATGGGTATACTTTTATTTATTCCATCGCGTGTCGTCATAGTACTATATATATCAGAATTTCTTAAAAAGGTATTTTCATTACTTTTCAAGTTCATCAAAATTTCATAGATATACAAACACGCCACGGGGAGAATATGCCTAAATAAAGGACGACAAGAAACGTCAAAGGACTCACAGAACATGCAACGTAGAATTTTTTTTGCGAGGTAAAAATTTTTTTAAAACTAGGTGTGGCGCCCCAGAACATAATGCCATACCGCAATCGTGATTCCACATACGCAAAATAAAAAAATTCTAAGAGAATCAATGCTTACAGCACCCCTAAGACATCGCAGTCCATAGAGAGCAGTCGCCAACTTACGCGACAGTGTGGTACAGTGGAGGTCAAATTTTAATCTAAAATCCACTGTCAAACCCAAAAAGTTAACATTATCACTCTGCGGTACGGACTTATTATTACACGACACATACAGGCCGCTACCACCCTCCACCGTGCTCAGCGAAAATCCACCTTCCCCTCGCATTTCACCAGGCTTGGGACTGGCAGCGATAGTACTGGCATGCTTAGAAAGTGGCCAACAGAACACAATAGGACCATTCGAAACAAACAAAATTGTCTAAAAGATACTTGAGATGTTTAAAGCGGCATCTTTAAAGTCAACGTAAACTTGAAAAACAAACTAGGTACCTATGTAACCGTTATTAGTGTTCCAAGTGTCAGCGAAAATCGCATCAGACCCATCCTATCGTGGTTAAGTACTAAATTGTTAGTATCACACCATCTCATCATGTCCCGGACCAACTTGGATGTTAAATTAGAGGCCGATTCAACAGTATCAGTCGTTATAATACAACTTGTATCATCAGCATACCGTGCGAGTCTACAATAATCAAGTGTCGACTGTAAATCGTCGACATAAATTAAAAATAGGGTGGGACCTAATATTGAACCTTGCGGAACACCGCATGTTAAGTCAATGTAATCGGAACTATATGTCATTATCGTATCATCCCGAACGCCCTTAACACTAACCACTGCCTTCCTACCAATCAGGTATGAATAAAACAAAGCATAGGCCACCCCGTGTGTCGTCCAAAAATTCAGGCAATTCATTTTGAAGTAAATAAGATTCCTCATTTAACCGTGCTGGGAATACACGATGTGGATAATCTAAGCCCGTCAATCGTTGCACGCGTTGAAAATGATACGGATGAAGTAAATTTCTTTTTAAAATTTGATACACTGTAGCTTGGCACACATTTACTTCCCGCGCGAATTACTGATCCTGTCTCTCGAAGTCGATACACGGCTCTTACGAATGTTCCAGGCGAAGGATAAAGTCGATGCGGAAAACGTTTCTACGTCCAAATTCCTTGCTACAACACTATTCTGTCGTGTCATGTCAGCGTATTCGA
The DNA here is from genome assembly GCA_949128085.1 of Cetonia aurata. Classification (NCBI taxonomy): domain Eukaryota; kingdom Metazoa; phylum Arthropoda; class Insecta; order Coleoptera; family Scarabaeidae; genus Cetonia; species Cetonia aurata. The sequence goes on from OX421889.1 coordinate 2,481,735, forward strand.
TATCACACACACATCCACTGCGAATAGCAAAAGCACAGTAAATGTGAATCCCCACGTTCAAAGTATAGCGAGGACCGATGATTCACCGGTATGCTAAATGAGTCATAGCCGGACTCGAATAAAAAAAAATCATTTTCTCGGTACTACCTGCACTTAGAACCGCAATTTTTATTTCGTACTATACAATAGTAACCCTGTATAAGCATTTCACTTATATTATGCCTTCAGTACCAGTAACACCTGTAAGTTTTTGAAAGTGTTTAGGAACTTACTTACAAATTACCATCTAAAGAAGTTGCTAGGACACCATTATTTAAATCAAAAATCAATATATAAACTAGTAGAAGGTACCGCCATGTAACATTCTTCTGCGAATATTTAAATTGAGATTTCTTCTTTGTTCTTTCTAGCCCTTTTCATTTAATGAATACCCGGTATATTAAATCATATTGTCGAGACAAAAAAAAGAAGCGCTAATTTACATACAAGAGGCATTTCTTATTTATGCCGAACAAACTGTCCATATTTCGACGTGTTCAAATAACTTCCCAAATGCATCTCCTGTATGCATCATTTATTTGCCGTCTGACAGTTTCATGTCACTGTTTTCACGTTGGATTTGTTCAGTGACGTCGCCAGACGCAACACCCACAAATCACAAGGTCGTCAACTTGGGTCAACGCCACTGTATGTATGGATTGGAATGTGTAGGATATACATATGTGCCTGCATTTGACTACTCTAAAATATATGATGCATATTCATTCGTATCTCCTTAGCATGGACAATGAGACTGTATCGCTGATATGGCTTTTTCCTTATCTGATTTTGCTATGAAATCGGTAATTTTTGATATATTTACATAGGTAGATTTACATATGAGATTTTGTGGTATTTTAGGTGCAATAAAGTTATTTATTGCGTTCTATAATCGCTTTAACTAAACACGAACACCTCTATCTGGTTAGATACAGTTAATGGGTATAATTTATACATATTTGAGATAAATTTTTGATGATTTTAATGACAGAGATATCCTGAATTGCCCAATAATTCGCTAGGAACCATTTCCTAAATTCATTCACAGTTTAGCGAACTTGGATATGTTCGCTCGATGAAAAGAAAACCCAATTTTGTGAAAGACGATGTGAAAGTAGATATTTTATTAAGTGTTGCAGATAATCCAACATCAACTCCACGCGAAATAGCTCGAGAAAATAACGTTAGCCATCCAACGTTTTTAAAACGTTTCTATTCTACAAAAACCTCATTCCTATAAGATGCAGTGGCGGCTCGTCAGGGGAGGCTACGGAGGCTAAGCCTCCCCTATTATTTTTAATAAAATAAGTAGCGTTTATTATGTATTAAAATAATGTTTAAGCATCGGTTATATACTAAAATAAAGCAATTTTGCAAAAAAAGATATAATCAATAGTATATTTATTCTTTACTTAATTTAAAAATGCAAACAAATTTCCAATAATGCGCGACATTTTACTGTACGCACTATAATAGCAAGCAAGGAGGCTAGCCACAGATTTGGCTCCGCGCCGATGATTAATGCCATGGCTGAAAGCAATGCGTCTCCGTAAGTGCACATGCACTTTATACGGGGAATACGTATGGTTGGAGGCTTGCCGCTGCGGTGAGATCCTACTCGATCGGCATGTTATCGTGCATTATCGATCGTAAAACATTGCTACGCAACTGCCCATGTGACTGGGTGAGTTGGGTGAGTTTTGTTAGTTAGGTTACATTTTCAATACTTAGACTATTTCTTTTACATTTTGAAAAATATTGGTTTGATAAAGGTTTGTTATAATTTTTAGAGTTTATTTTTTGGTTTATCATTACGTTTATTAGAGTTTATTTCCAGTTTTTATTACCTTTTTACCTATTACCTCATCCATTTTCCTATCCAGGCAAGATTTCACTCTTATCTCCTCCACGTGGTTCTTGCTAGACAATAAATTATATTTTATTTTAATCTATTTTTTTTTCAATTTTTAGTCTACACTTACAATGCTGCAATAATTACTATAAAAATGTAAGTTATTGACAAAACGTCACGAGCCGCCACTGATAAGATGATGTTTCTATAGGAACTGAAGGCGACCCAGATCATAGAGTCCAGTTCTGCGAAGAATTAAGGAATAAGGAGTTTCACTAGTTAGAGAAGAGGTTTACTATACATATAGATTAGGTTATTGCCAACAAATAAATGCAGAACATTTCGAACATTTTAAAAACATTTAACCAAATTTCCGTCGAACGGCAGTGTACTATATATACGTATTATAATTGGCAAATTGCGTCGGGATTATTTTGTTCATTATCCCGGGTAAAATGCGACCAGCGTCACCAGTAATGCGGTTGTTAACTTTTACGGGCCCATTGCGGGGAATTTTAATTATAAAACGCGGGCAAATTAAAAGGATTTTCGAGCTATTAATTTTGTCGCTACGTTGCCGACATTGTAATTCGGTTAAACCGGCAAAGAACGGTTATATATACGCGTAGTTTTTGTTTTACATTTCCTGGTACGTAAGTTCAGTAATTACCACAATTTATTTACGTGTTTTTTGTTTTTTAAGGAGTAGTATTGGTTATTATTAGAATCTAAATATTTGCAAATGCCTATATTATCGGGCCTTTTTAGAAGGGAAAAAAAACTCCTTTTCGATTTATATCTTACAATATTTATATCTTTTTTTGTATTAGGTTATTGTATAAGCATATGCTAAGAAATGGTTGCATGATAAAATAATAATTTTTGTTCATTTATATAAAAATTTTACTTTTAACACATCGTATCTCGCAAACTATTGATTTTTCGGCCTACCTTTATAGAGACTTTTATGATTAAATTGTCGAAAACCACTCACCCTGAAATTTTCATCCCTTATTCGACAAACACCCTGTATATTATAAAAATACCTCATTTTCTAAGACTTTTTAAAAAAAAAATAACTAATACAACACTACAATCTTAATTATGATGTGACAACCACCCCCTTCCCCGCTCCGTCTTCCCCTTCATCAAATATTACGTTAATATTCGAATCTTTCGAGCGTTAAATCCACACCGCCGCACGAACGCTCTTCCAAACTCGAATTATGACCGAATTAATTCGACAGGGCTGTCAACCTGTCTCCCCGCCGACAAGAACAACAATAAGGGCGCCGCCGGCGCGTTCCTACAAGCTGTTCTATTCGTGCGAGATTCCGGAACATCAATTATGATCTATATTTAATTAGGTACGACGCAAATAACGCGATCAAACGAGCATATGTATGTAACGTAACGTCGCATCGCGGGAGTTCGGTTTTGTATGCGGAGACGGGGAGATTATGGAAATAAGGTGTGATTTCTGCGTGAATAACGACATTTGTGGATGTGCGACGGCGAGTGGCGTTCGAAATATGGGATCTAGGTTGTCGTAATATCTTATCGCATTTATCAATCTCACAGTATTAGTCGTATATGAACATAAACAATTACACTCCGCCAAAAAAGTATCGCATAAACTAAAAAAGGGCATTTATGAACCAAGATATTTTTATACGTTCACAAAAAGTTTGCCTCGTGTATGTGAACTATAAAAACACTAACAAAATAATGGAACTTAGCGTTTTTACTTTTTTTTTTTTGTAAAAGAACACATTTAGAAAAATGCATATGTGTAAGGTTTGTTCAGTTGTTTATTGAAAGTCTTCCTATACGGACAAATTTTAAAGTGCGAAGTCAGAGTTCTGTACCAACGCTTTTAAAACTAAAATGAGCAATTTAACTTCAGAACAAGTGGCTGCTATAGTTGCTTTAATCGAAGATGGACGATCTCAAGCATACGTTGCTAATTTGATGAACAACAATCAGTCAAGTGTTTCTAGAGCCGTAGCCAGATATAGGGAAACAGGCATTTACAGTAGAAGACCTGTACCAGGTCGTCCAAGATGTTCTACTCGCCAAGATGACCGCTATTTACTACTACAAGCATTACGTCGAAGACATGTAACTGCGAGACAATTGCAGAACGACTTGGCTAGAGTCAGAAATACTCGTGTGAGTACTCAAACTATTCGGAATAGGTTACGACAGAGTGGATTAAGAGCTAGAGTAGCTGTAACAGCCCCTCGTCTCACTAGGAACCACCGAGTGGCTCGCTTAAGGTTTGCCAGAGAACATGTAAATTGGAACATTAATGACTGGGCCAATATACTGTTCACAGATGAGTCAAGATTTGATCTTTACACCTCAGATAGGCGTATCTCAGTGTACAGACGAGACGGTGAGCGCTATTCGCAGTGTAATATTAGACCTAGACCTAATTTCGCTGGTGGCTCTATTATGGTTTGGGGAGGCATCTGTTTAACAGGTCGTACAGAGTTAGTACCAGTAGACAGAGGTACACTGACTGCCCACAGGTATATAACGGAAATTTTAGAAGAACATGTAGTACCATATGCGCCAATTATAGGAAACGAATTCATGTTAATGCACGATAATGCACGACCGCATGTTGCAATAATCGTCCAGGAATACCTTAACGATGTTGGTATTCCAGTTTTAGATTGGCCTGCGGTAAGTCCGGACATGAACCCTATCGAGCATGTGTGGGACCTCCTTCACAGACGGATACGAACCCAAAATGTTGCCCCAGCGGACCTGCATGGACTAGCAAATGCTCTCCGTGACGAGTGGGAGAATTTGGATCAGGCTTATATACGGAGGTTAATCGAATCTCTGCCAAATCGTATGCGAGCGGTCATAAGAGCCAGAGGTGGCAATACTCAGTATTAAAAGCTACTGTTATGACATTTTTCTTTCCAAAATTATAATTTCTTGTTTTAATAAAAATCTCAAGTATGAGTTCTTGTTTTTATTTGGCCTGTATTTTATTTAAACGATCATAGAAATTATATCTTAGAGCGCATTAAAGTATATTTACAACTTTATGCTACAAACAAAGATTATGCGATACTTTTATGATTCAAAACTAAATTATGCGATACTTTTTTGGCGGAGTGTAGTATTTAAATGAAAAAATTATGGAGAAAACAATAAATTTTTCAAGGCGTAGTTTACTTGTCAAAAAACACTGATAACTGTCATTTAATTGTCAAACAATTTGACCAACATGTCATTTATCTGTCAAAAAAACTGATAACTCGCTTATCTATCAAAAACATGTACAGTAGTACCCCCATATCCGCGGGGGTTTGGTTCTGTGCTCTTCCGCGGATACTGAAAACCGCGGATAGTAGCGAACGCTTTATTTCCGAATACAATATGAAATATGAAGCAAAGTTAAAACAATGAAACAAGAAAAAATAAGTTATTTAATATTTATTTAAAATAAATAAACAATAAATAAATATTCTTGTGCTGTGGCACAAATGGAATTTAAGTTTAATAAATATATAAGTTCATACATATGTACATACAGTACATATATACATATATACACAACAAGAAAAACTTTATCATCGTGAGCTACATATTCATTCATCTTCCTCCAAGTCCAAGTTAGCAATCGATTGTTTACTTAGATCCGAAGCAAACGATGTTGATGGCTGTGCATTATCGATAGTTTTCTCGACTTTTTCAAAGAACATTGTTATTGGTAGTTGTCGTTTTTGTCTTTTCATTTCAATAAACAAATCCTCCAAAGGTTTCAAGGCGTCTGTTATAGTGCGAGTAATTTTTATACTGCGTTCCATTATTGGATCATATTCTACTATCTGTTCTTTTAATTTTTGAGCAGTTCGAAATATCGCTGACAATTTTTCTAGCGTCCATGCTGGCGGTTCTTGTTGACCCTCATCCTCATCGTCACTCGCTCTGGAGAAGATTTCACAAGGCCTACCAATTCCTCGTTGGTGAATACTTGATCCTCTTCGTTTATGTAATCACCGAGTTCCTCTTTGATGATGTCGTTAAATCCTTCTCCATCTATTTTCTGCGCTATGTTAAATATCGTTGTTAGATGTGAATTAATATCATGTGTCTTCAGAACTAAGAACGATGTCATTCCACAGATTTTGCCAACATGCTATTATCGTTTCTGACTTTAATTCCTCCATGACTCCTTTAATAAATAGAATTGCGTCAGCAATTGTAAATGACTTCCAGCATTCCATGAGCCCGATATCAGAGCATTCGTTAGCCATTGTATACAGCATTTCGAAAACCTGTCGAATATATATGGCTTTAAAGCATCTAATGACACCTTGATCAAGGGCCTGAAGCAATGAGGTCGTGTTAGGTGGTAAAAAAACCACTTCAATATTTTTATTTTCTGTGCCTAGTGACACAAGATGCCCAGGAGCATTGTCTAGTATCAGCAGCACTTTAAATGGTAATTCTTCCTTTTCCAAATATCTTTCCACTTCCGCAATAAAGCATTGATGAAACCATTGTGTAAATAGAACAGCCGTAACCCACGCCAAAACACAGGAAGGCAAGCTTTATCTTTGTATTTAAGAGCACGTGGATTCTGTGATCGGTAAACAAGTCCAGGTTTAATCATATAACCAGCTGCATTTGTACAAAATATCAAGGTAAGTCTATCCTTAATTGCTTTAAAGCCTGGTGCACTCTTTGCAGTCTTATGAATATAAGTCCGTTGAGGCATTTTTTTTTTTCACATAAGACCAGTCTCATCGCAGTTAAAAACTTGCTTAGGATGATAATTCTTTTCTGCAGTATAATCTTGGGTCTTCATATCTTCATATAAAACCAACGCCTTTTGTTGTAGCACTTTGCCATCGATAGGAATATTCTTGTCATATCTTCCACTCATAAATTTAAGGCATTTTCTACCGTAAGTAACGCTTTATTATGTATTGTGGTTGCAACTTTTGCAGTTTGGGGTGCACTAGAAAAGCTAGCTCGAATCTTATCTTTGTTTTTTAACACTTCCCGTATCGAAGATTCGTTTTTATTGTATATTTTAGCAACAGTTGCAATAGATTTTTTTTCTATTTCAATCATATTAATGATTTTTATTTTTTCACTAATAGTGAGCATTTCACGTTTTCTTTTTGGTTTAGAAGCCATTTTAAAATGATTTTCAAATTTACTTGCTTTATTTAAAAACTATTGCTAGCACTGTCTTGTCCGACAATTCGAATAGTACTAAACTCATAGTTAACAGGAGCGTTTATATGTACAAGTAAAAGCGAGTGGCACCTTAAGCACGTTCCAACTTGTTTAACTTATCATAAGAGAGCGCCGAATTCAGGGGATATATACGACGATATATCGACAAATTCTCCTATAACTTTTAATAAGGCTCGAATGTCTTTATTTGTTTCTGTATTTATTGATATAACGCTTTTTCTGCTCATCATAGGTAAATCGCGGATGACTGAAACCGCGGATACGGAGTCAGCGGATAACGGGGTACTACTGTATCTGTCAAAAAAGATTGATCAACTTGTCAATTTTCTGTTAAAAGAACTATTACATAACTGTCAAAAAAAGTCAGTTAAGGCGTCACTTGCATATCCGTCAAGAAATTAGGCTCTCAAAAAAAAACAGATGTTTTCTTATCTGATTGATTAATTTTCAACAAAATTCATCAATTTTTCATTTATCTGTCAAAGAAATATTACAAAATTATTTATTTTCAAAAAATACTAGACCAACTTGTCAGTTGTTCCTAAAAATAAAATTGCCCGACTTGTCATTTATCTGTCGAAGAGAATTGATGACTATCATTTAGTTGTCAAAAAATTTGACCTATCTGTGAATTGTCTGTCATAAATTTTTTTTTTAAGGCGTCACTTATATATCTGTCAAAAAATTACACTAAATTGATATTTTTTCCCAAAAAGAAAACATGAACTTTTAACGAAATTCATGAATTTTTTATTTATCTGTCAAATAAAAAAACTTACAATTATCATTTATCTGCAAAAGATACTTGTCGGACTCGCCAAATTATTCGTTGAAATAAAATTGCCCGACTTGTCATTTATCTGTCGATGAGAAATAATGACTCTCGGTTAATTGTCACAAAATAATTTGTTCAACTTGTCATTTATCTGTCAAAAATCCGATGGCTCTCGCTTATCTATCAAAAACTTATTCACTATACATAGGAATCTGTCAAAGAAACTGACCAACTTGTCATTTTTTTTAAGAAAAGGGACAACTATTATGTATCAACTTGTCATTTATCTGTCAAAAATCCGATAGCTCTCGCTTATCTATCAAAAACTTATTCACTATACATAGGAATCTGTCAAAGAAACTGACCAACTTGTCATTTTTTTAAGAAAAGGGACAACTATTATGTATCAACTTGTCATTTATATGTCAAAAATCCGATAGCTCTCGCTTATCTATCAAAAACTTATTCACTATACATAGGAATCTATCAAAGAAACTGACCAACTTGTCATTTTTTTTTTTTAAGAAAAGGGACAACTATTATGGATCTGTCACATACAAATAGATGAAGGTGTTGCTTACATATCTGTCAACAAATTAGAGTAAATTGTCATTTTTCTCAAAAAAAAATGGTTGTTATTTATCTGTCAAAAATATTTATTAACTTTCAATAAAATTCATCAATCATTTATCTGTCAAAGGAAACTGACAGTTATCATTTACTGCGAGATATACTTGACCAAACTGCCCAGTTATTCGTAAAAACTAAAATTGCCCGTCTTGTCATCTATCTGTCGAAGAAAACTGACGGCTGTTGCATTTAATTGACAACTAAAATAATCGATTTGTAAGTTATCTGCAAAAAGAAACTGATAGCTGTCGCTTATTCATTATACCTGTCAAAGGAAACGTTTGATAGCTCATTTTAGAATTATGACGAGGCATTCTGGAGGAAAACATAGTTTCTCATGTTTGAGTTTCCTCATCTTGTCACCCATAAGCATATCAATCAAAAATCTTCCTCAAAAAAATTTAGAAGTTTTGAGGCTACATCCAACGTTATATCTCAATCTCTTGTCAAGTTGTGATAAAAATTTAAGGGAATGGAAGTGCATTTTTGATTCGCAAGTGAACCAATAATAATTATGTCAACTTGAGTATTCTGGAAGCAGCTTTCTTCAATACTCTTTGACAAAATTCATAATAAAATTGTTAATATCGCTGTGGCAGCGTTTCGAAAATGTTTGCATATCTTTAATAATCTACTTAGAACAATACCCAAAGTATCTAGAATCATCCCGAAATCATATTTCACCTAGGTACATACTGTTAATCCTCCTTAAGCGTCTAAATGTTCCCATCCCGAGTCATAATTCATACATCGAGTATTACCACGGATTAATCGGAAAGCAAAAAAAATACAACTTTCTTTTGTCCTCTCAACGTTTTCCGATGATATTTCTTTTGGTAATCCTATGTGATTCCAGTTTATACCAAGTTTGAAAGGGGATTTTTCTGGCCGTTTAAAATCTGTTTTTTTTTTTTTGTTTTTTCTAAGGTATGTTTTAAGGCCCTTGTGAACCTCAGTATATCCCCTTCACCCCTTCATAACGGCCGATAAATCCAGCCTGCCATTCCACCAGCCAGAATTCTCCCCATCAAGCTTAAACGACATGTTCGCACCACAGCCATTCCGTGGCGAATTACACGAACAAAAGCGACACCTACCGGACCGCCAGTAACAAATATTCAACCCCCGATCACCCCTCCGCCCCAGCCAGCTTGAATATACCTAGACACTCCACCAGGGGTTTACTTAATTAAACCGTAGATACGAACAAGAAGACTGGCCCTTGTTCGGGCATAGTCTAGGTTCACCAAGAATGCACCCTAAACGATTCCCGGCGTTCCCGGATTTACGGGAAGGGTGGAGGGGTTGGTTTTCATTAAAAGAGAACATGACTTAAGAGACGTGCGATGACAAAAAAAAGCTCGACAAAGATTCCGAAGTGGAAATGCGTGTCGGAGGGGTTTGATAAGACCGGAAGAATCGGGACATGAAACGGATTGGGTTTCCGGTGGATTCCCGCGTGTTGACCGGAACATTTCCGGGTAAGGGATGTGTCGATTTTATCCGAGAAACGAATAGATTTGATTCCCGATTTCATGGCATAAACGGGGAATGCTAAAAAAATATCTGCATGTGTATACAGGGTGTCTACGGTGTTGTGATTTTATTTTCAAGGGGTTATTATATATAAAAATATCTTAATAAAAATTGCATAATAATAGAGTATTAATGTTAAAAAAATTAAATATTAAATTACATGTATACTACCATAAAAAAGTCTATGAAAAACAACATGTCATAAATTCAATTTTTTTTTATTGTTACAGAAATCGCAATTCTTCTACCAGGAGCACTGTCGCATACAAGAAAAGTCAACATCACCCACGATATCAGAAGAAATCTGAGACTCAGCAATCCCGAAGATCATCCGGAGTACGATCCAGAGAAAGAGTGAGTATATTTGCCCGTCTAAATTAGGTTTTTCCCGTTAAGAAAAGCATTTTGCGTTATACAGGGTGTTTCTGAAATAAGTGATAAAAATTTGAGAATAGATTCCTTGCATCGTGACGAACAAAAAAAGTCCTTCAACATTTTTCTCTTACAGAAATATTTCGTCTGGAAAATCAGTTGAAAATTTTTTTACGATCGGAAATCTTATAAATATGATTCCTTAAACCGTGGCTGGCAGCATTCCTCCGTTAGATGCATTTTGCATTATACAGGGTGTTCGATAAATATGTGATGAAATTTTGGAATTCGATTCATCACATCGCGGCGAACAAAAAATCTCCATGTCATTTTCTTCTTAAATGCAATTTAAATTATACAAGGTGTTTCATAAATAAGTGACAAAATTTTAGGGTTGTGTTCCTTAGATCCTAACGAATAAAAAATTCCCATACCATTTTCCTCTAACTATAATATCTGCACCTGCAGAATCTGTTGAAACATTTTCATTATAATTCCTTCGTATATACACGAATATTAATATAATTTAAAATCAATGTTTTAACGAGATAACGATTTGCGTCCGTCTCGAATTTTACGTAAATTCACTTCATTAGCCCCAGAAACAAAGACGAAAACAAAAAACACCTTTTATTCCCCCAAACGGAAGATGCAAATATTGAAAACGCAAAACGGGTCTTTACGCGATAAAAAATCCAACGATTTAAACGCGATGAGTTTTTCTTTTTCGCGTGCCGGTAAATGTGAGCGAAGGGATAAAGGGGTGGCGGAAATTTTATAAAACAGGATGAACGTTGGGATGGCGCTTCTGAAAATTAAACATACATACGAAATATCATTATTTCTGTTCAGATACCGGAACAAAACAGTTTTATACAACGGGGAGGTTTTTTTTTTATACTTATTCTGATGAGAGGAATAATTTGAAAATGTAATACATAAAAGAGATTATATAACAACGGAAGAAAATCAATAATTATTCAACAATATTACGTTACCTGATAACAAGTAATAAAAACTCTAAAAATAATAATAAAATAAAAAAAAGCACTTATTATTAAAATATAGTTTGCGTAGACTTGGCAACGGGGCGTTTACACGTATCCTTCACCGAAACACGGGGTTACAATTCCCTACTACGCCCCAACGTAACAGAATCGACGACACAACGACAGCTCGAATGGGCTGACAATTTTCTCAACATCAACGAACTCCCGTGCAGTCGCTGTTATGATAAAGGCTACGCCGTTTCGCGATAGATGGCGCCGGCGTTTCGAGAACGTTTCTTGTGTAAATTAGGTTAAGCCACCTGAGTGTTTTTACTGAAGTATTTGTCGCGCGACGACAGGGGAAAAAATGAAGTTTGGAAAATGGAAAATTGCGCCGGAACGTGTAGGAGTTCGCCGTAGAGAATATGATGGCAAATACTATACAGGGCGTATTTTACATCGGTATTTTCATAACGCTACACGAAGGCAAAATAAAGTCGTTATAAAAAACCAATAATTTAGCAGAGAGGTGTGTCTTGGAACTCTGATGTTTTTTAATTTTTTTCTTTTAAATGGATTAAATCCTTGACACCGGATGTGGTCCATTCTGTTTGAACATCACCAGCAAATAATAAACACGGAAAACAATAAAGACTGTTACTAATTTCACAACCACATAACCAGGCGGCTTTTTCATAAGTGTCTATCTTAAAGGTTCTTTTATAATCGCGTGTTTTACATTTTGTTACATGCGTGATCGATAAATTCGGTTTTGGACGACCGGCACTTTTGATTTTTTGTTTTTCTTCTAATGTCAGCGAAGAAAAACAAAATCGGATTCTCCAAATTATCCGCCATAATTGCGCGCGAATACAACGAAAGTAATTTCCCGGTTCCCGGTATACAACACCACACTAACAGACGCCCGTACACAAACTAAATGTGTACATATGGTAGCTAAGTACTGAGGACTATTACGGGAGGTGTGCGTGTGCGAGGGGTAGCTGCTGCTCCAATCACGGGCCAGTTCGAGAGAGCAGTGTACGAGCCGCATTACGCATGTTCGCACCTGGAGTCTGAACCGAACATCGGAAATGAAAAATAAAATTAAATACCCAATAGAAAACGTTAGGTTTACATCAAACACAAAAATAAATTCCTTTAAATGAAGACATTAGTTGGGGGTACACGTGTGCACTTATTGAGAAGCCGCCACTGGTTATTTGTAGCAGTAACTGAACTCCGCCCTTTTTCCTACTCTTTATTATATATCCGACAACCTTTTTTTAACACACTGTATATCGCTTTGAGTGAACATTATTACACGAAAGAAATTATGTTCTTAATTGAACTACAGAACGCTTTGCCACTATTAAAAAGAATTATTTCTTGAACTCGATGCATATTTCTTTGATTTAAAACCGTCCTACTTATTCCTACTATAGCCAATCCCCCCTCCAACACATGATAGATCCTTATAAGTATACACTTCAAGAATTCCCATCTTTTCCTTCGCACTCGGACACGTTTCCAGTTCAATTTTTCTCTCTCGATCTTTCGAAAGGACCTTTGAGAGAACATATCGGTAGTTCACGAACAGAGAAGAGATTAGGGTGTTTTCTGAAGAGGGATATCTTTGATAAAGTGAGGTCTACGGCAGATATTAGATTTAGGGGTGGTAGAAAATGTAATTCCAGGTTGTGGGGATGATCCCGGTGGCGAAGGGATCTGCAGCAAAGTTGGAATTAAAAATTATTCGTGGTGAAATGGTTTATCTTCTTTCTTGTAATTTCTGTCGTACGTTTTATTATTTCTCCTGCATGATTTTTGCAAATGTTTTTTTTTAGCATATTATTTATACAACATTGGTGACCTGGAATGTATTTAAGGTGTTGCCAAAATTCCTCTGGCAGGATTAATGGAAATTCAAGGTCTTTTAATTCCCTTTACGACAACATCCGTCAAAAGTATTTTTCTTTAATGAGTAAGCAAAAAGTGTATAATTAGAATGAAACGGTTTGGATTTTACTTTATTAAATGTTCAAAATGATGACCATTCACCTCCATACAATAACACAATTTTGGTTCAAATTCTCTCCTGACATTTCGCAACATTTCTAGAGTTATTCGTTAGCACTCTTTCACATTTACAACTTTATTAATGTAATCAAGTAGGAAAGAGCATACCTCATCTGGGCCTTTATTGGCCTGACCTTCGTGATAAATATAATAAAATGATTTACCAGAACCGAGGTTGTGTATGCAAAAAAAACATTAATATTCAGTTGTACAGCATAAAATAGGTCTTGCACAGGCACTTCCGGCAAATGCAAATTTTTCATAAAATCGAACGCGATATCGCAAATGCCGTTATCTTCTTTTTTGCATTCTTCAGTAGTTTCGCTTAAAATATTATAATTTTTTATAGCTCTTCTTTTGTGCACTGCTAGCTCCGCTTCGGCTGCTCTTTTAGCGGCATCACCCAATGACGCACTTTGTATTTTCAAATGTAATGCTTCGCAAGTAACGCATGTATCCACCTGTGGACGGCCAAAGTGTAATGAGAAATTCTCATTGAAATATTTTATGAAATATGAGTATTTTATTTTCGAATCTGGATGTTTCTCCATAAATAACTCGTACATTATTTTAACATTTAGCTTAGAATCCAAGTAATAGTAGTCTCTATTAGAATAATGGGTCTCCTTAACTGGAAACGATTCTATATGCTCACGAATTCGTTTAATTTCAAATTCTGGCAAACAGTTTGATTCCTTTACTCTCTGCCGGTTAAGGGTTACAAAATGGAAGAACGAGTTTGCTTTATTATTTCCACCGGAGTTTCTTACACGTGTTCGACCAACTGGTTTTCATTCAATCAAACCTTGTAGATAAATATCTTGCTCATCTTTTGTTTCGAGTTGATAGAATTTATTAAAAATTATTAATTTTTCATCATCCGTGAATTTGCTAAAACACTTCATAGGGCACCTACAAACATTTACCGAAGTTATAGCAAAAGGGCTCTTAGCTAGATTTTTATAAACTTACTTGCATGCTTGCCCAATGCTTTTGGAATTTACAACAACGCCTTTGTGATTTTTATGTTCTATTCCTTTAACTCTAGCTCTTTTGATTACATTTCTTTTGTAGGTGGCATCGTTTCGTATTCCTTTACGACGTTTCGGGTATTGTTCCCCTTCAAGTATTTCAACATTTACACCACTCTTGTTTTCATTCATAGTAACTTCACAATAACTTTATTGCTTTTATTTTTTAAATAATTTATTTATCAAATAAGTACAATACAATATGCACAAACAAACTATTAAAATAGATGTGACAATGAGGTTAAGTTGTCGGTTGTGTTGTCATGCGCATTTTATTAGTAAAAGGAACTAAGGTACGGACTTAGTCCCTTTTAACCATAAACACTGATTCCATCTACTAAAAATATTACCGAAGCAGTATAGGTAGATAGTTCCTAATAACACCAAACGGTAGGTATATCTTCAAATATTCCTGTTATGTATTAAAGTAAAAAACGTTAAAATGTGACTTAGTTCCTTGTAACAATACGCGATTCAATTAAAGAATTGATTTTTATGTGTGTGGCAGGCCATTCTACAGAACTCCTTGATATGACAATGGCTGCTGTGTTAATTGTACTGCAATGACGGTTATACGTGTGAGTCATGTGTGGACAAAAGGTACAGGAAGAAAACTAAATGGTCAACCAAGGCGTACCACGAAGCGTCAAGATAGGCGCTTCAGATAACTAGCTCTACGCGACCGTTTTGCTACTACGCGTCAAAATTGCTGACGCACGGCTGACATTATAGACACGGAGTCGGAAGTCATGGTTTCTGAACACATACGAAGCATTATACAAAATATTAACATTAAAATCTCGCTGCAAATGGCTTTTGCAACAATTTGTACACACGTTATATTTAAATTATTATAATTGTTATGGCAAAATCTTTCGCTATAATACATTTCGAGATGCCAATCAATCCCTTTATTAAATTATACGTCGGATATACGATTGAACTGGTTAAAAGATAATTCCTAATCATCTAAAATCAATAGGACATCGCATGGAATGTCAACAGTCAAAATTCGGAGCCTCCATTTATATTCTCTGCGCAAACATTTTCGAACTTCCTATATTCCGTACTTCCTGCCCCAACTTAATCCTGTAGGCATTTCCTTTCGTTTTTTTTTTTTTTATTTTTTTTATTTGGACAAACAAAACAGTGCAAACACAAAAAGGCAATTTTCGTTCGCAAATATCTGTAGGATGCTTGTTATTTACTTTAATCAATTTATATGTTGAGACATATATACAGTACACTCTTTCATTTTAAATGAGGCAGATCCCTGAACGTCAACGATAAGTCATCGATAATACTTTTTCTTTGAAAGAAAAATAGTCGAAATACTAATTGTTCGCAAATCTACAGTCTATAACATTATCTTAAATCTGTGTCTTGCTTTTGAAAATGACGTCATACGCTTGACGACTTCATATATTGTACAGAATCACAGCAGTGTAGGAATCAACGTAGCTTTCATTGCAGGTTGCCTTCACGACACGCGTCTTCATCCTTTCACACTGTGTGTTCATAAATGATTACGATGAGTACCACAGGCAACCAATTATACACATTGGTACTTCAAATAAATCCCTAACAGTAATTATAAAAGTCAAAAGTCAGTGAGGTGCTTATTTGGTTTTAAAGGTTTATATTATACAGTAGTACCCCGTTATCCGCTGACTCAGTATCTGCGGTTTCAGTCATCCGCGATTTACCTATGATGAGCAGAAAACGCGTTATATCAATAAAATACAGAAACAAATAAAGACATTCGAGCCTTATTAAAAGTTATAGGAGCATTTGTCGATATATCGTCGTATATATGAGTCATCCCCTGAATTCGGCGCTCTCTTATGATAAGTTAAACAAGTTGGAACGTGCTTAAGGTGCCACTCGCTTTTACTTGTACATATAAACGCTCCTGTTAACTATGAGTTTAGTACTATTCGAATGGTCGGACAAGACAGTGCTAGCAATAGTTTTTAAATAAAGCAAGTAAATTTGAAAATCATTTTAAAATGGCTTCTAAACCAAAAAGAAAACGTGAAATGCTCACTATTAGTGAAAAAAAAAATCATTAATATGATTGAAATAGAAAAAAATCTATTGCAACTGTTGCTAAAATATACAATAAAAACGAATCTTCGATACGGGAAGTGTTAAAAAACCAAGATAGGATTCGAGCTAGTTTTTCTAGTGCACCCCAAACTGCAAAAGTTGCAACCACAATACGTAATAAAGTGTTACTTAAGGTAGAAAATGCCTTAAATTTATGGGTGGAAGCTATGACAAGAAAACATATTCCTATCGATGGCAAAGTGCTACAACAAAAGGCGTTGATTTTATATGAAGGTATGCAGACCCAAGATTATACTGAAGAGGAAGGAAAATCATTCACAGCAAGTAGGGGGTGGCTGCAGAGATTTAAAACTCGGTTTAATCTAAAAAATATAAAAATGATAGGGGAATCTGCGTCGGCTGATCATGTAGCTGCTGCCCTGTTTCCAGAAAAATTTAAACAAATTATTGCAGAAAAGAATTATCATCCTAAGCAAGTTTTTAACTGCGATGAGACTGGTCTTATGTGAAAAAAAATGCCTCAACGGACTTATATTCATAAGACTGCAAAGAGTGCACCAGGCTTTAAAACAATTAAGGATAGACTTACCTTGATATTTTTTACAAATGCAGCTGGTCATATGATTAAACCTGGACTTGTTTACCGATCACAGAATCCACGTGCTCTTAAATACAAAGATAAAGCTTGCCTTCCTGTGTTTTGGCGGGGGTTACGGCTGTTCTATTTACACAATGGTTTCATCAATGCTTTATTGCGGAAGTGGAAAGATATTTGGAAAAGGAAGAATTACCATTTAAAGTGCTGCTGATACTAGACAATGCTCCTGGGCATCTTGTGTCACTAGGCAGAGAAAATAAAAATGTTGAAGTGGTTTTTTTACCACCTAATACGACCTCATTGCTTCAGCCCCTTGTTCAAGGTGTCATTAGATGCTTTAAAGCCATATATATTCGACAGGTTTTCGAAATGCTGTATACAATGGCTAACGAATGCTCTGATATCGGGCGCATGGAATGCTGGAAGTCATTTACAATTGCTGACGCAATTCTATTTATCAAAGGAGCGATGGAGGAATTAAAGTCAGAAACGATAATAGCATCTTGGGAAAATCTGTGGAATGACATCGTTCTTAGTTCTGAAGACACACATGATAATAATTCACATCTAACAACGATATTTAACATATCGCAGAAAATAGATGGAGAAGGATTTAACGATATAACCAAAGAGGAACTCGGTGATTACATAAACGAAGAGGATCAAGTATTCACCAACGAGGAATTGGTAGACCTTGTGAAATCTTCTCCAGAAGCGAGTGACGACGAGGATGAGGGTCAACAAGAACCGCCAGCATGGACGCTTGAAAAATTTTCAGCTATATTTCGAACTGCCCAAAAATTAAAAGAACAGATAGTAGAATATGATCCAATAATGGAACGCAGTATAAAAATTACTCGCACTATAACAGACGCCTTGAAACCTTTGGAGGATTTGTTTATTGAAATGAAAAGACAAAAACGACAACTACCAATAACAATGTTCTTGGAAAAAGTCGACAAAACTATCGATAATGCACAGCCATCAATATCAGTTTGCTTCGGATCTAAGTAAACAATCGACTGCTAACTTGGACTTGGAGGAAGATGAATGAATATGTAGCTCACGATGATAAAGTTTTTCTTGTTGTGTATGTAAATATGTACTATATGTACATATGTATGAACTTATATATTATTTAAACTTAAATTCTATTTGTGCCGCAGCACAAGAATATTTATTTATTTATTGTTTATTTATTTTAAATAAATATTATATAACTTATTTTTTCTTGTTTCATTGTTTTAACTTTGCTTCATATTTCATATTGTATTCGGAAATAAAGCGTTCGCTATTATCCGCGGAAGAGCACAGAACCAAACCCCCGCGGATATGGGGGTACTACTGTATATTATTATATATATGATATTGGAAATTCTAAGAGATAGTTATAAAATTAATTTATTGTCAAGACAAATCTGACCAGAATCTAGATTTGCTGGAATTGTTTGAATTATCAGAATAAATTATGCTCAAAACACTTTTAGCCTGTTCAGAAGCGATAATATCTTTTCTATATGATTAAACGTATGATTAAAAATGTGTTTAGTGTGTTTAGGTTGTAAAATTAGCATTTGAAGGTATTCATTAACCAAAGAATGCACAGTAATGTCAACGTAATTTTGCTATTAACATCGTCATTCAGTTGATATTTCCATGATGCAATATTGTTTAATAAAACATATTGCCGCTGCATCTAAACTAAAAAATCTGTCCCAGACTGTTATATTTATAACCATCCAAAACCGACTCCGGCACGTATCAACAGGTTTCAACAACAACAACAGCAACAACCCTTCGCTTCCGCACACAGACGGGGGCAAAAGATTAACGATCCTGGCTTCTGCGAACTCGCTCCTTTTCCCTGGGTAAAGTTAGCATCCCTTGGATCATCCAACTAGGCGAGATACTGCTGTTTAGACTTGCATTTATGGAGTCAGATTGACGGATTTGTACCGTTAGATGCGCGCTAGCTAGCTAGAATCTAATCCGATTTAGTTTTGAACTTCTGGCAGACGCGGAAACGTGGCAACAGCGCATACATTAGCTTATATTATGTAAGGGAAGTTAATCATTGCACATTACTGAAGTTATTATATAAGGTTTATCCCAATTACGGTTTCAGCGAATTATATGACTATCCCAGCGGATGTATGCGGTAGTTGAAATTGTCCCGACGGTTGTGCATCTTCAGAAGCAGTGTTGCCCAATTTAGTAATACATATTTATATTCGTTTATATGGTTTTCTTTCTATCGTATTTTATTATTAGTGTATCATTTTTAATATAATATTGCAGCTGGAAAATATATCTTCCTGTCGTTAATATTGTATATACTCCTCTCCGTCTTCCATTGGCATGACGTCTGCTGGTAGCTTGACCGATATAAGGATCACCTCATTTACAGAAAGCAACATACTTTCTGCAATACGTAACCTTGGTAATAAAATGACCTCAGGATATGATCAGGTACCCTGCTTTCTGCTGAAGGATTGCTCAGGAGTCTTCGTACGACCACTACTGACAATTTTCAACCTAATTCTGTCCACATCTACATTCCCCGTAGCTTGGAAGCTTGCCAGAATCTGTCCAGTTTTCAAGAGTGGAGATAAATCCGACATATCTAATTACAGACCTATATCCATCCTTTCTACAATGTGTATCACAAAGAACTTCATCTAGTTGCCTATGAATGTAGCTTATAAATTATGGTTTGCCGCTTTCTCGAAATGCGGATATAGATTCAATGGGATAAAGGTTATCCAAGTGTCACTGTCAAAATTTATCATCGAGCGATATGGTAATGAACGGAAAACTAGTACAATTAGATTATTAATTTATTTAATAAGATAATCAAACAACTAAGGTAAATAACTTTGTAAAAATTTTAATTAATTATAATTTATAACAAATGTTCAAAGTGGTCACCATTCTGTTGAATGCATAATGCAATACGACGTTTCATGTTGTTAAAAATATTCTGCAATACATTTGGTGTGATTTCATTACATTTAATTGCAATTGTATTCATCAGGTCATTTAAGTTATTAATTCTGGTTTGATATACTTCATTTTTTAGCATTCCGAAAATAGAAAAATCTAACGGAGTAAGGTCTGGTGATCTTGCTGGCCAAACACCTCTGCTTATAATTCGATGAGGGAAGTAATGTTCTAAAAACTCTAAATTTTCGCGAGTTGTATGTGCAGTAGCCCCATCTTGCTGGAAGTAACCCCCATTGAGTTCGTTCTGTTGCAATTGATTTAAAAATGGTGTTAATAACTGCTCTCGGTATCGTTGGCCATTAATGGTATTGTGAAAAAATATTGGTCCGACTATTCTACGACGAGATACAGCTAACCATACTCCAACTTTAACAGGATGTAAAGGAACTTCGATGCGATTGTTTGGATTGTTTACAGACCTTGTTCTGTAATTTTGTTTATTTACATACCGGCTTAAATGAAACCATGCTTCGTCAGTAAAAAAACTGAGATCAAGAATTTCGTCGTTATTTAAATTTTCTTGAAAGAAGTTGCAATAATTAACTCTAGTAACGTGATCTCTAGGTAAGATCTGTTGAACAACCGATACTTTGTATGCATGCATATGCAAACGACGCTTTAAAATCTATGAACGGTACTAGAAGATACGTTTGTTTGAGCTGATAAACGACGAACTGAGGTCTGTGGGTTTTCTTCAACAAGGTTTTCTACGTTTTCAACAATATTTTGCTGTGTCCGTGGTCTACCAGAACTTTTGCCTTTCAATACAGATCCCCTAGCCCAAAATTTCTCCACGACTAGACGAATGTGATGATGTAAAACGATATTATCCACAACTCTATTAGGAAACTGCAAGTAAAACTGTCGCTTACATTCTCCGTAAGAATATTTCCATTCCCCATTAAGAAATTGTGCACTTCGAAAATATGCTTCAATAATAAAAATATTTTCTTGCAATGTGTGCATTATTGTATTGTTTAAGAAAAAAACTTATTTGTCAGGAAAAAATTATATTGCTGTCACACAATGACAAATGTCAAAACGACACTAGATAAATAGTTTTTATATAAATAAAAGGTAAGTGGCTTATAATAATTTGGAAGTATTAGTTACTCAGCACCTACTGAGATGAAGATCTTTTTGAAACACATTGTAATATTGCGAAGGTCTTCGAGTCCGCATTATAGAAACTCCTATTTCCACAAGTACACCAGATTATTGCATTAGAGCAGCATGGGTTTGTCAGTAAGAGATCAACTGTTACCAATCTGAGTACCTTTTTGCAGTCAACCATAGAAGTCTTGGACAGCCAGGGTCAGGTTGACGTTGTTCACACAGACCTATCTAAAGCGTTTGATCGAATTGATCACGGTATTCTACTACGTAAACTTGAAAACCTTGGCTTCTGTGAAACTCTTCTCCATTTGCTAGACTCCTATCTGTGCGGTCGTCAATTCTTTGTTTACTATAACGGCTTTTCTTCGGCCTGTCACAAGGCAAGTTCTGGGGCTCCACAAGGCTCACACTTGGGTCCCTTGTTATTTCTATTGTTTGTCAACGATTTGCCTGTTCACGTCAATTGTAATGTCTTGATGTTCGCTGATGATGTCAAGCTATTTGCTGCTATAAATACTGTGGATGACTGCGTAGCGTTGCGATCCGATCTGTTTAGCATGGTTGATTGGTGTTCTGCAAATAAACTCGATCTGAACATATCGAAGTGTAAGGTTGTTTCCTACACTAGAAAGAAATCGCCATTACATTTTGATTACCTATTGCATTCGGTCAGTATTAGCAGGAGCGAAGGCGTGTGCGAGCTAGGTGTGTATTTTGACAACCACTTGACCTTCAATGAGCACGTCCGAGTGATGGTGGGCGCCGCCAATAAGATGTTGGGGTTTATCTTACGCAACACGAGATCCTTTGTGAACCGATCTACTTTGAAAATATTGTATTTCTCTTTAGTGCGTTCCAAAGTAGAATACGCTTCCCTCATATGGAATCCCTATTACCACTGTCATAAAACCTTTGTCGAGGGCGTGCAAAGAAGATTCTTAAAACACCTTTGGCTTAAGAGTCACAATGTTTATCCTTATCGCGGCTTTCCATACGACATCTTACTTTCCACCTTTTCTATGGATTCCCTTGAGACGCGTCGTAGAAAAATTGGCCTAACATTTCTGTTCAAACTCTTGCATAATCTGATCGACGCCAGTCGGCTTCTTTCTAGGTTGAATTTCTATGTCCCTCGCTTGTCTTCTCGCAACACGCTTACTTTCTATACCGATCAAGCCAGAACTAATTTAATGTTTCGCTCACCTCTTATTTTCATATGTACCACTTATAATTGCATCAGTTCTAAATGTGATATTTTTCACTGCTCCCTTCACGAGCTTCTCTCGGTCGATTGACAAATTTTGTTTTTCTTCTTTTTCTTTGATTTTAGTTTAGGATTACTTTAAGTTTTAGATAAGTAAGTAATACTTTTGAATTTACAACTAATTTAATGTTTCGGTCACCACTTACATTCATTTGTATTGCGTTAATGGCATTTGTTTTAAGTTTTCACTGCTGCATTCATGCGCTTCTCCTCATCGGTTAGTTTTGTTTTCATTCTTTTTCTTTAATTTTAGTTTAAAATTATTTAAATTTTAGATAAGTAGTAATACTATTGAAATTATAACTTTGTATCATTTTTGCATAAGTATTATATTATGTTATCTGGTGTTATTTTTTTGCTGTACGTTGTGTAACTTTACTTCTAAAATTCGCACTACTAATGTAATTATATTTGCCTTGTAATTGGCTGTACGCTGTTTGGCAATAAATAAATAAATAAATAAATATACAGGGTGATTCATAATAGCTCTAAAAAATTTGACAGTTTGATCGGGAAATCAACCCGTGTTCATTTTATAATTTGTTTTTTATCTTTAACGACTTCTCGAACGATATAATCACCTATTTAAAATCACCTTGTATATACAGGGGGGTGTCCTATTGAAAATATGTGATAACCGTTATATTTTAATTTTAGAAAAAAAAAATTCAGTATAAAAAAATTATGGGAATCGATTTTGCCATGTTGCCATGTTGTGAAATGAGTTTGGATAAATGATTAAGATCAAGGTCAGATTAAAGGCGCGAAATTTGAAATTTAAGTTGGTAGTGAAATGAGTTCCCTTATCTTTATGCATAGCATAGCTTGGTTGTCAAATTGTTTATGTTCTTGTCTACTTTCTACCAAGATTCATATCGTTTCTGAGTTTTGACTTTTAAAATTACTGCTAGGGATTTATTTGAAGCACCAATGTGTATATTTGGTTGCCAATTATATTGATCATCAACCAAGCTCTAATTGTTTGCCACAATCGCGCAATTTCAATCGCATAGCGACATCTAGCGTTGGAATTGTTATTCGCAGGCTATTACCATCGACCATCCAGCACCAGATGCACTAACGACAACAGAATTAAAATCGGTGATCGTGATTTACGAGCTAATGATAGTTGTAATGGACGCGTGATCCTCTAACACAACCGCAAACGGATTGTTCTTGCTCCCTAGGGGTGTAAAATCTTAATCGAGGGCGGCACTAATGACCACAGTAACGTCCCTTCGTGCAATGAATACCACGGAAGGGTAATTTTACAAGGTAAACACTTGTGTAGGTCCTTCGGGATGGAGCTTTTATGATTAGGGTGGTTTCGGTGTAATTACATTGTGTGGAAGTTTTTCGTTACTGCGGAAATGTGTCGGACAGTTAACAGTGAACGATATCAGCTGATCAACCCGACAGGCGGGAAACTGGCCCCTGACGTTTCCATCTCAAAATATATTAAATTTATTAATATCTGTCATGTTGCTAACATCTAGCGAGAAAACAGAATAATCAACTCTTATTATCTTGTATAGAGAACTGTAATCTAGTTGTCAAACAAATTTGTAATTAGATTGGTTTATTAAACGTAATTAATGTAAAATTGTAATTACAATTATTGTAGTTATTTCGTTCAATTTATTTTATTTTTTCTTGTCATTATGTTCCTAATTTTTTTGTTTTTCATTTGTTACTACGTTTCAAATTTTCTTATGTTGATGTTTTGTTTCCATTTTCTAATTAAAATGAAACACATACGATGTTTCAGTTTCTGTCAAAAATCACATTAAAACAGACAATATTGACATAACAAGAAAACCGTTGTAAATAGGTATAGGGAAAGTCATAGCGAATCGATGCAGAATTAAATTCTGCATCTGACCATCCAATAATATACAGGGTGTTCCATTTGAAAAAAAGAACTTTTTCAACTTTGAAGATTTTGTAATTGGCCATGCAGATTTGGAGACCCTGTATGCGACAAATCAATTGTCAATGTGGATTTCGACAGTGTCATTCTTGTGCTTCCATCTACCCTAGAAGTGTTTATTGCCAGTCGAAAATGGGCAAAAGATACTGTGTTGCAAATAACGCTACATCTTTCAAAATTTTCAAAAAAATCAAGATATCTAAGTAGCAGTTGAAAATAGGTACTTATAGGGAAACCTATTAGAACTCATCATAAAATTTTCTCAGGAATTTAAAAATGAAATAATATACAGGGTGCTCCATTTAAAATAATTTATGGCGACTTCGGGTATAACCGGAAGTGGTAAGACCCTGAAAATATTTTAAAATGAAAGAGAATCTCAGAGTTCCAGGTTTTCTTAAACCTCGGAAACTTCTAACGAACGGCTACCGTGGAAAGCCCTGTATACCAGACCTCGTGAATACTCTTGCGTCATGCATGCTGCAAACCTTTCTTAGGGAAAACTTTTCTCATTCCGTGTGTATGTGTTGCCAATATTTTGCAGCTCCAATTTCATCATTAGCGAATGAATATGTTGTTATTATAGAATCTTCCACAAGCACTTGAAGCAATAATGCAGCACCAAATAATAATTGTTCTCTAGCCAGTTCGATAAATATGGTTTCAGTGTAAGGAGTAAATCATATATAAATAAATAATCAAATAACACGAATTTGAACTGTCAACGTCAACTGATTTTCATGTTTATCACGTTAAATATATGATGAGATCGGTATCAGTCGGTATAGTAGCTATCGATATTCAGGAATACATACGCATACAGATAGTTTAAAGATTTAGATGAATTGGATTTTATTTTTCACGAAGAAATAAATGCATTTAAGATCTCTGGCAAGTTATTTATCGTAACATTCTCCATTTTAAATGGAACTGACGGCAAAAATAAAAACAAGATTTAAGACCAACGGAATTCAATATACCTAACAGCTATAAATCGAAGACTTCCCAAGTTCTCTCCAACGAAATTGGCATTCATTCATCAATACTTTCTGACAGCTAATCCAACAGCAATGTGGTGATAAAATAGGTTTCTACTCAAGTTAATTCACTCGTCGCTACAACGATTTTGAAGTTTTCGCTACAATTCCAGCCAAATATAAATTTCTATCCGGGAGATATAACATTAGATACTTTTATATATTGACCGAAGGGCATAAAGTATAATTGGAAATGAAATTGGTTTGAAATTGTTACTATACGACAAATATTATTGCCAATTCGAAGTCTGTCGGAATTAAAATAAGTTAGGATGTGCAAACTCGTATTAGCAACAAGTTGGGTACACTGAGAAAAAAATTTATACGTTCTATAAGATTTGTACCTAGTAAATGCACGATATAAATAATGTATTAGGTTGTTTGCCGCACATGCAATTTACCCAGAATATATTTAGTTTCCGGCAATTAAAAAATGTTGTAATTATACCTATAAATGTCAAATATACATATTATTTGAACAATTTTTCTCAGTGCAATATAATAATTAAACCCTAAATAAAACCGAATATGATTCAATATTAGTACTGCATATTTAGATAGGTATTCTTTTTATATTATCCTAAAACGACAAAAGGGGTGGAACGACCAACAACAGCCCAATAAACTCCCTCCCCTCTAAATAGCAGGCATCACAATAACACCTTTCTCGAGCCCTGTTATCTTCATTTTTGCCTTCCCTCTATAATAGAACATTTTCCCGTACAATTTCATCGGAGTAGGCCGAGTAAACAACCCACTTAGGAAGGGTCGTATAAGAATATAGTCTTGAGGGTTGTTGCAATTTGGGGGCGCGTAGCTAAAGAATGTGTAATAGGCTGTAGACGAGCGACATTCTTTAGCTATTTGAGGGATTATTGCGTTTCGCCAAGTCGTGTGTAAGGTGGCTAAATTCTGTTACTGTGCGGAAAAGTAAGGGGTCCACCTACACCCCTGAAATTTCGACAATTATCAGTTAAAGTTTTACAAATGTCTTAATCTAATAAGTTTTATTGCATTCAAGCAAAAAGTATTTTAAATAAACTCGAACAAATATGCTTTCAAAGATAATTGCTTTGATAACTGTATAAGAATTCCTTTGAATGAAAAAGTGTTGTGCAAAATTTCAACATTGTTGCCAACTTATTGTTAGTTCCTCGTTTGCACCAGGTAGAAGGGAATTACTTTCTGGACGTGAGAAACGTATATTATATGGCAATAATTCATCAAAGGAAACCTCTTTACAGAATCACCAGTGTTAAGCATTTCGCTTTAAATATTTATTTGCAAGGCAAGAGTGCTAAAGTGTTTCCATTCTCTGGTAGAATGGGTGGGGTTAGGAGGCGTATCTGGGGGTCCTGGGGATTAGTCGGTACTACGGTTGGGGAGCAACAGAAGAAAAAACTTGAGCGATTTGAATAATTCACAACGCAGATCTTGCGTTAGTAACAGCATTGTGTGGATAAAGCATGTGGATAGAGATACACGAAGAGGCAAACGTATTGAAATAAAAGCGATTTTTTGTTTTTCGTTTGTTGTTTAGAGAAAAATAAAAGATAAGTGCTTAAAATCTTATAAATATCGAACTTCTTTGAAGGTCGAAGATTCAACGCAATTTAAAACAAGCAATGCATGAGATGTGTTTTAAAAGAAGATACAATCTCTTGTTTAAGAAACTTCTGTTGGTCGTTCAATACTGCCTTTTGTAAAATAGAAACAATGGAATGAACGTAGATAATAATTAAATTAATTAAGTTAAATTAAAACATCAACAACATCATTCTCTGTTTATTAACGCAAAATAACTACATATTTATAAGTACATATGGGTATAGTGTATACTTGTATGTATTATGCTGTTTGTATGTACTTATATCTATATATGTGTGTCTTTTATTGGCTGTTGACACAATAAAGATCTATTATTATTATTATCAATTCACAAAAATTGATGTACAAATATTAATATAATGTTTTTTATGGTTACAATAGATTATTCAATACATAATATAGCATATCCTGTTTAAAAAAACTGTAAGTTTGGACCTAAGCAAAATAGCTAGAACTCCATCAACTTACAACATTCCTCAGATATTTTTGATGGAAAAGGAGAGGGCATTTGTTTTTTTTTTTGTTTTTCTCAATCTTACCATTTCATCCGGGATTACTTTAGAATAGTCTCAATTTCCAAGAATTCTAATTTTATACTCTGCGTTTTTCGATTTAGCTTTTCAATATACAAGATGATTAAATGACAACCCTTATCTTGATATTATTCGATATTTTCCCCATATAGTTGTCATTTATGATCTTAAAATTTTGTTCCAAATATTTATAATAAAAAGAAATACTAACTATGTAACACCTCAATAATATAAAATCGCCGAAAAATGAAAATTTAATATACAGAGTGTTTCTATAATAAATGCCGATGTTCCGTGTGATGAATCCACGTGCAATTTCAAAACGAATATCTGACAGATAAAAATGTCATGAACCAAACCGTCGTCGAATTATCAATCGATTTTTATATAAACTCAATGTCTTCATCAAACAATTAATTTAATTTCCAATTTTAGAAAGAAGCAATATTAAATACTTGAAAATCCACCCAAATTTCAGAAACGATTTTTCGATTCAAAATGTGATTCTAAATAAAAATCGTTGATAACTCGAAAACGGTTAGATTTTCGAACATTCTTCAAATGGGGTTTTTCATTTGAAATCATCCGTAGATTTTCCACACCAAATATCCGCAACCAATTTTTGGACATCCTGTATATTAAATTTTTAATTTTTTTCGTTTTGAATTAGAAACATAAGCAAGTTATTCTTTACTTCAATGTAAATATCGCACATAACTAATTTAACGATTAAAAAATAATTTTGTTTATAAATGGCGCATAACTCGAAAACGGTTGCATTTACAAAGTTTTTTTACATTGACTTTGCTGTTCTAAATCATGTGGGGATTAACCACACGAAGTATCTTCACGACATTCAGATACACCCTGTATATAAAATTTCCCTGTTTTTGCGATTTTACCCACTTCGCTCGTGCAAAACGGCTTTTTACACATAGACAACCGATTGCTAGCGTCATTATGAATATTTCAAAGCGATAAAACAAGCTTAAACTCGACGCGCAAAATAAAAAAAAAAAAACATGACGTACGATCCAAAACAAGGGCGAAATTCACCGCGCGACGGCGGATTAAGTCGTAAGTTTTTATTTATTGTCGCCTCGTCGGCACGTTCGCGTTGATCTACGACCCGGAAGAAGCGGGGGAAATTGGGGTATTTATCACGTCATAGTGGAGGTACATACTTCATTTTATTGAAATTTACGATCGCAGATGGGCGTACGCCCCTGACTCGAGTCGGGCGGTGAGGGTAAAGTCGTGACTTCAGAATAAGAGGGCAGGTGAAAGACGTTGTGGTAGAAGAAAAGTTTGTTGTAATAGATTTTGACATTTGACAGATGACATTTACAATAGACATTTCGATAAATAATAGTAAAAAAGAGTGATTAATTTTAAACTTTAAGAAAGATTTTTATCACCAGTGTAACATCTTGTATATTGAACTTGCAATAAAATCTTTATTTCCATGTTAGAAAATCGATACCTGTCAAATAAAATCACACCAAAGTTAGGGCTTTTCACATCACATTTCGTGTCTAATCTATTTTATCTCAAGCCGCAGTGTTCGGCAAAGAAAAAATCAATCAATAAATAGTACGCTTAATTCGGTCCATCGCCTTTAATATCCTCGTCAATTTTTCACGAATATTAATCTTGAAGTCGCTTTCAATAAGGGTTTTTTGAAGAGGGTTCGCCATGCTACATGCAACAGTTTGGTAAGTTTTTAGATGCTTGGAAAATTTGCAATTGCAGTGGAAATTCTGAACTCTAGGATTATTTCAGTGTGTCTCTCGAGTTTGGCTAATTAAACTCTATCGGTTGGTTTTAAGACGTGACAATTGCGCTACTACGCAAGTTTTTTACACAAATTTTAATAATACCTATGATGAATATTCACCAAATTGTTTTTTGACAATCTAAAATTTCACAAAATAAAACACTTTACTGCGATTTGCCCGTATTTCATCCATTTACGTCAACAGAACAACTTAGATTTGATTCTTCGCAGAAACACGGAAAATTGATATACAGAGTGTATCTAAATGCAGTGCGGATACTTCGTATGATCAACCAACGGATGATTTCGAACCGAGAAATTTACATGAACGAAATTGGTAGATTTAAGCGTTTTCGAGTTATCCACCATTTTTATGAAAAACAATTTTTTTAATCATAAAATTAGTAATCTGCGGTATTTATAAGCAAAAAATAAGTTCCTTATCTTTTAAATCCAAATTTATACATATAAAATGGGTAAAAACGCAAAAAGTAAAAAATTTAATATACAGCGTGTCTGCAAATGTATTGCAGATTTTTCGTATGGTGAATCTACAGATAATTTCGAATCAAAAAGTCAATATGGAAAAACTCCGAAAATTCAACCGTTTTCGAGTTATCCTTCATTTTTCTTAAAAAATCATGTTTTAATCGTAAAATTAGTTATTTGTGATATTTATAATAAAGCAAGGAATAACTTCCTTATGTTTAAAATCCAAATTTATACATATAAAATAGGTAAACTCGTAGAAAATTGAAAATTTAATATACAAGGTGTGTGAAAATGTATTGCAAAAATTTCGTCTAATGAATGTACGGATAATTTCAAATCGAAAAGTCAATATGGAGAATGTTCGAAAATGCAACCGTTTTCGAGTTATCAACGATTTTTATATAGAATCAATTTTTGAATCAAAAAATTAATTGTTTCAGATACTGCGTTGAGTTCGAGGTGCTAAAAGCGTCCAAGGCTTGTAGGAAAGAAGCAATATTCAACGCTCTAAAAGAAGGTAAGTTAAATACATTTTTTTTTCAAAGTAACCAATATTGATTATTAAATAATCAATGAAATCTTAAAAACTAAAATAATAAAATCCTACCTTGCGTATGTGGATATCGTTCTGGATCCAATCCTGAAAATTAAAAAAAATAAAATCATTATTTGTGCTCTTTTTTCTGAGAATATAAATGCAAACATATTCTGATTCTCAAAATATGTTTACAATACCTCTTTTATATTATGTCTTAGTTATTATTTCGAATTACTATTATTTTTTATTTTTAATTATCTAAAGAGCAAAGCATTTCCCATTTCAAAATATACTCATACAAAGGACAACACAGAGGAAACTTTATCTACTGCAGCCAGCGAAGTCGTTCCCAACCAAAGCCGCTAATAAACGTCTGTGAATTCATGAAAACCCCCACACGGCACAAAAGGTTTCCGGTCTGCGGTGGTTGGCACTGCTGGAAATGACTGCCCGCTAGTCCGACGATGCTCGAGTGTTTTTGAAATAGACATATTGCGAGTGCAGACAGAACCCGTACGCCCTTGCAGATAAAAATCGTGCTTCATTAAGCCCATTATTAGAACGAAAAGCCTAGCGGACGGCCCTGGATTCTATACAGCTGGGATTACCCTATTTTACGGGATTTTTTTTAATGCGAATTGGGAAGCGCATTTTAGAGTGTGGATTTAAGTGGTGTAAAGTTCGGTTCGTTTGTTTGTTTATCCACAGCTGATGTGACAAATTTAAAAGGAATTTTTTGCACTAATTAAGAGGGAACACCATGTTTTTATAAGCGCTTTCAAAACAATTTTAGTATTAGCATTTTTAAGCAAGTTTATCAAGGTTATATATTTTCTGAAGCTTTTTTTTATAAATTAATGAGATATATATGTCAAATTTCAACTGTTAAACGTAAAAATCTAATCAACACAAACACAAAATTTTCATGATCAAACAAATTTATTTTCACCTGTGCTTCCATTATGAAGTTACATGGTTTAATTTGGTTATTTGATATTTCGTCGAGTATTGCATTAAAATATTCACAAACGCTCACTTTATACATGTAAAATTGGTAAAATTGCAAAAAATGAAAACTTGATATACAGGGTGATTCCAAATGTATTTCTGAAAATTCGTACAGTGAATCCACCGATAATTTCGAATCAAAAAGTTCATTTGACCAAACATCGTATATCTAACCGTTCTCGAGTTATCGACGATTTTTATATAAAATCAATTGTTTAATCCTAAAATTAATTACTTCGGATATTCATAGTGAAGAAAGGAATAAATTCCCTAAGTTTAAACTCCGATTTCCTACAAATGAAATCGGTAAAGCAATAAAACGTGAAAATTTGATATACAGGGTGTGTCGAAAATCATTTCGGATATTTCGTGTGTTGAATCTACAAGTGATTTCGAGACGAAAAATCTATATGAACAAATTACGTAAACTCAATCGTTTCAAAGTTATCGACGATTTCTTAATAAACAAAACTATCATTTACCTAATCTGAATCCCTCCGTATTTCAGGCGAACGGATCTGCGTCAAATGCGAATCGGAGGCGCTGCGCAAGAACTTAAACTGGCGCTGTCAAGGTCACGGCGTCGCAGGACGCGTCACGCGATGGTCCGCCTTCTCAGCCCCCCACTGTCACGGAAAATGGCTGCGCGCACAACCCGACCCCAGCAAAGAATGTCCGGTCAAAAATTGCCCGAGCAATTCGACCTTCATATTCGTCTAATACGCCCCGCCCCATCCCCACCACCACATTCGCGTCACGCACATCACGAACACACGGCGAGAAGACAAAACGATCCTGAAAGAGAAGCAAAAAATGTTTAAAATAGATAAAAATAAAAAAACAATCATGCACCAATCATATACGGACAAAATTTTCGTAACGGAACCGGGTTTGGACTATTTAAAATTGGCGCGGTTGAAACTAGAAAAGTGATTGGTTCATACGACCTAACGGATTTGAGCCAATCGCGTGGATCGTAGTTTTATGCGCGCCAATTTCAATTTAAAAACAAGGAAAAGTGCAATAAAAATGTTGTGAGATAAGTGTAATTTTTTTTTATTTTATAAGGTGTAAAATTGGAAAATGTTAATTTTTAAATAATAGAATTTCAAGAATCCATTATATTCTTTCTTAATTTATAGTTTAACCAAATGTTACATATCACTAATTCATGTTTTTAATATTTAATGAAGTGAATTAAGAATATTTTATAAATCTCTTTGTTACAAAATTGTAAATAAATATGCGAATAACATTTTCTTTTTAACATATCATGTATTTTTATGTATTAAGACTTGTTTTAATATAAATGTATTTGTACGTATTTTTTTAATGCTAACTCATTTATTACTTCTTTCACGCAAATAACCTATTAACAAGAAATAACGTACACACATTATTATTATAATATACAGGGAATCTGCAAAACATAAAACAGTGATTCTTCAAACACTCTGTATATACATTTTCTAATCATGCGTTAATAATACTAACATAAAGAATTTTTATTGTATAAGCTAGGACGATAATTTTTAAATTACCCAAAACTATCAACAAAACTAATTAATTGTAAAACGAAAATACAACCATTTGGAAAAGTATTACAAAAATGACACCTTTACAACTCAAACATAATTGACAAAATGTAAATAGTAATTATGAGCAAATTATATTGTTTTATAATCAAACAATATCCATGTACCAGCAATTACCTAAATACAAAACAGGAATATTTTAAATGAAATCAAAGAAAGGTGCATCTAGATATAAAAAAAACTCTACCAACGTAACACATAGTTAATATCTCAGCAAAAATGAAATAGTTAATAGCAATTGATGATTGATAACGTGGACAAAATATATTTTGTGGAACACATATCAAAGTGAAACTAATAACAATGATGAATAAAATAACGTATTATTATGATTAAATATTATTGTAATTAATGTAATTTTGTTAATGGTAAAAATAAATATAGTAAAGATTCTTAGGCTTGTAGTTTTATTTAATATAATTTAGAATAAATTAACATACCTTAAAACCGAAACCGAAATAGAGATGAAAAGCACAAAATGTGAAATTTTAAGCAGAGAAACTTGTTCAAACGCGAATAATTTTTTTCTTGACATGCAGTTTGCGCGACATCTTTGGACGAACGCAGGAAATTTTGCTCAATAATTTAATAGAAGTACTGTTATATTTAACATAATTTTCACGAATGAAAAAGAACTATTCAAGATGTTATTGTTTATTAATTTCCAAAGATCTCAACTTTGAAAATTAAACACTTATTCTTAAAATACAAACACAAATTTGTGATATATTTTATCTAAGTCTAACTTACCGACTTACAATAAAATATGACAACTAACAATTTGCTTCACAAAAATCACAATACGATTTGTCACACGATAATCCATATAAGATTGGTTATTATGATATAATGTACCTAAATTAAATCTCATGTGGGTTTATCGATAAAAAAGCGATAAAATATACAAATCCGCACGCAAAATGATTTCGCAAAAATCACGCAATTAAGACCAGCCTAGAACATCATCAGAATTTAACAAATCAATGGAGTTTTAACAATCCGTATTATAATATGAAAATCAGCATCGATTTGGGAAATAATCAGAAAATAATCGAAAAAAATGAGGAGGAAACGAAGAGATCCTGCGTCCTGACCATCAAGAGATTTATCCTGCTCCTGTTTACCCTGTTTTTGATACTGGCCGTGTTGTATTTCTGCAAGAAATATATCAAAGCCGTTCTCTACTGGTTGGAGAATCAAGATTCTGTGATCATATCCACGACTATTATCGTATTGTTTATAATCGTGTCGTTTCCTTTAAGTGTGGGGTATATCGTGTTGGTTGGGGCATCTGGATATCTTTTCGGGATACTCAAAGGGTTTGTGCTGTCGGTTATTGGAGCGAATACAGGATTGCTAGTGGCGCACAATGTGTTGAAACTAGTCGGGCATCATCATCGTGTCAGAAAATTTGTAGAAAATGAGACCGCCACTGCTATATTGAGGGTGATATCAGGTCCGTTGTGTTTTAAGATTGTTTTAATGGCTCGTTTGACACCTATACCGTTTGGATTTCAAAATACGATATTCGCAGTAAGTATTTTATTTAAAACCAAGATATACATATCTATTAAACAATAAAAAGTGTGAAATAGAAGTTATACATAATCTTAAGCCTTAATAAAATAAATATTAGTAAACGAAATTCAAAAAAATTCACATTGGAAAATGCAGATAATATAATAAATTATATTATTATTTAAAAATGGTACTGTTTTAAAATTTCGATAAGGGAAATGGCATAACCTAAAACTGTCAGTACCAACTCTAAATATCGAAGTATCTACTATTCACATCCTAACCTATAAATTAATAAGAAAAATAGTGATAATTCGAAGTATGGAATCAAATAATTGATTGTTTCTTCAAATTAATGTTCCACAACACTAAATACATCTGTAACATCATTTTTAATAAATAAATTTCATAGTTATAAATTTTTTTAGATTAGAAATAATTTCATTTGCAGCTCAGCAACATCAATGCCAAAATCTATCACCTAGCATCTTGCATAGGACTATTCGCAGGGCAATTTATGGGCGTTTATGTTGGTTCGACGTTACGTTCTATGCAAGATGTCCTGGATAACAGACGTTTCTCCACGGGAACTTATATTTTCGCAGGATTACAGGTGATGATTGACCTAAATATATATAAATGTTTTGTTTCTCGATTGAAATACTTTATTTTAATGTTTTCTTTTTAACCTACAGTTAGTTCTAGCAGCCGGACTAATTGTATGGTGTGGTGCGAAAGCCCGGAACGAGTTGTTGAAAGCCCTAAATGAGGCCGAAAGCAAGTTACCTATCAGTGAAAAGCCCCCATTAGGATTCAATATAGTTTGAGAATGTTGTTAATTTTTTTTTTATTATTATTATCTAATTTATTTAAGTTATAATACAATATATCGACCAAAGTGACTCATATACACAAACGAAGTCTGATGAAGTAAATATTCCATTAACTTATTAATGTTAAATTATTTTAAAAGTAGGAACTTTGTTATTAATTTATTTCAACTCTATTATATAAGCCCAGGTACTTCTTTTGAACGTTGTTTATCAGAAAATTGTCTATTTTTTAATGATATATTATCAAGGAAAAAATATAAAAATATATTTTTCATCATTAAAATTGTTTTTTTTTTCACCCCACCCGAACTATTTTGAAAATTAAATTTACGTAAAAAAACATTAAAAAATTAAAGAAAAAAGCTTTTACAAAGGAATTTTAAAAGAAAAATCTTCAGTCACTATAAAAATTATAAGTAAGTTATGTAACACATTAGTTCAGCATAATTAAATCTTTGGATTTCGAAAAATACGGTTTCAATACAAAAATGCTCAAATCCTAGCTTCTATTAATTTTCTATTTTCGTTTTTACAAAGATAATTTTTATTGAATGTTATATTAATGCCACAGATATGACCTAAGATAGTTTGATTTTAAATAAAGTTCATATATAAAAATTTTTAATATAATTATTAATTTTTAACTTTTAAGTAATTTTAACGTCACACGTGTAATCCACGCATTGAGACCTTTAATTTGATACGCGACAAGATATACTTTGTGTAACATTCACATACGCTCAAAATTTCGAAAAATACATTGAGAAAATAAAAAGAAATCAAACTTTATCTAAACCAGGGCATGTCGCATATCAAATTGAAGCTAATTTTGTATAGAGCGCGAATCTAATGTCAAAAAAGCAGCATAATCTGCTTATAGCTCATTGCATAAAAAAAATCCCTTATAAAACAGCAATTGTCTAACCTTCAACGTTTTGGTTGCTATAAGAACCGACTTTTTTCTTAATAGCAACTCATTTGTTTGTTCTTTATAATTTTAGAGGCGATTATGTCTTCTATGCAAACATAATTCTTTTTATATCACTTAATCATAAAATTTATGAGATAAAATTCATTTTATAAAATAAACGGTAGAATTAATTTTATTATAGTATTTAATAGTCTATAAACAGATTTTGCCACATTTATGATACGCTGTATCATAATAGCTTTAAAAACTCAAATTTTGAGTATCCAGTATTCAACATGTAGTTTTTCGTTTTCGAATTTTTGCGATTCCCGTAAATTTTTAACAATAAATTCCTTTCTAACAATAATATTAGATAACCACTTCGTATATTACAATATGACTAAATTTATACAAGAAATATAATATTTCTTTTAATGTCTCTCTCGTTTCATATTAGTAGTATAGTAGGCGCCGGTTCTGGACCGCCAATTTGTGAACCACCATATTTAGCTTTATTCTACTCTTTTTGAGATCAAAAACTACTTATAGTGCTTAACAATTTAACAGTCCATAAACGGAACAAAAAATTGTGCTAAATCATCAGTAATTCCCTTGAAAATGCATAAAAAACAATTATTTTTGTAAACATTTATACCAGATTTTATCCATAAATTTACAGTCACAATTTTGCTCGTTCACAAGCTAAAATTGTATAAAAAATTGACATTATTTAATCGCCACCAAATTGTGCACAAATACAAGCATTCCATATTCCCTGTTAATTTAGCACAATTATCTTATAAAAAATTATTAGTATGTCTCCTTGTTCACATCTAAAAATTGTATAAAAAATTGACATTATTTAATCGCCACCAAATTGTGCACAAATACAAGCATTCCATATTCCCTGTTAATTTAGCACAATTATCTTATAAAAAATTATTAGTATGTCTCCTTGCTCACATCTAAAAATTGTATAAAAAATTGACATTATTTAATCGCCACCAAATTGTGCACAAATACAAGCATTCCACATATTCCCTGTTAATTTAGCACAATTATCTTATAAAAAATTATTAGTATGTCACATTTAATCACCATCAACTTGTTAACGAATATAAATTGTTACACTTACAGATTTACTACAATTTTATATCAATCAAATAATTCTAAAGTGAACGTGCATGAAACATAGAGCGTAACGTAAAACGTGAACATTGAACGTAACGTAATGTAATCATTCAAGTAATATGTCTAACGTCAAAACAATAAGTATATATTAATAAAACATTTTTTTGATAAAAATATTCAACAGTAAAAAAATAAATTAGCTACATAATTATTTTAAATATAAATAAATTGGAATGGATTCTGATAAAAGTTATTTGAAGGAAATTAAATCACTTAATAATGATCCCATGAAGTACATAAAATCATATAATTCACTACCTAAGCTACCAATAAATAAAATTCTACTCATTACAAATATTTCAAAATTCGAAAATATTTTAACAAATTCATTTGATTATATTGTATTTGTAAAAAATAAGAAATATAAAATAAATAAAAACTATATAGATAAAATAAATGTCATGTTTAATTACATAATTAGTTATCAAATTATGAAAAAAGAAAAGTTCTTTCCAATAAAAGTCATTGTTGATAAAAATTATAAATTTACACAAGTACAATAAATTTCAATTGCTTTCAATTCTCCAATGCCCCCAAGCTAATGTGTCAGTACTATTTTGTTGGATACATCTTTTATCATCTCTCCAACACAATGATTTTTTATTTAATTCCTCAGTGTATATGTTATGATCATAGCTCCTCAAATAATATTTCAAAATTAGATTTATCTTCAACATCTACATGCTTTTGTACAGAATCTCTTATATTCTTATATCCTAATAAATTTGTTACATTTTGTTTTCCTTTGAACAATGGATTATTACTATTATTCAATATTATTATAATGTAGTTAATCGCCACCAAATTGCGAATGAACCGCTCATATTTACTCATTTTTCTCTGCTAATTTAGCACAATGATTTTATAAAAATTATTAGAATTTCACACCTCAAAATTATGTAAAAAATTGTTATTATTTTATAATCACCAATTTGTGAACGAGTATAAATAGTTATATTTACATATTTTACTCTAATTTTGTACTAATATTTACAATTTTTATCACATAGTTGGTGCGTTATTTATTATAAAGAAGCCTAAAAACATAAAATTTATTGCAATGTCTACCTGCAATATCCTCTTTACTGTTGTGTAAACTTTTGAAAATCCTAGACACCAGAAAGCAACTCATTGTGCGAGTACGTTTACCTACCTATCTTTGTAATCTTCTTATGCTGTTAAGCGGCAAGGGATATTATTCTATTGTTCAGGTGAAATATACATGCTTTAAACATATATTTGTGGAAAACTCCAACTACAGTCATTAACCAACTAGTTAATTTATACCCCTCATAGTGATATTTGTGTATTTAGGAAAGTACAAATATTGTAACAATTCGAATATACAGTTAGTATTAGTTTTGAGTTTAGGCAAGAGTCGTTGATAGAAGAATTGCTGTCTTGAATTTTTCTTTTACGACCTCGTGATACAAACAAACACAATTTTTCTAACATTTTTGCTCAAAAAACTATGGAAAAATATGAAAGATACAGACGATATAAATTTAGTAAAGTGTTTGATACAAAGATGAACTACATTTGATCATTTACACGTTAGTTTCAACAATGGTGAAATCAAAGAAGCACAAATTGTGCCCTACCGTATAGGGCATTTTCTCCATATAAACCTGTATGCTCCCGAAGAATATGGTTCAGTTGTGTACCTTAATAACGCAACAATTGATGTCAATGTTGTAGACCGAATACTAATAAATACAATCCAAGGTGAACTAAGAATAATATTTAACACGCCGGAGGAGAAATTGTCTTTTATTAATGAAATAGAAAAGTATGTATTAATAAATGATTATTACATTGATGCTTAATTTAATGTAACCTGTTGCAGCAACGATTCGTCGAGTTCGAGCGATGGATCGACGGACTCAGGAAATAGTTCTTAAATATAAATTAGTAAATAAAGTATTGATGTTAATTATATTATTTTCTTTAACTTTTGAAGAATAAATATTTATTTTTAAAAAATTCTTATAATTTTGTTGCTATAAATGAGTTTTACAATTAAAAAAGGCTCGTCAATACCACAATTGTGCTCTATAGGCCTACTTTATATTTTAAACAACGTTTAGTTTACTTATTATTATTATTATTAGTGGTTGTTGGTGATTTAGTTAAGTGTGTAGGTAGGTTAAGGGCGTGTATATAGTAGTTGTAAGTGTTTAGTCGGTTATGGAGAAGGCAAGTAAGAAGCGACCTCCCGGGGCCCATTGGTGCGCTGTAGCAATTTGTAATAATAACACAAACAAACATGAAGGCTACAGTTTTTTTAAGTTCCCGAAAGAAGAAGAACGGTAAGCTATTTATACAAGTGTTACGATGTAACCATCTCTTTGTTTTTTATTTAGAGCTCTTGAATGGATAGAAAAGTGTGACCGCAGTGACCTTTTAAAGAAAGACGTTACCAAACTATGGAAATCCACTTACGTGTGTGGTAAACATTTTGAAAGTCGTATGTTTTTTTTTTTTTTTTTTATAGGCGTCTTCGGGAACTAAGCCCATACACCACAGTTAAAATTAATCTAGATGTGTTACTTTTGCAGAGAAATACGAAGTAGATTGTTACTAAAAGATATATAATTTAATTACTTTTTTATAAT
Organism: Cetonia aurata; assembly: GCA_949128085.1. Classification (NCBI taxonomy): domain Eukaryota; kingdom Metazoa; phylum Arthropoda; class Insecta; order Coleoptera; family Scarabaeidae; genus Cetonia; species Cetonia aurata. Next base: position 2,521,906 of record OX421889.1, read on the forward strand.
AAAACAATTCCTTATATTTGATAAAGTTTACTCTCTTATACTCAGAATTCGCTCAGTTAAATGACTAAAATTAAAATTAATGTAGGTGTGGAATCAATCAGGTAAAGACAGGGACACACATTTCACATCTCGGGGCCTATCGAGATGACTAACAATGAAACACACAAAAAATCGGCCAACGGATAAGAGGTGTACCCACAAATGTGCAAATAGGATGGGGATATTCCACACCCACCCTTTAAATTCTAATATTCATTTTCCTTAAGGTTGAGATCAATAACTTATCGATACTTTTCCTATTCATGCAAAGCAAGGTAACGATACTGGATGGTAAGGGAACACGTTCTTCAACTAGTTTATGAATGAATTGGTTAATTATATTTGTATGATTTTGACATCCAAAAAATATATGATTTAAATTTGCATTCTCATAGCCACAATTACATGCAGGTGACTCTATGATTTTAACTCTAGCTAAGTGCGCAGAATATTGTGCGTGCCCAAATTTAAGTCTAGCTATAGTTGAGCGGTAAAGTCGGTTTATATTAGAATCAATATACCAAGAGTTGTTTTTGGTCGAAGGATGTATATATGCATATTGGGTCATGTGTTGAGAATAACTATTTTTCCAATGCGAGTCCCAGTTTTGATGTAATATTTGATCTTTTGTAATGGCTATTACTTCTCCCTTACTTAATACGGGTTTATACATAATGCCTTCTATGCCACTCCTCTTAGCTAAACGATCCACTTGTTCATTTGGTTCGATATTGACATGGCTTTTTACCCAGTATATAACAGTCTGGACAGATCTTGACCTTAACTCGATTAATATATTTATAATGTCTAGAATTACTGGATGCATTTTTAAAATAGGCTCTCTTTTTTTAATCGAAAATAAGACACTTGTGGAATCTGTCATGATCGCTATATGTGAATTTCCAGAATTTCTAGCATATTTTAATGCTTCCAACACTGCTATTGCTTCAGCCGTAAATATCGATGCACAGTCATAAAAGGCACACCCACATTTGGTTTCATCCTTGGAACCATCCGTAAAAATAATCAGGTTTCTTGAGAGTTTATTGATGATAGATATAAATAATTGTCGATCATGTTCTATTTGTCCAGTGTATGCCGGTATTTCAATGGAATCGTCAAGTATATAAGTATAATAATCAAAATTTTCAGATATAGAGACATATAGCCGATCTTCATATTCAGAAGTAAAACGAAAGCTCTCAACAAGTATAGGTGAATCCTTTTTGAACCAATATTTTTCCGTTAGGTCTAATAAAGATAAATGATTAATTTTATTTAGTAGATGCTCTCCATTTTGTAATCTTAGTTTCCAAACGTATTTAGTAGCTATATATAGTCTTCGTAGGTGGAGTGGTGGTTCAAGAGCTTCTATTTGTAATGCACCAATTGGTGTGGTATTCATTGCACCTACGCATATTCTTAGAGCTTTGTTTTGTATAACATTCAATCTACGTATACTGTTAGCGTTACAAGTAGTGTATAAGAAACATCCATAATCCAAAAGAGATCTTACATATGCCGTGTATATGATTTTCAGTACTGAGAAATCGGCCCCCCATTTAACTCTTGACACCATTCTCATTAAGTTTAGCGTTTTTTCGCATTTGCCAACCAGTTCGTTTATATGTAGATTGAATTTCAATTTATGGTCAATATGTAAACCAAGATATTTGGTGCTTTTAACAATAGGAAAGCATATTGCTGTGGAAAAAGGGGATGAAAAAATGTGTGCGTGAGTGCGTTGACCCCTTCGTCCAAGTCAGCTGTTTCAAGAAGATTTTTAAAAGACACTAAATTTTTCGTAAAAGTTAAGTTAGTATTAAGTTACTTTGAAACATGTTGAAAAATTCTTATTAATATCATTTTTAGTTTTGTTTTACCGCTATGTAATTTTCATTTAGCTCAGTTTTTTGTTATATATGTTGGTTTCCTTGGTTTAAGTCATGTTACCGTGTAAGATCGCCGCTGTTGCGTGCGCTTCTCTTGGGCCGGCGATTGCTCGGTTGCGGGAGAGAGAAAGCAGTGTACAATTAGACTCTGCGAAGGTAAGATCATTTTCCTGAGCGCTGTAAATGTATGTCGTTTGAAGACATTTTGTTTCCGCGTGTCATTTGATTTTTACAAATCTAACCTTAGTAGAGGCATCTTACACTCAATTCAGTTAATTTTCTTTGTATAATATTTGGAATTCCAAATAGTTTGTTATAGCTGATTTAATTTTACTTTTTGAGAGTTCATTTTTTTTTTATTTGATATTTATTTAATTTTTGATTCATTCTTTTTCCTTTTCAATTAGATTTGATTGTAGTTCACTGTTTTGAAGGTATTTTTACCTTGCTTTGTAATTGCTGACTACATTTGAGCAGTTTTAAGTATTTAAAGGTAAAGACGTTCACCTGAGAACGCCATTTTGCGATTTACACGTGGTGTATAAAATTTTATATTTCTAAATTTTCTTAATCTTGTTATTTTCACGTTAAATATAGGGAGTTTTCTTTTAAGCCTGGATTTTAATTAATCTAAGGTTTTAAATTTCTTCCTATTTGCATTTTTTTTTTATTAAAGTTCGAATTAAGTTCATTATTCAAATTTTGTTGTTTTAATTTGTTTCCCCACATCGTGGTCAATTTACACCCACTTTCAGTTTCTTAAGGTTTACCTTCAGAAGGTGACCACTGGGATTTTGAATCCCATGCTCTTCAAGAAATTTTTACTCTATTTTAGAGTTGGCGCTCAACTTAATAATTAATTTCAGACATTTGGTCACAAGCATTAATTTAATTTTAAATAATTCACATTTTCATAATTATCACAGCAATATGTTACAAAATTTAATATTATGAGTGGGTAAATTTCTAGCTCTTGAGAAAAAAATAACTTTGCTTTTATTGGGTGACAGATCTAAAGCGTTATTTGTTAGCCATTTAATTGCTTTATTTATTGATTGACCCATATTAATCACTAGTGATTGAATATGTGAATGTGTAGAATATATACATAAATCATCAGCAAATTGTATGATATTTACAGGTGACGATATTATATTGTGTAACGAGTGAGTGTATATATTAAATAAGATGGGACTCAGGCAAGATCCTTGTAATAAACCCTGTGGCATTCTTCTAGGGCCAATTTTCTCATTGCTATCTGACCTGACAAAAATATTAAGATCACGAAACAAATTAGATATGTTTCTTGAAGCTATCTGAGGAACTCCAATGTCGCAAAGTCTACTTTCCAATATTCCTAACTCCACCGCACCATATGCATCTTTAACATCTAAAAACATACACATCGTAGTCTTGTTCTTTGTAAGGCCAATCTGTATATCTGTAATCAATTCAGTTAACGCATCTATGGTGCTCCTAGATTTTCGAAATCCATATTGTGTTTTTGGTAAGATGCTTTTAGATTCAATCCACCACTCTAATCTTTCTTTGATCACCCGTTCATAGACTTTTGTTATACACGGAATGAGTGCAATTGGTCTATATGAATCCATCTCTTCAGGATTTTTATTAGACTTCAGGATTGGCACAACTAAGATATTTTTGAGAGCCTTTACTGTTTCTCCTTCAAGCCACATTTGATTAAAGGCCGAAACAAGAATGTGTTTAAATTTTGTTGGTAGATTCCACAATAAACTATAATTTACGTCGTCTATCCCCGGCGTTGAATCTTTTGCCGCTCCCAAAATTCGATCAACTTCAGCCATAGTAATAGGATTCAAGATCATGTGCTCTTCTGCATCAGCACAAGTGAGCTCCATGTCCGGCGATACATAGTCGGGTGTTAATTTCTGCAAAAAACTAGACAGTAAGCTATTATCTATTTTAGTGTAGCTAGGCCTTGATCTATTAAATTTGCGAATGGTACTCCAAACTTCAGTAATGGGGGTATCTCTGTTTAAACCCTCACAAAAGGACTTCCAGCTCTCTTTCTTTTTGTTTTTGAGAAACTTTTTTGAGAAGGCTAAAATCTCATTTGACATTTGATATAATTACTCAAAGTCCTATTATTTTTGAAATTTTTTAAAATTTGTTTCCGTTTAGCTATAATTGCGGTGCATTCATCGTCCCACCATGGCGGTGAGTACTTTTTGGCAGGGCAGAATGGATGTTTTATTTTAAAAACGCTATCTGCAGCAGATCTGATGCAAGTTAAAATATATTCTATTTTTACTTCTGCGGATTATAGTAAAGTTTTTTTCTAAATGAGACTTATATTTGGCCAATAGATCTTTATTCATATGCCATCTGGTTTTAGGATAAATAAGCTCTGGATTACAGTAGTGATGTTGTATGTTCATGAGTATAGGAAAGTGATGCGATGAGAATGTATCATTTAAAACTTCCCATTGAATTTTATGAGCAATGCATGGAGACACCAATGTTATGTCTACTGCAGATAGAGCACAATCAGGACGTGCACTGCAAAAAATTACAGTAATTTTACTATAGTAAATCGGAAATATTACATGAAATAACGTTGTGAATTTACTACGATAAATCATGTAAACCTTATTTTACCTGTTTTTTCCAGGATATTTGAGATGGAAAGAGAAGTTTCGGTAAAATTTACAGTTATTTCATGTACTTTTAAGATGTAATAAAAATGAAAAGAAAAAATACTGTAAAAAACATGTAATATTTTGCGATTGCTACTAAAATTTACTGAAATATTTGGGTAAAATTACCTTCAAATGCACAAAATTCATACGCCGCAATGTGATTGGTTATTAGGTTATTTGCCTGTGCGCGTAGGTAATTCTAGTCAGTTATGGTGACGCATAAACAATCGCAAGTTGGGGTGATTGTTCCTGTTTGTGTGCTGCCTCAAGCATTGCAAAAGAATTAGGTAAGATGCTTTTATAAAAATACTCATTTTAATATATTTTCACATGTGGTTAATACAGCAATTCTTTTCTGCTTTAAATATTTCACCGATTTTACTTATTGTTAATACTTTGGAGGGTATTCTGATTCATGATGGAACACACGCCAATATTAAACATAACCTAATGTTTTCATAAATTATTTATTGCTCCATGAATATAAACACAAATTGATTAAAAATTTCACTATTATTCACGATTCACTGTTAAAATTAAAACGAATGCTAAACTGTTACAGCTTATTTACTTAAAACAAAACCTTTAATACATTACTTTTGTAAAGAAATAATGCATTTATATTTACAGTAATTGCATCTCAGGATCTTGCTCCCGGTGTAGAGAACTGTGAAAACCTATGATGCAATTTGTATTCGTTTTTGTATAATGTATAAGAGACTTTTTAAAGATAACTTGACTGTAATAATTCAGTAGTCGTTTTTAATGATTATTCATCAATTGGGTATTGCGATAAGTAAAAATTATATTTATCTTTTCCTTCTTGTAGTGGAATATTTATTCGTGCACAAGCTGTAGGTACCTATTTACATTAATTTCATTTGATCTATTTACTGATATATACATATAATAATATAATGGAAGTAACATTTGTTTCTCTTTTTTTGTTTCAGAGCAAAATTCAATGAATTTGATAGCATTTGGTTCGGAAATAGCCATTAAATGTCAGATAAAGGAAATTTATATTTTTTATTCTACTGAAGATTAATAAAATATGTATTTGCTTATCCTTATAGCGTTTTCGACTTACTGCACTTTTATCCACTGATTGTATTTCCATCTTATTTTAATACATAATATTAGTAAGGGAGATAGATATACTCCACGCGTAAAGTGCAATAAGTCGAAAACACTATTAGTTTTATTCCTATAACTCAACAACATTGACGTTTTGCAAGTTCTGAAGCTGCAGCAAAATTGTCTAATAACTAAGAATTTTATTGTTTTAGTACTTATTATGTTTTATAATCCTATAGTAATGATACTTTGCCTTTAATTAAATACTATTTATACTAGCCTGTGATATCCATATGTGTATTTGATAACATTACGGAATATTAATGGTGATGTCTAAGTAAAATTATACAATTTATATTCCTCAATGTTACCAAATTTATATTGGAATCATCGGCACTCTAAACAGGAATTTAATTCGAATTACAGTATGCTGTAAAAAGTAATAAGGTTGTAATCAGAATCACACATGCAAGGGAATTTTCTGTGCAATGTATATTTACACCTGTAATATTCACCTTCTTAGTATTTTTACCTGCCTTCGTTATAAAATTACATGCCAAAATTACTTGACTGTTCGGTAAATATACAATTTATATAAATATTACATATGAATTTTACAGAACGACTGAAAAATACATCAGTGTATGAAATTTACTGGTAGATAGCAATTTTACTGGATGAAGTAAATTTACCTGTAATATCGTAGGCAACTTTGTTACCAACGATTTTACATGTAATTTTACTAGAAATTTTTTTACAGTGTGTTATTCTAGTTGGACTACCGTCATTTAAAAAAATACAATTAGAGTCATTGATTGCCTTTAACAGAATATTTCCAGCATTGTCGTTTTTTGAGGACCCAAAAGCAATATTATGTGCGTTAAAATCGCCTCCAATAATATATGGTGCCTTTATAGACGAAAATAAAGCATTATATTCATCACAAGAAACACTACATTGTACTGTGCGGTATACTGATACAACTGTTAGCTGAAATTGTGGTAATTTAACTCCACACATCATGAAGTTCGGATGACGATTCATATTAATATCTATTTGTTGGTATTTAATTGATTTGTGTATTAGTATGGCCACCCCTGCATAACCATCATTGCGATCTAACCTGACTATGTTATGTGATCTAAAAGTTACTTTATATTCAGGCTTGTACCAAGTTTCAGAGAGAATTACAATATGGGCATTATAGGATGAAATTATAAAATCTAAATTATTTCGCTTCGATACAGCGGATTGAGCATTCCACTGTATTATGTTTAATTGATTTGTCGTTGAGAAGTTGAAGATGAAATACAAGAAAAATAAAATTAAAAATATATATGTAACTATTATTCTATTTTATTATTCGTCAATAAGTGATTCTTGGGATGTGGTAAAATCAGATAAATAATCCTCTGAGAGGCTAACATTGAAATTAAATTGTGTTTTAAGCTTCTTTATTATTCGTTTTATTCTAGACTTTAAAGAATTTGTTTTAACTGAGCGAATACTTTCAAGTAATGTATTATACAAAGCATGAATATTTAAATTCATATCATTTGCTACACTAACAACGTCCTGTTTTCCCTTAGATTCTGTTAGAAATTTACAATATGTTTTGTAATCTATAGCTTTATTAGCAAACATTTCCTCCAATTCAAGAAAGGATTGACTGTCTTCTGATGACACACTTCCATCGCGTTTTGTTTTTTTTTCTGTTTTTAGGAATAACAAAATGTTTGTTTCTACTTTGAACCTCTGTTTTATTAGTTTCATCTTTTTGCCGTTCCACTTCCGTATTGTCATAACTAGTATCTAATTCAACTGAAGAGGAGGCTAACCTTTTTTTTGAATAATTAAGATTAACTAATTCCCCTCTATCGATATCACTTTGATCCGTTAGTATAGCTATATTTGTTGATACTGATTTTTCCGTGATGTTTTGTGATGATGGCACTGCTTTAAGGGTAGTTTCTTTCGGAACGGTATGAATTTCAACATCGGTTATTGTGTCATTTGTTTGATTATAGGAAGGGCATTTACTGGCTATATGTCCAGCGTTCTTACAGACGAAACACTTTATTTCATCCGTCGATACAAATATTCTAAAGGAGTTGCCTTGATATCTAATTATTAATGAATCTGGTAACTTATTATCTGACTCTAAGTTTATATATACTTGACGGCGAAAGCTTAGTATATGTTTATAATCTGGATGATTTACCCCAGCGCTAATAAATGTGATCCTTGAAACAACATTGAGATTTTCACTTTTAAGGGCGTCTAATATAATCTCATGGGGTATGCTGGGAGATACGTTAGATAAAATAACCCGTCTTGCTGGCGAAACTAACGGTCGAGCGGTTACGAACTTATTATTTAAGTTTATACCTTTATGTTCCTTAATAAATTTATTAACCATGTCATTGGACGATAAATAAATGCAAATTCTATTATTGGATATTCTAGAAGCAAAAATAATGTTGCGAGCACCAATCAAATTACCAACCCCCATGATATAGTCATTTTTTTGAGTATCCTCTATAGAATCAAAGATGATCGCCTGATCGCGTTCAGGAAATTTATATTTATCTACAACTGATGCAAAAGTTTTAACTTTATCTGAACTCATAACTTTATTTATTTCAATAGATTTGTCATTTACATTACTATCTGCACTACCTCCGTTATCAGAAGTAGTGCTGCGGCTAATGATGTCCGTCATTTTAGAATTACTATTTCCGTCTTCGGAATGCAATATTATTGTCGTCCCGCAATGCGATTAAACCGATGTGCAAGGCAACAACACATACCCCTCCCATACGCGACGTGCGCATGAGAGGTAGAACAAAAAACAAAAAAAAGGATATACACTCTTGAATATAGAGAATCGAAAAACAAAATAAATAAGGAATTTGAATCAAATAATGTAAAAATCAAACTTAACTTAAATGGAGTCCCTTCAGTTGGTGAAGTCTAGCAAGATGTGCTACTTTCAACAAATAAAATTGCACTTATAACTCAAAATTCCAGTAATACTAGGAATGCACTATCAACACGTGTCAACTCGTGCTCTGTTGTATGTGAACTGTGGTCTAGTCATTTTATTTTCGTTTATTAAATTTTCAAATTTATTGTAATTAGAAACGTTGTTGTTTATCATGATATGGAATAAAATTATAATTTTTATCAACAATGACTTTTATTGGAAAGAACTTTTCTTTTTTCATAATTTGATAACTAATTATGTAATTAAACATGACATTTATTTTATCTATATAGTTTTTATTTATTTTATATTTCTTATTTTTTACAAATACAATATAATCAAATGAATTTGTTAAAATATTTTCGAATTTTGAAATATTTGTAATGAGTAGAATTTTATTTATTGGTAGCTTAGGTAGTGAATTATATGATTTTATGTACCTACTTCATGGGATCGTTATTAAGTGATTTAATTTCCTTCAAATAACTTTTATCAGAATCCATTCCAATTTATTTATATTTAAAATAATTATGTAGCTAATTTATTTTTTTACTGTTGAATATTTTTATCAAAAAAATGTTTTATTAATATATACTTATTGTTTTGACGTTAGACATATTACTTGAATGATTACATTACGTTACGTTCAATGTTCACGTTTTACGTTACGCTCTATGTTTCATACACGTTCACTTTAGAATTATTTGATTGATATAAAATTGTAGTAAATCTGTAAGTGTAACAATTTATATTCGTTAACAAGTTGATGGTGATTAAATGTGACATACTAATAATTTTTTATAAGATAATTGTGCTAAATTAACAGGGAATATGGAATGCTTGTATTTGTGCACAATTTGGTGGCGATTAAATAATGTCAATTTTTTATACAATTTTTAGATGTGAACAAGGAGACATACTAATAATTTTTTATAAGATAATTGTGCTAAATTAACAGGGAATATGGAATGCTTGTATTTGTGCACAATTTGGTGGCGATTAAATAATGTCAATTTTTTATACAATTTTTAGATGTGAACAAGGAGACATACTAATAATTTTTTATAAGATAATTGTGCTAAATTAACAGGGAATATGGAATGCTTGTATTTGTGCACAATTTGGTGGCGATTAAATAATGTCAATTTTTTATACAATTTTTAGATGTGAACAAGGAGACATACTAATAATTTTTTATAAGATAATTGTGCTAAATTAACAGGGAATATGGAATGCTTGTATTTGTGCACAATTTGGTGGCGATTAAATAATGTCAATTTTTTATACAATTTTTAGATGTGAACAAGGAGACATACTAATAATTTTTTATAAGATAATTGTGCTAAATTAACAGGGAATATGGAATGCTTGTATTTGTGCACAATTTGGTGGCGATTAAATAATGTAAATTTTTTATACAATTTTTAGATGTGAACAAGAAGACATACTAATAATTTTTTATAAGATAATTGTGCTAAATTAACAGGGAATATGGAATGCTTGTATTTGTGCACAATTTGGTGGCGATTAAATAATGTCAATTTTTTATACAATTTTTAGATGTGAACAAGGAGACATACTAATAATTTTTTATAAGATAATTGTGCTAAATTAACAGGGAATATGGAATGCTTGTATTTGTGCACAATTTGGTGGCGATTAAATAATGTCAATTTTTTATACAATTTTTAGATGTGAACAAGGAGACATACTAATAATTTTTTATAAGATAATTGTGCTAAATTAACAGGGAATATGGAATGCTTGTATTTGTGCACAATTTGGTGGCGATTAAATAATGTCAATTTTTTATACAATTTTTAGATGTGAACAAGGAGACATACTAATAATTTTTTATAAGATAATTGTGCTAAATTAACAGGGAATATGGAATGCTTGTATTTGTGCACAATTTGGTGGCGATTAAATAATGTCAATTTTTTATACAATTTTTAGATGTGAACAAGGAGACATACTAATAATTTTTTATAAGATAATTGTGCTAAATTAACAGGGAATATGCAATGCTTGTATTTGTGCACAATTTCGTGGCGATTAAATAATGTCAATTTTTTATACAATTTTTAGATGTGAACAAGGAGACATACTAATAATTTTTTATAAGATAATTGTGCTAAATTAACAGGGAATATGGAATGCTTGTATTTGTGCACAATTTGGTGGCGATTAAATAATGTCAATTTTTTATACAATTTTTAGATGTGAACAAGGAGACATACTAATAATTTTTTATAAGATAATTGTGCTAAATTAACAGGGAATATGGAATGCTTGTATTTGTGCACAATTTGGTGGCGATTAAATAATGTCAATTTTTTATACAATTTTTAGATGTGAACAAGGAGACATACTAATAATTTTTTATAAGATAATTGTGCTAAATTAACAGGGAATATGCAATGCTTGTATTTGTGCACAATTTCGTGGCGATTAAATAATGTCAATTTTTTATACAATTTTTAGATGTGAACAAGGAGACATACTAATAATTTTTTATAAGATAATTGTGCTAAATTAACAGGGAATATGGAATGCTTGTATTTGTGCACAATTTGGTGGCGATTAAATAATGTCAATTTTTTATACAATTTTTAGATGTGAACAAGGAGACATACTAATAATTTTTTATAAGATAATTGTGCTAAATTAACAGGGAATATGGAATGCTTGTATTTGTGCACAATTTGGTGGCGATTAAATAATGTCAATTTTTTATACAATTTTTAGATGTGAACAAGGAGACATACTAATAATTTTTTATAAGATAATTGTGCTAAATTAACAGGGAATATGCAATGCTTGTATTTGTGCACAATTTCGTGGCGATTAAATAATGTCAATTTTTTATACAATTTTTAGATGTGAACAAGGAGACATACTAATAATTTTTTATAAGATAATTGTGCTAAATTAACAGGGAATATGGAATGCTTGTATTTGTGCACAATTTGGTGGCGATTAAATAATGTCAATTTTTTATACAATTTTTAGATGTGAACAAGGAGACATACTAATAATTTTTTATAAGATAATTGTGCTAAATTAACAGGGAATATGGAATGCTTGTATTTGTGCACAATTTGGTGGCGATTAAATAATGTCAATTTTTTATACAATTTTTAGATGTGAACAAGGAGACATACTAATAATTTTTTATAAGATAATTGTGCTAAATTAACAGGGAATATGGAATGCTTGTATTTGTGCACAATTTGGTGGCGATTAAATAATGTCAATTTTTTATACAATTTTTAGATGTGAACAAGGAGACATACTAATAATTTTTTATAAGATAATTGTGCTAAATTAACAGGGAATATGGAATGCTTGTATTTGTGCACAATTTGGTGGCGATTAAATAATGTCAATTTTTTATACAATTTTTAGATGTGAACAAGGAGACATACTAATAATTTTTTATAAGATAATTGTGCTAAATTAACAGGGAATATGGAATGCTTGTATTTGTGCACAATTTCGTGGCGATTAAATAATGTCAATTTTTTATACAATTTTTAGATGTGAACAAGGAGACATACTAATAATTTTTTATAAGATAATTGTGCTAAATTAACAGGGAATATGGAATGCTTGTATTTGTGCACAATTTGGTGGCGATTAAATAATGTCAATTTTTTATACAATTTTTAGATGTGAACAAGGAGACATACTAATAATTTTTTATAAGATAATTGTGCTAAATTAACAGGGAATATGGAATGCTTGTATTTGTGCACAATTTGGTGGCGATTAAATAATGTCAATTTTTTATACAATTTTTAGATGTGAACAAGGAGACATACTAATAATTTTTTATAAGATAATTGTGCTAAATTAACAGGGAATATGGAATGCTTGTATTTGTGCACAATTTGGTGGCGATTAAATAATGTCAATTTTTTATACAATTTTTAGATGTGAACAAGGAGACATACTAATAATTTTTTATAAGATAATTGTGCTAAATTAACAGGGAATATGGAATGCTTGTATTTGTGCACAATTTGGTGGCGATTAAATAATGTCAATTTTTTATACAATTTTTAGATGTGAACAAGGAGACATACTAATAATTTTTTATAAGATAATTGTGCTAAATTAACAGGGAATATGGAATGCTTGTATTTGTGCACAATTTGGTGGCGATTAAATAATGTCAATTTTTTATACAATTTTTAGATGTGAACAAGGAGACATACTAATAATTTTTTATAAGATAATTGTGCTAAATTAACAGGGAATATGGAATGCTTGTATTTGTGCACAATTTCGTGGCGATTAAATAATGTCAATTTTTTATACAATTTTTAGATGTGAACAAGGAGACATACTAATAATTTTTTATAAGATAATTGTGCTAAATTAACAGGGAATATGGAATGCTTGTATTTGTGCACAATTTGGTGGCGATTAAATAATGTCAATTTTTTATACAATTTTAGCTTGTGAACGAGCAAAATTGTGACTGTAAATTTATGGATAAAATCTGGTATACATGTTTACAAAAATAATTGTTTTTTATGCATTTTCAAGGGAATTACTGATGATTTAGCACAATTTTTTGTTCCGTTTATGGACTGTTAAATTGTTAAGCACTATAAGTAGTTTTTGATCTCAAAAAGAGTAGAATAAAGCTAAATATGGTGGTTCACAAATTGGCGGTCCAGAACCGGCGCCTACTATACTACTCATATTCAAATATGTATACAAATTAGGGAATATAAAGCGCTTGCGTCCAGCTTAATCTCATGGAAGGTACAACCTCTAACCCTGCGCCTGTATTGATCGTTTTCCAGTACCAGTATTGCTCTAGAAACACAGAAATTTCGACACATATCACAAGCATCGCTACGCTAACATAATAATCGGAATTAAGTATTTTACCGTGAAACTTTTAAGTGTTTACCTAATAATATGTTCGATAATCGATCAAAATTCCTATTCTACGCGTTAGTGGGGTTGAAATTTCATTTGGGATTCGCTCAAGATCCCAAGCAACAACCAGAACTGCCACAATTGTAAGTAAGATTTATTTAAAATAATGATTTTGAAGCAGGAAAAATGTTTGTTTGTTTTTTTTTTTTGTGAATGCTGTCAGTGTAAATATAAGTGAATTTTTCTTGTGGCGTGTTTATTAAATATTCCAAGTAAAAATGTGTTGGTGAAACAAGGGGAATAGAGTTTATTTCTCTAATAATTAAACCAGATGTTAAAAATGTTTTAACTATACAGTTTGGTGGAATATACATTCATATAGTGATTTATTTCATTCGATTTTGTTTTAAAAGACCTTAGAATAGAAGATGTACTAGTGGGAACACAGAGGTCTGTGGTGGTCAAATGGTAACAATTTTTGAAAAGGCGGATTAGATCTACAATTTAAAAATAATCCGTAATATACAGGCTGTTCCGAAACTTGGAAATCTATCAAAACTATGTTTAAAAAATTCTGAATTACTAAGAAACTATAAGAGATAAGCATAGAAAACCTAAAAACCTACAATCTTAAAGACCGTTAAAATTAGAATCCAAATGAGTAAATAAATACACGGTGTTACATTTAAAATAAGAAAGTTATTTGCCTTTAATGATAGTGAAAATAAAAATTAAGGTTTTTATTCACCCCGTATAATTTTTAAGCATCATTTTAATTTTACTGTCAAGTATTTTTTATTGCAATGGTTCTATTTACAGAAAATATTATTAAAACACTCGTTGAATTATACGAGCAAGAAGATGTTTTATATGATTGTACGCATCCGAACTACAAAAACAAAACCAAAAGACACCACTATATACGCTTTCTTCTTCTTCTACATTTGATTAATTGTACCACACTTATTACTGCTATTACAGCCTGTATCTTTAATTTATCGGATTGATTAATTTTAACCATTGTCAAATTAATTTTAAAATTTCTAGAAGACAAGCAGCTATTTACATAACCTATAAAGTCTTTGACAACAGTATAGGAAATATTTAAGTTGGTAACATGAACGTGTGACAAGATAAAAATTTAAAATCCTATATAGACGCACTCTGTGACTGTCAATTGTAACTAACATCTTCAATTTTATTGTGAATAAAATTCAAAATAAAATCCACGATAAAGTGTCCGTGTAAAACGGCCATAAAAAATAAATGCAATTTAAAATATTTAGCTTAAATATGTAAGGCAGGCAGACGTCTTAAATTTTGGTTTACATTTTGAAAAATATCTCAGAAACGGAAAACGGACTATACAGGCTGTCCCACCGAACTGGGATATTAGAATTTTTCGAACTTCTAGTAGGAATTTGATTTTGAAACTTACATAGTAGTTATGGCCG
This sequence comes from Cetonia aurata, assembly GCA_949128085.1. Taxonomy (NCBI): domain Eukaryota; kingdom Metazoa; phylum Arthropoda; class Insecta; order Coleoptera; family Scarabaeidae; genus Cetonia; species Cetonia aurata. The sequence goes on from OX421889.1 coordinate 2,536,931, forward strand.
ACTATGATCTATTTAAAGAAAATATTTTCAGCCTAATAGCACTTTTGGTATACAGGGTGTTGATATCAACTTTCTTATTTTAAATGGAATGGTGTAATTTTTATGGATCCAGTATCTTGCTCGCATCATTTGTGATCAGTTTGCATTAATATTGCCTATTCCTAAACCTAATCGTTGTTGAGATATTTGCAATTTTGTCCAAATTTTGACGTTTGCACTCTTTCCAATAAAATTAAATAGCTCATAGGCTATTAGACCTTAAGGTTTTCTACTGATATGGATACAAGTACACAGTCATACGCGATGACTACGACGTTGATAATCACAATATTGTATACAGGGTGATCAGAAACTCGTGTCCAATATAGATATCTTTAAAGTAAAAAAACTGGTTTTTTTCAAATGGAGCGTGGTATTTTGCAGTACAGCATTGAATTCAGCGCATGAAACTACATCGATTAGTATTAAGGTTTAGCATACCTATTTCCAATAGTTTTTGAAATATTCACACTTATTTCATAAAACCCGCAAAAATATGTCAAAGTTCCTTCCGTTAAGGAAGTTGCATGAAATGATGCATCATCTCTTCTTGCATTCATTTGTAATAATACTTGAAGTATTTATTGTGACTAGTTTCCTTATTACTAGCAAAATTCATTTTGGCCGCAACATACATCTTAACTAGCCATGTTTATTACACAGTAACAAACGAACATACAGCATATGATTTCAAATTCTTTTTAAGTGATTTGCAAACAAAGTACTCTAAATTAAAAAATAAATTACACACAAATTACACATAAACACATTGTATATTTATCCATATTCATGTAAAATATAACAAAAGTTTTGGTAGAAGTGTTGAAACGAAATAAATAAATAATACGGATGCATTTTATGTTGCACCAAAATACGTTGAATAGACGAACGCGCTAATCCCAATGCCTCAGAAGCAGCGCGTATGGAGCTGCGTGGATTAGCACGAAAATATGCTACCACGTTAATTTTATAATTTTCGTTGCTCTAGACCGGTTTTGTAACAATTTTAGTTGTTTGCCATTTTCCAAGTTGAATAAAATTATTCTCTATTTTCTTAAATTTCTTTCTAACCATTGTAGACAAGTGAGGATATCCATTGTTCACTACGCGGCACGTTCGACTAATATTTTTACCATACTCTCCATGGATGCAAAATAAATTTAAAATGTCTTGATTTGTATAATTTTCAAAATTTGCCATATTTTGCTTGATTTATACTAGTTTACTTTCAAATAATTTACATGAAAGTTAAATCTGCTGTCAAACGATGTAAACAATGTGTTCACTTGTTAATGTGTAATAATACTCATAGCTTGCTAATATCCAATAATTATTGTCTTTGTGTTTAAATGAATTTTACCAATAATAAGGAAACTAGTCACAATAAATACTTCAAGTATTATTACAAATGAATGCAAGAAGAGATGATGCATCATTTAAAAACATGTTATACAGAGTGTTCCGAATAACTTGCTTAACGGAAGGAACTTTGGCATATTTTTGCGGGTTTTCTGAAATAAGTGCGAATATTTTAATAGGTATGCTAAACCTTAATATTGATGTAGTTTCATGCACTGAATTCAATGCTGTACTGCAAAATACCACGTTCCATTTAAAAAAAAAAAGTTTTTTTACTTTAGAGATATCGATATTGGACACGAGTTTCTGATCACCCTGTATAGGATATTGTGATTATCAACGTCGTAGTCATCGCCTATGACCGTGTACTTGCATCCACATCAGTAGAAAATCTTAAGGTCTAATAGCTTATGAGATATTTAATTTTATTGGAAAGAGTGCAAACGTCAAAATTTTGACAAAATTGCAAATATCTCAACAACGATTAGGTTTAGGATAGGCAATATTAATGCAAACTGATCACAAATGATGCGAGCAATATACTGGACCCATAAAAATCGCACCATTCCATTTAAAATAAGAAAGTTGATACCAACATCCTGTATACCAAAACTGCTATAAGGTTGAAAATATTTTCTTTAAATAGATCATAGTCGGCCATGACTACTCTGCAAGTTCCAAAATCAAATTCCTACTGGAAGTTGGAAAAATTCTAATGTCCCAGTTCGGTGGGACACCCTGTATAAGAAATGTGGCAGTAATACTGTGCGTTATACAAATTTGAAAATTAGGTTCTTGATTAAATCATATGTTCTGTTTGACTACCATAGATCACGACGTTTGTGCATTTAGAACAAATTATATTAGATTTAAAAGCACAAAATATTACGATAATAGAAGATATATTATTTAAAGCTATTGCACTGATAAAAATAAAATGTTTACATTGTATTTTACAAAGTCTATATCGACCTGTCAAACTGTCACCTGTCACTCTTTTTATTTTTAGGTTAGATTTACCGACACGCTCTTAGCGTATATCCCCAACTTAAAATCTATTATTTTCTCGTTCGTCTAAACAATCTCAAAAGCGTATTCCTTATATTCAATCTCCCTTTTACAGATAGGTGCCAATAAATGCTTGGCAAGACGTGCTTCTTCAAGAAATATATTATCCGGCTCTCTTTATTTTGATCGCAAGGGAATGTCTCACTCCGCTCATGTTTATAATCAAATTCGGCCAAGATGCATTTCCCATAAGAAGTTAGAATCGGGCAGGCGGTATAGCCATCGTAAAACGCTGTGGGTTTATTCCCTAGCATTACCGCCTTTAGGTTTTCATAGACTACAATTGCTTGAACTCCAACGGCGCTAGAAGTTTTATTACTAAGTCCTGGCGTACAATCCCCCAATGCGAAGATATTTCGATATTTTTTGTGCTGCAAGGTATTCATGTTAACGTCGACGTAGTGATATTTGCTGGTCAAGTCTTTGCATTCGCAAAGTACAGCTGGTGGGTACATTGGAGGTGTGACGTGCAAGAAATCGTATTTCATCTTCTCATATCTAGCCTTTTCTCGCGTGAATAAGGCTTCACTCCTTTCAGGATACACCTGGATTAAGTTGGTGCGGAGTTGGAGATCGATTCGTTTTTTCCTGGCTATATCCAAGATTGTCCTCTCATATACAGAGACTGGGAAGATCTTCCTTTGCGCAGTAGCGTATATGATTTCTATTTTTCCTAATTTAGCTTTGCGCCTGAAATAATCTTCCGCCATAAAGCATATCTTCAAAGCGGCAGCCACGCATTTGGTGGGAGTATTTGGCGCTGTAAATATAGCTGTCCCACCTGTAAAATTTCGAATCCCCTCAAACGTCTTCTCAACGTACTTCGTCGAATATATAGTTGCTACGTTAGGATAATCCTCCAAGGCTTCAACTAGCCCTTCAACCTTCTCACAACCCATGGAAACCCCCACAGCTATAATCAAGTATTCGTAAGACACCTCATCATTATTCCTCGTTAAAACGCGATCTGCGGAAGGACAAATCGCCGCGGCTTCGTCCTTGATCCAAACCACGTCTTTCGGGAAGGTTCCTATTGTCGTTTTCGCACAATCTCTGAGCCGTTTCAATCCGGCACCCACCAAAGTGAATCCGGGTTGGTAATAATGCACTTCCGACGGTTCTATCACTATTATGCTCTGCCGATTCAAAATTTTCGAGAATTTGTGTGCCATGCAAGTTCCAGCGTGCCCACCTCCCAATATCAGGAGCTTGCAGCAATATTTCTTGTTGTAAATCGTCGAGACGTGGAATGAACGGAAATCCAGATTAATACATTTCAGTTTCCATATGTTTGAGTAGGTTCTCAGCATAATATTTCCCTCGGCCTCACTCTATAGCGTTCATACTCTGATAAATTTTACTTTGGTAACTTCATAAGTTCATTATTTTAAATGGGGATTTTGACAGACGTCAAAGTCAAGTCGAACATTCGCAATTACTAGTGAACGATATCAGCTGATCGACTCGACAGTAGGGAAACGTCTTTATTTCAATAATTTATACCGGGTGTCCAACCTAAGATGCAACGGTTCCTAGCCAATTTATTATTGCCTATTTGAAAAAAATTTTCAAATAAATGTTGCCTCGAATCATATTCTACATATGCTAAAATTAGTTTCAGTAATGGCGGATTTCCGGTTGTACCGGAAGTAGATACTAACTTTATTAGGTATTTTAAATGGAACACCCTGTATATTATTGCACTTTTGGATTCCTTGTTAAATTTATCTCCCTTGATATGATAATTTATACAATACTATATTAAAGTCTACAATTAATTCTTTTAAATAAATTTTCTTTGTGATTAGAGTAAGAAATTGGGCTGATAAACTCGGTACGGAGTTATGGTATTCTGGAGATCTCGTCACCAGAAGGAATCAAGCAATAGAAGTGAGTTTAATCTTTCTAAGCACCCAGAACACCAGCATTTTTTTTTTACTGACATGGACCTTCTTATTATAGAGCTACAAAAGGATACCCTTAGTGCAAGAGAATCCAGAAACTCTGCTTAAAGATATCGTAGCCGCTATAGAGAACTTCCTAAATAGAAAAGTTGAAGCAGTAAAGGTATGATCAATCTTTGGAATTTTAGCCGACTATGCATATAGGCATATATGTAATAGTATTATATTGCGGGTCTCGTATAGAACCAGCGGCACAAATTTCCGCCGATGAAGGGGGATGGAAGATACACTTCTTTGTCTAACTATGTTCTCTGACAGTTCTTATGTTTGACAGATTTTGTTTAGTCAAAAGTGAGAATAGTTGTCTATGGTCAGTATGGTCATATAGGTTATCTCTGGTAAGAATACACAAGTCATATATGTGTATGTAAACAATAAAGATTATTTTAAAGTATATTATTGAATATATTTTAACATTGTGCAGAATAATAATAATTTGAATTCTTTGGGACAAATGACATCAAAAGTTGGGAAAAGTTCTACCAGATATTTAAAGTATTCCTAGAGGCTACTAGAACGGTAGACAAACCCATACAAGAAGAAAATGGCAGTGTTACTTTCATCGATTGATGATGGAGGCTTACATCTATGTGATACCTACTGTTACCTATGTCAAGGGAGAGCAAAAATTAAAATATGAGGCTATTATCAAGAAATTTCAACTGGTTGAATATTATGAAAGAAAGACTCAACATCGAAAAGTTATTAAGTGAAATTGTGAACATGATACATAAATAAAACCAGGAAATCTGAAAATATTCTAAATTTAAGTTTATTTTTATGTGTGAATTTTTTTATTTTACTGACCTTGTTTTCAGTATTGTTGTAACGAACCTGTTGCTATTTTATATTAGAGATTATTTTTTGTTCAATATACTATCTTCTCTTTAATTTTTTCATTTTTGTTCATGTTTTCACTAGAAATAAAGTTACAATTTTATTATTAAAAGAAAAAAATATTTCTAGAAATACAAAAAAAATGTTTATTGAAATTTGTTTACATTTATTGAGGAAACATATACGTATAAACTTGATCTCTGTGATTTAACTCTATGGCTGCTTCAAAATCTCCATTTTGGCCAGGTTACTCAAAAAGTTGAATTTTCAAAATATATTAACCACTGTCAACATGCCAAATATATGTTCGATCAGAATTCTAACTTGAGAAAGCCTGTATAATTGAATAATATCTGCTGTTCAATAAGGTGTCCATCGCCGCTAAACGGTGTAATTAACCAAGATAATGTTAGATAGGCGAAATCCCCTTTTAACAAAGTTCTCAAAACTATTGTCAGATGTAACCTTTGCATATATACCAGACCTCGTGAATACTCTTGCGTCATGCATTCTGCAAACCTTTCTTAGGGAAAACTTTTCTCATTCCGTGTGTATGTGTTGCCAATATTTTGCAGCTCCAATTTCATCATTAGCGAATGAATATGTTGTTATTATAGAATCTTCCACAAGCACTTGCTGAAGCAATGATGCAGCACCAAATAATAATTGTTCTCTATCCATTTCGATAAATATGGTTTCAGTGTAAGGAGTATAAATCAAGAATATATAAATAAATAATCGAATAACACGAATTTGAACTGTCAACGTCAACTGATTTTCATGTTTATCACGTTAAAATTACGCGCATGCGCACGTTACGTCAAGGACAAGTAGGAGTTTCCGATATATATCCATCCCCCTTTGATGTCGGCATTTTTTAGGATGTGTCAGCAATATAGTAGTATTACATATATGCATATACGTCGCCTACACAGAATCGGATTCTGTGAAGAGACTGAATGCCGGCTGTGTTCGGTGGATGAAGAGACAATTGAGCGTATCTCGACGAGAATCAAGTATGACATCTTTAGGAAAGTTGATCTTTCCTTAGAAGATCTAAAAAAGACTTTTTTCAAAAATTTTTGAGCTACCTTAAGGGCCCGAACTTGTTGTATGCACTTTAAAGATAACATCCGTTCTATAATAGGCCCATGCGGATGCTATCTTCTCTCAATACTCAATGCATATATTCTGGTTGTACTTTAGAGGATTGTCGAAAATTCCGAGCAATTGGCCATGAGTCAAAGCGACTATGTAGATCCGGCGTATGACTTCTACAACACGAAAATCTTGTACAACTCGGCCAAGAACCTCACCACCAATGGACAACGTTCAAACTTCGCCGACGAAAAAGAAGTAAGTTAGATAGGTGCATTGCCCAATTAACCCTGCTGGTCTGTCTGTTTATTTTACTATACATATTTATTTATTACCGAAAAAAATCACAAAGAAAGTAATCCCAAAAAAAAGAAAATTAAACAAAAGTACATTTTCTTTCGGGTGAAATAGACCCAGAACAGTACAGCAGAATTAAGGATGGATAACTTGCAAAAATATCTTAGGGCAACAATGAAGTTAACGCTCGAAAAAGATTCCTTGACGACACCGTGGATTATCAACAGGATCAGCAAGAATCAGAAGAGAAGATCGCTGAAGAAATCGATGAGGATATAAAAGATAATACCGTGGTAAGTCCTTTAGAATTGGCACCCATTAAAGTGCTTGTAAATCTCATCTATCTAGGTAACTGATGATGAATCCACACCAATGGCCAGTCAGAAAACTCCAACCGAATCCAAAAGATCTTTACCTCTATACCCAGATCCGCATTTTTACAACATCCCAGTGAATACCAACCACAGTGCAGTGCATGTCCCAAGCAACGTGTACGAAAGATGTGAGTGAAAAGAAAACGATTTTATCCTGCTAACAGTACGTTGATTAATGCATGGGATTTTAGCGAAAGAGGTCATCAAAGGTATCAAATGGTCCGAGTCATTAGACAGCATCTTCAAAAGCAATTACGAAAGTGACCCTACTTTATCCTGGCAATATTTTGGAAGCTCAACTGGATTTATGAGACAATACCCTGGTATGGTTTTATATTTTTAAAAGGTGTATGCTTTTATCCTATGTTGAGTGTTTCTAGCATTGATCTGGAGTCAAGAGCCCATAGATTTATTCGACTGTCGCACTAGATCCTGGTACATCGAGGCTGCATCCTCCCCTAAGGATGTAGTCATCTTGGTCGATAGATCAGGTTCCATGACCGGTATGAGGCGTGAGGTGGCAAGACATGTCGTCAATAATATCTTAGATACCCTAGGGAATAACGATTATGTCAATATTTTTACGTTCAGTAACACTACGGATCCAACAATAGATTGTTTCGACAATATTTTGGTGCAAGTATGACGTCTCCTATGAATTTGCCCGACATTTCTTACATAATAATTCCTTTCCGCAGGCAAATTTAGCCAACATCCGCGTATTAAAGGAAAGCATGACCACATTCAGAACTGAGCAGATAGCTAACTTCAGTTTGGCTCTCACCACGGCTTTCCAATTGCTCCAAGACTATCGGGACGGCAAAGAGGCCGCAGGTTTTAAGATTAGAATCCTTTGAGATGCTGAGTAATGATAATTTCGAATATTTAGGTGCGCAATGCAACCAAGCTATAATGTTAATCACCGATGGGGTCCAGTACAATTACAAAGAGATTTTCGAGAAGTACAATTGGCAAAATAGGCCTTTCATGCCGGTAAGGGTCTTCACGTATCTCATAGGAAGAGAAGTATCTGACGTTAGAGAAGTTAAATGGATGGCTTGCGCCAATCAAGGTTATTACGTTCATCTCAGCACCTACGCAGAAGTCAGAGAGGAGGTAAAAATTATCTACAACGCTTTAAAAGTCTCATATCTTATGTCATTTGATTATTGCAGGTGTTACAATACATTCCAGTCATGGCCAGACCGATGGTACTCAACCCAAAACAACGACCAGTTCCTACTTGGTCGCCGGTCTATGCCGACGTCACGGATCCCAAATTAACCAATTGGTTGTGGATCACTAGAGAGAGGAACAAGCAACGCGAGCGGTTCCTAATGTACAGGAGGAATAAAAGCTTCCTCAGACCGGATGATCAGGATAAACTCTACGTACATCAACAGAAACACGTAAGCCGCATCTTCTCTGCGTGGAAAATAGAAATTTTACCCCACTTCAATTTTAGAAACAAGATAATTATGGTGAATTGCAAACTTATCGTCTCATGACTTCGGTCTCTTTGCCTGTATACGACCTCAAACCTAACGCAGTAAGTTTCGCAATGCTTTTTTTTAGACGAATCGAAATTTGTAAATACAGGATGTCTCTGGGTATTTGAAAAAAAACAAACATATTTCCATTAATCTTTATTATAACTTGAAAAGTAATAGAATTATAAGAAAATCTCATGACAGTTATTTTACTCAGGATGACCTGCAGAATCGACAGGCGCAATTTCAACACCCACTTCTGAGACAGCCTGTATAAATTGACAATTCCATTATATCGATCATATAAAGAAAATGTGTATATACAGGCTGGCTACAAAAACATCTAAAAACTCATTTTCCCACGTATTATACTAAAATTTGCTATAACTCAATAAATACTAACATTACAAAAAAATTGAATATGAGGTTTTTTGTTCGAAATCGTCCGTGGATTCTCGAGGCGAAATTTCATCACCAATTTCTGTGGCACCCTGTATATACGAAAAATCGAATATTGACCATATGAATGAAACATGTGTGTATAGGGTGGCTAGAAATATCTAAAAATACTGATTTTTTTCATGTAATATTTAAAAAAATGTATAAAACTCAAAAAATACTAACGCTACAAAAAAAATTGCATACGAACTTTTATGAGCGAAATTTTTCGTGGAATATCCAGGCGAAATTAATTCACCACTTTCTGAGACACCCTGTATATGCTAAAAATCTAATGTTAATCATATGAATAAAAAGCGTGTACACAGGCTGACTAGGAATATCTAAAAACTCATTTTCTCACGTAATATTCGAAAAAAAGAATCGAATTTGCGGTATAACAAGTGAATTTCATGCGAACTTTTTTATTCAGAATTATTAATTTCTTTTTTCACTTCTAAGACAGCCTGTGTATACCAAAAAATCCAATATACTTATATATTATAGTATAACATTTACTTATATGGATTTGGAAAAAACGTATTTTTTTTGTTTAAATTCAATTCGCAGAATATAACTGAACATATTCAGATAAACGAAGCCATTTGGATTACGGTAACGAAAGAGGTAAAAGGTGGTTAAAACCAAAAAAAAATTCCCCTTCCCCAACAGAATTGTTTTTGTGACGTAAAAGTGACAAGTTTTATTTTTCTAGTCAGTTCCTTAGGCAGCAGAATAAATGATTTATAAATACCCTAATATTTAATAGATTAAAAGTAGATTATTCTGAAGAGAGATAAAAAATGTTTAAAGGCGCTTTTAATATCCTCCAATCCCCACTCCCTTTGCAAGCGTACAATATACAGGCCGTTCGCTAAATCAGCGATAAACATAAAGATGAGAATTTAAACTACAGTAGTACCCCCATATCCGCGGGGGTTTGGTTCTGTGCTCTTCCGCGGATACTGAAAACCCCGGATAGTAGCGAACGCTTTATTTCTGAATACAATATGAAATATGAAGCAAAGTTAAAACAAAGAAACAAGAAAAAATAAGTTATATAATATTTATTTAAAATAAATAAACAATAAATAAATAAATATTCTTTATAGAATAGAATTTAAGTTTAATAAATATATAAGTTCATACATATGTACATATAGTACATATTTACATACACAACAAGAAAAACTTTATCATCGTGAGCTACATATTTATTCATCTTCTAGATCCGAAGCAAACGATGTTGATGGCTGTGCATTATCGATAGTTTTGTCGACTTTTTCAAAGAACATTGTTATTGGTAGTTGTCGTTTTTGTCTTTTCATTTCAATAAACAAATCCTCCAAAGGTTTCAAGGCGTCTGTTATAGTGCGAGTAATTTTTATACTGCGTTCCATTATTGGATCATATTCTACTATCTGTTTTTTTAATTTTTGAGCAGTTCGAAATATCGCTGAAAATTTTTCAAGCGTCCATGCTGGCGGTTCTTGTTGACCCTCATCCTCATCGTCACTCGCTTCTTGAGAAGATTTCACAAGGTCTACCAATTCCTCGTTGGTGAATACTTGATCCTCTTCGTTTATGTAATCACTGAGTTCCTCTTTGGTTATATCGTTAAATCCTTCTCCATCTATTTTCTGCGCTATGTTAAATATCGTTGTTAGATGTGAATTAATATCATGTGTGCCTTCAGAACTAAGAACGATGTCATTCCACAGATTTTTCCAACATGCTATTATCGTTTCTGACTTTAATTCCTCCATCGCTCCTTTGATAAATAGAATTGCGTCAGCAATTGTAAATGACTTCCAGCATTCCATGAGCCCGATATCAGAGCATTGATTAGCCATTGTATACAGCATTTCGAAAACCTGTCGAATGGCTTTAAAGCATCTAATGACACCTTGATCAAGGGGCTGAAGCAATGAGGTCGTGTTAGGTGGCAAAAAAAAACCACTTTAACATTTTTATTTTCTGTGCCTAGTGACACAGGATGCCCAGGAGCATTGTCTAGTATCAGCAGCACTTTAAATGGTAATTCTTCCTTTTCCAAATATCTTTCCATATCCGCAATAAAGCATCGATGAAACCATTGTGTAAATAGAACAGCCGTAACCCACGCCTTTCGATTTGATTGCCAAAACACAGCCAGGCAAGCTTTATCTATGTATTTAAGAGCACGTGGATTCTGTGATCGGTAAACAAGTCCAGGTTTAATCATATGACCAGCTGCATCTGTACAAAATATCAAGGTAAGTCTATCCTTAATTGCTTTAAAGCCTGGTGCACTCTTTGCAGTCTTATGAATATAAGTCCGTTGGGGCCTTTTATTCACATAAGACCAGTCTCATCGCAGTTAAAAACTTGCTTAGGATGATAATTAATCTTTTCTGCAATAATTTGTTTGAATTTTTCTGGGAACAGGGCAGCAGCTACATGATCAGCCGACGCAGATTCCCCTGTAATTTTTATATTTTTTAGATTAAACCGAGTTTTAAATCTATGCAGCCACCCCCTACTTGCTGTGAATGATTTTCCTTCCTCTTCAGTATAATCTTGGGTCTGCATATCTTCATATAAAACCAACGCCTTTTGTTGTAGCACTTTGCCATCGATAGGAATATGTTTTCTTGTCATATCTTCCACCCATAAATTTAAGGCATTTTCTACCTTAAGTAACACTTTATTACCTATTGTGGTTGCAACTTTTGCAGTTTGGGGTGCACTAGAGAAACTAGCTCGAATCTTATCTTTGTTTTTTAACACTTCCCGTATCGAAGATTCGTTTTTATTGTATATTTTAGCAACAGTTGCAATAGATTTTTTTCTATTTCAATCATATTAATGATTTTTATTTTTTCACTAATAGTGAGCATTTCACGTTTTCTTTTTGGTTTAGAAGCCATTTTAAAATGATTTTCAAATTTACTTGCTTTATTTAAAAACTATTGCTAGCACTGTCTTGTCCGACAATTCGAATAGTACTAAACTCATAGTTAACAGGAGCGTTTATATGTACAAGTAAAAGCGAGTGGCATCTTAAGCACGTTCCAATTTGTTTAACTTATCATAAGAGAGCGCCGAATTCAGGGGATGACTCATATATACGACGATATATCGACAAATGCTCCTATAACTTTTAATAAGGCTCGAATGTCTTTATTTGTTTCTGTATTTATTGATATAACGCGTTTTCTGCTCATCATAGGTAAATCGCGGATGACTGAAACCGCGGATACGGAGTCAGTGGATAACGGGGTACTACTGTACTTCAATGCATTATTAAAAAAATATCGCCAAATATATAATAATTTACGCTGATTTTCCGAACATCCTGTAGATTAATATTCGTATTCAACTTATTATAAAAATATTAATGATAATTTGCGGTACCGTCGTAATGGCACCCATAGAAAACGATTAAAAAAAAAACCGATTTTTTTCAATTACGTCCCATCTACAGGGTGTTCCATTTGGGCGGTACGGCATCATGTTGTACGGAATTGTGCGTTCAAAGTAACTTATTTAGAGAATTATTGATGGTTATATAATATAGAAATATATTTTGTAAGTAACGTTTTTAGATGGATTTAGCAACTTGTTCTTTTTAAATTAGTTATTACTGAACTAGTTAGTATATATTTTACTTATAACTGATTATATGAGTTAGTTGAGGTGGTATAGGCTAGGATGTGTCATAGATATCATAGATTTTTACATAGATGCCAAATGTAGACGAGAACGTTTAGAATCACTGCTTTTACGATGTTGCCAGTTTACTGTGCGTCATTTTTCAGACCAGGGTGGCCAACTTATTGGGCGTAGCGGGTACTGATGTCCCTATAGAGTATATACAGAGGCTTATGATGCACCACAGGGTAGGCAACAATTCAATAACCATAATTATAATATAATATTATATTATTGATATATATTAATAAATATATATTTTATTTTCAAGTTTGGGGTTAATGGTTATGCTTTTATCGTCACCAATAACGGTTACATCTTAACTCATCCTGACTTGCGACCGGTGGTGAGTGAAATTTTACTATAAAAAAAAAAATTCACTAGTGAAGCCATCAAAATTCTTTTATAGTTTCAAGGCATATTAAAACCAGCTTATAACAGGGTCGATGTAACAGAGATTGAAATAATGGATGACGATTCTGAACCTAGAGAATTTAGTGAGGAAATCAAGGAGTTGAGACGAAATATTATAATGCAGAATACTGGTAAAACCACTCTGAATCTCAAGGTGCATCTAGATAATATGGTACATACGAAGCGTCGTAATCATATTCAATGCTTTCCGATTGATCTTGGATAATTTCAGAAAAGAATCATGATAGGGAAACGACATTATTACTATCAGCCTATCAGTAACACGCCGTTCAGTTTAGTGATAACATTCCCCGATAAATACGGCTTCTACAGGGTGCAAACGCCAGTTGAATTCGATATTCATCGCATGAGAACCAGTCAGAATATTAGTCTATTGCCTGGGACTATGCTGCAAGGGAACTGGACGATACATCCCGAATGGTATAGATCAAAAACTTGCGTTGGAGATGTAACTAAAGGAAAAATACGCTTTTTGCAGGAATTATTGCAGCTTGGGAAAATCCATGTATAAGAATGACAAGGAAGAAATATTTAGGGCGTTCACCAAGATTGAGAAACCTGGCTGGAATTGGAGTCAATGTGAGCATTAAAGATATTCCACGAGATCCATGACCGAGGATTTGTTTCTTGTATTTATAGGTGACAGGAAGTTGATGTGTGCCCTCGTAGCAGACGCAAACATCACCAACTGGTTCAGCCAACCCATCAGAATCACCAAGAAAGATGAAGACAAGTAAGTACTGATTTGAGAATTCGAAAAATTTGCTCCATATAAAATTTATACTGACAACGATTTAATGATTAATAACTATTAATGTTTCTTCTTCGCAAAAAGACCTATAGCTGTTTTAATGGCAATGTTACCCAGGTAAAGTATTCTAATACGAATTAATTTTGTCTTTAACCGGAAATGCTGTAAAAATCTAAATTTGATAGGCGTAAGTTGAATATTTTTTCTGTCTTGTTTAAATTTAATTTACCATATGAAACTTCCACGATTATTATATAAGTGATGGCAAAAGCTTTTGTATTATAGTCGTCTAAAAATATAAGCCACTACTTATTTTTAATTCTTAAGTAAGTCAAATTATCAAATTTCAAAATCAAAGGAATTATAGACAGAAGAAAAATGAATTTTCCATAAATCTATTTCCGCAGGACAAACGAGCAACTAAGGAGTAATGAAGATTTATCAAACAAAATGGCTCTCTTACGATTATACCTACGCAACTTGTCACATCTTAACCTTACAGACAGTGGCGGCTCGTGACGTTTTGTTCAAGGGAGGCTACTGTAGCCTATTCAGTTTTATAGTTATTATTGTAGCATTGTAAGTGTAGAATAAAAATTGAAAAAAAAAATAGATTAAAATAAAATATAAATTATTGTCTAGCAAGAACCACGTAGAGGAGAGTGAAATCTTGCCTAGATAGGAAACTGGATGAGGTGATAGGTAAAAAGGTAATAAAAACGTAAAAATAAACTCTTGATAAACGTAATAATAAACCAAAAATAAACTCTAAAAACAATAGCAATTAAATTAGAAAAGAAAATTGTAGATTCTTTGTTTATATTACAAGCTTTACTCAAAACTAAATTTAAGGCATGAGCATGACAATGTACAAAAAGAGCTTGACGTGCAATTGTTTTTATTTTACTTTGTAAACCATTTAAATGCCCTGCCATAACAGATGCACCGTCATATGTTTGAGCGACTAATTTTTTTTTGAAATCATATTTTTCGCTGTTATTTGATAAAAGGTTAAATAAATCTTCAGCTGTTCGACCGGATGATACGTCAAAAAACTCCAAAAATCTTTCAATAACTTCACCGCTCTTGACATAACGTCATATGATTGATAATTGAGACTTACAGGAAATATCTGTGGTTTCATCTACTTGCCAAGAAAAAAACGCAGCGTCTTTAATTTCTGTATCTATTTCTTGTTTTAATACAAAAGAAATACAATCTATTAAATCATTTTGTATAGATTTAGATGTACCCGAAAAAATATTACTACTAACAAATTTATTAAAACTAGGTTCAAATTTACTAAAGAGTTCGAGTAATTCTTTATAATTTCCACGATTAAAAGAATCTGAAGTCTCATTGTGTCCCCGAAAAGCTAAATCTTGTGATGCTAAAAATATTGTTACGTCTATTAATTTTCTCAAAATTTTTGCGGTTTTCTCTAACTTCATTATTATAGGCAATAATTGCATCTTTGCGCGCGTCTACAGCAGTAGCAATATTTTCTTTTCCAAATAATTTAAATTTGCACAACGATGAAATGTGTTCTTTAGACTTAGAATGCCGTTCAATAGCGCGCGGTAGATTTTTTAAATCTGTATAACCTAATTTCGACCACGTTTCGGTTTGGTTACAAAAAAAGTAGACATGGCCAACCAAATAATCTTTCCCGTTCAATTGAACCGGTTAACCAACCACATTTAGTGTACCATAATGAACTAAAACCACGATCTTGCCGGTTGCCGTCGTTAGATACTACAGATAAATTAGGCCGTGGTTTCTCAATGTTTTGTACGATGTGTAAT
The DNA here is from genome assembly GCA_949128085.1 of Cetonia aurata. Taxonomy (NCBI): domain Eukaryota; kingdom Metazoa; phylum Arthropoda; class Insecta; order Coleoptera; family Scarabaeidae; genus Cetonia; species Cetonia aurata. The sequence continues at coordinate 2,552,579 of OX421889.1, forward strand.
TTCGTCTCTATGTTTAAACAACTAAAAGAATTTCTTACCAACCACTGGACAATATATTGGCAAACTCTAATTTCGTTCATTTTATCCATTTTGTGTGCGTAACCTAACAAAACTCACCCAACGCTTCTCAAGTTATTAGTACTGGGAGCTGGGAGGGGCATGGGCAGTTGCGTAGCAACGTTTCACGACCGATAACGCAGAATGCCGATCGGGTAGGATCTCACCGCGGCGGCAAGCCTCCAACCATACGTATTCGCCGTATAAAGTGCACGTGCACTTACGGATACACATTGCTTTCAACCATGGCATTAATCATCGGTGCGGAGCCAAATCTGTGGCTAGCCTCCTCGCTTGCTATTATAGTGCGTACAGTAAAATTTCGCGCATTATTGGAAATTTGTTTGCATTTTTAAATTAAGTAATGAATAACTATTGATTATATATTTTTTTGCAAAATTGCTTTATTTTAGTATATAACCGATGCTTAATCATTAGGGAGTTTGCGGTAATGCATTTTCCGTTACGTTACACGGCCATCTTTTGAATCATAACGTAAAATAACTTTGTAGTTAAAAATACGTTTGCGGAGCACGGAAACTAAAACTTTATATTTGACATAATTACAGGTGTTATGTCAAACATGACGAAGAATTTGTACAATCTGGTTGTATTCGACCAAGAGAGTATTAAAGATTTTATTGTTTACATTTCTTTAGAAAACGCAGTTAAAAAAAGAAAAACACTGTATTCCGTATCAAAATTTAATTTACAGTGGATACCGTCAGAGAATTCTCAATTTATGTTTCGATTCGAAAAGCATATTATTAAACTTCATCAAGTTTTGCAGCTACCTTACAAGTTTGAAACAAGTGATCAACATGTCATAGATGGTATGTTTTGTAATTTTTAAATGACATAAATAAATGTACCTTTGTAAGCTTTTAGCATTGTCGTCGTTGACGATAATATTATACGACTTTTGCGACTCGAGATCAAATAATGTTACGTTCGTAAAGTTTGGCAAGATCTTGTCCATGGTTTGCAATGTTTTACATGTACACATCATATAAGTATCTTTTATCTCTGATATAACGAATGTAATCAGCTGTACACACAGTTAATAGTTGTGCGCGTGCGGGGTTATAAGAACTAAATTCTGCTCCGTTATTTCTAAAAATAATGTAATTTTATTCAATTATACGGTACAAATTTACCAAGATTTTATGTTATAGATCATAACAGCAATTTTTATAAGGAAAAATTGACCACCGCAAACTCCCTATTATTTTAATACATAATAAACGCTACTTATTTTATTAAAAATAATAGGGGAGGCTTAGCCTCCGTAGCCTCCCCTGACGAGCCGCCACTGCTTACAGATACCTACATCAACACATTTTCTTAATCATTCTTCTTTGCAAGCTGACAAGGATCGTTAATTGCTTTTATGCTGCCAGGAATGTTAATTTTTTCTTGTGATATTTCAGTAAATCCAACCTTGGAAAAATCAAAGGAAACACTTCATTCAATTCGATTGTCCTTATTTTTTACAGGGATCAAGTCGAAACTGTCACATGTCACATGAATTCCAGAGATGTCACATTATTATACAAGTAAAATAATGTGACACAAATGATAATTAATTCCTAAGTATGACACATTTTAACTATCGAATAACAAAAGTGTAATAAACATCCCATCTGCCATACCCTAAAACTGTCGTTGTACAAAATTATACCACGATCTGTCAATGTTAAATTTCCAACCGTAATTTTGTTTCTAGAAGAGAGTTTATCAAACGTTTCGGAATAACGATCGTCTTCATTGCTACCCAAAGCGGGTTGACACGCTGGCTGGATTTGCCCCAAGAAAATGATGAAAACAACCACAAGAGCCGACCGTAAATACTTGAAATTAAAAATTTAGTCGACCGTCAAATTTTGAAATCTTTCAGAAATTTTCACGAAGTTCACAACAGAGCTACAGACGAAATATGGTACAGGAGAGCCGTGGAGCAGCACTACGTCGATCCCAGAAGCTTCGTCTATTCGGTCCCATTCGACGTGGGTGAGTCTCAATAGATCGTACGCAATCGCAGCGTTGCCAATTTTCACATTTAAAGACGAGGAGGACGAGAACAACACCCTCATAACCGCCAGCCACGCCATCTTCAGGGACGACGGCGTGAAACACGCGCCCGTGGCCGTAGTGGGATTCCAATTCTACTATTCGGCGTTGTACACGCGATTTGTCAACACTGTCAGTCACGTGAGTATCGAATGAGGGCACGTGTGAAAGCGCGGGACATCCTATTTTGCTTTTAGTGCGGAGATATTAACTGTTTAAGGACCTGCGATTCGAGCGAATTGTTCTGCGTCATTCTGGACGATAACGGTTACGTCATAGTGACGTACAACCGGCAACCCAGGCCTAGAATCGGTTCGTTCTTCGGCGACTTTCGACCCGACATCATGAAACAGCTGGTGGAGGAAGGGATCTATGAATCGCATCGCATGTACGATTACCAGGGTACTTGTTTCCCTAGGATCGCTACGAATAATCCTGCTGGTGCGTTTGCGACGGTAAGCGACAATTATCAGTGTCATATGTTCTAAACAAATATTTTTGAGAAAAAAAAAATTAATTTCAGAAAAAACAAAGAAATTTTTAAAAAAAAGCTATCGTAACTCAATTATGAGGGGGAATTTCAAAAAATGCTATGGGGATTTTTTGTTGGAAATATCATGCAGAATCATCTGACGAAGTTTCATGTATAATTTTAGAAACACCCTGTATAAGAAATTTCGCTAAAATCACTGATGTGATCACAATACGGAGCTGAAATTTTAAATTTATGCTTAGGATTTTTCTACCAACAACTTTTACTTATAATTTTTTTTTATATTTCTTTAAATGAGGGCACTTTACTCTTACGTTAAAATCATTTTTTTGCAGTATCTTGTATATTACAACATTTAATCCGAAACATTCTCATTATTAATTGCGGAAATGATGTCATGAATGCACCGACGAAGTTTAACTCATCATTTTGGAAACAACCTGTATATGGAATTTTGCTATTACTACGGATTTAATTGTGATAGAAAGCTGAAATTTTATATTTATGCTTAGAGTTTAATAACAGATTTTTTTGTACTCCTTCAAATAACGGCACTTTACTCATCACAATCGATTATTTACAACACTTTGTATACTATATATAATTTTTTTAAAATTTTTAATTGTGGAAATGATGGTGTTGGCAAAGTTTGTTATTTAATCTTTATAAAAGAGAATTTGCATTTAACACAGACCTTCGACTATAACAAAATATTTATCCGCTTTGCTTTTGTTTCTAAATATTACTAATATTCAAAATGCTACAAATACAACCTTGATGTGATTCAATATTGGAATTTTAATTAGAAAATATATGTAGATGTTTTCGTTAGCCTATGGAACATCTACGAAATATCTGGAAATGGAGCTTGGCAACACTCTTCACGTTAGTCAAGATGGCCTGGGGTAACGATATGGATGAAAGCATGTACCCCAATCAAGACACAGACGAAAATTATTCAGACAACGATCAGTCGTACGGTAGAGAGGGAGATTTCAAAGAATTCGACTCTAGACTGTTAATCAACAAGACAAAACCTGAACCGTGCGATACGGAAATGTATTTATACACTTTGGTCCACTACAATGAGAAGAATATCACCAATAGCGGTTACAATAAGAGTATGAGCGAAAATTGTGCGAGGTAAATCACTTTCTTTTAAGGTTCAAGGCAATTTTCAAAGCTAAATTTTGTTTTTTCCTTTTTTTTTTGGCTTTTTTCAGACCGTTTCTGATTCAACCAGTCACTGGTAGCAACTTAGTGTTCCTGGTCATCAATATGATATGCCCAGAAAAGAAATTGGACACCGTATATTCAGACGAAGAGATTGAAGAACCAGAAACTCCCACCCCCGTTGAAATATATTACAATATGAGTCTTTCTTGTTATAAAGTGTTGAATAACGACTTCCCCAGACGGCAATACATGAGTTGTATCAACAGGAGCATTCATGTAAGCTCAAATTTTGTTTATATATTTATTCCAGAGAGTTTTTAGTAATGTGTGTTCTATAAATGGTATATTCATTACAGGAACATGAAATAAGATTATGTGGTAGAAGTGCAACGTTCTCAAATCCACTGTTGCCATTATCTTGGACTGTGCTGTTGCTTTTATTAACAGATTTTTAAGATCAATAACACCGCAAATAAAAACCTTTTGTGATTAGACAAAGAAGAAGAAATGCATGCGATTTTTACAAGAGCGGTGATAACTATTAGAGCCTGTGATATATTTGTGTCCTCATATCATGTTCTAACTAAATAAAATTATCTAAATAATACTGAACAGAGACAAACATAAAATTCACTTAAATATTCTAGATTTCATATTGTAAATGTTATTTTTTTTTTTATTTTTCTTCATACAAAAATGAAATGAAAGCAACTTCTAAAAATGTTAAACAATATCAAAATAATATTTTAAAATGATACAATTTGTTAGTTGGGATATTAATTTTTTAATATGATTTATTAATTTTCGAAGTTTTTTATAGGGAAGTGTTTTTGTAATTCTCAATGAACAAGTTGTATATTAATTAAACACAAAAGTCAAAAGTTAGTGTTGTAAATATAATATCATATCTATTTGCTGTTAAAAATCATTTAAATACTTTATTATTACTATTAAATAGTTAATGTTGGTATTATGATAACAAGAAACCTTTATTTATCGTTATAAGTTCTTAAACAGGAAAACGTTTGGAAGCATTTGACAATTTAATGTTTGAAATTTTGATTTTTCGCGCCAAATTTAAGGTGGATTACTTAAAAACTTGTTATTTAAAAATATGTATATAGGCAAATCTGTACCAAAAAAGAAATAAAATATTAATAAAAGCAATTTGCGTGTTGTCATTTATTTATCTACTTCAATTTTAATAATAATTTATTTTATAATCAAGAGAATGATGAAAAAAACAAACGTCAAATTCGGTTGAACGCGTTCAAAACTTAGCGGTTGTTTCTGAACTATTGAACGCACTTTGTCAATAAACCCTAAAATTCGAATTAAATGTAATGTTTCTTATTATTTTATAGGTAAATAAATATACTATGCTGATATATAAATGCAAATTAACACTGCAATCTGTTAAAATGCTAAATTTGTTAATAGAATACGTAAAAAATCTTAGCGGTTGTTTGGCAAAAAACGTTGTCATTTCATAATTCATTTCAACGTTTATTTTTAAACGAATTAAATGCGATGTAATCCTTTTTATTTTAATAAATAACATTAGATTTAACTATTCTAATTGATAAGCATAAATACTACAGTTATTTTCATCGAAAATACCTTGAAAATAAACCAAAACTACTAATTACGATATAAATTATAATGTGATATAGGTTTAAATCGGAATAGAACCGTTTAAACTATAATATATTATGATTAAATTGTGTATAATACGTTAAATCACTAACCTTTTCGAAGATAACTTCCGCCTTCTCTTGAATTTTTCTGCAACCACTTGCATCATACACATCACTTTGGTAAGTAAATAAACATTAGCACAAATTCAAAATCAAACGTGAAACGCCCGTAGAATGATCGAAAAATGCAAGAACGACTTCGATATCTCACATTTCCGAGGTGAAATATGTCCACCCCAACGCGGTACCGAAAATACTGACTGCTAAAAGATGAGGGATATAGCGAATTCTGAAATATGGTTGCTACGTCACTCAATGCAAAAAAGTGCTTCGGTGTTTTTCAATACAAGGAAGTAAAAAGTGAGGTAAGGGTCGATTTACACACACGATATGAGAATAAAAATACTGTTTTTTCTTATAAATTCACGGATTAAACGAAATTCAAATTCTCGGCAAACATTTTATGTGTAATAAAACTTTGGGGAGCAATACGGGTTTCAAGTACATAATGATGTCAAAGTTGAGACTGTTTACAGCGCGTTTGAACCAGTAGCTGTGTATAAGAAATATTTCAAAATACGTTTCAAAGTTGGAAAGGCGCTTTTTTCAATCTTGACGAGTAACAAGTGATAATTTACTTAAGAAATTGTTTTGACTAAGTTATGGCCGTTTGCACCGACACGTTATAAGTTTGGTACAACTTTAAGTAATACTTAGAATGTGACATTCGCTATATGTTTTAAATAGAAAATATCACAACAAAGCGTTAAAGTTCAACGGTTAAACCAAGCTTAACGTATCGATGCGAACGGGTATTAAACATTTAAAAATAAAACCGTTTCAAAAGTATGTTTTAATGAACGTAAAATTGATGACGTATAACACAAAACCGCTTTGAAAGCATGTTTTTTTTTGCGAAAAAAAAAATTAACCTATAATTTTGAATAGTTTTAATCATCATTGTATTGTAACCCTGCATAATATTATAACGTATAACGAATACATGTTACAATGTATCATATCAGTTCTTTCTTTTATCTACTCATTCTCACATATGTAACACAATATTGGAAATATCTAACTCTCACAGCTCTACCTGGAAAAGCCTTTGCTTGCTGTGGTATATTTCATAATGCTTCCGTCATATCAACCTTAGTACCACGATCCATTTTTACAAAAGTAGTACTGCAGAAATCTGTTTTTCTTTCTCGAATAAAATCACAACTTCAAGGCGCGACTTTTACTTCTGGTACAAAATTTCGACGGGAATATAAGTAAGGAGTGCTTTCTGGACATCTGCTGTGCTTCTTAGATGCTTTATATCGAAGTTGTTACCACAAAATGATTGCGTACGGGATATTTGAATCTTTGTTACTTTGAAAGTTTTTGTCATAAATTAATTTATTGATAAAGATAAAATTATGGTAATTTTTATAAAAGGATGAAAGATATAAAATATCTTTCATTTATATTTTATTTGAACCGACTTGCTACTTGATTTCATTTTTTTCTTTTTAAAATAGTGTAAATATCGACTATTTATATTCGAGAATCTGTTTATCATCATCAATGCCAATCTAAAAACTATTTAAAAAAAGGAGAATAAAATTAATTCAGTGCTGAATTGAAATCCGTCAGAAAATTCAATGAAATAAAAAGTTAATAAGTTACAATCCCCATTCCCAAGAAATGACATAGGCATTCTAGTTTTGAAAAACGTCAAATATGTTAAGTTTGAAGTATCGAAAATTGCATGTAATGATACGTTAGAATTTGTCAATTTCGAAGTTATAAAACCATCATTTTTGTGCCTAAAGAGATAAAAAAGTACTTCTTATTCCTTTTTATTAATTCTTTATTCCAAGAAGCTTTTGTATTGACGTTGATTAATCCTTTATAAGTGTCACAAATGTGACAGTTAGTTAAATAAAAACCCCAATCAATATATAAATATAACGTCGCATGATTGGATAAACTTACCTGTCAGCAGTGAAATGTCATAAAAATAAATTTGTTGTCATTGGAGTCATAATCATATTTCTAAATTGACGATAATTTCGAATATTTTGTGTTTGAAATAAATTAATTATTTTCGGAATTTTAGTAATTAAAACTATTAACTGAACAACTTCATTATAACTATATTAGCTAAATTGTTATTAGATACATTTATTAGCAGATTGAATAAAGCGAGTCCTTTTTGCATTTTTAAAGTACCAACCTAAACACTTATAAGCAATTTAAAACAAATAAAAAATTAACACATATTAATTTAAATTTATTAAGCTAAAATATGATTTTTTTTTAACTCATTTTTATTTATTTTACTAAAACCGTATGAGGTAGGTAACTCAAATAAAATGAATTTTTCTAAACAATAAAATTATACAGGGTTTGTCCGGAAAGTAATAGGACTGATTTTATTCCGCCGCGACTGTACTTCGGAGCGTGCGCGCACCGACTGGAATCGGTAGAGGGCGTTCCTAGCTAACGAACGAGCGGCTGGTCAGGTGTCTCCGAGCACCTGGAGAGTCAGGACAGGCTTTTTCGCGCGACGTGTTTCTGTGAGTGGTGCAAGCCGAAAATGCAGCGTTCGTTAGAGCAGAGGTACGCGATTAAATTCTGTGTGAAACTCGGCAAATCTGCGACAGAGACGTTTGATATGATCAAGCAGGCTTACCCAGATGATGTTTTAGTAAGAAGTGGTGTGTTTCGGTGGCACAAGGCCTTTTCGGAGGGCCGGGAAGAGGTCGCCGATGAAGACCGTGCTGGAAGACCTTCGACTTCGACAAACACCGACAATGTGACTCGTGTGCGCAAAGTTTTGAACTCAGACCGTCGACTAAGTATTCGTTTAATTGCCCAGATGTTAAATTTATCAAAAGCTGTGGTTCATGACATTGTGACGGAGCATTTGAACATGCGCAAGGTGTGCGCGAAGATGGTCCCAAAAGTGCTCACTGACGGCCAGAAATTGCGGCGAGTGGAAGTGTGCCAAGAAAATTCCGCAGCCGCCCTACAGCCCAGATGTGGCCCCCCCGGACTTCTTTTTGTTTCCTCGCCTGAAAAGGCCGATGAAAGGCAAGCATTTTGAGACGACAGAGGGGATCCAAGCAGCTTGCACCGCGGATCTCAAGGCTATTCCGGAGAATGCCTTCCGTGACGCCTTCAATGCTTGGAAATCGCGCTGGCAGCGCTGCATCGACGCAGAAGGAGCCTATTTTGAAAGTTTTTAAAGAATTGTAACGATTGGCTCAGTAAATTTTTTAAAATCGTTTCAGTCGTATTACTTTCCGGACAAACCCTGTACAATGGGGAAAATTCACTTACCTTCTTCAGCTGTGTTGGGATCTTATAAATAAAACTCTTTATTTCTGTTTCATATATTTGAAATGGTTGACGAATTTTTTTCTTACATTCATTACAACACAATTAATCGGTTAATTCACTCAAACTTTCATACAAATACAATGTAAAACGCGTAATCATGATTCCTGTGTCTCTAAAAAAAAAATATATATAATCTTAAACAGATTCGCTTCGATTCTAATATAGAACCTTCATTTTTATCCCTAAAATTCGCAGATAAAATTCGAAATGAAAACAAAATAAGTTTCTATATTTATAACAATCGGCCTTTGCACTCGCTGGAACCGCAATAACAGGACAACTCCTTCCCTGTGACGCTTCCTATGTCGTAATTGTAGTTCCAAGTCAGTTCTGTCCCTGCTCTGACGTAGCTTAGAGTGAAAAACGCCACCCATGGAAATCTTAGATCGTGAGTGTCGACGAAAACGTTTTGTACGAAGATGTTGGGGGAGCAAGAATGGTTTAAGAAGCGTCCGATGTTGCCGGTATTCTTCGCATCCATAATGTAAACATCTTCATCCGAACCGAACAGTTCCCTAATCGATTTATACTTCGTACCACCCCCTTCTGTTAAACCTGAATCTTTCGGATTGAAACTGGAAGGTTCCCTAGGTGCTAAATCGAGAAAATAACGTTGGAAAAAAAAAATAAATGACAAAAATACTACTAACCGTAATCCTCATCATCGCTAATCATGACCGTCTCATCGTTTTCGACTAAACTCGGGGGCACGGGCGCCCTCTTCTCTTGTTTAACGACCACCTCTTCCTGTCGTTTCCTCAACCGCGTCCGGATTCCGCTATCTTCATTGTGGTGCCTCTTAGCCGAGAACGTGGGCACGAAATCCCGATCGTCCGTTTCCCTGGCTATCGGGTCGTCCTCTTCGTCTTCATCTTCGGGGGCGCTATCTTCGGTCGATTCTTCGGGCGTCTTCGCCTCCTTCATATCTTCATCGCGATAAGGATCTTCTTCGTAATCTTCTTTTGCCCTCTCCGCCGTCTCTATGAAATCCAACTCGGCCAGGTATTCGTCGCCGTAAAATTTGCCGTCCTGAATTAGGAAATTATTATAACTCCGCTAATAGAGGATATACGAGGAAATGGTTTGGGGATTTTTGATTGAAAATGGCATGAGGAATCCTCCGGCGAAGTTTCCTCCATTATCTTAGGAACACCCTGTATATGGGATTAGGCAAAAACGCCGAATATAATGGTGACGTGAAGCTGAAAATTTGTATCTGTGCTCAAGTTGTGGTGATAAAAAAATTTTACTCATAAAATATTTTTGTATCTCTTCAAATAATAGCACTTTACTCTTAGGTCAAAATCGTATTTTTGCATTACTTGGCGTATAATTTGCCGCGCTAAATTAGGAAATCACTATAAATCCGTTAGGAGAGGAAATGAGAGAAAATGGTTTGGAGTTTTCTTTTTGAAAATGTAATGAGAAATCCTCTGGCGAAGTTTCGTCTATTATTTAAGAAACACCCTGTATATGAGATTTTGCCGTAACGCTGAATGTAATAGTGATGTGACGCTGAAAATTTGTATCTGTGCTCAAGTTGTGGTGATGGAAAAATTTTACTTATAAAATATTTTTGAATATCTTCAAATAAAGGCACTTTACTCTTACGTCAAAATCGTATTTTTGCATTAGTTGGCATACAATTGTTATAACGTCGACAGGAAGCAGAATTTAGAAAAATGGTTTTGGGATTGTTTGTTGCAAATATCCCGAGGAATACTCTAACGAAGTTTCGTCTATACTGTTAGGAACAAGCTGTATATGAGATTTGACCGTAGTGCTGGATGGAATAGTGACATGAAGCTGAAAATTTGTATTTATATTCAAGTTGTAGGGATAAAAAGATTTTGCTTATAAAACATTTTTATCTCTTCAAATAAAGGCACTCTTAGGACAAAATTTCGTTTTTTGCAGTACTCTGTAAAATCATTCACCCTAAATTAAAAAAATTATCATAACTGAATCAGAAAGGAAAATATGAAAAAACGATATTGAGATTTTTTGTTGGAAATGTGATGCGAAACAGTCTGGCGAAGTTTCGTCCATACTTTTAAAAACACCCTGTATATGAAATTTCCTAATTGCAGCAAGGAGCTAAAAATTCGTATTTATACTCAAGGTTTGATAAAAAAAAAATTTATTTCTTAAATTTTCTTAACCCTCTTTAAATAACGGTACTTTACTCCTAAATCAAAATCATTCTTTTTGCAATGCCCTGTATATTAGAACTCACCCTGTTTGCCATGTCTTCGGTCAGCAGAACTCCGGCATAAATGCAGATGAAAGAACCTTGAGGGATGTCGTTCAAACAGCGGATTCCCCACCCCTTCATGTCCGTCTGGAAGATCTGCAGCTTGTGGTGGAGGGGATTCTGTACGACTCTATTTAAGCACGTCGAAGCGCACTTGCATCTGCGAATCGATGTTTTCATGTTAAAATTGCCGTTTCTTAAAGAACTAATTTCGCTGTTCACGTTTTCAAAGTGTGTAGTACACAAATCCCTATGAATTGCTTAAAAACGTTTCGAAATTATTTTTATATCACCTACTCAATTCATTTTAAAAATATTAGTCCGCATGCATTGATTAATTTTACTATTCAAAGCCAATGTTTTCAATATGTATAGTAGATAATTGTTTTTATTATTCGCTCATAAAACAATTTCAATCTCACAAACAAGGATATTTTCTCATAATAAAACGTACGAATTCTTTTAATGACATTTTTCTTAATAAAAGCTTATTATTCATTTTAAAAATATTGATTCAGTATTGATAAAAGTGCCCTTTCTTTATTAAATTAATATACGACTGCAATAAGAGTGTACCTGTTGCACTTGTGTATTGTTACATTAATATAACTATATGCTTACATGGCATCTTCTTTAGTTGATTTTACTGTTCAAAATCAATGTTTTTAACATGCATGATAGAGTTCTATATTTTTATTAATTGCTTAAAAAGTTAGAAATAATTAGCAAGGATATTTACTTATAATGAAAAGCATTAATTGATACAGTAACACTATTTAAAAAAAAATTATTATTCGTTGTAAAAATATTGACTCGAAATTAATAAATACGTCAATTTAAACGTATTTTTTATTGCACTTGTCCATTACTGAAAATATTAGGCTCAGATAGTCCAAGATAGTATTAATTAATTTTACCGTTGAAAATCGATGTTTTCAACAAGTATAGTATTTAAATATTATTATTATTTGCTAAGGAGAAATGTTAAACTTACTAATAAGGATATTTTTGTCCTAATAAGACGTATTGATTCACGTAATAACACGTATTCTTAAAAATACTATTACTCGTTTTAAAAATATTGACTCGATATTAATAAAAATACGTCAATTTAAACGCATTTTGTATTGCACTTGTGTATTGCTGAAAATATAAGGCTCAGATAGTCTATGGTGGTATTAATTAATTTTACCGTTGAAAATCGACGTTTTCAACAAGTATAGTATTTAAATACTATAGGGGGGAGTTTTAACTTACTAGAAAAGGATATTTTCTCATAATAACACGTATTAATAGTAATTCACCTGAAAACACGTATTCTTAAAAATACTATTACTCGTTTTAAAAATATTGACTCAAGATTAATAAATACCTAAATTTAAATAATTTGTATTGCATTTGCATATTAGCGAAAAACTAGGCTGAAATAGTTTCGTGTATTAATTCAATTTATAGTTAAAACCCAATGTTTTCAATAAGTATAGTATGTAAATAACAATGTTATTCGTTGAGGAGAATTTAAACTTACTAAGGAGGATATTTCCTCATCACAAAACGTATTAATTCGCCCCATAAAAATACTATTACGCGTTTTAAAAATATCGACTATACGCTTACCGTTTATTGCACTCATATATTCCTGAAAATATTGGCTCTGGCAGTCTCCGATATTGATATCCGACAGATTTAGGGTCCGTATCTTTATCCATGTACTTCAAACATTGCAACGTCAACTGCCAGCACGAGCACTTGCTCCTGTCCTGTAAAATAGAAGCGATTTTTCCAAAATAATTTGTTTTGATTTTTAGTCGAATACTTACAATGCAATCGTCCGTACAATCACATCCTGTTAGGAAATCTGTATTCGTATTTAGATTTACACCTGCCATGGGTTCTCGTTTCGTCGAGTAGTTGCAGAAATTCAACTGCGCTGAATTAACGTAGTTAACGACAGTGATAGGACATTCTTCTTTACCTATTGGGGTAACAAAAAACAACAACAATTATTTAGCTGTAAAACGATGCATATTATGACGTGGAAATACCTTGCGATAGATCTTTTATAAGTATATTCTTCTGCTCGACCATGAACTCGGCTAGGCACCTAACGTAAACATTGAAATCGAATAAATCCACTGTCAGATCCGATTTGGTTATCCGTAAATACATGTGGACCTCATCCATCCTGCGTAAAGTCCTACCGCATGGAGCTTTGTACACGACGCATTTCCTGTTTTTCGCTTTGTACATCAAGCGATAGAAACCGCATAACAGGGGCTTCGACAAGGGACTGTAACCTTTCAATCGCGACAAGGAACAGTACATGAAATCTTTACACGTAGAACTGCACGTGTGAGGTGCGTAGATGTTGGTCTTCGGTTTCTGCCTTCTCGGAGTATAATACTGGGATAAAGATATTTCGATTGGAGATATGATTTGTCCCGGGAAAAATTTCGAATACTTACCACGATTTTGGTAGCCGGGGCTTCCTTCGGTGGACTGGGCAGGAATTGGTTGACACCGTAAGTGATATTATTGCTCGACATAGGAGGTCTCGATGTGCTTTTCCTAGCAACTGATCTTTGTTGTTGCTGCTGATGGTTTTCCAATTGGTCCGTAGGAGGACGTGTATACTCAACGTAAGGGGCCGACGTCTTAATAGAATAAAAAAATTAATTTATACGAAAATCACATGAGATGGCTTTGTATATCTTACAGCATTTGCTTTCCTAGTCATGCGCTGTCGATGTTGCAAACGATTGCTGATCGCCTGCTCCTCCTTGAACATGGGATTCAACCTCGTCGAGCCTCGATAAATCCATTCGACTCTCCCAGAAGCATCGAATAGCATTTGCACGAGAGAACAATCCACGTTCATCACCGTAGTGACCCACCATTTACCTGTTCGGGACAAATTTTATTTTCCCACGGGAAACAAAGGAAAAAACAAACAAAATGAATCACCATTATACTCGGTTCTGATCGTCTGGCCCTTGTGCAGCTTCACCATAGGTCTCTCCGGGTACTTCTCGAGATATTTCTTAATGAAACCCCTGGAGTTTATGTTAACGTCCTCCCAAACTTCTTTGCTAGCATCGCGTATCGCGTGAACTAATTTGTAGTCGACGTATTGCGCGTAACCGTCGTCGAAAAATATTAAATACCTGCAAAATTAATATCCCAAGTATAGCCATCCATCAGCGTCAGAGATAATTAAAAGCTAAGTATTGCGGGAAAATTCTACAATTGTCTCTTTCCAGGAAATGCTGGGGCAATTTTGTCCCACCTGGAAAAAATTATTGGGACGATCGTCCCAGCATATGAAAAACGAAATCTATCGATTCCTCATTTAAAAAATCGTACTTGAACGCATTTTTTTTTAATTTTGATGGAATGTCCCAGCTGTATCTCGGTTACCATCAGATATAATGAAAATCTAATTATTGCAGTAATATTCTGAGGTTGTCCCTTTTCAGGAAATGCTGGGACAATTTTGTCCCACATAGAAAAAATTAATGGGACAATTGTCCCAGTATAGAAAAAACAAAATCTATCGATTCCTCATCTCAAAAAATCGTATTTTCATGCATTTTCTAAATTTTGGTTTAATGTCCCAGCTGTATCTCGGTTACCATCAGAGATAATAAAAATCTAATTATTGCAGTAATATTCTGAGGTTGTCCCTATTCAGGAAATGCCGGGACAATTTTGTCCCATCGAAGATATTTGGTGGGACAAACGCCCTAACGAAGGTCCCAGCGTTTCTCAAATCTAAAAAAATATTCCCCATTTTGAAACGGATGTACCTCTACCCAAAATTTTCAATCATGTTGCAATGTCCCCCAGCTATATCCAAATTTTTGATAAAATTATCGAAAATGACGTACCTGAACTTATTGCTCTGCAACAACGGTTCGGCCACGATCCCGGGATAAAATACATCTTTCCTGACCCTCTTACTGGAATCTTCTGGCAGCAGATTCTCCCTGAAGACCGCAATAACGCGAGCGCCGACGTCCAGTTGAACATCGACCGGTTGGCCGTAAGCGATCTCCCTTCCCGTGACGATTTTATGCCTGATAACCTTCAGCCTATTCTCTATGGCGACCACGTACATAGTGTTGGTGTAAATCTGCCCGTCCCGCCTTGTCCCGGGTGTTATGATCTCCTTCAGGGTCACTTGAACCCAAGCGCCCATGATCTCGTGACGGTTGACGTAGTACTGTTGGCCTAAACAAGAGGAATTAGAGATCGCGGTGAGAAAACTCCAAAACCGACTTAAAAATCGACTCACCCACAACCAAATTTGGCTTGAACAACGGTCCTTTGGACGGAATATCGGCCGGAGGTGGCTCTGGGGCGTCGGAGAGCGCGCTACTCGGATCTAAGTGCGATTCTTGCATTACCACAAGGTTCCAATCTGATTCTGTAGCGCTCGGCGTCGATACTTGAGACGTTGTCGATACTTGAGATGTCGTCAATGTTTGAGGAGATGTCGTCGATGTTTGAGGTGACGTCGACGATTGAGATGTGCTCGACAGTTGAGGTGATGTCGCCGCTTGAGATGTTGTCGATGGAATCGGCGGCTTCGTAACCATAGCTAAAGGTGGCAGTTTGGGAGCTAAAGGTTTCGGAGCAGACTGAATAAGTTTCGGAAGTGTTTGAGAGGGTTTCGAAGGTGTTTGAGTGGGTTTCGGAGATGTTTGAGCGGGTTTCGGAGATTTTTGAACGGAATTTGCTCGTTGTTGTGCAGCAGCAGCAGCCTTCGGTGTTTTAGGGGACGATATAGGTGTGGCTTTGTAAAAGAATTTACGATTAAAAACAGATAAAATGCAGTAAAATTGTAGGTTTTTAAAGTTTGTTCGCTGATTGAGCAATTATTAGAAAATCTGATGACACATTAGAATAATATTTATCTCTTGATGCAATTTTGATATTATAATTAAACATATCCTAATATTTTGACATAAAAGAACCCTAATTAAGCCTCTGGTAGAGTCAAGGTTGCCAAATTTAGGTGGTAAATTGCAAAATTCAATGTTGCCGGTGTAACACATTAACAAAAAAAGAAAAAAACGGAAAATAAGACCACCAAAAATACTTCAGGAAGGAATGACTGCAAGAAATAGAATTTACGGGCTATAAAAAATGATTGATAATAATACAAAGCTAAATGTACTGCAGTCTTGCATCATTAAGTTGTGGAAAAAAAAACTACAGCAGCATGCAAATGGGAGAAATCATAAAAAGATCTATTTATAAAATAACCGTAACCAAAAAGCAGAACATGAAAAAACAGAACTGTTAGAATTAATTTGTATTGATGCCGAGGACTGTAATAGTAAAGAATTGTACAAAACATTTAAAAAATTATAATTCCTGTGATCAAACATTGTAGCAATGGCTTTTGATTGTTCCAATGTTATGCCTGGGTCAAGAAACTCAGTTTTTTTTTTTGTTTATTAAAAGAAGATGTACCATCTGTGTGTTAATAAATAAAAATAGTGTTAACAACAAGTATATGCAATTCTGCAAAGTCTTATTGGTTCAAAAACTCGTTCATTTTTCGTTTTATTTTTTCGTTAAGTGTGTATTACGAATAAATGTTTGCTTTTTTGTTTTATATTGCAAATAAAAATTTAATTCTATTTTCTTAAAATTTGTGTAGGGAAATTTATTGTTAAAACTGAAATTTAAGAGAATTTAATAGGTGTTTTAATGTCTACAGTCTGGCAAGACTGCTTAAATTAGTTTTGCTGTAAAAACTATAAAAATGTGTTTACTGCAAATTGGGCGGTTTTTAAAAGAATAAGTCCATCGACAAGTTTAAAGCAAAAAGATACCTTAACACAGTTAAACCTTATTTAGGACCTCATTTAAGAAAAAAACAAGATTTTATTGTATGAATACCGGAATAATTTAAAAGATTAAAAACAAAATATGGTCAACAGTACAGCCATGCATTAATTTTATTGTTCTACAGATCTAAATAAAAAAAAATCTAAAGTTATTAAATATTATTTCTTGCTTGGTGCAATTTTGAGGTTATATTAAAATATCTTTTAATATTATAACATAGAAATAACCGTATTTAGATTTCAACAACTCATTTGATTAAAAATAAAAACTTGAATCAAAAGCATTAAATTTCTCGATTGGTGTGATTTTGAGGTTATAACCAAACATGATCAGTAATTTGACATTTAGCAGTTCTCCAAGGCAATGCAGTTATATACAGTTAAAAACAAACAGACTGTGTATGTAAAATTGTCAAAAAAAACATGTCAAGTTAATGTCGTTACTTTGTAAATACAAGGAAAATAAACAAAATGACTTACATCTTTGTTGTCGCTTCGCTTGTTGTACTCTTGGAACTCGAGTCGGCTTATTTGCAGACACATCCACAGCTAACAATTCGACATTATCCGGTCTTAAAATATCGGATAATTGGAAAATCATCTGATCGGTATCGGATCTTATACTTTTAAACATATCTTTAACCTCCAAAAACGAAGCTGCGCACACACACACAAAATATATCTTTAAAACACTATTTCAAAGCATAACAACCACAAAACCTACTATTGATATCCTCACAGCGCTTATTCAAGCACATATATGCCTTCTCGACTTGATCATCGAAGTCGTATTTATTCAAAACGGCGCTCATCGTGCTATCGAAGTGCTCTTCCAACATCTTCACCGTCTCCTCGCTCAAACAGACGTCTTCCGAGGCTTCCTCGTCGGAGTCCGAGTCCTCGATCTCCACGACGTCGTTTCGAAAAGGCAATTCGACTTCTAGAAGGGATTTATTATCGGTTAGGGCCTCCACGAGCCGGTCGTAATGCTCAACGGCGTTATCGTAGCAATCGGTGCATATCTGTTGCTTCTTGGTTAGTTTATTCTTGACGCGGTAGAAACTCAGACAAAACCCAGGGGGTTCTATCATCGTAGTGCCCCCCTTGCAGGCGTAGTTGATGCATTTCGTGCTCCCGGTCATTTCAGGCCGGACCAAATCTATGGTTACACATTCTGTCGCATCGTCGTCCAATACGACGATTTCCGCGGGAGCTGTCGACGAATCCGGGGCGGCGTCCTTCGGGGGCGGATCGTCTGGTGCATCATCGTCAATTACTTCAATATCCATCGATGATGCATTCATGTTTTCGGAAGAAACTTCCGGTTGTTTATTGGCCGGCTGATTAGAAATTGCTGCAAACAAAGCAGATGTTCGCGCTAGTACTAGGATATGTGCATAGATGGCGCCATTAGCAGTTAATTAAACAATTACTATAATTGAAATTAGCGATGCTAATTTTGTTATTTAAATTGCTGAATTTATATAGCATGTAGAACGTATTTAATACGAAATAATACAAGAAGAAATCAATATGCAAATCATATAGAAAGTGTAAATTGAAATATA
This sequence comes from Cetonia aurata, assembly GCA_949128085.1. Lineage (NCBI taxonomy): Eukaryota > Metazoa > Arthropoda > Insecta > Coleoptera > Scarabaeidae > Cetonia > Cetonia aurata. Next base: position 2,571,142 of record OX421889.1, read on the forward strand.
GATTCAGGAGTATTTAACGCACGTGAAAGTTAACCTATAATAAAATTATAATCTCTCGCATACAGATAACCACAGCATACTGCGATAATAGTGATTTAAATCTTCAACCACAGTAGTATATCTATTACAACTATTAGATAATGTTCATAAAAAGAAATCAAAAAACACCGATAAATTACTAAAAACTAATATATGTAACACAAAACTATATTCCTATATAAAAAAAATCGTAAAAGGAAAATCTGATTTCTGTACACAAAGTTTTAAATTTGAAAATAAACTTTACCTCCTATAATAAATGTGGTCATGAAAAAAATATTTAAAAATATTTTTATGTTTCTGAAGTTCCTGCAAGATGGCGTTAGGTAATAAAATATTAAGTAAGTATTTTGACATAGGATTTATAGACCAACGCCAGAAAAATTACAAATTAAGGAATCACCCTGTAGAATAACACTTTGTAGTAGGACGAATATCTTTTTCACCACTATTAATTTTTTAATAATAATGGCAATATCTCTATGCATATTTATTTACATTTGTTTTCGATACTTTTTAACATATCGACAAATGTTTTCAATCTCCTGCAGTATAGTTACGAGTACATACCCAAAATATAAATAAACCACCATTTGCTTTATTAATTTTAAAATATGTATGTATGTTCATAAAATAATAGTAAATACAAAGGCTAAAACATAGCAACACTTTCCAATAAACAGTTTTTCTTTTACGTTCAATTATATCGAGCTTAGTCGAATCTGATATTTATGAAAAAACGGATGTACTGAAGTTTATTATGAATAAAACTATCTAAATATTATATGAAATATTACTTACAATAAATAAAATCAATGAATAACCAATGCTATGCAACTACCGATTAATCCATAGGTAAGCTTCGACACACATATTTGCTGCTACAATTTTACGGGTGCGTTTAATTTTCGTTAGTTCTCTCTTTTTCTGTAACACGAATATTTATTTTTCTGTTGGTGTACTTCAATCTTGAAACTTAATTGCCACAATCTACTGTCGTGAATGAATGAAATAAAATTAGGTTATGTTCTTTAAATGTCAAATGCGGTCAACGCTCTCATTGGTTGCGACAGTTCAGCGAACGTCCGTTATGAATTTCAGCGCATGCGTAATGGGTTTTTTTTCTATAATTAATAAAAAAAAAAACCTCTTAAAATTGTAGAATTAAGAGTAAAAGTTAACTACCTGGTGCAGCTGTCTTCGGCGTAGACGACTGCAGTTGCGACCATCCGTCTGCCCTGTGGCCTTTCCGTGGACATTAATTAAGTTACAAGTCAAAACTTATATTCGCATGACGTAAACAAAAATGAATATAGGAACACTTAGCGAAGCGTGCAAAAATTATAGACCATTTCTAAGGGAAAATGTATTGAAAACGTTAAAATTTTAACTTACTTGAAAGAGCTGCCATCGTTGCAGCCTGCTGTCGCTTACGTGTCCGTCCGTCTGCCCAACGACCCTTACACACCGTCAGTTTTGACCTAGATCTTTTCGGCATAATTCAAAATCAAATTTGATCGCAAAACATAAACAAAAATGAATATAGGTTTATAGGTTATAACTACATCGAATCAAGTGTGCAAAGTATGTAAAAATGCTTATTATCTATATGCAAACTTTTCAGTACGTCGAAGTAAACAGAAGAAGCTGCTGATAAACACGCAAATCAGATAGATAACTGCGCTTTTCAATACGAAGTCCGATTTCTTTATCAAGTACAGTAGGTGAGATCCCACAGGGACTGACAACGAACAAAAGTTGAAACGATGAGGTTATGTTTATATACAGAGTGTTTCACTTAGCCACTATCTTTTAGACTCATGGGACCAAATATTTAATAATAAAACCCTTCCTGAAGAATCATCTGAAAATATTTTCAACTTGTTGTATTATATGGAAAGTCGGTAGCAATTTTCTTATTTTAAATGGAATCGTGTTTTTTCTTACTTCAATAAATTCTACAGATTATTTGAATACAATTTCTACCAAAGTTCACTATCTCTAAATTTAACCGTTTTTGAGATATTCACCATTTTGTCAAAATTTTGACATTTGCATCTCCTATAGTATTCTGTATTTTATAAACTATTAGAGATAGTGGTCTCATGTTGCTACGGCATAAGAAAAATAGTCGTGCATACTAAATGGTGTTAAAGGAACCACTATATTTTATACAGAGTGTTCATAAACCGACGCGTTTAGCCTTCCAAAAGTAAATTTTTTCAAATGTAATTATAGATTTCGATGCAAAATTGAATTCTCCGTCGATAAGTACCTATGTAGAATTTATCTGCCTATTTGTTTTTGAGATATTAACCATTATTTACTCAACTATTAAAATTTCAGTACATTCCTTGCAGAGGGCTATGAAAATATGACAGTTATCAAAGCAATATTGTTATACAAATCCCGAAGTGTCAAACTTGTGTTTGCAGATCTCGCTATAGGCCAATTTTCATCAAAGAATGATTACTTTGATAAATATTTTATATAAGTTTTTTTAGTGGTCTCGCTATTTTAAACAAGTTGGCCTATGTCACGTTTTAAAAAACTTAAATGTAGGTACACTCCAATTTCAAAATCGGCAATTTTGCAATGCAAATGATTTCTAAGATCTTGAGATATGACTATATGTGAGGTTAAGTATTAATATTAAACTCTTCGGATGTAATTTTTCAGGACAGCAGGTAAGATTCTTCAAATAATCATAAAACCATTTCAAATACCTATTATTTTTCACATCACCTTAATGTGTCGTATATTAACTCAGAATTATTATTCATTCAAAGTACCCGCCACATAACAGCAAAAGAAAACTTACTTGAAATAGCTGTCACTTTTGCGGGCGATTGTAGAGGTCGTGGTCTACTGCTACTTCCATTTGCCCGACGGCCTTTCCGTGAGACCAATTTTGTCTTTCTTCTCGGCATGATTCAAAAATTTATCGCAAAACGTAAACAAACGTGAACATAACAACACATACCGAAGTGTGTGACAATCACAGAAGTAGAGTGGGGAGAACGCGTTCGACGAACGGCCATCTTGTTTTAGAAGGTGGCTACATAGAGAAGGGCGTAACAGATTGATGGATTGTGGTTTGATCTGCGCGAATGTTTAACATCAATTTGGGTGGTACCATTTTGATGCCTGAGAGTCATACATATGGAACTAATTAACAATTTTATATGTACCTAGTTATAGTCTTTGATAATAATTAATGACCTATGATATATAAATTTATTGTAGGATTACTGAACTTCATATATTTAACATGTAAATTAATTTTGTTACGTTAGGTAGATTTGTTTACGTATATTTATTCAACCGTTTAAAGGTACAACAGAATGTCTCCTAGATGGCGCACGACGCCAATGTAAAATCTTATTTAAGTAGAGCGCCATCTTTTTTTTTTGGCTCTTCTCAGTTTTAACAATATTTCGAGTAGTTTCGAAAAAACAATATTGTTTGATGATTAAGAATACGTAAATTACGATTTGTATCCTCTGCTCTACATCAAATTGAAATTAGACAATCACCAGCGTTCAAAATGGCTACCTTCACTTCTTTATTAGAACAACTGTGGAGACTTGAAGCACACTCTCTTTTCCCTCCACTTTATTTCTATAACCAAAACCAATGGTGTTTGAAAAATTGAAGCTTAGACTAGGGATTAAAGGTTTGAGATGACATTAGCGTTGTTCTTTTTAGTTTTAGATGAACTGGCTATACAAGTTCAAGTGATATACTACAATGCAGCATTGTTTTTAGTGCAAATAAGGTGTTTGTTTTAACAGTATTTGGGCATTTCAGTATGAGTTCATTGCCCTATCTATTAGGTACATCAGAATCTCAAAATGAAAAGAGTTCATCTTATCATTGCAATATAATGCATTCTTTCATCTTACTCTACATGTAAAAATGAAATTGAACTGAATGAAGGCGGTGCTCATTCAGTTCAAATGTATAAACCTAAGCTTAGCGTAATTATAATAATATACTGCTATAAGCAAAAAAAAAACTTACTTGGAGCCGTTTTCACCTTCGCAGACGATTGTTTTCGTCTCGTATCAATCCCACTACTCGAACGACCCTTGCGTGATGTCAGTTTTGACTTGGATCTTCTTGGCATGATTCGAAACTTGACGGCAAGACGTAAACAAAAATGAATATAGGTGCACATACGAAATATGTGAAAATATGTAGTTTATGTAATTTTTCGAATTTTTCAGGAAGTGGAAAAAATCCTACTAATAAATACAAAAACATGCACCTTTCAATTGAAATATGGGCTACACTTCTAAATTAACGGGAACGGTTTGGCAATTTATAGATATATTATGGGATAAAGCAGTTCTCCACGACTTCAAAATGGGCATTCATTACGTGCGGAGATGAAAAGAAAGTACTAAAAACTGTGTTTAAAAAATGCTATTTCCAGGTTATATTCGGCGCGACTTTGGCGTTTATTACGTGTGGTACTGGTGAAAGTTATTAAAAATTCAAAAGTTATCAATGCAGATGAAATAAGCGCGAAATACAAACTGGATTTATAAATTACATATACTATAAATAAAAGAATAATAAAAAAAAAACATAATAACTTGTTAGAATAATAAATTTGTTAACGTGATGAGTTCTGAACTCTTTTTTTTGTGGTTGTAACAATGAAAATAAGTAAAGAAACACGGAATGACCGCGAAATTTCTTCGTACATTTTTAATTTAACGGTTTCTTGTGTTCATATTTTTATATCAATAATATAAGTATTATTGTGCAGCTATGAATTTGTACTTATGGTACGTTACCACAGACCTACGTTACGCGTTCGCATTACAAATTATAAGTATTTGTGTGGCTTTTCGGCTGTACAGTTGATAATCCTGATTGAAAAAAAAAATTGCACCGTATTGCATTGCTTAACTGTAAAGCGATATTTTAAAGCTTGCAATTTCTATTGTACGCAAGAAAAAATGCGAAGTGTAAAGCGGCTTTAAGAGGCGGCTAAAACATTACAGAGAGCGCTCGGTCGGTAACATATTGAAATTCAAAGCTTTTAGCTTTATTGAACATTGAAATTAAATATCCTCGAAATGAAAATGGATGAATGTGTGTCCTTGATTGAAATGGCCTATTATCGTGATATAATTATTGATCTTAAAAGAGAAAAACTAGAAAAAAGGACATAACAATCCATTGCAATCCGCTCTGCAATGAACTTCGTAATGGTACAACGATGAAATGAAAATATGCACTTGTTTTAGGAAAAGCTTTGAAAAACGTATTAATTATTTTTGTTGATAGTTTCTAGATGAGTCACCTAAAAAACCTTTGGCAATTATCCGTACGATGGCGCTGGCAAAAAATATGAAATTTAATAGCTTTTAATTTAAAAATAAACAAAAGTATATGTAGATAGCACAATTTATTACGTATGCTTAGGCGAATAAAATTAAATATGGTGTAATTAACACAGATCTTGCCGGTTTTTTTTTTTAATCAGTTTGCACAACTATTTTTTCGGAAGTTGGGTAAAGTTAAAACAAAGAGGTAACAATTAAAGCAAATATTTATTCTCGAATACAGAAATATGCAATACAACAAATAAAAATAGAAGAAAACATAAAAAAAGTAGATTAAAATCAATAAACGTAAAAGATGCTACTACAAAAATAATATTCAATTAATAACAATAAAAATAAATTAATTATGTAAGCAATCTTTTAAAGTACATAAAACAAGAAATAATTCTCATACAGACGAATGAAATCTTTGGAAAAAAAATGGTAAATTTTTTTATTAATTCACTGACATTTTTCCATAAAACTTAAACGTACGCTCTAAATGGTAAACTAAACCAGATGACATTAATTCCTCTTTTAATCTCATACTTTGCTGACCTATGACAATGCAATAACGCAGAATATATATTTTCAGCATTTCAGCATCGATATTCCCTTAGAACCTTAGACTTTTAGACCACACACTCAACTTTCTGTACTTGTGACCCATATTCTATTTCGTTCTGTATTTTGCTGTACACGCTGGCATCTCCACTCTGTTTAAATCCCTCGACTATGATATCAGCTTCCATTGCACTGGAAGAACGATTCCACTTGGTCTTAATAATCTAAAGGTACAGTGCCGTGTGTGATTATATTGTACTTTTAATGTTGCGGAAAGAATATGATGAATATCTGCAATACGTTTTCCACTCAATAGAGGCTTTGGATCTCCATTGTTATCCTCCTAAAAATATTATTATGGGTAACAATGGAATATTCCGAATACTGAATTGACAAACTATTCACAATGTTAAGAAAAAAAAATTTTGTTTTGAATATTTTTTCAACCTTAACCCATTCTTTATCAACATATATTTTAAATATTGTTACCTTTCATATTCATTTTTATTGTCCCACGTGTCATCAGATTCTTTTGTAGGCTCAACATCGATAACTAAATCAGTCTGTATTTCTGTTGATACCTTTGTTACACTATGAAAAAGGCAGTTTGTGTGAGATATAAGTTATGTGATGTTAGATAAATACATTTATATACCCTGCACTCAACTGTCCTTCCATACTACTACTCTGTGGTGGACTCTCTTTGATAACACTGCAAGAAACACAATAATTAAGGTACATGCATTTCATAATGAGCGCCCATTATACTGCAAATACAGCAACCCCATCAATTACCAAAAAAGATTCCACGAAAAGCAAAAGTTTTGGTTAGTTATATGTTAAACTTATGAAGTTATCAAAATTACTTGCACTTGGAGGCTTTGTATGGTTTATGAATCATAATCATCATCATGCAATGCATTATTTCATAAGGCATACACATACGTACCAATAATTATGTATGCGATTAACAGAGATTCAGTTAATCTGTGAGGACGTTGCAAGTACTCTGTAAATGTGTGTCTTGGTACCCCTATTATTAATTTAATTCCTAGTATCAACTAGTATATTCACTGCAAACTTTGTCTGCGCTCCCACACGTCTTGTGACAGTTGCTTTTTTGTCAGCTTGCTTTGTCTCGAAGGAAAATGTTTCTTTGGCATCTGATTTTACAGTGGAGTGAAACAGAAATTATGATACAATGCAGCTAATACGTAGTTATGAGAATGAATTGTTCTATTCCATTCTACTTGAAGTTGTTATTATTAGAGGATCATTTTATGATTTTGACGCGCTAAAAATGCCGTGATATTAGAGAGAGATTATTCTAGGTAGAGAGTTATGAGCTGCTTTTATGTGTTATGTGTTTTTTATGTAAAGTTTTAAATAAATAAAACGCCTTAAAAATAGTAATTAAACTAGTGTTTTAATTTACGAATAAACAGAAGGAGATAACATTATACTTATCACAGTTACACAAATATTATACAATAGTAGTTACTATAAATGTAAATTTTTCCGCTGTTCACGGCACTTATAAATCTAATAAAAGTTCTACAGACTGTCCAATAATAAATAAATAGATAAACACTAATTCTATATGTCGAACGCACTACACTAACAAATAACACCAACAACTAATTAATAACAACTATAAAAAAAAGGAACGACCACTTATACAATCCTGTAACAGCTCACTTCTTCTCAAACAAAAATACTCTTTCACTTGAACTGAAAACATTGCGTGATTCACCGAGTTACGTGACGCGCTATTTTACAAGAATTTACTTTTTAATTTTTATTTTGTATTTTCTGGTATTTTACAACAGACTACGCCATCTACATTTGAAAAGTTTGTGGATTTGAAACTATTTTGACAGTAACGAAATTTTTTATGTTTTAGCCGCCTCTTAACGGAAACATTTAAAAAAATACTTACCAGCAGTGGCGTCCTTGCGATATTTTCTGATATACACCTCGAATTTACGTAAAGGAAAATAAACATACAATTCCTTCAATGTTTTAAACGTTTATTTAAAAAGAAACTATTGACAAAGAAAAAAAAACGGTCTTACAATCATTATAATGTGAGATTTTCGCTTTTAAACCTAAGTCTCGAGTAAATAAAATAGGTAATAACAATACATACATAATTTCTTGTTCGTTTTCAATCAAAAAAATGTCAATTTCCACTTTTTCACCATCCTGTGATGTTTCTCTCTAAAATGAATTAGTAATCTATTCCTTGTCTGCCTCTGTTTGTTTATTTGTAATATCATTTACATGTTTGCTTATACCTAAACTTAAATATTTTTATTAAAATGTCTATGTGTATTATTACAATCTGCCAATTTAACCCAGGATCTAACGTCTTATAAAATAGTACAATTTTAAAACAATAATATATATATATATATATAACGTACACATTTTTGTTCATATGAGCTGACGAAAAAAAAAAAAAAAAATTAATGGCACTGTTTTTTATACAACTGTTCACAACGGAATTTTCATTTTTATTATGGATGTTAAAAAAAAAACTTAAACGACAATAAAATCCAAAATAAAAATGAGGCTGAAAGTAAAACATGTTGGGTTAACTGGCAGAGAGGATTTTTTCTTTTTTGTTTATTAAATATTACTTTTTTTTAATTTTAGTGATATTTTCTTTGTTCACTCGTCATCTTCTTCATTAGCATCATTTTCTTCACCATCTTCGTCTGCCGAATCTTTCGTTTCTTCGCGTTTTGGTCTGCCCCGACGTCCTGAGAAGGAAAATATGGGAAATTACAAGTAAATTAGAAAAAAAAAAGCACAAGGAGTTTAATTAAAACAAAAGGCCAAACAAATTAAAGATTATCTTTAATGGGTAATAGAAATTTAATAATTTATAATCGTAAAATTGGCACGCCACTGAAATTTTGACGTTAGACATTGACATTATTTAATATGGGTTTAAAACCATTAATAATTGCCTCAAGTTCTGTACGCCACTGTGTTCATCTGATAAAGATTACTCAATTCATGATTCATAATTTTAAATTAATTAATGTGTGCATTAAATGATCTATATAAGGTTTATTACATGAATTACAACAGAATCTGCACGCCACTGACGTTTGCACATAATACTTGTACTTTAAAACAAGTATTATAGCCTTGGTGTGGTATAATATTTAATAGTTTCAAAAAAAAATAATTTTTAATTATTTGAATTAATTTCCATATTATACTTAATTAGGAAACGTTATTAAACAATTAATACGTAAAATATGCACGCCACTGAAGTTTTTTGTGGTGTTTAATTTAATATAATAAAAAAAAGTTATTATTATATCAAAATTCCATATTTTAAATTATGACAGAATCTGTACGCCACTGATATATGCATGCAACCGGGAGTATAATGTCTAGTACTACTAAAAAAAAATATCTCTTTTGTATTTACCACCTTTAAACTTTGACTGAATGTACAGATATTTAAAATTAAATAAAATATGGCATAGATATATCTATATCTATATAGATGAATAATTTTTTTAATTTTCCTTACAGTATTAAAAATAATATGCACGTCACTGACATTTTGTTGTATTGTTAAGACTTTTGTGTGATGCTTTGAGTGATGCATTTAATATTATTGAAAAATTATTACTATTAACTATAATTTATAATTTTTTTTACATCAATCGTGAAAAAATATGCGATTTTAATTTATTTTTAACTTTGACAAGAAGGTCATTAAAATCAATGCATAATATGCAATAAAATTTCCAGTGCATTTAATTAGAGATATTTACAATAAAAAATTTATTGTAGAAGAAAAAAAACATCAAAAATTAATTTTAGATGACCCTGTACACTTCCTCATTATAAAACATCACATGATCAATAAAACCAGTTTCTGGGGAGCGCATACGAAAATATTTACACACACAGACAATACAAAAGATTAAATTTATTCCAATCGAAAATATTGTAATGCTTGTTTTTAAACACATTTTTAAAACTAATTTCCATATCAAAGTTGACCTAAATTCGAATATAAAACAATGTTTGATTTCGCGCCATTTTTTAAATTGCAAGATGGCGGTCGATACGAAAGGCATAAAACCACCCCCCACCCACTCTAAGATGTAATCTACCCTCGCTATTGAATTCTAATTAAAATTTTGTCTTGGGAATATTGGAGAAAATAATAAAAGACAATAAAAGCAGAATTTAAAGTTACATATAAATTGGAGAGGAAAAAGAAAAAAAACTAACCTGTGCCTTTTGATTTAGGTTTCGCAGCGTTTGTATTCTTCTTTTTCGTTGAACCCTTTGGCCGGCCTCTACCCCTCTTCACCGGTGCTGCCCCATCTTCGGAATCCCCAGCATTATCAGTCGGTTTAGGTGTCTCTTTACGTTGCCTCTTCTTCGAGTCACCCTTATCGTTACTTTCAGCCTTCTCGTTGGGTTTTTCCTTCTTTTCCGTTTTCTCAGCGGCTTTGCGCCCCCTCTTAACTGGTGCACTATCGTCAGACATCGTCAATTGATTATTTTATTATTCAAAATGTCCTAGAAGGAACAGGTTTTGTGTTCTATCTGCTGTGGAAGCTAAAAAAAAAAAATTAAATATTTAAATGGATTGAAAAAATCGCGCTAAATCTAAACTAATTCCCCAATAAACATAAGCTAAAAATAGAGACGTATAAGTATGAAATCGCCTTTTGTCACTGAAATATGCGCATTAACTCGGACAATTTGTACATTAAAAAAAAAATGCAGGCAAAATAAATGTATAAAAGTTTCTATTAGTTGGCGTCGTTCGAGTCAAATGCGCGCCATTTCTAAAATAATATAATATTAAAATTCCAGTATACACCCAAATTTATTCCTCAGTGGAAACAGGTTAGACGTACCGACGCCTGGTATAGATAAGAAGCTGATAAAATCAGCTATTTTTCTACGGTCACAAACACGAATCTTCACGTAACACCGTCGAGAAATTAATTTTCAAAGTCCCGGACATCGACTGTCCACCGATTTAATAAATACCATGGCCGCCATATATACGAATTTATTCGATAAAATAAATCATAAAGAATTTATTGTGTAAATACCGTTGGAGTGAGGATAACGACTCGCCCAGGATAAAATACGGTAGAAAAACTATTATTTTACTGCGATATTCGCCAAACGCGAATAAAATCGCCCGATTTTATATTAATTTTTAGAAGAATGCAATAAATCGACTTACCTCAGACACAAGCTGGAGACGAAATAGTACTTTGTAAGCGTTCCGCACGGTGACGCCACTTGTACCCCGCCAAACAGGCAGCCAATCCTGTGCCGGGAAATAGAAAACAAACAACATACAATCCACCCCACTTGATCTTTTGTAACGTACATTAAAATTTCGAATTATTTACAATTAAATAAGTCGTTTGCTAGTATTCATAACGCCGGATCTAAATCACGGGAAATGTATTAAATTAACATAAATAATCGGCGCCTCGGAATTATTAACATTAATTTATCCATCTCTTATATTGACGAATAAAACTGTACTTACATCAAACAAAACATATGAGTCGAATTCTTACAATTATATTTAATTTCACATTACAATTTATAGGCTTCCTTTTCGATATGAAAGAAAATAAATAAATATAATTGAAATTTCTATAAACATATCTCAACATCGTTATCTATTTAATTTATATTGTTTAAAATTAATTAACGTGCTAACATTAATTAATTTAAAAAAAGATATAACCCTTCAAACTTCCCACATAAATTCAACATTCAAAAATAATTTTATATTACATGAATAGTTATTTTAATATTTGTAAGCTGAAGTTACTAAAAATAACTGTGGGAAATTTAAATTTGGTTATTAGAAATAATATTATCATCAAAAAATTAGGTATACAAATCTATGCAAAAGCATTTTTGTATTTCGCCTATAGAAAATATTCACTAGTAAAACCACTCATAAGAAAAAAATAAAAACGGAATTTCCCACAGAAATAAATTTATTTTTATTTAAAGTTTACTTTCATATCTTTAGAATGAAATTTTATGAATTTCCTCTACCGTTATTATTACAGGATTAGTGATAACCAGTAATTCAGGAATGTGCAAATTACAATGGACACATCTGTATTATGATAATGTGCGGAATTATGTATAAATAGAAAAATAAACTTGTTAGGAGTAAATTTGTTTAAAAATAGTAATTTTAAACATTAAACTTAATAGCCTAAAAACTATTTTTTATTAATTTATTTTTAATATTTCAATTTTTGTATGTACATATGTGATTTCTACTTTAGTTCGAGAATCGACTGCTAGAGTAATCTACAAAACTAGCTGTCAAATTATACTTTGTAATTTAAATTGTTTAATTCTTTAATTATTAACTTTTATAAGTTATATATTCCATTTAGACGGATTAAATCTGTAACCACTTCTCTTCAACATCATTCAATACACCATTAAAGCAAAGATGTCGAAGAAACGGGACATATCAGTAAGTCTAACCTTAAATTATTCTATGTATAATACATCTTTTGTATATTATATTACCGGAATTTTACATTTTTATTACGTTTTAATGATTCAGCGCGAAGAAATAGCTAAGCAGTTTCTATTACCGGAGCGACAATCGAAAATCGACACCTTATTAAAACAAGACGGACAAGCATATTGCATTTGCCGCTCTTCAGATAGCTCGAGATTCATGATAGCTTGCGATGCTTGCGAAGAATGGTGCGTATTTCCCAAAAATATTCACACGCATATTTGGTAATACGTAAGCTTTTGTTGTTTTTTAGGTACCACGGCGATTGTATTCAAATCTCGGAGAAAGAAGCGAAACTGATTAAGCAATACTTCTGCATACGTTGCACGGAGGAAGATTCTACTTTGCAGACGAGGTGGAAGACCAGACGCGACGAGAGCGCCCCGAAAGAAGAACACCGGTCGAAGAAACGGAAAGAACGCAACGAGAGCAAGGCCGATAAGAAGCAGAAACGTTGCGGGGATTGCATGGGCTGCTATCGGACGGAGGATTGCGGACGATGCGATGTTTGCTGTAGGAAACACAAGTACGGGAAGCAGAAAGAGCGGTGCAAGCAGAGGGTCTGCGTTAATTATGGGAACAGGCGTAAGAGGAAGGATTCTGGCTCCGATATCGAGATAACTTCAAACGCGCATCTCCAAACGGGTAAGTCTAATTTGAGATTTGTTTTTTAAGAGCATTATTTCATAGTTTCTGCTTTTTAAGTAATCATTTAGTTAGTCTTTCTATTTAGATGTTTGCTATTATCCGTTACTTATAGTACTTTTTTAGTAAAATTTTTGGTTTATCATAGAAATTTTTACCAAATTCTTCTTATGATCTTTTTTCTATTGATTATTGCCCCAACTGTTAAACTGCATTTTTCATCTTATTTTCAATTATTCTTGCTTTCCACATGTTTTTCTCAGCTGTTTTTAAGATGTTTTGCTTTACTATATTCTAGATTCGTCCCAGTTTCATTATATTCCAATATTTTATTAAATTTATATTTAATTACACAGTTTTAGAAATTTATTTGCTATTTGAGACCTTTCAGACAATCGAATATGTCTCCTTTATATTTTTTTACTGCATTTTATTACTTTGGTTGTCTCACTTCTGTGATTGGATTTTCATTATTGTCGCCAGCATATAGTGGTCACAGAAAAATTAAAATTTACGATTGAAATTGAGAAGATAACATTACACGTTTAAACATTCAAATTTTAACTAAATGGTACATTAAATCTGCATGGTCTGGACGTTATATAAAGTATAAATCATCACAAATAATTTCACAAAAAAATTGTGTTATACAGTATTAGTCATAAGTATGGAATAGGCAATTTGTCTCCGTAAATATGAACTTTATGACAAAATGTCATTAATAGAAGTTTTTTTACTAATTATTCTTTATCTCTTAGCCTGCTAGTTGTTTTTTTATGTCAACGCATTTCCATGGAAACGTAATTTTTTTTTGTTTTTTAAATGGCAACCTAGCAATGTTTTTGCTGATTTTTGTTCCTCTTTTTTACCTTGAAATGGTCCGGTATTTTTTTTGTGTAGTTTCAATACAAAGAAAAAGGAAAACGTTCATCATCAACTAATTGAAATGAACTAAATATAAAAACAGAACTAGAAGAAATTGTAGTCCACCTGATGAAAATAAGAGTTTCGGTTTACCCTTTGTTTTGTTTTTGTCTTCCGAGTACTAAAAACACGAACAAAACACAAACTCGACTAGTCAATTTGACGGAAAACCGTCTTAAGAAGCATTTTTTTATTAGAAATTCGGTGCTTCAACTAGACCTTGCGGTACTCCCCATTTATTTTTATTAAAAAAACGTAGTTTTTTCGCGCGAATTTTGATATTTCATCATCGCCAGATTACCCACGGCAATGCTACGGCCCCGCTTGCGCTAACACCGCGCGATACGGCTCGAAATACTGCTCGGATACCTGCGGAAGTCACCTGGCGACCAACCGGATCTATCAGGTGTTACCGCAACGCATACAGGAATGGGCTCTGAGTCCGTGCGTCGCCGAAGAGACGAACATCAAGAATCTGGAAGAGATACGCAAACAGCAATTCGAAGTGCAGCAGATCTTGCACGAACTGGACAACAGGCATCGAGAACTGGACATGATAGTGGAGCGAGCCAGACATGCGGTCATAGATCCGAACGCCGAGTACGAAAACGAGGAAGAGTACGAGGTGTCGATGTATTGCATCACCTGCGGGCACGAGATCCATTCCCGCACCGCCGTTAAACACATGGAGAAGTGTTTCAATAAATACGAATCGCAAGCTTCGTTCGGATCCGTTTATAAGACGAGAATCGAAGGCAACAACATGTTCTGCGACTTCTATAATCCGTCGAATAGGACCTACTGTAAACGGCTGCGAGTACTTTGTCCGGAACACTGTAAAGATCCTAAGATCGGGGAGAATGAAGTGTGCGGTTGCCCATTGGTTACGAACGTCTTCGATTTGACGGGGGAGTTCTGTCGTGCTCCGAAGAAGTTGTGCACGAAACACTATGTCTGGGAGAAATTACGAAGGGCCGAGGTGAATTTAAACTTAATTCCGCTATACTTTACGCTAATTTCTTTCTTGCAAAATAGATCGATCTAGAACGGGTGCGACAATGGTTGAAAATGGACGAACTCCTAGAGAAAGAACGGCAGATTCGTTCCAGCATGGCAAGTAGAGCGGGAGTATTGGCCTTGATGCTCCACTCCACCTATAATCACGAAGTCATGGAGGAGATCACCAAGGCCAGTCAAAAAGACCAACAGGCGATGCAGAAAGAACTTGCGAAACGGTTTAGAAAAGGTGTTAAACATCGATTGTCTTAGATTATTTCTTAAACCACCATTTATGTTTAATTTAGAATATCGAATAAATCACATATTTAAAAGATTTTTGTTTTAATTTCCCTCGTTGCAAAATCAAATCAGCGATGTGGCAACGTTGTTTTAACTTAAATTTAGTTTTTATTTGTGAAATTTTAATTATTTGATTGTTTTGCAGATTATATGAAAAATTAATGTAAACCACGTGTTTTTAAAAGATTTTTGTTTCCATTTCAATTGCTGCAAAATCAAATCAACGATCTGGCAACGTTGTTTTAACTTAAATTTAGTTTTTATTTATGAAATGTTGTTTATTTGATTTTTTTTGCAGGTTAGATAAAAGATTTAAATAAACAAATGTTTTTAAAAGATTTTTGTTTCAATTTCCGTTGCTGCAAAATCAAATCAGCAATGTGGCAACGTTGTTTAACTAAAATTTAGTTTTTATTTGTGAAATTATAATTATTTGATTGTTTTGCAGATTATATGAAAAATTAATGTAAACCACGTGTTTTTAAAAGATTTTTGTTTCCATTTCAATTGCTGCAAAATCAAATCAACGATCTGGCAACGTTGTTTTAACTTAAATTTAGTTTTTATTTATGAAATGTTGTTTATTTGATTTTTTTTGCAGGTTAGATAAAAGATTTAAATAAACAAATGTTTTTAAAATATTTTTGTTTCAATTTCCGTTGCTGCAAAATCAAATCAGCAATGTGGCAACGTTGTTTAACTAAAATTTAGTTTTTATTTGTGAAATTTTAATTATTTGATTTTTTTGCAGATTGGATGAAAAATTAAAATAAATCATATTTAAAAAAAATTCGTAGCAACTCGCCTTTTGCAACATAAAATCAGGGATGTGGCAACGTTGTTTTAAGTTAAATTTAGTTTTTATTTTTGAAATATTAATTATTTGGTTTTTCTACAGATTAAATGAAAAATTAAAATAAACCAAATGTTTTCAAAAGATTTTTGTTTCAATTTCCATTGCTGCAAAATCAAATCAACGATGTGGCAACGTCGCTTTAACTTAAATTTCGTTTTTATTTGTGAAATTTTAATTATTTGATTGTTTTGCAGATTAGATGAAAAATTAAAATAAATCACATATTAAAAAAAAATTGTAGCAACTCCCCTTGTTGCAAGATAAAATCAGCGATGTGGCAACGTTGTTTTAAGTTAAATTTTATTTTATGTTTTTGAAATGTTAATTGTTTGATTTTTTACAGGTTAGATGAAAAATTAAAATAAACCACATATTTAAAGGATTTTTGTTTGAATTCCCATCGTTGCAAAATCAAATCAGCGATATGGCAACGTTGTTTTAATTTAAATTTTGTTTCCCTTTAATCGAATTAATAAAAAATTAGGAAAAATTTTAGCAGATTTGGAGAACATAATTAAATTTGCTGCTTCTAGTAAGTTTATTTTTAAAAAAATGCATATAAAACTTGAAATTTTGAAACCATGAAGATTTAACTAAATTATAGTTTAATTCTAACTAAATTGAAATAAAATTAACCTAAAATAAAAAAAAACAATCACATTTTCGAAAATATTTCAATAATCGGTTGTATATTTTTTAAAAATATCAAATTTAAAAATTTTATCTGTATAAAAAGGATTTTTTATAAACCACAATTCTACTTTTTTCTTATTTAATTAATTAATACTTAACCAAAAGTCATAATTAGGATTATCAAAAATAGTTTCGCAAATTTCAAATTTAATATTTCTAAAATTATAATTATTGCAAATATAAACCAATTTTTATTCCGAAGAATAACAGCCCGATGTTTGTATCTAACATAGTAGTTACTATGGCAACGTTGCAATTGATTTACTCGATTCCGTGTGCGAATGTAAACAGAAATTCATTCATTCAGAATCCATCGAAATTATAATCACTTCAGCTTTATATTATAAAATATTAACTGAAAGATGTTGCACTTTTATCTGTTAGTTATTACAGTGTTGCCGAAATATATTTCGACTAAATATCTCGAAGGCGAATTGAATACCAGCGATGTAAGTTAAATATAATTATAATTATTATGCAAATACTCATATTTCATTAATTTAAAGAACTGGGCTTTCCTCGCACGGTTTTGCTTCTTGTCAGGAGACGGACAGTTCGAATATTACATAGAATATGCTGAAGAGCAAGGTCAACCTAATTTGTTATTATATTACGATACTGTGGACCAATGGCCTTCAGTTTATAAAGCTGCTAAGGTAAAATTTCTATTATTTTAATAATAAATCTCAAATTTTACTTTAAAAATAGAGTTGTAAAGAGAAAGAGTCGGTTTTGAAGATAGAGCAAAATCAAATAGTGAATTTAACGATTATAAGCGACGTATACAGGGAATTATCTGGGTGTGCGGTGTTGCCACGACAATCCAAATCGCAAAAATCCACGGTTGCCACCACAAAATCTGCCAGAACTAGAAAAGCTACCACCTTAACTGTAATTCCCACAAAATCGCTTAGTAATATTCATTTTATTACAAGTACGACTGAAATCCCTACAACCATCTCGGAATTTTCAACAACCGTAGCGTTTTCAGATTTTGACGACGTTGCCAATTCTACGAATTTCACCGAAACTCCGCCATCTAGCGAAGAGTATTATAGCACTTCTGAATATTTCGAAGTGAGTTTGTTTTAAACCAAATGTAATTCTCAGAATCTCCTATTTTAAATATTTTATTCGTTCGTTATAGATAACGGAAAAGGTTACTAAGGCTCCAAGACATAAACGAGCAGTCCCTACCAAGGTTGCCAAACGTAAAAATGAGGAAATTGGGAGTCGAACGATCGCTTGTCATAATGCGAGGAAATTTAGGAGTTCCCGTGAACGGTGGTGGTTCGTTGCAGTTAGTAATTGTAACGGAACGAAGGTGCTAACTAATTTGATTGACTTTAATTAGATGGGAGATTTTAATGTCGTTTTCTATTCCCAGGGGATTCACATTAAATACAAGATATTAATGACGAACGGACTACCTGGAGATTATTGGCACGAACATTTTTCCGCAGATGAATTTTGTTCGTATTTCTATGTTGCTTTAAACAATATTTTTTTTTTTAATTTTAATTTGTAGATGTACTTCCTGTCTTAACTGCATTTTCCGTCGCATATTCATTTCTTATCTTAGGAATTGTGGTGTGCTCCATCGAATTAAAATCGCGACACTTGCTGCATTCGACCTACAAATTATTTGTCGTGTCTGTTTTCGTGCAATTCCTAGGGATTATATTGTCCAGTATGTCCTACTTGAAATATGCCGTTAACGGTGTCGGAGCACCGGGAATTAAAATGCTAGGTGGGCGAATTTAAAATATATATATTCTGTTCCAACCCCTGGTTCTGAACGGTCAAAGAACCGTTCGGAACTTGTGGTAGGAACAAAGCTATTATATACCGGGTGGTCCATTTATCGGGGCCCCCCCAAAAATTTGGAAGCAGTCAGTTTTATGAAAAAAAGTTTCAAGTAAACGTTTTACTACAAGAAGTGTCCTATCTGATGGTTAAGCAGTCGCACACCAAGGAGAACGTATGACGATAATTTAATTTTTATTTTCTTTTTTTTGTAGGAAGCATGTGTATGAGTTGCTCCGAAACTTGCTTCTTACTAACACTTTTATTGTTAGCTAAAGGATATACGATAACTAGGGGACGGTTATCTTTAACTGCCAGTGTGAAGTTGACGATATTTATGTGCCTATATTCGATTACCTTCATTGCGTTGTTTATTTACGAAGCTAAGGTAAATTATAATTTGGTAAAGGTTCATCTTTTGCTTTTTTATCTTATTTTATTATGAGATATTGTATTTTCTCATGTTTTTATCCATATATTTGATTTTTGACCTCATATTCTTTATATATTTTACCTTTTTTTTCCATCTTTAAGGGTGGATTTTGTGTAAAATTTAAATTTTTTGGTGTCGTTTTTATTTTCAATTTGTTTGTTGGAAAAATTATTTTTATTGGTTTACGTAAATTTTTATTCCCTATTAGCAGTGCACATGATCAATAAAAAAATTAATTTAAGGGTTAAAAAATGATAAAACTATATTAAAACAAAAATTCAACAAAAGAAATTAAACATCAAAGAATAAATAGTTAAGAAATTGTATATTTTCATTATTTAAAATTAAATACAAGCGATTAAAACATTAATTTGGTCGATTTATTTTATTTAAAGAATTGGGTTTACCCCCCTTGCTTCGTTTTTTTACTATAAAAATTTAAATCAAAAACTTCATAAGTTAGAAAACTCAAAATTAAATAAACAATTTAAAAAAATAAAAATTAAAACATTAATTTGATTAATTTATTTTATATATACATGTGGCCTTGCTTCCTTGCATTTTTTCTTTTTATTGTAAAAGTCAAAGAATTATCAAAACTAAAAATTAAAAAAAGAAAATTCTTTCTATTTTTTTCATTTTATCACTCAGCCTTCTTCAGCTTAATTTCTTCTACTTTTGATTTTCACTTCACTTCTTTTTGACATCCTGTGATGGGTGGAGACTGTGGCTTGAAAACTATCACAAAAATTTGTTGAAAGCTGATATTAATTTCTTGAAACGGTGCAAACGAAGTAAAGTTTTTCCTAAATTCATAAAAGTTGATGTATCATCGAATTGTAAAAGTAGTAACCGAGTAATTTTTCACGCGAAAACCAAATGGCTGAATTCGGAAATTAAATATCAGTACAGTAAACGAAGTAGGTTAGAACTTGATTTATATAATTTGCATTTATGTTTAACCAAAAACCTAAATAATTACGAACACGAAGACTGGTGTCGTTTTCATAGAAACGTCGTTGAAATAATTTTGTGGTAAGGGATTTTTCACCTTTCTTTTGGGATTTTTGTTATATTCTTTTTGACACTTTCCTATTTTTTATTTTTTTTGATCTTTCCATTCATTTTCATCTGATCTTTTCTGGGATTTTTATATACACAATACCCAAAATTACTTTCCGATTAACAGGTTTTCGATCCCGGAGAAGTACTCTACCTATACGAATCACCCGCAGGCTACGGTGTGATCAGCTTGCGCATATTCGCATGGTTCATGTTCATCTACTCCACCGTACTCACCTTGAAGAAATACCCAGAGAAGGTACGTCGAATCTTCTAACCCCTAATCATATTTTAAATCCATTTATTTCAATTCGACAGTCGAATTTCTATTATCCGTTCAACATATTCGGAACGTTGTGGTTCATAGCCGGTCCTGCGTTCATCCTATCCGCCAATACTTACATCGATAAGTGGATACGAGAGTCGGTTGTGTGTGCCGTTCTGCTGTTCATTACATTCGGGGGACATCTGACGTTCCTGGTGGGCTATCTCGATCAGTTTCGATGCAGAATTATATTATTTCTCCTTTATAGTTGCTTACGATGCCTTCAGTCGCCAATAAGAACTTTCCCTATCACGTGCGGACGACACAAATTGGGATTATGGAACTGACGGGTGATTATTACCCCTTAAAATCTCTATATTAAATAGATTATAGCAGTGAATCCTCGATACAGGTGCATCGGGGTCGAGTTCGATAGAGCATTTCGGTCACCACATCTACGAACCGACTAGGAACGTAGAGCAAACAGTTATTATACCTCTAACGAAAAGGACCGAGGAGTTATTCGGCGGAATCTACAGCCAGAGACTTTACAACTCTTCATTTCCAAATGGTAACGGTGAAGATTCGATTAGGCCGTTGCAAACCGACTTGGACATCGCAATGGAGAATGTTTTGACGTGGAGTTTGGCTAAAAATATATCCGCATTAGAATTTGAGCGTTCGGAGCAGCATTTGGAGGAAGCGGACGAGTTAAATTCGCCAGATTTTTGCGGTAGAAGGGAGTCGATGCAGTCCGAACCGAAACAGAATTACGATGAGTGGATCGGGGACGTCCCGATAGAACTTTTCACCGTCAGTAAGTCGGTAGTGGACAAACAGCAAGGGAATGAATAATATTCGTTTCTCTAAATTAATATTTTTCCAATTTATATAATGAATTATATACAATCAAAATGGTGATCTGAATTTAGATTTAGAAGGTGTAAAATGTGAGTGTTCAATTTTCTAATATTTTTTATTACTTTTCTAAAGGAATTAAGTGAGAATATAGCTTGTCTCTTATAGGGAGTATCGTGCAATAATATTGTGTGTCGTTTATAGATGTTTATGCCGGCAATTGTGAATTTTTGCAATAATAAAATATATTTGAGACATATGTCTTTACTATTATTATTAAATTTATTTCTTTACTCTTTACGACTAGTAGGAAATACGTGATTCCAGCACCTATTGGATAAAAGCAGTAAGATTAGTAAGTATGCATCTTGCCCCACATTGGGCCCCAAATATTTTAGTGTTGTTCAAATATTCAAACTCATCCTTATCTCGTCTGGCAACTCGTTAAACATTTTCAGTCCAATAAAAGTTCGGGAATTTTGTACAATACTGCACCTACTATAAAGTATATAAAATTTATTGTGATGCTTGGTTGCTACGAAGGGCCGATTTCATAATAAAATTTATTGGTCCATTAAACTTTAATGCAACCATTAGGTAAAAATTCGATTTCATAATCAATCTTTAAATTAATTATCCATTTCAATGTCGAATTAACATTGCATAGCTTTACTATAATGTAGGTACTGTTAAATCTGACATTAAAATAAAATCTCCGTTAGTTAATGCCACATTACGAACGATATTATGAAATCGGTCCTAAAGACAAATAAAAATTTCCATACATTTAGAATACATGGCGTCATCTGTTGAATACTAGCGGAACTTTAATAGGGAAGTAGATTTCTTTAATGAATCTGCAAGATATTTCTGAAATAAAATATCAGGGAAAATACAAAAAAAGCTTTATTATTTTTGTTTATAATATTAATTATAGGGTCCAGAGAATGAACATTTTTATAGTACTGTTTCGCTATCTTTCAAATAATGATGGAAACAATAATTATAGTAATTATATAAATAACAAAGCATAGATGGCGCTCGGGCATTTAAAGAGAGCATCTATTAAAGTTTGAAGTTTCTTCTGAAATAACTCTTGCTTATTTGTTGCTCTAATTCAATTAATAGTTATTTCCTGTAATAAAATAATGAATTTAATTATCGAACACTATTTCATTTTGTGATTTTAACTAATTATATCAAGTATTACAGTAAAAGCATTTCCTGTGATTCGAAGACGTTGGAAAAAATCAAATTCGTCACAAAAACTCGTAATCATCATTCGGTAAACAGCTTGTTTCAAGCAGATTCATCATCTCCTTCAATTTAAGAAAACTCCAGCAAACGTAATCTTGTAATAAACTATGATAGGTATTCATCGTTTTGGTGATTATGTTTATAATCATTTGTGTCAAAATAATTATTCTACCCACGAAAAGTCATTGTGAAATAGCTTTACTTTAATGTAGGTACTGTTAAATCTGACATTAAAATAAAATCTCCGTTAGTTAAAGTAGTAAGTTAAGAACGATATTATGAAATCGGTCCTAAGCCAAATAAAAATTTCCACAAATTTAGAATACATGGCGTCATCTGTTGAATACTAGCGGAACTTAAATAAGGAAGTGGATTTCTGTAATGAATCCGCAACATATTTCTGAAATAAAATAACAGAACTAAAATCTGATACATGGCGTCATCTGTTGAATACTAGGGGAACTTTAATAAAGAAGTAGATTTCTGTAATGAATTTGCAACCTATTTCTGAAATAAAATAACAGGAAGATCTAAAAAAATAGCTTTATTATTTTTGTTTATAGTATTAATTATAACCATGTCGATATAATATAATATTAATTACAGGGTCCAGAGAATGTAAATTTTTATAGTAATGTGTCGCCATCTTTCAAATAATGATAGGAACAATAACTATAGTAATTATATTTGTAAATCTTCTTGGTATTTAACAGTCGGAGTTAAACACTATTTCAATAAGTAACTTATTGAAATAGTGTTTAACTCCGACTGTTAAATACCAAGAAGATTTACAAATATATTTATATACTTTTTATTTTTTTCCTTTTTTTGGGTATTCCGGTTTTTTCTTACTAATTATATACTGTTTTTACGTTTCGGAATTTTGTTTTATTCCTTTTTCAATATTTTATTTTAATCCTACAAATTCACAAATTTTTAAGCAATACAACTACAAATTTTTTTTTTTTTTTTTTACAAAGTTACTATCTCACAACACTTACTTACTCACAACAATACATAGAGAAGAGAATTTACTCGCACAAATATAGCATAAATACACAAAATGTAAACTCTACTGCTCTGGCAAAACATGCACTAAATAATAACCATAAATTTAATTTTAATAAAACGGAAATTTTAGAGATTGAAAATAATTACTATAAAAGACTTTTCAAAGAAATGTGGCATATAAAAAACAATACACATGCAATTAACGATAAAAATGACATTAATAACTTAAGTCACATTTATAATAATTTGATTATAGCAAAATCTAAGGGAAAAAACGAATTGAGTCGTCACGCACCTTATCGTGGAGATGTAGAGGCGATATAAAAAAACGACCTGTTTTCTGGTTTGAAAACAAAACTGAATGGTCTTGCGCCTCAGTATATGTTTGTTTGTCGTTACCTGTTATTGTATTAAAGTGTCTTTTACAATTTTAAAATGTAACTAAAAGGTAACTTAAAGAAATTTTTGACAATGCCGTATAGGTTAATAACTAGGAAAACACCTAAAAGTAAGTTTGAAAACAATTAAGTTGTAATTACTAGTTTTTTAATTAGTATAAGTTTAAAAATAGTAACTTTGTAAAAAAAAAAAAAAAAAAAAAATTTGTAGTTGTATTGCTTAAAAATTTGTGAATTTGTAGGATTAAAATAAAATATTGAAAAAGGAATAAAACAAAATTCCGAAACGTAAAAACAGTATATAATTAGTAAGAAAAAACCGGAATACCCAAAAAAAGGAAAAAAATAAAAAGAATAATCAAAACCGGTTAAATAATATTGAAGAAATTTATATTTATATAAAAAGTCAAGAAAATTTGGAAGAACTATAGTAATTATAAATAACAAAGCATAGATGGCATTCGTGCATTTAAATGGAATTATAATTATTCTGATTTACGTAATCTAAATAGAAAAAAAAAAAAAAAATACAACAAATCTTTCCGAAAAACTTTTTATTACTGAGATTAATCAATTAAATACACATTAATTATACTGGGACTGGTTTCTTCCTTATAAAAACAACGATTAATGGAAAACTTCGGCGGTGTTATATTTATGTAAGTGAGTGCGCTGAACGAAATAAAAAAAAAAAATAATAAAGTTAAGAAATCGGAATTCCCCTTATAAAATCCTTGAATATCCTCTACCCCTTCAAACTGCTCATTCCGGCCCTCATAATCTCGTCCACCAATAACAAGTTACTAGCGATCACCGAACAGGAATTTATAATCTGTTTCTTGACGATGTAATTGTCGTAGATGCCAGCGTCCTTGGGATTGATCGGTTCACCGGATGTTAGATCTAGGCCGATGGGTTCCGAGTTGAGACGGGATTCTTCTTGTAATTTTACGAGAGTGTCCTTGAGAAAAACAAAAAGCGAAATAAAATAATGATAACGAAGTGAATAGAAAAAGATTAATTGCGGGATATATATTGTTTGTTTATGATCGTAAATGAATACCTGAGCGTCGAAACCGGAGTTCGCAGCGAGTACTTTTGGTATAACTAGGAGTGCTTCGGCATATGCTGCGACACCCAGACGGCTTTTCCCTTTAACGGTGTCTTTGTAAGACATTAATTGATTATATGCTGTTAATTCAAACGCTCCAGCTCCTAGAAACGAGTAAATAACATAATTTTTATAATTTACTCTTTAGGTGTTTAGGAAAACAGATGGGATGACTTGGAAGAGTCACCCTACTCTTCCAAGTCATCCCATGATGTCACCTGCGTATGTGACATCTTTTGGTTTTTTTTTTTCACCTCATAGTGACGTGTCTTGGAAACCCTCAATTTTCTTTCCTTTTTTTTTTAAAGAACAAAAGATGATAGTATTAGACAATACTTTTATATGCCCTAAAGATTTGTCAGAAAATGTTGCGTCATCTCAAAATACAGTATACGGCATCGCAAAAAATACAAAACTTGCTCAAAATTTTTATCAATTCAATAAGACAATAATTCAGTAAGGCAAACAATGGCTGCAACTCTAGATCCAAAGCCAGTCAATTTAATGATTTTTTTTTTGATAATTCAATGGTAAGGTCAAAGGTCGAAAGAAAGAGAACAAATACAATCAATTAGCATAAAAAATTGTTTCATTTTATTTAAAATCCATACATTGGAGTACCTCGAGGTAGTGTGTAAGAAAATGAGTCCTTTACTTTTCGTCAACATTTAATTCAAACTAGTCCTTTTTTTTTTTTTTTGGAAATTCAACAGTAATTTCAAAAGAAAAAAGAACAAATCTACTTAAGTAAGATCGAACATTTATTTATTTCGTTTTAAATTCATACATCATGGGGTGCTTCAAGGTGATGTGTAAAAAAAACGATCCTTTACTTTTCGCTATCATAGAATTAAAACGGTTTCTTTGTTCTGTTGGTAAGTTAATAGTAAGGTCAAACGACAACATGTAATTTTGTTTGAAACTCGCACATTGGAGTGCCTCAAGGTGGTGTAAAAGAAAATCGCCCCTTTACTCTTTGTTATCATGGAATTCAAACATTTTTTTTTTTTTGATAATTCAATAGTAAGGTCAAAAGTCAAAAGGAAACGAACAAATGTGATTAAATCGAAAAAAATGATTCATTTTTTAAATTCATACATCGGCGTGCCTCAAGGTGGAGTATAAGAAAATCGACCCCCTTTATTTTTCGTTATCATGGAATTCAAACGATTTCCAATTTCCGTTCTTGATAATTCAATGGTGCGGTCAAAAATCAAAAGAAAAAGAGCAAAGGTGATTAAGATCGAAAATTCATTGACTTTGTTTTACATTCACACGTTGGTGTGCTTCAAGGTGGTGTGGCAGAAAATGGGTCCTTTACTTTTCGTTAACATTTAATTTGAACTATTTTTTTTTTTTGAAAATTCAACAGTAATTTCAAAAGGAAAAAGAACAAATCTAATTAAGTAAGATCGAAAATTTATTTATTTTGTTTTAAATTCATACATCATGGGGTGCTTCAAGGTGGTGTGTAAGGAAATCGATCCTTTACTTTTCGCTATCATAGAATTAAAACTGTTTCTTTGTTCTTTTGGTAATTTAATAGTAAGGTCAAAAGACAACATGTAATTTTGTTTGAAACTCACACGTTTGAGTGCATCAAGGTGGTGTAAAAGAAAATCGCTCCATTACTCTTTGTTATCATGGAATTCAAACATTTTTTTTTTTTCGATAATTCAATAGTAAGGTCAAAACTCAGGAAGAAAACGAACAAATGTGATTAAATCGAAAAGTGATTAATTTTTTAAATTCATACATCGGCGTGCCTCAAGGTGGAGTGTAAGAAAATCGACCCCCTTTATTTCTCGTTATCATCGAATTCAAACTATTTCTAATTTCAAGTTTTTGATATTCAATTGTAAGGTCAAAAATCAAAAGAAAAAGAACAAACGTGATTAAGATCGAAAATTCATTCACTCTGTTTTACATTCACACGTCGGTGTGCTTCAAGGTGGTGTGTGAGAAAACGGGTCCTTTACTTTTCGTTAACACTTAATTGGAACAATTTTTTATTTTTTGAAAATTCAACAGTAATTTCAAAAGAAAAAGAACGAATTAAAATCATACGATGAGGTGCTTCGAGGCGGTGTGTAAGGAGGAATCGGTTCTTTACTTTTCGTTGTCGTAGAATTAAAACTATTTTTGTTACTTTAGGTAATTCAATAGTAAGGTCAAATGGCAAAAGAAAAAATGTAAGGAATTAAGATCGAAAATTGTTCAGTTTATTTTAAATTCATACAGTGGGGTGCCCCAAGCTGGTGTATGAGAAAATTAGTCCTTCACTTTTTGTTATCATGGAATTGAAACTGTTTCTATTTTTTTTTTTAAATAATTCTATAGTAAAATCGGAAGAACAAATATCATAAAGCAATGAAAATTCATTTTGTTTTAAATGCACACATTGGGGTGCCTCAAGGTGGTTTGTAAGAAAATCGGTCATGGAATACAAACTATTTTTTTTTTTTGTAATTCAATAGTAAGGTAAAAACAGAACAAATGTAATTAATTAAGACCAAAAATCGATTGATTTAGTTTTAAATCCAAACACTGGGGTTCCTCTATGTGGTGTGTAAGAAATTGGGTCCTTCGTTTAATAATAACTTTATAAATTACCTGGAATCAAAGCTTTATCTTCGACGCTATTATTAATGGCTCGTAAACCATCCCGAACAGCATCCTTAATCTGCGTCAAAGTGTGTTTATTCGGCCCTTTTATCAATATGGTAACGCTTTGGGGAATCTTGCACTCCTCGACAAAGGTATACTTATTTTCGCCCAAGATATGCTCGTAAACCAATCCGGCATATCCGAGTTGCGATTCCTGGATGTCGTCTAAGTGATTCAAAGCTATACCGCCGCAAGCCAAGGCCAGACGTTCCATGTTCCTCCTCTTGGCGCGGCGTAAAGCGATTATACCTTCCTTGGCTAACATGTCCAGGCTCATAGGATCTATTCCTTTCTGATTCAACACGACGAAGTTCTTATTGGTGCCGTCACATAATTTCTTCTTCAAAGCGATGACTTTGCGAACGCGTTGATCGATGAAATCCCTCTCGGCCGCCACTAGTTTCTCGCGTTCTTCCGCCGTTTTATAGAAGAAGCCGGAGTTCACTTCGCTCTTTTCGTATTCCATGCTGACGTTGCACGTTAGAATATAAGCGTTGGTGACGCGTTTTGGCATATCGGGATGACGTGCGCCGTGATCCAACACTAATCCTGTAAACGAAAATCGAAAAACCGTCGAAATAGCCCTCGCGAAAATATGTCGTTTTACCTCGGATTAGTTGGGTGTCAGTCTCGGTTTTGTGTTGCATCTCCATTATTTCGACCATGTGCAAGTCTACGGGTTTATTCTCCTGACGAATTGCTAGAATAGCGTCTACGCAAACATCGGTCAAGACGTCGGCTAAAGTCGGATGGACCTTTTATCCAAAATGAAACGAAATGATTATACAGCGTGTATTAAAAAAATATGCACTACAGGATCTTTGACTCTCATTGAATATTCTTCAGTTTAAAACTTATTTTGAGCTTTATTTACTGTTTATTATTGTTTGAATATACAGGGTGAATCTCAATATATGCGACAAACTGTAGGAGCTGATTCCTGAGGTTATTTTGTTCATAAAAGTTCATAAGAACATATGTCCCAAACTGCTTATTTCTAAAGTTGTACAATGTTTAATAGTAAGTTAACATAATTAATGTTTTTATTTAAATTAACAAAATAATTAGTAAAACCACAGTCTGTGGTATAACTAATGGAATCTATTATCTATCCCTTTATATTTGGCCGTACTAATGTTTAATTTTTCAAAAAAATACGTAAATTGAACTTATTAACATTTATAAAATAAAATTATATATAAATAAAATTTGTAGATTATTTCGTTTAAAACTTACCTTAGTCCTTAAACTGGTCCTTGCGATATCTGTCAGATTTTCTTTGTTTATTTCAATCGGGACCTTCATATTCTCTAGCGCTTCCAAAGTTTTTGCCCTCGCCTTGTCGAAACCTTCCGCTAAAAGTCTCGGATGCAACCCATCGGCAATATAAATGTCAGCTTGTTTCAACAACTCCCCTATAATCAATACTGTCGAAGTAGTCCCGTCCCCTGTCATATCGTCTTGCGCCGTTGAAGCCCTGGCTATGAGCGACGCTGTCGGATGTTGTATTTGCATTTCATGTAGGAGTACATTGCCGTCTTTAGTGATCTTAATGTCACCGGCACCCGATACAAGCCTGATAAATAATCGTGTAAATGGAGAATTAATTTAAGCAAATAAACAACACAGCTTTATAGCGTTTTCGACTTACTGCACTTTTATCCACTGATTGTATTTCCATCTTATTTTAATACATAATATTAGTAAAGGAGATAGATATACTCCACGCGTAAAGTGCAATAAGTCGAAAACGCTATTAATGAAAAGAGAACATTTAAGAATGGAAATAATTCCATTATCTCAAAATGTAAACGTATTTTTATTAAATAAGTCATATTTATTGTGTAGTTTTCCCAAATTTATAATCATCAAGAAGCTAACGGTGATAAAAATACAAAATATTGTTGTTAAATATTAATATAATTATTTGCAGCTTTTCATGTAAAATTAAACTAAATAGTTTTGATGCAATTATAAATAAATCCCTCATAATTAATCTCAAAATGATCTAAATTACTCGTTTTCCCTATAAACAAGAATCAGGTAAAATTTCTTAGGTTAAAGTTAATAAAAATCGATAAAAATAAATTTTTAACATAAAAAATTCAATACTGTAAAATTTTTACGCGATTTCATCCAATATTTACCGCAGAAACCCTCAAATATACCGAACTTAACGCATAATATCACTTAAAATAGGATCATGTGCTTACATCTTGACGGTTCCTTTGGGTCCCAAATTTGTCCTCATTACGTCTTGAATACCTTTTGCGGCGGATATATTCACGGCTAAAGCGGCAGCGGCTCTCGCAACCTCCGCTTTGGGATTTAATAAACTTATCGCGGCCATTTCTTCGTCGATTAAAAGTACAAAACACAACTTCTAGAATAGTCTTCGATTTGATTCGAGGTTATCTTTGACAGCAATGCCGGGAGGTGTAGTGTAGATGGCGGATGTGACATGACACTTTGACAGAAGTAAACAGGTCGATTTCCTGTTTTGAAAGGAGAATTTAAATTTAAATTTTCCTTTCGGGTAAAATTAGATATAATATAAGCAGAAATGTATTTTATGTATGCTGACCAATTGAATTAAAATAAATTATTTATTAAAGGAATAAATGTTGATCGATTTGGCGATTTTTAAGAATTAATGCTACAGTACAAGTATGGCTTTTTAGGTTTTCTATTAAAAGATGGCGCTGTATAATATCAATGCAATAATGTTTTGAAAATCACAAAAACGATAAATATTTCATGAATACATAATACAATATTTTATTTAGCTGAGAATTGATTAATTTATACTTGTTTTGTTCTGAATATGCGATAATAATAATTATTATTGATGCTATATCACATAAATGGAATTAATTTTAAAATTTATTTCTTTTTCTTTATGTCAATGCAGGATTATTATTAGTGAAATTCGTTTATAGATGGCGCTTCCAGATGTCAATACAACACAAAGTTACCGGCCATTACTAAGTTAAATGTTTTGGGGGGCGTAGTATCGCATCAGCTCTAATCGCGGATTCTAAACGTGTACGGTGATAAAACAGTGCGAGAAAAATCACAATTTTTCGATTGTCACCCCCGAAATTAAGTTAAAAACGGTGCCGAGTAGCCGCGACGACCCCAACCAATCCTCAACATTATCGACCGAGAGAGCGAGCAGGGGCGTCGAGCTTCCCGATCCCGACGCGAGGGTGTCGCGATTTTAACCTCGCTTAAAACGAGCGCAGCGACGTACGTGTGTTTTCGCTCCGGATTTCGTGGGTAGCCCGGCCGTCGGACGCGCCTTGGCACCGCAGGATCGGACGCCGTATTCGCGACCACCCTTTCGAGGGGGCGATGGCGTAGTGGCGGCCCCCCTGAGCCCGTTACAGACGCCGCGAGAGGCGACCAACGTCTCCGTCGACGGCCGACCCGCAATCGCCATTTTAACTTTGTGCGGCAGTGCGCTGGGTTTTCGAAGCGAACCTATGGTGTTTGTGTCGGTTTTTTCGAATAATTCGTAGTGCGTGCGCGGATGGTGTAAATCGGTGCCCCCCTTGAGAGTGCGTACGCCAGATATACCGACCCGGACTGTAAAAAGGGGGGGCTGAGATGGTAGGATACAACAGGAGGCAACCCCGTAATGTTGGTACGTATCTTACTTTGTGTGTATTTGCGCGAATTCACTAATCGAATTATAATGTAAAAGTCGAGATTACCTCGGGAAATGTACAATTTTCAAAGGAGAACCAGAACTATGACTAATAATAACGTTAAATGATTTGTGTCATATTTGTGTATATCCGTAACCTAAACATGTTATTCAACCGATTTTATTTAATCTATTATTATTTACATATATCCATCCTTTTAAAAATCGAACATAATTTAATTTAATCACATCATTTTTACCACATCCATACCATCGTCGCGTTTTATTGAATGTTAATTAAAGGAGCATCAGTTAACAACAAATAACACGACTCGAATTTAAAACTCATATTTTGATCGTTATTATACTATAGGTATTTGAACTTGTAAATTCACCTAAACAGAGGCTGTTGCGGCAAGGTTGTTACCTTACAAGATCTCTTATCCCAGACTTGAATAGAAAAAAAGAAATATTTAAACGATGATTCATGCGAGTTTCGTTCCACAACTAATAAACCGTTTATGCATATCGATGGAGACATGAATAAGTTTGTTTTTTTTGCTTAGAATTAATTAATTTCTGGATTACGGTGAATATATTGATGTTTTTTTTGTGCTATTGTGTGTTAGTAGTCATAAATGCTCATAGAAATACATTTCAAACACGTGTTTTTGTAAAGATTAGATTTTAAATAAATACTTTGGTGATTATCATTAATATTTAGCATGTATACCTATTTTGTAATAGATGTTCAACAAGCCCATAACAGCAATAAATTTCAGAGAAATTAAATCCTACCAGTGTCGAAGGTAAACGTGAAGGCCTACTACGAAAACTAAAAACCCTACAACATGCAAATTCCTGTCGGTATAAACTTATTCTTATAACACAATTGAATACTCGTTTTCAATAACTATTTCCCAATAAAAATCAAAAGAATATCAATTTTACGTGTTTATTGAGATAACCTAAAAATCCTATCGTTCCATGTATTTTATTTGCTTTAAAGTACAGATGTAGTTTCCACGGAAATGGGATTTTATTTCTACTCCTGGAAACATTCTATACACCACATGTTTAAAGTCTATGACGTTTGAGGTTTTATTAATCTCAAATGTATCAACACAAAAAGGTTATTTCGCACTGAAAATTTTGGCGGGTGTGCCCTGAAGCATGCCCCCCTGTTTAGGAGTTTCAAAGATACTTTATTTTTAAAATTATCACACAGGAGTTATTTTTCTTTAATGAGAATACTAACCAAAGAAATTATTTTTATAAAATTACAAATCGGTTGATAAGATATAATATTGAGAGAGAAAAATTGACTAATTTGGGGGTCATATGCTTGTACCAACCCTCTGAACCGAAATTTTACACAAATCAGTAACTTGGTATAATATTTCAACTCAATATAAGTCTCGGAGGGGTTGATATAAACAATTTACCCCCAAACTAGTTTAGTTTTTATTAAAATACAACTTTTTATATAGGTTTTTAATTTCACACAATTTTCAGAGCTGTTATTTAAAAGCTTATCTTTTTGTATTTGAAATTAATATGTAATTAATAATTGCATATTTTGACAGAATTAAACTTATTTAATATGATAAATTGTTTATCAAAAATGTTCATACAGTTTTGAGGATAATTTACATCGTAGGAAAAATCAGTACTACATATATTCAGATTTCTAACTGAAATTGTGTCTGCAGTTTAATAATTTCTAATAATTTACTGTGTTTTAAATAATTTATTAGTGCCTTAAACTTATTTTTTTTTATTATATAAAGGAACAACATTTCCTTAATATAATTTATATTTTTTATATCGTTTTAAAACATAAATTTATTAAGGTTTCATTTAGACTATTAAAATCGTGTTTTAATTTTTAGCAAAAGAACTTTGTAAATTAAAATTATTCGATTCGTCAGTGTGAATAAATGATTTGCTTGTTGTAGAAAATATTTGAATAACGCATCAAACCAAGCCCACAATTCAAGGCATTTCATATCTGCTGATAAACTCATGAGATTTAAAAAAAAAAACGTTTATTTCCAACGTGTAAATTACATTTTCAATATTTGTCGTTGTAAAAAAGGAGTCACTTTTTTTTAGATGGTTGACAAACTACTCGGAATAAATCAATTTTATCACATTTATTTAACGTACAACTGTGTTGTATCACAGTAAAGAGTTTCTGACTGCAAATTATAATATCAGCAGGAAATGACTTAATCTAGAGCGTTGTGTTATGGAGGCTACAGCTCATTGTACGTTTACAATAACTTTTTACCGATTCATTATGCGAGGAGGGCAACCCTACCCCTGTGTGTCTATATCGAAATCCCTGACTGCGGAAGGGGTTGTTCTATTTTTGCCCCAAGATATCGATCCCCAAAATTTGCCGCGAAATTCCCAAATCTTTCCTGGTAAATTTAAAATTTAATCGTACGTGAATAGGTTGACGAGGGTTTCCCCCCTCATCCTCGACTAGGGAATATGTTGCTGTTTAACCTGAATATACAGGGTAGTTCTAATCTAATCCATCGAACTAATGGAACTTTTTCTTTTTTCCTGTTCGCGATCCAGTGAGTTAGCGAAAACTGGAAAGGGTCTAGAAGCGATGGCTCCTGTGCTGAGGCCGGGTAGTCTAAAAGACCCCGACATCGCCGATCTGTTCTTCAAACATGATCCTGAGAAGATCTTCGAGGACCTTCGGGAGATCGGCCACGGGTCATTCGGGGCTGTCTATTACGCCCGTTGTACGAAGAGCAACGAGATAGTGGCCATCAAGAAGATGTCTTATATGGGAAAACAGAGTCAGGAAAAGTGGCAGGATATTCTCAAGGAGATACGGTAGGTTGGGGGTCTTCAGAGAAGGTTCTTTTGAATATAAAAGTACGTAAAAAAAATCATTTTAATTTTTTTGAAATGATTTATACAAAAATTTTTTTGGAAAACACATCAACCAGTTTTATACCAAAGAAATGCCAATAAAATTTATATTTCCAAAGGCAAATATCGTAATATTGTGGTGATATTGTCCTATTTTGGAGGTTTTAGAAAAAAATACTTAATTGGGACCGCAGAAAGCAATTTTATTTCTTCAATTATCCCAATCTTAGTAGATTCCTGTGGATCTTATTTTAGCCTTCCGCAGATTCTCGATAGCTTCTTTGCATTTTGTCAAGGTTTTAATTGTTTTTTTATTTGCTCGTTACAAAAATTTTGGACAAAGTTATATATTCGTCAAATTTATTTAGAGTTTTTTTTTGTAGAATTTCTGTTAGAACTTACCTTATCCTAGCAACCTTTTGAAGAATTTCAAAGGCTAAAACACCTTCTTTTCATTTTGATAAGTTTTCAAGTCGTTTATAGTAGTTTTATCACAAGCGTCTTCGGAAAATTTGGGTTTTCTTTAGGATTCCCGTCATATCTCAATTTATTTCAGCACCACCTTGAAGATTTTTAATCCCCATGAAACCTTCTTCCCATTTTGATAGGATTTTGGTAGATTTTTTCATTGTTTTATTGCATAAATCTCGGGAAAACTTTGATTTTGTCTAGAATCACTGTCGGATCTTTTATTACTCCGACGCCTTCTTCAAGAATTGGCAAGATCACCATACCTTCTTTCCATTTTGATAAGGTTTTAAGTCGTTTTTCGTAGTTTTATCACGAAGGTCCTTGAAAAATGTGGATTTTTTTTTATAATTTCCGTCATATCTCAATTTATTCTATCGCTCCCTTCAAGATTTTGGTTAACCATAAAACCTTCTTTCCATTCTGATGGAATTTTAATTCGTTTTTCATTGTTTTATTATAGAAATCTCGGGAAAATCCCGATTTTGTCTGGAATCTCTGTTACATCTTTTATTACTCCAAAGCCTTCCCGAAGAATTTTAAAGATGACGAAAACTTCTTTCGATTTTGATAAGGTTCTTCTTAGTTTTATTATAAAGGTCTTCAGAAAGCTTGATTTTTTTGCACAATTCCCCTAATATTTCAATTAATTCTAGCGCTCCTTTGAAGATTTTGAACCATCACGTATCCTTCTTTCCATTTTGATATGCTTTAGATAAGTTTTTCATTATTTAATTGCAGAAATTTTGCGAAAACTTTGATTTTATCTGGAATCGCTGTTCCATCTTTTTTTACTCCAACGCCTCCCTGAAGAATTTCAAAGATCATGATACCTTCTTTTCATTTTGACAAGATTCTAAGTCGTTCTTCGCACTTTTATCACAAATGTCTTTGGAAAACTTGGATTTTTTGTATAATTCTATATATATATTCTAGATTTTGGATCACTATGTAACCCTCTTTCCATTTTGATAGGATTCAGATAGGTTTTTAATTGCTTAGAGAAAACTTGGACAAATTTTGATTTTATCCGAAATCCCTGTTAGACCTGCTTCCACTGCAGCACCTTCTTGAAAAAAATTCAAAGATTAAGGAATCTTTTTTTCCATTTTATGAATTCCATGAGATGTGAAGTTGTTTTTCATTGTTTCATTACAAAATTTAGTTTTTTTTGCAATTTCTGCTGGATTTCAATTTATTGTATCGTCTTCTTGAAGAATTTCTTTTTATTTTAATCAAGTTATAAGTCGTTTTCTGTTGTTTCATTGCAAAAATCTTTTGAAGAATAGATCTTTGTATAATTACTACTAAATCCCATATTAATCTAGCACCCCTTTGAAAGATTTCAAAGACCGCGATGTCTTCTTGCCATTTTGATAAAGAACCAATTTATTTTATTATATAAATCTTCAAAAATTGCATGTTCTTGTTGATTTCTCGTAGATGTTCTGTAAAGTCTTCATTTATTTTGACCCTTTCTTGAATAATTTGACGTTTATTGTTTTTTTTTGTGGCCGTTAGTTTCCTAAAACAATTGAAGCACGCCAACACGATAGAATACAAAGGATGTTACCTCAAGGACAACACCGCTTGGCTAGTGATGGAGTATTGTCTGGGATCGGCTTCCGACATCATAGAAGTCCACAAAAAGCCTCTGAAGGAAGATGAAATCGCCGCTATTTGTGAGGGGGTCCTGCAAGGTTTGAGTTACCTCCACAGTTTGCATAGAATCCACAGGTACTGAGAATCACATCCCTTCTCGTCATATTATGACGGATCTTTTACCGCAGAGACGTCAAGGCGGGCAATATCCTCCTAACGGAGAACGGAACCGTTAAACTGGCCGATTTCGGGAGCGCTTCCATCAAGTGTCCGGCCAACTCTTTCGTGGGTACTCCGTATTGGATGGCGCCCGAGGTGATTCTGGCCATGGACGAGGGTCAATACGACGGCAAAGTGGACGTGTGGTCTTTGGGGATCACCTGTATAGAATTGGCGGAGAGGAAACCGCCGTATTTTAACATGAACGCCATGTCGGCCCTCTATCACATTGCTCAAAACGACACTCCAACCTTACAGTCTTCCGAATGGTCGGATGTGTTCAAGCATTTCGTAGAAGCCTGCTTAGAGGTGGGGGGATTCGCGCCGGTTTTGAGAGTATTTAACGTTTATTCGCGTGTGTGTGTGGTTTTGCAGAAATCAGCTCAGAATAGGCCGTCTTCTGCGACGTTGTTAACCCATAGATTCGTGACTAGGAGTAGATCGCCCAATGTCCTCACAGATTTGATCCAGCGAACTAAAGCCGCTGTGCGGGAATTAGATAATTTAAATTATAGGAAAATGAAGAAGATTTTGATGAACGACAGTGGAGAAACTGAAAGTACCATAGGTAAGTTCGCTATTTATAATATTTTTTTTTTGTTTCTACTATGCAGGGTTGTCCACTTGGCTCTCTTTCTTAAGTAGTACTTTTAATATTTATTTTATCAGGAAATCGTAAGGTACTCATGTTTTTTAATGGTTCATACAAGGCATTTTTCAATGCTGTGATTTATAGAAAATTCCGAAATTCATTGTCAATTGTCATATTAACCAGGAACAACTTTTAATGACGGACTTAAAGGGTTTAAAATCATTTCCTGAGGGACGCAGCAACCCCCACCCTTAAAATTTGAATAGGGAGCGCTCATTCAAAAGGGATTTTAATTCTCTCCATGGCGACATGTATCAAAAAGTCATTTTTTTTAATCAGTAAACGAAAAGTGCATAAATTTGCAACCTGTGTAATAAAACACGAGTAGAATGTGATGGTTTGGATTTTACTTTGTTATAGTCTGTTTTTTAATTCGGATGAATAAACTATAATTAAGTGTGAATTCATTAACTCACATGTAATTATATTAATGACAAAGAGAATTAGTCGAATACAGCGATTTCTTTAAAAGTATTGAGAAATTGCTTGGAAAAACTATGAAGTTAATGTAACTATCTACTATTAAATTTTATGTAATGTGGAGTTTACATGTGATTATTACCATGATAAACAATTAAGAGTTTATTATATATATTTATTGCTTCTAGTTTATATATTTGCTATAATATCTCTCTCCGTTCGTCGTTAAAAGCGGGAAAACGCGTAAACCTTTTCAGAAATTTCGATTTTTCACGATTTTCGGTAACGGACCGACAATGCTCAAGGCCGATGCCCGCGCTCCTGCGAGAAGGGTCGGATTATAGTAATATCGCCGGCGATCAGCAGGTAGTCGTGCACCGAACATTGAACCGTCGAAACCCTGAACGACGACGAATTTGGTGCGAAATAAGCACAAAGGGGATCGAAGAAATGGTAAAAATGAACATTATAATTAATGTAGTAACCATTATTCGGAAGACGTCTGTACCAAGTATGTAAATTATCGATCGTTGACGGATATCTAGAGCACGTAAGAATTTTGTGTTTTCTTCGATTGTTTTAGTGTTATAACGGAAAATAATGATGATACTTGATGTGTAATTTCTAATTAAGAAAAAATGAATATACAGGGTGACAATTACACGTTTAATTATTACAATATATACAGTATGTGTAATTTTTAATTTAGAAAAATGAATATACAGGCTGTACCGACGATCCCAAAGGAATCACAGGTGTAGACTGCGAGACGCGAAGCGTCAAGTCTTTTTACAAGTGAGAGAGGCAGGAATTAAGAAAAAGGAATATACAGGGTGTACCGGGTGTCCCCAGTCGGGCGAGGGGGGTGGGCGGTTGGTGATTCCCGGGTTTAATTAGGGGGAATGTGCGGGCGCAGTTCCTAGGCGAAATTGCTTCCGATAAGGTTTCGGAACATCTAATAGTACGGCGATAAAGGAGGTTAAATGTTTTGCTTATGCAATCGATAAGAATATAAATGTCTGTCGGGATGAACGCTTATTAGAAATCGATATGAGAAATAATAGTACTACACTACACACACTATGGTGTAAAGTGTGTATCTTAACATTTTCTGATAAAAATCAATATTTAACGTACTATTTAAGAAAGAAAACCAAGCGGGTAATCCTGTATAAGTTAACTGATTCGTTTGCAGATAACGACGACACCCCAGACGAGCATGCTTGCGGTGACAGTTCGAAGAGTAACTCGGTAACGTCCGAACATTCGGTCCACTCCGTCGGTGTATCGGCCAGCAGCCAATCGAGCAGTACGAACAGCCTTCCAGCTGGTAAGGCGCGTTTGTTGTTACCTTCGAAAGCGGCATCTCAATTTTTCCAGTTTTCTCAGACGGCACGTCGCGAAGACACCGCGCTTCCATCAATCACCCGGCGGCCGCAGCGGTGGCCGATCACGGTACCAGCAATTTCGCCACGATACGCACCACGAGCATAGTCACCAAGCAACAGAAGGAGCACATGCAGGAGGAGATGCACGAACAGATGACCGGGTACAAGAGGATGCGTCGCGAACACCAGGCGGCCCTCCTCAAGCTGGAGGACAAGTGCAAGATGGAGATGGAGAGTCATAAACAGCAACTCGACAAGGAGTACGAGGCGCTCTTGCAACAGTTCAGTCGAGAATTGGAACGGTTACAGGTAAACGCGTGGTTTTAATACGTAAATGCCGCTTCTATCTCTTGTATCGTGTTGAATTTGCAGGTCAAACACCAGCAGGAATTGGAACGCAGGGCCAAACAGAACGCTATGGGCGAAAAGAAGCTGATTAAGGATATCATGAGTCGGCACGAGTTAGATAGGAAGGCTTTCGATAACCACAGGAAGAAGGAGTACAAGGCGAATAAGGAGAGGTGGAAAAGGGAACTGTCACAGGATGATTCGACGCCCAAGAAACAGAGGGACGCTACTTTACAGTATGTCGATTTTTATTTCACTAAATAAATTAATGAAAAAAAAAAATATGTACGCCACTGCCTTTGACGGATACATGTTTCATTATTATTTAATTTTAACATATTGCAACTTATAATATAATATTATTAAACAACTTCAAATACATAAATGGAAAAAAAACAATAATAAAAATATCTCCACCACTGTCTTTGACAGATATATATTATTAAAATTTGTAATTGATAATGCGACAATTTATAATTTATTGAACAAAAATCCCAAATAACATGTCAATAACCGCAAAATTGTAATTATAGAAATAATTTAATTGACATATCTCCGCCACTGTCCTTGACTAAATAAATTAATGAAAAAAAAATATGTACGCCACTGCCTTTGACAGATACATGTTTTGTTATTATTTAATTTTAACATATTGCAATTTATAATATAATATTATTAAACAACTTCAAATTCATAAATGAAAAAAAAAAACAATAATAAAAATATCTCCGCCACTGTCCTTGACGACCTTGACATATATACTCTTTAATAAAATTTTATACAATTCATATATTTTTAATTTACACGTTGAATAGCAATTTATAACGTAATTTTTTTTACCCCCGAACGTTCAAAATCCAAATTTATTTATAGATGAAAAGAAATTGATTTAATTTTTTTTACCACCCTTGCCCTCTTGATAGATATTTTTTAATAAAATTTGATAAAATCTTCAATTTCACCATCGTATGACAATTTCTATCATGTTGCAATTTATAATATAAATTTTCCAAACTATATATTACTATTAACAACTTCAAAATCATAAATAAAGCATTTTTTTTTATAAATATCTCCGCCACTGTCCTTGACAGATATATCTTATTAGAATTTTTAATTTTTATTGTAATATGGCAATTTATAATATATATAAGAAGAACTCCAAATACCATGTTAATGGTTGAAAGAAATTAATGGAAATACCTCCGCCACTGTTCTTGACATATGTATATGTATATACACCTCAATAAAATTTTATACAATTCAATTTTTTATTTTAGCGTTGTATAGCAATTTATAGTACAATTCCCCCCCCCCCCCCCCCCCCCCGAACATTCAAAATTCAAATTTACTTATAGAGGTAATGAAATTGATTTAAGTTTGTTTGCCACCCCTATCCGTGTTAGATATTTTTTAATAAAATTTTGTTACAACTTCAATTTCAACGTTACATGTTAATTTGTAATATATATAAAAAAAAAACATCCAAAATATTATGGCAATAATTACAATTTTATAATCGTAAAGCAGAAATTAATGGAAATACCTCCGCCACTGCTTTTGACAGGTGCAGCATATTATAATTTTGTAATGTTTAATGTTAGTGTTATAATAATGATGAGTAATATGTTAATAATTCCAGAATTTTAAGATGAGAGAAATTAATAGATATTTCGCCGCCACTGTGCTTGACAAATAATAACATTATAATAAAATTTTTCAATACAATTTTCAATTTTAGGTTTTATATAACAATTTATAATATAAGAAAATGATATCTTAATAATTACAAATTTATAATCGTATAGCAAAAAAAAAATAATGAAAATACCTAGGCCCACTGGCAGCACTGCTTTTGACAGGTAAATCATATTACAATTTTATAAATTTCAAGGTTAGCTTTATAATAACAGTGAATAATATGTTAATAACTCCAAAGTTTTAAAATGGAAAAAATTTAATAAAAATGTCTCCACCACTGTGTTTAACAGATACCTCTGATAATAAAATTTTGCAATTTAATTTTAGGATTATATAACAGCTTATAATATAAGAAAATTCAAAATGATTTCTTGATCATTTCAAATTTATAATCGTAAGGAAAAATTAATGGAAATACCTCCGCCACTGCTTTTGACAGGTGCATCGTATTATAATTTTCAAAGTTAGCTTTATAATGATAGTGAATAATATGTTAATAACCCAAATTTTTAATATGGGAAAAAATTAATAGAACTACCACCAAACACAGTGGCGGAGATCACTGTGTTTGAAATCTCATAATAAAGTTTTGTAATTTTTAATATTAGCATAAATATATAGAAAAATCCAAATAATATGTTAATTTATAAAATGAAAAGATATTAATAGAAATTTATGCTTGTGTCCTTGACAAATAAGTTTTAATAAAATTGAAATTTACTATTTTAGCGTTAAATATGCAATTTTTTTAGAAATTTATAGATAAATTTTAAAATAGCCAATAAAATTTGGGTGTAAATAATGTAGAAAGAACTTACACCTTTCTGTATGTTGGATATATATATATATATACAGGGTGTTTTTGAAATGATTGCAGAAACTGCGGTAAAGTGATCCACAGGTGCCGATTGAAAAAAATTTTTAATCAATATACATCGAAAAACACTTCTTTAAGAAGTTGCGCCTTCTTGTATCGTTCATGTATACAGGGTGTTTCTAAAATACTTACGGAAATTCCTCTCATGTGATCTGCAAGTACGAACGATAAAAAAATTCCTTATGAGTTCACCACGACAAATTCTCCCTTAAAAAGTTACATCGATTTTTTAAATTCATTTGACACTTTCGACGTAATTTCTCCTATTCGTTCGCAGATCTCAGAAGGAGAATTTGAAGTTAGTCGACGCCCAAAACGAACAGAGACTAACGCGGTGCCAAAAGGAGTACCTGGACCTCGAAGTTCGAAAATACAAGAGGAAAAAGTTGCTCAGCTACCACCAGCTAGAACTGGAATTGCTTAGAGAAGTGCGTCTTTCGTATCACTGCGTCGACAAAGTTAATATCGTTTCTTTTTTTTTTTTAGGAATTAGCTAAACGGCATAATCAATTAGAACAAGCCCACATGATGCTGTCGAGGCACCACGACAAGACCCAAGAGTTAGAGTACAGGCAACAGAAAGCGGTCCACGCCCTGCGAGACGAACAGATCAAGAGCCAGCACGAAACGGAACTGGCCAACTTGGACGAATACATGAAGAGAGCGGAGAGGGACCTGAGGAAGAAGCACGCCCTAGAACTGAAGCAACAGCCCAAATCGCTGAAGCAGAAGGAGATGTTGGTGCGGAAGCAGTTCCGAGAGACCTGCAAGGTGCAGACGAAACAGTACAAAGCTCTCAAGGCGCAGATATTGGCCTCGACGCCCAAAGAGGATCAAAAAACCGTCATCAAGAAGCTCAAAGAGGAGCAGCGACGCAAACTGGCGCTGCTGGGTGACCAATACGAGCAGAGCATCATCGAGATGTTGCAGAAGCAGAGTCTGAAGTTGGACGAGAGCCAAGAGGTACCATCGTTAAATTTAAACCCGCCATTTTCACACGATTATTTCCAATTTCACAGCACGAACAGCAACAGTTGAGGAAACGATTGGACTACGAGCTGGAAATCCTCACTGCGTACCAAAGCAAGAATAAAATGCACGCTCAAGCCCAGCGGAACAGGGAAAGGAATGAACTCGAAGAGAGAGTGGAAGTGAGGCGAGCCCTCCTGGACCAGAAAGTTGGTTTTTTTATTTTAAATTGGAATAGTTCACGATTGATGTTTTTTTTTTTGTTTTTCTAGATGGAGTCTGAGAGCAGTCGATTTTTGGAGGAACGGGCTGAACGTATTAAATTGCTGCACCACAAGCAACAGCAAGAACTGGAGGGTTTTGACACGGAATCAGATCGTTTGGGCTTTAGGTATGTCAATTTATTTCCATCTAAAAGTCTGTTATTGGTAATTTGTTGCTGTAACATACAATTTTGTAAAAAAAAAAAAATTAAAAATTCGATTTTCCTATATTTAAATCGGGTGTTCCACGAGGTCAACATGTTGACACCAATGTTATTTGTGATTATCTAATCTAATATCTGAAATATGTTTTTTTTTATAATATTTTACTTCGAGATTAGAAAAAATAAAAATTCCCTTTATTTCTTAAAAATAATCATAAATGAAGCAACTTAGGACCATTATTATTCGTGATTTCTTTCATAGTATTTTTAGATGATATTTTATACATAAAAAGAACTGATATAATGTAAATTCCTCATTTTGCTTTGAAATACTCAAATCCCTAATATAAATGTATAACACCAGTGTTTCTCAGGGTACGCGCATTGGGACCATTGTCATTTTTACATTTTCCCCCCTATAATTAACAAAATTAGCGTTTTCTATATAATCTTTCACTTAAATTAAAAATGTTGTAAACTTTATTTTGGTGTGAAAACTTTAAAAATATTCTATATTTAAGTTATAAGTATTGCCAGGATGCCGCCATTTTCTTTTGCAATTATTAATATTTGTACGTGTGACGTATTTGAAATAGATTACTACCTACCATGATTTGTAAATTAGTAATTCTTATTTTAATTTTAACAATTTAAGTTTTCTATATTTTAAAGTTGGTGTTCCGCGGGGTAAACATATTAGGACCGTTATTATTCGCGATTTTTTTAAAAAATAGCCTGGAAATGCGTTTTTTACCATATTTGGCGTAAAATGGGGTATTCTTTATTTCGTTCTGAAATACTCATTCCGTGCATGTAACACTAGCGTTCCGCAGGGTAAATGAATTAGGAGCATTGTCACTTCCTATTGTTTTCTATATAATCTTTTACTGATAATAAAACATAATTAAAGACTTGTAAACATTAGTTTGTAAAGAAAACTTTTAATCTTCCACATTTGAGATAAAAATAAATAAATCGTTTGTGTTTGAACCTGTTATTAAGGCCATTATCATTTATAATTGTACAATCGCATTCAGCATGATTTGTAGATTAGTAATATCTTATTTTGATTTCAATTATTTTAATTCTCTATATTTTAAAATTGATGTTCCGCAGGGTAAACATTGTGACCATTATTATTCACAATTTTTTTTTTTTTAATAATAGTTCAGAGGTAAATTCTCCATCATATTTTGCGTAAAAAGAGTCCTATTCCTCCTCATTTTGCTTTGAGATACTCAAATCTTCACGTGCAATACTGGTGTTCCGCAGGGCAAGGAATTAGGACCGTGGTCATTTACATTTTTCCTTATAATTAAGAAAATTGGCGTTTTTTATGTATGATGTAATATAAATAATGATTTACATAAACACCAACATGATTGTAGATTTGCATACCTACCTTATTTTGACGTGAAAACTTTAAATATTTCAATATTTGAGTCATAAAGACGAATTTGAAAATTTA
Organism: Cetonia aurata; assembly: GCA_949128085.1. Taxonomy (NCBI): domain Eukaryota; kingdom Metazoa; phylum Arthropoda; class Insecta; order Coleoptera; family Scarabaeidae; genus Cetonia; species Cetonia aurata. Next base: position 2,616,020 of record OX421889.1, read on the forward strand.
AATCTCTTATTTTTAAAACTGGCGTCCTGCAGGGTATACAAACATGAAGGGCCATTATGATTTATAATTTGTTTATTACGATGCATAAAATATGTTTTCTAATGACATTTTATGTTGTTTATAATTTTTAATCGTTTCTTTTTCTGATCGCACAAGAACATTACGTCCTATTTTATAATAACTGGCGTTCCGCAGGGTAGACATCGTATCTTAGGACCGTTGTTATTAATAATTTGTCCCGTTTGCTTATTCTTCTTTTTAGCATTCTCTCTTTACTGTTGCAGCGCACTAGCGATAGCCGAAGCCACAGGCGAGAATTACCTGGACGATGATCGCAGCCTCTCAGGATCGATGCTGAGTTTGGCTCACTCGAACAGTTCGACAAGTTTTCCACCCGGTTCGCTATAAATACAGGAACAAAAAAGACATTCGCAAAGCAAAAAATACAAAAAATGAAACACACTCACCACACACACACACATATATATTATTATATACATATAAATACATAACCCGAAACCTGTACAAAATAAGATAAAATAACTCTTTCGTTTCCTTTTCGACTGGAACGGAAGGCGAATATGATATGTTGAGATCGTCAGGTGTCGATGATTCAAAGGATGGAGGAGCCAACGCAGGAAGAGATGGAAAGTGCAATATATATTTCCCTATTTTTTTTTTATTATCTTGGATTTTTGTGTTTTTCTGTTTCGTTGATTCCTGTTCTTCGTTTCGTTTTAAAGTCCGGCTCGATACGGTGTGAGAATTTTTTAGAAATGGAGGAAATCCGTAGACTTGTAGTGTTGTATATAACTATAAATAGTAATTAATATAATATATATTGCATATGTAAAACGATAGGTTTAAAGATCAGTGTCGGAGGTTAGGAACGAGAGGCGAAATCCAGGAACGGAACCTCGACTATGATAAAATGGTGATCCGTGTGTTGAAAATAGTGAATGAAAATACTTTACGTTGTATAGATTTATATATATATAAGGTTATATATAATTCTTTTTATTATAATTATTTCTATTTTAACCGAAGTCCTCTTTTTTTTTTTATCTAATTTTGCAAGTGTTTGTATATAATTTTTAATTATTTTATACGTTTATATAGAATGTTTTTTTTTTTTTATATGCGGATCGATACAATTTTCTTTTAATCGTCAAGTCAAAATTACTTAAATTTCCCATTTTCATGATAATTTGCAGCGATTAGAACTGTAGTACTGCGGGGTCAATATTTAGTACCATTTTTATATGTAATTGTTTATCATAATTAATATTTTGCATCTCTTCAACAATTTTGTACAAAGAAACCCCAGAAAATGCAGTTTTTCATATTTCAAACTGGTGTTCTGCAAGGTGAAAGTTTTATGACCATTATTATTCATACTCTCGATACGAAATTAAATTGTTTTGTTTTTTTTTTTGTCACTTTAAATGCATTCTAAATATATTTCCACCAAAAAAATTTCATTTCTCGTAGTCAAAGATACAGTAATGTAAGGTTAGAAGGTATTAGGACCATTATTATTTCTAATTCCGTCTCATAATCAATATTTTTTTTTACTTTCTTATAGTGAAGCTTAAAAAAGATTAATAAGAAATCGATGTAGGTTTACACTTTTTGGCTTAATAAAAATTCAGTTTTTTTATATTGAAACTGGTGTTCCGCAAGGTGAAAATTTTAGGACTATTATTCATATTTCTTTTTATACAGAGTTAGACCATGCAGGATACATTTTAGGTATTTCTATGCTTTCTATAACAATTTTAAAGAAGCAAATCGTGTTATTTTTGTAAAAATTCAGTTTTTAGCATTTCAAACTAGTGTTCCCCAAGGTGGAAGTTTCATGACCATCATTATTCATATTTTAGATATGAAATCAGATTGTTTTGGTTTCTGTTTGTCATGTTAAATGCATTCTAAATATATTTCCACCCGTAAAATAAAATTTCTCATAATTAAAGATACAATACTGTAAGGTGAGCAGGTATTAGGACCATTATTATTTCTAATTCCATGTCATAGTCAATTTTTTTTTTACTTTGCTATAGTGAAGTTTAAAAAATATTAAAAAAATTTTGAAGGTTTACACCTTTTAGTTTAATAAAAATTTAGTTTTTTTATATTTCAAATTGGTGTTCCGCAAGGTGAAAATTTTAGGACTTTTTTTTATACAGATTTAGACCATGCAGGATATATTTTAAGTATTTCTATGCTTTCTATAACAATTTTAAAGAAGAAAATCGTTTTGGTTTCGTAAAAATCCAGTTTTTCGCATTTCAAACTGGTGTTCCGCAAGGTGGGTGTTGTAGCACCATTATTGTTCATATTTTTGATACGAAATGAGATTGTTTTGGATTTTCTGCATGTCGGATGCATTTTAAATATGTGTCTTCCACGCCAAAGTTAAAATTTTGTGCAGTACCACAGGGTCAACACATCAGGACCATCGTTATTTGCAATTTTTTGCCGTAATTAACAGTTTTTATCATTCCTATAACAATTTGAAATAAAAAAATCGTTGTACGTTTGTGTTCCTTGATTTGGGGTCGTAAAAATTGAGTTTCTCAAATTTTAAACTGGTGTACCGCAAGGTGAAAGATTTAGGACCATTATTATTTATATTTATAGATTTTTTTTACTTAAAAATAATTGTCGAATTTGAAAATTTCATTTTTCCATACATCGTTAGTTTGATTTAAAGTAAATTTGTCCTCGTCAATTTACAACAATCCCGGGTTGGGATATGGGATCAGATTATTTTGAATTTTCAACATATTTTCGTGCATTCTGAGTATATCTCCATGCTAACATTTAAATTTTCTGCAATTAGAATTACAGTACTGTAGGGTAATGAACATACTAGGACCATTATTATTTTTAGTATTTTTGCCATATTTAATATTTTTTTTTATAGAAGTTATTATTAATATTTTTGATAGGAAATCAGTGCATTTTGAGCTTTGGTCATGGCAAAAAATTATGAATTTTCCACAACTAAAATTGCAGTTTCTCATGATAATGAATATATATGAAATGGTGTATTTGCTTGTATTGCTCAGTTTGGTCAAAAAAAATTCACAAATTTGAATCTGGTGTCCCCCAGGGTGTATAATCAATCTTAGGACCATTGTTATTAATAATTGATAAAAAAATTAATATTTTCTAATTTATTACATTTTAAGATCTTTGTTGTGCATATTTATCTTTCTCTTGTTCGTTTTTATATTCTTCTTTAATAACGTTTTAACTGAAATTGTATCGATCCCTACTTTATTCCTTTTTTTTTGTACGTTTAACCTAGTTTCTAATTGACGAATCAAATCGAAAGAATAACCTTCCGGAAATACCACAAAAAGATTGTCTCGCACACTTTCTTCCATGCTATAATAATAATTTCACTTCATTTGCTACCCGAAATACTTTACGTACCCTAGAAAAGACAGCATATGTATGACGAAGTATCGAAAGAGGATGGAGTCGTTGCTAGAAATCAGGTCGGAGGAGCATATCGTTCACTCCTTGTTCCTTACTTTGCACTTGTGGGAAACAACCTCCAGCCACCAACCACCGCGACCTATATCGTTTTAAATTTAATTCTCGTAGTAAGGGTGAATGTGTTATCCTGCAAGTGTTATATTCCGCAACTTATAATTCCCATACCAGCACACACTCCGAAGCCGAAACGATTGTAAAATTTGAGATTGTCGATTGTAATTTAACGATTATATATTTTATGGACTTTGTGTAGTTTACGCTTCAAGGATAATTGATAATTAATTATTAATATTAACCGGGAATAGTGATTGAAGGTGAGGCGATATGATATTTTCGAATTACGATTAGACAAATCAAAAAGGAACGAGGGGCAACAAAAGTAAACTAGTAAACTCGGAATGGCTCGATGTCGTATGGAAATATTCCAACGGAATGGGTATTTTGTGATGTCAGATGATTAGTCTGACGAGGAAAGGCACCCCCAAGTGTATCTCTGCCATTTTGATTAAATTTGAGAAGGAATGTAAAACACCGAAAAATATTTGACCAATGTGTTTATGATTGCCAGGAAATTGCCTTGGAAGTGATTATAAATAAAACTTTAATAATGAAATCATATAAAGGTGTGGCCAGTACGCGCGCACTTTAGCGCACTTGTACAAATGTAATTTTATTTTTAAAGTTTTATTTATAATCACTTACTGCATTGGCAATCATAAACACATTGGTTTGTCATGACTACGTCAAAAAGTAATTTATCTTCATGAGATGAGCAACTACACAGGAACTTTCTCGACTGTTACTGTTTGTATGTATTATATTACTTTTTTAATATTCTAATATTTAAATTTAATTCCAAAACTTATAAGAGAAATGATCAAAATCGGAGAGATGCACTTAGATTTCGCCTTTCCCAGTGAGTGGCACAGAATCTGCATTTTGCTTATTTTTGATTAAATCATTAAAAATTTAAATTACATCCTGACAAATACTATTAAATTTTTTCAAATTCTTTTTATATAATTTCTAAGACAGCGGGGTATTTTCTGCGAGGTCATTCCGTTTACTAGTTTCCAAAAAAGATCTTTCAACAAATTCAGCCAGGTAATCAATCAATAAAAATCAATCAATTAACAAAACTTTTAGAGATTTCTATTCGAATAATAGAGAAAAGTTACTTATTATAATTATATTATATAAAACAAATGGTAGTTAAATAATCCATTCACACAAAAACACAAGTAGAAACCATATAGATTGTGTCTACTTGAGATGGAATCATTTAACCGGTAAATTTTTATAGTTTTAAGGAAGAAAAGCAATTCTGTTGACCCATATGCTAAGTTTGTTAAAAAATGTGAGTTTCTCATATTTGAAACTGGCGTACCGCAAGGTGAAAGTTTTAGGACCATTATTATTTATATTTATTTCTATAAAGCATCACACCGATTTTTTTACTTAAAAATAATCGTTGTCGAATACCTTACTGTGACGTAAAAAAATTTCATTTTCCATAGATATTATCAAATTTTTTTTTATCATTACTTTGATTTAACATAAATTCGGCATTGTTAATTCACAACAACAACCCTCAACTTGGGATAAGGTATCACATTGTTTTGAATTTTCAGCATATAGTATGTATTCTGCATATATTTCCATGGAAAAATTAAAATTTACTGCAATTAGAACTATAGTACTGTAGGGTGAACAACTAGGACCATTATTGTTTATAATTTGTTGTTTGTTTTTTTTTTTCTAGATTAAATATCAATAACATAAGATAATATTTTAGAAAGAATGACTTTTTTTCCCTATAACTAATAATAAGTAAGTTATCCATGTAGTTCCAACTTAAGTAGACACACTGTATAAAAGTGAAAAAATAAAGAATAACGAGGCTTGCTTTCGTTGAAACTTCTTATTGTTAACGATAAAATAAGAGTTGTACATATTTATAGTAAGGTATACTGTGAAACTATGTAGGTAAATTTAATGTTCGTAATGTTGATGAGTTTTGTTCGCAAATGTGACATGTTAATAAACCAGGTTTTGAAGCTCTAAAGAAAAAAATAATAAATTATGCCCCCAATTAAATAAATATTAGCGTTAAATATAACATAACAAAGAGATATGATCAAGAATAGAAACTTATCCCTCGTTATTATTGTAAACATGGTTTAATTTTATTTTTTTTTATATAAATTATCACCAAAAGCAATATTCAAATCACCCTCGATTATATCTTAAATTAATCTTGCTTAACCCTGAAAACACAGTCATCTGAAACATTAACTTTGTTTCTATCACAACAGATAGGATATACAGAATGATTACACCGAGTTTGCATAATATGTCTACAGGAGAAAAAAAAAAGTACATTCACAATAACAACGATGATAAATACATGTTCTTGTCACAGGTGAATATTATTAGAAAACTATTCTTTTTCTTGTTTTTCTCATTGAACCGTCATTGGTGATAAAAATGCATATTAATTTATTTTTTGCTTTTAATACTTTCAATGTTACAATGATATGTGTATTTTATACATAATAATGATAATAATAATACAAAGTATAAATAAAAATCAGTGCTTTAGTTTCATTGTTATTTGTATAGTATATGAAGGATCACAATATAAACCTTTTTAAGTTCTAACGTTGCACCTTTTATTTATCGCCGAGAGTTCGCGTTATCAAATTTATATTGTATTTCGTGGAATATTCAATAATTTTTTTGCTAGTAGTGGCGTAAAATGTTTGTGGATTAATAATTTGTGGAAATTAGTAAGTGTTTGCGACATGTCATGAATGAAGTCGGTAATGCGAAAGAACGCGATGGTGACAGATTTTCTATTTCATAAAAATCTGTAAAAAATATAATTAGTTAATCCTGTTTTATGGCGTCAAGTGTATCCCGGGTGAACGGTAATTATGATGAAGAAATATTTTGACGATTTGTAACTGAATAATCGTGGAAGAACAAAAAAAAAATAATTCAATAGCATAATCACAGACACGAGATCATGTTCTCATAGCTGTGATAATACATAACATATTTTATATATTACGGAAGTGTAAAGACAATTTTGAAAATATTACTTGAGGTGTATGAAATACGATTACAAAAATAAGAATGTAACAAAATGTCATATCTCTGCTACATCTAATAAATACATCGGGATTTTTATTATATTATTGAATGTGTTAGTAAAAGTTTACAGATTCCTGTAGTGTGTCGTCGATTTCTCTACTATTGTTTCAGAGATGGCGCCACATACTTGGCTGCAGTACCTATAATAATCAATTCTAGTAATCATGGTCAAAAACTCTATGCGGGCGGCTCCAATTCCTTCAGGAATATATAGCCTTATATATATATAATAATCGTAAATTTTCAAGAAAGTAACTGAAAATAAAAGAATCTAACAAAATGTCAAATCTCTGCTTAACTTTTCACATAATCATTTCTTTCAGCCTCATTTGAATCGCATATTTAGTTCTAGAACACTTCACGAGAGGGCGCCGAACAGTTTCCCTGATCGAAACCAAAACTGGAAAGCATAGATTTCTGCAACAGTTCAAACAGTTTGTCAAAAGCGTGCGCAGATCGGAATTGCACTTTTTTAAATTCTTGTTAAAATAATGTTATGTTGTATATGACCTAAATATATATTTACACTGAAATTTTGACGGCTTTCTGTAAAGTAGTTTTTGAAATATAAATTTTTTAAGATCTTTATACGTCACAAGTACGTCGTAAAATTTTATAAATGAACGAGAATATATGGCATCCCGCATCACAGATTGCAGTCATTTATGGAGAACAATGACAAAGGATAAAGACAAATTTACCGGCTGCGAAATACGATATTATTAAGGTGCTATGCAGGTTATGGTCACAAAGAAATGTGGGATTCGGCATTATTTCTGCATCTTGTTTTAGTTTGCGTTTAAAGTTCTCCAATTTATCGTAAAAGAACGAATTCTGAAAGATTATAACCTCCAAACCTCTAAATTACTTACCGAAATCTCGACGTAAATGATCCCAAAGAAGAAGCAGGTTTAAAATTAATAAATAAATTCGCAATTTACATAATAACAACAAGGTGTTTAGACTTTTATTTATATTATCGTACATCATATTTCATATATTAGTTTGTTTGTTTATTTCAATTATTATATTTATATAATATTTATAACATTATACATCTTATAGTTTAAATATAAATATATATTAATCAATATTATATTTAAATATTCTTTTTTCTTCAAACTATACAAATCCATCAGAATAAAAAATAACTTATCTGTACAAATAATATTTTCTCTCGTATACATTAAAAAAAAAATGGAAACCGAACGACTAAAAGAGATGCATATACAGCGTACTGTTTTTTTTTAACAATTTAAAAGGGTTTAAAGGATATATACAAATAAAAAAAAACATTAAAAAACCAATAGAAAATAATTTTAAATCTTTTTTTTACTCTAATGAGATTTTTATCACAATTTCTTTCTTTTTACTTAGTTTAAATTTCTGTTTTAAACATAATGCATTAAAATATATTACTTAAACTTTTTAAAATACCAAGGCGCTAAAGTGAAATCAATTTAAAATCAATCCTGAATTAGAATTAGTTGTGCTTTAATACTGCAATATATAATAATAAAAAATCTACCGCATATGTATGCGAACATCATATGTGAATCTGCTACATCAATTTTTAACACATTTAATAAGAATTGAAAGAATCAATAATACAAATCTCTCTCGCGCGTGTGTGTGTGTTTTATCGTTTTAAAAGCGATTGCGAATCCCAAAACAGTGAACACCGACTATTAAGTTAAAATTATTGGAATAATTAGTTGAACATCACAAATCTTTCACCGTCTACCTCATCAGTTCAAATTGATACGTTAGAAAAGCAGTTCGATAGCTGGGAGGAGTAAAGGCAAATATTACGTATTCAAGATTCGAAAGATCAGTTCGAGAGTGATAGCGTTCTCGCCTAAGTTATTCGAAGTGATCCTGTGCAAGACGGGGATCAGTTCGTTGTCTAAGTTTTTCATGTATATCGGGGGTAGTTTTACGTTGTTGCTGCCCGCGCTGTAAGATACCTGCGAAATTAATTAAAATTAGGTAAAATTTATATAGTATATAAATTTATATATATAATTAAGGTAATGCTACCCTTGTTTTCTTGAATTTCAATGGTAAATTTTAATCTGTAGTGGTAAGAATTATTAGTATTATTTCTAGTCAGTTGCACGTCTGTTAATAGCTACATTTGTAAAAAATTTTCTGCATTTCTACTAAAATAAAAATATTTTTTCATATTTTACCATAAAAATAAAATTGGCATACGATTTACAAAACAATCTTTATATAAAACACAAAATTTTCAAATTAAAAGAAAAAATGTTAATTTTATCAAAAAAAAAAATTAAATTTTTGTGTAAATACAAAAAAACAAAAAATTACTATCATTGGAAAAACCTAAAAATCAAGAAAATATATATTTTTGATTGAAACAAAAAGAATTCAAACAATTTCACTATTAATATTAATAAGTAAGTTAATAACTAACTTGATCATACAAAGCTGGCAAAAAGTCTCTCTCGCAACCGGAAACTTTAAAATCACTTACATTCTCAACGTGCAGAGTTGTCCGTATCCCAATCTTATAGAAATTATTACTCGTCAACAGATCCAAATATTTCACCAACGCCTGACAGGTAGCTTTCGATATGCTCTCGGAGATCTTCGAAATATCTATGGGATCTTTAGCTTTCGAATGCTCATCCGTATTCTGCAATATAAACACCTCGGTCCACCTGATCAACCGATTCCCGCTGTTACAGATGAAATCTTTCCCGTTGTGCACTCGTATGGAGGGAACGCCCGATAAGTTCTGATTATCTATCGGAGAAGTCACCCTGAAACGATCGTTTATACGTAGCACCTTTAAATATAGCCGATCTGGACAAAAAGGTAATCACCCGATGTTAAAATTAGCATCCGATTCGCCCCAAACGATACTGACTGTCTCGTCGGACGGTGCGTTGACACAACCGCATTGTATCGTGTAATTCTTCATGTTCCTCAAGCTGTCGCGCAAGGTGACCATGTTCTCGGGTGGGATTTGGATCATTAGACCGTCCTCGATGATGCTGCTTTTGGCTGTTAGGCCACTCGTTGATTTTAGGGCACCGTTAAAGACGATAAAACTAGCACCCGTTACTAAAAAAAAAAGAGGTTTAGGCGTTAGTTTTAATAGGGGATTCAGTCTAACGATGAGGAAAATCACCTTTTCTAGGCTTGTTTAAGATGTTTATAGCGTGAGTGGTGTAGGAATTCTCGCTACTGGCTTGAGTGTCTTGAACGCAAACCAGGTGCGAGTCGGCTTTCGTGCTGAAGTTGCCACCGAAGGCTAAAATGTGGTCGCTAGAGTTGTTCAAAGATTTCATTACCTAGAATGATGATTAAAGATTAAAAAAAGCAGATATCAGACATAACCATTAATTTTGTTTGGTTATGACAACCAGGGATTAAAAAGGTTCAAAAAAATAACTGTTTCAAACTATTATATATCGGTTCTGACTCAAACAGTTATGAGAATCGAAATAATCCCAAAACAGTTATTATTATAACGGTTCTGACCTAATATCAGTTTCGGTTACTGTTCTATATCTGTTTTTATATCGGTTCTTTTCACTTCTATATCGATTTATAGAAGCTACAATACAAATATTAAGAAAAAACAGACACAAATTACAAAAATATAACAAATGAAATATCAGATATCAAACACACAGATGTGAATACCTTTCAGCAATTATCAGTCACACTCCAAAAAATAATGGAAAGAAACCAAACAACAACAAGAATTAAAAGGAGAGAGGAATGTCCAAACGAGACAAATTATATAGAAAATACACAAAACACCCTCAAAATGAAAACCTTAAGAACGTATACTCTGAGACAAAAAAACAGACACTGAATATGATAAAGAATGCAAAAAAGGAATACTACAGAAAAAAATTCGAAAGGTATCGAACCGAACCATCAAAAACATGGAACTTAATAACTAAAGATGTTAACAAGAAAAATGCAAGACGCCTACAAATTCAAGCCATAGAAAGGGAAGACGCCACAATAACAACAGACTCAGATGAAATAGCTCGAGAAATAAATAAATACTTTGCGACCATAGGGAAAAAATTGGCGGATAGACAGATTGCAAAATTAGGAAGAACCGATAAACACCCCGAAATTAAAAACGCAATTCAAAATCAAAGAAGCAACCGAGGAAGAAGTACAAAAAATCATAGTAGAATAAAAAGACAACAAAGCACCAGGATTCGACAAAATAACACCAAACATAATTAAACAAAACAGAAACTATTTAGCAGCAATTTTGGAAGAGTTAATCAATAACGTAATAAAGACTGGGACATTTCCGGAATATTTAAAAAGAACACAAATTGTGCCTATATATAAGAAAGGAAACGCACTATATCCTGAAAACTACAGACCGATATGCCTATTATCTATATTATCAAAAATCTTAGAAATTTCCATAGATGGTGCCACTTAAAAGATGCTTAAAGATGTTTGAATTTTGTAAAAAGCAGTTGCTAAAGAATGTGAATTACTCCAGTTCGCTATCACACTATTCTGTTTTATTACGTGGAAACAAAGATGGCGCTACGATCGAAAGAATTTCTTTACACCTGGGGGTTTATTCTTGAATGTGTGCGATCGACTAATTTTGTGCGACACGTCAAATTTGTATGCGACATCAACGACGTCCAATTCTTGAACCGTTCGACGCTGTCGTGCGCGGTAAGTGGCGCACACTTTTTAGCGTCTGCTTAAAAGTAGACGACACGCACACTTTTTGAGCAGCAAAGTTAGCTCCGTGTTCGGTTGCGTTCTTACTTCACACTGTCACTTGTCACTTTTATGGGCTTTTATTCGCTTTCAATTTTAAGTCCTGCCAAGTCTATTTTAATTATAAAATAAAATGATGTTAAGAAAATGTAACAATATAAAAAAAAAAGGAATAATACCTTTCTCCACTGATTCCAATTTTTTTGCGCCGGTCCCACCGCATTTAATATGATACTTACATCGTTCCACAAAGATTGGGAGTTTTTATAGGTAAATGTAGATGTAAATCTTCCGCTTTTTAATTGCGGATTTCTTTCCAAAAAATCTAACAGCATATGTTTTTGCTCGTCACTAATTCTAATCATTTTTGACCCCGTTGTTCCAGTAACTTCAGTTAGATTTGCCATTTTGCCGTGGGGATATCCCCGCGTATAACTACTGTATGTATGTATAGGTATGCTATTGACGCTAATGTACTAGACTAGACTATTTAACCAAGCATCACTAGCGCATTTAATTTTATAGAACAAAATTTTTAAATTCACGATCGGTTTCAATTTAAATTTAAATAGAGGGTAGCGAAATAAAGATTTCGTATCTAGGTACAAAGCCATTAAATGCATATAAAAAACCAATAATTGTATATGAAAAAGGCGGCTTTATTAATCTTCCATTGGTAACCCTGCATTTTACGGCGTTGTCACATACAGGGGTATTTCACTTATATGTGAACTACCAGTAATAAATTGTTAGACAAAGACGGGTATAATGGTATTTTGCGACAAATATAATAGATGGCAAATACAGTCATTTATAGATAACTGTTGTACCGATAAAGTTTTCACATGCGAAAACGTTTCCGTTGAAGTGTCGCCGTGTCGCCATTTTCAACTGACGTTGTTTACTGTGCAGGTTGTCAACACGTGGATAGCATCTGAATCGTTGTTTATAGCCCGTTTTCCATTGTCAGTTTCGCGAATTTTTATTTTTTTTGTGTTTTTATTTTTATAGTTTTTATTTGGATTTTGGAATTTTGTTTTATTCTATTTTATTTTGGTGTTTGGATTTTATTGTATTAGTTTACGTTGTACATATAGTTTTAAAGACATTTACTAGGACAGTACATTCATTGCGTTACAGGTAAGTACACTATCAAAAATGTTTTGGCAATACTAATATCATGCATACATAATTGCAGTTGTACTACATCCACTAGTACACTATGGTGCGCTACAGAAATTGTGCTGTAAGGGGTTGCGACAATAAGGATGCACCAAGGCATTCTTTTCCCAATCCAGTGAAGAATATGGGCCTTTACAATACTTGGGCAATAGCTTGCAAAAACAGCAACATAACATCATCAGACCCCGGCTTAGTATATCGTTCATACCGAGTATGTCATATTCACTTCAAGGCAGAAGATGTAGCATCATACAATAGACTGAAACAGACAGCAATTCCTACCTTATTTTTACCAGCTGTAAAGCCACAATCTCATGTTGGTATGTATAATTATTTTTTGAAAGAATAATGTATAGAATATAGCATATGGAAATCAAATAATAACGATATCTAACTGTGACATTTAACTTTAGATTAGAAATTTTATTATTATCATTGATTACATTTTAGATTTGCCAGTATCATCGCAGATATCTACATTGATTTCTACTGATCCTGAGCCCCAAGAAGTTCATGGTAATTAGTAAATTTGTTTTAAATTGTGTTAATGTTCCTATTTTAAATCGCATATTATTGTTTTAGTTACAACACCAACTGGTAGCAGTGAGGAGTCTTTGCTTAAGAAAGGCAACATTACACCAACTGGTCACACTGTTGAGCAGCCCAGTACTTCTACTTCTAGTAAGTGTATTTTGTTTAATGAACAGTGGTTGATTGTACTTTTTCTAGAAATTTCAAAATAGAAAAATATACATACATTCACATACTAATCAACTTGAACAATCCCTTTAAAAAGACGAAGCTCTCATGTAGTATTTGTATTCGTTTTAAGGTGCGTTGTTAAGTGTTGCTGGAGTAACAAGAGTTAGAGAGCTTGGCCGAAAAGCTAGGAAATTGTATACTCATGCCAAACGACTAAAAGCAACTGCATCAATGTACCGAAGAAAGTCAACACATTATAAAAAGAAATACCAGACATTAAAAAACATGACTAATGATGAATTGGTTGATAAATTGACTGCCCCACTCCGTAACACCGTTAGGGAATTTATTAAGAGGCAAATTAAATTAGGAGACTCAAAACCTGCAGGAAGACGATATTCACTGAATGATGGGATTTTGGGTTTAATCCTACATAAACAGAGTCCCCGTGGATATCGTCTATTTTCCAAAATCTTTGCTACGCCTTCAGTCAGCACCATAAACAGACTACTTCAAAAGGTACCCATCAATCCAGGGCTTAATGATTTAATTTTTCAAAATTTCAAGAAGAGTGTGGACCATTTGCCACAGAAAGAGAGATTGTGTTCCCTGTTGTTCGACGAAATGAGTATCCAGCCACATTTGCAATTAGAGAGGGGTACAAATGAAGTTTGTGGTTTTGAAAACTTGGGGCACAGAACAAGCAATGCTATTGCGGACCATGCCGAAGTATTTATTATTAAAGGGATTGTTGGAAAATACAAGCAGCCGTTATGTTACACATTTAGCAGAAGTACCATAAAATCAATGGATTTAGTACGATTATTAAAACAGTTAATAAGCAAGTGTGAAGATTGTGGCCTTCAAGTAGTTGCCACTGTTTCTGACCAAGGATCCACCAATGTGGCAGCTATAAATTATTTAAAAAGAATAACAGCTGAGAACAACAGACGCCAAGGCATTGAAGCAGATAATCGTTTTTACAAAGTCAACGGAAGAAATGTAATCCACATATATGATCCTCCTCATTTACTCAAAGGAATACGAAATAATTTATTGACAAAAAATTTGGTTTGGGAAGAAGGAAATGAAAAACATATAGCTAGGTGGAGTGATATTGAAGTCGCATTTAATATTGATAGTTCTCCAGGCCAACTTCGGAGTATGCCGAAGCTCACCACATTTCACGTTGAAAAAAATAAAATAAAAAAAATGAAAGTATCGTATGCTGCACAAGTGTTAAGTCATTCAGTAGCTGCGGTTATCAGTCTATTTGCTCGTTCAGGTAAGCAATCGCATCCGTGTAAGTACAGTAGACACTCAGTTATTCATGGCCTGATTAATTAATATGCAGCTTAACAGTGCAAACAGCTCAAAACCACTTATCATCAATAACACTACAAAACAGTTTAGATTTAATGACAATTTCAACAAATACTTCAGAATTAATGTGCAATGATGATGAAAAACTTAGAGATGTTTCATTTTCTTGTGTTTTGTTGTTTATTTTTAATATTCATTCATAATTTACACAAAATTTAATAACGTTTTTTTTTTCTAATTCCTACTTTTAGTTGCACTGTTTCTCAGTAATTAACCTTGGACAATTGTCAGTTTACTATACTGGGTATAATCAACAGAAAATGTACTAATATGGAATTTGTATTGACAGGTATTGTAGGAGATGAAGGACAACATCTTCAGGTTGAGGCCAAAAGCACGTCTATTATGTGCAAATTTTTCGATGATTTATTTGATTCCGTAAATGGAAGTACCCTTTATCCCCAAAGAGGTAAAGAATTACGGTGCGCAGTGAGCTCATCTTCAGATCACCTGAAGTTTTGGGTTGAGGCAAAAAGAAAATTGAGAAGCATGTATTTTCAAAAAGAAGGTACTAATGAGAAAGTCGTCCCTCCATCTTTAAATAATTGGATAACCACAATCACCGGATTTGAGGAACTTTTGAAAATAGTAGAGGCGTCCAATTCTTCTTTCTTTAAGCCCCGGGACGTGAATCAAGATGCTGTGGAGAATTTCTTTGGACAGGTCCGACAACATGGGCATCGAAATATTAACCCAACACCCACAAACTTTAAATACTCATTTAGGACACTACTTTTAAATAATATCGCGAGTGTTCACTCTATATCGGCAAATTGTCAGAAGGATAACTGTAGTAACGCTATCAGCAACATAAGAGTATTTATTTCTACCCCAGCCATCCCTCATGTTTCACCTCATGAGGAAAGCCCAACACTACAAGTGCAACCTCATAATAAACAACTTCGTTGTCTTGATAAAATTGTGATTGGCTATGTTGGTGGATATATAACCAAATATGTTAAGCAATTAGAACTATGTGACATTTGCAAGGGAAATATTATTGCCTCTAATGTTTCAAGTGAATGGCACTCTTTAGTATCTCAAAAAGAATATGGAAGAAATGTTCCTAGTAAATTAAAATATTGTACCCCCGAATATTTAGATTCGTTAATTAATATCTACGATTTAGTTAAGAAACATTATCCAACTATATGTTATCAGAAATATAGTTACCAAAAATTACTTAGAATAGTTGACGATAATGTTTATTTTAATTTCAAAACTTATTGTGGACATAATTCAAATGTACGCCAAACGACCATCGAAAAGTTTACCATGCTATGCTGTTTCAATTACATCAACTGCTTAAATAATGTTTTAAAAGGAAAATTAAATATTAATAATTATGTTGATAACAATTATAAACAAGCGCATGATTTGTATTGCAAAAGAGTATTAAAAAGAAATAAACAAAATTTACAGTAACCATGATTTTGCATTTTATTATTATTTGTACTTATATGTGTTTTGTAAAATTGGTGATACACGAATTGAATATTTTTTATACAAAGTTAATTTAACTAATAAGTTTGGTATTCCTTATCACTAATTTTTCAAAACAAGTTATAAATGGCAAGATAAATTAATCCATGAAACATGAATACGCATTTGAAGTGATAGAATATCTCACATTTTTTAGTAATAGGAGTTATTTCTATATTCAATCTAATTATTTAATAATCTAACATGTTATTTAAGTTTTGTGTTAACAATCATTTTGACACAAAACTCTTATAATAAAGTAGATTATTAAATAATTTGGTTGAATATAGAAATAACTTCAACTTAAAATCAATTTTATTAATTTATTTTTTTAATTTTAAATGTACCGGTGCAGTCGTGCTTTGCGAAAGATCCGATAGGTGTCGTCTTTTATGAAATCAGGTTTGTGTATTAAGTGAATCTTCTATAGTATATCTTTTCTATGGTCACATAAGACCACACGATACACCTAAATGGCGAGTCGCGTGGAATTCAAGAACACCAATTTGTAGACGCATGCGGTACAAAGTGTGCGACATCGAAAGTAGACCCTTTGAGTCGCACGCATTCAAGAATAACCCCCCTGGAATCTTCTATTGCTTTTTTTTATTTAGAGTTTTAAAATCAAAGCAAATGTTATTATTTGTGTTAGTTTCGAAAATTCAACAATTTCGTGCATACTTATTTGCGTTTAAAGAAAACAAGAGTAATGTCCATTTTTGTCTGTATTATAAGCACCAGACATTTGGTGAAAAAGGGGTGATATCACTGAAAAACAACGGTTAGACAAGGAATGCGTTTTCCTGCGAAAAGTTGATGAGTCGTGCCGTGCGAAGTGGTTAGAGGACATTAGTTAGAGACGATAAAAGTAGTGCCGTTAATACAGTTTGAGTTGTTAGATATAATAAGAAGTTGTAATACCGAGTAAATAAGTAAAACCAAGGTTGAAATAGTAGATAACAGTATTAAAATTTTGAATATATAAAAGAAAATTTCTCTAAATTAATCTGCTTAATAAAATTACCTGATCATAACGATTTTCCGGAATAGTCACAGTGGTATTCTTGTCCTCCATGTGTATCGTCAATCCTCGTATGTTCGGTAGAGTGTATGAAAAGTTCCTGAAATCCTAGCACACCGCAAAACTTCACCATCGTATCGACAAAAAAGAAAAACCAATTACTAACACTTACGGCTAAAATATTAATGATGGTGTGTCCAATCTCAACGAAAACACTATCCCGATGTCTCGTCGATATGATAGGACTCGGATAGTACCTATATTCAGCGCCTAGACGCAGCACCAGCCTCAAGGGGAAGATCTTAGCCCATGGGGTTTCCCATCTGTGTATCAGCAAACCTATCAGGTACGGTTCTGAAGGTCGTATAAGGTTTTGTAAACATTGAAATGTCGGTCTGATGTATAAAAACCCAGCGTGGTTCTTGAAACCCAGGAAATTCGGGTTGTTGTGCAAGGATAAGCCCATTTCCGTGACTGTAGTTCCTGTGAAGTGCGATTATTATTTTGGTGTTTTTTTCCCCCACAAAACGATTACCTTTAACAGCGTCGTTGTAAATGCTATTGATGTGGTGGAAGATGTCTACAGGGATTGTTTTTTCTTCCTCGATTAATTCTATCACGTAAACTATTTCGTCTTGGCCTACGGATATTAGGCCGTCGCTTGAGAAGCACCAAGCTTTTTTATTGATGCAACAATCCACTAAAAAATTGCGCGGAATCATCACTTAAAAGAATCTATTGATATTTTTAACTTGTCATAATTGAGCTAAGTGAATTTCTTTCGATGGAAGATACTGTGAAATTATCAGAGTTAACGAATTGTTGTTTTGAAATCGCAAATGAAATAAACGAACCAAAATGTTATTTTGTTTCAATATATTAGTCGTGTTTCAATGCTTACTGGTTCTTATTGTAACATAAATATGCAGGATCCTTCGCAAAGCGAACATTAACTTTTCATATATGTACATATGTATTTCATAATTTTTGATAAATTAAAGAATTTTTCCAAATAAATGCTTCTAGTAGAAGAATTCCATGATTAATTTCATGAGAATGCAAAGTTATAAGAGTGAACCAAGTGCTGTTTTGAAATTAGAAATGAAATAAACGATTTTGTCACCGAAATAAATTTAATATTCCAAAGTATAAAATTAACTGTAAAAGAGGAAATGAACAAACAACTTCTGTATCTCGATAGCTTAGTGATTAGGAGCAACAACAAATTAGAAATAAACATCTATAGAATACTATTAGATTTATAATGGCTGATTAAATTCATTGCGGACGAAATAAAATAGCCGGCATTAATTTCTTGATAACTTTCCCACTTAATGAGATCAGATTTGATAGAGAATTACAGTATATTAAAGGGAGTTCGACATAAATTCATAATTTATTAATAGTTTTTTTTCAGTATACTTATATAAGCTCTTGACCTAAATTCTCCAAAACGAAGGTAAATTTTTTTTCTGCAATAAAGTTTATGTTGGACAAACAAAGCGAGCACTTGGAACTAGATTTAAGGAACACATTGCACATTATCGATACGGGAGCCTTAAGTAATCCAGTGTGGCACAGCATATTAATAACACGGGACATAAGATCAATATGGAGAACACAACTAAAAAAATGTAATATCTCCGAGAGAATTAAACGCTTTTGAAAGTATTCATGTCAAAAGAGAACCTAAAAATTTATTGAATCGAGAACATGGCTGATGAATTTATTAGGGTAAACACATTTATTTCCCGGTTACATTTTTGTATGAGTTCTCAGAATTCTAGCAGGTTAAAATTAAACTTTAAAAGGAAAAAGCAGTTGTAATTAGGTCGAAACGTTTAGTAGCAATAGGAATGAAATACAATTACGACATAAGAAAATAAACAAGCCGAAATAAACTATCAGAAAAAAAAAGTTCTTAATTCAATTCTTAAAATTTAGAACTTAACGGTGTCAATACTTGACTATTTATTATATTAACATGAACATATATGATCTTACGCAAGGAAAACATTAATTTTTTACAAATTACATATGATACAGCCTAAGGGTTTAGTAAAATTATCTATCTATCTATCCTAGGTCTGGCATTTATAAAATTGAGCGCGAGGACTACAATAAAGTTTATGTTGGACAAACAAAGCGAACACTTGGAACTAAATTTAAAGAACACATTGCACATTATCGACACGGGAGGCTTGAGTCATCCAGTGTGGCACAGCATATTAATGACACGGGACATAAGATCAATATTGACAACCTCGAACAACTAAAAAATGTAATATCCCCGGGAGAATTAAACGCTTTCGAAAGCATTCATATCGAAAGAGAACCTAAAACTTTATTGAATCGAGAACATGGCTGATGAATTTATTAGGGTGAACACATTTATTCCCCGGTTGCATTTTTGTATGAGTTCTCAGAATTCTAGCTGGTTGAAATTAAGCTTAAACGGAAAAAAGCAGTTGTAATTGGGTCGAAACGTTTAGTAGTAATAGAGTGTTTTAATACGTACTGTTTATTATTTTAACATGAACGTGCAGGTTCCTTTGCAGAGCGAACGTTAACTTTTCACACTTCAAAGTCTCCACGATGTTCTCCCCGTTGACACATTCGATATATGTGATATCTACAGACGGAATTAATCCCACATTAATTAACAAAAAATCACCAGCATCGATACTCACCAGATTTGAAAACAGTCACCGTCGGAGGTAAAGCATCAGTTCCACTCGCTATAAAACTCTTAGTTTGCGGATCGATGGTTGGAACGTTACGATTAGGTTTTGTGGGAGCTTGAACTTGTTTCTTCGTGGAAGCAGAACTACCCGAAGAACTTCCTCCGCTAGTGGAATTTTGTGTCGTGTTGTAATTGAAATCTGTGTCTAGAGTCGTGAGATCACTACCCGGTCGAATACCATCGCAGAACATGACACTTTTATTCGTTTTACCTTTCGACGAACCTATCAAGTAAATATTTATAATCTTCTTTTCTCGACCTTTAATTATTTTGGTATTTTCCCTTGATTTTTAGGTCGATCAATATTTTCTCTTTGTTTTATTAATATCGATTAATGATAATACCGTAACGTTATGTATGTATGAAATGTTTTTTATCATTAATCGAATTAAAAGCCAAGAAAAAAAACTATCAAACAAATTTTTGTGTTTCTGAATAAGTAACAAGAAAGAAAATTCCAAATCTTACCTTTTCGCTTTAATACACCGACCGGAACCATTACAGTCGGGGGATTTTGTGCGACAGAGCCGACTTGTTGCATCGGAGGGACAACGGAACAATACTCCATCGGATTGTTGGGATTCGGCTGCTTATTCGGTGAGTTCGTTTGGGAAACTTCACTCCCCGAGCTGCTGTTCGTGTCCGTATTGAGGATCGCATAGCATTTCGCACAGACCCGAGCTTCCGCGTCCAAATATTCCAGTCGATATTTCAGATTGCAACACTTCGAACACAACACCTGAAGAGATATAATGCTTTTTACGAATGAATTCCTCCTAGTGATAATGATTTTTACCAATCCGCAAGCTCGACAATGGTGTCTTCGTTTAATCACGGTGAATCTGGCATCGCAGTGCAGGCAACTTAGAGCGTCTGAATCCGGTATCCATAATGGAGCTTCTTTACCGAGCCACAACCCTGGAACATCACCATTTATTTATCGATTTTATGTATTTTTACTTAAATTTGTGGAAATTTGGAAAATCATGAAAGATTTCGTGAAACACGTAAGAAGTTTCTGTTCCGATGTTCTTAAAATAGTAGATTGAAACCTAACAAACAAAAAGACTTTCTTAAAAATTTCAAAAACGAATCGGATAATTTAAGAAAACTAAACGCCAAAATATATTGTTTTAAACGACCGTTAAAATGATGGATTACTCAATTTTTGCCCCTCCATAATACTTTTTACGTATTTCCCAGATTTCCAGAAAAGTTTTTAAATCAACACCCGATATAATCCATCTCACTCACCAACTATATTCTCAGAATTCCCGTCATTATTCGCAACGTTACTGTTCGATTCGCCGACCGGCTGAACGCCAGCTTCTGCAGCGCACGCGTTGTCCATCTCGATCGAATTCGAAGGATTCTGATTGGTGGTCGTGGCTTCGGTCGACAAATCTGTGGCGTTTAGAGTGTCTGCGACAGGCGGCGCTGATTCTTTGTTCTCTTTCGACTTGAGTTCTTCTTTCTGCTTTCCCGCCAACGCGTCCGTGCGCATGTCGTCATCTTCGGTGTCCGATTCGGTGGAATCGGTCAGCACTTCCGTGGACGCTTCGGAAAAGGTGGGAGACACTGAGGGTGAGGTGTCGGATTCGTCTTGACTGGAAGCGGCTTCCTTTTCCGCCGTTTTTCGCGTGTTTGCGGTTTGGAGTTCCTTCGATATGTAAACGTTGTTGTATGGGGTCGATCCCGGGTTGCCTTCGTGAGAATATTTAGAATGTTAATTGTTTTTTTATTGTAAAGGAAAAAAATACAATTTTTTTTTTAATATAATTTATATATTTATTTATTGTTCTGAACCCAATAATTCATGTTAAGCAGAATAACTTATTATGGTGCCCTTGTATATTGTAATTCCTATATTCTTAACAATTAAAACTATATTTCTAATGGTAATTGTGTGTTATCCATTACTAAATATATTTTACATTCAAATAATGACGATTTGAATATAATTTAGGCAAAATTTTGACATATAACATAATATTTAACGATTCTTGATACAAAAAAAAAAAAATTATCATGATACGGAAATCCCATTTTAGTATACCTATACAATTTATAGCATAAAAAAACAATTTTAAAGTAATAATTGAACCACACTGTAATAAATAACTTCTATAAACAAAAGCCTATTATTTCCCCTTCTACATTAGAAAAATGTAATATAGTGAAAAGAACTTATCATACGACCCTCGTGTCCATTACAATTTCGATAATATGCAACAATTTAAGCTCTATTTTTAATTTTGTCATGTTTATTTAATGCTATCCTATTTTTGAATTATATTTTAATTCAATAAGCAACATTTTAAATAAAATATAAGGCAAAATTTTTATATTTAATACCACAGTTTTCTATCTTATTGGAATGAAAACAATTAGTTTAAATCAATAAAGGGGTCACATCTTAATACACAAGATTTATAGCTACAAAATATTATTTCACAAAATAATACATACAGATAAAAATAATTTATCACAATTTTTATGTATGTATTTAAAAATTAAAGCTTTATTTGTCCTGATAATTGTACGTCACCCAATTTTTAACTACATTTTACTTTAAAAACATGACGTTTTGAATTAACTGCAGATTTAAATCATTTAATACCATAATTTTTCGTTTTAGTAGAAAAAATGTCATATTATTAAAATAATCCCCGAACCATATCTTAATAAACAAAAATCTATCGTTTCACCTGAGAAAATGCAATATAGGCAAACATAACTCATTATACGACCCTCGTACACCACAGTTGTAATAATATTAAACAAATTTTCTGGCTCTGTGTTCTATTTGTCCGGGTAATTGTACGTTATCCTAGTTTTTAATTATATTTCAATAACATTTTGGATAAACTAATTAAATATATGTAGATCCAAATTTTGACGTTTAATAAGTTTTATTGATGGTAGAAGAAAATTAATATTATTAAAGTAATATGAGAAACATATCTGAATAAACAGCCTTCATAAACAAAAATGTATCGTTTCATTTTAAAAAATGTAATTTAGGCAAAATTAACTTATTATACGACCCTCGTATATAACAATTCCAATAATATTTAACAAATTCTTCCGACCTCATTTCTATTTGTCCTGCTAATTGCACGTAATCCTACGTTTTGATTCTGTTTGAATAGATTATGCAATAATTCTGAATAAAATATGAGGTAAAATTTTTACATTTATCAAATATTTTACATTTCATTAAAATAAAGAAAATATTTCTAAACTAATAAAAGAATCACACCTTAATATGCTAGATTTATTGCTAAAAACATGTACTTTTGCAAACAAGCTTTATTTACGAAAATGTATTGTAATTATCTTAGAAAGTGAACAAAAAGAAAAAACTTATGATACGACCCTCGTATTTAGCAAGAGTTGTATTTATCATGCTAATTGAACAAGATTAAATAAATTTGGTAATACAATTCTATTTTTAAGCGTATATTAATTTTAAAGTCTGATAAACAACCTTTGAAATGATTAGAACAAAAAAAAATTGTTTAAAAAGTTATCTTTATTTTGTGATTTGTATATTTATAAATCACAACAAAAACTGCGATAATGGGGGATTTTATTGTACTTTGTGGCAATAACTTAACCAAAATTTAATTTATTTCTTTATTAAATGTGCAAAAAGAAATTGTTGACTTACCGATTAAATTAATTTCCCGTTTCGGTGCTTCATCTAATACATTTTCAGGTATTTCCAACAATTTCGGTCTTTCAATCGATGTAACACTTTCTGCATCTTGATCTACTCCATTATCTTCTTTTACGGTAGCTTCGAACTCACTCAAATCTTTCTGGTTTCCTTCCGTCGTTGTGTTTTCTTTTGCGGGACATAATACTTCTTCTTTTGGAACTTCAACCTTCACATTTTCAGATTCTTTAGTGGCATCTTCTATTTTAACCGCATCTTCTGGTCCTGCATCACAAATTTCCTGGAATTCCTCTTCGAGAATATCTAAATACTCGTTTAAAGTCGAATCATCTATGTCTAAAGCGTTATCAAACGTAATTATATCTTTTGTAGGTTTCTCAGGGATTGTTTCGACTTCTTGTGCATCTTCTGTCGGGATTTCTTGTATTTCGTGTTTACTCTCCTCCAACGTTTTAGGAATTTCCTCTTTTCCGATATTTGAAATAGCTTCGACGGTGTTATTCGTAATACGGCTAACAATGTCTGCTTTGTCGTTCACGTTTTTGGTAATTGCTTTAATATTATCATCTGGGACTTTGTTTTCTTTCACATCTGATTCATCTGGGACTTTTCGGTCACATTCGATCGGTTTAATGGTGTTCACTTCAGTGGGTTTTGCAATGAATGCATTGTTTAAACATATCGGCGGAAAAATGTCTATTTTCTCATTAAAACTAGCACTATTCAAATCAATACCGTCCAAATCTAATAAACTTTCGATTTTATCACTATTCTTCTGATGTATAAATTGATTATTGTCGCCAATGTGATTTTCTTCCGAATTTAAATCTAATAAAGTATCTACCGTGTTTATTTTCTCACTTATTGTTGTATTGTAATCGGAATTGGTTTTCACATCGATCTCTGACACGTTTAATTCCAATTCCTTCAATTTAATATCGATATCTACTGAATCGATTGAACTATTGACATATGCAGCACTTTTACTCTTAACAGGTTGTATGAAACTATTATTATTAGTAGATGCGACATAATTCTCTTTATTATTGTCTAATTGTATCTTAGTATTGTTGGGCGATGATATGTCTGTGTTTAAATACTCGTTTAAGCTGTGAAATACCTTAGTTATCGAATGTTTAGCGTCGCCAGACTTGGATTTCGAACTCGAAGCATAATTCGACGACGTCTGCGAGTGATAGCTCTTCCCGGCTGTGTAATTGTCCGTCAATTCGCTATACTCGAAATCGTTTAACACTTGATCCAAGTCGACCGTGTATTTATCCATCTGAAAACAATGAAAACAGTCAACGGGTGACAGGGCATTTGACATGTAAGTAACCTCAAAATTTCAACACTACACCCACCACTGGGGCGCAGAACGTCGCGCGCGGTGAGTATTGGCCAAATATATCATTAATTAGCAACGACCATCCCGGATTTAGCAGAGAGAATAATACGGGAGGATAGTCGTATGATATGGAACAAACTTGCCGTTTTGGATGGAAGAATTCGCGTTAAAATCCTATCGAATATCAACAGGGGATTTCATTTAACGTATGTGAAGGATTTACTTACGATTCGTAGCGAATAAACCGCTTATAAACAGCATTTGCACGGAAAATACGCTGCAATAAACAAATCGCTATAAAATACTAGATTTTGACGTTTCGATTAGGCGCGTTCAGCGAGTGGCGGTTTTGCGTATGTAGCGGCGTTCAGCCGATCAGTTTTTAAAGACCTTGAACTTTTAAATTAACACAATGCCGTTGTTCGCGTCGAAATTAAAACGTCGGAATTCACCCGGCGGTTCTTATCGATAAATAATTACGCGTAACAAAACGATAACTAATCGACAATTCGCCGGCGCGATTAGGGAGATAACATGACATTTTTTAGGTGATCTCAGTCGTTACGGAGCGAATTGCAACAGAAAAATATCAAAGATGGCTAACGAGAGTGACAGATATCCGTTGCACAAAGCGGTTTTCGAGAACGATTTGAAAAATCTGTCGAGATTATTGAGGAAACACGATGTGGCCGCTAAGGATAAACACGGTAAGCGTTCGTCGACGGATTTTCTTATAGGTGTGCGTGTGGGAAACGGTGCGAAAACACCGATTGAACGCGGCATGTTGTATTATAATCAAAATATTTATATGTGGGCAAGCCTCGTCTTGTATGTATACAGGTCAATTTTGATTTGTTACAGGGAATACAGCCCTTCATTTGGCTGTTATGTTGGGAAGGAAAGGTGAGTCTGCATCCCAATACATACACCTATTAAAATCACTATTGAACATTCAATTATATATTATAGAATGCGTACAATTACTGTTGAAACATGACGCCCCCGTTAAAGTTAAGAACGGCTTGGGTTGGACTGTCTTGGCTGAAGCCGTCAGCTATGGAAACAGGCCTACAAGTATGTGAATACTTACTTGTTTTGAGTGTTATGCAAATTTCCCATTTTAGTATCATCCCTCGTCAGGAAATTTAGGCAGCAGTCGCGAGAGCAAATGGAAGAACGGAGGCCGAATTTAGTTGAAGCCCTGAACAGGATAAATGATTTTTACATGGAATTGAAGTGGGATTTTCAGTCTTGGGGTGAGTGCTTTCGAAAAATTTTAAATTTCCCTAAGGATGATATTATTAAGATCAATCATGATTGGTACATTTTTAAGACATAAAAGTAAAAAATAGATTACTGATTTCTTTATAAACCTGAAGAGGGTTGGTAGTTCTTTGGAAAAAAATTGAAGGTTTCTTTTTAAAAAACAGAAGGGGGTAGCAATTTTTAACTGAAGGGGATTGACAGTGTTTTAGATAAAACTGAATTAGGTTGGTAGTTGTTTAGATGAAACTGAAGCAGTTGATAATTTTGTTTCTAAAAAACTGAAGATTGGTAAAGTTTGTATTTTTTTTTTGAAAAACTGAAAGAGTTGGTAGTTTTTTCAATAAAATTGAAGGTTTCTTTAAAAAAAAAACTGGAGGGGTTAGCTGTTTTTTGGATGAAACTCGAGATAGTTTTATTGATAATGTTTTGGATAAAATTGAAGGGGTTGATATTATTTTGGATAAAACTGAAGGGGTTGATAGTTTTTTTGGATAAAACTGAAGGTTTTGTTTTAAATACCGGAAGGGTTAGCAGTTTTTTGGATGAAACTGAAGCAGTTGATAACTTTTTTTTTAAATTGAAGGTTGGTGATTATGGGTAAAATTGAAGTTTGTATTTTTTTTTGTAAAACTGAAGGGTTTGGTAGTTCTTTGAGATAAAACTGAAGGTTTTTTTTTTGTGAAAACCGAAGAGGGTTAGCAGTTTTTTGAGTAAAACTGCAGGGCTTTGATAGCGGTTTGGATAAAACTGCAGTAGATTGGTAGTTTTTTAAATGAAACTGAAGCAGTCAAATTTTTTTTTTTAAAAACTGAAGGTTGGTACTTATGGGTAAAATTGAAGAAAGTTCGTAGTTTTTTTTTGTAATAATGAAGTATTGGTAGTTTTTTTTGGATAAAACTGAAGTTTTTTTTTGTAATAATGAAGTATTGGTAGTTTTTTTTGGATAAAACTGAAGGAGTTTGATAGTGGTTTGGATAAAGCTGTTGGTAGTTTTTTAGATGAAACTGAAGCAGTTGATAATATAATAATAACTGAGGGAGGTTGGTAGTTATTTGGGTAAAACTGAAGGGAGTTTTTTCTTTGCGAAACCGAGGTAGGTTAGTAATTTTTTGGTTAAATCTGAAGGAGATTTCGTAGCTTTTTGGGTAAAACTGAAGGAGGTTTGCAGTTTTGTTGGATGAAACCGAAGTAGTTGAAGGCTAGTAAGAAGGTTGGTAGTCTTTTTTTTTTGGTAACCCTGAAAGTTTTTTTTTGTAAAACCGAGGTTTCTTTGGGGGAAACTGAAGGGCGTTGATAGGGTTTTGATAAAGCTGAAAGGGGTTGGTAGTTTTCTTAATGATACTGAAGCAGTTGATATATATTTTTTAAAAAGTGAAGGTTGGTACTTATGGGTAAAATTGAAGAAAGTTTGTAATTTTTTTTGTGTAAAACATGAAACCCAAGAATATACCGACCATTCTTGGGTAAAACTGAAGGGAGTCGGTAGTTTTTTTGGGCAAAACTTGGATAAAACTAGAAAATATTAATATACATACATATAAGGGTTAATATAAGAAGAATTTTGTAAGGGCTCGATTTTATTTTCCAAAATTTCCGACACAGTACCCCTAGTTTCACGGATCCTACCATCGGACATATGCAAAATCTACAAATGCGGTGCCAATATCCGATTGGACACGACCCTGGTGGACTTCTCCGACATGAGGTGGGAACGCGGCGACATCTCTTTCATATTCAACGGCAACGCCGCTCCGAATCAGAGCCTAACCGTGCTGGACAACGTGCAAAAAGTCTATCAGAACGTTAAGTATGAGGTAAGTCATATTTATCTCCCCTTGGCGGCGTCTCGTCCTTAAAACGTGTACAAGTTACGATCGTCGCGAATTTTAGGAGAGCGAGATGGAAATAGAGGACGAAGTGGACCTGTTGATGTCGACCGACATTTTGGCGGCTCAGATCTCGACGAAAAGCATCTCTTTCGCGCGCGCCCAAAGCGGTTGGATCTTCAGAGAGGATCGGAAAGAACTGGTGGCCGGGCAGTACGAGAGCGAGTTGTATACGGTGCACGGGTTGATATTGGAGAGTCGAAAGAGGAGAGAGCATTTATCCACTGACGATTTGCAGAAGAATAAAGCGTTACTCGAGAGTTTCACGAAAGGTGGCAGTTTGCAAGGTTTCGATCAGAATGGCGTGGTAAGTTTTCGTTATTATTTTAATTTTTTTTTGACGAACCGTGTTTAAAACAGGGTTGATAAAAATCACGATTTTTAAAAAAAAAATCAAAGATCGTAGATTTTAAAAATAAAATCATGATTTTTTTTGATTACTTTAAATTTTAAATACCGATGCATTATAAAAACGTTTTATTATTTATTTTCATAAAAAAGTACGGATAAAATACTGACAAGAATCTGAAATTGGTAAAAAGCGGAGACGTTTCGCGGTTTTCTTTCGGCAAGATAGCAATCCTGAACCAATCCGCGAACGTGTTGAAACACGTTGAAACTTGTAACTCGCGCTAGCCGGCTGCACCGTATAAAATTCGGATGCCGCGCCGCAATTATCACAGTTACTCTTTCGATCTGAACGGGTGAAGGTGTAGAGGTAGAAAAGAAGATAGTATTTGGCAGTATTTTGTTAAACAAATGTAAAATAATCACACGACCAGTCTGCTCAAGAACTATATTCAAACTAAACTCTTTACAATTTCTTTACATCTAGTTATGATTCATATTCTTTGTTAACAATACGCAGGTAGAATTTGGGTCTCGCGTGATATACCTTTGGATCGATGATTCACAATAATATGCAAGGTCATCTTATGCAATAAATGTGATAACAATAATACATAATTAACACAAACTATTGTTGGCAAACTTGGGTGTCGCGCTATCTGTAAAAAATGCGGTAAAAATATGCAAGGGTTGGTCGGGAGACTTAAAACCCACTGGGAAAGTTGTAAAAATGAAAATTGTTTAAACAATGGCGATGATGAAAGTGAAAATATAAATGAATCTCAGCCGACAAAGCAAGGAAAAGAAAATGAAGAAACTCTAACTGCACAGCATATAAAAAAAACGAAAATTTAATAAAAGTGGGAGTTTGAGTGGCTGTAGTACTTTCGATTTTGATGCCGGTTGCAGTAGGAATAGCGACGTTTTAAGGTCATTTGTTGTTAGAACAAATCACGACAAGAAAAAAGAATTGGACAAGCAGTTAGCTAGGGCTATTTTTGCAACAAGCCGTAGCTTCAGGTCAATTGAACATAAAGAAGTTCGAAAAGCAATTGAAATGCTAACGCCGGGATATGTTCCACCTTCTAGGTTCCAGCTATCATCGGTTCTTTTAGATGAAATATTTGAAGAGGAGAAATCAAAATATTGTAAAGATCTATCAGACAAGTCAGTTTGTCTGTCTCTTGATGGATGGTCAAATATTCATAATGAACCAATAATTTGTGTCGTTTTGACAGCCGAGGATGGAAATAGTTTCTTGTTCGAAAGTATAGATACATCAGGGCACCCACATACATCTGTTTATCTTACAGATACCGCTGTAAATGTAATAAATAAGTGTGACACTGAGTATAATTGCAAAGTAACTAGCATTGTCACAGACAATGCGGCTAATATGAGTAGTATGAGAAAAAAACTATCAGAGCTCGTGAATTTGAAATATCCCATTATAACTTATGGATGTTCTGCTCATATACTGAATTTGCTTTTCAAGGATTTAGAGATTAAACAAATAAAAGAACATGTACTTCAAATTGTAAAATATTTTCGCAATACACATTTACCTAATGCTCGGTATAAACAAAAAGGAGGGAAAAAATTAGTACTACCTCACGATGTTCGATGGAATACACTCGCTGACTGTTTTGAAACATATGTCGGTGAATGGTCGAAGTTATTACAAATTTGTGAAGAGCATGAAGGCGACATTGATCCTGTGATTTTTAAAAAAGTTTCGAATATTCAAATCAAAAGAATGGCCGAAGGCTTTTTAAAATTATCGAGACCAATTTCTGTGACACTTGACAGAATTCAGCAGAAACGTGCCTGTTTATCTTATACGGTTGAGGAATGGAAAAAATTAGTAGCAGTCTACAAGTAACAATCGTAAAACAAAAGTTTATTAAGAGATATGAACAAGCCACGACACCTTTTCACTTTTTAGCATATTTGCTGGATCCTACTACAAATAAAAATGAATACCCGTTGTCACCTCAAGAAAAAAATTCAGCTGTAGAAATAGTTTCCAAATATTATTCTGGCACTGGATTATTACCATTAGTCATTAAGTTGGAAGCCAAATCAGACCCGTTCCGCGAAATAATGTTTTCGCAAGAAATAATACAAAATGTAAATGCAGTACAATGGTGGAGATCTCAGAAGAACGTTCCAGAGATTAATCAAGCATTGGATATAATTGTTCCGATTTTGTGTGCAAGCGCTTCTTCTGCAGATATCGAAAGAACTTTTTCATCATATGGGCTTGTCCATTCAGAATTAAGAAATAGATTGGGTAATGAAAAAGCATCTAAATTAGTGCTTCTTTTTAAACATTATAATACAACATAAGATGAAAAATAGTATTTTTTATACTTCTGTTCAATTAGTTAATCTTCTGAAGAATTTTTTAAATTTTAGTTTTGCAAAACGTGTATTTTTTTTTATTAATATGAAACATATAGTTTTCTTATGTTTATTTATTTTTTCTTTGTATTTGGAAATATTTTATGTATTGTGTTACTAAATAAATGTTTTTTTGTAATGTTTTTTTCTGCTTAAAACATTTATTATATAATAAAAAATAAAAACTATAAAAAACTACTATAAGAAAAGAGATGATGATTTTTTTAATAAAAAAATCACCTTGATTTAAATTCTGATTTTATTCAAATGATTTAAATCATCTCAACCCCGGTTTAAAACTTTCACTTTTGCTAAAGCCTGTCCGGAGAACTAGTTTAAGTCCACCGCCCGATAAAAACATCACCTGGGAACAGTATTTAGAAGCGGAAACTAACGATTACCCCAGATTGGGACGGGATTTAGTCTATAAAGAATCGTCCAAATCGTTCAAGGCCACTATAGCGATGGTGAGTTCGATTTCCTTCCTTCCTTTAATTGTTCTTTTTAAAAATCCCCTTGGAATCTTCCCGAAACAGAGTTCGGACTTTCCCCTATCCGTCGACATGCTGTTGAACGTCCTCGAAGTGATAGCGCCGTTCAAGCACTTCTCGAAGCTGCGAGATTTCATCACCTTCAAACTGCCGACCGGTTTCCCGGTGAAAGTCGAGATACCCATCTTGCCGACGGTCACCGCGAAGATCACGTTTCAACAGTTCGAATTTAGGAACGACCTGGCGAAGGAATTGTTCACGAAACCTAAGGAATACGTAGAGGATCCCACACGGTGAGTGAAATTGATTTTGTATCGTGAGAATACTTCCAAAATTTATACAGGTTGTATTTCAATTATATGACGATACTTCAGCAGAGAATTCTTTAGGTGATTTGGAGTAAAAAATCTCTAATGAAAGTATATCGAATTTCGCTTAATTTTCGGTATATAATCGATTGAATTCTAAATTTGACATTTAAATTAAATTTTTTATAAACTCGATATTTAAGTATTTCCGGCGGGAAAAGGAAACTTTAAAAATACAATTTTCATCCTTGGAATTTATGCAGGGTGTATTTAAATTCCATGACGATATTTTGCCAGAGAATTCTTCAGATTATTTGGTAAAAAACTTTCTGATGAATATATTTCGAATTTCGTCCAATTTTCAAATTATAATTGATTAAATTCCGATTTTGACATTTCATATTTTTCATAAAATCAATATTTAATCGTTTCTAATCTAAAAAGTACCTAACTAGCGGTGAAAATACGAATATCGCCAGTATAGCATATACAGGCTGTTTTTAATTTAGGTGATGATACTTCACCAGGGAATTCGTCAAGTTATTTGGAATAGAAAATCTCCAATGAACATATATCGAATATCGCCTAGTTTTCGAGTTACAATCAATTAAAATCCAAGTTCGACATTTTCCATGAAATCCGTATTCTCGACGCAAAAAAGTACTAAATCAACTTTAAAAATACAATTTTCACCTCTAGAAAATATACGGGGTGTAATTAAAACAAGTGGCGATACTTCACCAGAGTACTCTTCCGGTCATTTGGAAGAAGAAATCTCCAAAGTACATACCTCGAATTTCGCATAGTTTTCGAGTTATAATCGATTAAAATCCAAGTTCGACATTTTCCGTGAAATCCGTATTCTCGACGCAAAAAAATGCTAAATCAACTTTAAAAATACAATTTTTCACCTTTAGAAAATATACAGGGTGGATTTAAAACAAGTGGCGATACTTCACCAGAGTACTCTCCCGGTAATTTGGAGGAAGAAATCTCCAAAGTACATACCTCGAATTTCGCTTAGTTTACGACTTACAAGCGTTTTAAAATTCCGAATTTGACATTTAATCCTCTTTAACCAGATTTCCCGATTTATGACGGCCCGAACTGATGAACACACTCGAGATGACGTACGCGCCGAAACCACAGTACATCACGAGACGCGACCGTCTGACGCTGGCCCGGCAGAAACTGTTCAAAATACGTAAGTTTAAGCAGCAGCAGCGCCACCTCGCGGAACCGCCGCATCGACGTCACGACAACGTCGCCGGTCCGTCCTTCGTGTGCATCGAACTCCCACTGTTGTTCACCCTGGGTAGTATCTACTCGACGACCTGTCTCTTATATATAGAATAAATGACGTTCTTACAAAAAAAAAAAAAACTAAAAAACAAGACGATATTTTGAGGGGGAGTGTTTCTTCCCCGCGTTTCTTTTATTTTATTGCGGTTATTTTTTCTGTAGAAGTTCCGTTTCACCTTCTTTGTTTTTTACGAGCAGGAGACGCAGAAACACGCTTGTACTACTTCAGTCACGTCAAAACAAGCGCACTATATAAATATACAGGGTAGTCATTATTTTAATTTGAATAAAAGAAAATGCGAGGTATTCCCTAAATTGTTTTGGGGCCTAAATGATTTTTTTTTTATTTTATTTTATTGAATGGGGTTTCTAAATGTGTTTATTATTCTTCATGATATGTCAATGTCAAATTAATCAATATAATGATGTAATTTCTATTTATTTCTATTCAACAAAAATGATTTTTGAACGAGTGTCATCAGGTACAATTTTTTTCATTGGTAGTTTTTATTTACATCCGATTTCAGTATTACAAAAATTGAAACTACATCATTATAATTATATTCACTTGTACGTTCGTTGTCATTCGAAGAGAAAATCTGATTGTGATACAATATCACCAAACTATAAAATAACAAATTCCCCAACATTGAAAATATAAAAAATCAATTATTAAATGAAAACATTTCACATCAAAACGCCTTCAGATTTTTCCTCGATGTATTTTTGATCATCGGTGTTTCTCAAATCTATCGACATGTTTTTCGACTTTCGATGTTGATAATATAAGCAATCCTGAGAAAAGACAGACGGTTCTATTCCACATTATAAAAATTGACGCAGAAAAAAAAACAAAACGTGGAAAATCCTTTTACATAGAAGAAAATGTTTGTGATCTAGGTGTGTGTTCATGGTACTTTATTTATGTGTTTTACCTATTCAGAGATTTTATTTACTCGACGTGGGATTCTTCTAAGAGATTTCGTGAAACCGTATTTTCGTCTAACATATCAAAAAAAAAAGAGAAAAATGTAGAAAAAAGAGCTTGTACGATACTGCAAGACTTTTTTAATAATTACCTTTTTATATACATTCCTTGTCTAGTTTATCCGTGTCTTACCCGCTGTTATTTTTTTTAATTTCGTTTCCGTGATTATGTAAATAATAAAAAAAAATGCTACTATTCACTATAATAATTATTACAGGTATTCAGTCAATTTATAAACAATCAAAAACTCGAGCAATTGTAAAGTAAAAAGGGAACTATCGATACAATGATGTATACTATTTATAATAGTGGAAGTTGTTGTTAAGGACTCAATTTGTTCGGATTTGTAATTTGCACTTCTGTTTTTAACGCAGCTTAAGATATTCCTTCGTTAAATTAGTATTTTTTTTTTTTAGAGAGAGAATTATCACTAAAAGCAAGTAGAGTTCTTGATTTGGCTCGATTTTCCAGTGATCATAGTTGAATTATTACAGGCTTTCCATTGTTGGATCTTGAGTATGTTGAAAGTGGAATAAATTTATTTGTTTTGGATATCTATCAACACAATTCGAGTTGTTTGAGATTACCGTTGTAGGTAGCTTTAAATATAGAGTCTGTCCTCAGATACTGTTCTGTAATTTCACAAAACAAGCAAACAAAAATGTTCAAAATGCAACATTTTCTCAGTTTTTCCTTTAAACAATCTAACTGGTTTTACCGTTTTTGTATTTTTTTTATTATTACATTCGCTATGGCAGTTTTTTGAATAAAGTGAAAGTTTTTTGGAGTGGAACTGAAGTGACTTGGTAATTTTTTTGAGCAGGACTGAAACTGAGTGGAGTTCATAGTTTTTTTTTTTTGATGAAATTGAAAAGGGTTGATAGTGTTTTGGATAAAGCTGAAAACTACCAGCTAGTTTTTTTAGATGAAATTCAAGCAGTTGATAATTATTTTTTTTATTAAAATTAAAGAGTGTTGATAGTTTTTGGAGTAAAATTGAAGCAGATTAATTTTACTCTTTTGAGTAAAATCAAATACTATCGGTAGTTTTTTTTTTGAGTCAAACTGACAGATACTGCTACGTTTTCAGTAAACGGAATGGAGTTGTAAATTTTTGAGTAAATCTGAATAGCTGATTATTTTTTTAATTCAAACTAAATAGAGTTGGTAATGTTTCGGATCAAATTAATAGCGATTGGAAGTTTTTGAGTAAACTTGAAAGAACTTGGTACTTTTTTCAGTAAAACTTAACGGTATTGGCATTTTTTTTTATAAAGCTAATGTGGTTGGTAGTTTTTTTTTTAGCAAATCTGAAGGAGTTGCTATTTCTCTGATTCAAACACGAAATGGGATTGGGCACTTTTTGGATTAAATTGAAGGGGTTGGTAATTTTTTTCAGTAATATCTAATGTGATTATTGGCAGTTTTTTTTTGCAAAGCAAAAAGGGTTGGTAACTTTTTTAGTAAAGCTATTTTTTTACTCAAACTAAATGGGATTGGTAATTATTCGGATGCAATTGAAAGGGATTGGCAGTTTTTTTTTTAGTAAAACTGAATGTGATTGACAATTTTTGCATAAAACTAAAGACGGTTGGTAGTTGCGTTCGTAACCTTGAAAGAAATCTGTAATTTTTTGAGTAAATCTTAACGGGATCGGCATTTGTCTTTGCACAGCTGAAGGGGTTGGTAAATTTTTTGATAAAATTGAGTTGTTATCTAATTTTGTGGTAAGGGATTTTTCACCTTTCTTTTGGGATTTTTGTTATAGTTTTCAAGCCACAGTCTCCACCCATCACAGGAAAAAGGGAGGTGATAGTTTTTTATTCAAACTGAACTGGGAGTTGATAATTCTTGTATAAGAAGAAGATTTGTAGTTTTTTGAATAAAACTTTAAGGAAATTGGTACTTCTTTGAGTAACCCTTAATAGGATTAGCAACCGTTTTTTCTTGTAAAGCAAGGGGTGGGGTGATTTTTCGAGTAAAAACGTTTGGTATTTTTTTTTTTTGGGCAAAATTGAAGGAAATTAGCACTGTTAGTAGTTTTTTTTTTTTTTAACAGGGTCGATAGTTTGTTGAGCTAAACTGTTGGAGTTTCGGTAACTTTTTAAATAAAACTGAAAAAATACCAACCCGTATTTTTTGTCTTATCAGAATTATGTACAAAATGCCAATATTTCTGTTTTACTGCAAATACAACTGCTTGCCCAAGGTATCTCAGTAAAGTCCGTTGCAATAGAGAATGGTACATGACGCCACAACGAATATTGGTAACCAATGGTAACCTGCAGTGGGACTCTGTGCACCATCGATAACGAACGATTGAAAGCGAACATCGATGTCGAGAGTCGATAGCGAATCTGGTCTTGAACGATACTCTGTGTCACTATCGCATCCACTTCGGCAATATTCGGGAAACGGGCGTTAATCTTAGGGAATTTAAGTAATGTTGTTTGTATGCAGTGGTTTGGATTAATCAGGATTAATAAAAGAAGATCTGAGAACACGTTTTAATTTTCTACCATTTTACTACAACTTCCACCACGGTACACATTTCACAATGATCAACTTAACTTACACTTTTGTTACCAACTGTTAACTGAAATACCAATATAGTAACTAGTATGAAACTATGTATGTAATCTATAAAGATTTTCCATTGTACATCTCATAAGTAATTTTACAGTACAACTGTGGCGACACTGAGAATATCTAATAGCAAACCTTTTTAGTCTGATTAGGTTATGCAATTGAAATGCATGGAGTTTATTAAAAAAAATGAGTAATTGGGTTTTGGAACCTTTGGTGTAACAATAACTATCACACAGACAAAGGTCAATGCTAGGTTCTCCACTATCACCAAACAACAATGCACAATCTCTCGACGCGCGTTTCGCTAACCAAGTTAGCATCATCAGGGAGATGATTAACAGTTCACTGTTAATGAGATTGTGCATTGTTGTTTGGTGTTAGTGGAAAACCTAGCATTGATTTTTGTCAGTGTGATAGTTAAAAAAAATGAGTAAATTTGTAAATAATAAAATGTTCAAAATATTTTGAAAAAATAAAGCTCTTTATTTCATGAAAACTTATATTTTAAAATAGAATAGAATATACATTTATTTGATGTAATACACAAAATTGCATGAAACAGTTATAAACTAAAGTTATATGCGGCACTTTCGAATTCGATAGAATGAAAGACTGGATCTATATTATATTTGTCTTACTCTATTTTCATTGAAAGGGCAAAGAAAATTCCTAGGTACTTATAAACATTGGCTCTTCACTAATGTATTTGTATAGGTACGAACATGTATACATAAATATTAGCCTTGTTTATATATATCTAGTTATTCAACCGGTTTGAAGTACCTTTGGATGGCGTGTCAGTTTTGGCGTGCCCATTAATTTTTTTTAATAATGTTGCATTGTAATTTCTTAATTTTGATTGGTTTTACTTTGTTATTAACTGCCAAGTTTATTTCAGAATCTGTAACCAACATAGCTCGCATTCCAATGAATATTTGGCGGTATTTAATTTCATTCATCAGTACTTTTATACTATCGCCGCCAGATATCAGCACTTTACGCAGCTCGGTTGAATAACTATAACATATATAAACAAGGATATTAGGTATTAATAGCATAATAAAATATAAAATAAAATTCATCACAGAAAGAAGGAAAGAAATGTGTCGACAGGATTTTTTCATATGGTGAACAGATTTGCACTTCATTTTTAGATTTTATAACAAGTATACTAAAATTCAAATATTTTGACTTGCCAGCCGTTCTTTGCTATTGTCTCTCTCCTGCCAGGTTGCAGATTGACATAGCGAGAGTATCTCTGTTCAAAGCGATACACCCTTGGCTCTCGTTTCAAATTGAAGGTTTCGCCGTGGTGGGGGAAGCGAAGGCGATAGCAAATATCATCACAGAGTACCGATTAAGGTCGACATAAGGCGAGAGTCGACGTCGATAGTGCACAGAGTCCCACTGCTGATTGAGAGAGCTAAACGTCACACCTCGCGCAGGTTTTGGTGACGATATATGAATAAGAATAATTTATTAAGTTGCTCAACAGATACAAATCCAATTACAGGACAACAAACTATCATTATATAACGTACATCATTTTTTCCAGGTTTAAATATTTTATTTTAATTCAGTCAGCAAAGGTAATACAATTCATGATACAATATCTTCAAAAAAATAATCAATAGATCAAAATTTAAAACACAGTAAAATGTAAGATCAATAAATTACATAAATACACATACACTACGATTTTCAATTAGGTTAATAGTTAAATCATATGTAACTGACTATGTACTACCATTCTCTATCGTAACGGACTCCACCTTACTATTTGCTTATATTTTATCCAGCGAAACTATGTAAATTTATTCTATAGACTTTGCTTCGCCGGGAAATTTCAATTGTCCGATATCAAAAATATGTAAAACGCAAAATTTTACGTTTAATAGCTGTTCTCTCAAAATTTTTTTTACCGCATTCAGAATCACCTTTATTACTTTTAAAACGGCGGTTTTTTTTTTTGTTGCTTTCTGAAAATATGTTCCTCATTTATATGTACCAACTTAAAATACTACGAGAAACAGACTCTATATATTATATGTATTAGTGAAAGTGAGGCAGCATTTAGCGAAAAGAAGTAAGTTTGAATTTATTGAAATTTAAAAGAAAAAACCTTCCATAATTTTTATTTATATCAGTAAGTACTTAATTACGGCGTGTGTAAAAAATACGCACCATTATGGAATTTTCCTTCATCCGCAGAAAGCTTGAGCATCCAATTTATCTTCGATCGTAAAATGAGAGTAAGTTTTCTTAATAAAATTTCCTCTTTTTTTTTTTAAACAAGGCTATTACTTTCAAGTATTTTTCATTTTTTAGTGCTCACTCTGTATACAGCTTAAGATAAATTGCCCATCAAGGGGTCTCAAGTTGATTTTAAAAGGTGCCCAAACTTTTGCATTATCACAATTTTTCAAAAGTCCATATTTACCAAAAAAAAATCCTCATAAATTCTACATCAGTTTTAATAATAAGAAAAAAAAAAGATCCAGCAATACGATTCACTCAACGTAGCAGCTTTTATCATTTTTTTTTTTTTGTAATTATATTCTAAGTAATTTTTTACCTTCCCAAATCTTTTCCATTACAATTACCGCTTGAAAAAAAAAAAAAGAAAAAACAAGACGCCTAATCAATATAAGCATTTTTAATTTATTTTCCAATTAAAAATAAAACAACAAACACTTGTGCGAGAGATATTTATATTATTTACAATAATAACTAATTATTAAATAGACATATTTATTGTTTTTAAATGTAAAGTAATTTAATAAATTGTTGTACTTTTCCTACGGCTTCTGATTTCCCCAATCATTCATTCCTTTTTATTTCGTACACCCAAACTGTATCTATTCCGCTGCCGATCGTCCTAACGGGAATCAAATTTGGCAAAGGGAAGCGACAAGCCACGATATTAGAAGCGTTCGGGCATTCTCGTAAGAATTTCGCTTCTAAATCGGACATCTAGAATCGAACAAGTATAATTTTAAACGTTAAAAACATACAGCACAATTATTTTCAGTCGGCGCGATAGCAAGACGGCATATGCCCAATGGAGTGAGGCACGCCCGAAGTAATATCGAGAAATATTATAATTCGCGATTCGTACAAGATGGGAAATTTAGATTTTATTATAATAGCTCGCGACGTAAGCTGCGTGTGGGGGTGGGGTTTCCGCTAACCGAAAATCATTGTGCTGTAGATGATTTCACTACCATTTGTTCGACGCCAAAAATCACTACGTTTTGGTATTGGGACAAATCGAATTTCCACAAATCCTTTCTGAAGAACTTAACTTCTTTGCTGTATCCCTTGCGAAGTGCGTCGATTTTCGAATAGGCTACCAACCAGGGATTCAACTCGACCCCGTGGGATAGGAACTTATTTTTAGCAGCTTCTACACTGATCCAGGCAAGTAATAAATTGTTTGAATTATTCAATTCATCGGTAAATTGAAGCTTGTGGGACTAACACAAAATTGGTTAAGAAGTAATTGTTTGAACTTAACACCCTAAGTTAAAAAAGAAAAAAAAAAAAAATAAAAGCTACAATCAAAAGAATTTTTTTTATTTTTAAGAGTATTATTAAAATTAAAGTGTGCTTTAATTATTATGAGTTAATTTTGAACATTTAACAGTTTCGTAGACATTGTATTCCCTAAGTGGTTACCACACTGTATGCTCCTATAGGTCCCCGAGATTTTATCGTAAAAGGTAAACATGAGAAAAAAACAAAGAATAAATTAATGGAAACAACAAAAGATTAGTTACAAAACAACCATTGCACTGTGGTTTAAAATCGATAATATGCGATCGAAATTCAAATTTTCAATTTTCTCCGATGAATGCCAAGTTACGGTAGATTATTCTTGTATTAATAAACTATGTTTTCAACTAGGAATAATACATAATCTATAACCGCAATTGACGAGAACACGTTTCGAACTTAGGTATCTTAAATTGTAATATTTTAGTCATCAAAGCAGGTAATTTTGCCCAGGTTATATACTAAGAACAAATAATAACTTATTTCAAAGGTACATTTAATTTGAAAGTTCTGCCCATTAGAAAAGGATTATAGTAATTAGTAGGATAATAATAATAATAATAATAATAATAATAATATATTTCCTGTATAAAAATTACAATACTTTTAAAGGAATTGTCAAAAAAGGGGGAGGGAGTCAAATACACATAATTGTATAAAACTAAAGACAACAAACAATATAAAATATTACATTAGCAACTCACTATATAAAA
This sequence comes from Cetonia aurata, assembly GCA_949128085.1. Lineage (NCBI taxonomy): Eukaryota > Metazoa > Arthropoda > Insecta > Coleoptera > Scarabaeidae > Cetonia > Cetonia aurata. The sequence goes on from OX421889.1 coordinate 2,656,821, forward strand.
GCAAGATCACAGCTGCGGTGCGTTAAAGAATTCGGCTAGATCATAAAAAACATGATTACGTAAGTAAGCTTTCAAAGCACGTTTAAACGGAAAAAAGCTTGATAAATTTTTGATTTCCTGAGGGAGAGAATTGTAGATTTTAAGACCGATGCATGAGGGCGACTTCATGCCTATATCATATTTATAAAATGGTATGTAGAAATCATTCCGTTGTCTAGTAATAGCTCTTTGCCCCTGACCGACCCTCTGAAAGCTGTCTCTTCTATTAAATATGTAAAGTAAAATATTTAAGATAAATAAGTTCGTCAAAGTTAAAATCCCGGACTGCTTAAACGACTCTCGACAACTCGCTCGATATGAAAGACCGAGAGTAATGCGTAAAATTCTCTTCTGGACCGTAAAGACGCCCGGTGCCGAAGTAGACAACCCCCACAAACAGATCCCATAGTTAAGCCTTGACTCAACCTGGGCGCGGTACAGGGCCAACATTTGGTCTGCAGTCAGTACATTCGCCAGACTTCTAAACAGGATTAGAAGATTAATATTAATGTACCATTAGTACCTACTTTACGAGTCAGGTATTTTTCTTCGAACTACCGTAATTATAAGGTAAATCGTTTAATAGGACAACTCAGGACAAAATAAAATTGCATTAATATTACTCCTTAAATACTAACGATTATAATATTTGTGTCTGTTTGTGCGGCTAGGTGCGGCAAGGGTGGGAGAACGTCCAAATACAATATAAAGGGCACGGATTCTGCTGTAAATAATTAGTTGAAGCACAGTTGACTTATAAATCTGTCCTGTTTCAGTAGAGCAGTTTTGTAAAGTGTTCCTGTTTAACTTTATACTGTTGCAGTTGCATTTTGTGAGTTTTTTGCCTTTGTCCAATCTGAACATGGAGCAAGGATCAATAATCACTCGTATGGATTTACATAATAAGATGATGGAAGTACCGCACGAATCGATTGAATGTAGAAAAAAACGAATTTTAGAGTTCTTAAAGAAACATTTTGGAACAAATAGCGATGACATTGCTACCAAAAGACTTATAGAGTTCACAAGAGAATCGTTTTTCGCACCTTATTATCGAAATTGGAGAAGTGTAGACAGAAAAAATGATCGATTTCTGGAAAAATTCGATGTTTGGCTGCGGGAAGAAATTAGCTTTCCTCATGAAGTTTTACGGTGCCTTCCACATTCCTCGTCAACAGAACCAAGGGGTAGAGGCAGACCCTCTAAAAGCTTTGAAGATTGCTCATTGGTAATGAAACGTCGGAAAACAGAACAATTGCGGAAAGGTAAGTCTGTCGGCGAATTATCATTCGCCACCACAATGGCACTGAGGGCAGTTGGTGATGAAGCGGCAGCGCAACTTCTTACGGAAGCCACCACAACCAGCCCTACAAGAGCTAAGCGAATTTTGCGTGCATGGAAATCAGAAACCAGAACAAGAAATCAGACAATCTATTCCACAGAAGAAGCCCTATCTTTGGTAATTTCTTCTAATTTTACACGCGATCAATATTCAACCTTAAGAAGCGGAGCTATACGTCATGGACATGATTTATATCCTCCGTATTATAAAGTTCTTGCCACGAAAAAACAGTTTTATCCAGAACAAATAACAATAAGTGAAAAAAAATGTGAAGTGCCTCTACAGGACTTACTCAACAAAACATGTGAAAGTATTTTGAAATGTGTGGTCATTGACACAACCGACACACGGTCATTACTTTTAATCTCCAAGTGGGGATTTGACGGAAGTTCGGGTTACACGTCTTATAGATACCGCACTGAAGATACACCACGTGCAGAGGTCAGCCTTTTTGTTACTTCTTTGGTACCTCTTAAACTTATAGATGTGAATTCAGAAGAAATTGTATGGAAAAATCCACGAACTTCATCTAAAAGATATTGCCGCCCATTAAGACTGCAGTGGGTACCTGAAACTTCAGAAGTATCAATCGTAGAAGAAGCGTGTGTTAGCAGTGAAATTAACCGTTTAGTGCCTTATCAATCGCCAGTCGGGCCAATAAATTTTAAATTATCCTTAACAATGGTTGATGGCAAGGTGTGCAACGCATTGACAAATACGGCTAGTATGACGTGTTACATTTGTAAAGCTCGAATTTCACATATGAATGATATTGTGTCTGTTCGCGAACGACCAGTTGAAAAAGAAACATTGAAATTTGGTCTGTCTGTGTTACATTCCTATATTCGATGTTTTGAATGCTTATTACATATAGCATATAGACTTGATTTTAAAACATGGAAGGTATCCAAAGATAATAGAACCAAATTTGAGTCACGAAAACGGCTTTTGCAAACCGAATTCCGGCAAAAAATGGGACTTCTAGTAGATATTCCTAAATCTGGTTGTGGAAACACAAATGACGGCAACACAGCGAGACGTTTTTTTGCTAATCCAGATTTGTCAGCAGCGGTAACTGGAGTTGACAAAGAATTAATTCACCGGTTCGGAATCATTTTGAGGACTATTAATAGTGGTTATGAAATAGAACTTGAAAAGTTCGAGCAGTATTGCCTGAAAACAGCCCAACACTACACGTTATTATACAATTGGTATTATATGCCACCTTCTGTGCATAAATTACTAATTCACGGACCTATCATAGTTGAAGAAGCCTTACTTCCTATTGGTGAACTTTCAGAGGAAGCCCAGGAAACAAAGAATAAAGATATAAAAACATATCGCCAGAGCCACACAAGAAAGAGTAGTCCAACGAAAGTTAACGAAGATTTGTTCCACCGATTAACCCTTAGTTCTGATCCATATTTGAGTTCGTTTGTTTTCAGCAAAAAACAACGCACACAAGTACACGGAGAGATGCTAGAATTGGTAAAATTTAGTGAAGAAGATAACGAAATTCTCTCACAGGATGCTAGTGAAGAAGAATGGGGTGAGGAAGAAGAGCAAGATTTTGACGACGAATTTTAAATATTGCATAAGTTGGTGTACAAGTAACTTGTATTTCATGCAAATACTACATTTTTACATCAATATTAATTTTAAATTTCTTTCCTCATAATCTTACCCTCTCTCAGGGGTTGTAAACTAACACTCACTTAAAAATTGTTATAACCAGCATATTCTGCAATATACGAAACGCATATATATATCTGTTGGTTAGAATTGGGCAATTATTTTGAAAGTTATGAATTTCGATCGCGTATTATCGATTTTAAACCACTGTGCATTGAAAGTATACATGATTTAATATGACACCCTTATTTCTTTTAATGATATCAGTCCAAAGCCTATTGCGTAATTATCTTCAATTTCTTGAAATTAATTAACAAAATGTATCAAAGACATGTTTGTTCATTACCTGAAAGTATAACAGCGTTTAACGATCAAAATACACTGATATGTAAATGATGAATGTCACTATTAAGAGTTGGTTAAAGTATAAAAAAATTTCGTTACTGTCTGTTCTAGAATACCAGAAAATACAAATTAAAAAGAAAATTCTTGTAAAATAGCGCGTCACGTAACTCAGTGAATCACGCAACGCAGAGTTTTCAGTTGAAGCAAAAGTATAGTATAGCGTTTATCTATTTATTTATTATTGGACAGTCTTTATAACCTTTATTAGATTTATAAGTGCCGTGAACGGCGGACAATTTAGCATTTATAGTAAGTGCTTTTATATAATATTTATTGGTAAGATTTTGTGGTTAACGGGAACGATTTGGCGATTTATAGGTGTGCTATCGGATAAAGCATCTCTCACCGAGTTCAAAATGGGCATTCATTATGTACAAAAATGAAACGAAAGTACTAAAAACGATGTTTGAAAACTGCTATTTCCAGGTTATGTTCGACGCGATTTTGACGGGGTAATTTAGTATGTAGTTTGTATTTCGCGCCTATTTTTACCGTTATTTTTAGTAACTTTTCGTTCAGACTACCAGTACCACACGTAATAAACGTCAAAATCGCGTCGAACATAACCTGGAAATAGCACTTTTCAAACACCGTTTTTAGTACTTTCTTTTCGTCTTTGCACATAATGAATGCCTATTTTGACCTTTGGGAGAGATGCTTTATCCGATAGCACACCTATAAATCGCGAAATCATCGACATTAACCACGAAGTATAGCCCAATTACATGTAATTCCTCACTAACACATCTAATTTCCCTACTCCCATAAACTTCAATTACCCTCGAATAAGTGCCGAAACACATCAAAAATTAACCGATTCAACTCAAAATAACCCTACCTAAAACTATCCTACCATCGCCCGAGCCCAAATCGATCAACTTTCCCGATCTACTGGTGAGTGCTCTGAATATGTTTTCTATTTGCGCTGAAGTAGCAGGTACATATGGTAAGCATATTTTCCTCAAAGCTGGACTTATAAAAGGAGCTGAAATTACTGATAAAGCAACCGCTACTCCCCCTAAAATGTAAATAATTGTTCCCGGCACAAAGTTTTATTAGTTAAATGTAAAACACAAACCTGTCAATCCTATTAATATTTTGCCGGTTTTCGATAGCTTCACATCCTTTTTCGTGGGATACAACTCGAGTTGTTCTAACGAACTCATTTAGATTTGGATTATATCCGATGTTTAAAATGTGTAAAGTTTTTGAGGTTATATTTTACACTTGACATTCCTGTTGTCAAAATTGTTTTTGTATACTATTTAAATTCTTTCCAATAAACTTTATGTAAATACATTTCTTTTACATATTTAGATAACCGCAGGATGTTTCACCCTCCCTTAATTATATCATTATATCCCAATTTACAACTTCGAGGATCAATATTGTCTTGTTACTTGTCTCAATACTTGTATATTCGTTCCGAATTCGGTGATGAGTCAGAAAATTGAATTTTTATGTTGATTTTTAGTTTGTACGAACAAAATTAAAAAAAAACATAATTTTTGATATAAAATGTGTTAAATATAATGATGATAATGAATAAAGGCAAAAAATATTGAGAGTAAAAGATTTATTCTGCACAAAATATATATAAAATATGAGAATATCCATAGGAAAATGTTTCAATACAAATATAATAAAGTAAAATATTATAAAAAAATAGAAGTACATGTAAAAATAATATATTTAAAAAAGTACTTATAAAAAAGAAGATATCTATATGATATATAAAATGTATAATTATAATAACAATATTTTAATATAATCACAAGATTGGTACACTAGTAAAATATATAGTTTCATTATTATTATATTGGTATTAAAAATAGTGTTTTTTTTTTAAATATGTATATTTGAAGTGAAATATGTACATTTTTATTTTAACGTATCCTATTGCAACGGTTTTTTTTTTTAAATTATATTTATTTAAAACGCTTTCAAATATAAATGAATATGACGTTTAAAGCTTACCTAAAACGTATTTTTCTTTTACTTCTGTATTGAACATAAGAAGAAAGACACAAAAATAAATATTCTTGTTACACACAAAAAATATATAGACACTTTAAAATCGAATTTTAGATAATTGTTCCGTTTCAAAACAATAAAATAGTACCACTAAATAATAAATACAGAGATATGATCTTGGTAATTCTTGGTCGATTACAGTACTACTAATTTTGGTAGTACTGACATGCGATATATGATAATATATGTATATTTTTTTCCTTTTATTATGATTATCGATATTTCTTAAGAGATTAAAAAAAAAAAAAAGATATTAAATTCTATCACAATTATACACAAATTCGGAGGGGAACAATCATGCAACGGTGGCGTTCCATTTCTCCTTGTGTTGCTCCAATCCGAAGGCCGTATCGTAGTTTCCTTTCGCTATGAAGAGTCGTTTGAAATGGGGGATGCAATATAGTAAACCTTGGTTGAATGTGTAGGAATCCATGCTAGTTTTTTGTTTAAATAAATCGATAAATATAAATATAATGTTGCATTTATGCAAATTAGAAATTAATACTTTTACTTAAAAAATAGAGACAAAATGCATATATTTTACACTTTGAAATGTTAGCCTCTTTAAATTGTCAGAAAATGGAGGAGAATGTTATACAAGTATGTCAAACGGCGCAAGTTTAAATAATATTATAATAAATTCTTGATAATTATAGTGGAAAAAATATACTACTAAAATGTGATTATAAAAACCCAACTTAAAAATATTTTTAAGTTTCTGAAGTTCCTACAAGATGGCGCAATTTGTTTTCTATTTACATTTATTATTCTTTTTAATAATCGTCCTTTACTAGGGTTGGTGAAAATAAATGTTAAATAATTATCTAGAAGTTCATCTATTATAAAGTGGTGGGAGAAGCATAGCAAAATATTCCGCTGTAACTTTAGTGAGTGTCGATCTATTTTAAAAATGTTGACTCATCGTGAATCTATAAGGTGCAGAGCTCAAATAATATTTGCAATAATTTATTGCTTCAAATTGAAACTAGATGGCGTTATTTACTATTTATCATATTTACACGTGATTTTCTCGAAAAATTCAAAAGGAATGGTACCACTATAATCGATCCGGAAAACTGACCACGCAATGACAGTTTAACATGTCAAATTGACGGCAAATTAATATCTGTTGGCGTTATCTACATTATTCGATTGTTGCAAATTTTCTAAACTCTTGGCCCGCTCCGTAAACTGTAAGCGCTGTAATTAAGTGTTTTCGGAAAAGTATTTTAATAAGAACACACCATTTTACAACACCAAGACATTTATTAACAATTTAAGAATTCTCCTAAGGTAATTGAAACGTGTACAGAAAGGTTCATTACCAATATTTCTAATAACATTGTAATCGTTTTAAATACGATATAATAAGTTACATAATAATAATAGAATTAATATATTATCGTATCATAGAGAATAGAAAAATGCCATGTAGTCGCTTTCTTTCCAATTCCTTCACTCAACGGTTTAAGTAATATAAGATTTATCCTGTGATAAGCAAATGGTGTTTTTGAAAATTACGCCATCTTGCGGGAACTTCAGAAAATAAAAAAAATTGTAAGGATATTTTTATGACCACAATTACTAGTATATTTTTTTTTCCCTAAACTCTAAGACTGTTCAACTGTTGCCCCGGGATGTGTGCCAAATCGCCACAGTTTACGTTTTTATAATAGATTAAATTAATTGAGAACTTACCGTAAGACACTGTTGCACTCCTTACATTTGAAACACTTCTTGTGGTATGTCTGTTCGTGAATAGAGATCTTTTCTAGGGGATAGACCCTCTCTTTACAACTGTAGCACACTTCAATGGTGCTCGTTGTGTCCTAGATGCAAATAAAACAAAATATAAACGGTTAAGAAGCAAAAAATAAATACTTGTTTAAAGTAAATGATTAATGTAAAAGTAAAACGGGGATATTTGAAATTAAAAACGAATTTTTTAATTGATGTCTTTATTCTCACTCTAAATGTATACAAAAACAAAAAAAAATTATTGGCACAAGTTAAGTAATCGATAAAGAATAATGATAGCAATATAATAATAATAATATAAACTATAGGTAGTAATGAAAGTACATTTTCTATATATAGAAAGAAATTCCAATTGGCTGTTTTAGGTTTTTTTTTTTAATTTTTCCATTTTAATTACAAGAATTTTAAAGGAATATATACATAGATATCATAAACGTTATAACCACTTTAATAAAGAAATATTTATGCAACCAATTACGCAAATTCCTGTAAACAAGGTTGCCTAAACCTCAGAACTGAAATTCCTCTTTGAATAAACAATATTTTTTCAAACAAGACAACAATAGACATATATATATATATCATAAAATTGCAACAAATTCATTTAGTTTTGTTATATCAACGACACAAAAAACAGTTCTTGAAAGCAAGTTTTATATAACAAACATATTAATATTAAGGCTAGAAAATGCAGCATTTGCAACATAGTAAAGCACCAAAATTTTCATTTTTACATCATAACATATTTATTAAGCCAATCGGAGTAGAAAAGAAACACTTTTTCTTAAAATAAAAAAGATTTTTAAGTATAATCACATTGCTTTTTAAATATTAGGAAGATTACATTGTATATCATATTATAAAACAAATGAAATTTATATACAAGGGGCGTGCCATTTTTTTTTTAGAGTTATATATAATTAATAATAGTGTTTTTTCATCTTAGAATAAGTGAAAACGTCCATAATAGTAGATTTCACTATGCGAAGTTTATTATTTATAATGATAATTTGGTCGTCAATCGAGAATCGCTTTGTTTATAATCTATTCCATCTGTTTCGTTTATTTAGTTAAAAAAAAAAGCGCGGTATATTATACTTATTGCAGATATTTTTAATGAACCTCCACTTTTAAAAATATTTCCGGTAAAAATGATGTCGTCTATATACACTGCCGTTCATAAGTATTTGGGCACCCATATTTTATGGAACTATTATATACAACATAGCTTCTAGGAAATGAATTATCATTACATGAGAATTAGTGCAATTATAGTTTATAGAAAGTTTAAATTACTTGACGTTTCGATCATCTTGTCGTGATCTTCTTCAGAAGTGAAGTGACTAGTTTGTCCTGATCCGGGGTTAATATATGGTCCTGTGTCCGTTGGTGCGTAATCATTCCGCTCTGTTGAGGCGTGTCCGTTGCTCTCCGTTGGGCTGTGAAGAATGATTTCCAGATACTTGGTAATTGTAGTCCGTCTTCTCTGTTGATATTGTTCGGATTTTTCTGTATTTCAATAGCTTCTCTGTACAATCTTCTCCAGTAATGTGGTTCCGTTGCTAGTTTCCTGCATTTGTCAAACTTGATTCCGTGTTTCGTGTTTGTTGAGTGTTCTGCTACTGCTGATTTGTCTGTGTGTTCACAAATGCAGGAAACTAGCAACGGAACCACATTACTGGAGAAGATTGTACAGAGAAGCTATTGAAATACAGAAAAATCCGAACAATATCAACAGAGAAGACGGACTACAATTACCAAGTATCTGAAAATCATTCTTCACAGCCCAACGGAGAGCAACGGACACGCCTCAACAGAGCGGAATGATTACGCACCAACGGACACAGGACCATATATTAACCCCGGATCAGGACAAACTAGTCACTTCACTTCTGAAGAAGATCACGACAAGATGATCGAAACGTCAAGTAATTTAAACTTTCTACACGGCAGAGAACCCGAGAACCGAAGAGCAGCCAGCAACGACGGCCGTGAAAGCCTAAAGACTACTTATAGTTTATAGAAGCTCTTAAGAATACTTTTAGTAATGATATTCTAATTATCTATGACAAGTTCGAGGGTAGATTTTCGAAATTGCCCTCAGTTACATATCCATATTCGTTGTGAGACATCATCTTGTGCTTAGTATTGTTGTAAAGACTGTTAAGACATGTCGAAACGGAAAGACTGAACAAGAGAGAAAGAAAATTCATTTTGTAGCTTAACGAAAAAAAAAAATGTCATTCTTTAATAAAATTTTTTGCTCCTCTCAAAACCACCAATTCTGAAACAAAATCTAAATATCTTTTTTTTTAGCAGCTGAGAAAATTACAAAAACACAAACATTTAACCAAAAACGTTTCTAAGTTTCATGTTTTAGATTTTTTTGTTTTTGATCGGACAAAATGGGACGGAAACATGTCCACAAATTGGGGTCTGCATATAGACGAAACTACGAAGATCAGAAATTCTGAGCTCTCAAAACGAAATAGTGAGAATATGAAACGATGCCGTGCAGAAGCGCAAGCCGTAGACCATCTCAGGGAATTTTTCAAAAATCTGGCAGAGAGTGCTGCTGAAGTTCGTCCCAGTAATATTCTGAACTATGATGAAACACATTTGACCAATGACCCAGGTAAAGTCAAAGTCCTTGTAAGAAGAACATCTAAAAGAGCGACTAGGGTGTGTGACTTTCCAAAAACATCCACATCTTTAATGTTTACAGCTTGTGCAGATGGAACAATTTTACTTCCTTACGTTGTTAATAAGGCGAAATATATTTACCCCAACTGGATGGAAGGTGGCCCTCCTGGCGCTCGTTATAATGCTACCAAATCAGGATGGTTTGACGCAAACGTTTTCGAAGACTGGTTTGAAACAATTGCCTTGCCTTTTTTAAAACGTAAAAATGGGAAAAATGCCATCATTGGAGACAATTTGGGAAGCCACATATCATATCGTGTTATTGAACTTTGCAACCAGAATGACATAGCGTTTGTGTGACTACCACCAAATACAACTGACATTTGTCAACCGTTGGACGTTGCTGTTTTTAAAGTTGTTAAAGAGCACTGGGGACGAATTTTAAATAATTGGAAAAGTCATAATAGGGGAGTTTTACCAAAAAAAACGGAGTTTCCTCGTTTGTTAAGCAGATTAATGCAAAACTTGGAACCTACGCTGAAGGCCAATATACTTGCGGGATTTAAAGCATGTGGCATAAGTCCATTTAATCCAGAAGCTGTTTTGAAAAAAATTGAACCTCGAACAGTAGAGAACGAAAACGCCACTAATGGGGCATTATTGGAAGCATTTCAAAATGTCATGCAAGATGCTTCAAAAGTTGAAGATAAACCTGCTCCAAAAAGAATGAAGAAGCTTGATGTGCCTGCAGGAAAATCTGTTGGTCTAGACCATGTCGAAATAAGTAGTAACAGCACCAGCAAAAACCATGCGAACCAATGCGAAAGTTGCACCGCAGAACTGTAGCTTTTGGTCGAGAGAAAATCCTCATTATAAAACTGCGACGCGAAGTCAGTATTAGAAAAAGGTTAATGTCTGCTTCCATTATAAAAAAATATGTGTTCGCTTTTTAATTCGCCTTTTTAGTAATTTTTTCCTAAAATCTAGGATGCCCAAATACTTTTGAACGGTAGTGTATACTATAGGATTAGTTAAAATGATGTAGGAGAAAATTAGATTCAATATAAAGAATTTTTATCTGTATTTAGGAATATTTGAATTTATTTTCTTGAACTATTTCCTATTATAGATAAAAAAAACTTTTATATTAAACTTTATACTTTTAACTAACCCTGTATAATACATACATAGAATCTGTCTACTTATAATGTATAGAAATTAGATAGAAATTGGACATGAAATTTTTCGTTTTACTAATATTTTGTTTCCTGAAAAAGAAGTTGTATATATTTTTTTTTAAATATAAAAAGCACCGCATTGTCTACAATCTAAAATACAATTTTTTCCTATAATTCGAGAGATTTAAATACACTAAATTTTATTTTAGATAATATCGAAAATTGTTACAAATCTAATTTCATTAAAAACTAATTTCATCTGCTTTAAAAATTCAATTAAAAATAATTCATTATTACGCGAAATTCATATTTTTCGACAAATTTCGATATTTATCGTGGTTGTATTTTAAATTTTAGACTATGCAGAGGAGTAGCTATAATTTTCTTTAATAATCTATTAATTAATAACAGAAATTGCTGTAGGGTTTCGTAGACACAATACATATACAGAGGCTTCATTTAATCCCAATATTTATAAGGAATTTAGTATTTTGTAGTGAATATGTTACTACTAAATTTAATCTCAGTCAATCAGCGCAGTCAATTATACTATTATATTTGGGTTGCTCATATTCATCGCGTTCATTTGGTGATTTTCTAAATTAAATGAAGGTTCTATATAAATCCTACATACGTAATATTCCAACACAATCACGGGAATAACACAAAAAAGGATAAAAGGGCCGTTCTAAACTCCCTTTATAGTTTTATTAATTATTAATATGTCGTATATTTTACCGGTAAAATTGACATTTATATACCAATGACAAATGACAGTTATATCTCTTAAAATGGGTGTTTATATAAGTAACAGTTAATAAGTATTGTACTAATTACGTTACATTCAGTTCAAGATATGGTACATCACAAACAATTGGGAAGGATTCAAATTACAGTACGAATTTGTCGAAGTCACATTACAGCATTTTCGTGTCTCTGTTTCTATGTGTCACGTTTTGGATATCCGTCCTTTTTTTTCCCTTTACGCCCTAAAGAACGTTGTTCTCCTAAATATCGATATAAATGTAGTGAAAAAGGTAAAAAGTGAAAACTGTCGTTTTAAAATTTCTCCATAAAAACTAGATTGATCTTACTTAACTTTTTTTTTGTTTGTATGTTTCGGTTGCATTAAATACCCTATCTTATCGTTTATAGGAAGTAATAAATAATTATTAATTATTGGTATGACATATTTATGCGTCGATCGGTTGAATCTGAGTGGCGTTGAGTGACACTGCAGTCCGAATTGGTGGGTCAATTCACTGGAAATTAAATAAAATAACGATACAATGACTGGGAAAAACGAAATCCCTATGTATATAAAAAAAAAAATGTTATAAGTAGTACGAGGGTTACGCTAAAAGTAAAATTGCTAAAATTAATACAAAAAAAAAAAAATAAATAATACAAAATCATTCAGCATTAGTAATATTAGTATTAATACCTTCTTGTAAATATACAATTTGTTTGTTTTTTTTTTTCGGATAATTACAATCTCAATAAAAATTTAGCGTAACCCCCCCAAAATTTCATAATAATCTTTATAATACAGGGTGTTTACTATCTTGTGATTTTATTTTCAAGTGGTGATTATAAACATCTTAAAATTAGGTCATTAACGTAAAAATATCTTCGCAAGAGTTGCACAATAATCTATTTTATTTATTCCTAGTCTTTCTACGTTTTAGTGTAAGATCGTAACTTGCAAGTAAATTCCCATCACGCACAGGAAATCTAAACATATTTAAATTCGGAATTCTTTTCTTGGATCTTCCACAATTCAAATAATTGCACTTATTGCCTGCCATACTAGGCCGGGGAAGGTGGTAACCACCTGCACTTAGGCCACCCTTACCGGGCTCATTGTGCTATGACTGCCATACTAATTAAAATAAAATAAAATCAAATTTTTCCCATCTAAAACTCCTGTTTCGACATAAATGTTCACCTAATTGACACTTGTAATGGTATATAGTTCTTAAAATATGGTAATTCGACAATAGTCGTGAACAATGTATGCGACATAATAACTATAACTTAAAGTAAAAAATGCCCGTTTTTTTTTAATAACGGGAATAATAAACGAATGGTAGGATAAAAGAAATAAACCTGAACAACCGAGTTTGAAGAAAAAATACGCCAAAGGAAAGTTGATACCAAGATTTGCCATGCTTTTATAAAAAAATACGACGTATTTTAAATAAGCGGATTAGCGGCGGTGTCCTTTAGCTGCAACAGCTTTGTCGGCGCGCCGTCTACAAGAGCAGTGGCAACATTGTACTGTGTCCGGGCGTGATGCTGTTGGCGCTCTTTTAGCGATATATAAAATTATGTACAGACGTTACTTATAGTGACATCCGGTATCAATCCTATGAACAATTCTAGTCGCCCTATCTAGCTGATGGCCTGTTATGTTCTCGTGTCTGTGCGATTACGTGACACAGCGCCCTCTCTTTTTTTGCAATAAATTTTCTATTTGAATTCGTTATGAATTACAGAAATCTGTTCCTCTTGCAAATCTGCACATTGCATTTCATATTGAAACCTTAACGGTTTTCATAAGGTTTACCGAGTCTGTCCTGATAGTGATTTAAGTTTCTGAAATAGTAGTTTTCCTGGAATTTCCTTGTGTTTTGGCATTACATCTGTGGCAGTTAATTTAAGTGTTTATAATTTTACAACAGTTTTTATAGATACTTTTCCTAGATCTATTAAATTTTTATGCATGTTCACGTTTCTGAGACGTCAGTTTTTTACGCATTGAAAAAAGTATTGCAACTGTATTAAAATCTTACAGAAATGCGACAAATTATTAAGATTCTTTATTAAAATACTATTTATAACGCATTTAAATGAAGAGTTTTATTTCGAACTACTTACTTTGATTATTCGTAAACAATATAGGTGTCTAATACATTTGAGCATATCTGTATATCGCTCTTTACTAGGAATCTTAAGCCTTACATTGAATGCTTCAATTTTTCAAAAAAATGGTTGCAAATATTTTGTTCTTAATTTTGTTTCAAAAGAAATCGTTAACTATCCAATAACTGTGTGGTTAAACCTTTAACCCTATGAAAAAAAAAATGTTTATGTTTTTCAATGTATCCACTTTACACCTGTTAGGAATCGACTTGCAGCAGCAGAATTCTGGCGTACTTCACCATAAATTAACATGTCAACGGTTTCAATATTGGTGCGATGGACCATTTTTACTCTCCTTATTAGGATTTAATCGGAAAAAATTTACGTCAAATCGGTAATGCAGTGACAACTAATGAAACAGCTTCACAGATGGGAAAAGTTACAAAGATCAGCCTACTTATTATTAAAAAAAAATCACTAATAACCTATTGCGTACATTTACTTTTTACAAGGTGGTGATCAATCTTTTTAGCGTTAAAAACCTTTTTTTTATGATGGTTAATCACCACTTAAAAATAAAAACCCAAAATTTTTTTGTTTAATATTATACAACTTTTGTTAAGATATTTTTACGTGAACGACTTTATTTGAAGATGTTTAATCACCGCTTAAAAATAAAATCACAAGACCCTAAACACCCGGTATATTCAAAAAAAAAAAAAAAAATTAAAATAATAAAGATAAAACACAAGTTGTATACTTACTTACGTACTTCAGACAGCATTCTACATATTCGAATGTTGTGTCACAAATTACATGCAGCAAAAACACACACAGAAATAGAATTATTCTCATCATCATTATTGATTAATAATACGATAAAAAAAGCTATTCGAAACTATTTTGTTAAGAGCATATATATGTATATAAAAAACAAAAAATTAACAATGGCAACATAGAAAATATTACACAAAAAAAAACGCATATTTCATCTTAGAAGTAACAGAAGCAAATTGAGACGAACAACGTGCATTTGATTCGTAAAAAAATATATTTGGGATGCCGCTGGGTAGAGTCTCGATATATTAGGACCTTTACACTTTATTACATGCATCCGAATCTATTTCTTTAAAAAAAAAAAAATGCTACAAGAAAGGTGTTTCAGGAATATTAGGTATATCAGACGGAGTTTTTTTTTTAAATATTAAAAAAATTTCTTTGCTTGCTTGGGTGTTATTTTATATGATGTGTTACTTTTTTAAGTATTTCTATATTAGTTGGAAATATATAAAAATGTTAAAATATTCTTTGTTATTTTTTCAAATTCTTCAAATTTTCTACATGATTTTTTATTGAGCCAGTGTTTAACGGAAATAAATTTTAAATTATTCTTTAGGCTGCCCCAAACTAGGCTTTATTAGGACCTTTATTATTTCTTATATGTTTTTTAAAACCGAAAATAAAAACTGTTTTAGGAAAACTGGATGTGGGTGGTAATTTCTTTAATTTTTTTTATAAAAGAATAAGACAAAAAATCTTCTTTACATGCTTTAAAAATCTGGTTTTGTGAATGGTCTTCCATGAAACTAAAATTATTTTAAGAAAATCACATCGGGGTGCCAGAATTTTTTAAATATTAACAAAAATATAATAGCAAAAAAAAATCAAAAATATTCTTCATTATTTTCTCTTGATTTATAATTTTATTTTTTTCAAATTCTGTATTTTCTTTATTCATTTTTATTGAGATGTTCAAGGGAAATAAATACTAAATTTGTGAAAAAATGTTCTTGGAGTGCGCCAAGGTAGAAACTTGATATATTTAGGACCTTTATACTTTCTAGCATGTTTGTAAAACCTAAAATCAAAATTGTCTTAAGTAAACTGGATGGAAGTGGTAGATCTTTTCACATTTTAACGAAAGAATAAGATAAAAACAAAAAATTCAAAAATGATTTATTGATTTATCTTGTACGAAGTGTTTTATTAAAAGAAAAAATAAAAATAAATTTTAGAGTAAAAAGATCTACTTTTGTATGATTTTAAATTTACTTTTTTAAGTACTCTTCTATCATTAACATCTATAAGAGAACAGGTGTTCAGAAATTACAAAATTAAAAAAAAATTGTGATTTCATTCTGTATAGAAAAAAATTAATTTTAAATTCGTGAGAAAATATTTTTGGAGTGCCCCAGGGTAGGAAATTGATATATAGGACCTTTATACTTGTCACATGTTTGTAAAACCTAAAATCAAAACCGTTGTATAAGGAAACTAGAAACTAGGGTGCTAGAATTTTTGAAATTTTAATTAAACAATACGACAAAAATCCAAAAATCCTTCTTACACGCTTTAAAAATCTATTTTTTTAAATAGTTTTCCATGAAACAAAACTATTTTAAGAAAATCAGATGGTGGTGGCAGTTTTTAATAATAACAAAAAAATCCAAAAATATTCACTTATTCTTTTTTGTACGATGTGTTTAATTAGAAAAAAAAAGATAAATTTTAAAATAAAAAATATAATTGGGGAATGCCGCAGGGTAGGATCCTATTATATTACGACCTTTATAGTTTTTACGTGCTTTTAAATTTACCTTTTTTTTTAAAATGAAATTTTTTTCTAAAGACCATATTATGTTTGTAATTTTCTTTCAGCCTAGAAGAGAAAATAAAAAAAAGTATTTTTTCCAAAATGAACCGCAAAGCAAATATATTTTTTTTTCAAAACGGAAAAAAAAGCATGCGCATTTTCTTAAGTTAAAAAACAAAAAAAAACAAATGAACGTCGACTACTCACCACAAATCTGTTGACCTTCACTTTCGGCGTCGCTTTCACTTGATTTTGGCTGTCCTTCAACGATTCGAACCGCGCTCTTAACCTAAAAAAAAAACATGAAAAACGTGAAAGAACAAAAAAGAAACATCAATCACATTACTTCTAACTTACGCTTTCGTCGATTCGATCTGTCCCTGTTCTTCCCCCACCTCCTCGATGATATTCACCTGCCCTTGTTCCTTCTTCATCTCCTTGGCCTCCCATTTCTCGAATTTGGCCCTCAACTGTCTCGCCCTGGCAGCCTTCTGGGCCTCCAACAGATCGGCGTCTTGCGCCCTGCTTTGGTCGATCTCCTCCACGGATTCGCTGTCCTCCTCTGAACCGGAACCTTCAGATTCGCTACGAGATTCTGGTCTGGCGGGTTCCGGAGGAGGAGTGAAACGTTTTAGGGGTTTCGGGCCTGTGGATTTGGAAAAGAATCATCTGGCAGAATCAAATTTTCCGAAGCTCACCTAAATTCAGCGGTTCCTTATTCAGATTCTCTTCCATCTGGCGGAACTTGTTCAAGACTTTGGTCGCGGTGTGAGTTTCCTGCGCTATTATCGAGTCCTCGACCTGTTCTTCCGCTCGGACGATGTCCGGATCGCGATAGACTTCCCTCTCGGGCGATTCGGCCTGCAAAATCACGAAAAAGAATATTTTTACCGCGGATAAAATCGACGCTAGTCGGCTTCAAGCATCAGAAAACCAAAGGAAAAAACAAAAAAAAAAAGAAAGAAAAACAGTATTAACAGCAGTAAATCCAATGTTAATGTTAAAGACAGCTCGATTCTAGGCACTCTTTACGTAAGCGAAGAGAAAATCGTATCTGGTGCGATGTCCAAGAGGTCCAACAACTGTCCAGGCTTCGTTAAAATCACCGAAAAACTCCAAAGAAACAGTGCATACTAGCGGCGAAGCGATCAGAATCAGCCAAACAGCCACCAATGAAATATTTACGAGGCAAATCGAAGATGGTTATTAAAATTGTTAAAATGCTTATGTACAAATGCGATGTGATGGTTTATTAGTGGATGTGATGAATTTGTGAGTTGATGAAAATCGTGTTCAGAGACGTAGTCGATATTATGGAATGAAGATTGTGATGGGAACTGCTCGAAATCGGTTTGGAATCGAGGAAGATTATGCCAGAAGTTGCACGACCACAAGAACTGGTCGCCAGAAGGATTTGGGACAACAAAATCGTCGTGGAATCCAACCATTTTGAAGACCAAACTTGATTTTATCAAAATTTCTGTAGTTCTTCTAAATAAAATCTGGAGAAAATCAAGGAAGATTTTAAAGAATATCATAAATTACGAGAAATGTATAGATTAAAAAGATTTACCCTGATAAAACACATGAGAAATCAAAGAATTCCTATTCGGAGATACTAAGAATCTATTTGCGTCGAGAATATTAAGGTCAGAAGCAAATTTCTAAAGCATTTACATCTCGTTTGAATAGAAGATTGTGCTCTTCAAGTTTACTTCAAAGTTTTTGCTCCATTATATTTTTGCAAAACATCATCTTCAAAAATATATACAGAATAAATTAGATTTTTCTTTTTAAAAAAGTTGCTGTTTGGAATATTCACTAAAAGTAAAGGTTTTAAAAAAAGCGCCGTGTAGATTTAATTACGGAAAATCCATCAAAATTGAAGACAACAAAGATTTGATGATATATAAAATCTTAACAAATGATTTTGGAGGAAAGAAGTTTGGGGTGAAAGCCATAAAACCTTAAAAATATATCACTGGAAGCATCTAGTACCAACTGGACGAGTTTAATTCAACCTAAATTGAAGACTGGGGAAAATTAACAAGATTTCTCTGCTTTTTATAATCTAAAA
Source organism: Cetonia aurata (assembly GCA_949128085.1). NCBI lineage: Eukaryota > Metazoa > Arthropoda > Insecta > Coleoptera > Scarabaeidae > Cetonia > Cetonia aurata. Next base: position 2,675,387 of record OX421889.1, read on the forward strand.
ATGTACGAAAAAACGTTAAAACATATAACTTCGTCAAATGGTAAAATGGTAGGTGACAACGGAAGTTGAAGACCAGATAGGTGTGGATGCTAAAAAAAAAATTCCTTCACCCATTCCAAGCAGTTCTCATCACAATCCATTGATGCTACTGAAGTCGAAATGTAACCTTAGTTATTCTTTAGCACAACCAATGAAAATCAGCAAAAAAGTCAAGAGGGAAGCTTCTAAGTGCGTGTCTTGTCATGTATCAATGCAACGGCTACGCGTCCCAAAAGAAAAAAAAAGAGACACAAAACAACACTGTCAACACCAACCACAGCAATAACAACAACAAATAAAAACTTCAAAAGCTCAACAAAATCGTTCGAGAGCGGTTGACCTTCAGTTGTCCCTCGCGCGGTGGCGTTATCCTAAACGTCTTTTTCCTGGTCTCGGGCTCTCTGTACGTTTCAAAGAACTTAAACCGCTGCTGGATGTCCGAAGTCTCGACTTGGACGTCGTCAACGCTCTCCGAACACTTGACAGTATCTTCCGAGGCTTGTTTCGTCATGAAAACCTATAGTCAAGGGGGGGAATTGATATTTATTCGACCTATCATCTTCAAACATTTGTTGAGGAAAAGGAAACTTATTAAGGGTCGCACATGTCGAATCATTACCTCTCTAGCCTTCTTCACCTCGTTCCCAACCCTCGGCGGAGATACTGGAGATAATTGCGGGGCTTTTGAAGCGTTAGCATCCAACTGTAAGAAGATCGAGCGGGATTTCTTGCTGATACCTACAGAATCAAGAATGATGGCGATGTCGGAGAACTTTTGGCCCGTCTTACCGCTTTCAAAGACCGACATGTCTTCTGCTTCTTTATTCTCCCATTTGGTGTCCTCGTAAGTTTCCCCCTTTTCGAATTTTTCCTTTATGGTTCTGGTATCGCAAGCGTCGGCGGGTGGAGGGGATGACAATTTCTTCCGGACATTGGTGCAAGATTCGGATTCCATGACGGCTTGCTGGTACGCTTCCTTCATCTTGCCTTGCTTACCCTGTTTCAAAATCACCAGTGAGAACCCTTTTCGGGTTAGTTGGGTTGAATAAATTAATTTAATCTCATCAAATGAAGTCTACATGCAGATTAGAGACTTTGAAAATCTGTTGGTCATATGAAGATTAAGGTTTAGTAGATATCGAATCAAAAAATTGAGGCACCGTGATCAAAATCTGTTTATAGATCCAAAGAAGATTTTGGCAGATGAGTTAAAAGCACAAAATCTCACCCCTAGAAGCACTTATGAGCAATTAGGTTCAGTAGAACTTATTGAAATTGAAGACCAAGTGCAATTTTGACAAAATTTCTTCGTTTTTTAAATAAATCCTGGAGCATAAGAATTTGAAAAATAATGGAACGGACATTTTAATTTGAAATACTAAAAATTTCTTTGGATTGAAAGAAGATTATGTCAGATGTTGTAGAAGCAGCAAAAACATTTTCCTAAAAGCAATCGGGAGCAAATAGGTTTCGTACAAATTTTTTTTTATTTTTTAGATCAAATTTGGAGGTGGCGAATCAAAAAAAAATCCATCTAAATTGAAGACCGAGCATATTTTTATCGAAATTTCATTAGTTTTTAAACAGAAACCTTGAAGAATCAGAAAATAGACGAAGGAATTGAAGGAATTCCTGCAATAGTTGAAATTTAAACATATAGATAGTAAAAGACTTGATAAAAATGAAGTCAAAACTATATCTTTCAATTTGAAATACTAAAAATCTTTTTAAATTAAAATAAGATTGTACCAGATGTTATAGAACGCACAAAAAATGCATCCCCAAAAGCACTGAGGATATCCAATAGGTTTCACAAAATCCATCCAAATTGAAGACCTAAAGCATCATTTTTCCAAAATCTCTTGAAATTCTTACACAGGAGGTACTAAATAAGTTCAGGAAATATAGTTTAAATTTAAAATAGAGCAAACACAATGAAAGATGTCGTCAGCCAAAAGATTTTCCAATGCGAAATTCTAAAAATCCATCAGAAGTTGTACAACCGCAAAGCAGATTTCCCCAAAAGTTTTTGGGATGAAACAAAGTTTAAACAAAAACAGATAGATGACCTCCAAATTCTTAGAAAGAAAAAGGTTCGATTACTACACGAGAAAAAGCGATTAAAACCGAGAATTGGGCAATGAAAAATTGACTGTTCAAGGTCAGGTGATCCACAGAGATTAGAGAGAAGCAAATTATTATGGTGTAATTTCATATATATATATTTGTTCTAAGAATAACTCATATCAATTATCAATGAACTGCAATTATTTCTTTTTGGCCTCGTGTGTTAAAAAGAAAAACAAAGTGACTAGTAACTATCAGGGACCTAATATCGAATCCTGAAGTACCCTTTAAATTCTCCCAAGACAATCTCATCAATTTTGCGCGACATATACGTCGCAAAAGTTTTTGACCTCTTCACTAGACTATTTCCCAAGTGTTTTAAGAAGCGATTTCAGAGTGAACTCACCATAAACAATCTATCTCGTATCGATTGGATCTCTTGCTTCCTCTCCTCACGTCTGACATCCTTACTGTTCTGTTCTCCGTGCTCCCACTTGCTCTTAACGTCTGACATTCCAGTGAAGTGGAAAGGCTTCTCTTTCTGGGCCTTCTTGGCTCGGATGAGGTCGGCGTCTTCCCCTTCCACTTCTTCCTCCTCTTCCTCAGCCTCGCTGGAGCTCTCCTCGATCGGTATGCCATTTAGGGAATCGTCAGTAACACCAACATCCATACCCTTCGATTGGAACCTGAGAAAGAGTAAAATTGGCCAGTCGAATTTGCATTTTTAACGTTCGGGCGTCGATTAAACTCACTTGGCCAATTTTGAGAGTATAGACGCTGATCTCTTGACGTTAACCTGGCCGCGTTCGACGTTGCTGGCGTTCTGCTGCTCCTCGTGGTGCTCGAAAACTTGGAAGCGTTCCCTCACGTTGAGACTTTGGAGTTCCTCGAGACCCAAGTCGGGTTTGTCGCTCGCTAGAAGCGATAATTTTGACTTATATAGATGAGATCTAATCTAATTTGAAGTTAAAACAGGCTAAACGATGGTCAATTAGATCAGTCATGTCAGTATTTTGACGTTAATGTCAAATTGAGCTTAAAAAAATCGGTTTAAAAGCTGAAATCGAATCTGGTGCATTGTCTAAAAAGCATAATGGCTGTCCAAACATCGTCAAAATCCCCCAAAAACCGCAAAGTATCAGAGGATACTAGCAAACGAGCTAACAGAATTTGGCGAACAGTCACCATGAGACTTTAAAAGTGAAAATGGTTCGATAACTTGGGAAGAATTGTTTCAATATTGCAGGAATGTGATATGCTGGTTATTTCATAGGAATTCTTGGATTGAGAATTGCCAATACAAAATGGTGTTGGAAATAGATAGATAGAGCTATCAAAAGTAAAAAATTATGATGGGGACAGCACTCAAAATCGATTTGTATTCGAGGAAGATTTGGCCAGAAGTTGTAAGAGCATAAAAGTGGATTACCAGAAGGTTTTCGAGCAATTTAGTTGTGGTATAATTCATTCAAATTGAAGACCTGAAGAGGATATTTGGTAAAACTTCAAATTTTAACGAAAAAATGCGAGATTTTACACTGTTGAGCTGTTGTGGAAAATGTTTTATTGTAAATTAAAAGTAAGTTTTTAGATCGAAAATATATTTCGAACGACAGAAGACTATGAACAGAAGTTGTAGAAGAAGAAAAACACCGATAACGTGTAAGAGAAATTTGATGCGGTAGATTCTATTTATATGGAAGATGAATTGGATTTGTCAAGACAGATTTAGTTTCACCACACAGTGGCTTCACCAGGTGGATGAAATTAACTGTTAATTTCATCCACCTGATGAAGCCACTGTGTGGTGAAACAATATTGTTGTGGACTCTTATCTCAATATATTTTTTACTCCTTAACGTTTTTGCGTTTTATTTACGTTTTGAAGATGGAGTTTAAACACGTATCCTCCCATTCGATTAACAGATTTAGTTTTTATGTTTTTAATAATGGTAACAAATGTCATTTGTCAAAAACAGAACTCCTGAGAAGCCCGGAAAAGTTGGTTTTGAACATCTAGAAATCTAAAAATCTAAATAGTTTCTGAAGAAGATTACATCAGTACTTTTTTGAAGTGCAAACTCATTTGGCAGCATTTGGGAGCAATTATATGTGGTAGAATCCATCTGAATTGACTGTTAAGCGAAATTTTATCAAAATGTTTTTAATTTTTATATAGAAACTGCAGTAAAAGTATTATTAAAAAATTAGGAAATACGGCGAAATAGTTTAAATGTATAAAGCCACCATGAAGACTTTATTTAAATATGGGATTGTAAAAATCTGTCTAAATCGGAAGAAGGTTATGATATAAAATTGTGGTAAATATTCAGAAATATTTAGGAATCATTGAATTTGTAGATATAGCATGTCAATCAAAATTACTTCAGTTTTTTTTTTAATAAAGTTTGCTTTTAGAAGTATTATAAAATGAATGAAGATTATAAAGAAATTCGTGCAATAAATACTGGAAATGTTTCCAGTAAAATATGACAAATAAACGCAAAATGAACATTCCTTAGTCTGAATTTTTACATTTATCTAATTCAGTTGGAAGTAGATTATGCCAAACGTGGTTAAAATAAACTTATGGAGGAAAACATCAAAATTCAAGGCCGATTATGATTTTAGCAAAACTTTACCTTCATTTTGAAATCTAATTTAAAAGTAAAACCATACAAGATTGTACTAGTCTGCGTTATAAATGGTGATTCAAATATCTATTGAAAATTATTGCAAATTTTATATGAAGTAAATAAAACAAAAATATATGTTTATAAGAGAGGAATTCTTTTAGGAATTAATTTATCTGGAATTCTAATCAATCAAATAGTTGTCAAATTCCCTTAAATCTCTTTATCTAAATCTAAGAATTTTCATAAATATATTTAACTAAATATCCAACTTCGTCAAAACAAGATAATCTTGAAATTAAAATAACAAATTTTAATTTTGTTTTGTATATACATATAGAGGCTGATTCATTTTCGACCCTCACCATTGAGATCTTGCTTATTATTGAAAATAGACGATAGGTTTAAATTTGGCAAAATTGCTAAATTTTGTGGTTATTATGATCCCGAAACGAAAGTAGATTTAGAACAAACGACGTTTGAGATTTTTTTAAAAAAACGGAAAAGTCCTATTTTCTTATTTTGCCTCTAGCACTTTTATTTGGCCTTGCAGAGAAAAACTAAACACACGTTCTGAAGGCCACTTTTAATGTTCTAAGTAATGTTGTGCTTGAAATTTTTATACGACGTTTCGTTTTCTTCTGGTCATCATCAACTTTCTTATTTCTTATGGGCGCCATATTGAATTAAGACACCGTTCGAAAGAGTCTTTTTTTCTGATTTCAAGCCATGTGTAACATGTTGACAAACCTTTCAAATGAACAAATGTTAGATTGTGTTAACGTCATCTAATTCGTAGTAAACATGAAGCACTTTCCCATAATTATGTTAAATGTTAATATCAAAAAAAAAATTATTTGAATAAGCACAGAAAACAAAAACGACAATAGACGAACACAGATAAGTATAATTAATAATTATAATAGTAGCTATTGAATTAGATGAAAAACTAAAAAATAAGTTATTTTTTATAATTACCTACATGAATTTTTGCGTGTAATTCATGAAGAAAAATTTTTTTTTTATTTATTATTAATTAATGAATTAATTGTTAATTTAGAGATTGGACTCGTGTACAGGGTGATTTATAATAGAAGTAAAAAAAACCCTGTGATTCTCGCCCGGGAAGTAATTTAAAATAAACATCTTTTTTTAATTTATTTACAGAATTGAACATATATAAATGTTAATAAATTAATCATCATTCAAATATAATTTTAAATAGGAATAAAAAGTAAATTGTGTATATACAGGGTGTTCCCTCGTTGGGTTGCATAATTTCATCTGGTTATTCCTTGTATCAAAATTAACAAAACACTTCTAGTCAGCATAGGTCCAATTCTAAACCGTTTTCGAGATATGGGTGGTCAAAAGCGCTGAAAGTCACTAGTTACGGTAACTAATTTAGACGAATCATAGAAGCATTTGGCTCGAATTTCGGCATGAAATGGTTGCTAAGGAACGATTAACTTAAATTACAGTCTTACTTCCACAATAATGAGCAGAAATTGTTTTAATGATTTTAATAAATAAGAGAATGCTGTAAACATTGAAAGCTGCTCAAAATGGCGACCCTGGACTGCCAAACACAACTCTGCTCTTTGACTCAGTCCTCCTATCCAGTTGACATTTTCCATATTTCCACGAACTTCCTGAAATGCTCGTTGGATTTTACCTGCCAGTTCTTCTTTGGTGGCCGGCTTCTCTTGTCCATAAACGCTGGTCTTAACATTGCCCCAGAGGAAAAAGCGGTTTGGAAACGCAGTGTTCAAAAAGTCGGTTACCACTCTTCCATAGTGTGCCGGACACCCGTCATGGACAAACCACATCCTATTACGGACGTTCAAGGGGATATCTTCAGGAAGAATGGTAAGCTCTTCTTCTAGGAATCTCCTGTAGATATGGCTAGTCAATGTTCCATCAAAGATTTTCGGTCCTAGGATAACATTTCCGATGATTCCTCCCCACACATTAACCGAAAATCGGTGCTGAAATCTACTTTCTGGGGATTTTCATCGCTCCAGATGTGCTCGTTATGTGAGTTGTTAATCCCATCACGAATGAAGGGGATTCATCAGCGAACAAAGCAATGGGGAGGCGATCCTGGTTCTCTAGGATCCACGAGCAAAATTCTTCCCGTTTTGCATAGTCGGCAGGTGAGAGATTTTTTACTTGTTGTACGTGGTATGGATGTAACCCATTTTCACGTAAAGTCCTGTGAATCGACGCTCTTTTCTGTCCTCTAGCGATATGAAACAGTTCGTGATGGTTATCCGACAAGGATGTCTTCGGTTCGGGTAGCGTTCTGCGTACTCTCTTGCCGCTGCTGAAGCGTTTCCTCCACAATAGCCATACAAAAATATCACGTCGGCGTATTCTTCCTTCGTAAAAAGAGGCATTTTTAAATGTTGTGCGAACGAAATCCAAAACTGTCAGAAATACAACAAAACTGCTTACATGGGGTAGTAACTTAAATCTGTTCAAACGTCCCAGCGGTGCAAGTTCCCGCAATACTCTATAGATGGGAGCGCAATACTATATCTTCAGTAATATTTATGAAATAACTATATATATCACTTGTTTTTTTTCATCTTGTCATCTTGTTGTTAACGCACGTGTCAAATTTCTATAATAATATTAATATCCCCTGTTTTAGTTTTATTTCTTTAAAGTATTTTTCACGTTTGGGAGTGCTTTTTTTTATGTTTATAGAAAAGACTTTATTTTGAGATTTAGTTTTCTAAAGTAATGTATTTGTAAGTATATTGCACTATATTATATGTAGCTATACATTTAATCCTGGAATAGTAACTATACGTCTTTTTGACGCATATTTACATGTAAAAGTATATATAAAATGTTGGTGTTCCATCGTTAAGAATAGCCAAGCAACTCTGATTTACGATATTTTCGCAAATATGATGCTGCAGAATGATTCCAGAACTGCAATCGTATTTTCTTCTGCGCAAACGACACTTACTTAAAAAAAACAAAAAAAATACGCGGCATACAAAGTGCACAGATGCAAAATTTCATTTTTATCAACAAAAATCCATTAAAAAGGAGATCTAAATTGTTGCAAGAACCTTCAAGAATAAAACATCTAAAACTAAAAAAATCTAAAAATTACCGCCTTTGTGAATAGTTCCCGCAAAACTCATTAGATGGCGCGAACGCATGCGAACGTTTCTATATATAAAAGATTCCGCTCTATACTAACCCTTCTCTATGACTGCTTCCATGACAACTGTCAAAAGGCCTACGTCAAGTGCATTCGATCTAAGTTACCAGTCGAGCCAACTGCGTCCATGTTTCATCTAAATTAGTTACCGTAACTAGTGACTTTCAGCGCTTTTGACCACCCATATCTCGAAAACGGTTGAGAATTGGACCTATGCTGACTGGAAGTGTTTTGTTAATTTTGATACAAGGAATAACCCTACGAAGTTATGCAACTCAACGAGGAGACACCCTGATTTATTTTTTATTAATAATAAGTGTCGAAAATTTGTAAACATGTTTATGTGACATTCTTTTAATTTAAATTACTTACCTAGACAATACGCCAAAAAATCTTTCACTTATTATTAATCACCCTATATACATATACAGCATTGGAAAACAATAAATCCAAATATTTTAATAAGCAGTAAATTTTGATCAGAATAATTTCTTTACTTTAATACTTTCCAATACTGTATTGATCTTATTAAATAGAAATATCTATACAAAAGCGTGATTTAGTGTCAATCAAATTTCAAAACGTCAAAGGCACAGTTAGGCAACCCTATTTAATTAAACTCAAAACTACCTCTAACGACATCTGGTGGCAATTCTACAGGCTGATTTTCTCTTATTATCAGTTCGTGCTTCCTCGGCTTGGCTGTAATGCATTTTTTTTTATTGTAAAAAAAAAGGAATCCGTAAAGAAGTCGGTTTTATTCATATTTAAAAATTAAATTTTTTGGACGACAAAATTCAAATTCCTAATAGAAGATATATTTTTCCCCGAGAGGGTCTCATCACAGCTTATCAGTCGTACTTGCACTACCGTCTTTCAGTAATTAAATTTTAAAAATGAGAACATGCGCAGCAGTAGCTGCTACAGTTTAATTGTACCAACAACTTTTAACGACATAGTCTGATGATTTAAAATGATGCATTAATCCGTCATTAATTGGCAGGTTTCGGAATTTTATACACGGTGGCCGGAAAAGGGCGGATAATCGCCAGGTAGAACGATTCTTTGTTCAATTCTGAGGCGATAATCTGAATCCAAAAAAGTTATACGGTCCTCCCTTAAGGCATACGAGACCATCAAACCTTAAGATGTACCGGCTAAAATTTAGCAAAATTCGTCAAATTTATCTATGTAAAATCATTGTGGTGAAATTTAGAAATGGAATTATCTCAAATGCATTGATGTAACTAATCGATTAATACCAATGGTTTACATTTTTAACATTTCTTCATTGGCGTTTTTGAAATTAAAGTACATATGGCAACGTGGTACTGTAAGGCTGCTTGTTTAAAAGTGATAAGTAGTTGTCAATTTTTGACGTTTCTCATGTGACATTTGGCTGTTGAAATAAGATAAACATTTTGTGCTGTTCTTAATACTGAACAATGTTTACCTTTGGAGAATACGCCGACATGTATATGGTATTCGGATTTTGCAATGGAAATGCAAACTTGGCAAAAGAGGAATATCAAATACGGTATCCACAACGGCGACATCCATCCACCAACACGTTCCGTAGATTGGATCAGCGACTTAGAGAAACTGGCACCTTTATACCGAATTATCGTAACAGCGGTAGACCTAGAGAGCGTCGAACAGTTCAATTAGAAGAGCAAATATTGGATGCTGTTTACGAAGATCCGACGTCCAGCACAAGACGAATAGCTCGGGAACTGAATATTCCTAGCAAAACAACAGTGCACTCAGCACTATCTCAAAATCTTTTGCGTCCGTTTCGTGCAAGGAAAGTGCAGCCTTTGTATGTAAACGATAATGTGCACAGAAGAATGTTTTATAACAATGTTTTACAAAGGATTCAAGAAGAGCCGAACTTTTTATTGCACATTCTCTGGAGCGACGAATGCTTATTTACGAGAGATGGCGTCTTTAATAGCCACAATTTTCATTTTTGGGCGGACGAAAATCCCAAGGCAGTAAGGGAAATTGGACATCAGAGAAGATTTTCGGTAAATGTTTGTTGCTGGGGATTTTAAATCTCCGAGTTGTTGGACCAATATTTCTTCCAAATCGTCTAAATGGAATTCAGTACGTTAACGTTTTAGAAGAAGTACTCGATGATATTCCATTGAATTTGAGACCCAACATGTTGTACATGCATGACGGGGCACCCGCTCACAATGCCAGAATTTCGAGGGATTGGTTAGACGAACACTTTCCGAATCGGTGGATAAAGCGTAACGGTCCAATAGCATGGCCAGCATGATCTCCCGATATTAATCCTCTGGACTTTTTCGTTTGGCGGTTTTTAAAGGAAAAGGTCTATGCAACGACTCCAGCTAACGAAGAGGATGTAATTAATAAAATTACGACGGCAGTTCGATTAATCACCGGCGATATGTTGGAGCGCGTTTTGAATTCGCTTCCTCGAAGATTGGAATTATGTCTGGAAACTGATGGCTACCAATTTGAACAGTTGTTATAATTTTTTCATATTATCTTTAAATTTCAATAAAATTTTTATCCATGTTAACATAAAATTCTTGCTAATTTGCGTATTTACCTGATTTATAGTAAATAATAAAATAATTACTGCCACAGTACTTGTCTGATTAGGTGTTGCCAAATTTACAATTCTTTTAAGCTGCTCGTGTGACTTAAGAAAACACTGTATAACTTTTCTCAATTAAGATTGTCAACTCAGAATTAAACAAATATTTGGCCTGCGTGGTGTTTGTCCGCATTTTTCTGGCCACCGTGTATAAATCACAGTAGCATCAACTGAAAAATGGTAGTAGATCCTCTCCCCCCACCCTCCGCTTTAAAGTAAAATCAAAAAATAATCTCGACTCACGTGGCGTCTCATCTTCCACAACCTTCGGTGCGAACAGCTGCTTGAAGTGCGGCTTGCAGTAGACGGTACCTTCATTGCTCTGATAAGTGTCAACACTGCAACAAGTCAAACGAGCATAATAAATAAAAAAATATATTTTGGGTTAACGCAAGAAGCTTACGTTAATTGTTTACCGCATTCCTGACACCTAAAGCAGTTCTTGTGCCAAACCGACTTCTCCGCTTTGATCTGCTCCATTTGAAAGGCGACCTTTCCGCATGCCTTGCAATTGGTATTATCAATTGGGGCAGCACCCTAAAATGAACATTCGGATTTTACAGAGGAAATATCGCGTTGGAATCTTAAGCTTATACAAGGGAAACTCAAGCATTGTAAAAAAATGCAGATACTGATTAAACTTTTTCAGTTTTAAGGCCCCGTGGATCCTAACCACACTATCTGTTGCAGCGGAATTTTAAGGAGAACAATTTTACTTTGAATTTCGTTTATGCAAAATGACTACTATAAACGGTGAAGGATACAGAAAAAAGTTTCAATGGCACCCTTACACCGTTTATAATTAATTATAGCTGTTTCGACTGCTACGGCTATTTATTTTAAGATGTTTAACCACTCCTTCAAAATAAAATCACTAGACCCTAAACACCCTGTATATGAACAGCTATGCCCTTCGAAAGAGCAACCTAAACGGTGCAAGTCCTTTTATTATATCTATCACAGGGTAAAAAAGCTGTTTGAGTATGGCATGCTAGGTCGTATAGAAAATTATATAAATAAATTTAATTTGCTGTCATCATCTCAACATGGATTTAGACCTGGCAAATTTACAACTTCAGCACTGTTAGACTATAACTGCATTCTGGAGAATATTGAAACTAAGTCTTATACTTTGCGACCTGTCAAAGGCATTTGACTGTATCCAACGTAGTATACTTCTGCAGAAACTCGACACGGTTGAGAATTGGACCTATGGTGACTAGATGTGTTTTGTTAATTTTAATACCCTATGAAGTTATGCAACCCAACGAGGGGACACTCTGTATAATCACTTGTTAAAAATGTTAAAACATGGCTGCAAACAATGTTTTTATTCTTTAGCTGAATTTTTTTATTGTAACCTAGTTTTATAACGTAAGTGCATTGCTCTTTTTTCCTTTGTACTTTCTGTTTTACCAATTGTTTCTGTTTAATCCTTTATAATGACATATTTTATACTTCCGTCTTTAAAATAAATTTCTACTTAGTTACTTACTAAAAGCTATTTTGGATAAACGAAATTTACAGGAAAAATTTCAAAGTCAAATTGCCCCCGCCTAACTAAAGTTGAAATTCCGCCGCAACACAGATAGAGTGTCCTCGAGTAAACAATCCATGGGGTCTACAAACTGACAAAGTTTCGTCAGCATCTGCCATTTACAGTTTCTATAGACTGTCGTACGTGTAAAAGACTCACATTGAATTTTTCTTGTGCCGTCGAAGAATCGCTTGATCTGACGTGTAGGACATTCTTCTTCTGCAGCGCGTCGAATTTGTTAAAACTCGATTTCTGTAATCGATTAAACAATGACAGATGAGCGAGATGGGAAAAGCGAAAATAAAAAAAAAAACAATACATAAATAAATGTAAAAGCACGTGTTCGCGCGAAACGTGATATTGATCTCCGGTGATGCAGGCTGTGAGTGTGGAGGGAGGGGGGAGAAAACTAATGCTGCAGCACCCCCGCGCCCCTGCGTCGCTCCTATTAAAACCCCCTCCGGTGACCATCAGATGGGAAAATAAACAAAAATAAGGGTAGGTGACAAGTGACAAGCAATTAAAAGAAACTGGACGGGGGTTGGTGACATCACAAAGGTGTTGATTGCTTGAGAGGTATATTCATTGAAGACTGACAGGTTAAGAGAAGGGGAACGGAGGGAGAGGGGGTGCTAGCTTTATGTTATGATATATATTATACAGTGCGTTCGAAATGCATAAACAAAACTTCACCTGTCGAACCGCCAAATATTCAACATAACCGTTTCGTTAGAATATATTCAATTTTATGCATTTATTTAAACGAATTCGCGTTAATGAGTTTTTCGACGGCACTGTATATATGTATAATATAATTAGATACATATATGTACAATAAAAGTCATAGGCGTGCTGGTGTGTAAGTGATGGGTGCTGTCTTCGATAAAATTTAGGTACTCACCAATCTGGTAAACGACTCGCTACATTGTACTACATGACGTTTGTTAGTTTTCGTACTGTTAGGCTCGCAAAATCTCTCTCTCTAATTTATTATGGTTTTGGTTACGTAATTATTTTATTTTATTATTTTTTTTTTTTGGATCGGGTTTGGTTGTTAGTAATATGGTAGCAGCGGTTGGTGGTAGCGCAGGCCATGCAAAACAAACAAAAATACATGCTTCGAGTTGTGTTATGATAGTTTCTAATATAAAAACTAAAATAAATAAAAAATAATGTTAAATAGGATTAAAATAAATTTAAATACTATATATACGCACCTCTACCCAATAAATTATAAATAATAACGTAACCGAAAATATTTTGCTTTTATTATTTATCAGAATTAAAATTATTATATTACGTGTAACTTAAAAACGGTGACCTTCAGGTGATAAATTTAAATAAATTTCCTATGCAAAACAAGGAGTTGAACCAGGATTTTAAATATAATCAATCTAATGAAATTCACCCTGTATATACATATATAGGGTGCATTAGAAATACAATCAGAAACTTCAAAATTTGAAATGCGACAACCCCATAATTTTTTTTTAATTAATAAGTTTTTCTGTGATTCCGTATTAAATATGCAATTATAAAATAAAATTAAAAGAAAATTAATATTATAAAGTTTGTTTAATATCTTGGAGAAAAAAATGTTAAATTATGTAAAAATTCTTCTAATATTGATTTAAATAAATTAATATAAAAGATGTCATAAATATATGAACAAATTAAATTCTTTTAATAAAAAATTGAAAATGAAACAATAATAATTAAAAAATATTAGTAAAATTTGCTAAAAATTAAAAAAAAAATATTTTAAATAAGATTAAACACCATGAATTTCTTCTCATTAAATTATAAACAATACAACCATAAATATATTTTTTTTCTATTTTTTAAGATTAAATTTTCCTATAATTCAAAAATGGCGATATTTAAGAGGTACTTCCATATAAACTTTTTTTTATAAAATGACGTACCGAATCAGATTCCAAAATATAATCACTTAATTCGCATTCACCCTGTATATACATATATAGGGTGTGTCCAAATAACATTCCGAAACTTCACATGCTGAAAGGGGGTGATAAAACCAACATTTCCCATTAACAAGTTTTTTTACGAAAACGGCTTATTTCGGAATTAATTGTAAAATTAATTGTATTAGAGCAAAAATTGACGCAGTATTGATTTTTTCTCCAGTAGTAATTATGCATAAGTAAACACCTGTATAGTACTGAAACCATTTTAGTGTTTCCCTTACGAAAGGTATTTTAAATAAAAAAAATTTCTAAAGTAATTAAATTTTTCATATTAAGTATGTATAAACGTGATATTTTGAATGTCCTACTGGCATTTTCACGCTTGACATTTAATCGGTTTATAATCTCAAAATTCGATCAATTCTAACATTTAAGATACAGTAAATATCATGTTACACGTTTATTCTGAACTGCATACGAGTCTCTTTTTAAATCGTTCTACTGTGGTTCTAGATTAGGTCACCTAAAACTACCAAAATCCTTTTGTAATATAGTAAGTTGTCTCTTACCAAAGTTTTCACCGAGACATCATTAAAGACGTTCTCCACTTTGCGGAACTCAAAAGATCTGTCATCGCCCAAAGATTTCGTACGCTTTTTCCGTGAAGGATCGGATAATATTTGATGGGGCAAAAGAAAAAAAAAATATTAATCAAAAAAAAAAAGGCACGCAAAAACCGACCAGGTTGCAAAAATACCATCTCTCGTTGTTAGTTTTACTGCGGGTTGATTGAATGAAAACATCTCTTGTTTATTTTGTATAAACGAATGGAGATTCAAATGACTCGTGAAAACGAAAAAATTAAAAGCGTATGTATATACAATGCGTCTGAAAAGTTTTGGAACATCCAAATAATTTTCTTTGTCGTAAGTATTGCTATCTAAATTTACTATAATTTCGTACAACTGATTTTTGAGACGACTGACGATATCCCTCAAAGAAAATCATTTTTTTTTTTATTCATGTGTGTTTTAAACTTTTCAGATGCACTGTATATGTATAAGGTGGATAAAGAAAGAACAAGTTCACATGATTGCATGATTATCTTCTTGTTATTTTGTTAGTGGGTTAAACGAATCCGAGTAACGTTTTAATGATTAGCCTCTTTCAAAAGCAATGTTTATAATATATGAATGCTACTTTATACTATAGAATGTTAAAATTAATATGTACAGGAGTAATTATGACGGCAGTAAAAGCCCGTCTTAGCAAATTTATACAGAGTCAAGTCAAGGTAATTGCGTACCTATTAATAAGCAAATAAAATGGTATTTCAATTTGTTTGCGCGACAAATTAACGAGATGTGTGTCTTAATCCAATAAACGATTTCGTTGTTCGCGATTTGTAATTTACGAATCGAAAAAGTGGTACCCGAAATAAAAATGTTTGTTTGCGAATCGACCAAGCCATACTTACATCTCTGAACCCCTTCTCCTTCGTCGTCGGTTGCCTGTCGTCTTCGATTTTCGTCAGGTCTCCAAAGCTTCTGCACTATTGGAGCGTAGCAAAAGCATGCCAAAATAAAAAAAAAATGGATTCACAAAACGAGGAAATTGGATCATGAGTCTAAGCAAAAACAGGCAGGAACTATTTATGTACAAACGGTATTGAGAGCAGGTAAAATAAAAAAAACTAGTTGTTGAATTAAGATAAACGACAGCTTTTGCAATTTACAAGATGAGGTGCTTTCGTCCTTATGAAAATAGATACTTGAATTGAGAACTGGGTAAAACGATAAAGGCGTTTTCAAAATGCAAAAAGTCAATTTTCTTCCATGTTCTAGTATGGAGGCTTTTTTATATGTTAAGTTTTGACGTTCAAAACTGCATAAGTTTAGCTTGTGTGGATAACATTTTGATCAATCCTACTCTGCATTCTTTAAAAGAATTAGTGTTTTGTTAATTACATGACCAAGAAAGTTATTTACCAATCATTTTGAGCGGAATAGCTACCAATCTCTTATAGGTTTATGGAAAAATATAAAAAAAAAACTGCCAACCACCTTCAGTTTTACCAAAAAATGCATCAAATTTCTTCATTTTTACTAGGGAAAAGAAACAACTTTCCCCAACTTTGCCTGCCAACTTTTATTAAGAAAAACCATCTTTGCTCTCACCCAAGAACTTGCTAAGCTTTTTCAATTTTACCTGAAACCTTAGAAATCTTTTTCGATTTCATCCAACAAACTGTCAGCTTCCTTGGGTTGTAAATAAAAAGAAAACTATACCCTTTCTTCAGTTCAACTTCAAAAATTATCAAACTTTCACAATTTTATTTAAAAAACTGCCAATCTTCCTCAGTTTCACTTTGTTTAACTTGGAACTTTTTACAGTCTCACAAAAAATCCACCAACATTCTTCATTTTTACTCAAAAAAAAAAAAACAATCCACAACCAACCGTAGCCTTGCCCAACAATCTACCAAATTACTTTAGTTTTATTAAAATTATTAAAGAAAAACTATTGCCCATCTTCACTCTTGCACAAAAAACCTGCAACCGCCTTCAGTTTTACCTAAGAATCGTTTTCGATTTTATCCAAAAGTGTGTGCCGGCTTCTTTCAGGTTTAAAAAAAAAAAAATTTCAAACCTTCTCAAGTATTACCTATTAGAACCTAGAATTATCAACTTTTCTCTGATTTAATTTTACCCAAAGAAACTAACACTCCCCTTCAGTTTTGCGCAAAAAATCATCAACGTCTTTCTGTGCCACAAAGACGAAAAAAAAAAAACACCAATCTTGCAGTTTTACCCAAGAAATTGTCAGTCTCATTCAGTATTACACAAAACAAAGTTCTGACCTTTTTCCAATTCAACATCTTTATGTGTCACCTAACAATTCTTCTGTTTTTATGGAAAGTGTTTGGAAAAAGGTGATGAAATTCAAGAACTGAAGGGAAGAATAAGTAAATTAAACAAACAACAACTGGATAAATCTATTAGGGTAATGACATTTACAGATGAGCAAGAAAAAGACCAAGAAGCAACACTTACTAGTATATAGAGATATTAAATACCTAAAAAAGAGGGAATTGAAAACTAATGACCGAAAGGTAAACAAACAAAATGATTTTGAAATTGCAGAAGCAGAAAAACCAGAGACGACAATAACGAAAAAAAGCAATGAAAATCAAAAATAATCGAAATACTACTACTAAACCACAAAACTACAAACCTTCTTAAGTTTTATCTTTTTTTATGTTTCTCGTACCAAAAAACTGCGAGTTTTATTTTGTTTTACGAACAAATTATCAATCTACAGTTTCATGTAAAAAGACCTTCTTCGGGTATAATATGAGCGTTCTACAGTCTTACGAACAAAAACTGCCGAACCACCTAAAAACTTTCAACTTTATCCTTAAGGTTCTCATCCTCCTTCAGTTCCACCAAAAATTCTTCCAACAGAAGACAATTAACCTATTTCAGTATTAACGAAAAAAATACCAAATGAAATCTGATAAAATTCCAAAAATGGTTTAAAAATTGAAAAGAAAAAATACTTCCTGCATTTTGCAAATTACCCTCCAGCACATATTAGTGAGTAAAATGACACCAGCAAATAAAATGGAGGACGAAACGTCATTTTGAAGTTAAAAATATTCATAAGTTCTTATACGCTTTTATTTTTTTTTTTAAATGAAACAAGACACCATTTAAATATTTAAAATAACATGGGAAAAATATGATGTTACTATGAAGAAGTTACATATTTATGTAAAACGAGAAAAAAAAGAAAAGACGGATAAATTCATGTATAAAAGATATTATTTACATACCAGGTTCTTGACGTTCACATTATAGAAATTCTCTTCCTGTTGTTGCATGTTAGTATCGTTAGAGTTAGTCTCAGGCTAAATAAAAAACAATATAAAAAAAAATATGGTAACAAAAAACGCACTTTTACTATTGTGTGAGATAAAAATAAAATCGGGGTTTTAAATACATGGATATACATAGGTTAGAGCGATCGAAAAACGGTTTTTTTTTAAATACAAAATGCATTAATAGTTTACGTAGTAAAATGTTGTTTGATAAGAAACCAGTGTTATATAAATACAAATATGTATATATGTATATATAAATCATTAAAAAAAGTTCGAACTTATGTATTTTTGAAGGTAATTTTACATATGTAAGCGTTTTGTATGACTCAGATAAACATATTTTATGTAGTTCAATAAAGGTATGTGTCCACCAAATAATATTGTCAAAATTGCAATTTTACAAATGGATAAACAATTTGAGATATCTATTTTGACTAACTATAAAATCCTACAAGAAATTTTGTTAAATAAATATCCATTATGAGCATTAAAAATAAGTTCCTTCAAAAACCAATTTTAGTAACGTTAGATTAAAAAAAGAAGTATTATGAATAATCCCATATTTATTTACGTAATCTATAAATAAACCAAAATATCTTTAGGTATAAAAAAAAACCAAACCACACAAATTAAATAAATTTAAACTATGGCACATTATCGTAACCCAACTTGCAATTAAAAATAAAAAACAATCGTTTACTAATTTGATAACGACAATAGCAGATTGTTTAAATGCAAATGTAATTAAGCGGAACTGTGCGTATTAAGCATAAATGTTTGTTTGCAGGAATGAATCAGTGTTTATAAAAGACAAATATTTATTTATAATGATAAGGAGAATAGTCAGAAAGAAATATATTGATAGTCTATGCATAAATGGTGTGTCGTTTTTACTGTAAACGCAATGTGACTCATAAGAACTCAATGCAGTAATAAAAATCAAATTCTGGTAAGGTTTTCTTGTTACGTATACTTAAAAAAATTGCACCATAATAAAACTATCTTTAGCAAGTTCTAAGAATAAAACATGGATGACTGACAACTTGAAGTACATATACAGTATCGACTAAACTGGGTTTTCAAGATTTTAGACTTACATATGTACACATATATATATATATATCTATCATTAAACCATTAATGCATTTTTAATTTTCTCCAAGGACAAACCTTCAAAGCGCTATCTTATCGATGTTATCAAAGACAAACGAAACTTTGTCAATTTTAAATAAACTTCAACTCAGAAGGAAAAACAAGCGGTAATTTTCCTTCGTAAAAAGATAAAAACATGATTAATTATTTTGTATTAGACAAATTTAGTTGTTTAGTAATATTGTCACACGAAAAAGAAATACTTAAGTATGCAAAAGGAATTAATAGTATTTACGTTATTCGAAAAGCGAAATAAACAAAAAATCAAACGAACTTACAACTGAAATATTCTCTTTATCGTGACTTCTAGATTTTTTCGACTTTTTCTTTTTGAGCGACTTGTCCTGCACGGAAGACGATGCGCTTTCTATTGTACTCGAATGTGTCGTCTCCACGTAAGTAGATTCGGTCATTTCTGTGCTCTAAATGGTGGGAAAATAAAACAAATGAAAAAAAAAAAGAATCAAAATAACAGACAAGAACAAAAACCGAAAAAAAAAATTAAATAAGAAATGTCAAGGGGACAAGTTTAAAAGAAATCGAAGTTGGAACGATAATAGAGATTTTTTTAAAAACCTATTCAATGACAAATTGTTTTCTTTTTGACAGCTGTCATATTATTGCAATCGTGACAGCATTGTTTTCTTCCTAAATAAAATAAGTAGTAGTTAAAGCGAATATCATCAATAAAGGAATTTATAGGTTTTCATACTATTCAATGAAATGTACTTTTTTGACAGGTGTCATATTTTTATGAATTATGACAGCATTGTTTTTTCCTAAATAATAGTTAAAATTAATAATATCATCAATAAACGTTTTTATGAACTTTCATACTATTCAATAAGATGTACTTTTCTTTGACAGCTGTCATATATTTGCGATTGTGACAGCACTGCTTTCTTCCTATGTGAAATAAAAAAATAGTTAAAGCGAAAAATATGTATCATGAATGAATGTTTATAGATTTTCATACTATTCAACGAAATGTACTATTTTTTGACAGCTCCAATTGTGACAGCACTGTTTCCTTCCAAAGGAACTATAAAAATAATAATTAAAGCCAAAATATCATTAACAATAAAATAGTTTTTATCGACTCTTTTCATATTATTCAACGACGCGTATTGTTTTTTGACAGATGTCATATTTTCACAACTGTGACAGCACTATTTTCTTCCTAAGTAAAATAAAAAGTAGTTAAAGCGAAAAATACCATCAATAAACGTTCTTACAGATTTGCATACTATGTTTTTTTACTTTTTTGACAGCTGTCATATTTTCGCAATTGTGACAGCACTGTTTCCTTCATGAGTAAAATAAAAAATAGTTAAAGCATAAATATCATTAATAACATTTTTTTATAGATCCTCTTCATATTATTCAAAGCCTTATACTGTTCTTTGACAGCTGTCATATTTTCGCAGTTGTGAGCGCACTGCTTTTTTTGTTTCCGAAGAAAACTAGAACAGTTACAGGGAATAATATTTTTAAAAAGGGTTTTATAGATCGTGTTAAATTACATTTATTATTTTTTTTTGACAGGTATTGATTTTCCAAATTATAAAAGTAATAATTCTCATTATCTGAAGGAATTAATAGTTAAAACAAAAAAAAAACATCCTTAATAAAATTAATGTTTTTTTTTTCAGAATGACGTATATATTTCACAACTGTCAAAACTTCTCAATTACACTTTTTTTTTTAAATTGATGATTTAAAACAATGTCTAATAAAAACCTTTTATATATATTTTATGAAACGATTTAATTATTACATTGTATTTTTGACAGTTGGCAAGATTATTCAGTTATCGCATAAGTTTTCCTTTTTTTTTTGATAAACTTAACAGTCAAGCTAAAAAATGATCTGAATAAAAGTTTTGGACTATCTATTTTTTAAAGAACTATATAATCTATTTTTGACAGCTGTCACATTTTTTTCATTCCGGTGAAATCTTTTTTCTACAAGAGGAAAATAGTAAGCGCTAAGTTAAAATAAAAATGGATTAATGCATTTTACCCATTGTCGTAGGGCATCCAATGCTGTATAATATATTTTTGACAGGTGCCATATTTTCTCAATTATGGCGGTACATATATTTTTCTTTTCTAACATTTCTAATAGTTAAAACAAAATATTTCTTTGATTAAACTACTCAAATATTTTTTTAACAAATTCTATTGAATCTCTGACAGCTGTCACACTTTCCCAATTATAACCATATTTTTTTTTAAAGAAGTTTACATTTAAAACAAAAAATATCATCAATGTAGGTATATTACGTTTTTTTTTGGCTAAAAATATTAAATAACATAAAAAATGTATTTTTGACAGTCAGTTTTTCGAAGTTATATCATCAATTTGTTTTTACTACGGTTGCAATTTATTGAATATTTTTTCGAACCGGATGAGGTAAAATATTGCATATCCTTGCATGATATGTCATCTTTAAAAGATTACCGATCAAGAAATTATATTATTCATGATTTAAGAAAAGTAAAAAGATATCTGTTTATTCAAATTAAGAGAAAATACGCTTGAAGGACGCTATAATTGAAAAAATTTCAATTGAATACAAGTGTTTTACCTAAACGCTGTCGAATTTATTTTAATATTTAAGGAGAAATACAAAAATAGCACCAGTACGTACCTCAGCAATGCTCTAACGCGGTTAATTTTGGAAAAATTCCATTTGTCCCAGAAATACCCAAGCGATTCTTGTACCAGGATGTTATTGTTAAAAGAAAAAAAAAGAAATTGAGAGATTCATTCGAATTTAGACCTGGACGAGATAACTGACGTAAAAAATTTTTATACCCGAAAGATTCAGTTTGTCAGTTTTGACACCCTTCTGACATTTATAATGACACTTTATTTTGACACTAAATAATAAACTTGGTTAGAAAATCAACGACATATAAAGCTGAACACATTAAAAGTGAAACATGCGATTCATACAAGCCGAGTTAAACCAGTAAACTACAAGACGAAAGGTAATAAATAAATTTTACCTGCAATTTGAGTTTTTTTAATACCTAATATAAGGAGAGATTTGTGAAGAAAATGAAAACTTACACTATTGCTGTTCTCATCGTCATCTGTGTCATTTTTGGTCGGACTTATGCTTTCAAATTTGTTGATGGCCTTCATGATATCGATGGTCTTCAATTGGTTTAATTCGCTTTCTTCAATGGACTTCCCGGATTTGGCAGTTTCGATGGTGGTTGTGGAAGTAGTTAGGAATTTGTATTTTAGTGCGTCGACCATCTTAGAAGGATTATCCAAAGATTTATCTTCGATTTCCGCCTCGAAGGTTGAAGATTCAGATTCTGGGAGATCGTCTTGTATTTGGACTGGCGTTTCTACGCGCTCTCCGTGTTGTTGTATCGATTCTTCAACGAGCCTCGCCTCCAAACAAACATCTGGGATACTACTCTTCTCCGGTGAATCCTTCTGGAGTTCCTCCACGCTTTCCGCGTTGCTTAATTCAATATCTTCCTCTTCAGTGCCTTCAATATCTTCATAATTATTATCTAGATCTCTATTCTTTTCTTCCTCAACGATTTCCCTTTCCAGGAATTCTCTGGTGGTCTTGTATTGATCGGCCAGATGCTCTATACTTTGCTTCCGCAAAATCTCCATATTCTCGTAGATTTCCTCCTGTTTATCATCGACATCGTCGTCTATTTGTTCGTAGATATTCTCCTGCTGTGATTGCTGTACAATCTGCACCGTTGGCTCTATAATTACAGGTGCTATATTGTCAACTTCGGAAATGTCCGCCTCGGTATTAATTTGGACGTTCTCATACTCAACCTCTTCTAGTTTATCTGAAATCGACTCGGTATGCTCATCGATTTGCTCTTCCACCTTCGAAGAATGAGTATTGCTGTTCTCCGACGTGGAATTGGTAGTGGTTTGGCTGGATTGTCTCTGAAAGCCTTTCAGGAAGTCTATGTTCTCTTCTGACGGTGTCAGCATGGGTGAGGTGACGGTTTGTGTGAATAAGAGGCAGGAGGTATCGTCCGTTGATAGCAGCATCCTATCTTTAACTGATGATCTATTTTCTTGGTTGTCTTGGTCGGTGTAATCTGACATATCCGTCAGGCAAGTGGTTGGTAATTGCAGAACTGGTCTAACACCTTTCACTTCATCATAAATGACCTCTTCCGTTGCGATATGAACAACTTCCGGTTGATGCTTTGTGGTTTGGATTCCATTCTTTAGGGGTACATCACCATTGGTAGTCTTATACAGACTCCTTTCCTCGTACAAGAATCGTTCGCTGGAATTCATGGGGTACACTTCTTCGTATATACTTTCATCTTGGTTGCCGTTGCTTGTCAAGGTGTTAAATTCCATTTTTGTTTTATTCTCTGTGTCTTCTTCGTCTTCAGAGGTTTCTTGCGTTTGTTCCTGAGGGGGTGTTAGTATTTTTACACTCAAAAAAATGAACACAAATAAAGAATAATAAAAACTGCTCAAGCTATCCTAATTTTTCGCCTGGTCTCAAAATAATGTCACTGCGTCTTTGAGCGATGAAATACATTATTAAACTAACTAAATATGACTAATTTCTATAATTTTATCAATAACAGGAAAATCGTGGTTTCATATTAACAGATAAGGGAGTTCTGCCGGCATGATAAAAAATGTCAAATCTATGGTAAATATTGTGTATTCTTGATAAAAATGGATTTTCCGGTATAAATTATACATTTAAAAAAAATCGTGATACAAAATAAATAGGAAATTAATATACTTGGAAATTTGGTGTCGAAAATTGTCGGGATCCCCTATACAGGCTGTGCCATTAGTGTGTTAGCGGAATTTATTACGAAAACTACCACAGGTAGAAAAGTAAGATTTTTCTGTAAGCATTTTGTCAATATTTAGAAATACACAGAGTTTTACAGCTACTTTTAACATTTTTATTAATGTGTTAACACTGTGCGGAAAGGACGTATCCCATAACAGGCGTGATTCACTCACATAGGCAATGCACAGTCGATTAGCTCATCGTTAATAATGGGAAATCTGAAAACTGGGTCTAGTAGACAGTGTTGCTACGTGTTGCCAACTTAGTAGAATTTCTACTAGATTTGGTAGATTTTGCCCCCCGCCTAGTGGACAAATTGTTGAACTAGTGGGATAATAGAAAATTTAGTAGATTTGGTAGCTTCTTAGTAGTTTTCGCGTGTTCCACCAATATTGTCTTGCAGAAGGCACAAAAAAATGACTTGAAGTTGTGACTTTAGTTCGAATTTTAAAGGTTCGTCCCAATGTGATTGCCAAAGTTACTGCATGATCAATTTTGCACTAACAATTACTGGGCTAACTAAGCCTAATGGATCAAATAATCTTGAAATTGTAGATAAAATAAATCTTTTTGTCACCTTTGCTGAAGTATCAATCACAATACCGAACTGAAAGGTGTCTGTAGTTGAATTCCAGAATAAACCCAAAGTTTGGACGCTTTCATTTTTGTCTATTTGTATTATTTTATTTCCTTCTTTGTTCAAATCAGCTAAGATGCTGTCGTGATTTGATGACCATTTTGATAGTTCAAATCCTCCTTTCCTCAACAGCTCTTCGATGTTTCTTCTGATAGTGATTGCTTCATTTATGGTGGATGTTCCTGTCAAAAGATCATCAACATAAAAATCATTTTGAACTATGTAAGATTCAATTGGACACTCTTCTTGATGGTCAATGGCTAATTGGTGAAGACATTTAGTTGCTAAATAGGGAGCTGATGCAGTTCCGTAGGTAACTGTTTGCAACTTGTAGGTTTGTATGACTTGGCTTTCGTCATTTCTCCACAGTATCATCTGAAACTCTTGATCATCTTCATGCATTCTAATTTGTCTAAACATCTTCGTTATATCTGCTGTCATAACAAACTTATGTGTTCTAAATCTTGTTACTATAGATGATAAATTTTGCTGCACTAGTCAGGTCCTACTAGTTACTGAACATTTAGTGAAAATTCCGCTTGAAGTACTACTGGAGCCATTGAATACAACTCGTAATTTTGTTGACAAGCTTGCTTCTTTTATTACGCAAAAATGAGGTAAATAATAATATTTGTTTGGCTCATCATTTACTTCGCATCTAAAGTCATGTGGCCAAGTTGTATGTATTCATCCATGAATTCAACATAACGCTGTTTCAAATTTTAATTTTTTCTGAATCTTCTCTCAAGCTGGTCAAACTTTGTCAAAGCAATATTCCTGGATATTCCTAATTCTTGAACATCGGCATTGAATGGAAGTCTGACAACAAATCTGCCATCTTCTGTTCTTTGATGAGTTTCTAGAAAATGTCGTTCATGTTCAAACTTTAATCTGCAAATTTTCAGATTTTAATCTGTAGTACAGTAAATCTGCAGTAATCGGCAGAAAACATGCTGCCCTCTGTGGGCAAGTGGTCGAAAAAACTTTAGATGATTTTTAATCGTAACTCGGGGTTTTACTCATCAAAATTGATGCCCACAAGTTATAAACAGGTTATAAAAGAGCGAGAGGAACATTTATTTTGGGTGTTTGCTCGCGTCATTTACGCCAGACCTCATTTGCATGAGTACTTTCATCATATATGTATAAAAACTTGTGAATTTATTTCTGAAGTTAATGGTGATTGTGCACTTTATTCAAATTAATGGTAAGTAGTACCACAATAATTGTAAGGTAGATTATAATGTTTTGATCGGCATTCGTTTTTAATTAGTAATTTGTTATTTCAATAAAAGTTAAAATGCATTTTTCCATGGTTTGCACAATACTGTGGTCATGTCACCTAAGGAGAAGCCAGTAGGAACAAAAGTTCAGAACTGCCTGGTTGAAAGATCCCATTCTGAGAGATTGGTTGGTCGTCATTGGAAGTACTTCAAGCTCCCAAGGAAAATGCAAATTTCCAAGATGATAACGAGCCGTTACTCAGATCTAACAGCAGTTAAATGTTGCTTTAATTACAAGATACCTATAGAGAAGTCTTGAATGAAATTAAAAGTATGTCAACATACAAAGCACACACTGATCTAGATCTCGATCCAGATTTTGACATTTTTTTTTTGTAAATTCAGGATAGAAGAATAATTTACATTTTTATTACATTTTTTTTTTTAACTTAAAAGTTGCAGATACATTTTTGTTGTTGTAGTGTTTAGTGTTCATTGTAGTGATTGTTCGTTGTGGTTGACATAATAAACGTTGAAAAAAAGATTGTTATTTAAGCATTTATCCAAGCATTGAACAAAAACCTATATATGTATTATGTATTTACTTTATGCCAGCATTTAAAAAAAATTAAATGATTTTTCCAATCTTCAGTAGAATTTCAACTGGCTTCTAGTGGAAAAATTATTTCGCCTGTTGGCAACACTGATAGTAGAGCCTAAAACATACAACATGTCTTACACAAATGTTGCTAGTTTAAGACATACAGGATGTTGAAGTTAATAATTTTATTTCTAAATTTCCCAATAATTCAGCAAAATTTCTGATGAGAAGACGATTTTTGCATTGATCCCTCTGAACTTCCACCGAATCCGAACGGTCAACTATACTTCAATTTTCTCGAACAAAATTTAAATGGCCTGCTAGAACATGTACCGCTGGAACAAAGACAAAATATGTGGTTTATGCACGATGGAGTGCCACCAGATTTTTCTCTGCCTGTACGCGAGAATCTGAACGTACAGTTCCCACATTGATGGTTTGGTCATGCAAGTGAATTTCCTTGGCCACCTAGAAGTCTAGATTTTAACCCCCGTAGATTTCTCTGTTTGGTCTAGTGTGAAGATAATAGTCTACAAGGAAAGAATCGATTCCCGCGAAGAGTTGCTTCAAAAAATTCAAGAAGTTGCCCATGTAATCAGAAATAAAGCAGGACTGTTTTTTAACATAAAGATCTTTAAGAAAACGCATAGAAAAGTGCATTAAAGTGAGTTGCAGTTGCTCTAAATAAGTTATTCACCGTAGTATAATCTGCGGGCCTTTCTAATGGCAGTTGTATCAGCTTGCTACTCTTTTGAAAAGTCGATTTTATTATTATTTATTATTATTTTCGAACATATGTTATTACTCTACTGATAAAGTATGATTTAGTGTGTATTCCAGATTTCTCATTCTTAACGACTCACACTGTATATGCATGTTATAGCGAGATCGTATTGATGAGGATCGTTATGTTATTGGAAGATAAGTTTCTCGTAAATTTGACTCATCAGGAATATATTTAGACGTATTTGGTAGTTTCTGTGATAAATTTCGCCGACAAACTAATGGAACATACAAAATTCATGGTAACACAACCGGTTTCTAGAATGAAATTATTGTGTTTGATGGAGACCCAGACGAAAACAGGATTAGATTCTTCGATTCGTTTTAGTTTGCAGTATAGAAAACACCAATTTTAATCGTAATATCAGATAAATAAATAAAAAGAAAATAAAACAACAAATACAAACTTGAGTCATGCAATGCTTTAGTCGCATATTGAATTCTTGCATCAAACTTTCTTCCAAATCATCTTCACTTACTATTCTAGACTTCTTCACAGTTTCAGCCATCTGGAACAAAAGAGAAAAGAACAATAAATTGAGATAATTACTTTCTTGTCATTATCACTTAATTGATTAATAAGAAGCATGGTATTTCTATAGACTCTTTTCCATTTTTTTTTAAACATGGTATTAAAAGCATTTCACCCTTCAATTTTAGTAATGTGCAATCTGTGTTTATATGAGAGGAGGGAACACGCTAATGGAACTTTTAGCCCCGTTAAAATAAGATAGAAAAAAATGCGTTGCTTAATCAGTTAATGGAAATCGCTTTTGGAGGGTCCCAATTTCAACTGGAACTTCGAAAAAAATTCTATATAAATTAATCTCTATCAACAACAATAATTGTTGTTTGGTGATAGTGGAAAACCTAGCATTGACATTTGTCAGTGTGATAGTTATTGTTACATCAAAGGTTCCAAAATCCAATTACTGGATAAATTAATCTGTTAAAAAAGATAATTGTAGGACAATGCATGATACTGTGTTTAATGTTCTTTATTTAACCATCAGAACTTACACTTACTTACAACCATAGCCTTACAACCTACGTGCTAGACCATCTCTAGACATAACTGTAACTAACCTAATTTTACCTGATGGCTGACGCCATCTATACTTTTACATATACATTCCACATGAAATAGATGAACACTTTAACAACTACTCACACGACTGTACTTATATTTGGTGATCTTAAAGAGCGTATATCGGAAAAACCCCTTTTCAATATATCATATTTGCTTTCCTATAATATCATTTCACAGAGTACCACTCAATTTCTGCATCGCCTGAGGCAAGGCAAAAGGTAATATCAGAGCGCTATCGTATTGGGGTTTCTGTCGATATAACCTGAACAGTAATTTAACATTTCACCAAAAACGGAAATGCCACATTCTAGGGTATGAAATCTAGTTCTGGGAAAATCGATATGGACAGAGGAGCAGTCTCGTTAGATATTATGGGGAATGAATATTAGAGTCGGAATTATTAAGCGCAAAAAAGAAAGATCTATTTCTGATAAAGAAATATTATATATGCGAGTTGTGTCAAAAAATACGTACCATATGGGATATTTCTCTTTGTTATTAACTTCTATAAAATTGCGTCATAAAGTTTTTGTGCCATTTTCAGTAACGTCAGACGAAATAGTTAAATACCCACCTTAATCATGAGTATTGCCTGTTGGAATGTTTAATTTCCTTTTTAGATAAACATGATATTATTAACAAAAACCAACACGGCTTTAGAAAAGGTAGATGATCCACCTCAACTGCATTAATAGAATTTTACACAAACACATTAAAAATTATTGATCACCACAAAATGGCCGTTGGCGTGTTTTGCGATCTACAAAAGGCGTTCGATTGTGTACAACATATGGAATTATTAAGGAAACTTGATGCTTATGGAATTAGAGGCACCCTTGCAAATTGGTTTGCGCCATATTTTGAGAATAGGATCCAAACGGTATAGATCAAATTCAAAGCTGACAATGGAAACACAGCGTCATCCAGTTGGTTACACGGTAGATAATGGCATACCCCAAGGCTCAGTGTTAGGACCCATACTGTTTAGTATATATATATTAATGACATTGTGTTATTTTTATCAGATATTTGTGTTACTATTTATGCAGATGATATTGCCACACTTATCGCACCTAAAACTGATGTAGCAACGACTGCAGTAACAGCGAATACTGTATTAGACACACTGAGCAGCTGGTTTTCTAACAATATGTTGTCTTTGAGCATAGAGAAAACGAAGTATATGATATTTCATGCTAGGCAGATAAGCGTAGATGATATCAATTTGCACGTCTATGGAAAATCTTTAAATAGCTGCTACCAAACTAATTTCTTAGGAGTTACCATCGATGAAATACTATCATGGAAAGTACATTGTGACAACTTAGTGAGGAAATTGCGTTCAAAAGTTCACGCGTTTCGATGCTTGCGATCTGAAGTTTCAGTTTCCTGCTTGGTTTCCCTTTACTATGCTGAAATATATTGTAGAATACAGTATGGAATACTATTGTGGGGCAACTCAGCATCAGCACAAAAAGTATTTTTGGCACAGAAGGCAATACTAAGATGTATTGGAGGCGCGCGCTTCGGTGATTCATGTCGTCCTATCTTTAAAAAATGCCAACTTCTTCCTGTGCAATGCGTGTATATTCTTTAGACCGCCTGCTATTAAAAACCTGGAGCATTTATTTTATTCCCTACAAGAGTACTTTAATACACATGAATAATTCTTTTTTTGATGCTAATCAGTGATGACCACCAATGCTTGGCCTATGCCGATGACATAGTCCTGCTAGCCAGAACAAAAAAGGAGCTGACAAAAGTATTTGGTTTACTGGAACAACGAGCAAAAGAAAGTGGGTTAAAAGTAAATGAAACAAAAACTAAGTACATGGAGATGAACGCAAACGTAACACAGGAGACCTATTTAAGTATAAAAACACCAGACAACCAAGAATACCGTTTTGAGAAAGTCCAACAGTTCGAATACTTAGGTGTTATACTTACGAACAAGGGGGAAGAGAACAGTGAACTCCGAAAACGTCTCATGAAAGGCAGTAGAGCTTACGCAAGCCTGAGAGAAGTGTTCGTATCCAAAAAGGTTTCACGATCATCTAAGCTAAGACTGTATAGAACAGTAATTAGACCAACAGTACTGTATGGCTGTGAGACTTGGATAATGAACAAAAACGAGCAGAATAATCTAGCAGTATGGGAACGTCGGATATTAAGAAAAATATTGGGTGGAGTTAAGATAGCGGAGAATTTATGGAGGAGAAAAACAAATAGAGAAGTATACGAGCTCTATGGTGATCCAAGTATCGTTGAAGAGGTCAGAGCAAGGAGGGTGAGGTGGTTAGGCCATATTGAGAGAATGCCAGAGGGCCGATGGACGAAGAGAGCGGTACTGAGAGGAGAAATCGGTAGAAGAAGACGAGGGCGGCCAAGGCAAAGATGGTTAGATATGGTGAAATCAGATCTGAGGGAGATAGGTGTAACCAATTGGCAGGAAAGAGCCAGGGACAGAGAAAAATGGAGAGAATCGGTGAAGAAAATACTAGCCAAGGGCCTCCAAGGCCTATAGTGCTGTTATATAATCAGTGATGAAAATATTGTTATTATGTTGCTAAAATTAGGTATTCTTTATTTTGATCTTCTTTTCTTGTTTTTTTTTTTTTGTTTTTGAAGCTAATATTAAGTTATATTTTGTACATTTTTGTTTGACTAATTATACACACTTTGTGTTACATTTTAATAAAAAAATAAAACAATCAGTTAGCCATCTATAGTAAAGTTTCTTAAACTTATATTTTATTGTAAATATTCTCAAATTAAGTTCTCGCCACTATAATGTAATTGAAGACGGATTGATCGTACAACCGGTTCCTTTTACGAACACTAAATCATCCATTTCCTTTTATCTCGGCTAGTATAATCCCTTCCGTCTTTCTAATACTACACAGGAAACAAATTGATCGTCTCCAATGAAATTAGATATAATTAAGCCTCTAAAAAGTTACAGTCCAAAATTAACAGTTTAGGAAGTTCACCCATGTGACGAAGTGCTCTTACAGTAGATCGGGCAAAGGGTTCTTCTTGATTAAATCATGGAGGACGGCCTAAGTAATTTTAGAATTTCAGAAAAGAGAAGATATTTATCGAAGGAGAAAATCTACTTACATAGAGGTGGGACTTATTGATTTTTAGAATCCGGAAGGTAATATTGACAATAAAGTATGCAATGATTTTTTATGTCAAAAAAAGGCTATCTAGCTAATAATCATTGTGCGGAAGGAAATTATATACAATCAATATTGTAATTTAAAGTTGAATTCCATCCAGTACTAGCTTTATCACTTGCGTTTCAAAATATTCAATTTAAGTAAATGTGATTCATCAAATGTTGTGTTGCCCCATGAAAGAGTCGTATCCACAGACCTGATAGACTGCCAATGAACCGTATGCGCATCGCTACGGCGCACCATCAAAAGACTAAAGGACATCTTGGAACACAGGCGTCATTATATGCGTCATGTTTCATGTAGCGTCATGCTTACGTTAGTTTTCTTTGGGAAGTATTTGCGTTAAGACACGTTAAGTTTTTTGCAAGTTGACAAGGGTTACTGATGTTACCTAACCTTGCAGTTTGATTGTTTTATTTACTTTCTTTGCTTTATTCTTTCACGGACTGTTTCGAATATTATATATTATTCACCCGATATTTTTGTTTTACATGTAAGGCTATGGTGTAAGTATGCAAATTATAGCATTAACAATTGGGCTTATATGACAATTAATCCAGGTAGTTTCTCCTAAAGAAAAGTGATGCCATCTTGTCGTGTAAAATCCTGCAAAAGCAATAGTTACAAAGATGACGGAGAACTAACTTTTCATATGTAAGTTGCAGAATAATGCCATGGCTTAAAAATATTCTGAAATTATGACAATACATAGTGTTTCTATGTGAAATAATTTTTTGTAGAATGCCCAAACATGGTTGTGTGGATTACTGTTACAGAGGGTACCATAAATCCCTGCAAAAGTAAGCGTGCATATATTTGTTCACTACATTTCCTCGAAAAGGATTTTGATAGAACGGGACAGATTGTGCGAATTAAAGAGGGTGTTATTCCAACATTGAATTCGGACAAAGAAAATTAGAAAAGTATATTTTTATTTAAAATCACTTGATATTCCTGAAAATAAAGAGTAGGGGTAAATAAATGATGTATAACATATATATTTCTTTAAATTTTCTTCATTATTTCTTAGGTAAATTAATCTGCCCATCAAAGGAGGTACGATATATTTGCCAGTTCACCGAAAAACAAATTCGGAAAGTAATGGTCTTGACAGGAAACAAGATTCCACAAGAAGAAAACTTCCTAACGACTTTTTTGAAAAATTACAGAAACATACATGATATTTGAACGGTTGGTTGTGTTGTTTTAAAGTAAATTTCAAAGAAAACGCTTTTATAAGCAGAAATAAGACTTTCAGTGTTACGAAATATGAAGCAACAGCAGTGAAAGAAGGACGACGTTTGTTTACAACGGGCCTCGTTTAAAAAGCTCTTGACTATACTTATAAAAAATTAATTTACTTAGCTGAAATGATTTAAGTTATTTATATTTAAGGAGTTTTCTATTGAGTAGAAGGAAATTACCTGCATTTTTTCCAATTCTTTATTTTCCGCCTTTCATTAATAAACGTATGTACCTTTAAAAAATCAATTCTTTATTCAATTAAACAGTAGCATTAATAATTGCATATAATAATAAATAATAACAGTAAATCTCGAGAAAGGGGTTAAGTGAATTTCTTTTGGTAACCCTGTGTAAAATACAGATAGGATCATGTCAAAAGCAATTTTACTTTTATCGAGCGATTCAAATGATGTTTGTCGCATCTCAAGATAAGTAGAGCATAGTGCAGGATATAACTAAGTATAGTGAATAAATATGTGCGTTCTCTTTTGTACGATGACCTGCTTCTCCGGAATCGATTTTATTTAAAATCTAAGAGCAGGAATTTCACTAACAATAAGTGCTTTGGTATAAGCATATTTAGAGATCAACAAGAAATAAGGTTACACAGCAAAAAATTACAGTTATTTTACTGTAGTAAATCGGAAATATTACATGTAATAAATAACGTTGTGAATTTACTACGATAGGTCATGTAAACCTTGCTTTACCTATCTTTTCCAGGATTCTTCGGAGAGATATGTGGTACATGCACAATGGTGCTCCATCACATTTTTCAGTAGATGTTCGAAGCTACCTAAATCAAGTATACCCAAATAAATGGATAGGTAATGACGCTCCTGTAAATTGGCCACCACGTTCTCCAGACTTAACTCCAGCTGATTTTTTTGTATGGGGACATCTTAAGTCCGTGGTTTACAAGACACCTGTGGCTAATGAAGCACAACTATGGCAACGTATTCAACATGCAATGAATGACCTTAGAGGTGATGGAGAAATTTTGCAAAGGGTACAGTTTAATTTCCTTCGTCGTATAAATCTTTGTACGCGTGTAAATGGAGAACACTTTCAACAGTTTTTGTGACATATTTATTATTTGCGTTCATGTTTCAGTTATTTAATTTTTTTAATAATTTTTGTGTAAAATAACCTAATGCGAATTATTAAAATACAAATTTCGCAAAAACCATTAGAGTAATCAATTCTTATAAAGAATTTTTGTAGTAAATAAGTTACAAAGAATCTCCGAAACCGTGAACTTTTACTAAGCCTATTCGTTTACCTGTAGTCTTTATTTCAGCAGTAGATTTAGCCATGCGAAATTCATTTGTTTATGATAGAAATCATAGGCGACTGGATTACTTTTTGCTTTTTTCGAACGCACGACTATAAGCACTTTTTTTCGTTTTTCTCGAAAACGAATAAAAATAAGAAAATTTTACAAGAGACATAATTTGATCGCTTTTGAATACCCTATCGAGTAAAAATTATTTCGTGTCTCTACTATAGACAGCAAAAAAAAATATGTTAATTTTCATAATGGTCATGCGTCTTTCATTCACTTCCGGTATTAGTATTTTCTTGAAATTCTCAAAACATTCGTCCAATAATATCTACTAACTGACCATGCCAAATCTTATTAAAATCGCATAAGCCGTTTTGAATTTATAATAAAAAAAACCGATTTTAAAATTTTAACTTCAAGGCCGCATAGCGCCCAAACTAAGCGACTTTGGACTAAGGTAAGTTTACTGAAATCGGTTTATTTTGGTCTAAGGAATATGTGGTAGGCGTGTGTAAAGACCTTTTACAGACAGCTTGTATAACCATCTTGATTTAAAAGATTCATTTTCTCTGTAGAATCTGTAAATTTTCTTTACAACAATCTTATCATCGAGAATCTTAAAGAGTTGAATCGTCACGGGTTTGTTGATATCTCACAATCTGCACCTCCCGTAGAAACATCGTTACTTAAACAGCGCTCGCTAACTAACATCTTCAAAATACAATTCAATTCCGTGTGAGAATATTCTTTACATCCGACAATGTAACCCGATGCATTACGAAGTAATAACCCCGACCGAACTGGATATATGGAATAGCGTCGTTGTATACTGTACGCATTTGCTCCACAGCCATTATGGCATTAATTCATTGCATCCGGCTCGGCATCCATGTATTGGATGGGTAGACTATATCGTTATCTTTCTCTTACGTATTTTATCGATACTCACTTAGAGGGAATTAGTGTGTTTTCTACGATCTTGTATATATGTATACGTATGTCTGTTGGCAGGATGTCAATCTCGTTTCTCTCATATATAGGACATGTTTCGGTAAAAATATGAATTAAATTTTAGATAATGTAGAATAGAAGATTTTGAGCAATAAAGAGAAAAATAAAATTTGTGATTTGTCATTAACAATATCAAAAATTAAATTTTTTAACCTGCTATCGGAAAATATTAATTAACATACTTAAGGAATTTTTCTAATATCGCCCTGTATAATATAACTAAATTCAAATAACATAGCAATTAAATCCAAGGTTTCCTGAAACTATGTTTAAAAATTGGACTTTTAGTTATTTCAAAGAGCGGAGATATGCGTACTTTTGTGAGGGTCAAATTTAAAAAAAAAAAAAACAATTTATATCTTGAAAACGCTTTGAGATACGTATAGGGAAATAACTGTGAAAGTTTTATGAAATTCAATAAGGAATCCAAACCTGATAAGAAATATAGGGTGTTCCATTTGAATTAAAAAAGTTGTTACCAGGTTTAGGTACAAGCGGCAACACTGCATGGATGAAGATATTTTAGAAGCGTAGTTCACCTCGAATAGTTCACACGTACAAAATTTGATTTAATTCTAAAGATTGGTTCTCCACATATCTACTGCTGTGGTCTGGCACCCCGGGTTTTTTGTTCATTCCGTTAAGCGTTTGTCAATGTTGCGAGATATTTCAAATTGTTTTATTTTTATATAAGATTTAGTTAATGTTTTGGTTTGTTTAATTTGTTTATTTAATTGTTCAGTTGTGTATATTAATTTCAGTCAGGTGTACATTTTGCGTTCACTGGTAGTGTAGGTATATATATTGTTTTGTTTTGCGAGTTCGTCCGTTTGCGGACAGATCTGTGTGCGGTGCGTCGCACGCATCTGAGATTTTTATACTTATACGATTGTTTAACCTTGTGAGTTCAGTTCCTTGATCGATACGAAAGTAAGTAGATATATAAAGTTGTATTTCATTGCTGACATTTTGTGATTATTGATTTCAAGTTTTGAATTCACGTTTCTGATTTTATTTCGTTCATCACGGAACTCATTTAATAATAATTATTGATATTGTATTTTTGTGTACACAATTTAGATATAAGATCTGTTATTATTTTTACGTGCAGGAAGATATTTTAAGTTTAAAGACTTAATTCTTTTTGTTCGTTGTTAATTTTTCTGATTTGTAATTATTTATTAATCACCTCGGGTTGGGTGAATAAAAGCATTGAGACCACGTGGATTGAATTGAAAAAAAAAAAATTATAATCTTCCTGAACTTTTTGTTTTCTGTTGCTTTGTAAAAGGATTTTGAATTGTCCTTTTGTAATTTAAAGTCAAATGCAGTTTTGATTTAGACCAGGACCTTTTTGTCCAAGGTTTTTTTTTCTGCAAAGTTTGTAATTAATTTTTTTTTTTTTTTTAATAATAAATTTATTGAATTTTATGTCATTCAAAATACTGTTCTTTTATTTTTAATTAAACCTTTTAAAAAAAAATTTTTTTGAGTATAAAAGAAAGTCAGATGTCTTTCACCCACATTTCACTTTTCATGATAGTAACCCTGAGTTTAATTGTTCTTTTGCGCCTTATAAAAACTTGTTATCATTTGAGCTAGCTAATTTAATTTTTCATTTTTAATTTCATTTGGCATTTTTGTTGGTACATTCAGTACACAGCAGTACGTACACTGGTGGTACCCAATCTTAGGACACGCATCGAGACAAACCTTTCCATAGCTATTGCCATCTCTTGCTCCCGTCTCGCTTAAGCGAAGGGAAATGAGAGAGACAGCTATAGCTACGAAAAGAGTCGGAGCTCGATGCATGTCCTAAGATTAGATACCACCAGTATACTTCTAATAGATCATCCACCTTGGAATACCCGGTATAGTATTATTTCATGAACAACAGAATCTGATCTTAATTAAGTACCTACACGGAGAAAAAAAGATGTTACCATGTATTATAAATATAATGAATGATATTAACTCAAGGACAACAATACGTTATCTAGTACCCAGTATTCATCCATGTATTACTGTTTATTAGGAAGATGGTACGGTCTAATATAATTATAATACAACCAACTATAAAGTTAGTTGTCCCTATTGTTACTATCTATTTTTCTCAGTGTACCTTTTGTACCTAACACTAGTTATCGTACTACTAGATGTATGTTTAATTTTAACGAAATTTTCTAAATACAGTTACTTGCTGAATCTATGTTTACATTTGAACGAGATTTTACATTTGAAAATTATAACATGTTGTAACTAGTTTTACTTACAAAAAATTGCTTATAAAACATCAGAATGTCGTAATCTTCAAATGTTAAATTCCGTTAAAATGTAAACATACATTCAGTAAGTAACTAGTTTTACATACAAAAAGTATTTATACATCACACTGGTAACTTACATTTTGTATGTGTATTTATATGATTCATCAAGGTGTCAAGTAACTAGTGATCAGTAAAGGATTATATGTACAAAAAAAAAACAACAAAATAGGCGCATTTCTATGCACAAATTTTGACAACAATACGCAGAAATTATAGACAAATATGCTCTGCTATATGCGAAATATGCATCAGTATGCACTATTTCAATTTAAAAAAAAAAAGAAACATGAAGATAACAGTTTATTTTACATTTTAAGGATCTTAGAACATAATGCTCGTACAACATTATTATTATATTAACAATATACAAAAACTTAATCTTAAAATAACGGAAAAAGAAATCTATTATATTTTATAACGAAACATATATAAGATTTATATTATTTATATACATAAGTGGCTAAAAAAATAAAAGAAAAACAACAGGTTTACTTTTCACTGAAATTTCTAATCTTTAACATTCAATTCAATGGAATTTTTTGGAGGAAATTTGTAATTTGACGAAAATATGCACAAATATGCAATAATTCATGAAATATTTATTTATTTATTTACTTATTTATTTACTTTCTAAGGGATAGCAACGGGACGAACCCAGAACCGCTACCCACAGAAATGTTTAACAACTTAAAAATATACATTCCACTGGCTTAAGGTAATTACATTTAATTATGAAAATACACTTAAAAAAAAGAAAGAAAAAAAAAAACAAGTTAATAATCCAGAAACCCACCAATTCCCCAGACAACTCAAACCGTTATTGCGCATTAATTAAAGTAAATTTTAAAAATTTTCCCAATGAAAACAACGATATACTGAAAATATCGACAGAAGGACAAACAGTGTTAAATGAAGACATACATCTAATAATAAGCGAATTTTTATGTGCGTTATTTATTGATGGAGGTGGTCTAAATGGCAAAACTGAACGAGTGGTGTAAGACGGAACATTAAAGTTAACACAAGAAAGTATTTCTTCGCAAAAAAATTCTGTAATTGCAAATCTTAAACAAAAATAATATATCTCGGCGAGTACGGCATGATTGCGTAGAAAGCATTTTGAATTCAATATGCATGCATGAAGTAGCAAAAATATGCAGAATATGCATCTTTTTAATAAACTCATTTTAATTAAAAAAAACATTAGATACAGCCAAAATACTAAAAATTTGGTTGATATACCATTAAAAAACAAATATGCATTTTGCATATAATCCGAGCTTTAGTGATCAGCATGATAATTTTACATAAAACATTTTATTAATGTACATATGACGAGGCACTTATAGGATTCTTCTTAATCGACTACGTAAATATCTGCATGCATGTAACACTCGTCTGTTTAAAATTGTTAAAATGAATAACGTTAACAAAAAATGTAGGTTAATTATTTCGATAAAATAGTCTAGAAACACTGAACGGCGGTGCTAGAATAAATAGTAGTCGAAACAGATGTATTTAACTCTGGTATTAATGCTGCAAACACATTCTAAGTGTTCACAGTCTTTATCATTCCCCTTACACCATTACAAAAAAAAAAAAAACAGAAACAAGCACCTTCATTTTATTAATAAAATTCCATGAATCATTAATTATTGTATTATAATTATCGACAATAGCTTTTCTTTTTCAGATTGTAGCTCTAGCTCTGAGTAAACCATTACGTTTAAAATTTTGTAGTACATTTTAAAGCGGTTACGGACAGTTTTTGTTTCTGCGGATACCGTAGAGCGAAAGTGTCACATGTTATTACTTTGATATTACTTTGTTACATTCTCCATAGATAATAAATAGATTTAAATCGTCTTCGTCGTTTGTGTGCTTAAGACGCGCTAGCATTTTGGTTTACACAATATTTACAGCTCTACTGTAATTGTTTTTCTATTATTTCGAGCATTGCCACATTTTTTAAAATGCAAGAAATGTATATAACAAACAATAGAAGGTTTTGGAGTCAAGTAAACGTTTTAATACTGTCATAAAGTATATTCACTTAAAAGCTATAATAGGACAAGGGTACACTCTATCCAAAATGTTTATTTACAGTCGCATAACACTCACAGTATAAACACTGGCGACATATCGACATTTGTAAACACAACGTTGAGAGAGACCCGCGCTTACAAAAGCTTTTCGGACACCGAACATTATAATAATGTATGTATATATGTCTAACAACGAACACAGTACAGTAGGATGCTTAACCATGCAGTATAGTTCCTTCGGAACGCAAAAACAAACACCGTTCACACAATTTAAATAACCCAAAATCCGTATAATCGAATGCTCTATATCGCGCTACAACTTCAAAGGTTATAAGTTAACGGTCGAACCTATACATAGTTCGACTCTGAGCATTGCCCTTTGTCAAATCTGCATGGAACAAGTTGAGGGTCGACATGATTTGCAAACTACACAGAGAGTTTTCACTACAATTCTTTCGGTATTTAAACGGTTTGCACAATACCAGATTGGAAATATTGTGTCATCTCAAAATATAAAAAAAAAAAGAATGTTGAAGCAGTAACAGATGTTTCTAAGGATAATTCAAAAAGTTGGGAGTGTGTTTATGTTTCAAAAATAACGGGTGATTTAAACCAGTTGCTGCCAGAATGATGAGTCAAAAACGTTTTTTTTTTTTTTTGTTGTTGTGGGAGTGCTATTTTGTGGAGTATTTGTAGGTATGCATACTTATAATAAAACTACGTCATGCGATTCTCAAATAAAATATACATACAGTGTATCACTTAAGTATTTATACATGTCCCATTTACCTACAACAAGTAATAAAGATACAAACAATGCCGAAAACGAAAGAGAGAGACAATAAATAAAAAAAGGTCCAAATAGCCTTGTTGAAAGAACAAAAAAATGTACAGGAAACTAGTAAGCTTATCAAAAGACTCCGTAGTACTGTTCAGTATATTATTAACAAATTTAAACTTCAAAAAATTATGACTCAAGGCCGACGTATATTTACTAATTCACAGCTTTATTCCATTGTTTAGCGCTTATATACCAAGGCGACTTGAAAATTAACGAAAAATTTATTGAATTTATTCAAAAACATTAATTAACTATGAAATCCTGCATGAGGAATTAGAAATGTTTAGTATGGATTGAAAGGGCTTTGAGTAAGGGTTAATTTAGCACACGTAGAAATATAGGATGCTATTTAAAAAAATCAAGTTACCTTGAATTAAAGTTAACCTGTGTGAAGTTAGCCCCACATTTATAAAATGTAGATAAACTAATTAGAGTTCCAGTTGCCCCCCGAAGAGTTCTAGAGTTCTCAATCGATTATAAAAATAGTTCTAGCATTTTAAGTAGTCAAAACGATATTTAAAAAAATGGGGGGCCAACTTCACACCATCAGTAACTTTCATGAGCTAGAACTCTGCAATTTCCACTCGAATCGCTTTGAGTCATAAGGATAATTTATGGAACTCTTTGGGGGGCTATCA
Organism: Cetonia aurata; assembly: GCA_949128085.1. Lineage (NCBI taxonomy): Eukaryota > Metazoa > Arthropoda > Insecta > Coleoptera > Scarabaeidae > Cetonia > Cetonia aurata. The sequence continues at coordinate 2,716,166 of OX421889.1, forward strand.
GAACTCTAAAAAAACACAGCGATTTTTCAAAAAAAAAAACGGGAATTTTCTGCGTCAATGAAAATAAAAAGAGCCAGAACTCTGTTATTTCCATCCGAATCTCTTCGAGTCGTAAGGATAATTTATAGAACTATTTGGGGGGCTACCGGAACTCTAAAAAAAACTCAGCGATTTTTCAAAAAAAAAAAAAACTCAGGAATTTTCTGCGTCAATGAAAATAAAACGAGACAGGACTCTATTTCCACCCGAATCTCTTCGAGTCGTAAGGATAATTTATAGAACTCTTTAGGGGGCTACCGGAACTCTAAAAAAAACTCAGCGATTAAAAAAAAAAAAATTGGGAATTTTCTAGAATTTATAGAACTGTTTGGGGGGCTACCATAATAATAATATTTTAACAAAATAACTTAGAAGAGGATTTTCAGAACTCTGTTATTTCCACTCGAATCGCCTCGAGTCATAAAGATAATTTATAGAACTCTTTAGGGGGCTACCGGAATTCTAAAAAAACTCAGCTATTAAAAAAAAAAAAAATAGGAATTTTCTAGAATTTATAGAACTGTTTGGGGGGCTACCATGATAATAATATTTTAACAAAATAACTTAGAAGAGGATTTTCTAGAATAATAATGATAAACTACCTGTCTATAACACTAAATTCAATATTTGAAAAACCGCTATAATTTCCTGTTCACTCACTTATTTACTAATGAAAACATAAACGATTACCACTATCATGCAGATTAATGCCTTTTAAAATATAGGATAAAGAAATTCGTAATTCCATCCACTAGGAACCCAGTATACTAAACTATTTCTTGTATATGATTAATAACAATTTACTTTGGTTAGTTATTTAAAGAAAAAGTATACACTCATTTTTAACTAAAATCCAAAATTTGGAACCACAAATTAATGAAATAAGATCTACACTTTCAAATTTCATATTTTCAAAAGCAAATTAAATATTACTTGAAATCATGTTGCTTATCCGATAGTTTATTAATTTTGAGCAAATTAAAGAATCACCAGCATTGTGTAGGCAAATTCCTATTTATAATTACACTTTTTTAGAGTTGTGATAGCCCTCCCGCCTCCCCCCAAAGAGATCTTTAAATTATCTTTATGACTCGAGGGGATTCGAGTGGAAATAACAGAGTTCTGAAAATTCCCGAGTTTTCTTTTAAATCGCTGAGTTTTTTTAGAGTTCCGGTGGCTCCCCAAAGAGTTCTATAAACTATCCTTACAACTCGAAGAGATTCGGGTGGAAATAATAGAGTTCTGGCTCGTTCTATTTTCATTGGTGCAAAAAATTCCTGAATTTTTTTTTTTGAAAAATCGCTGATTTTTTTTTAGAGTTCTGATAGCCCCCCAAAGAGTTCCATAAATTATCGTTATGACTCGAAACAATTCGAGTGGAAATTGCAGAGTTCTAGCTCATGAAAATTGCAGGTGACGTGAAGTTTGCCCCCCATATTTTTAAATATCGTTTTGATTACTTAAAATGTCAGAACTATTTTTAAAATCGATTGAGAACTCTAGAACTCTTCGGGGGGCAACTGGAACTCTAATTATTTTATCGAAATTTTATAAATGTGGGGCTAACTTCACACAGGTTTAAAGTTAAGCAAATGTTCAGGACTATACTGGACACGTATATACAATTACATCGATTTTAATTTCAACGTTGAATCAGACAAAGTATGTATGTATTGTATTTAAAATATGAATATCTAAAACAAATGCAAATATAAACCACGCCTCCTTAAGGGGTCTTCCTAGTGTGACGGGTTAAAAAAATCGAAATTTTTTTTTGCATTTTCTTATAGTTTAACATCTTGAAAATAAAATCCCAAAGGGATTTAGCCAGATTCGAAAAATTGGAAAAGTTATAGGCTTTGAAGCGGAGCGGCGCGTAGGTAGAAATCATGTACCTTTGATTAGTACGCGAAACTTCAAACGCGTTTTTCTCAAAATTACATTTTTTGAAATGGCTGCCACGATATCTCAAGAACCAATCAACCAATTTACTTGAAATTTTGCAGATATATTCAGTAGACGTGTGATAGTCACAAAATTCGCAATGTACGACTTAAAAATTAAGCAATTTTTTTGGGGGAAAATCGAAACTTTTTTTTGAAAAACCTTCATTTTGTTATTTTTCAATTTTTTTCATTTATTCTAGTTCGTGCTATAGCCGCATTTACACAGATTAAGAAACTTCTTTAATTTTTCATTTCAGACAACCTGGACAGCTGATTTTATGGCAGCCATTCAAGGACATTCTTTTTTAGACGCTTCCATACAACTGCTGTAACGTCTAATCAAATCGATATTTTTACCTAAAAAAAAAAAAAAAACTGGATATTCCTCAAATATAGCTAAACAAATTTGCAAAGTTTCAAATTGATATGCAGAGTAGTAGTTTTTTTCCAAAAAAATTCCCAAAAATCTTCTTATTTTTAGGCCGTCACACTAGGAAGACCCCGATGGTTGGCATCTTAGAAGCGCAATTGACAAAAGAGTAAATAACAACGTTGTTATTAAAGATAGACATATAGTAGTTTATATGAAATCGTGTTATTTTTCTGCAAAGAATTGAAAAATGAAATAATATATAGGGTGTTCCATTTAAATTAACGAAGTAAGTATCCGTTTGCCTACTTCTAGGACACTCTGTATAGTCAAAAATATTCTTAAGTGATGCAGCATTGGATTCTATAACATTTTTGTAGAAAAAGTTTCTTTCTAAAACGACAAATAGAGCTGTAATCAAGTCTTCGGTGGGACAGCCCGTATATATTTGCTCTACGTTGTTACTATTCATAGAAATCGAGTGAATAGCATAGGATTATAAACGGATTAAAACAAGGCTTTACAGCGCTAGATCTGCAGACAATATTCAATTACACGATCATTATAAAGCGTCAACTCGGTAGAAAGGCATTCAAGTCATGCGCTTGATTCTGTGGCGAAAGACAATGCACAATGGCTTTGTTTGTTGTCATACGAAGATATAATGCTCCGTTAATATGGCGAAAAAGAAGCATATCTGACGCACAAGATTTGAAGGTTTAAAAGTTGTGTCATCAGGTGCATTGTTGTAAGTTTTTTTTTTTTTTGTTTATTGCGCTTACGAATTAAAATTCGTTTTGCAAAATCCTTTTTTTATCTTCCGTCGGTTGTTGAATTATTAAAAAATTTAGAGTGTTAGGCAAAAGGGAAACGACAAAGTGTTAAATAAACAGGTACTATAATTAATATATGTAATTAATATACAGGTGTGTTTACGATATTGTGATTTTATTTTGAAAGAGACAACGAAAAAACCGGTTATCGCAATGGATCAGAGTGAGATTGAACTGTGGACTTCGCAACTGATAGACAAGTGTGCAAGCCACTAAGCTATCAGCCGGGTTAAAAACAAATTGTAGTTTTTATTTATTTTTTATTTTTAAGTGGTGATTAACCACCATAAGTAGGCTGATGTCTGTCACTTTTCCCATCTGTCTAGCTGCTTAATTAGTTGTCACTGCTTTTCTGGTTTGACGAAAACTTTTTCGAATAAATCCTAATAAGGCACTGCTAAGTAAAAATGGTCCATCGTACCAACAGTGACCTCGACATGTTATTAATTTATGGTGAAGTACGTCAAAATTCTGCTGCTACTAGTCGATTCTTAGCAAGCCAGCCAACAGCCGTAATTATTTCCACCACAGAAGTTCGATAAACGTTTGGGCCGGACTGGTCAACGGATAACTTACTATCCCATTTGTGTTGCAAAATTGATGGAACTATTGGAAGAACCTCATTTGAATGTATTTCATATTGTAAATAGCTCAAAAACTATTAGGTTTACAGATGCAGACCATTAAAATAAACAAATCAGAAATAACTCTGGATTCATAACAATGTCACTGTTCCATTTAAAATAAGAAAGTTCGGTTATAAAATATTTCCTTCAAATAGATCATATCCGGCCATGACTACTCTGCAAGTTTTAAAATCGAATTCCAACTGGAATTTCGCAAAATTCTAATGAGCGAACTCGGGGGAACATCCTGTATAACGTAGTAACGGCTACTGGCATCGCATAGGTGTTTACAAAATGTTTCTGGAGTCGTATAGAGGATTTGTTTTTCCAATTTCAGGATTGAGTTTCAAGTTAGGAATGTTTGGAGAGGCTCAGCCGTAGAAACGTGCAGATGTCGGTTTTGAGTGATTCCAATATGCGCCGTGGGTAAAAATAGAATTGACCCATTTTCTTTGTATCGATTCCGAATCCTTATTATATCCATACCTTAGATTTGAGATGTGTATAAGTACAGTATTGCCCATGGAAATGTGCCCATAGCGGTGAAAAGTTTTACGAATACCTAATCTGATAAGTTTTATAGCATTCAATTATGATAATCTTAATATGAATTCGTCTAAAACGTATCTGCGACTTAAATAAACAATAATTAAATATTTTATGATCTAGAACACTGAATGGAATCTCTCTTAGGGTCCCATCCATATACCGATTGGTCATTTAGAATACTTTAGAATGTTTTATTGCGATTTTAGTTTCTATTAATAGCGGATGGCGCTGATTGTGCGTTCTATCATCAACGCAAAGAATGGTTTATTTATTTTGTTTTGCTGAGAGAAATATTTAAGAAATGACGTTAAAACAAAAACATCTGTTAGTTACTACAGTAAATATGTACGTTTTAAAAGTTGATTTGGATCACAGAGAGCAAGTAAACAATATATGCCTCCTAGTTAGAGATGGGTATGATTCGTATCTTTGGTACGAATCTTATTTAGGAGTCATATTCTAGTAATTGGGTTTTGGAACCTTTGGTGTAACAATAACTATCACACTGACAAAAGTTAGGAGTCATATGGTACGAATCCCAACTGATAAAAGTTTTCGTATTTCTTACCGATCTTCTTGCATCGGCTTTTTATTGTAATAACTAAAGCTCGGATTATATGCAAAATTGTTTTTTAAAGGTATATCAACAAAATTTTTAGTATTTTGGCTGTATCTAATGTTTTCTTATTAAAATGAGCTTATTAAAAAATGCATATTCTGCATATTTTTACTATTTCATGCATATTTCATGAATTATTGCATATTTGTGCATATTTTCGTCAAATTACAAATTTCCTCCAAAAAATTCCATTGAATGTTAAAAATTGGAAACTTCAGTGAAAAGTAAACCTGTAATTCCTTCATTGAAAAATGAACACGTGAAAAAATAATATTAATGTTGTCCGATGCTGCTGCTTACATGTGTAAAGCCTCAGTTAATTTAAAGATATTTTTTCCTAATTTAATCCATACTACTTGTTTGGATTCGTAAAATAAACCAAAAACTGTACATAAACGATGATCTAACGCTAGAGGAAAGAAAGATTCAAACTATAATAAGGAAACAAGCTAATGTCGAAACAATGGTTTGGTGATACAGAACTCTTTTTATAAACATAAGGATAAGCACAAATATACAAGGGAGGAACCAGGAAGAAACGAAAGATCAATTATAGATTATGTAATAACAGAAAAGATAAACAGAACGATTATAACAGATGTGAGAATCTACAGGGGAGCCGAATTGTCGACGGATCACCACTTACTAATTGCAAAAATGAAAAATAAAAAAGAATATAACGAAGAGAGGGCAAAAGAGAAGGTCAATAAAAAGCCGATGGAGATTATAAAGGCTTATAAACTGCAAGATGAACAACTAAGAAAGGAGTACGCAGAACAGATCGCAAAGGAGGTACAGAAAGTGGGACATGTGATACACAAAATGAATATTGAGGAGATGTGGAGTAAATTTAAAGAAATTATTCACGAGGTTGGAACAAATGTGTGTGGGATAAATATAGTGGGAGGTATTAAGAAGAGAACAAGCTGGTGGAGCGAAGAAATCAAAAAGGTAATTAAGGCGAAAAAGGTTGCGTGGAAAAGCTATTTACAAAGAAGGAGCGACAAAACAAACGAGAATTATAAAACAGCAAGGAGAATTGCAAAAGAAAAGGTTAAAATAGCGAAAGCTTAGAATGGGAAAAAATTTGGGTCTAAAATGGAAGAGGACAGAGACTATTTTATAAGGTATTGAAGAATATGAAAAATAAAGGAAAGAAAACCAAGACGGGACAAATCATGGACAAAGAAGGAAAAATAATAAATGGGGATGACAAAGTTATGGATAGATGGAAGCAATATTTTCAGGACATGCTGGGTGGAGTAGAGGTGGACGCGGAAATAGAAGAACAATGTACTAAAAAATATGGGGGGCGAGAGGGATGTTAGACAAACGGAAGAAACACATGATAAGATAGAACTACAAGAATGAAATTTTTTGTACATCGAATAGAGATTTTATCATCTGCATCGGCTTTATTTTGTACATATTTAGGAGCATACATAAATTGAAAAAGATTTTGACATCTGGCATCGGCAACTTTTGTCCATATCGTATTACCACGTATTGCTATTCCATCTATTAACTTGCGTGATATTATGAAACAAGCCATAGGTCTGCAGGTTCGGTCAAAGCCCGCAGGAGTAACTAATTGCGTTTGCTCTTTGGAAATTTGTACGTCACACAGGGTGAGGTAATAACAAAAAATAAAACTGTCAATAAAATTGAAGAGAAGACAACAATTGATTTTTCAGATCAATCATTAACAGAAACTGTTTGGCACACATAAAGCGATTTCAAGAGATCTACCGGTATTAAGCAGCAAGTAAACAAAAATAACTATTGAAAAGAATATTTACTATCTATATATTTGTAATCTTAATACTAAAGAGAAAAAAGGAGAAGATAATGCGAAATGGAAAAAAACCTTTGACAATGTTTATACCAATGAATCGATTGAAAATATTATTCATAAAATCTAAAAAAAGTCCACAAAAACCATTTATATTATCTAATAGTAAAGTCAAAAAAAAACTGTCGATTTTCATCTCTCTTTTGTATTTTACATATTTCTACTTTTCTTGCACACAGAAAAACGATTTCTTGATTGAAATAAAAATATTTTCTTGACTATATTCACTTAACACAAGTAAATACAGATGTTCAGATGTATTAGGCACCTATATCTTTTGCGAATAATCAAAGTAAGGTGCTGTATTTTTTTTTTTTACTTTTCTATTGAATTAAATGTGTTACTGAGTTTATACATACAAGATGCATCTTCAGGTAAACAGTTATTTGAGGTAGCTAGTTTCAATTGAAATTTGTATCCCTGTATATGTACTTAAAGCACAGTTTGCACGTAACAAGTACTGCAAAAATCATGCGAATTCCATCAACGATATCAACGTGTTTTGAATGGCGAACCGCGTCACGCAAACTCATCGGTAATTTCAAGCAGAAAAACGGCTCTTTCTCTTCTGTGAATGTGACCGGGATTAGAAAGAAGCGTTCAGACCCATTATTTTGCTATTTGTTGCAACTTTATTGCAGGCAGATTGCCCTGAATAACGTGTTGATTATTTCATTGAGATCTCTTAAACGTCGTGTGACAGTATAAGTTGTGTAAATGGGGCAGAATGTGTTTCTGTACTAGTGATGATGGGTATATAAAATCAAATAAAAATCTCCGTTCAAACTAGAACTTTTATACTGGATTTAAATGAACGCGTTTTCAAAACAATGAAGATGTGCTGCCAGCAAATCATGTCTCTGAATCAGAAACCGGCATATCTTCATCATTCAACGGCTAAGCAGAAGCAATCTTCAGAAGTCAGTGCGTAGTAAAATTGCATCTAATTAAGTCGGAATTTGACAATTGTCAAATAAATGATTGTTTATTGATTAAAAAGATAACAAAAATTGGTATACCATTCCCAAACAGATATTTATTTTCCCAACAGACATACCAACAGTAATAACAGTGTTAAGATTAGTAATTTAAACGGCAAAGGTATGAAAATAAAACCTTTATCGATCAAGATCCATATAACGATTATTATAAATGTACTTAGAGTAAAATGAAAATGATTCAGCTGACTTTTGAAGCCTACGGAGAGTTGGATTCGAATGACTTGTCGTTTCCCGTGGATTGCTTTTATTTGTTTTATTTTGCTGATCTTGTATTTTTACATTACTATGGGATACGCTCATATAACTTGAAAGTATTAATTAATGATCTTAATAATGTCAAGGAAGGAATTCGGAGTGAATTAAAAAATCAATATGAGAGTAATGGTAACAGATCAATTTATAGATTAACAAACGTATTGGGTAAAGCTGCAACGATACGTAAGGAAAATAAATATCTATTATATGGGGTTCATATTAAATATTATGTTTACGTTAACTGAAAAACTGTTTGGAATTGTGTTTATCAAAGTAAGTCGGTACGATATCAAAGATCAATGATACAGTGTATCACTTAAGTATTAAGTTAGCGCGCAAGAAACCTTACATCAGTGAAAATAATAGAATAAAACCTTTGAATTTTGCAAAGGAATACATCAGTAAACCTTTAGAATTTTTGAAGTTTTTTTTTAGGGACGAGTCAAAATGTAATATATTTGCATTCGATGGACGGCAAATGATCTGGCGGAAGCCAAAGACTGAACTCTAAGCACAAAATTTGATTCCTACCATAAAACATCGTATGAGGTTGTATGTCTTACAATGGAGTGGGATATTTGGATTTTATTAGCGATATTATGGATGCCAAAGCTTTCTGAAAATTTTACAAGTTAATTTAATGGGAAGTACTCGAATATTGAGTATAGAAGCTTCACATTTCAGTAAGATAATTATCCTAAGCATACTGCAAGGATCGTTAAGGAATGGTTCTTGTATAAAGGCATTAAAACACTTCCTCACTCGCCACAAAGTCCACACTGAAAAAATGAAATCAATGAACAACGTTTATTACTCTTCTTTTATCAACATAATGTAAAAAATTATTACATCTACGAATAAATTTGTTATAGTAATGAATTGATTTATCATATATGAAACTTTGATTAAAGGTGTTTATAAGTACAATAAACTGTCGTTTATTAAATTTCTGGTACGTTGCATATATTATGTCTTCGTTAAAACAATGTATGATTTTATTAAATTGTAATCGCCGTCATCAACTAGTTCACTCTTATAAATGTAGTTCGTATAGGGTTGTCTTTGTCTCACACGTCGCAATTTGCGCAAAGCCAAAAACAACCAAACTTTCTTGCCCACGCCATTATAGTACGCGCGGTTTGGCGGTTATTTGCACTTAGTAGTAGTTCGGTGTGGAATTAATAAGGTGGTTTTCGGTAATAATAAATAGTAATATACCGGGTGTCCAACCTAAGATGCAACGGTTCCTAGCCAATTTATTACTGCCTTCTTGAAAAAAATTTTCAAATAAATGTTGCCTCGAATCACATTCTACATATGCTAAAATTAGTTTCAGTAATGGCGGACTTCCGGTTGTACCGGAAGTAACTACTAACTTTATTATTTTAAATGGAACACCCTGTATATTATTGCACTTTTGGATTCCTTGTTAAATTTAAATAACAATACGTTAGGGATACATTGGGGCTAAGTTGTACCGTTTTCGAATTACATGACGTTTTTCGAAAAAAATGACATTTGCAGTGTCTTCGGTGTTTGGAAATATCTCGGGAAATACGCAAGTTAGAAAGATGCGGTTTTCGGTTTTCGCTCAACTATGAAACAGCACACGTCTTTTATTTTAAAATTGTTGCGTTTAAATTACAGCGTTATTAAATAGGGATCTGTAATTTTCGAACTCTAAACTCATGGATAACTTGATTTTTTTAAATTGAACGGTGTAGCAATTTTTACATAAATGGATGTAAAATTTAATTTTCTTTCGATTTTATATGAGTATCATTGTGTCTATCTCCAACGGTTTTGGAGATATTCGCAATTTTTCAGTTTCTCACGATAGATACGTATTGCGAAGCGCCGCCGCCGGCCACCTTCCCCTCGTATTTCACCAGGCTTGGAACTGGCAGCAATAATACTGGAATGCTTAGAAAGTGGCCAACAGAACACAATAGGACCACTAGAAACAAACAAAATGGTCTAAAAGATACTTGAGATGTTTAAAGCGGCATCTTTAAAGTCAACGCAAGCTTGAAAACGCTTTGTTAGCGTCAAGAGTTTACACAAAGTATTATACCCATGTAGAAAGCATCCAGATAGGAGGGCATTTCAGTCGCTACTGGGTAGTTTTGTAAGTACTGGATCCGTAGCACGTACAAAACGGAACCTCAATAACTACGTTCTTACGGATGAAAATCAGTTGCAAGCTGCGATTTCTTCTCATGGGGTTTCATTAAAAATAAGGTTTATGAGACGCCACCAACAAACCCTGATGATATGCGCCATCGTATTTTAAGAGCGTTTCACACCAAGTCACACCAAAAATACTCAGAAATGCTCAAAAGTGTTTGCAAGAGCGATTTCGATTATGTAGCGCCGAAAACGGACAGCATTTTGAACATTTAATATAATAGTGTTGTATTGTAGACGAAAATATTTTTTGTTGGAAATGTGGCTGGTGATTAAATAAAAGATTTACATTTTTAACGTTTCGGCTTCTTTATTTATGTAAGCCTTCATCAGAAAACTGATTGTCGTCACAGTTTAAATACAAATAATAACAAACAATTTACATGTTAAAAGCGTTGTAAAAGACAATAAAATTACAAAACATTATGGAGAACGAACAAACGTAAAATATTACGTTTGTATTACGTTTGTAATATTTTACGTTTGTTCGTTCTCCATAATGTTTTGTAATTTTATTGTCTTTTACAACGCTTTTAACATGTAAATTGTTTGTTATTATTTGTATTTAAACTGTGACGACAATCAGTTTTCTGATGAAGGCTTACATAAATAAAGAAGCCGAAACGTTAAAAATGTAAATCTTTTATTTAATCACCAGCCACATTTCCAACAAAAAATATTTTCGTCTACAATACACTACTCCTGGCTAAATAAAATTTCCTACTATATAATAGTGTTGTACAAATTCTCTGTACAATGACAACACTAGCGTTTAAAGTGTAGCCTGTTGCGAGCAAGACGCTCGAAGTGTACGTACGCCATACATTGGATAGAGTAATGTAGTTGTGCTGATTATTGATATTCCAGTAATGTTATGTTTTCTTTTATCTTTGCTATGTTTGCTTGTTTCTAGTGGTCCTATTTTGTTCTGTTGACAACTTTCTAAGCATGCCAGTATTATTGCTGCCACTCCCAAGCCTGGTGAAATGCGAGAAGGTGACCGGCGGCGGCGCTTCGCAATACGTATCTATCGTGAGAAACTGAAAAATTGCGAATATCTCCAAAACCGTTGGAGATAGACACAATGATACCCATATAAAATCGAAAGAAAATTAAATTTTACGTCCATTTATGTAAAAATTGCTATACCGTTCAATTTAAAAAATCAAGTTAGCCATGATTTTAGAGTTCGAAAATTACAGATCCTTATTTAATAACGCTGTAATTTAAATGCAACAATTTTAAAATAAAAGACGTGTGCTGTTTCATGGTTAAGCGAAAACCGAAAACCGCATCTTTCTAACTTTCGTATTTTCCGAGATATTTCCAAACACCGAAGACACTGCAAATGTCATTTTTTTCGAAAAACGTCATGTAATTCGGAAACGGTACAACTTAGCCCCAATGTATCCCTAACGTATTGTTATTTAAATTTAACAAGGAATCCAAAAGTGCAATAATATACAGGGTGTTCTATTTAAAATAATAAAGTTACTATCTACTTCCGGTACAACCGGAAGTCCGCCATTTTTGCAACTAATTTGAATATGTGTAGAATATGATTCCAGACAACATTTATTTGAAACATTTTTTCGAAAAGACAATAATAAATCGGCTAGGGACCGTTGCATCTTAGGTTGGACACCCGGTATAGCTGTATGATCGACATACTACATCTTTCCATTGTTGACAAGTTAAATATTGCGAGTTGTGAGACGGATTTTATAAGATATCTAGTAAGTTCTATTCTAACCTTATTTTATCGTTTGCCTAAAACTATCAAGAAAATACCTACCTGTTTTGCATATAACATGTATTTATTCAACAGATTGATATGGATTATTGTTCATTATTTAACAATACACGAAGTATAGATAACAACTGGGATAATGAGGCTCGTAAATTAGTTAATTTTTTATCAACGTCAATAAAAGAGAAAAATACAAAAATATTGTTCGAGGAGGCAAAGGCGCCCAGTGCTAACGAAAGTAAATAAAATAATTTAACAGCTGGTGTACTATTATTATATTTACAATTATTGTTTGTTTTAGATGGCAAGATAGCAGCTCTGTTACTTAGTTTACATGGATATTTAGTTCCTACTAATAAAACAATTAAAAAAGACCTTAGCGGACGTAATACAACTATTAAATTCACAATAAAAGATTCCCAAGATTCTTTTTTATATTGGGGAAAGTCAACTCAAGAGATAAAAGATCATCTGGATTTCCTTAATAACAGGCAGGAAAACATACAACCATTTATATTAGTAGTTGGTGATAAAATCACATTAATCAATGAAATACTTGTGTACTTTGGGGGAGTTATGTATAACTTTAAAAACCTATTACGCGCGGTTGATATATGCTACAAAGCTTTTCACCTTTTTGATTTAAAATACCCAGCAGCTAGTGTAATGTTTTGGGATTTTATCGAGCAATATTTTTATACTTCTTTCAATAAAAGCAAACACACAAAGGTACACGTATTAATCACCGAGCTAAATAGTAGTAGTTAATTGTTACATTGTTGTAAATTCTTTCTTATACAGTGCATTTTTTTTTAACCTGACATAGGCAAACTTTCTTATTTGAAGAAATAGGCTGATATTTCCAGAAGCAATATTGCAGAGAATTACTTAACTAAGAAAAATTAATAATTTCATTGCAATGTTGCCAAATATCCCGGTAGTTACAAAACAGTTGTTTTTATAAATGGCAACACAGTATTTTTTTTTATATATAATTTGAGAGATCTCAAAATTCCTTATAAAAGAAAAATGTTATACATTTTTTTGTGGGAGTAGCTTTTTTAGAGCAATACGTAAAAATAGGCTGCAATACATAGGCTAACTTTTCTTATTTGAAGAGGTAGGCTTGTACATCCAAAAGCAATATTGTAGAGAGTTAATTAACATAAATTAATAAATAATTCCATTCAGTGTTTCCAAATATTCCGGTAGTTACTAAAATGTTTATTTGTAAATGGCAACACTCTATTGTTTTTAACATAATTTGACAGATCTCAAAATTGTCAATAAAAAAAAATTGTTGGAATAGCAGTTGCTTTTGCAAAATGTATAACATTAATATTGAGAATTTTGGCATCTCTCAAATTATGTTTATAAATACAGTGTTGCCATTTACAAAACACCTTTTTAGTAACTACCGGGATATTTGGCAACACTGCAATAAAATTAGTTATTAATTTTTCCTGGTTAAGCAATTCCCTACAATATTGTTTTGGAAAGTACTAGCCTACCTTTTCAAATAAGAAAGTTAGGCTCGGTCAGGGTTTTAGAAATTCTTATAGGCTATTTTTACTGATTGCTCTAAAACTGCTGCTCCAACAAAAAAAATGCATAACATTTTTTTTTCAGAATTTTGAGATCTCAAGTTATTTAAAAAAATACTTTGTTACCATTTACAAATACACCTTTTCAGTAACTACCAGGATATTTGGCAACACTGAAATAAAAATTATTATTTTTACTACCTTTACAAATAAGAAAGTTAACCTATGTCAGGTTTTAAAAAAGCTGGCACTGTATATTTGTCCCTTGTAAACATCTTTTGTCTATAATTAGGTTTCGACGTTTCGTTATAGATTAGTAAGTTAAGTTGTACTTTCTATCTTTTTTTTATTTTTCAAGTGCCTACTTCAGGTGATTTGCAAAAACTTTGTAATAGACAGTGATTAATTTAGAAAACATAGTACTATAACTATTAAACTATTGATGCATTATCGGAGAGGGTACGCCCGCGGCATTGCACAAGTAATTACTCACAAAGTGTTTGTAAATCACCAGAAGAAAAGCAGAAACTAGTAGTGCAATAATTTGATTAATTGAGAAAATATAGTGCTATAATTATTAACCTATTGATGCATTGTCGGAGAAGGTACGCCTGCGGCATTGCACAAGTAATTACAAAATTTTTGTAAATCACCAAAAGAAAAGCAGAAACCAATAGTACAATAATTTTGTAACACATGAAAAAAAAATTGTAGAAAGCACAACTTAATTTCATTTACTACCTTTGAACCTATGTTCGTTATAATTTTTTAAATTCAATGTGTTTAACTATTTTATTGTATTTTTACTTCTAGCTCAAATTTAATTTTTTGAAGTGTTTCATAAGTAATTAAATTTTTAGAATGTTTGTTTCTTTAATAATGTACATAATATTCAATATAATGATATGAAAGATTTAATTTTGTGTTAATATTAAAGCCTAAGCTATTTTAGAGTTAAAATTTAATATATTTGATAAGATAATAAATATAATAAAATTTTATAAATGTATCTGGCTTGTGTCTACTTTAATCATAACAATAAAGTTTATACAATCTACAGCAATGCATTTCTTTATTGTGATTCGGAATATGGTACACTGGGGTATCTGACACCCAAGCCTTCCTTTAACAGTTTACTGTTCGGGCAATTTTCTAATTACAGATGAATTATAAGAAGGTATTGACGGGTATATTTCTGTATTTATAAAGTTGCTTGAACAGGGGGCTGTTAAAAATAGGCTTGGGTATCAGATACCCCAGAGTACAAACGCTGGGTTAATATGATAACCAACCTACGTCACGAGAACCATTTTATTAATCAACTCAATGTACGGTAGGCATTAACTCAATAAACTGAAGTTATTATATTGATAATCATCAGTATTAATATAACGAATAGAATTATCAAATATTAATCATATTGGTTCATTACATCAATAACATATTTTATTACGTACATGAACATACATGTACTTATTCGTTAATACAATGAACGGTGTTTCATTATAATAATAAACGCGTACGTTGGACCAATTTTGATGAAAAAGTTATCACATTAACGTACTTTTTTATCATATTTACGTACCTTTTTGGTTCAGTGCAGACATTAACCCGACAGAGAATTCGTGGTATATTTAAAGTATACACATCAGAAAATATGTTTAAAACGCAAATGACCTTAGAAAGCATTTGTTGGAGGAATGGTCAAAAATTACGCAGTACATAACGGCAAAATTGGCAATGTTCATGCCTATAAGCGGTTGCAATCTGTTATAGATTCAAATGGAATGCATACTAAATATTAGGATCAAATCAACAAACATTGATTTTGTTTTTTTTTTCTCGTACAAATGCTTTTGTGAGTTCAAAATTCTGATTTATATTAAAATATTAATATTTATCTTTCTTTGTCGTTATTAGAAATAATGCTTTCCCCTTTCGTATTAAAATAAATCTTGGCTTACTTTTGTATTTCTATAGTGTGTACAAATACTTCAATGATAGATACATTGTATATACCTTTGAAGTATTTTTCTTATTTCTCTGTATTTTATAAATTCAATGTTTTTCTATATTTGCTAAATGTGGGCGTTTTTTTCCTTTAAGAAATCGCATTTGTGCATACTGGCGAAATATCTTTTGTAAACAACATTTGAATCGTCCAGGTTTAGCTTTGTAACTTACCTATCAACCTAACTTAATAGTAGTTCATTGTCTATTAAAATTTGCACGCCTCACTTGAAACAGCAAAATAAATCAATCGATTTAAATACCAAAAGATTCACAAGTCTCCATCGGATATTATAAAAGCGTACTGAACAGCTGTAGCGGTTAAACTGCTTTCTTTCGCATCATGCAATGATATGATACAAACTCGTGCATCTATTAATAGCTTGGGGACTCGCATTTTTCGAATTCTTGAGTTAATTTGTCGCCAGAGTTCCTCTACGTACGATTCGTCTCTATAGTGCCGTGTTTTCGAGACCAGTTTGTTGGTGTATAATATCAAACAATTCGTGTTTGTATGTCTCTCTTTCTATGTCTGTTTAGAAATTTTACAAAAATGGAATTATGCTTGGAACGACGACAGATATCGATTTGTGGTTTTGACAGGTTAAACTGTCGTTGCGTTTGTCATTCGATTACCATAACATGGTTTTTGAGTTTGAGTGAAGCATTATTGAGTTATTAACGAAAATTAAAAAAAGAAAAAGTCGTGACAAGGTTTACCATACTAATTCCATGCGACAATATTACGATTAGTTAAGACAAAATTATTTAGTAAGTATACACCCAAGGGATGTGTTGGAAACTGTTTCAAAAGCATGTATTATACGTTGCCTCATATCGTCTGCTGTAGTTGGAGGTGTCTGGTATACAATATCTTTTATGTATCCCCATAGAAAAAAATCAAGTTTCGTTAAATCTGGCGATCTGGATGGCCAACTAATAGGACCACCGCGGCCGATCCATCTATCTTCGAATATTTGATTCAAATGTTGTCGGACATCTACTGCAAAATGTGCTGGAGCACCGTCGTGCTGGAACCACATATTTTCCCTTAGAACTGGAGGAACGTTTTGCAGAAGCTGAGGCAAGTCATATTGCAAGAAATTCAAATATTGTGCACCATTCAGATGTCCATTAAAAAAATGTGGTCCAATTATAAAATTACCCATAATACCTACTCAAACATTTACAACAGTCTATCGCCTCTGCTTATCAACCGCTCTTAATATTCTTGGGTTTTCTGTTGCATAAGTATGAAGATTATGACGGTTTGGGCTATCACTCTGAGTAAAGGTGGATTCGTCCGTAAACAATACTTTTTGAAAGAAGTTAGGTGTTACCCTTTCAGTTTCTAACCACGCCAACAGTTCTTGATGAAAAGATATACTGTAGTCATGATATTTATGATTTTTTAAAATCTTGCCAACAGTAGATCGTGGTACATTAGTTTCTGTTGCTATTTTAGTCAAACTAGTAGAGGGTTTCTCAATTACTGATAACAAGACATTCAATTTACCTTCGTCACTTGTCCTCTTTCCCCTTTCACACTTTTCATAACTCACATTTCCTGTTCTAACGAATCTTTCCTCTTTCCAAACTTGCACGGAGAAAATTACATTGCAAATCCAACAAAAAAAGTATTGTCCTTACGTTGCAATCGGTTCAAAAATAAATTGGTATTGCAGTAAAGTTGTGTAAGTATATTCCAAAACTTTTGTTTTGTTCCATCAACAACACTTTTGTTGGTGTTCAAATATTTTACGGTACAAATAATCGCTTTGGCGATAACATTATAGTTGTAGTTGTTTCAGATCTAAAATACAGAATAACGTGTGCGCTGAAGTGAAGTAGATGTAAACACAATTTTTCAAACCAGTACAGTCAAGAAATATTTACATTACACACAATTGTAGTTGACGCAACAGGGCGCCTACGTTGTCGATATTACAACTTGTGATGCGGGAAGTCCCGGCATGGACAGTAGTATCACGTGATTCTAACCGCGTGTTTCATTGGTCTTACATAGCCTTGAAGAAGCAGACTCGGGGTAGACGACGCCATTTATTTTCGGTTGTGACGTTGTGTTAGCTTATTAGTTTTGTGTAAAAGAACGACAGTGTATTAAAATTGAAGAAAACTGGCTCACTTCTGACGTCTACTGACTCTTAGATATGGATAATTTTGTTACAGAGAAGCTAGCTGAATGGAATATTATGCGTACGAAATACAGATTGCTAATGATGAGTACATTAAACCTTTCGATAAATTACCTAGTGTTTTCCCCTGTTTAAAAGTTGCAAAACGATCTAGAATATACGTTGCCTTGAGACATTTGTAAAATAAGACTTAGATACATTTGAAATTTTAATCTTCATTTTTAGTGTTTCCCAGTTTTAGAATTTATCTTGTTTATTATTTTTTTGTTAATTATTAATAAAAAAATGTGTTATCCTATACCGATATTTTATTTAAACCCTCCACAGCTTACATTTAAGACAGCACCGCATTTGTGTGTGAATCTACTAAAATATTGTTCGCTTTGAACAGAAATTGCGATTACAAAAATCAAAATCAAGTGACAATATAAACGTAGAAAATGATAACGGAAAATCAATTGTTTGTTAAATATCCACAACTTGCTGTTGAAGTTTCAAATTGCTTTGGTAGTGATAAACAATTTTTAATACTGTATTTCACACAATTTTGTTGAAAACACCATATTTTTGTGATTCGTTAAACAACAAGCAACTGGTTGATTGTAACATGTTTTGGGAATATATCCTTCCAAATTTTGTGGCAGTTCTAACAAAGTTTTTCGACAACAAGTTTTAAGTTGTATTGAATAATGGTTGTTGTTGTCATATATTTACCCACAAATTGTTGTTCAATGTGCGTCAATTGGTGCCACCTTAACAATAAATTTTTCTCCGTGTGTAACTGAAGGTTGTCTTCTGTCAGGACATGTTTGCGCGTAAATTCGCTGAGTTAATAAACAATTTTTTTGGGCAGATCCCATAATAAAAATCATGTCAACCAGTTCGTTTCTTTCAAACTGCATATTGACTTAACTAAAAATCGTAATAATAATATGTGACAAAAGACAAATGTGCAAAAAAACTACGTACCAACTAATCCAATTAATAAATAATACAATGACAATATTAAAGGCAGAAACTTAAGAAATCACTAATGCCTAAGCAACAGCAATAATTAAGATTTGACACATTTGCCACTTTGTTTTTGTTTGTCAGAGCGTTCGAAGTACACTACATCGAATCGAAAACAAATAATTCGCGGTTTGTAATGAAAAATTGAAAATAACTTTGAAATTATTGGATTTGGGTAGAGGACATTATTAACAAAAATTTAGCGCAATTAAAGGGCCATTCCAAAAATTTAATAATATACGGGATGTTCCATTTGAAAGAATTCAGGAAACGCTTTTTGACACGACCCTTTTTTTTCTTAATTTTCGTTAATAACATAACAATGCGTCACTCAAAACCAAAAACCAGGGGATCGTTGAAAACACAATTTAAAGCAGATAAGAAAACACAAAAGATATACAGGGCGTTTCGCTTAAAAAAAATTTTTTTTAATGTGCCCCGCTTTAGGACATCACCCTGTATACTTCAAATTATTTTTAAAATGTGCGTTTTTGATTACTGTACCACTTTCCATAAAATAAATTCCTTCAGTTTTATTTTTTAAAGACTATATTGGACTTTGACGCACTAATGAGCAACCCTGTATTATACAAAATATGTCTGCCATTCGTCAATTTCTCAACAATTCAAAGCAGATACATACTGTTCTAACAAAAATTTCTCGTGAAATAATACCTATGCGTTAGTACAAACCCAACAAATATTCATATACGGTTTAATAACCACATTAATCATTATGGTATATACTCTATAAAGTAGTTCTGGATAAAACAACCAAGTTACTTATCGCTATGCTTATCTAGTTTTCTATGCATAATTCATTTGTTATGATCCAGTTGTTAAATAATGAATATTGCCCGTTGAGCATAGTTAAGAAAGGAAATCGCACGATGGTGTATAGAATCAAACCAAAGCAGTTCTCTTTTATATATTATAATACTTACCAAGTAAAATGGTTATAATTTGAGATTATGTCATTGTTTACGTTTGGTATTTCCTATTTTTTTTTTTTTTTGTTGGTTGAAGTTTTACACACTACGTTACAAGAGAAAAAGTTAAAGCAAAACATTTTGTTTGAATAACGCAACATGTATAGGTAATTACCCTGTGACTAATTGGTCGAAAGTAATTTAATTTTCTGCTTTACTCGCTTCTTTAAAACGATTAATACAATGAAAAGTTTCTAAATAGTACAGCACTACATAAAACTTAATTATAATTTTTCCTTTAAAAATTGTAACAGCAAATTTCTTTTCACTTATGTATATTTTAATGTATCTTCCTGGTGTTTTTAATGTACGTTGTACTAAATAAGATTAGTGGAGGGCACTATCGATAGCGACTATCGATAACTATCGATAGTTTTGACTATCGATAACTATCGATAGTTTCGACTATCGATAGTTGACCATCGATAACTATCGATAGTTGACTATCGATAACTATCGATAGTGAGCTATCGATAACTAACGATAGTTGACTATCGATAATTATCTATAGTTGACTATCGGTAACTATCGATAGTCCACTATCGATATGAAATCGAATGATAGTGAACTATCGATAATTGCTGTTAGTAGACTAACGATAGCTATCGATGACATAATAATCGACAGTAAAATAATGTAAATCCCTTATAGAACATTTAGAAATGGATTAGTTCAGTATTGATAAAAATTAGCCAATTAATGAGACTTGGTCCGTCTATTGATATACGGATAGTGTCTAACAATTTTTTTTCGCGAGATGTAATTTTGAGAACTGTCTTGTATAACTAAAAATTAAAAATAGCGTGAAAAATGCTTTTAGGTGATAATATGGATGGTCCAAAAGTAAGTGGATGTAAGTCGGGAAGATAACTAAACGTGTAGATACATAATAAATTATATTTTACAGCAATATAATGAGAATAATTAATTGCGTTACAATCATAACAGCAATATATTGTATACTTTATGTGAAAATTTGCGCAATTGGTTTTGCAGTCTTCTGACAAGTACTTACAGTGAGCAGCTTCTGAATCCCCGATATATTAGTCAACAAAAATTTGATTTTAAAAATTAAAAAAAACAAAATTATTTAACTTACCGATTATATATATAAATGCTCAATGCTGCCGTTAACACATTCTCACAAAGCAAATATGGGTATGACAATTGAAATAAATAAAATAAAATTGAAAATAAATATAATTTAAAAATAAAAAGTAAATAACATTCTAATATATAAAATAAATACAATTCTGTTTATATTTAAAATGCCTCAAAAAACGGTCATAGTCTAAACAATATCTAAATTTTTTTTTATAAATATTAAAATTTGCCCAAATTCAATGGAAACACGACAAGCATTGTTTTAATTTATTTTTCTTTTCTGAGTAGCCTAAAGGTTTGTGTTATTTTATATTGTCTTGTTAATTAAAAAAGAATGTGTTATCAATCATCAACTACTCATTGAGTAGAACTAATTCCTTCTTTTGTAATATCAATGTGCGTCAATGTGCACATCTAGTACACTATTATTTATTTATTTTTATTAAATTTTTATTATATTTATATATATGTATATATTGACGATATATTGTTCTTTACAAATGGCAATAAATTGAATTTGAATTTGATGATGAAACAATGAACCAAAATACTAGTGTTAAGACAATTTCCATTAGTATATTAGTATAACTATCGATAGTCGACTATCGAGAGTTATCGATAGTCGACTATCGATAGTTATCGATAGTTATCGATAGTCAACTATCGATAGGCGACTGTCGATAGTACTATCGATAGTTGAAAATATCGATAGTGCCCACCACTAAATAAGATATAAGTCTTGGATCAGATTTAGCGACGAATACGAATAAAGAGAGAAAAGTATACAAGAACATCTTGGAACACAGGCGCCATTATATGCGTCAAGTTTCATGTAGCGTCATGCTTACGTTAGTTTTCTTTAGGAAGTATTTGCGTTAAGTCACGTTAAGTTTTCTGCAAGTTGACAAGGGTTACTGATGTTACCTAAACCTTGCAGTTTGATTGTTTTATTTACTTTCTTTGCTTTATTCTTTCACGGACTGTTTCGAATATTATACATTATTCACCCCGACATTTTTGTTTTCGAGTTCTTATCAATCGGAACTCAGTTCAGAATTGTTCATTTACTGTCAACAAACAGACGAACAAAATATAGGTACAATTCCTTGAATGAAATCTCTATTTTAAATCAAACTTTATATAATAAAAATATGTACGTTTGATAATATGGAGAAAATGCTCACATATTCATGTTAAATTACGTTTTATTGTCACTGGTATTTCCTTACGATAATACGTGTAAATAAGATATACCTCCGTTTTGCTAAAAACAAATTACATACATATTTTCCTGCTAAAAACAACTTCCAATTTATCATCGCTTACATATGAGTAATAACTGCAAATAAGCTGTTAGGATTTTCTAAAGTTATTACAAATATAAACAGTGATAAATACTGAGTTTTAAAGCAAATATAATACGCCATCCAAATATATATATAATTGCAAAGAATGCAGAATTTTTTTTTTTTCGAATTTGAACATGTTTGTAAATCTAAATTGACGAATTAGCAAATATCTTCCCTAAAATGATGAGTTTAAGATCGTATAACTATCATACATTATATAATTGTATATATATATCAATAAAATTCTTTCAATTATGAGGCCAATAAAACACAATTGTTCATAGTAAACGATTGAGTCATTCACACCCTTTAGCAACTGCTTCAAACATCTTTATCCGTTTCCGAGATATATAATCTGGGAGTTTCAAGTGGCACACCCTGTATATACATATATATACGGTGATGCTTCTAGATCTTTATCGTTTTGGTTCATCGTCACACCGCACTGGAGTCTGCAGGTTAGTAACATCACCGTATTTGAGAACCTCTCTTCTTTATAGTCTACTATAGTATAGAGTCTGCGTTACTCCAGACCAAGGCAGATCAGGGTCACAGTCACCCGTGTGGCAGCACATATTTTGCCTACCGTACGGTTTGAGAGAGAGAGACGTTCGTTGTTCCGTGTGTCTATTGGCCGTGAAATTCATCTTGAATCTGCGAAGACTTGTAAAAGTTTGCTATATCGCAGATTGTGACAGTATATGTATAAAAAATGCGTATTTGGATTCATATACAGGAGTGTCCCACTAAGAGTGGGAACCGAGATATCTTGGAAAGTACAATAAGAGCCAAATTGCATAGTCATCACTTAAGTAAAACTCATCCTCACCTCATCTAATGCTCATCTCTTGCTCACTCAAGGAAACCTTGTCGTGACCTCAATTTTGGTATTCAGAAACATGAGTAAGCATCTTCCTAAGTTGAGAAAAAGATGAGAAGCCGTCGGGTTTACCGACGCGCTGTTACGTCAACGTTTGAATGACGTATGGGTGACGTTTCGTTCCGTTGAACCAATTGTGTGGCAGATGTGAAATACGAAATATTTTATATGAACTGGGCTCTGAATTTTATTGCGCTAATCATCCCTTATTTTACCTAAGTATTTTCTTAGAGGGAAATGGTCACTTTCTGTGTAACTTTATGCTAGTCGTGTTCAAAATTTTGGAAGTTTTTAAAGAGATGGCTTCGAAAAGAACGTTCTTTACTAGCGATGAGAAAGTTTTTTTAAAAGATCTCATTAATAAACATCGGGGCATAATTGAATGCAAAAAAAATAGATTGTATAAGCGTCGGGGAAAAGAAGCGAACTTGATACATTTTAACCAACGAATTTAATGCTGTATCAGAGCATTGTTACGTGAGTATGCTTGTGTATGTTATATATACAGGGTTAGTAAAAAGTCCCGGAACGGTCGAATAACTTTGTTATTTGAAAATTATGATTTCTGAAATTTGGTATGGGGGTATAGTTAATGTAAATGCATTTTATGCAATACAGTTAATATTTTTTTCACTTCCGGTTTAATCGGCAATACGTCCAATTTTTTTTTTTTAAATGGAACGCCCAGATTTTTTTAACACTTTTGAATGCAAAATAAAAAACTACGTTCAGGAAGTATTAAGATGTTTATTTTTATTCACAAAAGGTGTCCTAATACAGAAAAATCAAGGTACCTTTGAAAAAAGTTGTTGTTTAGTGTTTGCATTCTTTTTGCCGTAACATTTGACAATTTTAAAGCGTTTTAACTTTTGCATCGCTATAAATTTACTTATTTTAAACATTGACACATTTGAAAATGGCAGAAAAACTTACTGAATCAGAACGAATTGAGATATTAATGATGCGTGGGTACGGTGATCGTCAACGTTCTTTTGACGAGGTTCGTATTTTCTTTAATACTGTTTATCCGGATCGTCACATTAGTAAAAGTACGGTATGCCGAACAATTCAAAAGTTTGAAGTCTTTCGTCAGGTGAAGGATTTACCTTGAAGGGGACGTCCATTAACAGCAACAGATGAAGAAACTAGTTTGAATGTGTTACTTACAGTGGAAGAAAATCATCACGTGTCCACAACAGAATTAGGTCAAATTCACGAGATCTCTCAAAAATCTGCTCATACGATTCTTAAATCAGCAAGAATGAAAGCCTATAAAATGTATCCCGTCCATGAGTTAACTGAAGATGATCCAGATCGTAGACTACAATTTTGCGAAACAATGACGGAATTGATCGAGCAGCAGCCTAATGTTTTAGATCACATAATTTTTTCAGATGAGGCAACGTTTTGTCTCAACGGCACTGTTAACAGACATAATTGTCGCTACTGGTCAATTGAAAATCCGCATTGGATTGAAAAAGTCCATACACAGCGTCCTCAAAAGGTGAGTGTCTGGGCTGGTCTTGTTGGAAACAACATCATAGGACCATTTTTTATAAGAGGAAATTTAACTGGCAACGTCTACTTAAATTTATTGCGAAATGAGGTTGTTCCAGCACTTGCGGCCCTCTTTCCAAATGCAAACATAGGTGATCACCCTAATGCACATGTTTGGTTTCAACAAGATGGAGCTCCCCCTCATTTTGCCCATAATGTCCGCGATTATTTGAATGAAATTTTTCCGGGACGTTGGATCGGACGTAGGGGAGCAATCGAATGGCCAGCACGTTCGCCAGATCTCTCGCCATTAGATTTTTTCTTTTGGGGTCACATGAAATGTCAAGTGTACAAAAATCGTCCCCACAATCTTGAACAATTGGAAGAGAGAATAGTTCAAGAAGCCAATCGCATCACTCCAGAACAAATACAAAATTCAATAAGAAATTTTACTGACCGTTTACATTTTTGTCAAATTGTAAATGGAGAGCATTTTGAACAATTATTGTAATCGCAACCTGAATAGACAGGTATCTTGATTTTTCTGTATTAGGACACTTTTTATTTTTTTAACTGTTTTCTTGTGAATAAAAATAAACATCTTAATACTTCCTGAACGTAGTTTTTTATTTTGCATTCAAAAGTGTTAAAAAAATCTGGGCGTTCCATTTCAAAAAAAAAAAATTGGACGTATTGCCGATTAAACCGGAAGTGAAAAAAATATTAACTGTATTGCATAAAATGCATTTATATTAACTATACCCCCATACCAAATTTCAGAAATCATAATTTTCAAATAACAAAGTTTTTCGACCGTTCCGGGACTTTTTACTAACCCTGTATATATATATACAGGGAGACGATTTCGATCAAGGAATTCGGTCTTCTAGCAATGGAGAAATTAGTAAATGAAACTCATTTATTAATACTCAATATTTCGGAAATGTTTATTTCCTTCTTCACGAGAATTAATGAGAGATCAAAATGTCGGCAGGAACGACGCACATGGGTGGAAAATTTATTATTATATTGCAAGTTAAAAACTGAAGTGTAAAATATAAAAAGGTTGCAAAAAAATTGAAGTAAAAGTCGTAAACAAATTGAGGAAAAACTGATGTGGTCAAATTAATAAAATTAATCCAATATTAAAAGATTAAAATTCGGAACCGAAATGTATAACACAGAAGGACGAACACAACTGTTGTAGAGTTCTGTTCGTTGGTTACGATCCAACGCATGGCGAACTTTAAAGCAATCACAGCTGCACTTTCGTATATTGTAATATTAATATTAAAGCTTTTATAGAGCGAATAGTTGAACTGTGTCATGCGTATGACTCAATCGTTCAAGCAAAACACTTCTTTCAATTACTCTTTATTAAGCACAGCCTACATAAGATTATAACTCTCGCTGGTGATGTGATTGCGCTCTTTATGAATAATATAATGTGTTTTGCTGGTGATGAATCTATCTTCAAGTAAATTGTGCCTGAAGCAATTATATTAATCTGGAATTTCTTGGGTTAAAGTGCTAAAAGATATTTTACTTCTGACGTAGTGTCAAGCAATGCACTAGAAGAAATAATCAAATGAAGCGATTTGTAAGCATGCATTACAGAAAAAAAACATTGCTCAAATATAAAATGTGATGATATTAAAAATGTTTATTATAAATTAACAGGAAAAGACATTTTTCTTTGTTGTTACAATCAGGATAAAAAACGGAAAAAAATAGACAAAGTGATGGTTAAATACGCACATAAAAATCAATTCATAAATTAAACATATGTATTTATTTGTTATCATATATTTCATTCAACAATTAAAAGTTTGAGTAGAAAATACACTACTTGTAAGTAGCATATTTGTTCATTTAATTATATAGAATTTAAGATATGTTTAAATAATATTATAAACATGAATATTTTTTTTGTTAAAACAAACTTTACAATAGTTAATTTAAACAAAGGAATTGTGTCAAAAAAAGCATTTTTCAATGTTCAAAGTAAAGATACCCATCATTGTAATAATATACACGGTGGCCAGAAAATGGCGGATAATCGCCAGGTAGAACGATTCTTTGTTCAATTCTGAGGCGATAATCTTAATCCAAAAAAGTTATACGGTCCTTCCTTAAGGCATACGAGACCATCAAACCTTAAGATGTACGGCTAAAATTTAGCAAAATTCGTCAAATTTATCTATATGTAAAATCATTGTGGTGAAATTTAGAAATGGAATTATCTCAAATGCATTGATGTAACTAATCGATTAATACCAATGGTTTACATTTTTAACATTTCTTCATTGGCGTTTTTGAAATTAAAGTACATATGGCAACGTGGTACTGTAAGGCTGCTTGTTTAAAAGTAATAAGTAGTTGTCAATTTTTGACGTTTCTCATGTGACATTTGGCTGTTGAAATAAGATAAACATTTTGTGCTGTTCTTAATACTGAACAATGTTTACCTTTGGAGAATACGCCGACATGTATATGGTATTCGGATTTTGCAATGGAAATGCAAACTTGGCAAAAGAGGAATATCAAATACGGTATCCACAACGGCGACATCCATCCACCAACACGTTCCGTAGATTGGATCAGCGACTTAGAGAAACTGGCACCTTTATACCGAATTATCGTAACAGCGGTAGACCTAGAGAGCGTCGAACAGTTCAATTAGAAGAGCAGATATTGGATGCTGTTTACGAAGATCCGACGTCCAGCACAAGACAAATAGCTCGGGAACTGAATATTCCTAGCAAAACAACAGTGCACTCAGCACTATCTCAAAATCTTTTGCGTCCGTTTCATGCAAGGAAAGTGCAGCCTTTGTATGTAAACGATAATGTGCACAGAAGAATGTTTTGTAACAATGTTTTACAAAGGATTCAAGAAGACCCGAACTTTTTATTGCATATTCTCTGGAGCGACGAATACTTGTTTACGAGAGATGGCGTCTTTAATAGCCATAATTTTCATTTTTGGGCGGACGAAAATCCCAAGGCAGTAAGGGAAATTGGATATCAGAGAAGATTTTCGGTAAATGTTTGGCTGGGGATTTTAAATCTCCGAGTTGTTGGACCAATATTTCTTCCAAATCGTCTAAATGGAATTCAGTACGTTAACGTTTTAGAAGAAGTACTGGATAATATTCCATTGAATTTGGTAGGTCGATTTGTACCTTGATTAATTTCTTTTTAATTTGCTGAATTGTGATATCATATATAATTAGTTTAGTTATTGTTATAAAACTTATATTTATGTTCCTAATCCTTTTTAATCCCTGGGCTTAGAATGATAAAAATCTTTTTTAAATATATTTATTTTATCCTTATCTAGAAAAAAATTTAATGAAAATTAAGGGACTATTGAAAAATTTGATAAAACAAAAATATTTAACTGCGGCTAAATGTGTACAAAGGATATACATATCCGAAGATATCTTTAAAAATGTGTTTTAGGGTGTAACTTTAGGGATCTTTGACTCCTCCTACAAGTGAATATTTGCAGCTAAAAAAAAAAATATGAGTAAATTATTTTTCACTGCTCTTGATGCCTGCGATATTTTATCAAAATCAGAGGTAAGCAGTTGGGTGACTTTGCTTCTTAGTTTACAGCAAGTAAAACTGATTTTCTTCATTTAGAACACTCTGTATATGATGTTTAAAATGAGTGTTAATATTTTAAAAACTATCAGGAAACCTTAATACTAGTCGATGCAGAATTTTACACTGCATTCTTTATCCCATAGAGTGTATTAGCTTTAATATTCTGTTTTGCTGTCTCTGTAATCTGCCTAGGTTTCTCTTTAGCTCATCTATTCCAATGAAAAATATTAGCTTCCAATTAAAAAAAAAAAATCATCTTTAGTTTAAGAAAGTTACATATTGGACATGAATCTCTAAACATCCTATATAACTAGGATTTTGCGGATAATAAACAAGATTTATTTATATTTTTATTATTTATTTATTAATATTCATATATTAAGATTTGTACCTAACATCATTCGTTCATTCCAGGATTCTCCATCAGAAAATACGTGAAATTTAAACTACTGTTAGATGACCTCCCTATACTAATAAAGTATTATTATTTCAATTTATGTAAATCATTATCACGCATTAAATAGTATGAATAAACCTATTTGAAATTCCGTAACTTGAAAAGTGTTATAGGTTGCTGTTATGTTTATTATAGTCCGGTTTTGTAGTGTCACAAATTGCGTTAAATACTGTTTATTTACCGTACTTATTATACACGTTAAAGAGGTGTTTACTGAGATACCACAAATATATTTTTATGGGATGTTGAATAAATCTTAATCCGCTGCACATTTCTGCAGAATGTCCAGGAAATGACCTAGAGTTTATTAGTTTATTGCAATGTGGTTTTTATCGCTGGATATCTGGTTTTAAAAAATCTATGGCACTTACTTAGATATTTCTGACAAATCGTTGGTGCTCATATCTTTTTTTTAAAGGAATTTCTAAATGCTTAAACATTTCTAAAGAATTGTTATTTTGTGATAGTAAACTATAGTTAATCACATCCTTTAGCAACTGGTTTTTATAAAATTAAAATATCTTTATTCGTTTTCGAAATATTTGATCTGGGAGTTGTCATAGAGTGCTGATATTGAACTCAAAACTGCCATCAATTGAAATGCGCCATATTGGAACACAAACGCCATCAATGACGTCGATACCATGACGGATATTCAACTAAATAAAGTTAAGAATACCACTAAATTTTAATAGCTCTTGCAGTTTGTAATGATAATTAGTAGCATATGTTAGATTTTGTATTTTATATGGCATTGTTTTTTTTATTAAGGTTGTGGACAACTTAGACCTACAGTTTCTAAACTTACGATGAACTGGTAACATATACTTCATTCGTTCTCAGGTTTAATAAGAGAGAAAAGAAAAAATTTCTTTCAACGCCATATAAAAGTACGTAGGAAAAATCTAATACAAGTTTCATGAGATCTTCCCGACCTCTCATGACAATCCAACATTGTATGTTGTCTTTAGGAGTAAATAATATACTGCAGTAGTTGTATAATTTATTGATGATTAAATAATATTAGTTTACTTAATTCCTTGGTTATTGATTTTCCTTGTGTTTTATCTGTTTTTATTCTTCCCTAAATTATGAAATCTAATTTTGCTATAAGACGATATTATGGTTTTACTTAAAATCGAAACATGAGTTTCTTCCAGAGGTGACATATCTAACAAAATTTAAAGAAATATATATGTTATACATCATTTATTTAGCTGTACCCTTTGTTTCCAGGAATATCAAGTGATTCTAAATAAAAATATACTTTTTTAGATTTTCTTTGTCCGAATTCAATGTTGGAATAACTCCCTCTTTAATTCGCACAATCTGTCCCGTTCTATCAAAACCCTTTTCGAGGAAATGTAGTGAACAAACATATGCCTGCTTACTTTTGCAGGGATTTATTGTACCCCCTGTAACAGTAATCCACACAACGTTTGGGCATTCTACAAAAAATTATTTCACATAGAAACACTAAGTATTATCATAATTTCAGAATATTTTTAAGCTATGGCATTATTCTGCAACTTACATATGAAAAGTTAGTTCTCCGTCATCTTTGTAACTATTGCTTTTGCAGGATTTTACACGACACGATGGCATCACTTTTCTTTAGGAAAAACTACCTGGATTAATTGTCATATAAGCCCAATTGTTAATGCCATAATATGCATACTTACACCACAGCCTTACACGTAAAACAAAAATGTCGGGTGAATAATATATAATATTCGAAACAGTCCGTGAAAGAATAAAGCAAAGAAAGTAAATAAAACAATCAAACTGCAAGGTTATATCACATCAGTAACACTTGTCAACTTGGAAAAAACTTAACGTGACTTAACGCAAATACTTCCTAAAAATAACTAACTAAATGACGCTAAAATAAATGACGCTACATGACGCATATAATGACGCCTGTGTTCCAAGATGTCCTTTAGTCTTTTGATGGTGCGCCGTAGCGATGCGCATACAGTTCATTGGCAGTCTATCAGGTCTGTGGGAGTTGTAAGGGGCACATCCTGTATATACAGTGTGACCCATTTGAAAGCGAAGCACCCCATACAATTTTTATTTATTGTCCGATTTTTACCAACACTTTTTTAAATTGTACTGTGTAAAAAACTGTACTTCTGAACAAAGTTGCGCCTTTTTTTTTTATAGGAAACCAAGGCATTGTGTGTGGGGATAAAAATGCAAAAAATCATATTAGGCATTTTTTACGAGAGCTATGAGTACGCTGAAATGTGCATGTAGCTAAATAAACATTGACTTTACTAAACTTGATCAAGTAAACAATGGAATAAAAATAACTGACAGTAACATTTTTTTTATTCGTAATAACATTAAACAAAATTCCAAAATATGAAAGGTATCTCCTAATCAAGTTCTTAGGTTATGGCGTGTAGTACCACTGATGACCGCTAGATGACTGTAAGTAACATATCAGAAATTGACTGAAAGCATTAGTTCTACCAGTGTAGAAGGTGTCTTGTCAAAAACAAAGTCAAGCCATCTAAGCAGAATTTTTTGCATTCTCTTGAACAGGCAGATGATGAAAGGACATTTGAATTCTGTTTGTGAGCCCGGGAAGAATATCTGAAAAATAGAAACTTCTTAAGGGAGATATTTTATCAGTGACGAATCCATGTTTACAGCAAATGGGGTGGTATCGTTCCAAAAACGATACTGGTTTCAATTCAATTAATCTCTTGTTTATAAAGCAGTAGTGGTGACGCAATGGCTTAATAAAAACTTTAGTAATACATAGATTGGCCGAAATAGTCCTTTAATTAACTGGGTGCCAACATCACCGGACGTGGTGCCACTCGACTTTATCCTTTGGGGTATCTTTAACCAAAAAGTGTAGAAATCTTTCTTTTCGAACTTCTGTATAATTCAAAATAATTTTAAATTGTACATACAAAGGTCTAGCATTCAACCAAGGAAAAAAGATTTCAGGAAATCATATGCTTTTCCATAATTTTCATCCCTACACTATTACACAGTAAACCTTAGTTTTCTATAAAAAAAAAAATGTGAAACTTTGTTCAGAAGTACCTACAGTTTTTTATGCACTACAATTTAAAAAAAAAGTTGGTCAAAATTGTACAATAAATACAATTTTTTTGTGGGTGTCCCGTTTTGAAATGGATCACACTGTATATGAACGAATTGCTTAACGTATTTAGATAAGAAAAATGTTAGAAAAACTATTAAATATTATAGAGCGAATATTTTGTTTATTTAAAACAATCAAATGAAATAATTCTTTTGATCAATTTTCTTTAACACACATGGATATATTTGCAACAAATAATACAATTAATTTATTAACACAAAGTTACTTAAAACTATTAAAACAATATTCATTTCTACGAACAAAAAATTTGTATGAATAGAGTATAAGAAATAAGTTAAATTGGTTAAGTAAACAAATTTTGCTTGACCCAAATAAATAATCGGTTTTTTTTTTTCTTTTGGTGTATAGTAAATTATTCGTGGAAAAAATAGACAAACAGAAATAAATATTTTTATATATAACAGGGTTAAAGCTTTCTTTAATTTTGTTTACCCGTTTAACTTGCCACCCCAAAGCAAACCTTATTTTCGTTTCAAAACACCAGAGGCAGACAAATATCAGATAAAACGGTATTCATACAACAGGCTAAACAGGTCAGATAGAGTAAGTCTGATAATATTGAAGTCTCTGTACATTCGATAAAGATTAACTTGATGATGGATAATGCAGTTCTCGGTAAAAATTCCTATTTCTGTTTGCTAGGCTATCAATAGAAGAAAGAATAAGTTTATATATTGGGAAATAGGAAATGAGTCATAAATACTTTTACATTATCACATCACCCACTTTGCCATTACTAGACCTGGAAAAGGTTGTTATGTTATAATGAAAGGAACGTGCAATTTCTTCCTTTCCTTTTTAGAATATTGGATGATAGAGATTTCAAACGTTTTTATACATAAATGTGGCTCATTTACGATTTCCTGAAATACGGTGATTCATTGGATGAAATTAGATAAAAGCCTGTCAGAAGAAACGTACATATATTAGAAAATCTTACAAATTATAATCAGGATTATCTTTACATATACATGTTAATGTAAGTAGGTATACTGTATTGTATAGATTAGTAATAAATCTTTGCAATACGGTTCTTAATAATTTTCACTCGATATTCACCGAAAGAAAGCTTTTGTTTCTAATAATACGTGTGCTCTAAAAATATCGGAATAAGTTGGGATGTCAGATATTGTAAATGTCCCAAATTATCTGGGTTTAAAAAAAGTCGTTTAATTTCCGTGTCAAAACAATAAACTTTCTAACATTTACATGTACACAGGGTGACATAGAAAAAACTACAAAGCATAGCAACATGTGATAGAGGACCAAGATATAACAAAAAAAAGGTTCTATACATTAATGTCCGATTGCTTTTTGTCTTCAAGTTACAAGCTGTGA
This sequence comes from Cetonia aurata, assembly GCA_949128085.1. Classification (NCBI taxonomy): domain Eukaryota; kingdom Metazoa; phylum Arthropoda; class Insecta; order Coleoptera; family Scarabaeidae; genus Cetonia; species Cetonia aurata. Next base: position 2,749,284 of record OX421889.1, read on the forward strand.
AGTTAAAAGCCTTTTATTAAACAAAACATTCAAAACTAGAAGATACTATTAGTTCACATATTAGTTCTGCATGAGGTGTTCAAATTGGTGACCTTGTTCCGCACATTTCCAATCTTCATGTTAATGATTGACGGCATGTTTGAAATAAGTTAGCATTATTACGAGATCTGTTAGCAGACTCCACAATTCAGTTCCATAATTTACATTTATAAACACTTTACTTTTCATATATCCCCAAAATGAAAAATCGGGGGGATTTAAGTCGGGACTTGGAGCTGGTCACACAGACCTGATAAGACTACCAATGAACCGTATGCGCATCGCTACGGCGCACCATAAAAAGACTAAAGGACATCTTGGAACACAGGCGTCATGTTTCATGTAGCGTCATGCTTACGTTAGTTTTTTTTTTTTAGGAAGTATTTGCGTTAAGTCACGTTAAGTTTTTTGCAAGTTGACAAGTGTTACTGATGTTACCTAACCTTGCAGTTTGATTGTTTTATTTACTTTCTTTGCTATATTCTTTCACGGACTGTTTCCAATATTATATATTATTTACCCGATATTTTTGTTTTACGTGTAAGGCTGTGGTGTAAGTATGCATATTATAGCATTAACAATTGGGCTTATATGACCTATTAATCCAGGTAGTTTTTCCTAAAGAAAAGTGATGCCATCGTGTCGTGTAAAATCCTGCAAAAGCAATAGTTACAATGACGGAGAACTAACTTTTCATATGTAAGTTGCAGAATAATGCCATAGCTTAAAAATATTCTGAAATTATGATAATACTTAAGTGTTTCTATGTGAAATAATTTTTTGTAGAATGTCCAAACATTGTTGTGTGGATTACAGGGGGTACAATAAATCCCTGCAAAAGTAAGCGTGCATATGTTTGTTCACTATATTTCCTCGAAAAGGATTTTGATAGAACGGGGCAGATTGTGCGTATTAAAGAGGGAGTTATTCCAACATTGAATTCGGACAAAGAAAGTCTAAAAAAGTATATTTTTATTTAGAATCACTTGATATTCCTGAAAACAAAGGGTAGAGGTGAATAAATGATGTATAACATATATATTTCTTTAAATTTTCTTCACTATTAGGTAAATTAATCTGCCCATCAAAGGAGGTACGATATATTTGCCAGTTCACAGCAAAAAAAATTGGGAAAGTAATGGTCTTGACAGGAAACAAGAATCCACAAGAAGAAAACTTCCTAACGACTTTTGTTTATTTACTATCAAGTCAAGTTCCCCAGAACGTTTTTTCTAGTTTATCAAAATTTGTTGATATGTCACCTCTGGAAAAAACTCATGTTTCAATTTTAAGTAAAACCATAATATCGTCTTATAGCAAAATTAGATTTCATAATTTAGCGAAGAAGTTTACAGAAAAAATACAAGGAAAATCAATAAGGAAGGAATTAAGTAAACTAATTTTATTTAATCATCAATAAATTATACAACTACTGCAGTATATTATTTACTCCTAAAGATAACATACAATGTTGGATTGTTATGACAAGTCGTGAAGATCTCATGAGACTTGTATTAGATTTTTCCTACGTATTTTTATATGGCGTTGAAAGAGTTTTTTTTCTTTCTTTCTTATTGAACCTGAGAACGAATGAAGTATATGTTACCAGTTCATCGTAAGTTTAGAAACTGTCTATAGTTCTAAATTGTGCACAACTTTAATAATAAAAAAAAACAATGCCATATAAAATACATAGGATAAAATCTAACATATGCTACTAATTATGATTACAAATTGCAAGAGCTATTAAAATTTATTGATATCCTTAACTTTATTTATTTGAATATCCGCCATGGTATCGACATCATTGATGACGTTTATGTTCCAATATGCATGCATTGATGGCAGTTTTGAGTTCAATATCAGCACTCTATCATCTCTATGATTGGAACGGTTAATTGTAAATTTTAAAGAAAAGCATTTTCTTTAAAACTTTTCCTCTTCTATAAGTAAAAACAAGAATTTTTGCGTTATAAATTATAATGCAGCAGCAATGATGAACGACCGAACACCTGCAAAATTACAGCGGCCAATTTAAGTACTTTCCCTATCACGTACATCTGCTTTACTCCTACATAAAGTGTGCATAAGGTCGACATTTGTTTACAGGGGTCCCGTTGAAAAAACTCGTTACTGTACAAACGCTAAATGAACTGTATTATAAGAGATTTTATGATGATTTGTGGGAAGCATTTGTAAACACCAGCATTCCGATTAAAAAATTAACTGCGTTCAAATAAATACCTCGGAGCTTGGAACATGTGTAACATAAATACTTGGTCTGAACTCATACTCATATTTATTTAAGGAACAATGAATGGTGATGAGGATTTTAATTTGGTAATTTAAAATGTTTTTCTTTTTTATTAATTCAACGTTGAATATTCTGAAATAGTCTGATTTTATTCTTGTAACTATTGAAATATAGAATGATTCTGGGTCTGTAGATTTATTGTATTTATATAAAAACAAATTACCCAAATAATTTTTCATATACACAACTTTCTCTTGAATATGAACAAGAAGAACATTTTTTTTTGAGTTACCGTTAAACATTATAGAAACAAACCTTTGCCAAAGTGAAAACATGCAAATATCTGCTTTTCACGAGCGAATCTCAATTGTAAAAGCCACATACAATATTGAATTCTACACAAGCACTCCAAAAACACAAGATATTTAAATAAGAAAGCCGACGCCAAAGAATGAGAACGAATATTGAAATGTAAACCAGATAAATTTGTACGTTCGATTCCGCACTTTGAATTTTAAGTTAGAAAAAGTATTTCCTAAACGGGGTTGTCCCACGACCAACTGCAACAATCGATATAATGGAAACTATTCACTTTTCAATTTGAAAATAACAACTTGACTTATTCGAACAAAATATGCACAACTCTCCAGCATTTCCGGTTATACACACTCAAAAAAGTACATAGGGAATTATTACTATAATATTGAAGTTGAAAAAATGTAGTTATAGTTACTACAATTGTAAAAGCCAGTCCTAATCCGTTGTCGTACAGCTTACTACATTATTGTGTCTAACATTATGTAGTATATTTTAACAATACAACGATATGAATTTGTAATATATTTCTGTTTTAAAGTACTGTAGCATGAAATACTACAAATTATTAAAAAAATCCATTACAATGTATAAACACTTTGTTCACAATAGTATGCCAAACTTTCTTGTATTAAAGAGTCGAATATAATGTAGTCGAATTTAGTACAATTAGGTTTGAAAATTCAAAGTAATGTAACACTTTCAGATATACATTATATTAATTATTGTAGGTATCTAATATACCTATAGGAGTAGGATCAACTTGTTTATTAATATCTGTTTCATTGGAATCTTATTAAATTAGATATCCCAACGCGTTTTTACTATATTGATTATTGATACAAATATATTATGTGCGGAATTGCGGAAACAAAGGTGAATACTGAGCAAAAGCAAACAAAAATGTGTTTTGATCTTCGCAGTGCCAGCAATCATCCCGCTAATACGCCATTTTATATTAGTCGTTAATAAGGAGTATATGCTGGTGGTCGTGTGATTTGTGTGTTCTTTTGTCGTGTCCTATGGTACTCCGTCCATTAGATAATATATACATTAATGACGATGGATGCGAAAAGTTATTTACTGAGTTGGGGGTTAGAACCGTTGGTATGCATTTTTGAAGGTAAGACATTGAAATATATCTTGAATACAAAAGTATAGGCTCTTTACCTGTGTAATTACCTATTACTGGTGTTGCTATGTGTTTATATACCTACATACAATTACCTATAGAGGGTAAATGTAATAGGTAATTCTTGGGTTGTCTGGAATCTATTATGTCATAATAACAAATAATTATAATATTATTAATGCACGTTTATTGTTATCATAACTGTACAAGTTCTTTCTCTTGTCCATATATCGGTGGCTTTTACACCTTTTACTGATGTGTAATAATTTCCAGACAGTGCAGTTTTCTAACTTTCTGTTACATATAGTTGAAATCGCAATCTACAAAACTTAATTTGTATTTATATCCAGAATATTACTGACTTAGATGTAGAGCTACAGTTGCGGGCAAAGAATAACGCCATATTTCAGTTTCCAGTACAAGAGATACCAATAATAGTTGGAGAACCTCTTAACGTAACGGACTCATACGTATGCACTTTATATCAAATATAAAGTAGATACACCATTAAAAGCTGTGGATACATGTTTTAAAATAATGTTTGCATTGGGTGCTGAGTATCCAATAGAATGCGATCAGGTGACATTTCAGTTTCATTGACGAAATCAGTAAAAAATGTTTGTGTTCCAAGTTAGTATCTTTTTTAATAAAAATCAGTTACTACGTTGAAAATGTTGCCTAGTAAATGTATTTTTCAATAAAATTCTTGTTTTTATTAATTTCTATTTCCTTGTTGCTTTGCTAAGTACATACCTACATATATCTATTTACCAGCGTAAGTATATACCTACCTATATAAAATTGTAGTAATTTTTACAACACTTCCTTACTAAATAGTAATATCTTTCGTGAAAAGCGTTAGCTGCTATAGTGATAATCATTACTACAATTTCTAGTAACTTATAGTTTTCATTGTTTACTGCGCAACAGGTTTTTACCTCCAATTCTAGCATTACACAAGTAGAAACGTTTTCAATAAATATAGTACGAATCACCATTTTCTGTGGCAGAGTTTCTCAAATATTCTTTTACTTAGTGTTATAATTTGTAGCACAACTTACGAGTGCATATTACAAAGTGTTGCATAGTTTAGCGTAAAAAATACAACAACTTTGTGGATTCAGTCTGTTTTGTTTTGAGAAATTGTCTCTCAGAGAAATTGCATAAAGTATTACAATATTATAGTAAGCTCTCTTAAAAAATTTCCAGGAATTTTCCACACAATTATCCCTAATAAATTATTAATCAAATTTCTAATGCCTGTGTCAATTTGCTATATATATTTAAAAAAAAAATCCGAAAATAAAATAGATTAGAAATAATCCGTGGGAAAAAACTAGTTTGTCTGACCAAACGCGTCACATCCATTAATTCTTTAGTAATGGCTGTATTTACAACATAAAAACAATTGTTCAGCGGACTAGACATTCCTGAAGCACCTCTATAACTGGTTCAATTGTAGTTCCGTGTTAATTACCGACACTATTCGCTGCAGGGTGATGCAAAACTGTTTGAATTCCTCATTTGTAATGGTATTACCTACGTTTAGTTGGTTTGAAATGTTTGCCGCTAGTTCATCGCTTTTTTTTTTAATAAGAATTGTTCCGTGTTAAATTTATTTAGAGATTCCCTGATTTCTATCAGTTGTAGCTAAGAAAAGAAAACGGGCCAGACAAATAAAATTCCTTAAAATATATAAAAAGTAAAAGAGGTATACTGTATAGGTATCGCATTCCTGGTAAATATTCTGTCACTGTGCCAAGAATGGCTGACTAGGATTTCCGTACTATAAAAACTCTGAGTGAAGAGCCCTAGCGTATGTTGATGGATCCAGATCTGCTATGAATTTTAGGAAGTTGTTTAATAATACCATAAATATATTACTTATTACATTTCTGTTAAATACTACATAAAGATATATATATATATATATGTGCACATAAATTCAAAACAAATTATTGTTTTAGCACAATTCTCTTATAGAGAAAATTAAATAATTTTGTTGTGTCGTCGTACTAAATCACGTAGATACTGTACTAATGATGATCCACCGGTAGAATGAGACCGGATAGACTGCCAATGAACCGTATGCGCATCGCTACGGCGCACCATCAAAAGACTAAAGGACATCTTGGAACACAGACGTCATTATATGCGTCATGTTTCATGTAGCGTCATGCTTACGTTAGTTTTCTTTAGGAAGTATTTGCGTTAAGTCACGTTAAGTTTTTCGCAAGTTGACAAGTGTTACTGATGTTACCTAACCTTGCAGTTTTGATTGTTTTATTTACTTTCTTTGCTTTATTCCTTCACGGACCGTTTCGAATATTATATATTATTCACCCGATATTTTTGTTTTACGTGTAAGGCTGTGGTGTAAGTATGCATATTACAGCATTAACAATTGGGCTTATATGACAATTAATCCAGGTAGTTTTTCCTAAAGAAAAGTGATGCCATCGTGTCGTGTAAAATCCTGCAAAAGCAATAGTTACAAAGATGACGGAGAACTAACTTTTCATATGTAAGTTGCAGAATAATGCCAAAGCTTAAAAATATTCTGGAATTATGATAATAATTAGTGTTTCTATGTGAAATAATTTTTTGTAGAATGCCCAAGCATTGTTGTGTGGATTACTGTTACAGGGGGTACCATAAATCCCTGTAAAAGTAAGCCTGCATATATTTGTTCACGACATTTCCTTGAAAAGGATTTTGATAGAACGGGATTGATTGTGCAAATTAAAGAGGTTGAGTTATTCCAACATTGAATTCGGACAAAGAAAATCTAAAAAAGTATATTTTTATTTAGAATCACTTGATGTTCCTGAAAACAAAGGGTAGAGGTAAATAAATGATGTGTAATATATATTTCTTTAAATTTTCTTCACTATTTCTTAGGTAAATTAATCTGCCCATCAAAGGAGGTACGATATATTTGCCAGTTCACCGAAAAACAAATTCGGAAAGTAATGGTCTTGACAGGAAACAAGATTCCACAAGAAGAAAACTTCCTAACGATTTTTGTTTATTTACTGTCAAATCATGTTCCCCAAAACATTTTTTCTAGTTTATCCCATCATTTGTTAGATATGTCACCTCTGAAAGAAACTCATGTTTCAATTTTAAGTAAAACCATAATATCGTCTTACAGCAAAATTAGATTTCATAATTTAGCGAAGAAGTTTACAGAAAAAATACAAGGAAAATCGATAAGGAAGGAATTAAGTAAACTAATATTATTTAATCATCAATAAATTATACAACAACTACTGCAGTATATTATTTACTCCTAAAGACAACATACCTACAATGTTGGATTGTTATGACAAGTCGTGAAGATCTCATGGAACTTGTATTAGATTTTTCCTACGTATTTTTATATGGCGTTGAAAGATTTTTTTTCTTTTCTCTCTTATTAAACCTGAGAACGAATGAAGTATATGTTACCAGTTTATCGTAAGTTTAGAAACTGTCTATAGTTGTAAGTTGTCCACAACTTTAATAAAAAAAAAACAATGCCATATAAAATACATAGGATAAAATCTAACATATGCTACTAATTATCATTATAAATTGCAAGTGCTATTAAAATTTATTGATATCCTTAACTTTATTTATTTGAATATCCACCATGGTATCGACGTCATTGATGACGTTTGTGTTCCAATATGGCGCATTTCCATTGATGGCAGTTTAGAGTTCAATATCAGCACTCGATCATCTCTATGCCTAATAGCGTTTTCGACTTATTGCACTTTACGCGTGGAATATATCTATCTCCCTTGCTAATATCATGTATTAAAATAAGATGGAAATACAATCAGTGGATAAAAGTGCAGTAAGTCGAAAATGCTATAAGACTCGTTGAAAATTGTATGGAAACACTTGCATATAGAACTTTTTAAACAGTAAAAACAAAAAAAGAAACACGTAAACGTATTTACGGTTTCATTGTATCCTACTGAAACCCTTAAAGGAAAAACAAAGAAGGTCTATATGCCTATAGCAAGGTGCCTCATACGTTTTACAAGATGTTATTGAGAGGACATATTCGGTTACACATATGCAAAACAGCAAAAGAGGAATCCAATGTTAAAACCACAAAAAAAAAAAAAAACTGAAACGCCAGACGAAAGAGATTCGACCACATGTTTCATTTGTTCAAAGGTCTGTTTTTTTGTCCTGTTTCGTTATAAAAGGAGTCGATTTAGAGGCAAAGCGTTTTAAAATAACCCGGCTTTTATTTAAAATTATAAATCTGGTTATTTCATTTATCTAATAGTAGAACTTAACTTTGTAATATCCGCTAACCCCTTATTAAAATTAATAAATTGAATAATTTAGGGTAAAGTTGGGCAATGAATAAAAAATGTTCTATAAATATGTGAAGATTCCTCCTATAAAAATGATGCATCTTGTTTAAATAAAAATATGTTTGCATACTATTCATGAATGACTGTATAAAAATGTGCCCAATATCTCATATACAAAAGTCATTTTTCCTATTAGCTATTATTATATAAAGAATAATAATTACTATACTGCATAAAAATAAAATATACATGCCAACTAAGCCTGGATTAAACTATTAGAAATTTGAAGTGCCCAAATTGCTTAAATATAAAACATATTATAAAAACAAATAACCAAATTTTACTCCCATACAATATTCACAAGATTGTTTAAGATTCTACTGCGCACTCAACAATAACCTATATTGCAGTACAGAATAATGCATAAACATCTATTGAAAGTAATAATTGCATACTTCCATATATGTATGTAGCTGCTGCAGAACGATAACATAGTTAATAAAAATGCAATATAGTATACAATACTTTAAAAGATTAACTTGCACATTCATGCATACAGGCTGAGTAGAAAATAGAAAAGTTCATTTCCTATATAACCATTAATTGAATAAAAAATTTGATAATTATAATACAGGGTTAGTAAAAAGTCCCGGAACGGTCGAATAACTTTGTTATTTGAAAATTATGATTTCTGAAATTTGGTATGGGGGTATAGTTAATATAAATGCATTTTATGCAATACAGTTAATATTTTTTTCACTTCCGGTTTAATCGGCAATACGTCCAACTTTTTTTTTTAAATGGAACGCCCAGATTTTTTTAACACTTTTGAATGCAAAATAAAAAACTACGTTTAGGAAGTATTAAGATGTTTATTTTTATTCACAAGAAAACAGTTAAAAAATTAAAAAAGTGTCCTAATACAGAGAAATCAAGGTACCTTTGAAAAAAGTTGTTGTTTAGTGTTTGCATTCTTTTTGCCGTCACCTTTGACAATTTTAAAAGCGTTTTAACTTTTGCATCGCTATAAATTTACTTATTTTAAACATTGACACATTTGAAAATGGCAGAAAAACTTACTGAATCAGAACGAATTGAGATATTAATGATGCGTGGGTACGGTGATCGTCAACGTTCTTTCGAAGAGGTTTGTATTTTGTTTAATACTGTTTATCCGGATCGTCACATTAGTAAAAGTACGGTATGCCGAACAATTCAAACTTGTGAAGTCTTTCGTCAGGTGAAGGATTTACCTAGAAGGGGACGTCCATTAACAGCTACAGATGAAGAAACTAGTTTGAATGTGTTACTTACAGTGGAAGAAAATCATCACGTGTCCACAACAGAATTAGGTCAAATTCATGAGATCTCTCAAAAATCTGCTCATACGATTCTTAAATCAGCAAGAATGAAAGCCTATAAAATGTATCCCGTCCATGAGTTAACTGAAGATGATCCAGATCGTAGACTACAATTTTGCGAAACAATGACGGAATTGATCGAGCAGCAGCCTAATGTTTTAGATCACATCATTTTTTCAGATGAGGCAACGTTTTGTCTCAACGGCACTGTGAACAGACATAATTGTCGCTACTGGTCAATTGAAAATCCATACACAGCGTCCTCAAAAGGTGAATGCCTGGGCTGGTCTTGTTGGAAACAACATCATAGGACCATTTTTTATAAGAGGAAATTTAACTGGCAACGTCTACTTAAATTTATTGCGAAATGAGGTTGTTCCAGCACTTGCGGCCCTCTTTCCAAATGCAAACATAGGTGATCACCCTAATGCACATTTTTGGTTTCAACAAGATGGAGCTCCCCCCCATTTTGCCCATAATGTCCGCGATTATTTGAATGAAATTTTTCCGGGACGTTGGATCGGACGTAGAGGAGCAATCGAATGGCCAGCACGTTCGCCAGATCTCTCGCCATTAGATTTTTTCTTTTGTGGTCACATGAAATGTCAAGTGTATAAAAATCGTCCCCATAATCTTGGACAATTGGAAGAGAGAATAGTTCAAGAAGCCAATCGCATCACTCCAGAACAAATACAAAATTCAATAAGAAATTTTACTGACCGTTTACATTTTTATCAAATTGTAAATGGAGAGCATTTTGAACAATTATTGTAATCGCAACCTGAATAGACAGGTATCTTGATTTTTCTGTATTAGGACACTTTTTTAATTTTTTAACTGTTTTCTTGTGAATAAAAATAAACATCTTAATACTTCCTGAACGTAGTTTTTTATTTTGCATTCAAAAGTGTTAAAAAAATCTGGGCGTTCCATTTAAAAAAAAAAAATTGGACGTATTGCCGATTAAACCGGAAGTGAAAAAAATATTAACTGTATTGCATAAAATGCATTTATATTAACTATACCCCCATACCAAATTTCAGAAATCATAATTTTCAAATAACAAAGTTATTCGACCGTTCCGGGACTTTTTACTAACCCTGTATATATTGTTGTATGTTAGAAGTTTGCAGTGTTTTGTGTCCTGAAAAGAAAAATGAATTTGAAAAAATTAATGTGTCAAGACGAACTGTTGCCCGACGTATGGAAATGATGGCTAATGATATAAAAACAACTTTGACTGACCGTATGGCTGGTTTTGAATCATTTTCCATAGCATTAGACGAGAGCACCGATTTGTCTGACACAGCTCAACTGGCTATATTTATTCGAGGTGATGATAAAGAGTTCACTCTTACTGAGAAATTGCTTGCTTTACATCCGCTAAAAGAAGCCACTACAGGAGAGGACATTTTTAATGGAGTTGAAAAGGTATTTACAAGTATTGGCTTGCCATGGTCCAAATTAGTTGGTGTATGCACAGATGGTGCACCTTCTATTGTCGGCTTACGTAAAGGTTTCATCGCAATTTTGTATGAAAAAGCAACTGAATTAAATGTGCGAAAAGATGATTTGATAGTCCTTCGTTGCATTATCCACCAACAGAACTTGTGTTCTAAGCCCATTCGACTCCAGAATGTTATGAATGTGGTAGTAAAAACCATCGATTTTATTCGATCCCTTAACCATCGTCAGTTCAAGGCGTTTTTTGGATGAAATATCAGCCGAATATGGCGACGTAACATATTATTGTGAAGTCAGATGGCTAAGCAAAGGGAAAATGTGGTTTTACGAGCTTAGAAATGAAACAGCAGATTTTATGCAAATAAAAGATAAACCACTATCTGAATTGAGTGACCCAAAATGGATATGTGAAATTTCTGGTCGACCTTACAGGCCATTTGAATGATTTAAATTTGAAACTTCAAAAACAACGGTTAGTAAATGATTTGTACAGCCGTTTGAAAGCGTTTCAAAACAAAATCCGCTTGTGGGAGGCACAGATGCTGTCTGGTAACAGTTACCATTTCACCACGCTCTCTGCGTATGAAAATACTGCTTATGCTCAATATGCTGAAGGACTCAAGTTACTGTCGGAGCAATTTTCGAACAGATTTAGCGGAATTTTATATAAACCGCAACAGGTAAAGTTATTTTGACAATTTTTCTCTATATAACGGAAATAAAAGGTAAAACCCGGTACATTAAATCTTAGCTGGCACTTGGCCCACCTTAGTATACAACATTGAAAATAAAATGCACAAATATGCGCGAACATAAAAGCAATGTCAGTGAAATTAAGAATAGAATTGTCTAAAATGCGCTAAAATTGAGACGAGGTCATTTGAGTGCGTCATTTTTTGCTTCTAAAATGTGCCAAAATAACCAAAAGGTATACGTATCTACAATGAAAAATACTTATTTCTTTCAAATTGAACCTTCAAGACTACGTATTCTATTCGGTACTTGCTAGTATCACCACGGAAACTATGTGCAAATTTAATTTAAAGTAACGCGAAAATCGTATAGGTACCCACTTGCATGTTGTACATACATAAATACGATGGACCAACTAGGATCGGTGTATGTAACAAGCCCGGGTTAAAAATAACATATAGAACACAGTCAGTCGAGAATAGACCAAAAATTTATTCGTCCTGTACCTCCACTGAACTTTCTATATAGGAGGTATGCGATGCGTGTATTACATCCCGAACATCAAACCGACCGAACAAGAGTATACCAATACGTAAACACATCTGCATCGTAACAGCGAATGGGTTTTTGACGCGGCCACAGGAAGATGTTATAGATACATATATGGGCAAAAAAATAAGTTTTATGAAGTATATATACAGCCTATTAAAAAAAGGTTGTCGGATATTTTACCCAATTATAGTACTGGTGGAAATAAACAAAAAAGTCTCAGTCAACATGGGTCCGCAATTCAACTGTTTTTGACATTTTGTCGATTGCATATTTTAAAATAAAAAAAAAACATTTTTCGGTTTTTGAGAATAGTTCCCTTTGTCAAACAACTGATTGTGACTTAAAATTAGTTCTGTCAGACATCTGTCATCAGATTATTTATCATTTGCGTCAATTTTTTTTTGTTCTCAAATTATGCATAAGTACACAAATGCAGAAATGGCCGATATGCATTTTATATACGGTCGTGCGAATGGTAACGCCACTGAAGCACGGCGTATGTATGCCGAAGAATTTCCAAATCGGTTGTTACCGAGTGATAAGATTTTCTCAAGACTTCATATCCGGCTGTCCGAAACTGGTTCATTTAAAATTAATGGTGGTTCTGGTAGACCTAGATCGGTTTCTTCTCCCGCAGTAGAATTAGATATTTTGAGACGGGTAGAAGACAACCCAAATATTAGCACCCGAAGACTTGCCGCAGAACTGAACGTCAGTCATCCTCTCATTTGGAGAATTCTGCGGGAACAGCAGCTCTATCCCTACCACATTCAACGCGTGCAAGTTCTTGCTCCTCTCCATTATGATGCACGTAGGGTTTTTTATCATTGGGTTTTACGAAAGCTGGCAGAAACTCCTAATTTTGCGACTCAGATTTTATTTAGTGACGAGGCTGGGTTTACAAGAGACGGAATATTCAATTTCCATAACAATCACGTCTGGGCAGATGAAAATCCCCATGCTGTTGTTGAACTGCATCACCGAAACCGTTTTTCGCTAAATGTTTGGCTTGCTATTTTTGGAGACTGTTTAATTGGTCCAGTATTCCTCCCTAATCGTTTAACGGGACAAGTATACTTGGATTTTTTAAGAAATGAATTGCCCGTTTTGTTGGAAGACGTGCCACTTTTTAACAGATTAAATATGTGGTTTATGCACGATGGAGCTCCTGCGCATTTTTCCATCGCAGTTAGAAATTTCTTAAATCAAGATTACAACGAGAGATGGATAGGACGGGGTGGACCAACTGCATGGCCTCCTAGGTCCCCTGACCTGACACCTCTAGACTTCTATGTTTGGGGGCATCTAAAACAATTAGTGTACGCACGATCTATAAACAATTTGGAAGAACTCAGGCAACGAATCGTAAATTGTTGCGAGGAAATTCGGAGGACTCCAGGAATTTTCGAAAGATTGCGTCGATCTTTCATAAGAAGGTGTGAAGCGTGCTTAGAAATGAACGGTGGACATGTAGAACAATTTCTTTAGTTTTACTTTAAATAAACATTTGTTTAATTTACATTGCGATCAGAATTTCTTTGAAAATTTTTATCCTACTAAAACAATATGCAATCGACTATATGTCAAAAACAGTTGAATTGCGGACCCATGTTGACTAAAGACTTTTTTGTTTATTTCCACCAGTACTACAATTGGGTAAAATATCCAAAAACCTTTTTTTAACACACTGTATATATATATAAGAAACACCACCTCACACACCAAAAGGCAGCACATATCGTGTTATAAAACTGGTTTCAAACAAATAAAAAGCACGAGAAAGCGATAAAAGAAAACACTCGGAAAAGTCACCCCTAGTTTACCTGGTGCTGTTGCTGATGACTCGAATATTGGGTGATACCTTGAAAATTTGCGTTTTTCTGCATGGTTTGCGGGGGAAATTTTTTATTAAAGTTGGAAGCCATAACGCTCGATTCCTTTTACCGTTTTTTTTTATCACAGATTTACACCTAAACAACAAAATAAAGGTAAGATATTTAAATCACCCAGAAAACTTAACATCTTATTTACAATTATTTAAATGAAAACTAATTTAAGTACATTATAATATACCGGTAAAATCCAAATATCAAACCAAAAATTTTCGCTAATATATTGCAGTATCTCAATGACTAAAGACCGGATTTTAGTACGTTAATAATTTAAAATTATAGGATTAGATCAAAAGTGAAATAACTTGTCTATACAGGGTGTTTACGGTGTTGTGATCTTATTTCCAAGAGGTGATTAAATAACTTCAAATAAGGTCATTAACATAAAAATATCTTAACAAATGTTGCATTATCATTTTAAAAGATTAAGGTGCTCAATTAAGACACAAGTAAATATAGCTTATAGAAATGATCTTACCTCCATGGCTTACACTCACAAACAGTTCTGGAATTATATTAGATATAAAGAAAAAGCAAAGTAGGAAGCAAGTCTGATTTATAGTGCAGATGAGTTCAGTTGTCCTCAAGACATTATAAATGGGTTCCCCGATTTCTCTAAGAGCGTTTATTTACCATCGAGCAATTCTAATCAAATCTCAAGGAGATCTGTGATCGACCGACTGCGGGTGATGATCAGATACCTGCCTTTTTGATTAAGGACTCTATGAGCGTTTATTCTGTGCCACTTGCCAGACTCTCCAATTTAGCGTTGCAGACAGCAACTTTTCCTGATATATGGAAAGTTACGAAGGTTGTACTTGTGCACAATACTGGTGATGCGTCATTTATAGCCAACTGCCGATCAATAGCAATATTATCAAAATATTTTAAATACTTCTTTATACAGCAATTTATCCGTGTGTTAAATCTAGTGTTTCTTCCTATCAACAACTAATTAGACAGCTTGACAGATAGGAAAAGTGACAGATATCAGCCTACTTAGTAAAAAATTCTCTAATAACCGTAATATCGTTTACATTTAGTTTGCGCAAGTTGTTGATCAATCATTTTAGCGTTAAAAACCTTTTTTTCTTCGTTGATTAATCACCACTTAAAAATAAACAACTTTTTTTTACATTAATATATCTCTTATTATGCAACACTTGTTAAAATATTTTCACGTTAACGACAACATTTTAAGAGGTTTAATCACCGCTTGCAAATAAAATTACAAGACCAGAAACGCTCTGTATATATATTGCAAGTTTTTTAAAACCTGACTTACAGGCCAACTTTTTTATTTGAAGTGATAGACTAGTATACCTACTTAGAACTTGACTGAGGAAAATTGACAAAGGTGCTTTTTTGTAAATGGCAATGTGCTTTCTTTTCACGTAATTTGGAATCAAAATTCTCCAGCAAGAAGAGAATTGTGTAACATTTTTTATTGAGAATTCTGAGATTTTCCAAATTATATTGAAGAAATACAGAGGTGTTATTTACAAGAACACCTGTTTAGTAACCAATGGGAGATCTGGCAACAATGCAATGAAGTTATCTGTCAATTCATCTCAGCTAAGTAATTCTGTGGACAATTTTGGGTTTGCAAGCTCGCAAGTATTAATCTATCTTTTCAAATAAAAATCGTAAAATCTGGGTTTTCACAAATATTTCGAATACTGTTTTTGTCGAATTTATTTGCATTTGTTTACATATATTTATTATTGAATTACCCCTATAGAATATTGCACAATATTCCTGTATAATTTTTAAATCCTGCACTGATTCGAAAGGTGTTTTTTTATTTATATTTAAACCAAAGAAATACTTTTTTAAGCCACAAAAGTTATGGATTATTATACATCTGGGCAGTGAATGTGTTTTGAAAATAATCTTCAGTGATGAATAATGAATAATGTGTATTGTAAATTTCAAATTATTACTATACTAAATTATATAGGTTATGTTATAACTAATATTTAAGAAATCAAATACTATTTTTTTTTTGTTTTTGTTGTATTTTTTCACAGAACCCAGTTTGTCTTCCTCAGATTATTTAAATTAAAGATGCTTTTTTGACATTTCTTGTGTATTTTCCCTCATTTTTCTTTTATTCTAACTTAAAAATTGGGACTCCAATTAGACATGTGCAGGCATTCAAATTAGAATGGAATTAACATATTAACGACCGATGCCTTTTTTATTATATTAATTAGCAAACATTAAACGCATATTTCCGAAGCAGAAGAGCGTGAATATTATTATTATAATGACGGTTTTAGACCAAGTAAGTAGATATGTATATACGCGTATATGGAGGTTAATATTCTTTCTGCTGGCCCCCAAGCAGTTTTATTCACGCTGCTAAATTGCAATACAGCCCGCACAATGTTGCGATTCCATTTGTTTATCAAACGTAAAAAACGAATAAAAAAAAATAAAATACCGGTTTTCCGTGTGCTCTCCATGTCGAAGAAGTAACCCCCCGCGTTTCAAAGACAAACATCGTCATTTACAGAGTGGAAGTGTCCACGCGGGGTGCGGTTCGCTTCTTCATTGCCGGCTACTAACACCTGTCTAAATTTTAGCCCCGAATCGTAAAAGGGAAACATGCAAAATAGAGCCGAAATCTTGCGAATGCAAGAGCGGCACGCACGGCAGGATATAAGAAAAAAAAATAAGTCGGTAAGGCGGTTCTATCTCAACTCGACACAGAGAGTTCACAGCGCTTAAAAGAACGGCGGTAATGCATAAACGTTAAAGAAATAGAAACGCTACTCACCGTTTAGGCTTCGTAATAAAATCTCTCTTAAATATATCGGGCGTTCGTACGGAGAAAAATCCACACAATTATGAAATTAAAAAAAAATATACGCAAAGCACGCGACACAAACGGCACTACCCCAAACGTAAGTCGTATGAACACTGAAATTTTATCCGACTGCAACTATTTATACGTCAGCGCGCGTGCGCAATCTCTAGGCCGGCGTTCAGCCGCGCCGGTCGGACTGCTGCCTCGTTAAACGCTACGGAATCTAACTATGTAACAGTTTTTCCCGATGCGATATGCGATCGTGCGGGCGCTCCTAATAAATTCGCTTCTCATAGTCGGGCGGATTATCCCGGTGAATCAGCGCGCGGATTCGACGGGATTCCGGCACACGGTTCCCGACGGATGAGCGCGCGCAAGCGCGATTCCGCGACCGGTCCGAGCGCTGATTATTCACTGAACGGTAGCGGGTGGGAGAGCGTGTTGAGTTTGACAGTTCGCGAAAACCATGGCCGATAATTTGGGGAAGAGGCCGCGGAAAAGTATCCTGAAGAACTCCAGCAGTTTCGATACGCAAGACGCTCACTCCAACGCCAAGTAAGTCTGTCTAGATTCGGTCGAAGGCCCGGAAAAACTTCCCGCTCAATCGTATTGGCATATTTTCCGTATGTGTATACATTTTAGTCGCACATTCTAAGAGAGGTCACCATAGATAATATATGCCCATCCCATCTTATTTTACCCTATTTGGGAGCGGTTTTTTTTTTTGGTTAAATTTACGGGTGCGGATAGTCTATAATCACGACCGTCTAATGCGAATATCCAGACATAACCTGTAAAAATGTTAATACATTTTTGAATGAACGCCAGGGATTTTTCGGTGCAAAAAGAATAGATTCACCCACTAGGGCATTGCTTCCTTGCGACTAATTAACGGTATGTACTGAAATTTTTATTAAATGGGACAAAATTATATTAAAAATCGTGTGCGAATGACATAATTTGACACTACTTTATTTTGTTGTCATGCGGTAATTCCATAGTCAATTTGTATTTAAATCACGTGTTCTAATTAAATTTTATTGCATTCACTTCACACACAACAATATTAAATGTATTTTCATCGGAATCTACCGATATTTTTCAAATTGCATAGATGCAGTAACGTCCAAGTTTTTGCACCTTAATATTGTCATTTTTACAACCTTACATATGTAAGTTTTTTATATGTATAAAATTCATCTGAAGGAATGTTACTGTAACTAGATATATTACCTGTATATATCAGAATTGCCTGTTTTTTTTTTAGATAATACCGCTTAAACTCAGCTACCCTAATTAAATTACAAACCAATAAGTAATAAGAGCAACTGTTAACACGATACACAAAACAATTTGTACTTCTGCATGCCATTATTATGTAGTTCTACTTCCAACTAGGATAAAGACGATTTATTTTTTTTTAATTAAACATTATATTGCACATGTTTTATAGGTACTGAGAAAGTAGTTTTTATATACCTTTAAGTAATGTTTATAATTATAAAATTATCCATTTAATATTTTAGACAAATTAATGTATATATACAGGGTGTGTTATATGTAATTAATAGTTATTAAGATGTTTGGGAAGTAATTCGCTAGAAATTTTCTGATTTTTTTTATTATTCCTTTTTAATTTGCTATACATAGATAGTAATAATTTCACCTATATTTGCAATAAGGATTTTTTTTCTGCATTTTTTCTGGTATTTTAAATATAATAAATTATTTTCACTTATATATAAATAAACAGAATGTGCTGTAATTTGCTGTATATTCTAAGTAAATTACGTTAAGAAAACTACAGATATAACAATTTTTTTTTAAATTACATATACAAGATGTGCGGTAAATATGTAATGAAATTTCACCTTCATTTTTCATTTCTGATTCTAAACAAATAATCTAAATAAAATTTGTTAATATCTCCTCTAGTTTTTCAGATATACATTTTTTTTCTTAAATTATAAGTAGAGGGTGTATTGCAATTATGTAACAAAAATTCACCCACAAATACCACGACTAAACCCGAACAAATCACTTCAATAGCTTTTTTCCAAAAATTATAAATACAGGGTGTATCGCAATTATGGAACAAAAATTCACCCACATGTTCTACGGCTAATCCTGAACAAATAACCCAAATAACTTTTTTCCATATCTCCCACCGTTACTGAGATACAACGATTTTCAGGAAGAACAAGGAGACGAAATGGGACGAGATGAACATCATAGCCACCTTACATCCGCCGGACAAGGATTACGGCCACATGAAGATCGAAGAACCGAAGACGCCGTACAACTACCTGGATCCCGACAACCTACACGACATCGACGCGACGGAATTGGCCGAGAAGATCCGATTGGGGAGCGAGCAACTCCCGAAGGCGTTACAGGACGACGAATCGGACGAGGAGGAGGAGGATTTGACGCCCGAGGAGATCGACAGGAGGCGAGACTTCGAGAACAAACGGAAGAAGCACTACAATGAATTTTACGCCGTCAAGTTGGCGAGGAAACTGCTCGAAGAGGAGGAAGACGAGGAGGAGGAAGATAACGAGAAGGAGAAGGGGGCAAACGAGAGCGACGGAGAGAAAGAGAAGCGTATGGACTGTGCTTCCGTGGTCGAAGATAATAATAAAGACTTAGGGACTGAGGGTAACAGTGCTGACCTCTAGATTTTAGAAATGTCAATTTTTTTTTTTTTCTATGTATGATTTCTTCGATATTTTTATGTTTTTAACAGAGGGCGTGCGTCGATTGTGTGAGATGTTTTTGTTTCTTTTGTTTTTTTGGGAGCGGGTGTTTTGAATATATACAGGGTGTTCGATAAATTAGTGATGGGTAGATGAGGACGTAGGTAAGCTTAAAATAATTTTTCCGTAGTTTAAAATATGTGTTGCATAAAAGAAACAGGAATGTCTCCTGAAACAAGTGTTCGGCCATAATTTTCGGCCAATTGGACTTGGAGATTTTGTGATAACTTCTCCAAGTCGAAGAAGGGATCGAAATATCCTGTAACGTAACTTTAACGTCTATTTTAATTGAAGGAACACCAATTTTTTCTATGACAACGTTGATTTTTAGGTCCATTAATTTAGTAAAAGTTTAATTTTTGTCGTAGCAAGTCCCATTGAAGAAACAAACGCTTATTTATAGTAAATCGTAAGTAATTCTGTGTATATAAACAATTTATTATTATTTTATTAAATTATAATACTATCTATTTTATATTAGATATTTAAATATTTAAGGTATTGAAAAAGAAAACTATATTTAATGATAAAATTGAAACGGCAACTCAACAAGTCTATAATTTTATATGATCGAACACGCAGTAACAACTTTAATATAAAGTTTTAAATTTTGGCGCCCAACGTGGGGCAACATGAATGTTGCCTGTTCGTTTCACTTATAATTCTAATTGAATAAATGTTTTTGACGCAAAATAAGGATTATCAAAAGACATTTACCAGTTGGTAAGTATGATTTTTAGTCGCCACTTTTAGTATTTGGTACATCGAATGCAGTAAGTACTATAAAAGTTTTTTCTTAATTTTTAAATACTTTAATTGAATTTGCCAATACTGTTATTCTACAAAATTTGTAATTATAACGCAAATTTTAAAAATCGCTTCAATGTGTTGAAATCCAATAAACTTATTCTATTCCTCTTTTAAAAACGATGAAGTATCAATTTTATTATTCAATATATTGTAATACAAATAAATAAAAGTAATAATAAAAATAAAAAAATTGAAATTCTGAATGGCGTGTTGCATATTTCATTGTTAAATTTTTCTACAATAATTTTTTTATTAAATGTTTAAAATAAAAGTTCGATAATATTACTGTAATTAATGATAAACAAAAATAAATAAATAAAATGTGAATTTAATAGTGAAGAAAATATTTTTTCGTAGAGATTGATGATTTAGTTGTAATAAAAATAACAATACTGAATTTGTTAAATTTGTCTTCGATTTTTTAATATTTTTGTAAATATTATTATGTGTATATAATAATATATTGATAAAAATAAATATTAAAAAGTAACGATAATAATTTGTTTTTTATTTCACCCTCATTCAAAAAGAAAGATTGAAATTGATGAGAATTCACTTGTTGAGTAAATGCGAAGCAGATGTCGCCACTAACTA
Organism: Cetonia aurata; assembly: GCA_949128085.1. Taxonomy (NCBI): domain Eukaryota; kingdom Metazoa; phylum Arthropoda; class Insecta; order Coleoptera; family Scarabaeidae; genus Cetonia; species Cetonia aurata. The sequence goes on from OX421889.1 coordinate 2,770,274, forward strand.
AGTAAGAAAGAAAATTGGAAGTTTTTAATTTTATTTAATTAGGCAAGTATTACAATGAGTATATTGAAAAATCGGTTATTATATTAATTTATAATAATAACATTAAACTGATACTTGCTTTTTATTTTGTTCTTATAAAAAAATAAAATTTAAATATTTAGGGCTTTTATAATTTGTAAGTTTAGCAAACATTGAAGAAATGGCGCTGTCATTTAAATAGGGAATGAAACCTTTTCTGCGAGTTTTACATTTTGTTTTTTATGTTCATATATAAATCTCCAACGCGTAATGGAAAATACATATATTCTTGTATTTCCAACGATTGATTTCTGATTTCATCCTCATAATTTAAAAAAGCAGATGAAAAATTAAAATATAGCTAAATATTCTGGGGATTTGTAGTTCACAATTTTAATAAGTAAACATAAAGGAGTTGTTGGAAAAAAAAAACATATAAAAAACAGTTTTTGCATTGCAATATGCCAAAAATTTATTCAAAAACTTCATAAAATGTTTATTTCATTTCCTTTCAAACTGCTATTCAAAAAGCAATCTACCTATATCAAATTAATTATTTGGAATTGTTCTAACGTAAGCGTACTCATCGATCGACCAATGATAAACGTTATTTTGAATCTGGCGAGTTGATGACGCAGTACTAGCAATAGTAAAATAAAATATTTCCCTTCCACTATTAAGGATTTGTCTTATAATTCAAATTCAAGCAAAAATAATTTAAAACCATTTTAGTTATAAAAATTTAAGTTTAAACATTGAAAAGTGCGATAATTTCTTTTCTTACATAAGAATTATCTGCAATCCATTTAAACATAACCTCACAACCTATTATAACCTTAAAATATCATGGCGTACGATTTCAAATCCGAGTCCGACGTTAAAGAATTCCTGCACAATTTAGGAATAGAATACAGATTCGGTTGCTACAGCGAGAAAAAACCGGAAGGTATTTTGGTATATCAGAGAAATATCGCACGGACTTATCGAGAATTTGCTATAAAATCATCTTCCAGTTTGTCATTTATTGGCCGACTACTTTGAAGCGATTAAGAAGGACTATGAGAAAGCTAAGAAGTTATACAAGACGAACTGCGACGATTACAAATTCGGTAGGAGTTGTTTGAAGTTCGGAACTTATGCGCTGTTGGGTAAAGCCAGCACGAAGGAAGATTTTAAAGTGGCATTGGAGTATTTTGAGAAGGGTTGCGAGCAAGGATGTGCCGATTCTTGTTTCAATGAAGGATTACTGAGGATAACGAGTTACGATAAGTGCCAAATCAAACGGGATCATCCTAAGGTTAGTCATTTTCATGTGATTTGAAGTTTATTTTAATATAACAAATAAATAAAATGTAATAATGACACATACCATAATATAAAGACACTAAGAAACAGCGAAATAAGAATTATATACCTGATTTTGTTTTATTAAATAAAATAATAACTATTAAAGGGCATGTCGTTATTAGAAAAGGCTTGCGAGGGAGGCAATTCAAATGCATGCTATTATGGCTCGGGGTTCTATATAAGCGGATTGAAAAAAGAAAAGTTGGAAGATGCCTCGAACAAAACCGTAGAATACGACGTAGCGAAAAATATGGAACGTGCTTTTAAACTAGCTCAACGCGGTTGCGAATTGGGCAACGTTTACTGTTGCGTCAATCTCAGTCAAATGTATAATAAAGGGGATGGTTTGTTGTTTATTTAAAATTATTTTTAGCACTTGTGAAATGATTATTTTGCAGGAGTTGAAAAAGATGAGAAGTTGGCTGCGAAATATAAAGAGATGGCACTGGAAATACAGAGCGATGTGCAAAGTAATAAGACTTTAACATTCCAAGAAGGTTTGTCGTAGTAATGTAGGGATTTTTGTTCATATTTATTACTTGCTACTTGTTTTTATAGTGCTGAAATGCTAGTTATATAATATATAAAGTTGTTTAAATAAATGTTTCTAAAATCGATTTTATTTTTTATGTAATCCTGATTCTTATTTTAATTGAAGTAAGTAAAAAATATTTTTTTAGTGCTTCGACAATTTTGAAAAAAGGGATATAATAAGAAAACTGAAATTTTCAATTAATTTTTTATTTATCCAAAATAGTTACAAACATCTCTTAGAAGTTATTACATTAAAAATTATCACTCTTCAATTCAAACAGCAAACAGAACATTTTACCATTATTGAATAACACTTCTTAAAATTTTTACAATTTACAAATTGCAACAATCTTCTTTTGTTCTGGATAAAAATAGTGAGAAAGCCGAATTCAATGCATTTAATCTTGTTTTTAGCGTTAATCGCGTGGAGTAATTAAAAAAAAATGCTTGAAGTATGACATTTTTACATAAAAACATCCTCAACGGATTTAAATTTGTTAAATATCGCTTATCCTCCTAAAGATTCTTTTCCAGATCTTTAAGCATCACTTCCTCAGATACTCCAAGATTAATTCGGTAGCATCTGATTTTATTAATATCTTGTCGTCTCGTCTTTCAAATGATTTTCAACGAAATTTTAACGGTTTTCAAAAATTAAACGATTTTACCCACTCTCAAAGAATTTAAACTTCATTTTGTTACTACAAATTACAGCTTTATTTAATAATTTGCTAACCCCAGATGGAATAATGTTAAATTTCTCTGATTTTCATAAATATTCTTTACCAGATCTATAAGCATCACCTTCTTGGATATTCCCAGATTCAATCGGTAGTATTTAATCTTATCTAGACTTATTCGTTTCCTCCTTCAAATGATTTTCAAAGAAATTTTAATAATTCTCAAAAAGAGAAAAAAAAACGATTTTCACATTAAATTCCAACCAATGGATTTAAACTTAAATTGTTATACCACAAATTATATTTCTTTAATAGTTTGCTAACCCCAAAAAGAATAATGTTAAATTTCACTGGTTTTCCTAAAGATTCTTTACCAGATCTTTAAGCATCACCTTCTCAGATATCCCAAGATTCATTCACTAGTATTTAATCTTATCTAGACCTTAGCGTTTCCTCCTTCAAACGATTTTCACAGAAAATTTATTTAAATCTCATCCTAATTTTCGACTTTCTCACCAAATAGTAAAAAAAAAACAATATTCAACACTATAACAAGTCCAAGGTATTAATCCTAGGCTTCCTTGGTAGATCTATGCTTGGCAAAGCGTCTAATCTGACATTTCTTTCACGCGAACTGTTCACCCAGAAATGACCTGAAGCCGGTTTTGGCGATGGTTGCCCTAGGGCGTCTGTGGATCGTTGCTTCCTCCTGGCGAACTCTGGAATGGCACTATCTATAGAATATAGGATTAGGGATCCTAAAAATTTGCTTTAATATTTAATTTACCTCTCCAGGTATTGAAGGCCTGCCCAGCTTCGTACAGGGCGGATTGATTCAGCAACTGCGCCGCCCTCTTCGGTTTAAAGTAGCTGCCGATGATCTCCTCGATGTCTGGTTTATCAACAGCGGTCTGAAGCAGGAAAATTATTGACGGAACATTGACGAACTTCTCCAATACACACCAAAGATGATGACGATATTCTATTAGACACGCTGTCGGCAGTGTTCGAGGTTGCGCGTTTGCCTAAGCCCTCTATCGGATTCCCCGAAAAGCAAGCAGCGTGCAAGAAATTGAAAAAAACGAATGGAAACATGCACCGAGTTGATTTCAATGAAAGGTGAATGAGCTTGAAAGCAGCGGGTGTTTGATCTTTTGAAATGTAACATCGTCACCTTTACAAAAACCGGATCGCTGTCTTCCTCGCTGGAATCCAGACGAGCTGGAGCTGTCTGGGAGTTGCAAAACCTGCCTGGGGAATAAAATTTACGGATGCCACAAGATTTTTTAGATCGCCGGAAGTTAATTGGTGCAAGTTTCGCCGATAGGATCTTTAATTTAAATCGATTTTGAAAATTTTAATTTTTCTCACCTGGGGGTGGTAATTTCGTCCGGTGGACCACTAGGTCGGGTAATTTGAACTTCTGCGAATCTTCTAACCAAATCGCCTGTTCCTTCACGCTTTCCAAATCCCTAATAAATCAATGGAAGAAGATTCACAACAAATTCCTTTACCATACTGACCTATAATTGCAATCCTTCTTCATGGATTCCGTCATCTTTTCCGAGATTTGCGATAGGAGTTTGATGTTCATGTCCTGCTTTCTGATCGTCTCCAAATAATCTTGCCTCTCGCTTTCGAATTCGGTTTGTAGATCTTTGATTTCCTTTTCCAAAGCTTTCACCTGTTCAAACAATATACGCGTCAGTCGTAGAAGATGTCAAAATTTAGAAGCGACAGACTTTATAACGGTATTTCCTTAGAATATCGGATTTGTACTCTAATTCCTGGCTGATATCTTTGTATTGGTTCTGGAGCATCTCTCTATCTTCGTTCATCTCGATTTTGGCCAAAACGTGAGCGATAGCACTACGGATTTGTCCAAAATCTCATGGATTGTTTGATAACTCCAAAAATCGAATTAACTTACCTCAATCTACGTTCTGCAGCTAATTTTTTCCTCTTCCTACGCTCAGACAACTCAGTATCGCCAACTTTCTCACCACCAATCATGCTAGCTTTTAAAATCTCAATCCTCTTCATAATTTCCTCTTTCGAAGCGATTTCCACTTGGTTTTTCTTCACCATTTGCCGATTTAGAGCTTCTATATTGCTCTTGTATTCCTCTCTGATGGAGGTGATCTGTTTTAGGATTGTTTCCTTTTCATTCTTCTCATTCTCGTGGAGATCTTTCAACTTGGTCATCTCCTTTTCATAGTTTTTGATCAACTGGTCTCTCCTGGTGTCCAAATCTTCAGATTTAACTGTCAGATCTTCCACGTATAAAGGTGTCGATTGCCTGTTATCTAAAAGTTGCTTAAGACGTTCTATTTCCAGCTGATATTGTCTTAGAATTGTATCTTTCGGATCCTAAGATTGTGGTGCAAATAGGAGAAAAGTAGTTTTTAGCAAAAGAATGCTTGGTTACCTCGTTAATCCTGGGTTTGTTGTGGATGTTTTTGGCCCTGTTGGCGTACCTCAGAGTAGAAAGTGTTTCAACATAGTCACGACTGGCTGGGCTAACGCAGGCTATCATTAAAGTTCTGGTATTGCCACCTAGTGAATCCTAAAAAGATTATAATCAAAAGAAAATGTTTGACCAGTTTTGAGCCATACTTGAAGCAGTCTTGTTAGTTTTGAATCTCTGTAAGGGATATGTTTGGCTTTACCATCCACCAAAGCACTGATAACGTTCCCCAAAGCACTTAAAGATAAATTTATCTTGGTAGCTTCTTTTAACCTATCACCAGTGGCGCCGGTCTTGGTTTGTCGCTCAGATCCAGCCAAATCGACTAAGTTTAATTTACCTGCAAACCAAATTAATATTCCCACCTCGAACAAGAAGCAATTTAAATGGATGCAAACCTTTTTTTATGGATTCGTTGTTGTTCTCCTTCGATATCTGCTCTAAGCTTATGGTGAAGATACTATGGGACCTGGAACTGGCTTGGTTCATCAGGGTCGACCCTATCATGCGATTTCTAGAACCTATGCCAAGCAGTTCTTCGCATTCTCCAACATTATGAACGGGCTTTTGCGTCAAACCTGGAAATCGAAACATTTTCCCAAACATATTGGAGGGAAATATTGTCAAAAATGAAAATTACACAGATGTTTAAAGACCTGGCGAGTGGAAAGATACACCACGATGGTAAACGAGCAAAGAACATGGATTTAAAATCATTTTCAAATCGAAATTTTTTTTAAGCATATTGGAGGAAAATGTCAAAAATGAAAATTAATGTTTAAAGATCTAGCGAATGGAAAGATAGAAGGTAACTGAGCAAAAAACATTTTCGAACTCACCTGGAACAATCAATCCTTCATTGGGTAGTTCTTTTAAATTCAACGCATTGTTAAGCGATAATTTTTCCGATGGTAGTAGCAAATCTCTAGAATTATATCAAAAAATAAATATTTTTGTCTTCACAATAAACTTGAATGATCCAAACCTTATTTGTTCATTATATATTTCCAAATAACTAGCCAACGCTAAGTACTTCACGCCGCCAGTAACTGAAATCGCTTCGAAAATATGCTCGAAAGCCCTGGATATCACTCCCTTCTCCGGAACAGCCCGACTGCCTTCCATAGTGAACGATTTACCGCATCCAGTTTGGCCGTAAACGAATATGGTGCTATTGTATCCTTCTAGAATGCTCTTGGGGAAATGTTGGAAGTAATGCGACACTTTTTGCCGAAATTAGACGATCTAAAGGACTTACCTCAACCAGGGGGTAACAGATATCGTTGTAGATGGCTTCTGTGGTTGAATTTTGGTCGTAAACTGAATCGAAAGTGAAATTTTTCGATAGGGAAGGACTCTCGTGAGGGTCCCATATTTCTACCGCACAATCTCTCATTTTGACTACGCACTGTACGCAAAAATAAGGTTTATTATAATTATAGATGCAATTATTTTAGAAAAAACTTTGAATTCTCTCCAACCACACAATATTTGATGGTAATCAACTTATAAAATTATATATCTTATATTAAAAAAACATTTTGGTAATATTTGACAAAGAAATATAATTTTGAAATTGCTAGTTTCCCAAATAGAGTTGTATTGTATGCACGGTTAGCTTATAAAATAAAAATATGTATTTCTACAATATTTTCTAGAAAAATAAACAATGCTTTCATATCAAGAATTTCAAATAAAATATAATACATATTTTTGCAATTAAAACTTACCATTAATGCGGTTAGGTATACATTATAATCGTTTTAAAAACACCCCTTCATGATAAAATAAATTTAAAAACTCCTACCTTGCAATTCAAATCTACTTCTTTCTTGTTCATGGGACGACATCTTACGATAACTTTCACGTTCTCGGCCATAACTTCACGAGATAAAGCAGTTTAAACTCATTTCTGAAACGTTAAATTGTTAAGAGATAATTCTCATTAATTTCATTTTGAATTGGTAAGTGAACCTGACGTTTGCAAAGAGTAAAAATTCAAAATTAACGGTTAATGATAAAATACAGAAACACTAAAAATGATTTAGAATGAATTTTACGAAACGCAAATAAAAGTATTTGATCGGTTGAAATGGTTTTGAATTTACAATTCAGGTTATTACTCCATATATATGTGTATCCTTAATTTGATTAATTTTTAAATGATATATTTAATAAAATCAATTGAGATTACCTCATATTATATTTATGTCACTTTGTTTTAATGATGAATGAATTATACTAATAAAATAGAAGCATTTTATTGGTTGATGTGGATTTGTATTTATATTTTGTGTTATCACTCGATTTTTTATATTGTTTTATATTTTATTTGTTAATATTTGCATATCAGCAAAGTTTATTCGTGTAAATTTAAAAAAAGTTAATTGTTTACTTCGTAATTTCAAAATACAATAATTAACGAAACTCAGTGAGTTTACCTTGCATCATATTTATGTCAGTATTTGAATGCCTATAATAATATAATTTAGAATAAATTTACCACGAAAATAAAACTATTTGATTGGTTGAAATGATTTTGATCTGACATTACAAGTTTTTACTCACGTTTTTGCTATATAGGAAAATATAAGTATGTATTATTCGTTTCTGTTTCCCTAAAAATAAAATTTAATGATTCAAAAATAAGAGAATAGCATATTCACTTTAAATCTTTAAAGAGAAAACTACGTAGTTACTATAATAATATGCCACAAATGCCCTTTGCAATGTAAATTCTTAAAATGAACTAGGACAAGGTTTCCTTCTTCAAAGTTATTGGGTTGTTTGTGTCGGTATGAATTGATGCTACTTCCGATGTAAACATTGCCTACATGTCTATACACCTACTATTTTAATGAGGTGAACTTGAAACGTCTAGTAGGGCAGAGATCGTCATAGCAACTGCACTTGCAACATGATGGTCAACTCGACTTATGCATAAAGTGTAATTGTACTTTAATTTTATTACTGAGAAATATAGCAGAGACGCGTAAAACCTCGAAAATAAACTTTTATGACCACATGCCACGTAAGCATCTCAACGAAAAATTGATATTCACATTTACATGCGTTGTGTTAATCCTAATATATTTATGACTTGCATAAATAAGAAATTCGGCCGAGATTACCATCAAAGTATTCGTCGAATCGGGCTTGCAATCCGGCCAAGGTCACAAGGTGCGCTGGCGGGTTGTTTTCTAACGATCTCAGATTATAAACACTAAGAATTAGGTGAAATTTCGGGCGAATTTGCATTTTTATTTAATTAAGGGCATATTAACTGTGTTTACCCACGAAATACATGCGGCAATTATACTGAAGTCTTTGATTTTTTTGGTTTTGGGAAGTATTTTATGGAAAATCTGCGCTGATAGTCTTCGGATTGCTGTAAAAAGCTCCAGAAATATTGAAGGTCTTCAGATGATTCGTTTCCACTTAAAACAATTATGCACCAAAACAAACATTTTTTTTCTTGTCAAATTTAAATAAATTTTTAAATTGAGTGACATGTTGTGAATAGTTAAAATTCTATATTACCTGCTAATTTAATCACTTAACACGATATCCCTAGTCCTTAAATGTTTGTATCCACTTCATAAAGGTTTCCATCGGCATGTTGTAACACGCAATCTTTTCCACTATTTTACTGAAGTCGCCACAACACGGTTGCCTGACGCGATAAACGACGCGTGCTAGACTAAAATACCAAGTTTGACCCTTCTAATGTTCACCTTATGGAACCTTACAGACCTGCGCTAAGAGTATAACTAATTGCTTTCTCGATGTTTTCATATACTATGTATGTATAGGTACACCAGCTTTGAATTACAAGTCGCAGTACTTCTTGAAAAATGTACTTTCCATATTCTAATCAAATATTTATGGACATTACCTATTACGTATCGATTTTCATTTACCACATGACAAATTGTCTGTTTGAATTAATAATTATCTAGTGGTGAACTTACGAGTTTGCACACATGCACAATAAGATCGTGTTAAAAATAGTAAATAAATCATAATTTATTGTTATTTTAGTGAATGCACTATTGATGTATTTATTTTATTTCGATTGAATATGATATTCGTTTATTTTTGCTCAACATGTTTGCAACAAACCATCGAAGCTAGAAATATTAAAAATGCCTCACAGTTAGCAAAAATTAATTATTTTCGGAATGATGACGCAGCAAGTATCAAAAAAGAGGTCGGTGAACTGCGAAAAGCCATTAAAAGTTTCAATAATCCAGCGTTTAATAGGATTAATATATAGTCTAATTAATACTTTGAACTTAAATAAAAATTAAAATTTTTATACAAATTTCACGGTAACAACATAACAGCATAATGGAGCAATGAAGTTTCATTATAATCAAAAATTTCTATATTTTAATATAAATTTAGTGTATTTAAAATTTGTGAAGGTGTCATTACTATTACATAAATCGTTTAGAATCTAAAAATATAATTTTTATATATAAAAGTACGTACTATTCTTTACCTAAAATTATTGACAGAAATTTGAATTTTTGTGTTTCCCGCTTGAACTTAGTTTTATGATGTAATTATTATGTAAAACGTGCTGAAAATAAATCTAATACATTTAAAATAGTTTTATTATTGATAGGAGTCCAAATTAACGAAAGAATACTAATTTACAACACATAATTTTGCTTATTTGTAACGTTGAAGTTTTAGTATAGTTTCTTTTAGTTTCACGTGGTGGCAGTAAATACATATTTTACTAAACTGAATATTATAAAAGTTTTAAATAATCCTATTTTCATAAAATTTTGCTTTTAATAACTGTAAAAAAAGTTTAAATTAACAGATCACAATTAGTTTTCTTATTTTCATCGTTTAGAAATTATTTTCTCTCAGTTCCTTTCTATTTTCAACTGTTGGTAGCGCAAATAACCCTAAATCTCTAAAATTACCGCCTTACGAGGGACATGCCGATCCTGTCAAGATCAATCCGTCAGATTCCTTCAATCGATTGACTTGCCGGCGTTTTAAAATCATATTAATTTAACGCAGTAAAAAACGATGGCATTGAACGCGATCCTACTGGACTTCACCGTGGATCCCAGCCACGTTAAAAACGACAATCAACTCTCCGTAATTTCCACGAACGTGGAGAATGTCTTACGAGATTATCTGACGAACATGAAGCTACAAAACAACATGATGTTGGACGATTCCCTGTTCAAATTGTACACGGGAGATTTGGGTGTCGTCTGCACGGTGAGAGTATTCAACAACGGCTTGGTAACCATCAATATCGAGTATTATAAGGGCGAGAAACAGGAACCTTTGATAGATTACGAGGTAAGCAAGTCTAGTAGTGGTTGTATTTCGAGAGCTTTCGTTTTGTTTTATAATAAAATAATATGTAATATTTGTAGCGTTTGAAAGTTGTCGAGCATAAAATAGCCGTCACACTGAACTCGTTCCGTTCGAAGCTGTTCCCTCCGTTGAAGAGGGGGTCAGTTATCGACGTGTACTTTTCTAGTTCAGGTTCGCATTAATTTTCAATGTGGAATGTTCCGATTTTTTTCTTTCACTTTGTTTATTTTCATCCTTGATTAGCTTAATTTTTTTTTCGAGTTTGTTCGCGAACGTACACCTTTTAGTACTTTCAGTAGAATTGCACTTTTATTACGGGCAATCCGTTCCATTATATGTGAATATTGTGGTGAGCAGTCTCTATTTGTCTTAGGAAATCTATCTTTTGGTATAAATGAATCTACCTTTGAGGAAAATTAATAAGTTGTAGTGGCATGGTCGTAGTTTTTTTTTTTTGTTAAGGGAAGCTAAACGGCTTTTAAGCAATCGGGCGGCTGCACTTCAGTTTTATCAGTTTTCCCAATTATCTTAAAACTATTTATATTATACTGCGAAATTTGCAAAATTTTCCAATGTATACTCTTTCATATATCGTTCGATGCAGTTCCTCGTGAGATACTCTGTATAGTAAGAGATAAGTTGCGTTCAGTCTGTCTGAAGTTGGTTTTAAAATGTTCTGCATCATTACCTACAATTTTATAGAAGTCCATAACAAAGAGAAAGTTTCAATTCAATCAAGAATATCTTTAATAATCAGAATTTATCAAGTAGTTTTTGTTTTTTCTTCAATGGCATTTTTCACTAAATTCTATGGTTAATACTTATTTGCAAATATAATTTTGTTTTCTTTGTATTGATGGTTTTCCAAGAATGTAATTTTATCGTGGTTTTGTGGGATTACAATTTTTTATAAGTAGGTAGTTTATTTGTTTTACCTGGAAATATGTAAACGGGAAATCCAATAAGGTTTAATAAAATTGTGCATGTTTTCATCAATGTTAAAATTTATCTGTAATAAATATCTATTTCTTGGCTTTTTCTATGTAATTATTCCTCAATTGTTAAACATGTATTTACAACGTGATCAAAATGAAACGTCTAAGGTTGGCAATAAGAATTTCTTGTTTTATTGGTTATGTTTAATGTTTACACATGGATCGAATACCATATCGAATACAAACCCACGAAAGTAAATATGAACTAGTTTACGATCAATCTTACCGACTTCAGACGATTCATCTCGATCACGATGTACCTTGTTCGAATGTGATTATTGCACAGAAGGTTGCATGAGATGTTGTTGTAGAAAGCTAAAGAGATAAAACATAATATAGTGGAACGTATTGACGGTGCCAGAAACTGCCATGCTCTAGTACCCATACAGAGGAACCAGGTCGACAAGTATTTCCCTACATCAGGTACATAATTTTGCCATTTTATCGCTCCACCGTCATTCTTTGCATGCCTTGCTTCTCCTAGTTCCCCAAAACACAAACGCATAGTTCGGACGTGACCGTTCAATCAGTGTGTGTGCTTCGATTTTAGACGAACGCTTGCTAGAATATGACATCGACAGCATCGTATTCGAAGAAAAGACTCCGTATCAAAAAGTCCTGATCGCCCACTCGAAAACCTTGGGCAATATTTTGTTGCTGGACGACTTGCAAAGTAAGTTTCGATGATATTCGATTTTCATATTCCGATTAATAATTTATTATAATTTAAGATATTTCCGAAGCCGATTTGATATACACCGAAACCCTGATGAACCGAGGCAAAGAGGTTTACAAAGACAAGGAAATAGTGATCTTAGGTGATATTAAAAATCGTAAAATTTTTTTTTTTTAAATGTCATTGGAAATACTCCAAAATCTCGATAGGTGGCGGTGATGGTGCGTTACTTTACGAGTTATTGAAAGAGGAGCCGAAAAATGTTATTATGCTCGAAATCGACGACGTCGTGATGAAGGCTTGCGCCAAACACATGAGGTCGATCTGTGGTGATGTCTTGGACAAGAGATGCGGACCCAATTATAAAGTATGTAGCGATTTGTTTCTATAATCCAATCAAATAGTAGGAAATTGACACATTAATTGAGGGGGCGGAGGGGTAGTTTTATGTTTAGCTTAAAAAAAATGCGAACTTGTTATTTATATTTTTTCTGTTAAAATGTGTTTGTTTGGCAAGTTTGAAGGGTTGCGAAAATTATCGAGCAAAAAAAATCGTTTCAATTGAAATTGTAGAAAATTTAGTTTATGTTAAAAGGAGCAAAAATAACTTATTTTAACAGTTAATTTAGTAAAAATTAGAAACCCGTGGACGTCCACCCAGCCAACTAATTAGTCGTTAAATGACGGATTACGCCCCAACACCGACGACCGGCTAAACCGCACCACCTAACCCTCGTACACACCTGTGGTTTAGGATCGTCGGCACACCCTGTATATTCCTCATTCTTAATTCTTGCTTCTCACTTGTAAAAAGGCTCGACGCTTTGCGTCTCGCAGTCTTTCGTTTGATGACCGCTTACGACCCATCTCAGCAGACCCCTTAAACTCTCGCAGTAATTTTAGAAACTCTCACAGAACTTTCGAAAGCTTTACTTTAAAAACTTTTGGGGGTGGTACTTATTTTAAGCACAAATTTAATTTACTTTAAACAAAAGGATTAATCACTTTTTTTTTTATATAAAACATTGCAATTATCTTATGGATACAAGATGTTTCTAAAATACATCTAAATTTCAAATATTTTAAATGAACAAAACTATTTTTTTATTTTATGTGGTATATTGTGAAGGAAAAAGGATAATGAATGAAAGCAAAAAATAAAACATTAATTCATATCGATTTTTGATTTAACTAGTTGACAACTTGATTACAGGAATCTGTATGGAGCTGTCAAATTCTGAATTTTCCTGTTCTGCCGCTAGATGACTCTAGTTCGACGGGTTATTTTTAAATTGTGAATTATTAATGATTGAATCCTGTTTGAAATCGAATTAAATAACTGAAATTCTGAATGATATTTAACAAATTCAAGGTTCATTGCAGTTCGATTGAATTTTATTAAATTTTAAATGAATTTTCTTGGACTTTCTTTGAAAACATGAATATTTATATTAATTAGCATTGTTTGTAGCTTGTATTAGTGGGTAATGTTGTGATATATTTTATGTCAAAGAAGGTTCATTTCTGATAGCAAAATACGTTTTATACAACATTTATAACGTTACATTTACGTATATTTTAAAATTTCGAATTCTAATTGCATTTTCGTAAGAATTTGAGTGGAATTACGAAGGCATTTCATATATATTGATTATTATTATATTTTTGTTAGATCATCGTAGAAGATTGCATGAAATCCATGCAGACCTTCATCAAGGAAGGTAGAAAATTCGATTATATCTTCGGCGATCTAACGGACATTCCGATAACGGCGACACCTACCGGCGAATTGTGGGACTTCTTCTTGAAGATGCTCCAATTATCGTTCAAAATCCTCAAACCGAACGGAAAATTCATGACGCACGTAAGTAGGAATCAATCGAATAAAGAAAATCGCTTCGATTTATCCGATACCTCTCAGGGCAACGGAACCAGTTCAGTTGACGCCTTGAAGATGTACGAATCCCAATTGATGAAACTGGATCCGCCGGTCACGATAAACAAATCTACAGCGTTCGTGCCCTCGTTCTACGAAGATTGGGTGTTCTATCAGATAAGTTTCGCTGGACAGGCTTAACGTTGCCCGATCTCCAGAGTAGTTCGGCATTTCACCGCAACACCCATCAACTTGCATATTTGTTACCACTTTAGGTAGTAGACACTCCACGTCTGTTAGTTTAATTTTATCGAGACCGGGCTAAACGAACTCTAACACACTAAGACACTAAGAAGTGCCATTTCTTTCCCCGAAGTTTATTTTTTTATATATAATATATAATATATTTATATACATAGTACATGCAAATGTGGTCTATGATTCGATACGGTTTATTTTACTCGAATGCATTTTTCTTTTCAATTTTGTATATGGCTACTTTTTTTCGGTGAATTCATCCGTAAATTGGAAATACACAAAACATTGTCGCTGTTTCAATAATTCTGTATCCATCAAATGTATTTACGCTCGACGTGTGTCCGATATCTATATTATGAATGTTATTTTCCTGAGGAAAATCTTCAATACGAATAAGGAAAATTTGTTGAATCATCGTAGATGTAAGTGAAAATATGAAAATAAATATAAACGGATCTGCATAATAGTGTTAATTGTTTGTATGTTTTATTTAGTTGCCTTTTCCTTTCGGTTGCAATTTTCTACTTAGTAGCCTTTTTGAAAATATTCAAGTGAAGTGGGTACAGATAGCAATTTGTACATTATATGAAAATACATGCATTTATTCCTTTAAAAAAGAAAGAAAAAGCTATTGGTTCCATTTCATAGAAATTTTTTGCCAATATCTCTGACAACTTAAGACTGAACGTTTTTAATATTACCTGTAAACTACTAAATATAAGTTTTTACGAGACGATAACTTGAAAGAATCAGAAAAAAATCTTGCTAAGGTAATTGTATTTTGTTTTTTTTCAAAGATGATCTGTTATTTAATTTCTCTAATAGAGTGCACGACACAAAATATAACCTAAGAAGAAGAAAATAACGTTAATAAATGTATAGGTTCAACGATTTTTACGTTTTGTTATTGAAATTGATCGAGTTGTTTTTATAAAAGTTTTTAACCATCTTGTAAATTGTAATAGAGTCGGGAACCATTTTTTTTTTTTTAATCGAAAGATAAGTTTCAATTAGCTATGAATTTATAGGATTCTTGTTTCTGGGGTTAGTATTTTAAAAGAAAAACTATATTTTTTGAAAACGTAAACGTCAAATTAGCGATACTGCCCCGGGATTCTGTTTCTGTGAGAAGTGACAACACGTTACCGTTTCCCAGACGAGAACGTTAACGTGAGGATGAGGACGGCTTCAAGCTCGCTAACGATAGCGAAAGACATCGGTAATCTCCGGGATGTTGCATTTCTTTCTAACAAATGTTATTAACCCTCTGTCCTTGTTTGTTGGTAGGTACGCGCAAAATATGAAAATGTCACGTATTTATGACGAAATTGTAAATAATTTTAGCTGTAGGAGTATATAAGGGAAAAATAATAATAAATATGCCTTTTAAGTAGAATATAAAGTAAGTGAAATAATAGAATAAATATTGATTATATTTGTTAGCTTATTTATTTAGGAAACTTGAAGCAGTTATTTCCTAAATGTGCTTCTATTGCAAATATGATTAAATGGATGTTTCGTGAAACACTCGACTATCTAATGCTTACTACAAAATTTTGTCCGCAACTTCTTTGATAGAAGCCTGTTGCAAGAAACCATAATGTAACAAGCATTTGCAATTGATAAGGGATCCATTGTAACTTAATAGTGGTAAATGAAAAATGAATTATTTGTCTAAAAATATATTTCACCATATCTTGATTGAGTCTATATAAGTCGATAAATTGCTCCTCAGGAATATTAAAAGGATTACTTGTATCCCTTATTAGGGGTTGACGAAACAATTGCATTCTGCGATTTCTCTGTTTCTCAAAGCTAACACAAATTAATACTGTGCTATTAGCATCATATTTTTAAAAATAATGTAACGAAAGAAAAACTTTGCGAGAATATCTGATAACTAGGTAGGTATAGTTACTATATTTTATTGCGATCTACTGCTATTCAACAACGCGGCGCCAAACTACACAACTGCTACACCCATGTGCTAGACGATGAAGGCATGCAATACAAACAAGGATAGACAGAATCGCATTTGACGATAGGCGTTAGGCGTAAGCGTTTCTCACGGAAACGTTGTGGGGTTTTGTAGTTAGTAGTAGACAAAAGTAACGGAGTTACTGTTAAAAAACAAGATTTTAATTTTAAAATTTGTTGTCACTCCTTAGGGATACAACGCACGACGATTTGCAAAAATTTTATTAAATCAATTATTTTAAGGGAGCTAATAGAAAGATTGAAGACCGCTCCCAACCACATCATCTGAATTATATCAACAATGTAAAAAATTGTCTAGTAAATATAAGCAATAAATGAGCATTTTCGTTTTTTTTTTTTTTTCTTTTTTATAATAATTAAATTCAATATAAAACTATTTTTGAATTCTACCGCCTTCATAGCGTTAGAGCGACATCTATTGGCCCGGGGGAACTAGGTCGCCATGACTGTTTCACTTTCTCCAATGAATGATTACATACTGTGGTTATTATTAATAATTAAAATACATAATTCAGCAAGGCGAATTCTTACTTTGCTACTTACGTCTGAATATGTTTAAAAGCTACAAGAATAATTTTTTTTGTATCCAAATACGTCTCGATTTGCACATTTATTAAGGGAAATCTAAAGCTCAAAAAAGGGCGTTCCCCAGAACAATATGTCTACTGTCTACGTCTATAATCTACAATCGTTCGTATAAATCTAGTTATATTCCAATAAGTAAAAAATGAGTTACGTTATTTGTAAATTTGAACGGTAGCGCCATCTCTAGATCTTCGCCCTTTTAAAGTCCCGTCATAAATCATCTTTTTTTAGAGAATTCTAGAAAAATGATTTAAAATTTTAAAAAATTAATATGATAGAGATTACTCCAGATCACCAGAGACTAGCATAAAATAGACTTATCAAGCGGAAGATGGAGATTTTAGACGAGATATTTTGATAGTAAAATCCTAGCGACTTTCTCCAGTTTCATATTAAGAATTGAAATGATTCACAGTTAGCAATACTGATTGCCCGACGTTGATATCTTGCATATGTATCTTTGAATTGAGTATTGAAATAATATGGAAAGTGCTCTTTATAAAAGAAAAGTAGGATTTGTGTATTTCAGTATTACCAACTTAAAATAAATTGGAATTGGCAACATTTTATCTGTCAAAAATCTTTATAACCTGTTTTACGCATGTTAGATAGACAATAGATATTTCATCTGCGAAATTATTGTGTTTATTTAAGTTTGATCTGCTCGTTTTGTTAATAATAAATTAATAGTTACTGGGGATAAGGATTTTTCAAAAAATAAATTTTAACCACGTAAAAATACTTTTCTTCTTTAATATATAAATATTCTTTACAAACTTATAACTAATTATGGATATGGTTGTTAAGAAATTGGATTTAAACCTTACGAAATTTTAAATCAATCACTTTTCTTTGAATATTTTTGTAATCATCGTCAAAAATGCTAACCATACAAATAATACAAGATAAAACTTATTACAACTTCTTACTGACCATTATGATTTAATTTTAAATCGATTGAATGGAACGTACAACCTTAAAGTTTGAACGAAAGAAAAGCGAAACAGCAAGAAAACGAAGTCATTCTATAAATGATAACCTTAAATTCTATACACCAAAATAAAATAATATAATACAAAAATATTGATATATATATATATCGTAAACTTACTCGAAAACAAAACAAGATCGCTCACCACTCACTCGGCAATCTGTATACTCTACATATATAAAAAAAAAAAGAAATTCTCTCGTACATACTAAAGATTCGGAACCGACTTATTCACTCCGATAAACACCTCGACACAATCACGCCGACAATGAATTGATATTTGAGAAATCCGGAGTTATAGACCGATCTAAATCATTAAAATAGGGATGAGCGGCAATCATCTTCGATGAGATCCTCTTAGAAGGGTCATAGATCAGCATTTCTTTCAGCAGTTCGTAGCCCAGTTCTTCCATACCCTTCACTTGTGCCGCCAAGTTATAATTGGTCCATTTCGGGAAGGTCGTTTGGTAATCCGGACAGGAAGAGACTCCCGGCCAAGTATCGTCGGTCGGTGTTTTTAGAACTCTGATCAGTTTGTATTCGTTGAGGAAATCGTAAAGCGGTACAAAGATTATGGGTACTTACCGGAATATACGGAACAATTGGTCGATTTCCGAATCACCTTGAAATAGCGCCTTCTTCGTTGCCATTTCTGAGAAGACGCAACCCAAAGCCCAGATGTCGATGGGGCAGGAGTATCTTTGTGAACCGAGTAGGACTTCGGGGGCCCTGTACCATAATGTGACCACTTCGTGCGTGTAAATTCTAACCGGGACACCGAAGGCACGGCCCAACCCAAAATCTGCCACCTAAAGTCGAATTTTATGCATTTTTTTGATGAAATAGTGTACTAAATACAAAAAAAAGCATTTGCTAGACGCAGAACTATTAGCAAATCCGCTGAAAACGGGAAATTTTTTATAAACTAAGTCAAAAAAGGGAGAATACAATCAAATTTATGTGGATTTACTTCCATTTTTAGCTATCAAGTATTGTATGACAAATTAAAACAAAAAATATGCTGATCCCAATTCAGAATATGATCAAAACTCATGTTTCCTGAATTGTTTTGTTATTAACAAGGGTCCTCCAAGGTATGGTATTTCGCCCTTTGCTATTTGTTATTTACTTAACGCAAGAATACCGAGGCAGTATCATTTACGACAGCTATTGATAATTAATTTATTAACTTGAAGGCCTTTAGACATGGAAAATGTTTCTTTGGGATGTGGTTATTCAATTTTTTTATAGAAGTAGATGGATATAAATGAGGAAGGAAATAAAATTAAT
Source organism: Cetonia aurata (assembly GCA_949128085.1). Taxonomy (NCBI): domain Eukaryota; kingdom Metazoa; phylum Arthropoda; class Insecta; order Coleoptera; family Scarabaeidae; genus Cetonia; species Cetonia aurata. The sequence continues at coordinate 2,789,338 of OX421889.1, forward strand.
TAAGGATGATCAACGAATCATTTCAGAAGAATAAAAGAAATCTATTGCTTAAACAGTGAATAAAATTAAATACATTGCTTGCTGTAGTTTTAAAAGACATAATGGCTGTTTAAAGATAATCAAAGTCTTTCTGTAAAACCCTAGAGAAACAAGGAATATTACTACAAAAAAAATGATCAGAAATATTTACTATGAGGTTTTAAAAGTAAAGAAAATTCAATAATGCAGTTAAAATTATTAAAATTCATGAATAAGGATCAATTTTATAAAATGGTGTTGAACATTGGGGAATTTAGGAAGGTGTTTAATTGTTATAAAACAGGAATTGTGATAAGAATTATTTAAAAAAAGATTAGAAATTACAAGAGTCACAGTAAAAAAATACACACCAACCTTTATAGTCCCATCATTGGTGATCAGCAAATTCTGCGGCTTCAAATCCCGATGCAAAACACGCCTCTTATGACAGAACAAGATCGCATCGTTTATCTGATACAAATAGCTCTTAACCAGCTTCGGATCCATCATTTTCGGTGGGCTAGCCTTGTCGAGCTTATCGATGTATTTCTTCAAATCCATCGATAGATATTCGAAGATCAAATACAATCTTGAACAAACATATCACCAGGATAAAAACTCACCTGTCGACACGGAACTCACCTAGCCTCTTCCATCAGAACGTCCTCTAATGATACGATGTTTGCGTGTCTCAATTCCTTGAGCAACGATATCTCCCTAATGGCAGTAGCCGGAACACCTTCGACCTCCAATTCGAGCCTGATCTTCTTCATGGCTACTAATCGACCGGTCTTCTTGTTTCTGCCTTTATAAACTACGCCATAGGTGCCCTCGCCGATTTTCTCCACCTTAATGAAATCGTTCATAGTCGACATGTCTTTCATTGTACTTGCAGCACGGTTCTTGATTTTTTTCTTTTCGTTGAAGCTAAAAAACGAGGTTATTCCCAACGGACGAAATTGTAAATAAAATGAATGAAAATCTGCCTTCGAGCGAGAGCCCTGATACTATTCGAAGAATTTTGCGTGCCGCGATGGTTCTCGCGACAGAAAAACCTATAAAAATCGCGATTTTCGAGGAAATTCTAACGAACTCGCGAGTTTGAAAGCAAAATGGAGAACTTTTTCAAACATTCAAGACGGGTGCATCTGCCAATGGACAGATGTTAGGACCAGTCAAATTTGAAATCGGCCAATGGTGTTTCGATAAAATTAGCTGTCTCGCTTTAACGGCTGAAATTTTGTATTATTTATTTCATTTGACAGGATGCAAGTGAAATTCCCGCCGATCATAGATATATGCAATGTGATAGATTTTGCAGATCTTATTAATGATCTTGCTTGTAAAAATAGCATTATTTAATATAGTTTTTTATAATCAAATTAAGGTAGGTATTAAATACTTTGAGACAACGTAATTTAATCAATTAAATCGACTGGGAATGTGATATTTTTATTTAATCACAGTGAATTTTTATTTAACCTCTATGGAATTTGTTAGACTTGCAGTGACCCCTACTTTAAAATTGAAATGTCAAAAACTTTTGTTTGAAATACCGTTATTAAAAAAAAGTGCTTTAAAAAGGCAAATTTTAGTTTAAATTTCTAATAATGAATACTTTTGAGAACGTTGTAAAATGGGCCGAAACTCTAGGATATCAAGGCACGTTATCGGATTCCTTTAAAAGGTATTTAAACTAAATTATTTTTATATTTTATGTTAGACATTAATTTAAATTTTGTACAATCAAATTTATAACGGGACTCTATTCGCTGTTTTCACACGATGTAGCATATGTAATAATCCTTCAACACTGATTATTTGGCAACAATTATTAACACAAGTCAAACCGAAGCAAGAAGTGCAAAAAATCCGATATGGCAACCTTCGAGTTAGATTACGAATGAAAGACGATCCCCAAATAGTAAGTACATTGATTTATTGTTAATATAAATAGACATATGCTATATCTTAGAGTGATTCCAATTATCCCATGAGAGAATTGGAATTGTACGAGAGGAAACGTAAATTGCAAAGGAATTTCGATGAAATCAAGGAATATATTGAGGAAAAAGAAAGATTAGCTGATAATTTGTCGAATGTGCATAAAATTACAGGTATTTTGGATCGATAAATTTGCTTTTGTAAGGTATTTGAGTGTTAATTTTCTTGCAGCTATAAAAAGATGTAATCTCGAAGATCGCATCAAGGAAAATCGACTGAAATCGTTTTTATTAAAGCGCAAAACTGAGGCATTTCAGAAGGAGATCGCCGAGATGGAGGATAACGTCCAGTTTTTTCGGAATTTAACTCCTACAGAATCAAAGGAAGACGATTCGGATGTTGCTGTATGTTTTCGTTTTGCTGTATATTTTAATAAGTAATGCTTTTTAATACTTTCTCTTTCAGGATCGATTGAAAAGATGCGTCGAAAAGATTGAATCCTCCCTCTCAAAAGAAGAAATTAAAGCCCCGGCCTGCGTTAGGAACATTTTACTTCTCACACCGCAAAAATCTCATTCGTCGAGTATTTTCACCGTTTCCGACTTCTCCCTCAGCGATTACTCACACTGTCAGGAATTTAAGAGAGAAATCGTCGAGGAAGTCAAATGTATGGAAGATGAGGAGTTGTCGAAGGATATTAAAGAGATATTGTACAAGACGGATTCCCAACTGATCTTTAACACGATTATTAATGATGTCGATGATTTGAAGACGAAATTAGCGCATGCGATTATGAATAGGAGTAACTATGAGAAGTAAGTTTCGTTTTGTTTTGCACTTTTATACTGAGAAAATGTTTTATTCATTCAGGCAGAGTCATAACGTTAATTTGGCGGAAACTATGTCGCAACTCTGTGCTAAACAGATCGAGAATGAATTAAATGCTTTGAAAAACTTCAGGGAAATTAGAAAATTAAAGTTTCAAATCAAAAATAAACAGGATAATATCGAGGTGAGTGTCTTAAATTGCTTTGTGTTGTTTTATTATTTTATTTAAGTGGGGCTTTTTATATGTAAGATGTTTCAGTTTTATCTGTTTTGTTGACAAAATTAGTATTTTTTTTTGTTGTAATTTGAAAATTCTGTGCCTTATATAAAGATTGTTTTGTAAATTGGATACAAATTGGAAATTGTTACAAATTTTTTACAACTAAAGTCTGCAATTTTATTTTATTTTAATAATGATTTAATGCTTAATGATAATTTACAACATCAATATATTGTATATGGACTGCAAGAGCAATATTGTCGTGAGTTTTTAGTGTTGTATTCATGTTACAAAGATATCCTAACACGGTATTTACCCGCATTTTTTATTCATTCAGCACGCAATAAGTTATTTTCCGGGAATTTAAATAACTTTGAATCTTTAAAATTCCTCCGGGACTTTCCCGCAGCGTATATATGTATGCGCATTTATTGCGAGCACCGCGTGTCGACATTTCAATGCTAGCAGTATATATGTTCGTACGTGCCTACCCGACTGTCCACCGGCAACTGAAGTGCAGCAGTTCATTCGGAGGAACTCACGTAGGGTTCCCAACTATTTGATCGAGGGTTCCCATTTTAGCGAAAGCCGCTGCCAATTTTCCCGTAACGTGAGCTATCCGTATTACTTATCTGTGATAATACTGACATCTACACGGTCTGGATGTTATCTAAATTTTAAATCACAAACAGTTTCATAAAAAGAAATTAGTGTTATTATTGGTTTAGCTGACAGAGTAATAACTTTAGCAATTTTTCGATCTGTACTATTAATAAAGCAAAAAATATGCTAAAACAAAACAATTATCCAAATTATCATAGCAATAAAATATTCAAACAAAGAATATTCCTTTTTTAGTTAATATAGAACTTTCGAATCATAATTTTATGATGGAACTACAAATTCTAAAAGAGATTGGTTTATTAAAGGAGTTTAATCCGTCTTTAATCGATAAACTGTTCGATAAAATAGAAAAAAAAAAATAGAATTCAAGAAAAGAATACATTATTACATTTAAGATAAAATAAATAAACAGTTTATTGTAATTTGTAAATAAACAATAAATTTGCAGTTACAAAAGATCACTAAAAGGAAACATGAGAAAGACAAAAAAAATTATTCAATATAATCAAAATAATTGGCTATTAACAAATTCGTCAAACCTGTAGGCTTCTAATTCGCACAGATGCTATTGTTTAAAAATGCAGTAAGATTATTAATTTGTTTATTAGTTGGATGTTTATTAAAAATTTATAACAGAGCTAGTAAGCTAAGCGTTTGTGTCGATGACAATCAGGGTTTAGAGTACATATTCTTCTAAAGTATTGATTTGGAATAAATGTTTCTTCTTGAAAAGAGAAAATAAAGTTTCGTAAAAGTAAATCGCAAAAATTGTTAGAATATTATTGATCCTGGAATATCCTCTTCACCATAACTCCTAATATTCGTTTCTGCAACAGAAAAATACGATGCAAGTCACTACTGTCACACCTCAAACAATAATCTGTTTGTTTGATATCATAGATATCACTGAAATAAATGAGAAATAAGAGAGGCCCTAAGATGCCGCCACGTAGAATACCCCTATTAAGAACAATTTCTTTTGAACATATCTGTAGATAATGATTTAATGACTATTATCACTTAATGGTGATTATAGTTAAATTTAGTACAAATTTAAGTTAAAATATAATAATAAAAAATGTGATGCTAAAAATATTTTTAGCATCGCAAGATTTAGCTGTTCGGGGACACAATGAGACTTCAGATTCTTTTAATCGTGAAATTATAAAGAATTACTCGAACTCTTTAGTAAATATGAACCTAGTTTTAATAAATTTGTTAGTAGTAATATTTTTTCGGGTACATCTAAATCTACACAAAATGATTTAATAGATTGTATTTCTTTTGTATTAAAACAAGAGATAGATACAGAAATTAAAGAAGCTCCGTTTTTTTCTTGGCAAGTAGATTAAACCACAGATATTTACTGTAAGTCTCAATTATCAATCATATTACGTTATGTCAAGAGCGGTGAAGTTATTGAAAGATTTTTTGAGTTTTTTGACGTATCATCCGGTCAAACAGCTGAAGATTTATTTAACCTTTTATCAAATAACAGCGGAAAATATGATTTAAAAAAAAAATTAGTCGCTCAAACATATGATGGTGCATCTGTTATGGCAGGGCATTTAAATGGTTTACAAAGTAAAATAAAAACAATTGCACCTCAAGCTCTTCTTGTACCTTGTCATGCCCATGCATTAAATTTAGTTTTGAGTAAAGCTTGTAATATAAACAAAGAATCTACAATTTTCTTTTCTAATTTAATTGTTATTGTTTTTAGAGTTTATTTTTGGTTTATTATTACGTTTATCAAGAGTTTATTTTTAAGTTTTTATTACCTTTTTACCTATCACCTCGTCCATTTTCCTATCCAGGCAAGATTTCACTCTCACCTCTACGTGGTTCTCGCTAGACAATAAATTATATTTTATTTTAATCTATTTTTTGCAATTTTTATTCTACACTTACAATGCTACAACAATAACTATAAAAATATAATTTATTGACTGAGAAGGGTTACTTAGGCTACACCCTTGCACAAAACGTCACGAGCCGCCACTGTCTAAAGGTGAAAGTCGGAAATAAAAACACGCTTTAAATTAAATATGGAATCGCGCCTTGGAATTAGTAAAAATCCCCGGTGTTACTTCTTTGAACAACCTTTCAGGCAACATTTTTATCAGCAAGAACGTTACAATATTATTTTTGGCAGATTATACGATAGTTCCTTGAATTATCCTGTACAAACTTTGTTTTTATTACTGTTTTCTTTTACATTAAGTTTAGTTTTTATGTACTACTTTTTTTTTACGTTTTTTCTTTCGAAATATAACTCACAGATAGCTTTACATCAGTAGAAACCATTTCTCATTTATATTGCACAAAAAAGTGACGCTGCTGTTTATTTGAAGTATTTAAAACTATTTATGCTTCTTTTAACTAATATTGTTGTTCCATAAACCTGTTTCTATTTCGTCCAGTTTACATCGTTTGATAATTTCTGTCATATTTTTAATGTGAACATCATTATCTTTTATTACCGATCCCATGTATTTATTACATTTACACCTATTTAATTCGAACAAACAGGCGATGTTTAGACAAACCAAACTACCACGGGCCCAAATTGCAGAGCTGCAAGATCTACACCTGTTACGATGCAAAGAAGTAGGTTTAGTCGCCTTGTGCGACTGCGTCGAGCGACAAATCAAGCAGTACAGCCTCGTTAAAGATGCCAGAAGGGTCCTGCGAGACATAAACGAGAACATGATGAAATGCCAACAGAATCTAGTACGTTTCTATCTATTTCGATTCGAATCGGAGATTTAACCCGTTTTTAAGTGCAGGTTGACAATCTCCGAGACATGAATCACCGATTCGAATTGTACAAGAAAATCTACAAAACGATGCTTTCCTACCGAGACGAAACTAAGCTTCTAGTGAAGAAATTGAGCCAATTTAGCGACGATTTAAGCTGGACCGCGCCTTTGACGAATAATTTGCACTCGAAGGAGATTCAAACGTTCAAGGAATTCCCCTTGGAGTACAATAGGAGGATTAATGCGAGGTATTAATGGAGTTGTTTAAGGAATAAAATAAAATCCGTTTTAACATATTTTTTTTTAATTTTCAGAGAAAAAACTTTATATGCCCGCGATATTATGCAAAATATCTCGATAGACGTCGAAAATATCAAAGCTGAGACTTTGCATACTCTTCTGTCGTTAATCGATTGTCCTTACAGCGCTCCTGAAACTCTACTCCACAATCTATGGCAGAGAAAAATGAAGTTGAAGGTGCAAAAATCGCTACGTCAGACGCTTAAGCATTTCGATTGTGAAACCGGTGAGTTTTGCCGCAGATTTTAACTTTTATTAACGCTCGAAAACATGTTCTTATTTCTTCGCAGTTACGATGGAGGATCTGGAAAAGCGGGAATCGTTCGTCGATTACGCAATCGAGAGATACAGCGACCTAAGGAAACGGGAATCCTGCAAAAGTCTAACGCAAGAGCTGCATACGACGCGAGACATAGCGAAGTTATGGTTGGAATTGCCGTTTGGCGAATACGTTTCGCAAAACAGGCTCTATGAGGGGAAGAATCTTTCGTATTATCAAAATATCTACGATAATTTATATAATTTAATTAAGAAAACATGAATTTTGTTCGTTTATTTGCGTTATTTAGGTGTATTGTTTACAATTTATTACACGTAAGTATTAAACTACCAATTCTCTGTTAAATTGTTATTACATTATTAATATAAATAAAATTTTCGATGGTTTTATTTCAATCTCCGCTAAAATATTGAAGAGACCTAAGATTATCTAATTGTAAGTATAAATTTCAATAAATCTTTTTAACAATAAATAATTTAGGGAATTATATGATGGATTGGTCAGACTGGCATTTCAAAATTCGAACTAAAATTTTAACGTATTTATTTTCAACAATTTCAACTTGACATATGACATAATTGTACTTGAATCACATTTCGGCGCAGACATTAATTGTTTTAAGATTACTTCCCATTGCACTTCACCTGAAATTAGATAAAAGAAAAACTGATTAAAGTCAAACGAGTTCTTTATCTTTTAAAAAACATTTCTTCATTTAATACATACATAAATAGATACATTAATAATTATTATTCATGTAGCCCACAAGCTGACCAGAACAAAAACTTCAAATTTCAACAATTAAAACTTGACATTTCACATTATTATTGTAAATCGCATTTCGCTATGGACATTGAATGTTTTAAGATGACTTCTGGTTGTATTCCACCTGAAATTAGATAAAAAGTCTCACTAAAATGAAATGATTTCTTTACATCCTTTAAATAATAAAACATCTCTCGATTTAGTACATTAAAAATTATTATATTATAGCCCTAACCTCAAACTTCAAATTCATAAAATATCAGAAGGTTGGCAACATAAATCCTAAATAATAAAACAGTGGCCAACTTGAGATATTCCCATAAAATAAACCTATTAAACCAACTTGTATGTTTAACTTTAAAACTCAAACGCATTACGACGGGTATGTTTAGAGCCTTATTGTAATATTTTCAACCTTATTACCAGATAATAAACCACTACGGACTATAAACTGTTCTGTATTTAAGATACGTACACTGTATACAACCAAAACCCATTTACAACCTTTCATATTTTTAGATTCTACACGCTGATGATCTATTGATAATACAGATTTCTATTGCTATTATTATTAGCTACATATATCACAAACATCAAACGTTGCGCGAAGAAACTCCTTCACTCAACGCATCAAATTAGAAATTTATTTTCATTACAAAAATGTGAATTAATGTAAGCATAGGAGATTGTTTCTCAATTGCTAACACTCTAAAAGTACTCAAGTAAAAGAATATCCAAATGCGTTGGTAAATTGTTAGGCGCACAAAAAGGCACATCATAAAAACCTGGAACTGAACTACATATTGAGCACAACGAACAATTCTAAAGTTTGTGCGGTTATAACTCATAAATGCGAAAAAATAGTTAATTATATTTATTTACCAAGGGCGTAATGAACCTTTTATGGCCCGAGACGTTATTTAGACTTGAATTTTATATATGGATGACAATTTTTAAAAAATATTTATAAAATAAATTGAATTTTCCCCCGACATCTAGCGTTGCTTTGACTAATTTGATAATTTTGACAATTCCAATTTTGATATGTAATTACAGTGGAGTGGTTATACATCCGAATATTAATGTTGGTAAAAAATGTTCAAATTGTGTTGTTAAAATATGTTACCTAAAATAAAATTTCAATATAAAGTATGTATAGTCGATATTATCTTATAACAAAATTTAAGTTGGCAGCAATTGAGCGAGAATAGACGTTTGAGAGGTCATGTTTTAAAATGACGGCGGCCGTTATAAGCTTATAATGTAATATATAGGATTTCAGTGTTTATTTAGTACAATTATATAGTTTGTTAAGGACTGATCCGGAATATTTGGTTAATAAATGAAACATACCCGTTCTCTTCCATTGATAGGTCTATATTGTTCATTTATGGCCGTTTGCACCGACACGTTAAGCTGGGTTTATGTATGTTTTAAATATAAAATATCACATTCAAGGTGTTAGTTAAAGTTAAACCAAAACGTGTCGGTGCAAACGGGCAGTCGACAAAATGCATGACATAACGCAGTTCTTTTTTTATACGTATATCGCACTATCGGCATCGCTGCAACGGGAAATGATTCAGCCCGTGTTTTTCTCTAACAAGTTTTAAAATAAGCGAAGGTTTATTTAAAAAAAAAATCGGCCAGATTACAATTTTTAATTTATAACTCTTCTTTTTGTAAGGATTTATAGCGTTTCTATTATTAGGTATACCATCTTAAACTCATTTTTAGCGAAGATGTTAGGTATAATTATATGTCATTGTTTGACGTTTCATTATAGCTGATTATAACCATATAGGGCTATAAAGAGATGTTTATGACGTAGAAATTCTTGTAAAATTGTCAATTTACGACATAACCGTGCACTGAAAGAAATATGTACTGAAATTGGTACTCCTTTGCAGCATCAGCCGTGCTGAATATATTGGCGCGAAACAATTTAAATTTGACATTTTGCCCCTACAAATAGAGTAAGATTATTTTAATGTAGGAGGTTGGTCAAATTGTAATTTAAATCTGACAATCAAATCTGTCATCTTATTTATTTAAATTTCTACTTTCCGAAGTTATATCTATCTTATTAGCTAATCACTTGCTAATTTGCGTTTCTTTTAATTCATTTTCACCTTAAAAGCTATACGGAAATAAACTTGGCAATGATAACTGACGTTAGTTACTAAATTCATGCGATCCGCATATTCAAGCATGCTATTAAAATATCGAAGATGCCGAAATTTAAAACAAACGCCTCTTAACAAACTTCACACAATTTTCTTCTTTCATTAACGTGAATATAATATTTAAGTTTATTTATTGTCGATTACCGTTTAGTTAGTGAATATAGTGGAGTGGTGGTATGGAAAAATCGCGCGAGAAAGTGTTCTTCCGCAAAGGTAACGGACACGGCGGTCGTGAAGACAGTAATAGTGCAAGCTCGTTTAATTCCTTTCAAGTGTCTTTTGCAGACAGCCTACCGAACGTACCGTCGAAGAACGCGGAAAAGGAGAAACCCAGACCGCGTTCTCGCAGCGTTTACACCAGCAAGTCACATAACAGTGACGGATCTGGTAGTAATCGCGAATTTAAACAGTACGATGTGTATCCGTGGATATCGCGGGCGATCTCGAAGAATTTATACGTGGAAGAGTATAACGTAAGTCGGCTAATTTTTTTTTAATTTAAAACGTAAACTACATGTCTCTTCTTTATCGTTGAAATTTATGAATAATTGGATTTATCGCATGTGTTTAATATTATCAAGGGTTATTTTTAAATACTTCGTGGAACGAGCTGTCAAAATGGAAAAGTTGCGTCGATGCTTCTTTCGCAAGTTTTATGAGATTAATGACTTTAAAAATATTGAAAAGTGTCTTATAACGTTGATTTGAAACCACGACTGCGTTTCATTTTTAACTGTTGGCCTTTCGCTTGGTTAGGTTCAATATAATGCGCAATTTTTAAACATCTATCGTAAGAAATGATTTTAAATTATTTATTAGGGTTATGTTGTAATAATTAATTGCATATGACAGATTGGGATTCCGAGAAGCGTTTGCTTTTCTTTATGATTTTGCAGTATATTTGCGCAACAATTTAAAAAGTTCAAATCGTATGTTTAATATTTCAAAACTTGCTATACTATATATACTGTATTGTTATTCAATGTTGCCACCCTACAATAATTGTGTTTCTGTTATTATAAATGAAAAAGCACTACTGTTAAAGATTATTTTGCGACGAATATTGCTAGTTAATAGAAATGTTTTAAAACTCGCTATACTATTATAAATACTGCATTATTATTCGATGTTGCCACCCTAAAATAATTGTGTTGCATTATATTAATAAGAGATCATTTAAAATAATATTCAAATTTGTAAGGAAATATCTTAGTTAGGTAATTGTTTTAGCAATTTCTTAGATTAAAATATTAAAATGAATGAAATTATCAATAATTTTTTATATTTTCTGCCATAATTATCGCGAAAATATCAAACAAAACCCATTACAATTAGAAAACGCCAAAATTTAACCGAATACCTTTTTTTTTTTTAATGTAATTTAAATTTTATTTAACATTTGGGGATTTTAGTTTGAAAATATAGCATCTTTTAGAGTGGCGACACTGGGAAGGATGAGTAATTAGTCAACTAAAACAAATTCGACAATTTTTTTTCTTATCTTACGTTTAATATTTATAATGTTTGTATAGTTTCCGTCGAAAATATAGCATTTCGGAAGTGATTTTTATAAATTTTTGTTTACATTTAACATTTTTAAAGTTTAGTTAGTGTTTGTTGTTGTGGCAACAGTGACAGTATTGACTAATTTTGCATTCAAAATGTTTTTGTTTACATTTAACATGACCATTGAAGATTTAATAATAATAGTAATAATTTATTGTCCAGCAGGTTTAGCCAAATTAAGGACAATTACAAACTAATAATACAATAAATATAACGCATAAAAAATAAGTATAGTATGTGTAAAGATGGCAATACTGAGAATGCTTTGGTATAGGTAAATTTGTAACCACGCAATTACAAGCAATTTTTTTTTATTTTAAGTAAATTCTTGTTTAGATTTAACATTTCTTAAAATTTTAGAAATGCACATTGAAAATGCACCATTTCTAAGGGTGGCAACACTGACATCACTAGATAATATATAGAGATTGTTGTTTGGTGATAGTGGAAAACCCAGCATTGACTTTTGTCAGTGTGATAGTTATCACTAGATGATTTCACAACTAAAGCAGAATGTAAACAATGTTTTAAATTTTATTGAAGATTTTTGCTTACATTAACATTTTTAATTTCGATTTTAAATTTATAACATCTCTGAAGGTGGCAACACTGACAAAGACGTATATTCTTTCAACTTAAAGAAATATAAACACAGATTTATTTTAAAAATGCTTTCGATAACTTTTGCTTGTACAAGGTTGGCAACATTGATCGTAGTGGGTAATTTAAGTGATGCAGCTTGGAATTAGAAAAACTACATTTTTTTTTTAACATGAATATCTCTCTTATGATGTAACTTTTGTTAAGCTATTTTTACGTTAATTGCTTTATTAATTATTAACCCTGCATAAGCACAGATCTTTGTTATTATTTATGTTTTTTGTTTCATCTGTTTTTGCCACTATCTTTTTTCGATGATGATGTGTATGATTTTTTGAGTTTTTATTCGTATTTGGTGTGAAATTGCGTTTTTCTCATTGCATCTTCTTTCTTTTCCTTTTCTTCAAATTGAAATTCAAATCATCTCATAACATATTTGGGTTAAAAGCTATTCGGATGTAATTCCAATATAAGCTTCTACGATTTTCCTGTTATAAGCTCGAATACATTAATTAAATAACTTCTCCAAATTTAATCACGTTTAATTGACAACCCCCTTAAAAAAAAAAAATCTTTTCTCCATAAAATCCAAAGCTTCCCAAAAAAAAAACCATCAATACCAATTCATTGTTTTTTTGTTTTTGATAGGTACTTTCATTTAACCTATGTTCCTCAATCCCCCAACAATCTGCCATAAATTAGGCTGTCTAGAACACGTGACCTTTGCACTGTCAATATGGCCGTTTGTAGGCACACAAACAGTTGTTGGTCATTGTTTATCTTTAATAGTAATCTCATTTTTCGGTTTGTGGTGTTTGTATAGAGTTTAAAAAGATAAATAATGGCTTGTAGCAATAAAAGTGACTATTTGTTATCCTTGGAAACTGAAAATAGAGACATTGCAACTAGATATAAGGAAAAAATACGTGTAATTCATAGCATTAATCCATTTGCCCTTGCTTCGTCGGGTTTCTGAAGACAGCAGTAATTTTCCTGTAGTAACTGCATTTGATATCATCTCTTATTTAGTATTAACCCATAGCTTTTATACAAATAGTAATAGTATCGTTTATTATTGTTCATTTTTCTTAATACAGCTCTTTATTTATTGCAGATAAATTTCGTTTTAGAAAGTGTAATAAATACGGATACATTTTAATGTGTAACAATAAATTTACTTCACAATAATTTTGTTGAAAGATTTATTTTAAAAACTTAACACCAAATACTACTTAGAATACATACTCGTGTTGTGACATAACTTAACTAATTTAAAGCTAAATAAATCTATATTGCACTACACTCTTACACTAATTTATACAAATGTAACTATCAATACAACATATTCGCTTAAACATATACACGAAATATTACCTAAATAATAATTTCATACATAATAATACTATATTTATTTCCAACACATGGTCATATCAAGTACAACACATGATATGAAAAAGGTCAAACAAAATTAAATTAGTGAAAAAAAAAACACAATTCGATACAAAGAAATCAGGAGTTGAGAAATTCATCGCCAGAATAACGGTTTAGATTTAGCAAATAAGCCCTGGCCCGCAATCTAAAACTAGAATAATTTAAAATAGATTTAATTTCAACTGGATACTTATATAATAATACTTATTGTATAACTGACATCCTATAAAATACATTTTTTTTTGAAAAAAAGAAGTACTGTGTACCTTCACAGCATGTACCTACATATCCTTTTTCTGCTCTTTCTTTTCTATCAATATCAATTTTCAATCGCTTTTTAGCATTCTCATCATTACCATAACCCATTGCCACAGATGGGGTCCAATCGGGACTATTCTCTTCGGTCAAGGCAGAAGGTTTACCTATAATAGTAAGAAAGGCTTTATTTAACAATTTCACTACAACATATTGTTTCTTACCTGAATGAAAATGTTTACTGCAGACTCGGATATACTTCAATTTTGTAGCTGTAAGATCTGCTCTTTTAATAGCTCAGATCCATCTCTCCCTTCGTCTTCTTGAAAGTTCGTTTAATTCAATTTTGTGAGCATAGTGTAGTTCACTGGGTAATTTATAAAACTTAACTATGTCGCGGTCACCACGATGGCCACAGTTAACAACACAACAGGTTGTAGGCATATTTTTTCTTTATATAAAACAATATTTTCACAAAAATAATAATAACTGAGAAAATAACGTTAACGTATACACTTTTTTTCACTAAAGAACAAATAGATACCAATTTTTGGAATAATTATCTACCACCCTTAAGCATTAAACCGATTTAAAAATGTAAACAATGAAGTTGTGTGCCTACAGGTAGCCATATTGATTTTGATTTGACAGCATCTTGGACAACCTAATTCTCCTGCGATAACCTCTAAACAACCAAATTTTCAACTTTATCCTCGACGTCATTCCTACCTTACAGCATGACGTTTGGCACGAAGATGGTGCCATGGGGGGTCCTTCAGTGACGCCGCACGGAATCATAACCTTACGTCTTCACGACAGAGTCAGGGTGGACATATCGTTGGATAGGGCCATACGAGTTGTCAACATGAGAAGCGGAATCGTCTTGTCTCTTAGCTCCTCGGGAAGTTCAGCGGCGTTGATTCATCCTAACGGGAGAGTTTACCAATACGGTTCTAGAGTCGAGATTTTGGCCAATGACGCCCAAGGAAATAACAAGTATTCCTCAGTTTGGTCCCTCGCCCAAAACGCCAGGGGATTAATGTTTTTCTATTTTGGGCTTTAGGTATGCTAAGATGTGGTATAAAGGTGTGAGTTTCACGAGCGACCAATGCGCTCTGGTTTATCTAGTGGATTCTGCCGGCACTAGGACCACGACGGATACATTTTCGGATCTCAGCGGTGACTTTTCTTTGACGGTGTTTTACAGCGACAGCCAATATTCTGATCCCTCAATGGGCGGGCCGAATCTGATCAGCGAAGCTGTATCTTTATTGCATTCGTCTAGTTTCTGGATCACCGATGATGGAACTGATAATTGGATCATTAACAACGTGCGAATCTCACAAACGGCGGATGGTTTAGTGCGGTAAGTTTGCCGAATTATTTAAATATAAAATTTAACCTTTTATCAAATAACAGCGAAAAATATGATTTAAAAAAAAAATTAGTCGCTCAAACAATATGATGGTGCATCTGTTATGGCAGGGCGTTTAAATGGTTTGCAAAGTAAAAAAAAGCAATTGCACCTCAAGTTCTTTTTGTACAATGTCATGCTCATGCCTTAAATTTAGTTTTGAGTAAAGCTTGTAATATAAACAAAGAATCTACAATTTTCTTTTCTAATTTAATTGTTATTGTTTTTAGAGTTTATTTTTAGTTTATTATTACGTTTATCAAGAGTTTATTTTTACGTTTTTATTACCTTTTTACCTATCACCTCATCCAGTTTCCTATCCAGGCAAGATTTCACTCTCCTCTACGTGGTTCTTGCTAGACAATAATTTATATTTTATTTTAATCTATTTTCTTTTTCAATTTTTGTTCTACACTTACAATGCTACAGTAATAACTATAAAAATATAATTTATTGACTGAGAAGGGTTAGTTAGGCTACAGTAGCCTCCCTTGAACAAAACGTCACGAGCCGCCACTGATCCGCAAGACAAAAACTGTCTTAACAGCATAATCTTATCCTATTATTCCACATCTGCATTTCCCTTAATATCGCAACAGAGTCGGAAGAAACAGCAATAAATTCAGCCTGAGAACATCCCCGAGCAACGGATCCGCTTCTGTCAGCTCCCCCTTCCTGCACTGCACTGGATCCATGGGGCAGACGCGCCATCTGTTCGTCAGACGCGGCGAACGACGCATGCACTACGACGGCGCCAGCTTCATAGTTAGAAACGCGGGCCATTCGGCGGGTTTCGACGACAAACACCAACTGAAAGTGTACTAGGAGGTCCCAAGGATGTTCAGTTTTACGTTCGCATTTTATATAATATTCCTTGTTCGAATAGCTTATTATTTTGGTGTTCGTTACCTCGTTCGCTAATCGAACGAAAGAACGGGCGATTTTTGCGAGATTTAGAGAATCTTGATCTTTTGTTATGTCGCGAAGAAACGTCACGAAATTCGAAACCAGTCAAATTTGCCTTCCTGAAACGGTCGATGTTCGATAAATTCTGGTAATTTAATGTGTTTTTTACGTCAATTCGTTTTAAATACAAATAATGACGTGTAAAACGCAGGGCGTAGATGTAACATCCAATTTTGTTCGTTCAATTTTTACTTAATATGTTCATGTGGCAAAATTCAAATTTCGCGCAAATTTAAGAATATCATTTCGAATTACGCAGATTTATTATCTAACAAAAGATTCCCTTAAATAAAATCACGTGATACAACTGTCAAACATATTTAGATATTATAGTCGAGGGTTTAAAAAACAAATCACAGCTTGTTATTTTAATTGTCACAATTTGACAGCTTTCAATTTTATTATTCTGTCAAATGATATCTCTAATAACGAAAAAGAGATGGCCAGCTTACAAAATCACACAAAATAACGTGAACTTCATCATATTCATACAAAGATAACCAGCACTTCCAAAGTATTTCTGCTTTTTGTTTCGATTTCTTTCCTTTGTAACAATAAAATTCATATGGCATTAATGAATCAAATGAATTTTCTTTTTTAATCATAGCAACGAAAACAGTTGAACAGAAACAAAAAAGTTTATTTGAGTATAAGATAAAAAGTGTATATGTACTTTTGATTTTCGGAAACCAAGTGTTTTTTTTTTTTTTAATATTATTAACGAAAGTGTATTTTACAAAAGACGGAAAGTGTTAAAGTGTAGATTCTCTCAATATATTACGATGTCATATGAATTTATTTTTTCTTTTATTTCGTGGAAATTTAATCAAAAGTGTTTCGTTAAGAGGTAATACATCGGATATCTCTATATAAATATTTTTTGTGTCGCGATGTAAAAAATAAAGTATATATGTATATATATGTAGATGTCTGCAAATAGGGAAAACCAACGTGTAAAAATGAAAGAAAAACCGTATTTTTTTTAATCGAATATACTTTCATATTATATGTATATAAAGTATTAAAGTGGTGATTTAGAAAAATGTCATAAAAAAGAACCCCCGTCGCTTTTGTATAGTCCAAAGTCGTCAAACTAGAAAACTGTGCATGTTTAAAATATACGTGTTTGTTCATGATTTGTAATAATAATTGTGTGAAATAAAATTGATTTTAAATCATAGAATTTGTGTTATGCATGTTATAATCCTAACCTATTTATTGAAGTGCTGATAACTGATAACCTATAGAACAGAGTTTCTCGGCAGACAGAACAGACAAGGAAAATGCAAAATATTTAGAGCCAGAGTCATCTAGCGGCGGAACAACAAAAAATCTGCAATTTCAATAAAATAAGAGTTTTATTATGATTTAATGTCTTTTTCAAAGCTAGATATCATATCCTGTGATGGGTGGAGACTGTGGCTTGAAAACTATAACAAAAATCCCAAAAGAAAGGTGAAAAATCCCTTACCACAAAATTATTAATATTAATTTTGTGGTAAGGGATTTTTCACCTTTTTTTTGGGATTTTTGTTCTAGATATCATATGTTAGTGTCTAAGAACTTAATTAAGCGAAAAAAAAAACAATTAAAAAATTTTACTTATTTTTAATAGATTATTTAATCTACCTATTTATTTTGTGTTTCCTTTTCTTTGTAATCCGATACACCGCTTATTAAGAATCACAAACTTGGACACTTCATCAAAAAATCTGGCGGTAAACTATTTGGTCAGCACCAACCTGCATTTAGTTCAATTTAAAGCTGATTCTCACACTTGAGAATAAGCTACGTTGGTCACTACCAACGTACATAAGTAAAAGCTACCGCATTGAGGCGGCAAATTTGAAAATAAATTACGACACGGTAAGTAGCAAGCATCTAGTATTATTCAATACGAATCGATTAACATGGGATACATTTTTATATTTATTTTAAAAGAGTCGTTACTAACGACAGTATATTTAATTTTTTTCATATTAATAAAATTTCTAAAGAATTGTTATTTTGTGATAGTAAACTATAGTTAATCACATCCTTTAGCAACTGATTTTTATAAAATTAAAATATCTTTATTCGTTTTCGAGATATTTGATCTGGGAGTTGTTATAGAGATGATGTGGTGATGTTGAACTCAAAACTGCCATCAATTGAAATGCGCCATATTGGAATACAAACGTCATCAATGACGTCGGTACCATGGCGGATATTCAAATAAATAAAGTTAAAGATATATCAATAAATTTTAATAGCTCTTGCAATTTGTAATGATAATTAGTAACATATGTTAGATTTTATCCTATCTATTTTATATGGCATTGTTTTTTTTTTTTTTATTAAAGTTGTGGACAACTAGACCTATAAACAGTATCTAAACTTACGATGAACTGGTAACTTATACTTCATTCGTTCTCAGGTTTAATAGGAGAGAGAAAAAAAATCTTTCAACGCCATATAAAAATATGTAGGAAAAATCTAATACAAGTTTCATGAGATCTTCACGACTTGTCATAACAATCCAACATTGTATGTTGTCTTTAGGAGTAAATAATATACTGCAGTAGTTGTTGTATAATTTATTGATGATTAAATAATATTAGTTTACTTAATTCCTTCCTTATTGATTTTCCTTGTATTTTTTCTGTAAACTTCTTCGCTAAATTATGAAATCTAATTTTGCTATAAGACGATATTATGGTTTCACTTAAAATTGAAACATGAGTTTCTTCCAGAGGTGACATATCGAACAAATGATGGGATAAACTAGAAAAAATGTTTTGGTGAACATGACTTGATACTAAATAAACAAAAGTCGTTAGGAAGTTTTCTTCTTGTGGAATCTTGTTTCCTGTCAAGACCATTACTTTCCGAATTTGTTTTTCGGCGAACTGGCAAATATATCATACCTTCTTTGATGGACAGATTAATTTACCTAAAAATAGTGAAGAAAATTTAAAGAAATATATATGTTATACATCATTTATTTACCTCTACCCTTTGTTTTCAGGAATATCAAGTGATTCTAAATAAAAATATACTTTTTTAGATCTTCTTTGTCCGAATTCAATGTTGGAATAACTCCCTCTTTAATTCGCACAATCTGTCCCGTTCTATCAAAATGCTTTTCGAGGAAATGTAGTGAACCAACATATCCACGCTTACTTTTGCAGGGATTTATGGTAACCTCTGTAACAGTAATCCACACAACAATGTTTGGGCATTCTACAAAAAATTATTTCACATAGAAACACTAAGTATTACCATAATTTCAGAATATTTTTAAGCTATGGCATTATTCTGCAACTTACATATGAAAAGTTAGTTCTCCGTCATCTTTGTCAGTATTGCTTTTGCAGGATTTTACACGACACGATGGCATCACCTTTCTTTAGGAAAAACTACCTGGATTAATTGTCATTTTTTAGTCAGTAAGCAAAAACTTAAAAAGATTGAGCAAAGAAGAAATATGTCTTATCTATGGAATTAACAACAATTTCTCTAACCTTGTATAACATATCGTGCACTATATTAAGGTTTTATAATGGTAATTCCACTATAATTAAACTCCCATGTAACGACACTGCTTATCTAAGTCTAGGATTTCAAGTTTTATTTATTAAAAAGAAATATCTGTACTGATGGTATCCTTTAATGCATCTTGTTGCACATCGTATTCAGACAATAAGAAGCGTGTTCCAGACTAAATATTCTTGACATAACATAACATCTATTAAGCCGTCGACTGCCCAATTGTGTAACAATACATGGCAATAAACCGGCTCAGTTCTATTAAACAGCCTTTTTCATTGTTCTTTTTTTGGTGAACCGGCGGTACAAGGAAACGTGAATGAGATCCTTCCTTTTCTGTGTGCTAATATCCGACGAAAATTAACGTATAACCATGATCACGGTAAGTACCCATCTGCGTTTTATATTGTTTATTATTGTAAGACACTACACGATGAGTGTTATTTACTAACGATTCTGATATTTATTAAAAATACAAACACGTGCTACTATAACTATTATGAAACTGCCTTATACGCTTCTAAATTCTGACCGTAAAATTTATCTGGAACATTATGGACTCACGCGTCTGAATCGTCACGCAAAACTGCTAAATTATAAAAGCGTGTTTGTTAACTGATAAGGCGAGTTATAATTTTAAGTGGCCAGGTTTAAATCTTTTGCATAAATGTACGGGGATTGGTAAAAAATACTTTTTGATCATGTGCTAATAGTATTTACAAAGTAACCGAGGTTGATTCAGCTTTCGAAATTATACTTATACCACAGAATAGGTAATATACAGAAGTGTCAGTCAGACAAGGAATTCGTACCATATCTTTATGCCGTTTTAATGATATCGCAGTCAGTACAAATTTGTCGTTCGCGCAGGTAGAATTTCTTGGTGTCATTATACAGGGTGATTGATCGAGACCGTCCATTAGAAAGATTGGCCCTTCTAGTAATAATTAATTTCTGTAAAGTTGGATACGTACATAGTGTAATAAAATCTATGCCATGAAAATATTTTCAAGATGGCGGCAGTTCCGGAAACACCGGAAATTGACATCAACTTTCTTATTTCAAATGGAATGGTCTAAACGTTATTCTAGAGGAACTTTTACTAGTATTACTATTTACTTTAACTTTTAAAATAATACGGGGGCATTGATAATATATGTCGACACGAATGAAGAATTTATTACATATAGGTACATGAGGTTAAGCAGTTATTTACCAACTAATTGCCTTAAAAACATGTTTTCTATTAAAAATGATTAGAAAACGTATTTTGCAAATGTATTTTTGAAAATTTTGCTTTGCATATTCATAATTTATCTAGTTAATCCGGCTCTGCTGACATACAGGGTGTTACAAATTCCCAGAGCTACTTTCAACTTTTTCATTTTAAATGGATTGCTATATTTTTTAGTAATTATTTCGATAGCTTCCTAAAACACCTTTACGGTGATATATAGTTTGTGCACTTCTGACAATTGGTTTAGGCTATATTGCAAATTTTGTCATAATTTTGACAGTTGCGACTTCTGAGATTTTAACTTTTATCTTTAAAACGGTTATCGTGTCGCACGTTATTCTTTGGTTATCAATTTGGCGGCTAGCGATTTATATGTTTCAAGGTGGCGCAACGTCAAAATATATACAGGGTGTTAAATATGTCATAGCACATTTATCGAAATTCAAACGCGTCCCTTTTGATTTTTTTTAAATGGAACTTATATTTTTCAATTTTAGCAGCAAATTCCTCGTAAAATCACCTTTAAAATGGTACCAATAACGTAACACTTATTTTCAGTATTTTCGAAGATATTACAAATTTATGGAAAATATGTTGAAAATATTCAATATATGGGACACCAAATATGGTTAGATAGCCATGGTTTTCAAACAAAAGCTAAGAATATAACAAAACATCAAATCTCTGCTTAAATGTCCACATAATGTTGTTTTTTGTAGTTTATTTTTGCTGTCATAGCGTTTTACAATGTTTTATGATTTTATTAAATATTTGAAATATTTATTTGTGGATTATTAGTTATTACGTATTACTTTAATCTGGTTGGTAATTATATCGTCTTGTGCCTGTTTTTTATCTAAGTTCATTTATTAAAAATAAATTTCTCCAGGGTGGAACTCATACATATGATATTTGTTCTTGGTGCTTGCAACATAAAGGAAGGACATCAGGGAATATCGTTGTGGATCCATTCTTCTTTGACAATACCTTAAATTGTGAGATTTATAGAAACTTTTTTTAAAATAATTTACCAATACTAATACAGGGTGTTCCATTTGAAAAAAAGAACTTTTTCAACTTTGAAGATTTTGTAATTGGTCATGCAGTTTTGGAGTTGTGCAGTTGTGTGTATGTGACAAATCAATTGTCAATGTCGATTTCGAAAGTGTCAGTCTTGTGCTTCCATCTACCCTAGAAGTGTTTATTACCAGTCGAAAATGGGCAAAAGATACTGTGTTGCAAATAACGCTACATCTTTCAAAATTTTCAAAAAAATCAAGGTATCTAAGTAGCAGTTGAAAATAGGTATAGGGAAACCTATTAGAACTCATCATAAAATTTTCTCAGGAATTTAAAAATGAAATAATATACAGGGTGTTCCGTTTAAAATAAGAAAGTTTATGGCGACTTCCGGTATAACCGGAAGTGGTAAGACCCTGAAAATATTTTAAAATGAAAGAGAATCTTGAATAGCCCCGGATACCAAAAATTCAGAGTTCCAGGTTTTTTCTAACCTCGGAAACTTCTAACGAACGGCTACCGTGGAAAACCCTGTATATGTATGTATTTTACGCTCGACGGGCCGAACGGGCTTGATGGGCCGAGCGGGTTTCATTATAAAAAAAGCCCGGCCCTGCCCGCATCCGGAATTTCTCGGCCCGGCCCGGCTTGTTCGCACCTATTACACGTAATTGTATTAGGTACAAACTACAAACAAATGAATGTCTACATTTTATGATATGGTTAGGTTATATGCGCTGTGCGCATGATCAAACGCGTGATTTCAGAAGCTACCGACAGCTGTCGCTACAATACGGCCGAGTTTTCATTTTTTCAGAACGGCCAAGTTTACATGTGTACTTAGACCGTCCTTGTTGAAAATACGGATTAAAATGTTATAATAGGCCGAGTTTTCATCTACCCCCGGTTAGCCCTCCCAGGCTATAGACAGGAAACGTCAAATTATTCAAATTTAATCGTCTTGCGAAGCATTGAATTACTGGGAAAAAATCATGAAACACTTATTGGCATCCATATGCCAATCAATGAAATTTGCATTTTATAGTAGTATATAGTGGTTGGCATCAAGATTTTTAAACTATAACTGATACATAAGGCAGTTTTTCTTACGTAGGTACATACACTAATAATATACATCCATGGTGAACACCTACATACCTATATTTATTCTTTCGCAAGTATAAAAATAACAATTTCTCGGACACTAATCTACCGTGAAAACAAGTGTCTGACAGTATGACGCTGTCATAGACAACTCTTCAGGCACCCGTGGGCACCCGTAAATATCGGATACCAACTCTACAGAGAAGTCTAATGAATTATAACACTAAAAGAGTCAACCTTGGTTTGAATAAAATCTTAACGCAGACAATATCAGTTGTAACACATTATAGATAAAAATGTGATCATGTGCCAATGACTATCTACCTGCCAACCATTGTCGTCCTTACCCTAGATGATGGTCGCAAGGGGGAGTCATTAGATTTGAAGAGCGCTGTACATACATGCATCAGCCGGATGGTTTTCTGTGAGATGTACTCGCACTTTATCTATGTATACAAAACAAACATTTTTAAGTCACGTTTGTTAAAAGTTCTGGTCGTGTCTACATTTATATAATCGTAATAGGGTTAACGGGTATCATGTTTATAAACAAAAGACTGCTGGATATACAGTTATTTATAAATTACAGACGATATTACACGAATTCTCAATCTTTGAAATTTGGAATTGTGCTGCAAGAATCGCGTATTTAACATTTCGGTTTCTAGATATTTACATATTCTTTTTTTTTGAACTGCTAACAATTTAAACGAATCAACGTTACAAAATCGAAACATTTTGCTGATAGAGTTACTGTTAAGTACACTTCAAGATAGTAGCTGCACAATTGTATCGCTACTGAAGTTGGAGAAGACAATAAAATTATTGTGTTGTTTGTTTTATTAAAGAAAGGTAAGTTTAGTTTTCGCTGTAGTAGATTCTCTTTTATTCTCAGATAATGTTTTATTACGTAATCGTTGTAGTGGGTATTTATCGGACAATTTTTCCACATTTTTTTTTTGTTTTTTGAATTAATCTTTAGAAAAGCTAAATCTTTAATTATGTCACATGTTAGAGGATATATTAACCAAACTTTTCACATATAAAGCAATGTTGTGAACCACCTACGCATATATATGTATATATTTTTAAAACGTCTTGTCCGATATAATTGGTTTTTATGGGACAGTAATAGTTTTTGATAGAAAACTGCTCAGAAAATGATTTTGTTCGGTATTACCTTTTAGTGGAGGATTTATGGGACAGTTTAAAAAAAATTGTTTTTTTTGTAAAGGTTTTAGGGGGTGTTTTTAATTAATCTTAATAATAGCAATAAACAATTTTATTTTATATGCAAAAACATAAAATACAAGTAACACGAATGAAAAAAAACAAATTCTTTTAACAATAAAAAAATAACGTGGCCTCTTTTTAACAATAAAAAAATAAATTAGCTTCTTATGCCTAACAGGTACCTACCCTTTATAAGACATTATCACAGAATGTGAATATCCCACGATTTTCGGGAGGACTTTTTAACTTAAATTTAATGTCTTTTAATTGTACTTCATTCAGATCAGAAATAGTAGGAAATACAAAAATATTCCGTTTCATTTTATAGTTTCGCATACAGCTAATTGTTATAGAACGTTTTCCATTTTTTTCTGCTCTTGCTACAAAATCTTTGGAGTTTCCTTTTTTAGTTCCTTTATTATAAATAAAGGACAAAACTATAAATGTGTCTTTGGCAATATCATCAATACTGGTAACATCAGTCTTCAAATGTTCAGTCTCATTTTCGGTTTCAGAATCTAATTCTTCCTTGCTGTTAGAAATAATTTCGCTTTCCATTTCGTTTTGGTTGTTGCTGGTGCTGTTACTACTTATTTCAACATGGTCTAGACCAACAGATTTTCCTGCAGGCACATCAAGCTTCTTCATTCTTTTTGGAGCAGGTTTATCTTCAACTTTTGAAGCATCTTGCATGACATTTTGAAATGCTTCCAATAATCCCCCATTAGTGGCGTTTTCGTTCTCTACTGTTCGAGGTTTAATTTTTTTCAAAACAGCTTCTGGATTAAATGGACTTATGTCACATGCTTTAAATCCCGCAAGTATATTGGCCTTCAGCGTAGGGTCCAAGTTTTGCATTAATCTGCTTAACAAACGAGGAAACTCCGTTTTTGGTAAAACTCCCCTATTATGACTTTTCCAATTATTTAAAATTCGTCTCCAGTGCTCTTTAACAACTTTAAAAATAGCAACGTCCAATGGTCGACAAATGTCAGTTGTATTTGGTGGTAGTAACACAAACGCTATGTCATTCTGGTTTGCAAAGTTCAATAACACGATATGATATGTGGCTTCCCAAATTGTCTCCGATGATGGCCTTTTTCCCATTTTTACGTTTTAAAAAAGGCAAGGCAATTGTTTCAAACCAGTCTTCGAAAACGTTTGCATCAAACCATCCTGATTTGGTAGCATTATAACGAGCGCCAGGAGGGCCACCTTCCATCCAGTTGGGGTAAATATATTCCGCCTTATAAACAACGTAAGGAGGTAAAATTGTTTCATCTGCACAAGCTGTAAACATTAAAGATGTGGATCTTTTTGAAAAGTCACACACCCTAGTCGCTCTTTTAGATGTTCTTCTTACAAGGACTTTGACTTTACCTGGGTCATCATTTGTTTCATCATAGTTCAGAATATTACTGGGACGAACTCCAGCAACACTCTCTCTCAGATTTTTGCAATATTCCCTGAGATGTTCTACATCTGGCGCTTCTGCACGGCATCGTTTCATATTCTGACTATTTCGTTTTGAGAGTTCAGAATTTCGTTTTAAAAAGTTTGTAACGCAGTCTGTTTCTGGGCGATTGTCTATAAAGCCACTCACAGTTATCCCTTTTCTGTCCAAATATTGTTTAATAAAAGACTGCAAATCTGGTACTGTAAAAGGGTACCTATTTAAAATCTACAGCAACTCCAAGAGCGGTTGTAATTTGTTCTTCCTCTACAGCAGATAAAGCAGGCGGTATTCCAAGTTTATCTCCATTTTCACCCCTAATACTTGTCGTATAATGTACTTTTGGGCACTCCATACATTTCTCCAGCCTGTCGAAATGAGTAGCCTTGTTGTAGGACCAATGATGCTAAACTATCTTCTATCTTCTGATCTTCGTAGTTTCGTCTATATGCAGACCCCAATTTGTGGACACGTTTCCGTCCCATTTTGTCCGATAATACCCTCAAAAAGTCCGTTTTTCAAAACTCTACGACTTTCTGGACTAAAGCGGCTTTAAATTTAAAAAGTTATGTTTGCAAAACATTCCTGAGATTATAACCTCAAAATATTTTCACAGGCACAACTTTCTAGAACAAGCGGTTTAGGATGTACAGATAGGTTATTTACTGCTTCAATAACTTACCTTTTTTGCTGGTCACTTGTTTATTTTTTTTTTATATAAGAAGGAATTTTTTCTGCAGTCCGCTTTTTCACATCATGGCCTTTTGAGTCTATGGACACATAATAGGTAATATACAGAAGTTTCACTCAATGCATTTCCCTATGGTCGCGATTTTATTTTTTGTGGTAATTATCTACGACTACACGATTCTGCGCACAGGTTTGATGCAGGACCCCATTGGTCCATTTTGTCAGCAGAGCCGGATTAACTAGATAAATAATGAGTATGCAAAGCAAAATTTTCAAAAATACATTTGCAAAATACGTTTTCTAATCATTTTTTAATAGACAACATGTTTTTAAGGCAATTAGGTAGTTGGTAAATAACTGCTTAACCTCATGTAGTACCTATATGTAATAAATTCTTCATTCGTGTCGACATATATTATCAATGTCTTCGTATTATTTTAAAATTTAAAGTAAATAGTAATACTAGTAAAAGTTCCTCTAGAATAACGTTCAGATTTCAAAAGTGCAAAGAAAACTATACCATTCCATTTGAAATAAGAAAGTTGATGTCAATTTCCAGTGTTTCCGGAAGTGCCGCCATCTTGAAAATATTTTCACGGCATAGATTTTATTACACTATGTACGTATGCAACTTTACAGAAATTAATGATTACTAGAAGGGCCAATCTTTCTAATGGACGGTCTCGATCAATCAGCCTGTATAATGACACCAAGAAATTCTACCTGCGCGAACGACAAATTTGTACTGACTGCGATATCATTAAAACGGCATAGAGATATGGTACGAATTCCTTGTCTGACTGACACTTCTGTATATTACCTATTCTGTGCTATGGAGTAGAATGAAACATTTTCTGGGACAATTTCGCCGTTGGGAACACTAATTCAGGCGGGAAGTTTAAATTTTGTCCCTGTTGTCCGATATAACCCCAGGTGTCCAATTTTACGGTACCTGTAGCTGCTATTATTAGTTTTTAATAGTTAGTGCTCGCCAAATCGGATGGATCCAAGCTGCGCGAAGGTGCTTTTGTCACAAACTACTATTCGTCAAATAAATATAGCACAATAAAGGCAAATTCACATGTTAAGAATTATGCTAAATAATGTTTAATAAAAGGACAACTTTTTGTTTTTAAATGTTCGACAGGAATCATTTATTATTTGTACATACGATAATATATAATTTCCTTATTATTTTTCATCATATTCATTACCACACAACCTTTATCATATGGTGAATTAGCCTTAATTTATGTTTGACCTGAAACGTCAGTTTGTTTACAATTTACTTATAGGTTAGAGTTTTTACTTTTTCAGAAGTAGCTTTCAAAAAAGCTTTGATGATATAAAATAAACAACGGGAAATTAAACACAAGAAAATAAAGGAAAAACCGAGCGACAGAAGTAAATAATAACGTAATGCAGAATGTAAATAAACAAGATGGCGGAACACTATGTTTATTAGACGGTCTTATGACATCGCTTCTCTCTCATATCATTACACTATCTCTATTCAGAACGATATTTGGTATTTGCGCAAGATCCATCCGATTTGGCGAGTACTCTACCTGCCTACTAAATTACTACTACTGGTTGTTCCTCTAAGTTTTTTATTTCTGATGAATTTGTGATGAACAAATTTTCTGTTAAACAAAATTTCCAATGAAAAATATTTCATTTTTTTTAATAAATAAAATTTCTACTAAAAAAAAAAGTAGGCAAATTTCGAGTTTTTTTAATTGTTTTAATTTGATGGGCGTTTACCGCACGAAGTGCAGTCACGAATTGCTTATTAAATCGACTACTACTGTTCAAACAAATAACCTTCTCATAAAACGTCACCTTGCCCGTAATAAGTAAAACTTTTTAATGGAAATACCAGTTGTGTTAAGTAATATGAATAGCGAGAATTATACATAATACATGCACATTCATTCCATGCATAGATAATAAATATGTAGGATTATCAGAAGCCGCGTTTTTTTTTTCGAGTTTTACATCCTTTGTAAAACTAGTTCTTAGATCGTTAGATAGTTTATTGCTTCTCGTGACATATATTTAACAATGTATAAAGGAGATTTTTACAATATTTTCCTTCAATTCCTTCACTGCAGTCAAAGAAGAAGTTCACCATCATTTTTGCGATGGCTGCATCGTCTATCTTGTTCATCGGTTTGATTGCAACTGGAATCTGTACCAGTAGTACCTTAAATACGAAGGAATTGCTTCTGGTACACGTGGTAAGTAATGTTTTTTTTTTTTTGTTACAAGTACAAGGCCTGCATAATATTTAATGTCTCTAACGTATTAAATGGCATTATTTTTTGTCACAATCACTGATGTACACTTATTAGAAGATATTATATGTTTATCAACACAAATATTATGCTATTTTTAAAATATAACGTTGAGTGATGCAGATCATATCACATCCTGTAATTAAAATTATGAATTTCTTAATCCAAAGATTCCGTTTTTTTTTTTAATTTAATTATTTCATATGGTAAACTGAAACTGCATTTTTCAAACAAATCTTTTATTTCTATTAATGATTAGTAAATGTTTAAAAATGAACCAAGGGTATAACATATATTTTTTTAATTGTTTCAGATAGCTAGGCATGGTGCGAGAACCCCTGTGGATACTTACCCCAATGACCCACACATAAACGACACTTTTTACCCGGTCGGTTGGGGACAATTGACAAACGTAAGTGATCCAAATTTACATCCCACAAAGATGAAATTCATCAATTATCAATCGCAATTTCTCAACGCCTCAGCTTTCAGGAAGGTAAAAACGACTTGTTCCGGTTAGGCAAGGAATTAAGGGAACACTATAATAAATTCTTGGGGGACTTGTACACCCCTGATGTGTATTATTCCCAATCAACCGATGTCGATAGGACATTAGCTAGCGTCCAAACCATAAACGCCGGCCTTTGGGAACCCAAAGGCGACCAGAAATGGAATTCCCTAAACTGGCAACCCGTGCCAGTGCATTACGAACAATTAAATGAAGACATGGTAAGTTTTCCCGGTCGCTAATCTATCAGGAGGAGATTTCATTATGCGATTGCAGCTGTTATTGGTTAGGAAGACCTGTCCGCAGTACGAAATGGAATTCGAGAAACTTATGACGTCACCTTACGTCAAAGAGAAACTTCATTTGAACGAGGAATTGTTCAAATATCTCGAATTATGGTCAGGGAATCGTATTGAGAACTTCGATGATGTACAAGACTTGTATTCAACGCTGTATGCTGAGGTACTATTCCCAAATTTAATATTTTTTTTTCAAAATAACATTTTTCACAGCGATCTTTCAATATGACTCTACCAGAATGGACAACTGCCGTATTCCCAGATAAGATTTACGAACTGACAGCTTTTAGCTTCCATCTCAGAGCTTATAACGATCTGTTGGTTAAACTGAAAGGTGGTGTTTTGCTCAAGAAAGTGATTGAAGATTGGACGATGAAGATGCGAGGTGTTCTGAAGCCCAAAGATAGGAAGTTCTTCTTGTATGGTGGTCACGATTCCACTATTGCCAATTTTCTGAGCGCGTTGAGAATTTTCAAACCTCATGTGCCCGATTATACATCAACTGTGATTTTGGAATTTTCCAGGGATAAATTCAGCAACGAATATGGCGTCGAGGTAGGTAAATTTTGATTATTTTAGAGAGTCTCATTGACGGAATCAATTTATATTTTAAGCACTATGAAAATAAAAGAAAATATTTCCTCATCTATTTGAGGTGGCATAAAAAAATAATTCGAAAAAAAAAAATTATGTCAAGGTTTCATACAACCCGTATATTCAAAAAAATATGACGCTATATCTCGGAAATTAGAACAGATAAGAATTTTTTTTATATAGATTTTCTGTTTGGAACCACATATAGAATACGTCAATGAAATTTCGTTACACATTTATAACACACACTGTATATGTACAATGATAAATCGTTATATCACGAAAATTAAAATAAAATTCGTTTAAATCATTTGAAATTAGAATCACATGTGGATCATGTCGATAAAATTTTATAGCGTATTTCCGATGCACCCTATATAAGAAATAAAATAGAGCGTCATATCTCGGAAATCAAGAGAAATAAGAAAAAAAATTATTTAAATAATTTGTTAAGAATGACACTCGGAATAAGTTGGTAAAATTTCGTTGCGTACTTCCAACACAGCCTGTATATTTGCTAATTTATTTATATCACATATTATTAAATAGGTACATAAATTCGTCCCATATTCCGAGTGCAGTCTGTGTAAATGTAATAAAATAGAACGTCATATCTCGGAAAATGAAAGAAATAAGAAAAAATTTATTTTTTAATAAATTGTTAAGAATCGCACGCAGAACAAGTCGGGAAGATTTCGTTGCGTATTTCAAACACATCCTATATATGTAGCAAAATAGAAAATGCTATATCTCGGAAAGCAGATAAGGATTTTTTTTATTTAGATTATTTGTTCAAAATCGCTTGCAGAATGTGCCAGTAAATTTTCTTCACATATTTCCGACACACCCCGTATATGTAATCGCATTTAAAATTTAAAACGCCATTCGAGAATAATGAAATAGTTGCCTTCGTTTCAAGATATTCAACATTCTTGTTTCTGTATAGGTCTACTATAGAGCGTCTGTGAGTCAGCCGCTGTTAAAGATGCAATTACCGCACTGCGATAGCTTTTGTCCTTTGGAGAAATTCGTGAAAATAACCGAGGACGTCGTTCCGAAAGATTGGGCGGAAGAATGCTCGACTGACGATCCTGATTTTGTACCAGGAGAACCTATGGGCCCTTGAATCTGATAGCGTAGTTTTAAATTGTAGCCAATTATTTATTTTATTTAAGGTGACAATAAATAAAATTTGAAAACCAAAATGGGAGTGTTGATTTTTATTTTTTGTTTAGTTTTTGCGTTATTTAAAACGATATACACGGTGAAAAACGGGGACGAAAATTGGTATTAATTTTACGTTCTTTTTAACACAAATATCTGTAAAACCTAAACTTTCGAAAATTAACACAAATAAGTGATAAAATTTGTTTTAATTTTTATATTCTTGCAAATAAAAAAACATCAATTAAAGATTCTAGCGGTCAAGAATTTTTTTTTTATGTTTTGTTCGTGTTTTTAGAAGTCGGAAGACAGAAACAAAAATATAATTTATTGACAGACAAGTGTTATTTAAGCTACAATAGCCTCCCTTGAACAAAACGTCACGAGCCGCCACTGATGCAAGTAGGTAATAAATAAATACTTTTAAGGTTACTAAATATCGGCACCCTCACATTTGTCAAATTTGATATATTAGGGTCCAAATTTTCCCTTCCCATAATTACATACATCTTCCCTACAGATGTTCCCGTTTAAGTTTAAAACTATCCCTTCGCGTTAGTTAAGGCCAATGTCTTTCCGTTTTACATTTTAATACAGTCATCCCTTCAGGTTATTTTGTTCCTAACCAAATAAAAATAAAATATCTTTCGCCTACAATCAGATATTACACAATCAAACATCACTCATTCACCGCGAAGAATCTGCTGTCGTAGAAGTGCATTTTAAAATGTAAACTCGAGTCTGTGAATGAGTAATAATCGTGAAGCAAGCAAAGATTGTACATCTGGGTCTGGAAAAGCTATTAAAATTATAACGAATTAAAGACTCCACGCAACAGTCTTAAGTGTTGTTAAACACTGCGTTTTGTTTAGTTTGTATTTGGTATTTGTGAATACGGTTTCAACGTTACATCGCTCAGTTTTATTTTCTCCTGTTTGTTGTGTACAAAATTTATTTCTTTAAAAGTTTTTGTGCATACTTACGAAATTATATAAGGTAAAATTTTGACAGTGCAAATTGGGGTTATAATACTATGATTAATTAGTGATAAAGCGGTGTTTTGTTCTTTAAGAAGGAATTATTATCGTACCAAAATATACATAGGATTAACAATATTATATTCTATTGGTAAGTAATAAATTGTATCTCTATTCGATAGGTACCTTTGTACTTACATTGTATTATATTAATTTCAACCAGATCACTAAAATCCTTTATACGCAGACACTGTTTATGAATCGAACATTAAGCTGAAACAAAAAAAAAAAAACGGATCTAAAGGCATCTTAATTGTTTCAAAAATAACCGTGATGATAACATAACTGTGCTATGAGCAATCACACACAAGTATTAATATATTGACATTGTTAAATAGGTTGGAATTTGCTCTCCGTCAAATATAAATATGTAACAATAAAAGCCTCTTATAACCGATTAAAACGTGAATTCTGTTCGGGTAATTGTCGACTTCACTTAACGCAAGACGTAAACAATACTGATTTATATATCAACAATGAAGAATTGATACAACGGCAAGCGAGTTTTCAACGTGTGCAACTGTCAATTTAACTGTTTAGTATTTGAAGAATGATTAATTGAATTTGATATACCGAGTATGAATTTGAAAACTTTTCACTTTAAATTTCTGAAAATGTGGAAATTGAGATTCGGTCATTAATTACTCTTTCCATTTTTAATACGAAGAGTCGCCGTCGCTATATTTTAAACTGAAATTCGTGATTATAAGGGTTCGCTGTTGTGCTTAGCTGTGAAGGATGATTATATCCTTGTATTTGTTTGAAAAGTTTAAAATGGGCTACGGGTTCTAATTACATTTTATAATATTACACTTTACTTTTAAGTTATTCCTGTAGTAGCTGTGTATTGGTTCTTAATTATCGTTTAATTATATTTATTATATTATTAATATTTAATTATTTATAACAGTACCTGTAGGCACTTTTAAATTTTTCGGAATACCCCCGCCCCCCCCCCCCCCCCCCCCCCTCCCGGAATAGGCAAATACTGTAAACGTTTTATAATCCGATTAGTACAAATTGGGGTCACTTTAAAATATCCTGACGGCAACTATATACAGGGTGAATCTCAATATATGCGACAAACTTTAGGAGCTGATTCCTGAGGTTATTTTGATCATTAAAGTTCATATGAGTATATGTCCAAAACGGTTTGGTTTAAAAGTTATTGAATGTTTAATAATAAATTATGAACTATGACTAACACGATTAGTATCACAGTTGGTTCTTCAAAATCAATTGTGTTGAGAGGGAATTGTTTGTCATTTCAATATTTGACGGTAGTTGTCAGAGGGAATTGTTTGTTTGTCATTTCAATATTTGGCAGTAGTTGTCAGAGTATTTTTTTTTTATTTAGTTTTACTAATTATTAATTATGTTAACTTACTATTAAACATCGTATAACTTTAGAAATAAGCAGTTTGGGACATATGTTCTTATGAACTTTTATGATCAAAATAACCTCAGGAATCCGCTCCTAAAGTTTGTCGCATATATTGAGATTCACCCTGTATATTGTACGTAATAGCATTATGGTCCTTCCAAAACGCCTCCGTGAAGAACTATAAGGCAGCTGGGTTTAAGATTTTTTTTCTATATTTAAAGAGATACTATCGAATAAAAGAACGCATTTTACAGAACACAATTTAGAATATATTGTAATAATTAATCTGAATAAAAATGTTTACTAATTTCAAAACAGTTTATACTTCTTCAATATTAGAAATGTTTTCACTGTATAAAGCAAATGCATTTTGTATATAATATACAGGGTCGTACGTTGACGAATGTCAGCAATCGCTATATGGAAAACTATTCACGAGAAAAAATCGGAAAATTTGAATGTATACTAATATGGATTTGGGTTAATGGAGCAAAATATGCACAACTCTAGCACTTTCGGTTATACAGAGTGTTGACATTACCTTTCTTATTGTAAATGCAACACCCTGTATATTGTTATCTTTTTGAATTGCCCTTAAAATTCTAGTTCAAATTGATGCAGCAATCCCTATATCTAAATTCATTAATGTCGATTCTTTGCCGAAAAGTGACGTCATATGAGTTTCCAATCCACTTCGCATACTTATGGACTACAGGCATAGAGATGATAGAGTGCTGATATTGAACTCAAAACTGCGATCAATTGAAATGCGCCATATTGGAACACAAACGTCATCAATGACGTCGATACCATGGCGGATATTCAAATAAATAAAGTTAAGGATATCAATAAATTTTAATAGCAGTTGCAATTTGTAATGATAATTAGTAGCATATGTTAGATTTTATCCTATGTATTTTATATGGCATTGTTTTTTTTTATTGAAGTTGTGGACAACTTAGAACTATAGACAGTTTCTAAACTTACGATGAACTGCTAACATATACTTCATTCGTTCTCAGGTTTAATAAGAGAGAAAAGAAAAAACATCTTTCAACGCCATATAAAAGTACGTAGGAAAAATCTAATACAAGTTGCACGAGATCTTCACGACTTGTCATAACAATCCAACATTGTATGTTGTCTTTAGGAGTAAATAATATACTGCAGTAGTTGTTGTATAATTTATTAATGATTGAATGATACTAGTTTACTTAATTCCTTTCTTTATCGATTTTCCTTGTATTTTTCCTGTAAACTTCTTCGCTAAATTATGAAATCTAATTTTGCTATAAGACGATATTATAGTTTTACTTAAAATTGTTCTATCAAAATCCTTTTCGATGAAATGTAGTGAACAAATATATGCACGCTTACTTTTGCAGGGATTTATGGTACCCCCTGTAACAGTAATCCACACAACAATGTTTGGGCATTCTACAAAAAATTATTTCACATAGAAACACTATATATTATCATAATTTCAGAATATTTTTAAGCTATGGTATTATTCTGCAACTTACATATGAAAAGTTAGTTCTCCGTCATCTTTATAACTATTGCTTTTGCAGGATTTTACACGACACGATGGCATCACTTTTCTTTAGGAAAAAACTACCTGGATTAATTGTCATATAAGCCCAATTGTTAATGCTATAATATGCATAGTTACACCACAGCCTTACACGTAAAACAAAAATATCGGGTGAATAATATATAATATTCGAAACAGTCCGTGAAAAAATAAAGCAAAGAAAGTAAATAAAACAATCAAACTGCAAGGTTAGATAACATCAATAACACTTGTCAACTTGCAAAAAACTTAGCGTTATATAATGACGTCTGTGTTCCAAGTGTGTCCTTTAGTCTGATGATGGTGCGCCGTAGCGATGCGCATACGGTTCATTGGCAGTCTATCAGGTCTTTGATATAGTCAGACATTGTTAGGTTGTGTAGCATTGGATTCTATGAAATATTTATAGAAAAAGTTTCTTGTTAAAATGACAAATAGAGTTATAATCAAAGACCCTTCGGGGGGACAGTCTATACTGTACATTGCCGATACGGGTGAATCACACTTGATACGGAACATCGGCGTTTCCGCAGACTACTTATTTACATTACAATACCAATAAAAATACTACTATTGTACGTACTTAGTTTAGTAACCTATGTTAACCTTAAAAATGTGTAACATCACTTACCTAAGAAGTAGTTATTTAACATTGCAGATACTTACATTCTAAGTTATAATGGAATATATACAATACAGCCCGAGCGAGACTGACATTCCTTGCCTGCAAAATAAGAGGCGACGCAATTGCACCGAACTTCTCGACAACGAAAATCCAAATTCCCTAAAGCAGAGGAGCCAAGCTAACGCACGCGAGAGAGATAGAACACACAGGTAAACCAACATTACGTCTTATAGCAACTCTTTCTGTAGGGCAATTTTTACAATGTTTCTGTTTCAGAAACAAATTAATTTTAACCAGGTGAGTCATTTAAAATAGAGCACCCACACGGAAAATCTTTATTATTGTTGCAGTGTCAATTCCGCGTTCACGACATTACGTCACCTAATACCAACCGAACCGAAGGACAGGAAACTTAGTAAAATCGAAACCCTAAGGTTAGCCTCTAGTTACATATCGCATCTCGGTACACAATTGCTAGCCGGTAATATTTCGTATTTTTGCGTTATTTTAACTGTGTTTATGAGTGAATCTGTCTCGTTTTTAGGTCCGGTAGAGCAACCTTGTTTACGAATATCTAGGCAAACTAATGACGATGAAGGTAGGCATCAAGTTTGTACTTTTTGTATAGCGCACAAGAAAACAGCGGTGAGTTTTTTAACTGTGTAATTGCGGAAATCTGGAATCGTATTTTCATTCGCAGAAAACCAACCAAATCGAAGAATATTTCTGCCAAAGTATGATGGATCACCAAAGTTATTTTGAACACGAACTTATAGGCAATAATGTGGATTACAATAGCGCTGCTGAAGTTTATTATTAAATAAGCCTAAAAACTATTTAAATCCTTTTTAATTTTTGATTAACTGCAAATTTTTTAAATATGTTTTTAAATCGTTTCTCTTTACTACCAAAAAATGTATTATTTCTAATGTACTTAACACTCTTAATTAGAAATATTGTTTTAATTAAAATAAATTTTTATATTTTTTTGAGTCTTGGTTTTATTTTATTTATTTATTTATTGATCTGTACTCGAGAGAAAATTCAATCAAACCAATTTACGTGAAGACAAAGATTTTGAAGATTTGAAAGTATTATTTTTTTTTAAAATTTTACAAATAAAATCAGTAATACATTGTAATTTATTTCAACTATTTGGTTACTAATAAATAAAGTTTAAATTTATTTTCTTGAATTGTCTGTTTGTTATCTGTCAATGCGTCATTTGTCATTCGTATTGACCGCGATTAGTATTTTTGACGTCAAACGCAACCAGTGCACAGGGATGCACTCGTTCCAGTGGCGGCTCGTGACGTTTTCTTCAAGGGAGACTACTGTAGCCTATGTAACCCTTCTCAGTCAATAAATTATATTTTTATAGTTATTATTGTAGCATTGTAAGTGTAGATTAAAATAAAATATAATTTATTGTCTAGCGAGAACCACGTAGAGGTGAGAGTGAAATCTTGCCTGGATAGGAAAATGGACGAGGTGATAGGTAAAAAGGTAATAAAAATGTAAAAATAAACTCTTGATAAACGTAATAATAAACCAAAAATAAACTCTAAAAACAATAACAATTAAATAAGAAAAGAAAATTGTAGATTCTTTGTTTATATTACAAACTTTACTCAAAACTAAATTTAAGGCACGAGGGTGACGATGTACAAAAAGAGCTTGAGGTGCAATTGTTTTTTTTTTTTACTTTGTAAACCATTTAAATGCCCTGCCATAACAGATGCACTATCATATGTTTGAGCGACTAATTTTTTTTTTAAAATCATATTTTTGCTCTTATTTAATAAAAGGTTAAATAAATCTTCAGCTGTTCGACCGGATGATACATCGAAAAACTCCAAAAATCTTTCAATAACTTCACCGCTCTTGACATAACCTAATATGATTGATAATTGAGACTTACAGTAAATATCTGTGGTTTCATCTACTTGCCAAGAAAAAAACGGAGCTTCTGTAATTTCTGTATCTATTTCTTGTTTTAATATAAAAGAAATACAATCTATTAAATCATTTTGTATGGATTTAGATGTACCCGAAAAAATATTACTACTAACAAATTTATTAAAACTAGGTTCATATTTACTAAAGCGTTCGAGTAATTCTTTATAATTTCCACAGGATTAAAAGAATCTGAAGTCTCATTGTGTCCCCGAAAAGCTAAATCTTGTGATGTTAAAAATATTGTTACGTCTATTAATTTTCTTAAATTTTTGCGGTTTTTTCTAACTTCATTATTACAAAAAAGGAGACACGGCCAACAAAATAATCTTTCCCGTTCAATTGAACCAGTTAACCAACCACATTTAGTGTACCATAACGAACTTAAACCACGATTTTGCCGGTTGCCGTCGTTAGATACTACAGATAAATTAGGCCGTGGTTTCTCAATGTTTTGTACGATGTGTAATTTCGTCTCTATGTTTAAACAACTAAAAGAATTTTATACCAACCAGTGGACAATATCTTAGCAAATTCTAATTTCGTTCATTTTATCCATTTTGTGTGCGTAACCTAACAAAACTCACCCAACGCTTCTTAAGTTATTAGTACTGGGAGTTGGGAGTCGCATGGGCAGTTGCCTAGCAACGTTTTAGGACCGATAACGCACGATAACATGCCGATCGGGTAGGATCTCACCGCGGCGGCAAGCCTCCAACCATACGTATTCGCCGTATAAAGATGCACGTGCACTTACGGAGACGCATTGCTTTCAGCCATGGCATTAATCATCGGTGCAGAGCCAAATCTGTGGCTAGCCTCCTCGCTTGCTATTATAGTGCGTACAGTTAAATTTCGCGCATTATTGGAAATTTGTTTGCATTTTTAAATTAAGTAATAAATAAATATACTTTTGATTATATTTTCTTTTTGCAAAATTGCTTTATTTTAGTATATAACCGATGCTTAAACATTATTTTAATACATAATAAACGCTACTTATTTTATTAAAAATAATAGGGGAGGCTTAGTCTCCGTAGCCTCCCCTGACGAGCCGCCACTGACTCATTCTCAGCTTATCTATGCAAGAAACGAACACATGCTTACAACTCAACCCATTATACATGTTTAATTGTATATTACATGGTTATGGGAAGAACCTTTTGTTGTGTTATAAAATGCAAGTGAAATTGTTTAATCTCTGATTATACTGATAAAAAGTTGGTTGGAAATGCCGTTATCACATTCATATAAAACGAAAAGGACCGTTAAAAGTGTCTAAATTCAGTCGATGTTTCACGTTGTTTCATGTTAGCATGAATCAGCTGTGTAAAAGTGTTGTTTGTGTGTGATTTTAACGCTGATATTAAAGGATTATTTATAATACTGGATAAGATTTAAATAAAACTTCACACAGTAAGTGTTTTTTAATTAAATAAATTATTCTTAACCTGCTTTTCGTGCTTAAAACCAAGCTATCACTAATATATATAACCTAAAAGTAAACATACACATTACAGACACCCAACCTCTCACATGTTATCGTAAGATTCTATTTATAATACGGGTTTTCACCAGTGCATACATATAATATTCTGAGGTATACTTAAATATGTATGTAATGCGCGTACTTTCCTCTTCACGCTGACAATCCAGCGAAATACACTTTGATATAGTTCTATAGTTCTACTCGATTAGATCTGGTGAATATATCCGTTTGCAATTTCACTAATTAAAGATTGATAACTTATCTGTGATTATGGTATTATAAGGTACGTTTTAAATCGAATATTTACTACTGAATATTAGGTAGATGACGTGTATTTATTTATTCATTGGCTCATCATCATACAATCACATACATCTATCTAAAGGAATCAGTTTGTTTACTTGTCGTTCGGTTGAATCAGAAATTTTATATAGGTAATAATTTCTTTCGCAAATTCATAGCAGGGTGGTATTTTCGTTATTACGATTATAATAAACAATTATCATTATCGTGTGTTGTATGAAGTGATTTTGTTCTGAAAGGAATGGATGATGGACGACTTGGATAAGCAGCTTATCGAAGTTTAGTTGACGATGAATTCCTACTGAATTGCTGTGCAGTCCTACCAATATACAGGCGCACAGCCACGATAGGAAAGGAAACCAAAAAAGCCCCAACCGCAGGTAATTTATCATAATGTGTAAAATATTGTTTTTGTTTGTCGCATTTAAAATATCTTAAAATTATGTTGATTAATACATTTTTCTGGTGTATGTTGTCTAAAAATAAGAATGTTTTACATACTTACAGTGCTTTTTTAAAGTTTATATTTAAGTTTTGTGTCTAATCATTCTCAGATTAAGTATTATTGTATATAGAACGTTTTCATCTTGAAAGTCATGTTAAAATTGTTATTGATACAAAACTCCATTAATGGTAAAGTGTAACTAGAATTCATAATGTGCTTGTCGCATCTTGTTCTGACTTAAAAAGAAACTGCTTCTATTGCTATCTTACAGATTGTTCAACTTAATTTGGCATAATTAAGGAAAAACGGTTCACTTTTCCTTATAGAACTTGGATGGCCAGAGATCGGAAACTTCTTCTAACAGCGCGGAATTGAAAATTGAAAATTCGACCGAATATTTGGTTGCCACAAAATCTGAACTCCGCTTAATAATATACGAAACTTTGGTCACTGAAAAAAACAAGATACTGCGTTTCGAGCAATGGCAATGGAGTCTATAAAGAGCACGACGGCTTCAGAATGCCTAAGAACAATACCTGATGAAAATTTCGAACATGTCGTGAAACAATTCAGATCGCATGAGGATTTGCACGAATTTCTCGATAGGATTAAGAACCAAAGCGGCGATAGCAATTTTAAAATATTGAAACTAGCTTGTGCCAGTGTGAAAGTCTCTTTGGATTTGATGCTTGCAGAGTGGTTTGGTCGCGGTTTCAGTCAAGCTACGCATTGGTTCATTATACTGATAGAGATCCAAGGTGTTTTCGAGGATATAAACGCTGAAGACCTAAGATTATTGCACTCACTCCTCGGCAGCTCTAAACCACTCGTCATCCAATGGACGTTTAGAGATTCCAATAAGCATTGCGTGTTTTACAAACTGTCAAATGAGACAAACCTTATTCCTTTGATTGAAGTCATGGCAACTGAGCTTACCGAAGAGGAATTAATCGAAGAACTGACTCCAGAAGGTAGCTTCTCTTTGCCATTAGTTTTGAAGGCCTTCTCGAATGGATTGGGCGGTTCCTTCACTGGAGATCTGTCTAAAATTGCTTTCGACGTGGACAGAGAGTTTGACGGTTGGCGTTTGCTCGATTACGCAGCTAGAGATGACGATGATCTTTCATTGAGGTTTATGAACTTGATCGAGTGGGATCTCACCGCCGTAAGTGGAGAACAGCGAGTTTTGGAAATAGCAGCGAAATACTCAAGTCCCCAAAGCGTATCGGCCCTTTTGGATCAGCCTATAATTGCAACTGAAGTAGAACCATCGCTTTCCATCTCGCAAAAAGAGTTATTAAAATTAGTTGATATCAGTAGCAATACTCCTTTAACCATAGCGATTGAAGAAGGCCGAGCTGACACTATGAAATATCTAATTTTATGCGGTGCTGATATCAACTACTATAAGAGGATGCAATGGAACGATTTCACGCCGATCCGAATAGCTTGGGATAGCAAATTCTACGATAAGGTTTTGGTGTTACTCGAAGCTGATTCACCATTTCCCGATGAATATCACCTGGATGCTTTAGGCGATTCTGACGCCATTGTAAAGTTGAGGGAATTGACAGATATCAGAAGGAAATTCCATCAAAGCATCATGGATAAAGATGAAGATAGAGTGAAGGATTTCATTCGTGCACATCCTCGATTGAGACATGCCTATAATTGCAACAACCAAAGTGCTTTGGTGACCGCTTTGAAATCCGGGGCATACGAAATGTTTGCTCTACTTGAATCCAAGAAATTTGTTGCTGCCGAAAGTGAGGATCTTTCAACATTGAAGGAGGGATTAAGCGAGCAAGAGAATAATGAATTGAAGGAAGCTAAACACAAGTATTTCGCAAGAGTGAAAGACGCCCACATCACGAATCTATTATCAAAATGGAGGACGCACGGAGTAGAAGGCGAAGACCGTTCCGCTGTGGTTCGAGATTTATTCGAGCGTTTAGACCAAATCCCGCAAGTTTCCACTGTTTTGAAGGTGGTAGAGCATGCTGAAGCCTTGGACATAATTTTCGATTTCAATAACGATTCCATCGTCGATGTGGATCCGACGCAAGCTGAATCCACCTCTGGCTCTTGCGATTACAAAGTGGGGCGCATCTATGTGGGGGCG
Source organism: Cetonia aurata (assembly GCA_949128085.1). Classification (NCBI taxonomy): domain Eukaryota; kingdom Metazoa; phylum Arthropoda; class Insecta; order Coleoptera; family Scarabaeidae; genus Cetonia; species Cetonia aurata. The sequence continues at coordinate 2,831,558 of OX421889.1, forward strand.
AAGCAACCTTTGGAGGTTTTAGGCACTCTGGCGCACGAATTGACCCACTTAGCGATGCAAACGGTGTTTGACAATGACTGTAATCCTTACACCTCATCGGATGAAGATGCCAAATATTCGTTTGGAGAAATAGTTGAGAAATATCGAAGTACCGAAGGGATGGATCCTATCATTGCCAGAGTCTTCACCGCTTATAAGAAATACCCTAAACAATGGCCGTCCGAATTGATCGTGCGTGTTCCTCATTTGTTGGCGAGCCATCATAAGCAGAAAGATGACCATCAGATGCTTGAGAATCTTAGGAGAGGGGCACCTGAATTGTTCTCATTTTATAATAAAATTGTGCAAAGGCAATTGGAGGAATTCATCAAGAATCCGGGTCGTTTCAAAGCCCAAATTAAACTGCGTCGTCTCAACGATTTGTTTGGTCAATTGCAAGCGATGGATGAATCAAAAATTCGACTGCAGTCATCCAGTTTGCTTAACGATAGTCAATTAGATTTCAACGCTATTTTAATACTCTCCAGTGATTTACCTCAACTGACAAAATCCAATCTATACCAAGCGTTAAAACGCAAAGAAAGTGATTTAAGAGACAAGTTCATCTTCACGACGGCAGGTCAGTTTAAAAATGATAAGCAGGCCGGTGAAATCTACGACGCTTTTCAATCGTCGATCAAACCGATTCTGGTCGTCGACTGTTCACGTAATTACGATTTGCACCATTTTTACCTGTGGGAGACGATTTGTTCCTTCAGAGATAAACGACGAATTATTCTGATTGCTGATATGGAAACTGCAGCTTCGATTCAAAATAAATCCCGCGGGTTCCAAATGAATTTGATAGAGAAGCAATATAATTGGTTGGATTTGGAAGTTGAAAGTCAAAGTCTCCTGTTAGAACAATCTGTGGATTTTCAAGGATATCCTGTTGCGTTAAATAAGCTCACGGAGTGCAATTCCTCCCTCATGAAGTCTTCACCCTTCAAAGATCTATTAGAAGGGCACCAAATCAAGATAGGCAAATCTCTGCCTCTATCTTACGGGTATGACGAACGATTCTATATCCAAAGAGCACTGCAGGAGTGGTCTAATAACATTCCCAAATTTCGTTTAGCGGAACCTGCTGTTATTCATCCAGAAGATTTATGTCGTCAAAAATTAGTTCTAATCGCAGACGCAGCTGGTATGGGCAAGAGCACTCTTCTAACGCACTTATCCAGAAGAATTAAGGAGCGAGACCCGAGCTGTTGGGTTCTTAAATATGACCTGAACAACCACACGGATCTCCTAGACGAACAACAGAAGAAGAAATTGAAGCCTTTGCAATTCCTACGCCAGAAGCTGTTGAATTTCCAAACCCAATTTGAGAATACCCTGTTTGAGAAAAGTTTAGCCGAGAACAGGGTCGTGTTAATGCTGGATGGATTCGATGAAGTTAGTCCACGGTACAAGGAGGTCGTGTTGGAATTAGTCGAGGCCTTCCACGGAAGTCCCATCAAGCAATTGTGGATAACGACAAGGCCTCATTTAAAAGACGATTTGGAGCAAAAATTGGGTGGAACGTCTTATATTTTGAGGGCGTTCTCGCTTGAAAATCAAGTAGAGTTTTTAACGAAATTTTGGACCACTCTTCTAATGAAGGATACCCAGGTGCTAGACCACGATCGCATAAGGAAGTACGCGTTGGAGCTAGTGGGAAGGCTGTCCAAATCGATTAAAGACGACGACAGGCAACTCACTGGTGTACCCTTGCAAACTCGCATGTTGGGTGAAGCATTTGACGAGGAACTCGAAGAATTTTATCACTCCAAACATGCCGTGCCCAATCTCCCCAAGCAACTGGACATATTGGAGGTGTACGAGAAATTTTTGGATCGCAAATATCTAATTTACGTTTCGGAAAAGAATAATACCGCAAAGGTGAACGTGGCCACCAAAGATCTAATAGCCATCCTCAAAGGTGGGGTAAATCTTCGGAAGATCCACCAGCAACTAGCTTTGGAAGCGCTATTCCCGAAACTGAAACAAAATCTGTTACAATCTAAGAAGAACCATGCTTTAGATCCCGAGAAATTGAATAGAATCGGCTTGGTGGAATATGTAGGGGATAAGCCTAGATTCATCCATAGGACTTTTTCTGAGTATTACGTGATGGATTTTTTGATTTGCCAATTGGGGAAAGACGACCAACCTCATCTTAGGGAGTTCTTGCTGAAACAAATTTTATTGGTGACCGACCACGAGGTCATGCGAGCATTCTTGGATAGCATGCTGAAGAAAGCTATATTAAATCTGAAAGCAGAAACATTCAATTGGTATGGGCAAGACATGGTTGAATTATGGAAAGAAGGATTACTGCGCAACTCCCAAGGCACCATCTTGCATAACGCTGTATCGGAAGGCAATCGAAATATCATCACTTTTATGCTGGAAAGTTTAAAGGGCGTGGAGGAAAATACGTCGACTTTACGAGAGATACTTTCAGCCAGGAACAATGAACAGTACAACTTAACAGTTTGGCACCTTTCCGCGTGGAGAGATAATAGTTTTGTATTTCCAAAATTGCACGAATGGGCCAAGGAAGCTGGCTTAACCGCCGAGGATTTAAAAAAAATAGTTCTATCGCGCGCAAAAGACGGGTGGACGATTCTGCATCCGGCCATCTACAACAACTACTCGAAAACATCCAATGATATCTTCAATTTCGCCAAGGACACGTTGTCGCAGCAAGAATTCAAATCTCTTCTTCTCTCGAGAGATAAATTCGGCCAAACGCCTTGGGGATTGGCCGCGCTATCTTCTACAGATGGGTTGTTCGCAAACTGTTTGCAGTTGGCCAATGGAGTATTGGATTTGCCCGATTTCAAAGATTTGTTACTCACGTTCGACGGCCAACATGAAACTCCATGGCATAAAGTGGCTAGGGAAGGCGATTTGAAAGCTTTCGATTGGTTCTTTGCCTGGAGCAAGCTGAATTTGACCGCTGATGATATCAGAAGATCCTTGCTGAAGCCAGAAGATTCCCTTTGGCCTAATCTGGCCGGTAGAGACTCTGTAGAAATACTAGAGAATTTCCGAGTATGGGCTGAAAATATGAATTTAGATTTTGCAAACGACGTTCTATTAAGTAGAAATAGACATTCGGAACAAGCATGGCATCGCGCTGCTGCTGAGAGAGGTGACGTGATGGCGTTGCAAAAGCTCGTCGAGTTTTGCAAAGAGTTAAAATTGAATTTGACTGATCAAATGATCATGTCCGAAACCAATTTTGGACGTACGGTTTGGCAAATCGCTGCAATGTACGGTAGTGAACATATATTGGAATATCTGCTGAATATCAGTAGAAACCTTCAATTGGATCTGAAACATGATCTGCTTTTATATAAGGACAATAATGGCAGGAATTCCTGGCATTTGGCCGCTTATAAAGGCGATGTGGGATCTATGAGACTCCTTTGGAGTTTGGGTGAAGAATTACAGCTAAATGCTAAGGAGGAACTGCTTTTGAGCGCGGATAAAGATGGACAATCCGCATGGTCCTTATCTTGCGATGGAGGAAAATGCGAATCTGTTGATATGTTATGGAACCTATCGATAAAATTACTCGATTCGTACGAGCTGAAATCCCAATTGCAAATCAAGCATGGCTCAGGCGATTACCTTCTTCATCGGATCGAAAAGTTTGGATATACAGATCTGCTCCAGAAATATTGGGAGTACGGCATGGCCGTTTTTGATCACGAAGATTTTGAACAATTTTTCTTAAGTAAAGACAAATGGGGAGGAATAGTCTGGCATCGGTTTGCACATCAAGGTGATACCGAATCTTTAGAGATCCTATGGAGGTTATGCGGCGAATTAAAGCCGAAGTTATCAGATCGAAAGAAACTGCTCTTGCGCAAGGATAACCAGGGTAACACGCCCTTCCATCGTGCCGCTCACAATGGGAAGAGCAAGGCTTTAGAAAAACTATGGGAGTTGGCGAAAGCTGCAGATTTTACGTCTGGGGAGTTGAGGTCTTTGATATTGGACAAAGGTGTCGATGGTAACTCGGCTTGGCATCAGATTTACGTGGGGTGTATAGAGATGTTATGGGATTTCGCTGTGGAGATTGGGTTGGATCTCAAACGTGAGTTGTTGATGCGCAAAGGCTTTCACGATCAAACCCTTTGGCATATGGCCGCTTTCCGCGGTGCATCAAACGTTTTGGAGAAACTCTACGATTTGGGTGAAAGTATTGACTTGGAAGCGGAGGAGTACAGGCTGATGTTCCTCGAGAAGGATCATCAAGGCAAAACTGTATGGCACATAATCTCCCAATCTGCTTATATTGGTGTATTAGAAACTTTAAAGAAATTCTGCAAAGAAAACGGGATACAAGTCAAAGAGGATCTCCTTCTTACCAAAGACGATGATGCTAGAACGATTTGGCATAGCATGGCTGAGGAGGGTCACATCGTTGCAATGGAACGATTCCACCAATTCATTAGCGATGAGGATCTAACATCAACCGAATTTAAGAACGTACTGCTAGAGGAAGACAATACTGGAAATACCGTTTGGCACTTGCTGGCATGTGGTTATCGGGTATATCTGAAAGAACTGTGGTGTTTAGCAAAAACTTCCAAATTATCTCCAGAAGACTTTAAAGAATTACTCCACCACCAAGATAAATTTGGCGAGACAGTTTGGCACAAAATTTTGAGATCGAAAAAGGTGGCAGAGTTCAAGGATTTTTTCATTTGGGGCGTCGAAATATTGGACGCCCAAGGGTTGCACCGCCTTCTCACGTTGACGAACGCAGATGCCAAAACAATTTGGCACGTTTCGGCCGAATCTGGGGCGATAGAAATCATGAAAGCGATTCTAGATAACTCCAAATCAAAACTCGACGAAAAAACTCTTCACCGAACTCTGGAGGTCGATGCACTTGGTGAGACACCTCTGAGTCTAGCTGTGACCGGTCGCCATGTGGAAACGGTGAAGTTCTTGTTGGAAATCGGTTCTGAGAGCTTCGCTGTGAAGTGGTATGACAAAGTTTTGAAACAAGCTGTACTGGTGGGCGATCAGGATGTTAACTCTGTGATTTTAGACGAAATTCAAAGGCGTTCATTGAGCTGGAAGTAATTGTCGATGTTTGCACCCAAAAGTGAGATATGTAACATCAGTGGCTGTGTGAGAAAGTGATTATATGCGGTTCAGATTCAATTTGAACTGCACTGATAACTTGCCTCTGCGCGAATGTCTGCCTCGTGTTTGCTATTATCTAATCCTATCGTCTTAATATATCACGAAAATAAAGTTTACTTGATCAAAACAAGTTGTATTTTATTTGAATTATATTTTCCCGATACAATTTTTGCGTTGTACTGGTAATAATAGTGACTAATAGCAATATTTTTGGCCATTTAAGCTGTCGAAATTTAAAAATTAGGCCGCAGAGAATAAGTTATCATAACAATCCTCCCACGTTGAATTAGAATTAAAAGTAATATATATAAGTAATAAGTTTTAATATTAAGCACAATATTAAATGAAAAATTGTCACCTCTGTTCTGTCAAGTGTTGAAAAGAATATATTTCGTTTTATCGAAATTTAACCAAAGCTGATTAACTTAAGGTTAATCATACGATTTGTATAACATAAATTCCTCTGTATATAACATGATAATCACAAAAAAAAAGTCAACTATATACTACATATACCATTAATGAGTAATAAAAACAGTACGGGATCTAAAACTGAACCGTGAGGCACTCCTGTGCAGTATATTCCCAATACCTCACGGTTATTATTATTCAACTGGTGTACACACCTACATTATACTGCTAACCTAAAAGCTACCTTCCTGACTACAATATTGAAAATAGTGCACAAAATACGAGAAAAAAATAATTTCTTCTTTGTAGGTATCGCCAAACACCGTCTTAATCACAACTGAGAAACAAGAGATTGCGGTTGAAACAATGCCAATGGAAATTGGACACGATTGGGCACAGTCGACTACAGTAGAAAGTGGAATCACCACTGTTTCGGAATATCCAAGACCGTTATCTGATGGATGTTTTCGCATCATAGACGAACAGTTTATAAAACGCTTCAGTTCGCATGAAGATTTGCCCAAATTCTTCGATAAGATAGAGACTAGAAATGCCGATCACAATTTCAAGATATTAAAACTAGCTTGTGCCAGTGTGAAAGCCTCTTTGGATTTGATGCTTGCAGAGTGGTTTAGTCGCGGTTTCAATCGAGCTACGCATTGGTTCATTATACTGATAGAGGTCCAAGGACTTTTCGAAGATATAAACGCTGAAGACCTAAGATTATTGCACTCACTCCTCGGCAGCTCTAAACCACTCGTCATCCAATGGACGTTTAGAGATTCCAATAAGCATTGCGTGTTTTACAAACTGTCAAATGAAACAAACCTTATTCCTTTGGACGAAGTCGTCAAAACCGAGCTTACCGAAGAGGAATTCATCGAAGAACTGACTCCAGAAGGTAGCTTCTCTTTGCCATTACTTTTGAAGGCCTTCTCGAATGGATTGGGCGGTTCCTTCACTGGAGATCTGTCTAAAATTGCTTTCGACGTGGAAAGAGAGTTTGACGGTTGGCGTTTGCTCGATTACGCAGCCAGAGATGACGATGATCTTTCATTGAGGTTTATGAACTTGATCGAGTGGGATCTCACCGCCGTAAGTGGGGAACAACGAGTTTTGGAAATAGCAGCGAAATACTCAAGTCCCCAAAGCGTATCGGCCCTTTTGGATCAGCCTATAATTGCAACTGAAGTAGAACCATCGCTTTCCATCTCGCAAAAAGAGTTAGTAAAATTAGTTGATATCAGTAGCAATACTCCTTTAACCATAGCGATTGAAGAAGGCCGAGCTGACACTATGAAATATCTAATTTTATGCGGTGCTGATATCAACTACCATAAGAGGATGCAATGGAACGATTTCACGCCGATCCGAATAGCTTGGGATAGCAAATTCTACGATAAGGTTTTGGTGTTACTCGAAGCTGATTCACCATTTCTCGATGAATATCACCTGGATGCTTTAGGCGATTCTGACGCCATTGTAAAGTTGAGCGAATTGGCAGATATTAGAAGAAAATTCCATCAAAGCATCATGAATAAAGATGCAGATAGAGTGAAGGATTTCATTCGCGAACATCCTCAATTGAGACATGCCTATAATTGCAACAACCAAAGTGCTTTGGTGACTGCTTTAAAATCAGGGGTATACGAAATGTTTGCTTTACTTGAATCCAAGAAATTTGTTGCTTCCGAAAGTGAGGATCTTTCAGCATTGAAGGAGGGATTAAGCGAGCAAGAGAATAACGAATTGAAGGAAGCTAAACACAGATATTTCGCAAGAGTGAAAGACGCCCACATCACGAATCTATTATCGAAATGGAGGACGCACGGAGTAGAAGGCGAAGAACGTTCCGCTGTGGTTCGAGATTTATTCGAGCGTTTAGACCAAATCCCGGAGGTTTCCACTGTTTTGAAGGTGGTAGAGCATGCTGAAGCCTTGGACATAATTTTCGATTTCAATAACGATTCCATCGTCGATGTGGATCCGACGCAAGCTGAATCCACCTCTGGCTCTTGCGATTACAAAGTGGGGCGCATCTATGTGGGGGCGAAGCAACCTTTGGAGGTTTTAGGCACTCTAGCGCACGAATTGACCCACTTAGCGATGCAAACGGTGTTTGACAATGACTGTAATCCTTACACCTCATCGGATGAAGATGCCAAATCTTCGTTTGGAGAAATAGTTGAGAAATATCGAAGTGCCGAAGGGATGGATCCTATCGTTGCCAGAGTCTTCACCGCTTATAAGAAATACCCTAAACAATGGCCGTCCGAATTAATCGTGCGCGTTCCTCATTTGTTGGCGAGCCATCACAAGCAGAAAGATGATCAGCAGATGCTTGAGAATCTTAGGAGAGGAGCACCTGAACTGTTCTTATTTTATAGTAAAATTGTGCAAAGGCAATTCGAGGAATTCATCAAGAATCCGGGTCGTTTCAAAGCCCAAATTAAACTGCGTCGTCTCAACGATTTGTTTGGTCAATTGCAAGCGATGGATGAATCAAAAATTCGACTGCAGTCATCCACTTTGCTTAACGATAGTCAATTAGATTTCAACGCTATTTTAATACTCTCCAGTGATTTACCTCAACTGACAAAATCCAATCTATACCAAGCGTTAAAACGCAAAGAAAGTGATTTAAGAGACAAGTTCATCTTCACGACGGCAGGTCAGTTTAAAAATGATAAGCAGGCCGGTGAAATCTACGACGCTTTTCAATCGTCGATCAAACCGATTCTGGTCGTCGACTGTTCACGTAATTACGATTTGCACCATTTTTACCTGTGGGAGACGATTTGTTCCTTCAGAGATAAACGACGAATTATTCTGATTGCTGATATGGAAACTGCAGCTTCGATTCAAAATAAATCTCGCGGGTTCCAAATGAATTTGATAGAGAAGCAATATAATTGGATGGATTTGGAAGTTGAAAGTCAAAGTCTCCTGTTAGAACAATCTGTGGATTTTCAAGGATATCCTGTTGCGTTAAATAAGCTCACGGAGTGCAATTCCTCCCTCATGATGTCTTCACCCTTCAAAGATCTATTAGAAGGTCTCCAAATCAAGATAGGTAAATCTCTGCCCCCATCTTATGGGTATGACGAACGGTTCTATATCGAAAGAGCACTGGAGGAGTGGGCTAATGGCAGTCGCAGATTCCATCCAGCGGTATCTACTGTTATCCATCCAGAAGATTTATATCATCAAAAATTAGTTTTAATTGCCGAGGCAGCTGGTATGGGTAAGAGCACCCTTCTAACACACATTTCCAGAAGAATTAAGGAACGGGATCCGAGCTGTTGGGTTCTTAAATATGACCTCAACAACCATACGGATCTCCTGCAAGAACAAAGGAAGAGAGAATTGAAACCGTTGCAGTTCCTACGTCAGAAGCTGTTGAATTTCCAAACCCAATTCGAGAGTAGCCTGTTTGAGGAAAGTTTGGCCGGAGATAAGGTCGTGCTAATGCTTGATGGGTTCGATGAAATTAGTCCACGGTATAAGGAAGTCGTATTGGAATTAATTGAAGCTTTCCACAAAAGCCCCATCAAGCAGTTGTGGATAACGACAAGGCCTCATTTAAGAGTTGATTTGGAACGGAAATTGGACGGAATCTCTTATGCTCTGAAGGCGTTCTCTCTTGAAAATCAAGTAGAATTTTTAACAAGATTTTGGACCAGTCTTCTAATGGAGGATAGCCAGAAGCTAGACCGCGATCGCATTTGCAATTACGCGTCTGGATTGGTTGACAGGCTGTCTAGAACCATCAGAGACAAGGACAAGCGACTCACCGGAGTACCGTTGCAAACTCACATGTTAGGTGAAGCTTTTACCCAGGAATTCGAAGAATTTTATCACTCCAGACGCGCGAAACCTACTCTCCCCAAGGAGCTGGACATATTGGAGCTATACGAGAAATTTTTGGATCGTAAATACTTGATTTACGTATCAGAAAAGAATAACGCCGCAAAAGTGAGCGTAGCGACAAAAGATCTAACAGATTTCCTTAAAGGTGGAATCAATCTTAGGAAGATCCACCAGCAACTGGCTTTGGAATCCCTCTTCCCCAAGGAGAAACAAGATCTGTTACAATCGAGAAAGCAGCATGTGTTAGATCCTGAGAAATTGAACAGGATTGGCATAGTGGAGTACGTAGGGGATAAGCCTAGATTCATCCATAGGACCTTTTCGGAGTATTACGTGATGGATTTTTTGACCTGCCAGTTGGGAAAAACCAACCAGCCTTACACCAGGGAGTTCTTACTTAAGAAGATCCTCTTGGCGAGGAACAACAAGGTGATGCGAGATTTCTTGGATAGCATGCTGAGGAACATTTTGTCGTCTCTTAAATTAGAAGCCTACAGTTGGTACGGACAAGGCGTAGATGCGTTGTGGAAGACGGGGTTGCTACGCGGCTCTGACGGTACCATTCTGCATAAAGCCGTTGACGAAAATAACGAAAACATTGTCACTTTCATATTGGATAGTTTAAAGGGAGTGCAGCGAAATACATCAACTCTGAGGGAGATTTTTTTTGCAGAAGACAACGAGCGGGATCATTTCACAGTTTGGCATCTTTCAGGATGCCACAGCAACGGTTTCCTTTTTGCCAAAATGAACAAGTGGGCCAAAGAAGTCGGTCTAACTCGCAAGGAATTAAAAACATTAATTTTATCGCGTGGAGTAGATAGGTGCACCATGTTACACTTCGCCCTGTACCGTGGTTATAAGGAAATTTCGCAAGGCATCTTGCATATGGCCAAGGATTTGTTGACTCGACAAGAATTTAAATCTCTACTTTTATCTGTCGATGTAAGTGGTTTATCTCCTTGGGGATTAGCTGCACTATCCATTAGAGATGGCATCTTTATAAATTTTCTGAAATTTGCAGGCGAAGTATTAGATTTGGCCGAATTCAAAAATATTTTGCTCGTGTACGACGTCCAAAACGAAACCCCATGGCATAAGGTTGCCAAATCAGGAGATTTGAAAGCTTTCGATTGGTTCTTTTCTTGGAGCAAGTCGAATGCGACCTCTGATGATATCAAGAGATCTTTGCTGAAGCCGAATAATTCCCTTTGGCCTGATCTGGCGTTTAGACGCTCCGTAGACGTGCTAGAAAATTTCCGAATATGGGCTGAAAATATGAATTTAGATTTTGTACATGCTCTTCTATTAAGTAGGAATATGTATTCGGAGCAAGCATGGCATAGGGCTGCTGTGAGAGGTGACGTGATGGTGTTGCAAAAGCTCGTCGAGTTTTGCAAAGACTTGAAATTGAATTTGCCTGATCAAATGATCATGTCCCAAACCAATTCTGGACATACGGTTTGGCAAATCGCTGCCAAATACGGGAACGAACGTATATTGGAATATCTGCTGAATATTAGCAGAGATCTTCAAATGAATCTAAAGCACGATTTGCTTCTATATAACGACAAGAAGGGAAAAACTTCTTGGCACTTAGCGGCTAGTACTGGCAACGTACAATCTGTTAAAATTCTTTGGGATTTGGGCAAAGAGTTGTGTGTAGATCTTAAGGAAGAATTGCTTTTACGGGAAGATGAAAACGGGCAAACCGCATGGTTCTTAGCTTGTGCTCATGGACGATACGAAACCGTTGAGATGCTGTGGCAGATCTCTCAAGAATTATTAGATTCGCACGAGGTGAAGGCCCTCCTACAAAGCAAAGATGAAAATGGTGAATATCTGTGGCATAACATTACAGAAGAAATAAAAATCCTCCAGAAGTATTGGGAATACTGCCTGACAATTTTCAACCCAGAAGAATTGGACAAATTCCTGTTGGGTGAGGATCTACATGGACGAACTGTATGGCATCAACTCGTTCGCTATGGAGACATCGAAGCTCTGAAGACGCTGTGGAAATTATGCTGTGAATTAAAGCCGAAGAGGTCCGATCGAAGGACGCTGCTTTTGCGCAAGGATAACCGTGGGTTCACGCCTTTTCGTCACGCCGCTGATAAAGGGAATGCCAGAGCTCTAGAGATACTATGGAGCTTTGCCAAAACAGCGGATTTCACATCTGAAGAATTGAGGTCTCTTATATTAGATGCAGATGTTAACGGCAATACAGCTTGGCATCAGATGTACTTGGACAACTTAGACACCTTATGGAATTTTGCTCTGGAGATTGGGTTGGACCCAAAATGTGAGTTGTTGAGCCGTAAGGGTTTTCGGGATCAAACCCTCTGGCATAGGGCCGCTTCTTGCGGCGCATCACCCATTTTGGAGAAACTCTATGAGTTGGGTGAGCGTATAGATTTGAAGGGGGAGGATTATAGGCTGATATTCCTGCTTAGAGATTGGCAAGGAAAGACTATTTGGCATATAACCGCCCGAGCTAATTCTATTGGGGTATTAACAACTCTGATGAAATTCTGCAAAGAACAAGGGATAAAAGTCAAATCAGATCTTCTTTTTACCAAAGACAATGATGGTAAGACAATCTGGCATAGCATGGTCGAGAGAGCTTCCATCAAGATAAGCGATCAAGATCACCTATTTTTTACTTCAGAAATTATAGTGCCAGACGGATTATATAGAAATCAATTTGCTAGCGAATGCTATTCGCCAAAACCTGTTCCGCAGATGAAAGTTGACATAATGGAGAAATTCCATGAATACGTTAGTGAAGAAGATCTAACACCTATCGAATTTAGGAATGTACTACTGAGCGAAGACAATGCTGGAGATACTGTTTGGCACTTGATAGCTGATAGGTATCCAGAATATATGAAAAACTTATGGTCTCTAGCAAAGGCCTCCAAATTATCTTCAGAAGACTTGAAAGAATTACTCCACCACCAAGATAAATTTGGGAATACAGTTTGGCACAAAATTTTGAGATCGGAAAAGGTAGCAGAGCTCAACGTTTTTCTCGTTTGGGGCGTAGAAATATTGGACGCCCAAGGGTTGCACCGCCTTCTCACGTTGACGAACGCAGATGCCCAAACAATTTGGCACGTTTCGGCCGAATCTGGAGCGATAGAAATCATGAAAGCGATTCTAGATAACTCCAAATCAAAACTCGACGCTGAAACTCTTCGCCGAACGCTAGAGATCGATGCACTTGGTGAGACACCTCTGAGTCTAGCTGTGACCGGCCGCCATGTGGAAATGGTGAAGTTCTTGTTGGAAATCGGTTCTGACAGTTTCGCTGTGAAGTGGTATGACAAAGTTTTGAAACAAGCTGTGCTGGTTGGCGATCAGGATGTTACCTCAGCGATTTCGGAGGAAATTCAGAGGCGTTCGTTAAGTTGGTAGTAATTGGCGGTATTTTGTGTTGAACAGAAGCAAGAGTATGTATAGTATCAGTGGCTGTGCGAACAAGTGATAATATGCGGTTAATATTTGCCCAAAACAAATTCACCACCGTTGTATTTTGAATTGTACTGATAAGTTATTTTCATGTTTTTTATTACTTATCTTTATTATTATTATTATTATCTTATCGTTGTAATACATACATAACATTGCCTGGTTCATAAATAAAGTATATTTGATCAGAAGAAGTTTATTTGTAATTTTCAGTCTAAGAAGTGACAATCACACAGTTACAGATGTTCAATTCCAGTTTTGAGGTAATGTTTATGCGAAAACTGAAGCTATTGTAAACAATTATTATGTATAACTACTTTATGCTTCTAACCTAAAAATTGCGCTTGCAATTGCAATCGGCTAGCCACAAATTTAGTTCATAAAATAGAACCAAAAACCGATTCTTCTTTATAGATGCCGGAAATCGTTCCAATCACGATTGGGAGTGGAGAAGCTGTGAGTGAAGCAATGCCAACTTCTAATAAACATTTCCGTTCCATAGACGAACAGATTGTAAGACACTTCGGTTCACATGAGGATTTGCGTGAATTTCTCGATAGGATTAAGACTCAAAGCAACAATTTTAAAATATTGAAACTAGCTTGTGTCAGTGTGAAAGACTCTTTGGATTTGATGCTTGCAGAGTGGTTCTGTCGCGGTTTCAATCGAGCTACGCATTGGTTCATTATACTGATAGAGGTCCAAGGACTTTTCGAAGATATAAACGCTGAAGACCTAAGATTATTGCACTCACTCCTCGCCAGCTCTAAACCACTCGTCATCCAATGGACGTTTAGAGATTCCAATAAGCATTGCGTGTTTTACAAACTGTCAAATGAAACAAACCTTATTCCTTTGGACGAAGTCGTCAAAACCGAGCTTACCGAAGAGGAATTAATCGAAGAACTGACTCCAGAAGGTAGCTTCTCTTTGCCATTACTTTTGAAGGCCTTCTCGAATGGATTGGGCGGTTCCTTCACTGGAGATCTGTCTAAAATTGCGTTCGACGTGGAAAGAGAGTTTGACGGTTGGCGTTTGCTCGATTACGCAGCCAGAGATGACGATGATCTTTCATTGAGGTTTATGAACTTGATCGAGTGGGATCTCACCGCCGTAAGTGGGGAACAACGAGTTTTGGAAATAGCAGCGAAATACTCAAGTCCCCAAAGCGTATCGGCCCTTTTGGATCAGCCTATAATTGCAACTGAAGTAGAACCATCGCTTTCCATCTCGCAAAAAGAGTTATTAAAATTAGTTGATATCAGTGGCAATACTCCTTTAACCATAGCGATTGAAGAAGGCCGAGCTGACACTATGAAATATCTAATTTTATGCGGTGCTGATATCAACTACCATAAGAGGATGCAATGGAACGATTTCACGCCGATCCGAATAGCTTGGGATAGCAAATTCTACGATAAGGTTTTGGTGTTACTCGAAGCTGATTCACCATTTCCCGATGAATATGACCTGGATGATTTAGGCGATTCCGACGCCATTGTAAAGTTGAGGGAATTGGCAGATATTAGAAGAAAATTCCATCAAAGCATCATGAATAAAGATGCAGATAGAGTGAAGGATTTCATTCGCGAACATCCTCAATTGAGACATGCCTATAATTGCAACAACCAAAGTGCTTTGGTGACTGCTTTAAAATCAGGGGTATACGAAATGTTTGCTTTACTTGAATCCAAGAAATTTGCTGCTTCCGAAAGTGAGGATCTTTCAGCGTTGAAGGAGGGATTAAGCGAGCAAGAGAATAACGAATTGAAGGAAGCTAAACACAGGTATTTCGCAAGAGTGAAAGACGCCCACATCACGAATCTATTATCAAAATGGAGGACGCACGGAGTAGAAGGTGAAGACCGTTCCGCCGTGGTTCGAGATTTATTCAAGCGTTTAGACCAAATCCCGGAGGTTTCCACTGTTTTGAAGGTGGTAGAGCATGCTGAAGCCTTGGACATAATTTTCGATTTCAATAACGATTCCATCCTCGATGTGGATCCGACGCAAGCTGAATCCACCTCTGGATCTTGCGATTACAAAGTGGGGCGCATCTATGTGGGGGCGAAGCAACCTTTGGAGGTTTTAGGCACTCTGGCGCACGAATTGACTCACTTAGCGATGCAAACGGTGTTTGACAATGACTGTAATCCTTACACCTCATCGGATGAAGATGCCAAATCTTCGTTTGCAGAAATAGTTGAGAAATATCGAAGTGCCGAAGGGATGGATCCTATCGTTGCCAGAGTCTTCACCGCTTATAAGAAATACCCTAAACAATGGCCGTCCGAATTGATCGTGCGTGTTCCTCATTTGTTGGCGAGCCATCATAAGCAGAAAGATGACCATCAGATGCTCGAGAATCTTAGGAGAGGGGCACCTGAATTGTTCTCATTTTATAGTAAAATTGTGCAAAGGCAATTGGAGGAATTCATCAAGAATCCGGGTCGTTTCAAAGCCCAAATTAAACTGCGTCGTCTCAACGATTTGTTTGGTCAATTGCAAGCGATGGATGAATCAAAAATTCGACTGCAGTCATCCAGTTTGCTTAACGATAGTCAATTAGATTTCAACGCTATTTTAATACTCTCCAGTGATTTACCTCAACTGACAAAATCCAATCTATACCAAGCGTTAAAACGCAAAGAAAGTGATTTAAGAGACAAGTTCGTCTTCACGACGGCAGGTCAGTTTAAAAACGATAAGCAGGCTGTTGAAATCTACGACGCTTTTCAGTCGCCAATCAAACCGATTCTGATCGTCGACTGTTCACGCGATTACGATTTGCATCACTTTTATTTGTGGGAAACGATATCCTCCTTCAGAGAGAAACGACGAATTATTCTCATTGCTGATTTGGAAACTGCAGCGTCGATTCAAAATAAATCTGGCGGATTACAAATGAATTTGATCGAGAAGCAATATAATTGGACGAATTTGGAAGTTGAAAGTCAAAGTCTCTTGTTGGAACAACCAATGGATTTCCAAGGATATTCTATTCCATTAAACAAACTCGCTCAACATAATTCGTCTCTCATGCAGTCCATACCTTTCAAAGATTTACTACAAGGACTCCATATCAAGATCGGGAAACCTTTGCATCTGTCTTATGATTATCATGAGAGCTATTATGTCGAACGTATCATCAATCGGTATATAACTATCAGTAGCGATATAATAAGTGACGAAGCTGAGCGAAAATTCATCGATTTCTTAGCGTTTACTCGCGAGGAATTTGATTTGCTTTGCCAGCAACACCCCAACAGTAATATCCACTGGCTTCACAGAGAATCGTCAGAGAATTTGATTTGGCAGCGCTCTCATGGTAGTCTGGAACGTCTAAGGAAGTATATCGACACGTCCAAACCATATTTATATCCTCCAAGCAACATAAACGATCTCCTATATATTGCGGACGACCGCAAAATTATGATAATTTCAGATACAGCTGGGATGGGCAAGAGTACAGTGTTGACCCACCTTTCCAAGTTGATTAAAAAGCGCTTTCCCGCTTATTGGGTAATAAAATTCGATCTAGGTGATAATACAGATAAACTGGAAGAGCAAAGCAAGAAAAAAATGGGAGCATTACAATTTTTATATGATAAAATATTAGATCTTGATACCGAATTCGAAACTAAGCTTTTCACCGAGTTACTCGCTGAGAAAAGGGTCATTTTAATGTTGGACAGCTTTGATGAAATTAGCCCTGTCTACAAGGAAATTGTCATAGATTTGTTGCGGGACTTGAAACAAAGTAACATACGACATGTATGGATTACGACAAGACCTCATCTAAAGGAAAATGTGGAAGACGTTTTGATGGAATTTTCTTATAGTTTGGAATCGTTCTCTTTGGAGAATCAAATAGAATTCCTCATCAAATTCTGGAAGGTGACTTTTGGAATAGCCGCAGTGGAGAGCGCTGTTAAAATGGAGACTTACGGAAAGCTCTTGATAGAGAAACTGATGGAGTCGATCAACGATAAGGATAAGGCCTTCACCGGTGTTCCTTTGCAAACTAGGATGCTGGCAGAAGCTTTCGGTGATGATTTCAAGGAATTTGACGAGTCCAACAAGGCGGAACCCAATTTGCCTAAGAAATTGGATCTGCTTGACGTGTACGAAAGGTTCTTGGACAGGAAATACCTAATTTACGTCTCCGAGAAGAATAATCCCTCGAAACTTAATGTAGCCACAAAAGACCTTGTCAGCATCCTAAAAGGTGGTGTCAATCTTAGAAAGATACACCAGCAACTGGCTTTAGAAGTTTTGTTCCCAAACCAGAAGAAAATACTCTTGGCACCGCTAAAATCGCATTGTCTTCCTCCAGAGAAACTAAACAGGATCGGCATAGTCCAATACGCTTCGAGTAGACCACATTTCATCCATAGGACGTTTGCTGAGTATTATGCTGCCGATTTCTTTGTATGTCAACTGTCAAAGACCGCCATACACACCTCAGAAGTTCAAGATTTTCTCCTCAATCAAGTTCTCTTGGTGCCAGATCATCAGGTGATTAGAGCATTCATTGACGGCCTTCTAATCGGATCGCCTCCAATCGAAGAGGTACTCCAATTATACGGGGATCGCATAGAGGAGGTATGGCAAGAAATTCAAGTCGAAGAAGATTCTCCTCTGAAAAGGTACCACATGCTAATGCAGAAGCCTCTACGACATTGGGAAGGCGGTTCTAAAGATGAGGTTAAAATCATCCGCATGACTGTACCGCACTTGGAGTTGAGAAGAATGGATGAGCGTATCAGAGATGCTTGGGAGAACAGTGCTGGCGAGAATGACGGTACAGGAGGTACGATTCTCCATCAGAACGTGCAAGAGTCGAATGTGAGCATCTTGGATTTTCTACTTAACTCCTTGAGATTATCTAAACATCTTGTCACCATGAAAAAATTATTGTTTTACCGAAACAGCGAAGGACAGAGCGTTTGTTACGGCGCCGTAGTTATCGATAACTTTAAATTGTTCCAGAAGCTTCTAGAATTCATCCAAGGAATTCATTTAGATCAAAAAGAATTAGTGGATCTTCTATTGGCTGCAGACAAAGATAAGCGCACTACTTGGCATTGGGTAGCCTTCAATAATAGTTTAAGCATTCTTCAAGAGATTTGGTCGTTAGTTGAGGATAAATCAACTTTGTTGACAATTATAGACAAATATGGTAGAACAGTATTTCATTGGACAGCTCAATATGGCACTGTCGAATTCCTAAATAGCCTTTGCAAAGTGGCCAGTGAAATTAATTTCGACATTCTTTCAATTTTATCACTTAAAGATGTAGACACCGGAAATATGTGGCATTATTCAACGCAGAACTCTAATTTGAATATGCTTGCATCAATTTGGAATTTGGCCAAGGAGGCCGGATCAAATTTAGAAGAATTACTTCTAACACAAGACAACTCCCACCAAACAGCGTGGCATTGGTCCATATTGAACAGTAACGGATTGGTCCTTAAAAAATTATGGGAGCTAAGCAAGGATGCTGATTTGGACCTCCAACATTTACTCCTGGACGAGAATAAGTATTTCCAATCCGCTTGGCAGATGTCCGTGTCCAAAAGCAAACCGGAAATATTGGAAATGCTTTGGGAATTTGCTTTGGAAGCGGGGATTGATCGTAAAAATGAGCTGCTAATGTCCAAGTCGAAAGATGACGTGAATAATTGGCATTTGGTCGTCAGAAACGGTCACGCCGACAGTTTAGATAAACTCTGGCAGTTTAACAAGGAAATATTGACTTTAGATGAAATTAAAAATTTACTTTTGCATCGGAATATTTTCGGGCAAAGCCCATGGGCGCACGCTGTACGAAACAACTCAATAGATCGTTTGGAAAAACTGTGGGCTTGGATCAGAAGCTTGAGTTTGAATCTTGACGAGTTGAGAACGGAGTTAAGTGCAAATGACATCTATAACCAAACGTGTTGGCATTGGGGGGTCAGTAATGGGTATCCGGGAGTCTTGCAAAAACTTTGGGAGCTATACCAGGGTATAGAGCCCGAAACTCAATCTGATGCAAGCATTTTATTCGCGAAAGATAGTTACGGTAGGACAGTGTTTGATTGGGCTGTAGAACTTAATCTAAACGGCACACAAACGTTTTGGGAACTCATAAAGGATGTCACCTTAGATCAGAAAAGAGCCGTTTTCCTAAACAAAAATAGTACCGGCAATTCAATTTGGCACTTGGTTCCTAGATACGGAAAAGTGGAGATGATAAGAAAATTGTTGGGTTTTGCAAAGGAAGTCGGTTTATACTCAAAGGAGGACATAATCCTGGTAAAAAATAACAAGGGCATGACCCCATGGTCTATAACTATGATACATGGTAAGCCACCTATCATGGAATACATGTGGAACCTTATAAAAACCTTGGGCGCTGATCCGAGAATGTTGATCTCAAGCACAGATCGGAACAAGCAGTCCTCTTGGCATTGGATTATCGAGAATAACAATCCGGAATCCATAGATTTGCTATGGTCTTTCACGAGAGATGTATTAGACCAGGACGACTGGAAAACGCCCTTTTTCCTCAGAGACCGTTACGAAAATACTCCGTGGAGTTTAGCGGTAAAAAACGACTCCAACGAGAGAGTGGCCAAATTGTGGAAGCTGATCAAAGGTCTACACCTGAGTGCAGAAGAATTGGCCGAGATGTTGCTGTTTAAAGCCAAGGAGGGCAGAACGTCTTGGCATTGGATTGCCGTAAACGGTAATTTGGAGTTGTTAGAGATTTTGGAAGAATTTCTCCGGGAAATTGGGTACTTAGAGAGCTTTTATGAACTGATCAATGATTTGGACGAAGAAGGAAGTAGTGCTTTGAAGTATGCAGTGAGGGAAGAATATTTCGAAGTTGCCGTCGCTTTACAGCGTAGGGGTGCAATGATTTACTCTCTTAACAAGAAGGAAATGGAAAGTTTGCGGAAATATATGGAAGATGAATGTACAGATTGTTCAAGTTCGGCTGACAGTGAAGAATCTATAAATGGGACATTATTGGCGCTACCAGCCCAAATTTAAACGATCTTTTACATGTTGTACAATAAGACGGAATTAAGTGGCAATGCAATAAAAATAATGTAGCACTAGCTAATTTTTATTTCATTAAATGTCTAATTGTTTTTTTTTTGTAGTTTTTTCTACAAAACTGCAAATTATTATTAAATCTAGTACGTCCAGATTTTGAACTAGGATACAGTTGACAGAGCCAAACGGGAAATAAAAATGACTGCCTAGCTACACTTTTATTTATAGCACAATCCGATAGAAAAATTATGTTTAGTTTATAATTGCAATTATATTAGGGAAATAGCGATTGACATCAGCGATTTGACAGTTTTTGTGTGACGAATAACATATTTTACGCCATTTTATTTTATACAAAAAAATTCCTTCTCTTCACAAACTCATTTTGTAAATATGCACATTTTAGCAGAATGTTACCGTAATTGTTAATAAAAGGCTAAACACACAAACTAATTGCATTTCATTCTAAATAATACAATAAAATGAAGTACAAGGTTTTCTATGAGTGTATTAACTTTATAAGTAACATTTATAAAAGAATATAAGAAGTATTAGTTGGATTTGCTTCGTTTTTTTGTAATTCATAGTTAAACGCAAAGAAATACCGTAACGGCTACGTAACGCAAAAACTATAAAAAATGCAAATGTACGAGTTCAAAGATAAGAAAAACGTCTATCTTTTTCCGAATCTATGCGCACATGTTTCTCTTTAGTACATGTGTACTCGTGTTAAGCCTTACCGGGAGATTCGGAGATTTCCCGACTACTTGGTATGAATCGGTTCAAGCGGTCTTGTCCCGGTAAACTCTACAGTTGGGCGGGAATACGCGACTCGCTTAAATTAATAGGCATAGATATATTAAAATCCTATTACTAAAGTCTGGTATATTCACAATATGTATAATGTATATACACAATAAACTGGTTCTGTAAAATACAATACTGAACAACTCAACGCAGGATATATATATTATTAACAAAAACTCGAGTAAACCAATATTACACTTCGTAAAAGCAAAAAGTATGATAAACAAAATCACAAAACTCATATATAACCTCGCAACTAATAAACGATCATCGACATTTGACGTATTGTTCAGCGCCATCCAGGCGGTGAGATATTTGACTCAATGTATTATAGTTGTGGATAGTACGGTTAGATAGCAGCACTACTTCAATTTTTGGCGGATAAAAAAGTGCCGGGGGTATGAAGTGGCTTACACTTTAAAGCAGTGCCGAAATTTACTGTTAACGTATAAAAATAAACATATTTTTATAGCCCTTAATATTTGATTATAAGTGAATTTTTTTTAAATCCTTATAAATTATTTTGTTTTACCAACAAAAAATGTTTTATTTTTATTTGTACTTAACACTCTCATCAGTTTATACCTAATATCATTTTAATTCAAATAAATTTCTATATATTTTTTGAGTTTTCAATTTTTCTTTTATTCTTGCAATCAAATTACATATAAACGAACAAATAGAAAAAAGATCATCCCCAAAATATGTTTAAAACAAATTCATATATCTTTTCTTGTATTGATTCTTAGGATTGATTTACACGTCGGTTTGTGTCAGCCCGTTATCTCTCAATCGAATTTATCGCTATTATTATTTTTTACCTTAAAATTTAGCTAATGGAGTAAACAATTTTCAGGTGTACCAACTGCGCAATGGTGCCAACGCCAGACAACAGTTGATCATTAATTACATTATTCAAAAAATATGATTGGTGCTACTTTCTATACAGGAAAACGTGACCAATTTGTTTTATATTCTATTAGAATATTGTTTTAACTGTTGGGAACTGTCCAGATAGGATATTTACGTCAAAATAATACGTACATGGTTGTGGTTGCTTTGTTGCAGGCATTGAAAATTTAAATGTAGGAAAACTGGAATGTTGTCTTACTCACTACTCACGAAAATGTGAAGCAGGGCTCTAGATAGGCAACCATAATTACTGACGTATATATATTTCTTTCTAACACATTACGATATACCTCATGAAAATAAATGTCCAAAAGCCCTTCTACAGTCGCTTGCATGTAATATTTTCTTTACTTATCTGAAATATTTTAAATGGTTCTTTAATTCGTCTCAAAAGGAAGAAAAACTATACATAAAACCATCAATCACGGCACAAATATATAATCCTATCAAACTAAATTGTGTTTAATTCAAATATTTATTTTTTTATGAATGTTTTAACATTTATTTCCGTTCGATTGTTACTGAAATACAAATATTTATCTTACTGACACACATAAAACCGTCAAATAAACATTGCAATATCCTTGAAAAATTTCTAAAGCAGTTTTAAATGAGTCACAACTCGTTCTATTACCTTAGCGATAAACAATTCATAACAATAGTAATCAATTCGTTGGAAATGAGTAATATTTTCTGGTTATTAAAGTTACATCATTAAGGGAAAACCCCTTGTTAATATTAAAGGAAAAGTAGTAAATTTCTATTTTATATTATAAATAATATTTTCTTAAAATTAATATTATGAGATAAAGAGCTGAATGTTGTTGAACACACCTTTACTCATTCAAGTGACGGAGAAAGTGACAATTGAGAGTGACTAATTTCAGTCAGGTGTGTCATATTATAGCACAGAATAGGTAATATACAGAAGTGTCAGTCAGACAAGGAATTCGTACCATATCTCTATGCCGTTTTAATGATATCGCAGTCAGTACAAATTTGTCGTTCGCGCAGGTAGAATTTCTTGGTGTCATTATACAGGGTGATTGATCGAGACCGTCCATTAGAAAGATTGGCCCTTCTAGTAATCATTAATTTCTGTAAAGTTGCATACGTACATAGTGTAATAAAATCTATGCCGTGAAAATATTTTCAAGATGACAGCACTTCCGGAAACACCGGAAATTGACATCAACTTTCTTATTTCAAATGGAATGGTATAGTTTTCTTTGAACTTTTGAAATCTAAACGTTATTCTAGAGGAACTTTTACTAGTATTACTATTTACTTTAAATTTTAAAATAATACGAAGACATTGATAATATATGTCGACAAGAATGAAGAATTTATTACATATACATGAGGTTAAGCAGTTATTTCCCAATAATTGCCTTAAAAACATGTTTTCTATTAAAAAATGATTAGAAAACGTATTTTGCAAATGTATTTTTGAAAATTTTGCTTTGTATACTCATTATTTATCTAGTTAATCCGGCTCTGCTGACAAAATGGGCCAATGGGGTCCTGCATCAAACCTGTGCGCAGAATCGTGTAGTCGTAGATAATTACCACAAAAAATAAAATCGCGACCATAGGGAAATGCATTGAGTGAAACTTCTGTATATTACCTATTCTGTGATTATAGTATGAGGTTGGTGTGTAAACCGTTGTTTGTATGTGATTTTTGCTGTTTCCACGTTGATATTAAAGGATTATTTATACTACTAGATAAAATTTAAATAAGACATCACACAGTAAGTGTTTCTTTCTTATATATTAAGCTTCCTCCGCATTACGTGCTTAAAACTAAGCGATTACTAATATAACCTATACATCTGAGATGTTTTTGCTAAATTATCATGGAAATTTTCACCAATAATACGGCCTTTTACCGCTACGGATGATATTCTAAACTATTTAATACGGCTATTTTTGCCTTTATGCCGATAAAATACGGTCACGCTCTGATAGAATTTAATTGAATTAGATTAGGCAAATGCACCCGTCAGTAATTTCACTAAATAAGACAGATAACCTATCTGTGTTATTGTTTAAACTTTACGATATTTTATTACGGTAGAAGGCACGTTTTAAATCGAACACTTGCAACTGAATATATATGCAGATAAGGTGTATTTTTATTTGCTGATAAAACCGCATATCACAATTCGAAGTTTTACCTAAAGAAACAGTTTGCCTGCCGTTTTATTAAATCGGAAACACTATTTAGTCATTTCTTCGGTAAATTCATTCGCGTGTGGTGCATTTTCGATACGATTATAATGGATAATAAGCAATTATCGTCGGTGGTACAAAATGATTTCGATTCTGTTCTGAAAGGGATGGATGACTTGGATAAGCAGTTGGCGGAACTTCAGTTGATCAACAATACTGAATTGCCGCCTAATCCTACCCTGCAGAGGCCTACCGTCACGACAGGAAAGAAAATCGGTCCTGTGGTTCCTCCGAAACCAAAAAAACCTCAACCGCAGGTAATTTTACGTTAGTATATTAAAATATATAGTACATATTAAAGTAAATTAGAGTTTAGTATCCAATTATTGTTAGATTTAATATTATTTGGAATATTCATCTTGAAAATCGGGTTTTAATACTATTATTGAGACAACCAACACCATTAATGGTAAAGTACGACGGATTTATAATCTCCTTGTGGTCTTAGCTTGGTTTGCGACGTGAAATAACAAACTGCTTGTACTGCTGTCTAACAAAATTGATTAACTTAGGCCCGGTCTTTCAATCTCCTAATAAATGTATCTAATAACAATTTAGCTAATAAGTTATTAGGTAAATAAGAACAAACAGTCTTTCAACGAATATTTTTAGGTTACGGACACGTATTTCAAACTTCTAATAAAGTTCCTAATAAAAGTTATTAGCTGAACTTGAAATAACTGTCTTTCCATCAACTAATAAAAATTATGTAGGTAATAAATTGGTTTATTCTCCTAATATCTTATTGAGTGCTTGAAGTAGCCAATAAGAATTATTAGACGCTTAATAGCGTATCGAAAATCTCTGAAAGTTCTTAAAACAACAAAGAGGGTTATGTTTTCAAGTTTGAAACTATTTATGAACCAGACATGTTCGAAGATTTCGAGAATTGTTTTTGGAAGGGATTTGGTCGATCTAGTTAAAATAGTGTTAGCCGCTCTTTTAGAAGGACATTGGAAGTTGTGGAAAAAAAAATAAATGTGATTTTCATAAGTTTGAGAGTTTGGTTATCTGTTTCTAGAACGAGAATACGTAAATCTTGAAGGATGTCCAAGATATCGGCGGATATAATTATTACTGGTACACATCCTGACATTAACGGACATTTTTATATACATAAATATTACCCGCCAGTTTTCAAGAACATTGGAGGTTGTGGGAGAAAATATAAATGCGATTTTTATAAGTTTAAAGGTTTGTGCATCGACTTCAGAAATGACAGCTCATAAATCTTGAGGGATGTCGAAGATTTTGACGGATATAATTATTACTGCATGTCGTCTTACTGGTACACTTCTTAACATTAGCAGACATTTTTATACGAGTACCTGCAGAAACATGTACAGGCATATACCTAATCTAAATTTATTTCGGTGTTATTCAGTAATAAATTATTTGAATAACGGTGAATTTGGTGAAAGAATCATTCCAATAATGCTTTATTCAAATAACGTTTTATTGAAATAATTCTTCATTCAAATGATTTCCCATAGTTTTATTCAACAATAACTTAATACGGAATAAAGAATAACAGACGAAAATTTCCTTCAAATATTTATCTGAATAAAAAATTATTGAATGATGCCCAACCCTGGTATATACCAAGTGTTTTTATCATTGAACGATCTGAAGACCAAGACAAAATAATTTTTTTTATTGCTATTATTAAATCTGATCTCTAAAATTCGCTATTTGATGGTGCGGTCATTCGTTCGAGTTTATTGGTTATATGTATGTCTCTAAGTAATATGCGTATCTTCAGCATTTCTACTTTCTAATTCAACAACTTCAGATCCCGCATTCTTGCTCGGTACAACAGAAAGAGCCTTCGTACACGGCCAGGCTCCCCACCACGAGTCCCAGTCCGACTTGTCAGTCGTACGATGCCCCCACTTCACATTCCAAGACGCCGTCGAGCAGTTCAACCCTCCCTCTGGGCGCCAGCGTCTCGCAAAGCAACCTCTACGGGAACACGTCCCACTACGCTAATATGCCACCAGAGGGCGCCGTTCAGTATTCTAACTTACCGACTCTGCGCGCCCAACACAGTCCGGTACCCAGGGCTTCTCCCATGCCGAACGCAACACCTCCACCGGTCCTTCCCATGAGCGTCAATCTCGTTCCGAAGGCGTACAATAGAAAACCCGACAACCAGGTCACTTACAGCAACGTCCAAGTGGGAAACAGAGGGGACGCTTTGATCTATAGCAATCTAAGGAGGCCCCCGCCGGAGAATACAGTGTACAGCAACTTGCCGCACACGAACAACTTATATTCCAACGCAGGTTTGTTTTTATACAGTGTTAGTCGTTAGGAATGGGAAATTTAGAAACTTTTAAGACGTTTAAGACGTACAAGATGTTCAAGTTAATAATTTTATATCTAAACTTCCCTATAATTCAGCAAATTTTCATAGAATCAACGTGAAAATTGGTATTACTACGTCTTTCAGCGTGATTAATAGGAATTTGTCAACACTTTTATCGTTGCTCCTAGAGGGCGCTAGTTACACCCTGCTGAATAAGTAAATCGAAGTTTATCGTTTTTGTGTATGCAGAATCACGTAAACCGAATAGAAAATTTGAAAGAGCAAAATTTTTTACATGAAAATTGTATACTTGTTTAATTTTATCTTGATCCGTTTTCGAGATTATTTGCATACATTCAAACGAGTATTAATATTACTATTTGTATAAGCACAGATAAGTAAACGGATACCTCACCGTAGCAGAATTGGCCGATTCTTGCGGGTTGCATAAATCAAAGGCTGCAATATTATGATTTTATGAAACAAATAGCTGCGGGAGGTGTGGAAGGAGTACCTACGCGAGTTGTTTTTATTTAAGAAATATGCTTTTTGCCCCCCAGCTGTTATTTACCTAGAATAGCAAATTGAATAAAATTTATACCTCCTTGAATGTGAATTGCTTACGCTCTTATTTAGAATATAAATATTTTCTATAGACTGTCCAGATTGACTTGAGTGCGCGTAATGTATTTATTGAATTTGTATGCGTCTCATAAGAATATATTTCATGGTTGTTATAATATATTGGAAGGAATCAAAGTTTATAGCCAGTAGTTTATGTAAATAATACAAAAATTCGTGGAATTTCAGACTTTAATTTCGATATTTGTGACTTAAGCTTTAAGTTTTCACGTTTTCACATAATAATAAATCTGTAAAAATGGTCGTTTTTTGCACCATTTGACGTTTTTTAAATAAGAGGTCTACTGTATCTAGTTGTTTAGTTTTTAGAAATATCAGATAATTCATTTATTTTTGTTCTAAATACATATTTTGCTTCTATTTTATGTTAGCGTTGATATGTTATTACCATTATTGTTGTTACAGCCGATTGGATATTCTTCATTATTATTCTTATAATTGTAAATTATCTGACATTTCTCAGTACTATATAGGCAACTAGATAGGTTAGAAATACCAAATGGCGCAAAAAACGATTATTTAGCATATTCAAATGCGAAGACTGAAAGCTTAACTTATATAAATACCATTCGATAGGTAATAAAAAAGTACATTTGTTGGTAGATTCAAAACTATGGCGTTCTATTTCAATTAATCAAGTTATAGCCACTTACAATTCTTATTCGATTAGTTTTAATTTTTGTACACCCTGTATAAGATAGCAGGTTTATTATGATTGAGTTATATAACATGGTCTATTGTTACATTTTACCATAAGTTTCACTTACACTTTTTAAGTATTTGAAACATAAAAATTAGATTAGATTTTTCCAAAATTCAAATTATTTAAAAACCGTTAAGGTTTAATTATTATAAACCTTATTTAAACACAACCTTGATACTCTTAGAGCGTTTGGAACATTCTATATAATATGAAAATAATTTTAAAGGTAACCATAATAAACCCCGATACATCCCAAAAGTGAAAAACTTTTTGAACTTCACGTGTTTTGGCCATAATATTCCGTGCCGTATAGCGGCATATTTTAATATTTGTGGTGCTAGGGTCATCTCGGCTAATACAAAAAAATATATGTATAGTCTAAACTTAGGTATAAGCAGAAAATTCTCTAACTTAATATAATTATATATCCACCCCACAAAGCAAAAGCGTATAATTTGTAGGTGTTTGAAATTCACAGGCTACCGTGGAATTTTCGCTTATAAATGATAGAATACAGGTTTTTCTTTAAAACTTTAGTTTTGACAATTTCAAATTTATAGACAATATAAGCACAAATCAAAAACCTGTCTGTCTTATGACTTACGGCGGTAAGCTTTGGAAATGATCTATTCCTATTTTTTTGTTACATTATTTGTCAAATTTAGCTACGTCAAATGTAAACCTACATTGTATCTTTCTTTTAATAAACGAAATCCCTATACCTATACATCATGACGTTCGGTAGGTCTCTCAAGAATGGCGTAAATTTAATAATTGAAATTGTTTTTTACAACTAAAGTCTGCAATTTTATTTTATTTTAATAATGATTTCATGTTTAATGATAATTTACAACATCAATATATGTATATGCTTATGCACTGCAAGAGCAATATTGTCGTGAGTTTTTAGTGTTGTATTAATGTTACAAAGATATCCTAACACGGTATTTACCCGCATTTTTTATCCATTCAGCACGCAATAAGTTATTTTCCGGGAATTTAAATAACTTCAAATAACGAGTCACACTGTATATACTCAAGGGATTTTATAAATTTTTGAGGGCAACATAGTTTACTAATCTAAGAACAACGGTAGTTTTTTATATGCTTGGCTAATAGAATTTTATCAATAAGATTATTTCGTCTGTTTGTACTGGCTAACATCTAAAACCTGGACTATTAAAATCGAGTCATCATACTCTGATTCTTTGGACGAATGAGTGAAAGTATTCTTTCCACGTTTTTTATTATGAGATTTGTTTTTACGGGGCGATATTACCTCTTGAAATTTTCTTTCATTAATTAAATAAAAAAAAAATAGGAGCCGATGATTTGCCACCTCCACCACCGCCTTTGGAGACGGCTGCTTTGGCCGATTACAACAGCTGCTCGGTGAATAATACTTTCCCCCCACCACCGGAAGAGTTGCCGCCTCCACCATCGCCTGTCAGTTCCAGTTATAGCGAGTTGAGGAGGGCGACGCAACCCAATCAAGATTATAACAATTATGGAGTGGGATCACAGGTATTTTTATTTGAAATTATTATTTTTTTTTTTTGCTATTTTTCATATGATTGGCGACACTGTTTCAAGGTCACTTCTCGACCTGGAAGAAAAGGTTTTCGATTTTGATGCAATTTTAAACCATTAACAATTTTACAATTATACTTTGATTAAGTTCATACAATGACAAAATAGAATAATTCAACACATTGCATGTTTTCCCTTCTAATTATATTCTCACAAGTTGCCATTCTCGAATGTTAGATATATGCTGAAAACTGTAAACAAATATTTTATTTAATATTTTTCAGAGTAATTTCTAATTTGAGAATGGTTTTATCATTTTTTTCTTTTGTGTTATTTAGGTATTAACAATTCACTAAAATGTAATTTACCTTAAAATTAATTCTGAGCAAATATAATTCGAAATAAAAATTCAACTTTTAATCTGATATTTTACAATTAAATTTTGGTTTCGTTTAAAATTGTTAGAACTGGTTTCAACATTATAAAACATCTACAAAAATATTCTGTTAAGAGTTACTTATAGCAACTTATAAACAGAGTGCGGAAACGACGGTATCCTCTCCGTCAAAGTATCAAAATCGAACACCTGAGAATTAGTGTCTTATTCATTATTTTCTTGTATTAACTCTGAGGGAGTTTTTTTTTTTATTATTTGGTTAAAGGCAAGTTAGCGCAAATCTTGCAGTATAACACTAATACCTGAAGATAGTGAAATCGTCCATTAAACTGATTTGGTTACTTCTTTTTAAAGTATTTTTTATCTAATTGTAAGTGACTGGTAAGAAGAGATACAAATATGACTGTGCAGAAATAATTATAGATTAGTTATTTCAAGTGTTCTGCAAGACACTATATTTAGCCCGCTGTTTCTTATACTTTTTGTTACTGATTTGATTTAGTTGGATATAAATGGAGTTTACTTTGTAACTTATACAGGGTGTCTCCTCGTTGAGTTGCATAACTTCATAGGGTTATTCCTTGTATCAAAATTAGCAAAACACTTTCAGTCAGCATAGGTCCAATTCTCAACCGTTTTCGAGATATGGGTGGTCAAAAGCGTTGAAAATCACTAGTTACGGTAACTAATTTAGATGAATCATGGACGCAGTTGGCTCAACTGGTAACTTAGATCCAATGTACTTGACGGAGGCATTTTGACAGTTGTCATGTAAGCAGTTTTGTTGTATTTGTGACAGTTTGGGATTTCGCTCGCAGGATATTTAAAAATGCCTCTTTTTACGAAGGAAGAGTACGCCGACATGATATTCTTGTATGGTTATTGTGGAGGAAACGCTTCAGCAGCGGCAAGAGAGTACGCAGAACGCTACCCGAACCGAAGACATCCTTGCCGGACAACTATCACGAACTGTTTCATATCGCTCCGGCAAACAGGATCCTTCCCGAAAAAGACTAATGGGCGAGAGCCTGCGCGAAGAAACCACACTGAAGCTGTTCTTCTTCATGAGGTTTCTGAGAATCGGAGAACCAGCATAAGAAGAATTGCTGCCACCACAGAACAGAAAAGAGCGTCGATTCACAGGACTTTACGTGAAAATGGGCTACATCCATACCACGTACAACAAGTGCAAAATCTCTTACCTGCCGACTATGCAAAACGGGAGGAATTTTGCTCGTGGATCCTAAAGAACCAGGATCTCCTCCCAATTGCTTTGGTCGCTGATGAGTCCACCTTCACTCGTGATGGGATTAACAACTCACATAACGAGCACATCTGGAGCGACGAAAATCCCCATGCTTTTTCTGACAAACAAGTTTTAAGCACTTTTCTGTGCTGTTTTTTTTTTTTAATTTTAAACAATGTTAAAAAACTATTAATGCTTGTAACTTCAGAAAGAAAGCGTGTATATAGCACGTTAATGGATTTATAACCTGATTAGTATTCGGTTTGTTAAAACCGAAAAGTTTTACATATATCTTTATTATAAAATTTGATAAGCAACAATCATTATTAGCAGACGCGTTTAGTGCATACATATTATTTTCATTACTATTATTTACAAAAAAGAGCTAGAAAACCAAGGAACTATTAACATACAAAATATCTACAAAAGTTCGCGTGTGCGACGATTTCGTATATCATTTTCTTTCTTTTATTTATTAATAAATAATTATTGCATTGTATTATAATTGTTTTTTTTTCCAATGTTGTGTGTGAAAGTTGTATATGTTATTTGTGATTATTAGTAATCACATATATTACGAATAAAAATAAAAAAAAAATGAATACTGATAATAGAAAAATAATGTCCCTAGGATGGACTCGAACCTATTCCACTTCCTGGTAAAATTCCTAATTCGTGCGCTTAACTAATTGGGCTACACAGACACCAATTAGTCATGTACATATAATTCTTCTTAAGCTACAAACGTTAATGTTTTTAAATAAAATTCTTCATATCTCAAAAATTAAGGCCCATGCACTCAAACCCATTTACAGTTTTTATACACATAATTTCCTCTTTCAAATAATATATGACTCATTTAATTTTGTGTTTCGCAGTTCTTGCCTACTCCTTGTGAGACAAAGAGCAGAGTTGTGTTTGGCAGTCCAGGGTCGCCATCTTGAGCAGCTTTAAATGTTTACAGCATTGCTTGTTTATTAAAATCATTAAAATAATTCCTGCTCATTATTGTGGAAGTAAGACTGCAATTTAAGTTAATCGTTTCTTAGCAACCATTTCATGCGGAAATTCGAGCCAAATGCGTCTATGATTCGTCTAGATTAGTTACCGTAACTAGTGACTTTCAGCGCTTTTGACCACCCATATCTCGAAAACGGTTGAGAATTGGACCTATGCTGACTAGAAGTGTTTTGTTAATTTTGATACAAGGAATAACCCTATGGAGTTATGCAACCCAACGAGGGGACAGCCTGTATAATAAATTTTTGAATATGTAGGGAAATTTTTTTATCATTCAGAAATGATCTGGGGGCAGAGAGTGATATACATAGATCAGGTGATCACTGGATATACCGGCAATTTTAAAGAAAAATATGTCGTGAATCAACAAAAAGTTAGGTTTAGCCGAACACTGCAAACTCAAATAAAGTCGTAAGTATGAAAAATTTAATGTTATATATAAAACCACTTTAGCATAACACAGAAATGGCCAAGCCTATGCAAAATGTTGCCGATTTCACTATCTCAACCGGCTATACAGGGTGTGTACGCAAATAATTTATATTCCAACGCAGGTTTGTTTGTTTTTCAATTGGAACGAGCCACCTCAAATAACTATTAAGAAAGTATTAGAAGATTTTGATACATAAATTGTTAAGAATTTAATTTGCGCGAATATTTACACACCCTGTATACCTTTTTGTAGTTACGAGGGTCGTATGATAAATTGCTAAAAGTGCATGCAAAATTCACCCGTTCGTTCATTCATTCATTCAATCAATCACCTAAAGGCGATCATGTTACTAATGCTTCTGTGTTTGTTATCTTTACTAGTTTAGTGATACTGACTCCTTGTATGGGATTTCCGCACAGGTAATTTATTTTTCTTTATTCTAACACCGCCATCTTGATTCTTCTCTCTAATTAACGAAACCTTCGAGAATACCGTGCAAGATCTATTTTTTAGCAGCCGTTAGTGTTTTAACCTATTATTATAAAATCGTATTGTGATTCGGCAGTCTTCGACTTACGAATCGATATACGAACCCATCAATCCCAGGCCGCCCAGCCAGATGTCGTCCAGATCGAATTACTCGCTATACGCCCCCTACGTGAGCGGCGGCAGTCACATGTCGGGTCCTAGCCAATCGGCGAGCAGAATGGGCGGGGCCAAAGAGCAGGAAGTGGACGCCCTGACCGATTTGCTGGTGCAAGGGATGGAGAACGAACCGGAGGGGGATTGTTACGGGATTTGCGTGAAGTGCCACGAAAAGGTTCGTCTTCTTCGATTGTTTTTCTCATTTTGAATAAACAGGATGATTGATTATTAAGAGTGATCATATCTTGTTACCGGTTGATCCTGGAGTTTAGTGAAAACAATTATACTATAGAGCGTGCCAACCTTAGTATTCAGTACGTGTCTTATGGAAACAGACTACATTGTTGCCACGACTAACTTAGGTTGGTAATTGATAATGAACGACAAGGCATTTGAAATACTTTTATTCCAAGATTGAATTTATAAAATGACAAGTTTTCATGGAAATTAACGTCAAATAACTAAATGACAATATGACATACGACAGCACTGGAGTTACACCAGCACTACCAACTGCAAACATATTAATTGATCTGACACCATTGCTTTGAAATAAAAAAAGATAATTTATTACAAATTGCTTAAGATAGTAAGAGATAGTAAGCCGGCGAAATTTAGAATTTAACAAAAACTACTAAAGATAGAAAAGTGAGATTTTCTGTATATATATAGTTGATCAATGCGCATATGGTAAACATATTTTCAAATATACAGGGTGTTACAAATTCCCAGAGCCAGTTTCAACTTTTTTATTTTAAATGGATTGCTATTACGATATAATTAACAACCAGATTAAAGTAATACGTAATAACTAATAATCCACAAATAAATAATTCAAATATTATAATAAAATCATAAAATCGTAAAACGCTATGACACCAAAAATAAACTACAAGAAACAACATTATATGGACATTTAAGCAGAGATTTGATGTTTCGTTATATTCTTAGCTTTTGTTCGAAAATCATGGCTATCTAACCATATTTGGTGTCCCATATATTGAATATTGTCAACATATTTTCTATAAATTTGTAATATCTTCGAAAATACTGAAAGTAAGTGTTACATTATTGGTACCATTTTAAATTTAAAGGTAATTTTACTAGGAATTTTCTGCTGAAATTGAAAAATATAAGTTCCATTTAAAAAAATCAAAAGGAACGCGTTTGAATTTCGATAAATGTGCTATGACATATTATGTAACACCCTGTATATATTTTGACGTTGCGCCACCTTGAAACATATAAATCGTTAGCCGCCAAATTGATAACCAAAGAATAACGCGCGACACTATAACCGTTTTAAAGATAAAACTTAAAATCTCAGAAGTCGCAACTGTCAAAATTATGACAAAATTTGTAATATACCCTAAACCAATTGTCTGAAGTGCACATAACCATATATCACTGCAAAGGGGTTTTAGGTGGCGATCGAAATAATTACTAAAAAATATAGCAATCCATTTAAAATAAAAAATTTGAAAGTGGGAATTTGTAACACCCTGTGCATATTTAACAATAATTTTACCATATGCGCATTGATCAACTATACAGTGTGGCAACCGTTCATAGCACGATGCATGTATTAGTAACTACTGGTCGACTATAAATGGGCGTGCCACCTTGAATTGCCACGCCTACTTAGCGGTACGCGGACGGCATTTACAAACGATAGCGGACGTATTATAAGTTACACGTATAAATGGATTGGGGCATATAGGCAAATCAAAGTCTTTTAGGGTTCTATGTTATAGCATAAGTGATTAATAACATTACATGTGGTAGAAAATACTATTCCTGAAAAATAAAAAGCACTGTTAGAGGTAGTGTGTTCCCGATATAAGTAAATATTTTTAGTTGTTTGAAGCATCAGATAATCACTGATAACATGTCAGTGAAGTAATTCATTACAGCCTCATAAACAACATAAAAAATCAAAAATAAATAATCAGAACTCCTAAACTTTAAAATAAAAACTAAAATAATATTGTTCAACAAGTATAAAATCTAAAAACGCAACTATAATAAAATAATGGAAAATAAAATATTTAATTCTTAAAACAGAATTGTATTCAACATTGCAATAAACCTGCAATTAGCTAAAAGAGAATATTATTCTTAAACAATAATAAAATTTGAAGTAAATTAATTTATTAAGTGTTCAAATAAACCTCCCTCTTGATACGAACAGTAACCCAACCGATCATAAAAATTCCGACGAACATTTGTTAACATATCTACTGTGGCAGTATTACTGATTTCAATAATTCCCGCGCGCAGTTCCTCTAGGTTTGATGGCCGTTGATCACCGTATCCGTATATTGTATTATGTAAAAAGGGCCATAAAAAGAAATCGATTGGAGCTAGATGACCGCGCTGGCCATTTAATAGGGCCCGAGTTACCGATCCATCTGTTTTCAAAAACCGCGTT
The DNA here is from genome assembly GCA_949128085.1 of Cetonia aurata. Taxonomy (NCBI): domain Eukaryota; kingdom Metazoa; phylum Arthropoda; class Insecta; order Coleoptera; family Scarabaeidae; genus Cetonia; species Cetonia aurata. Next base: position 2,866,865 of record OX421889.1, read on the forward strand.
TATAAAGTTTGTTACAATGCGTGTATTGTGTGCTGGACAACCATCTTGCTGAAACCAAACTTAATTTACATTAAATCGCTCCCGTATTGCCGGAATAATATTATTTTCAAGTAACTGTAGGTATCTATTTCCGTTTAAATTACCGTCAATGAAAAAAGGCCCAATTATATGATTTCCAATGATACCTGCCCATACATTTAGCTTCTGTGGATACTGCGTTCGCGTTGGTATATTTAAATGTAGATTTTTACGCGACCAGTAACGACAAATTGCGCGGTTATGATGCCCGTGTAGGTAAAATGTTTTTTCATCTGTGAACAATACGTTGTTAAAAAAAAATTGGTTATCGTGATATTTATTTATCATTCTTTCGCAAAATTCCATTCGGCGATAATAATCATCGGGAAGAAGTACTTGTGAACTTGTAAATTTGTATGAACGATATTTATTAGTACGTAAAATCTTATGAACCGTTGTTTTAGAGATACCTAATTCGCGAGCAATTTGTCGAGATGACATAGTGGGATTTACTTCAACTAAAGCACATACTCGAATTTCTATATCACTTACATTCTTATCCGGAACAACTTTATTTTTATTATTTACTAAAGAAAATGTAGTTTCAAATCGATTAACGGTCCTACGAATGGTGCTTGCATTGGGAATTTGACTTTCGGGGAAATTAGCTGCAAATAAATCCCGAGTTACTTCCGCGGAATTACCACCGTAAAAGTGTTTAATCATGAAGAGTTTTTGCTCCGGCGTATAGTACTCCATTTTTAAAATAACCGTTATCTACCTACCAACAACGCGTTTTATTAAATAGTACGACCGAGTAGTTCTCCCGACGAAATATAAAATGCATCTGACACTCACGTGTACGAGCGACGGCTCCTGCGCCTGTGCGGCGACAGCGTAGAAATGTGGATTTCTTGGCAAATATGAGTGCATCATAGGAACATGCTAATGTAATCCAATACAATATTCCGTATACTTCTTCACCGTTCTAATGCACGGATACCTCTGTGTATCTCGCTTACACTACAGGATCGCTATAATGCGGACGCAGGCGGACAATTGGTATACATACAGAAAATCTCACTTTCCTATCTTTCGTAGTTTTCGTGCTAAATTCCGTCGACACACTAATGGCGCACCCTGTATATATCCAATAAGAGACAGTTCTGCATAGTAAGGTTGGAATGCTCTACAGTAAATGTGGTCGTGAAAACATACTTAAAATTATTTTTAAGTTTCTAAAGTTCCCGCATGACCGAGATATAAGTGGCAATCCGTGATAAACCAGTATTTTTCAGATTGTAGGTGAGAATAGCGGTTGTACAGCCATGGAGCAGTTCTACCACACGAAGTGCTTCACCTGTCACCATTGCGCCATCAATTTGGAAGGGAAACCGTTCTTTGCCCTCGACGGTAAGCCCTATTGCGAAGAGGATTACATGGTATGTTAGATTTCGCCTCTGTTGCGCCCCACATTTTAGGGTTAATTGCTTCTAGAACACCCTGGAGAAGTGTTGCGTCTGCATGAAACCGATCTTAGATAGGATACTGCGGGCGACTGGTAAACCGTACCATCCTCAATGTTTCTGTTGCGTGATCTGTGGGAAGATCCTTGATGGTATCCCGTTTACTGTCGACGCCACTAATCAGATTCACTGCATCGAAGATTTTCACAAGTAATTAATTATTTTATTAATAACTTTGTTCGAACAATAGTTTTATTTCGGCAAAGTATTTTTTTTTCTATTTTCTGGTTTCTTTTTTTTTTTTTTTTTTTTCTAAACACCGTTCTTCCATGTTTAATTTTTAATATATTTTTTCCTCGTTCGTTAGAAAATTCGCCCCCAGATGTTGCGTCTGCAAGTTACCCATAATGCCGGAACCCGGACAGGAACAAACGGTGCGGGTCGTGGCGTTGGATAGGAGCTTCCACGTCCAGTGCTATAAATGTGAGGTCGGTAGCACACGAAGTCACTTTTTTTGTTTACAGCGTTCGATATCGACTTCCGTTTTAATTTTCAGGATTGCGGGATGGTATTAACGTCCGAAGGCAAGGGTAAAGGCTGTTATCCCTTAGACGATCACGTGCTATGCAAGAGTTGCAATGCGGAGAGAGTCAAAGCGCTGACGAGTCACATGACGACTGAACTTTAAAAAAAATTCCAATATTTTTTTTTTTTGTGAAACTGAGGATATTTGTGATTCGCTGCCGATATTTGGGAAATCTTGACTTAAAAACTGCACTAATTTAAGGAATTTAAACATTCTCGTTGGTCATCATTTATCGATTTTATTGCATATTTGTGTATGGTCGCCGTCACGATATTCTAAAGTGACCTCAATCCGCACTAATTAGATTATAAGGGTTTGCTATTTTATTTACGTGTGAAGGATAGTCGTTTACAGTGTTTGTCTAACGGGGGTTATTCCGAAAAATGTAAAAGGCACTACGGGTTTTAATTACATTTTATAATATTGCACTTTACATTGCTGCTAAATAAGGAAGCGATGTAGAGCGAAAGAGAAGAGAGGAGAGATCTATATTTATAAATTAATAATTTAATTTATTTATCCAAAATAGTTACAAACATCTCTTAGAAGTTATTACATTAAAAATTATCACTCTTCAATTCAAACAGCAAACAGAACATTTTACCATTTTACAGAGAGCAATTTACAGATTGCATTTTTTTATATAATAATAATAGTAGTTTAGTGATTGTAAAGACAAGAACATGTGTATAACACGTCAAAAAGCTTAAGAAAATAAAAATTAAAGGAAATTGTGACAAATTTGAGACCGATAATGCCAAAATCAAATAAAAGTTTTCCAGCCTAAGATACTTGTTCTAAATAACCATTGAAAAGAAATGAAAATGAAAAATTAAATGCAATTAGATAACTATAAGCTACTAATAATCAACCTACAATGAGGAATTGCACAACTTTTTTTTATGTCATAGAATGATAGAGAATGTTGTAATATATAGCCCATCATTAAACCTTCTTTTAAATTGTTTCTCATTAAGGCATAATTAATTTTCTTAAAGTGCTCTGACGTCACAAGTTCTTTCATTCATAAATTCTTAGTCGGCATGATTTGGCAATGGAGCGATAGTCATCGTAGTTCGCATCATCATCGCAGATAAATAATTTTAAGTTCGCTGTTCGCATGCTTTGCGCGTACAGATGGCGTAAATGTATTATTACGATATTCTGTGTTTATTTTACGCGGTTTGAAGGTTATAATCTTTGAGAATTCGTTCTTTTCCGATAAATTGGAGAACTTTAAGCGCAAACTAAAACAAGATGCAGAAATAATGCCGAATCCCAAATTCCTTTGTGACCATAACCTGCATAGCACCTTAATAATAATCGTATTTCGCAGCCGGTAAATGACTGCAATCTGTGATTATTACGGGGGAGTAATTTCTATGTTGCCATATATCCACGTTCATTCATAAAATTTTACTACGTACTTGTGACGTATAAAGATCTTAAAAAATTTATATTTCAAGAACTAATTTACAGAAAACCGTCAAAATTTCAGTGTAAATATATATTTAGGTCATGTACAAAATAACGTTATTTTAACAAGAATTTAAAAAAAGTGCAATTCCTCATTAGATACAAACATATGCATAAATAAATAAAAAAATAATGAAATAAACTAAATACATACAATGCAATATAAGCAGTAATTCTAAATAAGAAAGAAATAATTACAAAATCCAACCGCTGCGGTGCGGATAAACCTATAAAAATAATAATAATACCAGAAAAAGAAATAACTACTTTTAGACAATAGATGGCGCAATTACTTGAATATTTCGTTATTGTTTCAATAATTTAAAATCAGTAATAAGCAATTAAATAAAAAAAAAAAGAGCTGAAAATATGCAATTGTAACAATAAATTGAAAACAAAAATTCCACCAGGCAAATAATTGCTTGTCGGTGGATAAATTCCGACAATGAAGTGAAGTAAAGTACACATCGCAAGTTAAAAAATTGTTCGAGTTAAGCGAAAACAAATAAAATACAAACTAAACAGAGGCAAGTAAATGAAATAAAGACATTTGTTGCGAACAAAAAACGAAAAAAGTGCTGAATGATACGAATGCAGTAGAACACAAAGGGACTCGTACGAACGGTTTTTTAACACTTAACACCAAAATCACTTGGCGAGGGAAAGCTTTTGCTTCCTACTTGAATTTTTTTCCGGAATTTTTTGGGGGATTTTACGGAATCACAAAGAAAACTAAAGAATTATTTAATTTAGAATTTAGATTCGCCCGGTAACGGGAAAGCGAGCTTTTCAAAAGCTGATTCGGACTTCACGAACTTAAAACTGACAACTCTAGCAACCATGCTAGGGTTTATATAGACTAACATCCCGCTCATGGTGCTAAGACGATAGCTCGCTCTACTTCTCTCTACAAGAGGGCGCATCAATGCCGTTTCTGGTTATTTTTCTGAACTTCAAATGCCCTTTCGGACGGTATCGTGGGATCTGCCGATACAGCAAACTGGGCTTTAGTTAGGCCAGCGAAAGATAAGGTGAATACCGTGAATGCATTACCACGGGTTAGCGAAATTTGAATAACGTCTAACGTCTTTCCCGTGGAAAGAAACTGCTATCGCAGATCCCACGGTACTTATCAACAGCTAGTTTCAAGAAATGAAATTAAATCTTGTTAATCAGAATTAAAGAATTTCGAATTCTTACAGCTTCATACTTTTTTCAGTGCGTAAAAAGCTGACGTCTCAGAAACGTGAACATGCATAAAAATTTAATACATCTAGGAAAAGTATCTATAAAAACTGTTGTGAAATCATAAAAACGATATAAATGAATACCTAAACACTTCAATTAACTGCCACAGATGTAATACAAAAATACGAAATCAATGGTAAATCATATTTCATTTCTGTCAGAAAAATACACCTTTTTCCTACATGCAGAACATAATTAAAACGCATTTTCATTCATTCATTCACACTTAGCGCAAGACGTTCTTCAATCCTTTGGCTGTGTTTCGCGCTATAATTTACTACTAACTAATATTGCATAATGCTTGTCTGCATGAAGTTTGTTACGCATGTTCTCCATGTATTGCTATAGCGACAAAGTACGGTATACCGCGTGCTTAATTATATTGATTATATTATTAATTACTATTTAATTATTTAAAACACCACTTGCAGCCCTTTTTAAATTCGGAATAGCAGGCAACGTTTTATAGCCAGTGGAACCCTTATCATTCCATTAATACGAATTGATGTCATTTTAAAATATCCTGACGGCGACCATATATCTTTCACGGGGCAAATTTTACGCTATAAATAGTTAGATGGATAGATATCGTTGTATAGTGAATTGACATTCCATATATTGTATAAGTGTAAGAATTTTTTCTGTCTGCGTGGATCATTATCACTTTTTCTATTGTATTTTTATTTTATAACGATTTTTCTTTTATAATTTATACGAGATATAAAAACATATTATATATATATATATAAAAAAAGAGGAGATAAAAAAATATGGAGACATATTTGGTGCCAATATTTTGTGATTTTAATATTATAGATATCTTTTTAATTTTAAGGTTAAGTTTGTAATGCAGAATCAGGTACGGTTGAGTAGTAAGGTGATCAAATAAATGCGCTTGTAAAAACTGTTTTGATGTTTTTTTTTTTAGTTATTTATTTAATACCTCTATCTCCTGTCTCTCCCTCTCTTGGGGCCCCATCTGTATCCTGCTGTTTTTTTTTATTTAGAATGTTTTATTGCGATTTTGCTGGTAACATCGAAAAATATAGATTTCATTTAAAAAATCGAAAAAAGCGTTTGAATATCGATAAATGTGCCACGACATATTTAACACCCTGTGTATACTTTTACCCTTGTTTATCTTTTACATTACACCACCTTGAAACCAGTGGCGGCTCGTCAGGGGAGGCTACGGAGGCTAAGCCCCCCCCTCCCCTATTATTTTTAATAAAATAAGTAGCGTTTATATTATATATTAAAATAATGTTTAAGCATCGGTTATATACTAAAATAAAGCAATTGTGCAAAACAATATATAATCAATAGTATATTTATTCATTACTTAATTTAAAAATGCAAACAAATTTCCAATAATGCGCGAAATTTTACTGTACGCACTAGAGCAAGCGAGGAGGCTAGCCACAGATTTGGCTCCGCGCCGATGATTAATGCCATGGCTGAATGGATTTAATAGATTGCATCTCTTTTGTATTAAAACAAGAAATGGATACAGAAATTACAGAAGCTCCTTTTTTTTCTTGGCAAGTAGATGAAACAACAGATATTTACTGTAAGTCTCAATTATCAATCATATTACGTTATGTCAAGAGCGGTGAAGTTATTGAAAGTTTTTGTGTGTTTTTTGACGTATCATCCGGTCGAACAGCTGAAGATTTATTTAACCTTTTATCAAATAACAGCGAAAAATGATTTAAAAAAAAAATTAGTCGCTCAAACATATGATGGTGCATCTGTTATGGCAGGGCATTTAAATGGTTTTCAAAGTAAAAAAAAAAAAACAATTGCACCTCAAGCTCTTTTTGTACATTGTTATGCTCATGCCTTAGATTTAGTTTTGAGTAAACCTTGTAATATAAACAAAGAATCTGCAATTTTCTTTTCTAATTTAATTGTTATTGTTTTTAGAGTTTATTTTTGGTTTATTATTACGTTTATCAAGAGTTTATTTTTACGTTTTTATTACCTTTTTACCTGTCAATTCATCCATTTTCCTATCCAGGCAAGATTTCATTCTCACTTCTACGTGGTTCTTACTAGACAATAATTTATATTTTATTTTAATCTACTTTTTTTTTCAATTTTTATTCTACACTTACAATGCTACAATAATAACTATAAAAATATAATTTATTGACTGAGAAGGGTTACTTAGGCTACAGTAGCCTCCTTTGAACAAAACGTCACAAGCTGCCACTGGATAGTACAAAGCTGTCTTATTACGACTGAAAATCTTTTCTGGGGAATACTGAACAGATAGTTTCGATCATTCATTCTGTAATCAATTATCAACGGAATCAGGATTTTTTTGTTCGAAGATATGAATCGTTTTTATACTATATGTACAGTTGACGAAAATAAAAAATAGGACAACTTTTATAACGCATTTTGACTAAAAGTAAGCGTCTTAAATGCGACTTTCATTTTTATGGTATGTCTGTCAGTTTGACATATAAATTCATATATTTGTCATAAAGTTGAAATGCCGCAGCTAAGTCTTTTATCGAAAGCAAGGATAATTAGCAAAGCAGAAAATGGTTGGTCTATAAGAAGAATTGCAGAATTGTATAATATTAATCGTAATACGGTGCATAAAATTCTCAAGAAATGGAGAAACGAACAAACTCTTAATAGACAGCCCGGTTCGGGAAGACCTAAAAATTCTACACCCTTGCAAGATGATGCTTTGGTAATGCACTTGAGGGAAAATCCTTTCGATAGCGTAGTTGATGCAGTTGCAGCTAGTAATTACCCTGGGTCTTTACGCACAGCTCAGAGTCGTGTAAGAAAATCGGAGTTGCGTTGTCGTTATGCTGCTCGCAAGCTAATTCTCAAACAAGAACATAAGGAAGCACGTCTAGGTTTTGCTTTGGAATTTTTTGTTTTTGATATAGATTTTTGGAGAAATGTCATTTTTACTGATGAGAAAATATTTCCATCAATGAATTGTGGCCGAGTTAGAGTGTATCGTCCCGCAAACACACGCTTTGAAGAAAAATACATTAGTAATAATGATAAAAGTGGACGATTTTCGGTAAATATGTGGGCGTGGATATCTATACACGGACCAGGTGTTTTGTGGCATCTTGAAGGCAGATTTAACGCCAATTCTTACATACAGATACTTGAAAATGTGATGCTACCTTCCGTCGCCCATTTCTTTCCGCAACAGGATTACATATATCAGCAAGACAATTGTCCAATCCACAAAGCCAATAATGTCACCAACTGGTTTACAGAAAGTAATATAAATGTTCTAGACTGGCCAAGTCGAAGTCCAGACTTAAATATAATAGAAAATGTTTGAGGGTTTTTAGTAAAAGTCATTGAAAAGCGCAATGTTAGACCCAGAAATTCAGAAGAATTATTAAATGTGCTAAATGATGCATGGGAAACTATCTCTGAAGAGTACTGTATCAATTTATACAATTCATTGCCTAGAAGATTTAACGAACTTATACGCAAAAACGGCGCCATTATTAAATATTAATTTTTAAATGTTTCTATTATTTGGTTGTATTGTTGAAACTTTAATTTAATTTAAATATGTTTTACAGATGTTCTTTTTTGGAAAAATAAATGAACTACTCTATTCTTTTTGTCAATCTTTCGGAAACTTTTCGTAAACTAATATTTCCTCGTGAATTTGCACGCAGTGTATTTACCTGTTATCCTGTCATAAATCAAATTGACATAAGTTACAATTACATTAGAGTAATAAAGGTGTCCTATTTTTTATTTTCGTCAACTGTACCTTTCCAACTCCTCCATCTGTTGGCGTTTTTTCCCTTTATTTTAGCCAAATTTTCAGCTTGTCGTATTAAAGGACCATCCTAAGTTAGCATCTCAATTTGAAACGTCTGTGAAGCAGTGTTTTAATGCAGATTCTACTTGTTGATCTTTGCCAATACAGCTTCTACATTTTTTTTTTCGTACTTACAGTTTGCTTTATAGCATCCCTATCTCTGATAAAATCTTGCATAAAAGCGGTTGTGTGATACGTCTAAATATATTCTACTGCTTTTCTCTTACCTTTATGCAAATCCGTTGAGGAATTTAGATTTGCAAAAGATCTGAGATACTGTTGGCAACGTCATTTAATGATAAGATAACGGTTCTGATTGTATTGAAATTCCCGGGATAACAGGAAGGCAGAAAGCAGCTTTCAAACTCAAACAATAAGCCATAATGTACACGCCTAAACAAAGAGATGAAGAATTTGATTAACGCGTTTGGAACAGATCGCGCGCGCTACAGCAAAACTATGAGTTCAGCCGAACTATTTCTGACATTTTTCATTGTAACTGCGTACGTATTTTCTACTTTGGGTGGCAACTGTATGTCAATCTGCTTCGCGCAGCTTTTGGTCGATTTATTCGGAAGATTCTCTGTTCCAGCCCGGGCACTTAGAAACATATGTAGTCTTAGTCCACCGTGGGGAGATAAAAATTGCGAAGCGTTTTGGAAGAGAAAGAAAAATTCGTCGGGACGTTGCGTTAACGGAATTTGTACAGAATTTTTTGTACCTAAAAGACAGGAAAAGCAATCCGCCGATGTAAGTGATATTGAGTATATAGAATTTTCTTGTTTCATCGTAGAGGAAACAAGTATCATAGTTTGGGGAAGGGACATATGAAAGTTTTAATTTAAAATAAATAAATAGCCCATAGCAGTTTTTGTCATAGAGTTAAAACTATAACAAATCGGGGACAACCAACCTTAGTATACTGAATCACAATACTAAACTTTTTGAGCAGTCTCACTACAACTGCATAAAGATTTTTAATAAATATCCGCGGGAGCTGGCATAAACATGTTTAAGAAATCTCTTAAAGAATATTTGTTGAGCAAGTTGCGTTGACGATTTCTATGACATCTCACTGCCAATAAACTATTATTATTAATATTAATATTTAACCACAAAAGGCTAGCTAAACGTCATAATTTTCCTTTTATTTAATGTATTTAGTAAATAGCAACTTCATCCATTCATCCTGTATACACATAGTAAAGTTAGAAACGTAGACTACATACAGTGTCACACATAAAACTTTTGAACATTTTCAATGCATATTTCTTGAGATAGGATGATTTTATATTTGAGTGTAGCTTAGCTGTTAATTCTGAACAACTTTTCTTGATAGTATTCACGTCTTTTTTCTAGAGAAATAAGGGTACGTACGAACTACACTCTCAAGCATTTTCATTTTTAAGTACTCAATCTGCTAGAAGATAAATTGCGTTCAACTGGTCTCCAGTTGATTTTAAAACGTGCACAAACTGCATTAGACCAAGTTTTCAATAAAAAATCTCATATGACGTGGACTTGCTGTGTGACACTGTATTATTCTTCGAGTACCACATCCGAAAAACAACTTTATTGCGCTCATTGGAGGACAGAACTGTCAACGCGTCACTTGCGTTACTCTTGCGCAGTCTTCTGAAGTTTGTTTTCTGGGTTCGGTTGTCAAAATAACTGTCAAACAATCGGTCATTCAAATATGAGTGATCTGATGCATTCTAAACACTACAAATTTAAGTAAATTGATTTTTTCGGTTACCAAATCCGTGAGGGTAAACTTACTACACTTATTCGAAGGTAGAAGGCGCCACTTTACCGAATTGAACTGTGAACGCGCACTTCCGTTACTTACAATAAGTGCATACCGAATTGAATTCCCAACGCGTCACTTCCGTTACTTTATCGTCATCTTCTGTAAAGATTCTGAAGTTTTTTTTTCTCGGTTCCATTGTCAAAATAGCTGTCAAACTATCTGTCATTCAAATATGAGTGATTTTATGTATTCTGAACACTAGAAATGCAAGTAAATTAATTTTAGTAAGTGTTAGTGGAGAAACTAAACGCAATTCATTTCAAAATACCGGCGTGCTTATAAAGATTTTTTTTTTTTGTAGAACAGTAGAAATGGCGGAAAATCAAATTCTAAAACAAAACAGTTCTGCGGAATGAAAGAAGGAATTACACCATGGAATTCTAAGCCCAGCACGCATGGCTTTCTGAATCTTATAGATTGCGTAGATAGTTGGGTAAAGGAGTCCAAAAAAGGTAGGAAAAACAATACATTATTGAATGGTGCATTCATTAATACCAATTTACAGGATAATATAAGGTATTTCCAATGAGTTTGGTTGCCAAATAAACCAGCGTGTTCATGATATATTGCAGCAGATTCCCTATATTAAAGCAATTTATTAAAAATAATTTCGACAAAGGCAAAGTTTATATCACATTATTTTTTGAAGGGAAATTTCTGCTTTCCAAAGATTTATCGACGCCAAAGTGGAAACTATCAAGACTGTTATAACGATCCTCAATACAGATCAGATCGTATCACTCGTCTATGTATTTAATGCTAGCACAACAAATTTTTATGCTACAGTAGTTTCAACAGAGGGATTTTATTTTTATGTAGGTACCTACCAGTTTTGTACAGGATATGGCTGCGCTAAGATTCATATCTGAATGCTCCGTGGGATACATGTTTTACTTTGATATTTATATTTATTAATAGAACATTTAAAATTGTTAAGAAAAAGAAGTGTAAAATTGTAAATTTGGAAAGAAATTTTGTCTTTCACGAACTGTTTTTACTAATACATAATTTAGACATCAGGTTGCGTTTTTTTGTTATATGGCAAAGTTCATTTCTTAGGTAACTATTAGTTGAATTAAAGTTTCCGAGATATTCGAGTTTAAAGTTTTAAAAATTTTTTAACGCTTGAGCGTTCTAGTACATCATATCCGACGCGTATTCACACGGGGAATCGAACGCCGCCGAGCAAACATCGATATTTCCAACCATTTACGAGATATTCGCAAAAATGTGGCGAAATTCGTTAAAAACCGCTATTTTTTTACCCATAATTACTTACTTTGTGGCCGAAATACCGCTCCGATTTTATTCTACTGTGGCGTAAAATGTTCCCCTGGTCGCTCCGAATCGTCTGAGACAAAGCGCGACCCCGTAGCTCTAACCGTTCCGGAGTTATGGTAACAAAACTAAAAAGGATGGTGATTTTTTCGTCATTTTTCCTTATTTTTTCATATAAATCTCTGCTATGACCGGCCAGCTATGGTCGATACCCCGACGTATCATACACTGTCCGACGTACCTTTGACGAGGATTCCGTATCCGACATCGGCGTTCGGCTATCGGTTACAGTTTGCGAGATATCGTCGAAAATTTTGCAAACGAATGAAATTTGAAATATACAGGGCGATTCGTGTAAGCGCAGCACAAAGTAGATAATCTTTTTTTTGAATTGAACACATATTTTTTTATTTTTGAAGTCTCCTTAATGAACTGATTTCAACGATTAGATTATTTTTCTAATTGGATATTACAATAAACCTGAAACGAACGACGACGCAGTGCTGAAATGATTATTACCGCACACTGTGCTGTTGAAGTCGTTAACTCCTTTTTTATTTGTAACAGCTAGAGGCCTATTCTGTAAATTTAGCGATATATCGAATAAACGGTATTCCAGGATAGCGATATGTCGATAACTGACGGTAACTGCATTGCCGACTGCTTTATATTGAGTGACCGGTTGCACCGACAGCGGTTCGAATCCACCGTTCGTCAATCTCAGATTTTTTCGTGAAACCAAGATTTTTCTCTAACCGTTGCACCGATCCAAACAACCGAGGATTGATAAACCTTGGAATGTTCGACTATAGTCGATAAAATCTGTTTGCTGATTGGTGAAATCATTTTGGGCGCCAAATCTACCAAAAGTAGATACTAACGTACTAATCTTAACCTGATCTTAACGTTTGCTATCACATGAGTAAAAGTGAAGTTACATCACATTCAAATCACGTTATATATAATTTCATTAAACAAAATTAAATATCCCACGCGATATTTTTTTGTTTATTGGAAGTGCCATCCGTTTTTTTATTTTCAATAATATTTTTGTACTTGACGCAAATATTTATTAGGGCATCCTTTTCGGCTTCAGTATAACGAATACTTTTAACAAAATCCATTTTCTCTTATGTCTGAATTACACAAAGCACAACTAGAAACTGAAGTAAATGTATACTCTGCATTGGAAATCTCAAAAACAGTTGTACCATGCATAATAATGAAGGGGCTCAATTAAAAACAGATGTTTTACTGGACTTTTAAAATCACACCTAATATCGCAAAAGGATTGACCGCATGCTTGGATTATACTCGTTTTTCTGCTCACTGGCAAAATATATTTATGCATAATCACGAAAATAGATTTCTATCCCTATGCGAAAGGTTCGAACTTATTTTGCAATTTAGACAATATGGGAATATACATTTATCTATAAGTACGAAAAATACATTCCTATGGGGTTAAATTGATTCCAATTTGGTTATATATACATAATATATGTATATTATGTCACATGCTGTCACAGCAATAACTTAACATACACGACGTTCGTTAGATAAATATTATGAAGATAGTCGCTATGAAAAAATCTAAGATTATTCACATAAACGATGGATTTCCTAAGGTTGGATTTTGACACCTCATAAACTAAGGTTGTTAGGGTACGGCGGTCCGTGCAACGCTCTCTGGAACGACTACCTGTTACAACCCAAGATTATTCGTCGGTGCAACCGGGCATGAGGGAAATAAATAAACTATTACCAACATGTAATTGATAACTTTCATGTCCCAGAAATGATATGTTGGCATTTTTCTGCTTCTAATAACATGAGGAGTAAGTGCATTCATTAAGTAACGGGCCGCTTCTTTATTTAGCCGAAAATTACTCGTTGCTTAACGTGGGATTCACCGGGTCATATTTCTAGCGTTGCTTCTTTCATCGCCTCTTTGTGCTAATTCAACCGCTAGAAATTCCGCATACAAAGCTGCTATTATACAATCTAACCAAACTCTTAACATTTAAACAAGATAATATACGTGAAATACGTCCCACTGTTGACAGTTCTTGACTTTATAGTTTCCACAAATTCCGAACAACATACATGAAGTTGGCGTATCGAATCGATATCGCTGAAGTCCGTTCACGATACCAAGACGTATCTATTAATAGAATTTTAGGAATGACAAACACAATAAAATACCTATTGAAGTATAATATTCAACATCACTGCGAATGTCTTTTTATGTTGGTGCGAATGTACACTATTGACACATACCGCTCTGTCATTTTAGATTTTTAAGGTTATTACCATGGGTGATTATGTTAATTGGCAGCTACTGAAAACGGGTTTTTAGTTCGATAACACATCAATAGATGACGACTGAGATCATGACGCGCGTCGCGGGTAAGAAAGGTGGACAATCTTATCGACGGTTACTTTGCATTTGTCAACAGAAGTATTTGTGTAAGTAACAACCAGTGACAACAAATCTTATATTGATAGTTAGCATCGGTTATGTGAGCGAGTTTATAACCAGAAATATAAAGAAATTATCGCAGTGTGAAGGTTGTAAAAGTCAAATCATTTATAAAGATCAAATTTTTGAATGGCATGATCTTGTTGAAAAGGAATTTTCAAATGGCATTCCAATGAAAATGAAATATTGCACGCCAATATTTATGCAGTACATTGCAAACTTTATAATTTTACTCGGGCCTTTTTACCACACGTAGTTTGCCAAGCTAAGGCATTACACATTATGATATCTTTTATTGATGAACATGTGTGTTATCCATTCTGTAATTCATGTGGTCACCGCGAAGACATTAAAAACATTATAACAAAAAATATATGTATATTATTTCCATTTTATACCTTCAAATCTTTTTACCACACACACTTTTGTGAGAAGATTTAAAAACAGCATATTACTCTTCAAAGTATAGAGAAAACAAACTCCAACTTCTTCCAATAGTGTAAGCAGTAAATCGATTCTCTTTGCCTTCGTCATCGGGGAGTCTACGTTGCGTGCAGTTTCCCATATACCTAATATGGGAAACCGCACTCAACGTAGATTCACTGATAATTAAAATTTTAAACTTTATATGCTCTAGTAAACCGTTTAAGAAGCCCGCGGTTCATCATACGCTTTGATAACACATCCATAGATGGCTCATTACGGCCTCAAAACAGTATATGCAACATACCTATCTATATTAACATTATCTATGGTTATTACCTAAATATTGCACGTTGGATATCAGCACTTAATACCATAACCTAAAATATAAACAAATCGATTTTATAACACTGTTTTGTCATCGTTAGTGAGACTATAACTACGTCATATTTCATTTAGCGATATCGCTATCCGTTGCAGAATAGAGCTCCTGTACTGCGCATCGTGAAGTGACGATTAATCCTGTGAATATATCCCTGCATCTATTATAAGAAAAAACACGAACAAAAAATCGCTTATTTCCCGTCGAAACGGCTTCATACTGCAATAACCAAAACGTAACCGCCAGCATCTTGGTCTGCTTCGAAAGATGAAAGCTGGAAGTGATTGGAATAAACTAACTGTTGTTCTTACGAAGACGATTCTTCACCCATCATTTTAAGCTCAATTCACAAGAGGTGTAATTAAAAAAGGCGAGAGTAGAAATCAGTTTTATTCACTTTTTAAATATATATATATGTATATGTATTGATATATAGACATTTATTTATGTTGTATTTGTATTCTTGTAGCACTTCACGCTGGTCTAATACAAAAGAAGCATTTTTCATTCGTCCTCCTCGATTGTATATACAAGTAAAGCCGCTTACTCGAAAGAAAGAAAAAAAAAACTAACTGCATATGTTATAGAATCTTACTTTATTAGATCAGGATTGATTTTTTTTTATATTAAAAAAAAAAAAGTGGGTGTTTTATGCAATGAATCGTCGATTAAAATGACAAATGCAAAATCCCTTCATATTTTTATTAATTAATAATATTAAAAATAGAAAAATATCAAAGAAAGTCTTTGGTAAAAAAATATTTTTTTTTCAATTTTTCATTTCACAATTATATATCTGACGGAAAAAAAAAATTATTTCAGTATGTAGATAATAAATTCGACTATCCAGATTATTTTAGAGCGAGTAAAAATATTGTAGATAAATAAACGGGGGGAAAAATATGATTACATCACAAATACAGGATGTTTTTTCAATTTTTCTTTTTTTCTAAACGGGAAAAAGCAATAATTTGATCCGAATTTTTAAATTTACTAATTATTTGACAGCCTGTATAAAATTCTTTTATAATTTTTGAAATTTAGTGTTTTGGTACTACAATATAATATAAAGTTTAATAACAAAAAAAAAAAATAATAAAATCGAAATTAAATGAAGAGCATTCTCATGAGAATACAATTTTTGTCGTAGAAAAATATTAAAATCGAATGCTTTTATACCCTTCATCTTTCACATAAAAGTACTTACAGGTGTGGTTAATCAATTTTGTAATGATATTTACACAATAAAATATTACATGAAAAAGATCACAATAAAAGAATTTTCGCGGGAGGGGAACAATAAATATTTTACAAATAAACAATAAATTCAAACAGATACCACTCCATTTTCTTTTCTTGTTTGTTTGTTTGTTTGTTTGCACCTAACTTTCATTAATTTATGTACATATTTTTTTTTTATTTTAACTTATTTTCATCATTATTTATTTTATATTAATAATGTTTACGTTTGGAACGGAAACGTTTAAAATAGAATCGTTTAAACACAGTACTCTTTCGTAGTGTGTTATCTATAAATACTATTTATTTTTTAAATGTTTTGAGTTGCTTTTTACCCACATAAGTTTCAGTCACAAACAACTGGTTCCAACTAAAATATATGAAGTGCCAATTGGTTTTTTTTTATGGTTATATTAGTGCTCGTAAACGCGGGAATTTGAACTTACACTTGTGTTCAATAAAGAGACTTAAGCACAGGGTTGAAGTCCTATGAGCAGATCTCAAAAAACCTGTTTTCGACGTTAAACCTAAAAACTGCCACTGAATTATGAGAAGTAATAATTTAAAAGGCAATCGTTTGCAATACTATCTGAACGTTACCAACAGTTAGTTGACATAATGTCGCATCCTAGTATGTAATAGCAAATAAAGGACATGCAACAAAGTACCAACTAGATCCCAGTCAGATTTACTATTAATTTGTTTAAGTTAATATCACTTGCTTTACTTTTCCTCACTACTGCTATTTTATTGCACAATTTAAAAGTGAAATAGTGTATTTTTAATTTGACTAAGTGAGTTGTTTATATTATATATTTCTTTAACTGTTTTTATTCTTTGTATTTCGTATTTTGAGGTGCTGCTATTTCATTGAACACAACTGTAAAATATTGTGACTTGACACTTGTATTTCTTTGGCTTTTTCCTTAAAAAAAAAAAATATTACTTTCGCTGCCAAAAAAGATGTGCACTCTTATTTGAAAACAGAAAGAAAATAATATTGAAACATTAATTAATATTTGGAGCCGCTATTTTGTGATTCTAATATTATTGGGACAAAGCAAATATTATTTTGAATAGAAGAATATTTTTTTGACAATTTTCGAAATGTAATTTATATAATAATAATGTAAGATATAAATATAAATTATTTAAAGAGAGAAAGAAATATGGAAACATATTAGGAGCCGGTATTTTGCGATTTTAATATTATATTTGGGGTAAAAACAAATGTTATTTTGAAAAGAAATATTTTTTTTGACAATTTTCGAATTATAACAAGATATAAATATTATTATATAGAATATAGAATTATTTTTTTAATAATTTTCGAATTACAATTTATATAATAATGTAAGATATAAATATGATTTATATAATCAGAGAAAGAAATATGGAAACATATTAGGAGCCGGTATTTTGCGATTTTAATATTATGTTTGGGGTAAAAACAAATGTTATTTCGAAGAAGTATTTTTTTGACAATTTTGGAATTATAACGGAAGATATAAATAGAAATTATATAAAAAGACAAAGAAAATAATATTGAAACATATTTGGAGCCGATATTTTGTGATTTTAATATTATGTTTGGGATGAAATAAATCTTATTTGAAAACAAGAACATTTTTTTAACAGTTTTCGAATTATAATTGATATAATAATGTAAGATATAAATATAAATTATTTAAAGAGAGAGAGAGAAATATGGAAACATATTAGGAGCCGGTATTTTGCGATTTTAATATTTTCTTTGTGGTAAAAACAAATGTAATTTTGAAGAGAAGTATTTTTTTTTGACAATTTTCGAATTATAACAGAAGATATAAATAGAGATTACATAAAAAGAGAAAGAAAATAATATTGAAACATATTTGGAGCCGATATTTTGTGATTTTAATATTATGTTTGGGATGAAACAAATGTTATTTTGAAAGCAAGAACATTTTTTTTAACAGTTTTCGAATTATAATTTTTTCCTTATTTTAAACGTTCCGTTCCGCAAATTTTTCACAATTTTTTCAATCCATAATGATGGAAATTATTCGCTATACATTTACACCTAAAAACATCGATAATTTTTTTTTAATTCTCGCATCATACAAAAATTACTTCCTAAGTAATAAAAATAATAATAAAAAAAAAAGAAACAACAAAACAGAAATAAAAAACGAACAACACGGACTTTCACGTTTCTCTTAAAAAAATTATTTTTATTTACACTTTCTAAGTCAAACTCGCGCGACTTTTACGCATTGCTGTTTCGTCACTGCTGCAGTGTACAAGAAAGTTATTTTGGGTAATTTGTCCGACACCCTTATAGTTTTTTTTTAATTTTATTTTTTTTTTTTTATAATACGCGCTTATATCACACTTTTTAGATGACGATTCTCCACGACCGACGCACGATTTTATTAAAACCCGTCCAAATTGGCGGTCTCAACGGATCTTGAAGATTTGTCGGCACTGTAAGATTTTGAAACAAGCGAATGAAAAACAAATTTATATTATCCTTTCATGATATGCGTACCGTATGAATGTGTAGGGATTTACGGCCTAGATCCTCTTGCAGCCTCTTCTAATGCTCTCACCTTCAATTCCCGTTCCCTTTGTTGCCTGAAAGGTTATACATAAATGCCGAATGTATTAATATTTTCTTGGTTTTTGTAATGTTTTATTTTTTTCAATTTTTGATTTTAATTTTGTGTAGATTTGGTTTTGTAGTTTCTTATTATTCTGATTTGCTATTTTAAAGTTACAAGATTTGAAAATTCGATTTATTTTTTCAGATAAATGATTTTTACATAAAGGGAATTTCTATTCTGTAATAATCTGATTATCTTTTATGGTAAATCATCATATCCCAGAATATTTTTAAATGAATCCTTTAAGATAAATATAAGTTAGCTATTCACTAGAAATATAAAAAAATATAGTACATTTGCAAAGTTGACACATTGTAAATTGGTTTTTTTCCTAATGCATCTAAAAAAATCTATAATGTATATACAGGGTGCGCCATTAGTGTGTTGGCGGAATTTAGCACGAAAACTACGAAAGATAGGAAAGATAGCACTAATGGTATATTAAAATAAAGAAATCAATTGCTATAATAATTCGTTTGGTAAATTTCCACACTCACCGTAAAAACTCCTCGTGCTGTGCCACCAACGACGGATGAGGCTGAAACCGTTCCCTATCCAGCATCATTTGTCTCTGTAATTGTTCATGTACCACAGCCTAAGTCGAGAAACACAAACAATTGCTTTTCGGTATATTTCCTTTAGATATACCAAACAGACTATGTGTAAATCCTTTAAGACGGTAAGAAAATCTAACAACGATATCAAACTAACGTGTGAGCCATACCCGAACAAGAAATTAAAACTTGCACCTACTATTGGATCTTTTCGAACGTGTCTAAAAAGTTTCGCACCCTTCAAGATCTGAACGATATTACGAATATTTACCTGATGTAATTGGTCTGCGTACGGTCGACCTAGGAGATCCGGATGGTGTAGACCGAGCGGGGCATCCCTTCCGGGCATCAAACCGGGTCTGGGGTAACCTGGAGTGCCAGAAGCTAAAAGATTTATTATATACAGTGCGGCCGAAAATATTAACGCAATTTCTTTAATTTGCTTGCTTGTACTATTAAAAAAATTATCGGGAATATATTTATTTCAAACTAGAATATCCTGCAAATAGTTGCAACCAATTCAAATATAAAAATGCCTAAAATAGAAATATTTTGACAGCTGTCAAATGATGAACACGTCAAATTATCGATAAAGTGTAGTTACTACAATATATTTTTAAAGAAATTTTCGCTTTTTTTATCGTGAATAAACTTATTTATAAACGAATCTCGTTGAGATAATTATCATTTCGAATATTTTGACAGGTGTCAATTCAAAAAATTAAATTTTATTTCGTTTTTATATTGATTTGTATTTGCGTAAAAAAAATAATCTAAAGCGATTCTTCTTGTGATTGGGCTGTAATTTTCAAGTAGTGTTTGACAGATGTCAATCGAAATGAACCTGTTATATCTAAAAAATAAAGTTAGAAATAAAATATATTCCATTTTCGCGAGTAAATCTAATCGGAAATTACATTCTTCCATTTTTAAGTTTAAATTCAAAATTATCAAAATATGTATGACATTTTGACAGGTGAAAAAGGGCAGCCAATTAAATTAGAGTTAACATTTTATGGATTAAAATATTGTATTTTTTTTTTTCGCGAATAAACTTATTTTAAAACAATTATTTAAAACGAATCATGTTCAGACAGCTGTCATTTTTAATATTTTGATAGATGTCAATCGAAATATGAAGCACCGATTTGAATGAAAATAATATTTAAATTTATTTTGATCTGCATTTTTATCAATAAATTCGATCCAAAACGATTCTTCTCAAAATCTGAGCTGTAATTTCTAAATAAAGTGTTTGACACATGTCAAATGAGATGAACCCGCCATTCTTCGAGGTAGAATATATTGCGTTTTTGTTCAGCAGATTTGTTTTGGTCGACTATTAAATGATTAGCATCATCGATTTAATGGTGTGTATTTCAAACGCTCTTTGTGTTATGACAGCTGTCATTTTTAATCGAATTGGATCTTTCATCCTTAAAAATAAAAAATCAGAGGCGAAATACAGGTTAGTTATGTGTTGGTTCTTACAAATATTCATTCATTTATTGTAATGAAAATTTTACATACTGACAGCTGTCAAGCAAAATTAAGTTGTAATTTTAAGCATTAGGTTTTTAGAGAAATTCGTCTATTTTCTAATGTTTTTTCTGTTATATGTATATGTAGGGTAAACCGACCAATGCTTGGCACTCTACCAGTGATTGGCACTTAACTTTTTGTTCGCCATTAGTTAAGTAATTCGTAATTTATTACTGAATAAGAAAACTTATTTCATTCCGCTGTTTAATTTTACATATAGAATCCTACATTACCGACCCCTAAGATCTAAGATGGCGTGTTTGCTGTGACATTTTGGTGAGAGTGTTGTTGAAAAGTAAGATTTTTATCAATTTCTTAAGAAACAGCGTGTTTTCAAATTTGTATAAATATATGTCCATGCATGTAAAGATGTTTTCAAATATTTGTACTAGCCAAAGGGGTCCTAGATTTCTTTATTTTATGTAAATTGGTACAAAAATGTTAGAAATAAAAAGTTTAATAGGGGTGCCAACTATTAGTTGCAAAATTATAACAAAGTTAATAATTGGCACTAATGCCAATGATTGAATTATGGAAGTCATTCTTTATATTTAGTTATTGGCACTACACACATTTTTATATAATTTGGTAAATTTTTTTAGGTACTTTTGTTTTGTTGTTAGGTGTTCATGATGCCAAAAGTAAAAGACAAGCAAAAGTACACAAAAAGCTATTCCGAAGAAATTCTACAAAAAGCTTTAGATGAAATAGAAAACGGTGCACCGAAAAAACAAATTGCAGAGAAATATAAAATTCCTAGGTCCACTTTGCAATTTAGATTAAGTTATAGTTTCAAAAAAATTAAACCGGGCCCAAACACCTATTTAACTAAAGAAGAAGAAATCCTAATTTATAATTGGATTTGCGAAAGTCAGAAAAAAGGATTTCCGAAAAAAAAAGAGGACATACAGGCTTCTGTAAAGGAATTCCTTGACAAAAATCCGAGAAGTAATCCTTTTAAAGAAAATACACCTGGTGAGCGTTGGTACCAGTGCTTTTTAAAAAGACACCCAGATCTAACAAATCGAACTCCTGAAGCTGTCACAAGGGCAAGCGGGAATGTTTCAGAAAAAGATATAAGGACCTGGTTTCATAATATTGAAGAGTATTTGAAAGAAAAAAATTATTTTGCAATTCTACAGGATCCGACAAGAGTCTTTAACGGAGATGAAACCTGCTTCCAATTATGTCCTAAAGAAGGAAAAGTAATAGCGCCAAGAGGAACAAAAAATGTTTATCAAGTGGATCAGGGAACCGCAAAATCAAATATAACCGTCATGTTTACCTTTTCTGCTGCAGGTTTAATTACTCCCCCAATGCTTATTTATGCTTATAAGAGAGTTCCGCTTAAAATAGTTGAAAGTGTTCCAAAAGGCTGGGGTGTTGGAAGTAGCGACAATGGATGGATGAAGTCCGAATTATTTTTTGAGTATGTTGCGAATGTCTTGCACCCACATTTAGTGAAACAAAAGATACAGTTTCCAGTCATTTTGTTTGTGGACGGCCACAAAACACATCTAACGTATGAGCTCAGCAAGTTGTGTACTAACTTGGAGATTATCTTGATATCATTGTATCCTAACGCAACAAGGATCATACAGCCTGCCGACGTATCAAACTTTAAACCTTTAAAAAATTCTTGGAAAAAGGAAGTCTACAAATGGCGTAGGAATAATCCATTTGTTGAATTAAGTAAGGTCCATTTCGCTCCAATACTTGAGAAGGCTTTAGCCGCTCTGAAGACGGATACAATCCGTAATGGTTTCCGAGCAACCGGGCTTCAACCGTGGAATGCAGACTCAGTCGACTATTCTAAATGTCTGGGAAAACAAAGTAAAACTCAGATCGAGATTGTAGACGATTTAAGAGAAAAAGAAGAATACAAAATGAGTTTACAAGACTTTTATGACATAATTGGACCAGCGACTATTGAAGAATTGAAAAATGAGACAGATGGTTTAAGAGAAAAAGAGAAATCCAAAGAATGGAGGCTGCTACTAAATATTTTTCTAAAGTTCGGTTCTCAAGTATCGAATAAGGAAACTCATGAAGCAGTGATTGAAGATCATTCGGTTATAGAATTGGACAGTTTTAATAATGATGATTTCTATTCAGAAGAAGAAATAAATAATATGCCCTTGGACATAGGAAGTCATTCCAATAACGACATTGAAGACATAATTGTCGAAACCTCTGCAGAAGTTTTAGAAAAAGAAAATGAAAAAAACACTTTTTCATTATTATCCCTACCAAGTACTTCTAAATGTAATCCTGACTTTGGCTTAGTTGACACTCATGATGTATCTCTTATATCTGATGTAGCATCCACAAAAAACAACAGCGAACTAGAATTAAAAGAGTATCTCCTTTGGCCGCAAACGCCAGAAAGGAAAGGCACAAGGCAAAGTGAAAGGCTTCCATACGTCATCACCTCAAGTGGCTGGAAACAAATTTATGAGAACAAAGAAACTGAAAAAAAAGAAAAAGAACGTAAGAAGCAAGAAAATAAGCAAAAAAGATTGGAACAAAAAGCTATCAAAGAAATTGTTGCCAAAGCAAAAAAAAATACTACCAAGTTAACAAAAAAACGTGTGACAGAAGAGTCCAAAAAAAAGATTACCAAAGAACATATAACAGCCGAAGACCAAAAAGATGATACCAATTTAGAAACTGTTGCAAAAACTGCAAACTCTATTAAAGAGCCGATTCTTGAAGAAGCCACATGTTCTACATCTTCTTTGTCGCCCGTACAAGCTTGCCAACCACCAAAAAACAATATAATTGCTAACAAAGGCATGTGTTACACGTGTGCTAAAAATCTTTCTTTATTAAACTACGGTGTGAAATGTCAGCTTTGTGCCAGAACATTCCACGCCAAATGTCTTCAAAAGAGAAATACCTACATTGAATTTTTTAAATGCGCAACATGTTTAAAAAAAATGCAAAAAAACCAAAGCCATGTTAAAAATTTGAATTGGTTTTTGTAATAATTAACACGTTAAAGTTAATTTATACTTTGTTATTTGAAGAAAAATTTAAAAAATTACTAATCAGTTTATATTTTGTACTTAAATAAATTGTAAGTTAAATAAATTTCTTTAGTTAAATAAATTTCTTTTAAATTTACAAAGGTAGGTACCTACCTACCTATAGATTTTTAATTTTATTACCTGTTGATGATTGTGCCAATAACTAGATAATTGAGAATGCCAATGACTGAGTAAAAGTGCCAATGACTAGCAAAATGGAATGTTTGAAATAAATGTTATTTTTTTACCAAAAGTAGTCAACAAATTTAAAAATATCTTTAATTCTTATAAAACTATAAATGTTGACGCATCTCTGGATAAACATATCATTTCTTGTTGGATTGATTTTGTTTGCATTACTTTCACTTTAAAGTGCAACATTTCTTAAAGTGCCAATAATTGGGTGTTTTACCCTATATAATATAAATTATGACATATTGATAGAATGTCACAATAATTTTGAAATTGAAAGACTAACTTACCTGGCAACGGGAAAGCCGCTGCAGCAGCGGCCGCCTCCTGTTGAGCCTGTTGTTGTTGCGGATGAAGATGCAGGTGCGTATGTGCGTGTGTGTGAGCGTGGGTATGGGCGTGGTATTCGGGAGATATTCCCGCCATCTGCAGGCGGACCTGAGCAAATTTCCAAATGGGCGAAAATTAACGTTCACATCGACACTATCGCACGGGGCAAAGCAAATTTTACCATGGGATCGGTGGCCAGGGCCAGCCTCTCGGCCGCCTCCAACTGCGCGGCGTGCGCCGGATGGTGGGGATGACCGGGGGGCGCGCCCGGTGGTCCCGGCGGTCCGGGCGGGGGTATACCCAACCTCTCCAGGCGTTCTCGTTCCAGTTGCGACAGCTGGGCGCTACCGCCGGCGCCGGGGTACAGGGCGAAGTGGTGCAACGGTAATCCTGCCGGTCCTGAATCGAATAGGTTCAATCCTTCGCTCGCAGTATTGCAGAACTTACCTCCGGGACCCGCTAATCCGGCGGCCGCGTATCTCCGTTGGAGTTCCAACCAGTGGGGATCCATTGGGTTCGGGGGACCGCGCATTCCGCTCTTCATGATCTCCTCTTTCAATCTGTCGTTTAGTTCGCGTTCGCGGAGTTCTCTGATCTCCCGTTCGCGTTTCTCCCGCTCCAAGTGCTCTAATTCCATGCGCTCTCTAGCTCCCGGACCGTATAGGCTATTCAACTGGTACATCATAGGATCTATACAATGCGGAGCTGGTAGTATCCGCGTCATGTGACCCGCTGATGTAATGAAAGACAAAATTTGTACTTCAAAATTCTCTTTACCTTATACACAGATGTGCTCAAATGTATTAGACATCTATATTTTTTGCGAATAATCAAAGTAAAGTGAGTACAAAATAAAACTCTTAATTTAATTGCTTTATAAATAGTATTTTAATAAAGAATCTTAATAATTTGTCGCATTTCTGTAAGATTTTAATACAGTTGCAATACTTTCTTTCAGTGCGTAAAAAACTGACGTCTGAGAAACGTGAACATGCATAAAAATTTAATAGATCTAGGAGAAATATCTATAAAAACCGTTGTAAAATCATAAAAACGAATTAACTGCCGCAGATGTAAATTGAATGGTAAATCATAGATTTAACGCATATTTCACTAACCTGGACTGAATCCGGCGTGAGGGCGCGCGTATTCCGACAATTGCCGCAACGCTGGAGTGTCGGGATATCCAGCAGATCGCTGAAAACGATCGTACGGCGACGAGACGCTCTCCAGCGGCCCCCTAGAAGGCGGTTTGACGTCCGGTTTATCGGGAGTCGTGATCTTACGGGCTTGAGCCTGTTGCGCCCGCTCGCGTTCTTCCCTCTCCCGCTCGGCCTGCTTCCTGAGTCGCTCCTCGCGTTTCCTAGCCAGCTTCGAATCTGGCACCGGCTTGAATGTCAGATCCGTCCTGGTGCACGAGTTGTAATCGCCGCGGTTCCAATGGCGTAAGAATCTGCAAACACAAGGAATTTCTTTCTTCGAATCGATCAAAATATATTTTTTTTTTTAACGACTAACATCGCCGATTGACTCCTGTGGCATTCGCTGTCCTCGATCCTAGGTTCGGGGGAGGGACCTCTGGGCGGGCCGATCGGGCTAGGTTGACTCTCGTCTTCCGGACTCGGCTCCGGATCCGGTTCGATCTTCACCTCCTCCATCTTGGGCTGTTGCAGCGGCATCGGGCTGCTAGTCGGCGGGTGCATGTTATTCTGCATGTTGGCCGCCGCTTGAGCCGCGTGCGCTCGCAACGCCTCCAACGAGCTGTTGGCCATCGACGGGGGTCCTAGACGCGGAAATGTATCGATGAAAATATAAAATTCGTCGTAACCGCTTAAGGACGCGTTTTATCGAAAAAATGTGTAGCTGCTTTTTTTATCGTGCACCCCCAAGGAACACATCCCCGAAGTATCAGCATATATTTTAGAAACATCCTGTATATGCATTTATATAGCAAATCTGCTAACACTCGCTTATTTAGCGTTTTATCGTAAAATTTTATTCTTTTTGAAATTTTTTATTCACTGTAAGCAATCCATTAAAATTAATGGAAGATTCATATAACATACAGGATGATCCGAAAATTAGTAAATGTATTAATATTCTATTTATAAAAGTAAATCTGCGAAAAAATTCTTCTATATATATAAAAAAAATTGTGATCACCCTAAACAATGCATTAAAATTGATGAAAAATCGATATAATATACAGGGAACGAAATTTAGTAAATGCAAGTCTTATTTTTTTAGGCGTGAATAAAAAAAAAAACATGAATATAAATTACTATTTGATTCAAATATAAAATCATTTCATACATAAAAATTAAAAAAAAAATTCAAAAAACGCAATTGTCGTAATTATTATAATATTAGTGGATGTAAATATTGAATCTATTGTAATAAATTGCTCTATGAAGCGTTAAACGATACAAAAAAAAAAATTAAAAAGGGCTTTTTTGATCGTGAACCCCAGCAGAACACGCATCCGAAATATCGTCAGGTATTTGCGCAACACCCTGTATAATAAATCTGTGAAAACTCGTTTATTTTACATTCCTATACAAACATTTATTCTTTATAAGATGTTTTAATCGAGTCGAAAAATGTATTTTCATTGGTAGAAAAAAAGATATAATTTACAGGGTGATTGAAAAATTACGAAAAGTGTATTTTGTTTTATTTACGGAATAAATACAAAATTTACTTTAAAAAAAATCACTACGTATTTAAATATAAAATTTGCACTTAAATATTTAAAAATATCCGATTACATATGCATATACAGGGTGTATAGTTGTATTTATGCAGTAAATCGGGGATAACTCACTTATTCAGCGTTTTAGCACCAAGATTTATTCTTTATAAAAAGTTCGAATCACCCCAAGGACTTCGTTATCACCAAGAGAAAATTAATATGATTTACAGGGCGATCAAGAACATTAAAATAGTCGATTTCCGTTAAGAGTGAACTGCTATTATTTATGGGTGGAGAAAAAAGTTTCATTAATAAAAATTGCTACCGATATCATCAAGAATACAAATATGAAATTTGGGCTTCGTATCGAAAAGTTTATACAAATATATATACAGGGTGATATATTCGTAATTGATAAAAGATTATGAAATCTAATTTTACTCACCCAGAGGTGGTCCGTGATGTCCCATACTGGGCGGTTGTATCATTAAATGATGAGGATTCGTCTGTGGCGGTTTCGGGTGAATCCCGTGTCTGATATTCAACACCGAATTCCCAGGAGACATCCGCTCGTGATGGTGAGTGTGGTGATGCGTGTGTTGGTGACTGGACGACGACGCCGAGTGATTAAGACTCGCAGACGACGACTGAAAACACGAAAGATGACATTGATAGACGGACTGACATCGTCGTTTTAACAGACCTGAGACACGGGATTGTGCGGCGAGCTAGTTCTGACAGTTTTCTGATTGATCTTGTGCTGCAGCGATTGGCTGGTACTGGAGCTGGTGCTGTGCGATATCGTTATCGAATGATTGGCGCCGCCGTAGCCCTGTTTCTCCGTGCTGGAATGGACGGCGCTGTGGTGCGACGTGCTGTGATGCTGGGTCAAGGTCGTCTCGTGCGTCTGCTGTCTCTCGCCGTGCTCGTCCGTCTCCCGCACCTCCCGCCTGGCGATCAGGGAATTGGTCGTGCTGTTACTGTGCGAGCTGATGAGGGTGGTACTCGTTTCGATGCTGGGTTGCTTCGGCACCAGGTCCTGCCTAGTCGTCGAGGGCTGATGGGGTGGGGGAATAGCGTGCGGTTGCGGCATCGGACCGTAAGGATAGCCGAACGAATACGGATAACCCGGATAGGAATGCGGGAATTGGTGCATCGAAGCGTATATCGACTGCATTAGGGGGTGGGGTGGGTGCATTGGACTACCGAAGGGATGCCCCGGTTGCGAGGTGGGTGGCAAAGACGGAGGTTGGTTAGAACCGGGACTGATTAGATTTATAGCCGAATACGGCATGCCTGATTGTGGTGAGTTCGTCGCTGGAAAGAAAGAATGTTATAACTTCTTAAGTAAGCATTGTAACAAAAAAATTTATAGGGACTTTTTTGTTTATTTTCCTCGGCAGAATATTTCTCTAAGATATCATCACACAATTCGGAAACACCCTATATACAGTACGCGCTCCGATTGAGATCACGTGAGTTCGTTGCCTTTACAGCAGATTTCTGTGAGAATTCAATTTAATTATACAAAATTTTAAAATGCCTGCAGGTAGTAGAAACAATCCTGATAAGCGACGAAATTGTGAGCTATCTCAAAGAATTTATAACATCTGTTGTTGAAATTATTACTAATCTAAGAAGGGAAATAAAAATTGCAAAGAAAAGTAATATATTACTTTTCTTGTAAATGAATTAATTCATTTACCGAATAAACGCAATATAAAATTGAAAACTACAACTGCCGAAGCAACGGGAATACAGTCACCGCTGGTGTAAAAAAGACCGTTTCTTTCACTGATGCAGCCACAAGAAAAGTTAACACCGAAAAAGTGGAACCTATAGATCTTAAATTTCCTACACAAACAAAGAACAACATAGCAAAACAAACCAAAAAAAAACAATTAACCGGGCAAACGCATATGAAAGGCAAGATTTGAATTTTATACTCATATTTTTGTGTTACGTATTTTGTTTTTAGAAACAAATTAAAAGTTCAATGAAACATCATCCGTTCGAGATATCGAACGTAGAGTTTATTCAATGTTTTAGATAAAAGGCCAGTTTTACATTATTTATCCATAATTTAATAGTAAATTTGATTTTAAATTTAAAGAAAATGTCGTCATACATAAAAAAATGTACGTTTGAAAATTAGTATAAAATAATTCGAAGCTAATGAACATTACGTTACATTAAACTAAAAGTTTAGTACGGAAAACAGATTAATATTGTCACAAAATGGTTGACCACGAGAATGTATTGCTGTTGTGCCTATTATCTCTGAATGTTATGATGGCTAGTCTGCTTAAAATAAAAAGGGAACGACAAATTACTAATAGAATCGGGATTCCCGTAAATATGTTGTAATAATTGGTTAAGCGGGCGGCATGAATTTATTAAATCGCGAATTAAAAACTGGGGATCCCTTATCCTATCGAAATTTCATGAGATTCGGTTACTAGATACTGCAGATCGATTCTTCAATAGTGGAGGAATTCGTGTTGCAAGCGATATTTATAATTTATAGCAAAACTTTTTCTGCGAAATAGTGGGATTGGATTCATGGAATTGTTCTAATTCAACTTTTAAACACATGTATTTTCAGATTTTAAAATATAAAGTATTTTACCATTTCTTATGTTTTATAATTTTTACTTCTCCCCGTGGCAAATATTTTAAAAGAGTATCTTTTATTATATTATTTTATAATACGATTAATTTTTACCGAAAATTGAAGCAGGTTAGTGCTGAAAAGGTTAACGTATTTTCTTCTTGCTAGAAATTGAGATAAGATAGCGTTCTTTTGCCGAAAATTAAGCCAAACCAACTTCCTCTTTGTAAAAAAAAAAACGAAAAAAAAAAAAAAACACGGGGTAAGTTAGAGATTTTAAGTTAACTTTTTTACTTTTAAGTCAGCGTTTTTTATCTCCAAGAATGAAGGTAAGTTAACATTTTTCTTTTCGAAAACTTAGAACATCTTTTATTATTCGTAACAAAACTAAATAGGTTAGTGTTTTTTTTTATTGCAAAAAATTGAGGCCGATTTTAATTTTTTTTTACCGAAAATTGAGACACATCACTGCTGAAAATTCTCAACCCAATTTTCGTTTGTATTTTTCTTGCTAGAAATTCAGATAAGTTAGCCTTTCTTTTTTTACTGACGATTTTGGTAGATTCGCATGTTTTTTGTCAAAAAACCGAAGGAAGTCGCCGTTTTTTCATCAAGAAAAATTGAGGTAGGTTAATGAAAAATTGAGATCTGAGATAAGTTAGCGTTTTTCTTTCTATCGAAGATTGAGGTAAGTTAGCATCTTTTTTTATGAAAAACCCGAAAAAAGTCAGCCTCTTTTCATCAAGAAAAATTAAGAGGGGGGTAATAAAAAATTGAGATCTAGGATAAGTTGTTTTTTTGTAAAAAAAAAAAAAACCAAAGCAAGTCCACGTTTTTTTTTTTTCATCAACAAAAAACGAGGTAAGTTAATGAAAAATTGAGATCTGGTATAAATTAGTTAGCGTTTTTTTCTTTTTACCGAAGAATGAGGTAGTTAGCATGTTTTTTTGCCAAAAAATCGAAGGAAGTCAGCATCTTTTCATCAACAAAAAGTGAGGTGGGTTAATGATGAATTGAGATCTGAGATAAGTTAGCGTTTTTCTTGCTATCGAAGATTGAGGTAAGTTAGCATCTTTTTTTTATATGAAAAACCCGAAAAAAGTCAGCCTCTTTTCATCAAGAAAAATTAAGAGGGGGGTAATAAAAAATTGAGATCTAGGATAAGTTGTCTTTTTGTAAAAAAAAAAAAACCAAAGCAAGTCCACGTTTTTTTTTTTTCATCAACAAAAAACGAAGTAAGTTAATGAAAAATTGAGATCTGGTATAAATTAGTTTTTTTCTTTTTACCGAAGAATGAGGTAGTTGGCATGTTTTTTTGCCAAAAAATCGAAGGAAGTCAGCATCTTTTCATCAACAAAAATTGAGGTGGGTTAATGAAGAATTGAGATTTGAGATAAGTTAGCGTTTTTCATTTTGCCTAACATTGAGGTAGGCCAGCATCTTTTTTTGTCAAAAAAACAAGTCGGCGTTTTTTCATCAAAAAAAAATTGAGGTAGGTTAAAGAAAAATTCAGATCTGAGATGTTGTTTTGTAAAAAAAAAAAAAACCGTTACAAAATTAATAAGTTAGTGTTTTTTTTATTACAAAAAAATTAAGGCAGAGTATCATTTTTTTACCGAAAATTGAGGCATGTCAGTGCTGAAAAGTCTTAAACCAATTTTCGGCACTTATGTGCCTCAATTTTCATTTCATTTTTCTTGCTACGAATTGAGATAAGTTAGCGTTTCTCTTTTTACCGAGGATTGAGGTTGGTCAGCATTTTTTTTTTTCAAAAAAACCAAAGTCAGCGTTTTTCTACAACAAAAATTGAGGTAGGTTAATGAAGAATTGAGATCTGAGATGAGTTAGCGTTTTTCTATTTACCGAAAATTGAGAAAGGTCAGCATCTTTGTAAAAAAATAACCTGAAGTCAGCGTTTTTTTATCAACAAAAATTCAGGTAGATTCACGAAAAATTGAGATCTGAGATAAGTTAGCGTTTTTCTTTCTACGGAAGATCGAAGTAAGTTAGCATCATTTTTGTCAAGAAACCGAAAAAAGTCAGCCTTCTTTCATCAAGAAAAATTGAGGTGGGTTAATGAAAAATTGAGATCTGGGTACGTCAGGTTTTTTTGTCAAAAAAAAACTAAAGCAAGTCCACGTTTTTCTTTTCATCAATAAAAAACGAGGTAGGTTAATGAAAAATTGAGATTTGGTATAAATAAGTTGGCGTTTTTCATTTTACCTAAGATTGAGGTAGGTCAGCATCTTTTTTTGTCAAAATACTAGTCGGCGTTCTTTCATCAAGAAAAATTGAGGTAGTTTAATGAAAAATTGAAATTTGAGATATGTTAGCGTTTTTCTTTTTACCGAAGATTGAGATAGGTCAACATCTTTTTTTGTCAAAAAAACTAAACATAAGTCAGCGTTTTTTCATCAACAAAAATCGAGGTAGATTAACGAAAAATCGAGATTGGTCAGTTTGAAACTTAAAAAAAAACCAAAAACTTACTGCTTTGCCTCAACGGTGGCGTCTGCGACACATTGATCGTCGGAGTGGGGGTGGAACTAGTCTTGGGGGCGGGACTCTTCACCGGTTGCACGGGACTGGCGCTGGTTATCGGCACCGGATACTCGGGCTCCTTCTTGATTTCCATAGCCGGTCCGGAATTGGGCCGCTCGTTCGAGACGCTCTGCGCAACCACCGAGGGCAAGGAAAAGCCGGGCACCTTGACGTCCTTGAGACTCTGCAAGGGATCGTTGCCCAGCATCGACATGGACGACGAGGAACTATTCTGCGAGCCGTATCCGCTGGAGGGGGCACTGGGCACGTTGATCTGCGCCGGATTGGGTACGATTTGCGGCGAGGGCGTCGAATTGTGCAGACTGCTCGAAGAGCCGGTGCTCAAATTGCTTTGGGAGTAGGGGGCGTACGTCGAGAGGTTATGCACCGGATTCTCCGGGACTTCCTGTTTGATTTTCAGATTCTGCGGCTCCATCTGGTTCATTTGGCTCGGCATTAACGGTTGCGAAGTGGGCGGTACGTTCTTCTCCATGTTCCTAGGCGAATGAGGATTATAGGGCATGTATCCGTAGTGATTCAACCCGGATTGTCCACCGATCGTCACTAAATTAGCAGTTTGCATGATGTTCGGTAGGGGCGGTTGTCCGATTGTTAAATCTCCTCTTTCTGGTCGCTCGACTCTCTCCGGGCGTTCTAATTTCTCCCGTTTGTCCTCTTCGTAGATATTCTCACCTCCACCGTTGTTGTTATTGTTATTACCGTTGTTATTATTGTTCGTGTTATTACCCCTGTTATTTTGCATCTGTGACATCGGAATAACCGTTGGGATATTTAATGTTTGTGCCGTCATCGACTGGTTGAATAAGTCAGCCCGACTGCTCGATGTCAATTCGATCGGCTCGTCTCTTGGTTCGACCTTGACAATCGCACTCATCGGATTATTCCCTTGCTCCTTCGGATTATTATATATATTATATTCGTTCTTATACTCCTTCGTCCTATCCATCTCCTGCGGCATGCCCAAAGGCTGCAGATGATTCAAATGCGTATCCTTCAACGAGAAATTAATCTGCTGCGATAAGAACAGATTATCCTTATACTCCTCCTTCGGGTTGAGATTGATCGCCTCGTTACTCGACTCCAATTCCTCCTTGATGATCACCTTATCGAGAGGTACTTTCGGTATGATCAGCTCGGTCTTGAACTTCTCTTGCTGTTGCGTTTGTTGTACGATGATATCTTTAGGCTCCTCTTTGAGTTCTTTCTCGATTTTCATGATCGGTTCCACTTTTATCGGAGGCGGTTCCTTCTTGATCTCCGGGTATTTCAAATCTTTAATGTCCGATGTGACGACCAGGTTTCGCTTGATCAGATTCTTGCGTTCGTTTATATCATCCGGCAAACGGATCGAAACGTTCAACGGTTGTGTCGTCTCACTGCTGGGGATGATATTCTTGTTGGTGGTTATAACCGGGACAGGTACAGTTGATACGATCGGTGCGGAAACTGGGGACTTTTCCACTGTTCGGGGGATTAAAGAAAAAATTAGCTCCAAAACAAAATTTTATTTACCTAATCGATCGACTCACCAATTTCCGGACTCTCTGCTTTCACCACTTTAATCGCTTCAGGTTGTGTCGGAAGCTGAGGATTGGTGGCGATAGCCGGTGTGGGGCAGACTGTTATGATTGGAGCTGGAGTTGAGGATGGTGGAAGACTGTTGTTACCATCTGTCGATTCGCTTTCAGGTTCGTTGGTGTCTGCTTCGTCGTTAATGGAACCAGAATCACTCGAGGGGCTCTAAAATATGTTAAAAAAAAAAAATTATTAGAGCTTTTTTTCTTAATTCTTTCCAATAGAGCACGTCACCGAAGTTTTATCCCATAATTTCGCGACACCCTGTATACACAAATATGCAATAAATTCGCGAAAGCTCGCTGAATTTGGATTTTCTCGCGAAATATCATTCTATGGTAAAAATTCGAATCACCCCAAGGGATGTATTATCGCCAATATACAGGGTGATCAAATAATTGAAAAATATTCGATTAGAATCAGAGTAAACGCTAAATAATTTATGGGGTGCATCATTCAGTAATAAAAATTATTCCCCAAGAAATGTATTATCGCCAATAAGACTTCAATAAATTATACAGGGTGATCAAAGAATTAAAAAATATTCGAATAGAATCAGAGTAAACGCCAAATAATTTAGGGGGTGAATCATTCAGTAATAAAAATTATTCACCAAGAAATGTGTTATCGCCAATAAGACCTCAATAAATTATACAGAGTAAACAAATAATTGAAAACATATTTGATTTGATTCGGTGTAATCACCAAACATTTGGGGGTGACTCGCTAATAAATTTTAGAGCGAATAAAAAATTTGGATTTGTCACGTATAAATTTAAACCGATAAATATGCCGACTGAAAAATGAAAGGCTAATAACTCCTAAAAGAAGCACCGTATGAAAAAAATCCATCAGAACTTTCTTGTTTATTTCTCTCCATAGAATACGCCACTAAAATATCATCCCCTAATTTTAAAACAGCCTCTATATGTATATATGGAATTATGTATTCAATAAATTCGAGAAAACTCGTTTATTCTCGATTTTTAATTCATTTATAAGAAAAAAATTGTATCACCCCAAGGAGTATATTACCACCAATAAGAATTCAATCGATTCAATACAGAGTGAACAAATAATTAAAGAATATTGGATTATATTACGAGTCAACATCAAATTTAGTCGCTAATGAACATACAAAATGCAAACGATATTTATGTCGACGTTAAAATAAAAATTGTTCTCATAACTTCTAAAAGAAGCGTTGTACGAGAAAATTGCATTGGGACTTTTTTGTCTATTTTCCTCCGTAGAATATATCACTGAAATATCATCACCCAAATTTAAAACACCCTATATATAAAATTATTCAATAAATACGCGAAAACTAGCTTATTTAGGACTTTTATGCAAAAATTCATTCTTTACAAAAGAAACTAATCACCGTAAGAGATATATTGCCACCAATAGAAATTAGCTAAAATATACAGGGCGATAAAATAATGAAGAAATATGAATTTAGATTAAGAGTAAACATCCCTAGTATCAGGGTAAATTAAAGAACTTCCTTAATAAAAACTGTTACTAATATCTGCGAGAGTGCAAATCTAAAATTTGGAGTTGATGCGGTAATCTTTGCTAGTCACATATACAGGGTGTCACAAAAATAAGTGCACATAAAAGTAAAATTCGATGAATTTTTACCTCAGCCCGTTCGCGTTTCTTCTTAAACAGTCCCAAATCCTTCTCGTCAGTTTCTTGATCGTCTGTTTTATCTTGCCCCCGTTTCCTGCTCTTCGAGGGCGTTTCCGGTTTCTCGTTTTTACCCTTCTTCTTTCCGGGAGTGTTCGGTCCGGTGCCGGACTTATCCAGGGGACTTCCGGCCGAACCTTGTTGCTTAGAGGGCGTCTTCGGCTCTGGAGTTTCGGTTCCTCGCTTAGGGCGGGCGCGGTTCGTGTTTTGCTCCTTGGCGGCCTTGTTCCTGGTCCTCATGCGCTGCGGACTTGCGTCTGGACTGTCGGCTACCGGTCTAAAGAGGTAGGAGGGCTCCTTGTTGCTATCCTTGTCCTTGTCTTTATTCCCATCTTTATCCTTGCCGTCTTTTACCGATTCTTTCGGCGTAGATTCTTTAGTCCCGTTGGTGGTAGCTGTGATGGCGCCACCAGCGGCTCCCGGCGTCAGTGGAGGTAACTCGTTGGTTTTCTTTAAGTGCGCGCGACAATCCCAGCAATACAACAGTCTGTCTTTACCTGCGGTTTGCCAATCGCGTGAATCTGTAATTAATAATTGAATCAAGTGAATTCAAGTAGAAAAGTAAAAAAAAAAAAAATACAGCTATGCTCAAATGTATTAGACATTACATCTGTGGCAGTTAATTTAATTGTTTAGGTATTCGTTTTTATGATTTTACAACAGTTTTTATAGATACTTTTCCTAGATCTATTAAATTTTTATGCATGTTCACGTTTTTGAGATGTCAGTTTTTTTACGCACTGAAAAAAGTATTGCAACTGTATTAAAAGCTTACAGAAATGCGACAGATTATTAAGATTCTTTATTAAAATACTATTTATAAAGCAATTAAATTAAGAGTTTTATTTTGTACTCACTTTACTTTGATTATTCGCAAAAAATATAGATGTCTAATACATTTGAGCATATCTGTAGATAAATTGGAGGCTCTAGGGCTTTCAAGTGTCATAATAATATAAACCAGTAAATAAAGTGGAGGTAAAAACTTACTGGTAGTAAAACAGTGACTGCATCTGTACTGTGCGTCTCGACTGTCACTATCATCCTCGGAATTGTCGTCTTCGGTGACAGAACTGGTCTCCCCGGGTTCTTTAGGTTGTGGTGACGGCCGATTGTTCTCCGTTTCCACGGGGGTACGGCCTATGCAATTCGCGTAAAAACAAAAAGAGAAAGTCGCAGATGTTAGTCTATGGCACAGGGTCTGATAGCGAAGCCTACCTGTCGTGGTAGGTGGTGCGTTACCTCCTCTACTGTTTCTTGTGTTTCTGATGCGGCGAAGTGATCCGGGCCTCCTTCTGCGGTGTGGCCGATTGTTATTAGCACCGGGCGTCTTTTTCCAGAGATAGTAAAATTCCACCAATTCAGGCTGGATTTAGAGGAAAAATAAAACGGTAATGATATATAGTATTAAAAAAAAGGGCCTGTACATAGTACACATATGCATTTACTATTTTACGAAGTTTAGTTCTTGCAAGTACTCTGCGAGTTGTTAAGTATTCGAATTTACATAAATTATTTTAATTACTTTAATCAAAAGTAGTTTTTCCTCAATGAATTTGGGCAAGGTGTAATAAATGGATATACACATAAATCTTAATTTCATATTTGTACCGATTCTTTTTTATCTCCGTGTATCATTTTCGATTTTTAAAACTAGCATTTGCGCATCCTATCATCGTATATCAACGCCGTATCGACGTTTGATCGCCGAAAAACACTAATGTTGCTCCCGTTGCTTTATGTCATAGCTTTGTGCTGATTTTCGGGCATAGAAAATCTATTTTATCGATCTTTTGCGTTTTATTGTTGGAGTTATTTGGGATTTCGATCGATGGAATACGTTTTTAGTACGGATACCTATCTGCCTTGTTTTCTGGTTCTGATCAACGTCACTCGCCCTCGGAGTCGGGCTTCAAAATTTAAAATTTCCCAACTGTTAAACCTAAATTCCATGTACAAAAGTTAGCTGAAGTTTTTTTTTTATATTTGTAACGAACTGTAATTTAGTTTTTTTAACAGTTTTTTTTTTTTTCTCTTTTATCGTTAAATCTAAGCCCTTTGTTGGCAATTTTATTTTGTGTGTTAATTCACCGATTAATAAATAAAATAAAGTTGTTTTGTCTTGATTTTTTTTGTTTTCTTTCATTCATAATTTAACTCAAAATAACAATTAGTCACTTTTTTTAAGAAATTGTCATAATTTAACTTTTCTTTCCTTATTTTTTTTTTGACCTTTTTATTCTCTCATGCTCTAAATACGCTACGTTTAACTGGAATTTAAATACACGCCCTGAGACTCGTATAAATGCGGTTGCAGAAATTTGCTGCAACATATTGCCTTCTTGAATTTGACCGTCTATGTGCTTTGAATAGGAATAATCCAAGGAAAAAGTTCCTATATCAGAACCCATTAGTGCATATTGGCCGTTTAAACGGACGTTGATTTTTATTATGATAATAACTGTATATAATGAAGTGGGGGGGGGGGGGGAGGGGGGTGATTTGACCGTTAATTGTAGTTTTAGAACACGTAATTTGCTTGTGCTTGGTAATAGATCAGTATTACTGAACATTATGACTGTATTTTTCATTGAAATAGATTATATTCGACTAGAAATGACGGGTGAGTACCTACGATTTTTTCTGGTTATTATGGCAACTTAAAATTCAAATAACAGAAATAATATATAAGAAAAATAACAGGATAAATATATCATGTTTATATCTTTAATAAGTTTAGGTTTTTTGTAATACACTATTTTATTAAGTGTCCGTTTAAACGGCCAGTATGTATGAAATACCAATAACTTGCCTTTTTGCTTTTCAGGTTAAGTTTAAATGAACTCTTGGACATTATGAAAATTGAGGACATCTACGTTGAAAGCCGAAGCCGTAACTCTGAAAGCACTACAGTTTATATTATACCGCCAGATCCTCATGAAGCATTAGCTGAAACTGATGAAGACAGCGATAGATCAGACCAAGAAGAAGCGGACAATATAAATAACTTGCCTGGAGCTATTTTACGCTAAGCATGTGAAATTGTGTACGAGGATGCAAACAGTGATGAACAGAGCAACATACCTTTATCAGTACTTAGAGAAAGACTTTAAAATGAACTAATAGAAACACCGAAGAAAAGAAAAACGCATCACTGGTCAATAACTGTACGAAGTTACAATATGACAACAAATTGTAACCCAAAATTACCTTCAGAGAAGGCACGCTTAGTTGAATATCCAACGGATTTCTTTAAATTATTTTTCGAAGAAAATATGACGCAGAAAATTGTTCCTGAAACAATAAATATGGCATGCAAAAAAAGGTAGATGTTAGTTTCTTCTTGAACGAATTGTATGTTATATTTGGCTTACCTAGTAGCCGCATAATGTCCGGCTACTAGGTAAGACAAAATATTAGCTATATTTTTGATGTTAGCGTCGTAAATGAAAAAACTTAAACCTGAAGATCCAAATTGTGCCAGCCTGTTGATATTCAGCGGTTGCGTGGCTTTGTCTTTTCTCCGGAGCTACGAAACCAAACCATTAAAATCTAGAAGTACAATTTCTATTGATGCCGTTCGATTTGATAATGTTGGTCATATTATTGAATATAATGAAACAAAACGCAGATGTAAAGTATACACAAAAAAACGCAAGTTTGTTTGCAAAAAATGTGGCTGTGCAACTTCAAATATGAATCTTCTTTCAGAGATAATGAAAAAACACACACTCATATAACAAGATATAAAGCAAACT
The DNA here is from genome assembly GCA_949128085.1 of Cetonia aurata. Classification (NCBI taxonomy): domain Eukaryota; kingdom Metazoa; phylum Arthropoda; class Insecta; order Coleoptera; family Scarabaeidae; genus Cetonia; species Cetonia aurata. The sequence continues at coordinate 2,906,278 of OX421889.1, forward strand.
ATAACGTGCCCAGATGTCGTTTAACTAAATCTACCAAAGGTGTACTTTATAATAGTATTCGTTTTTTTAATAAATTACCGTTAAATACAAAATTAGAAAATGACTTTGCAACATTTAAAAGAGCGACATATTCTTATATATGTAATATAGAACCTTATAATGTTACCGAATTTCTTAACTTTATTTAATTAACAATGTTTATAAAAACTAAAATGGAAGTACAGTCAACCCTCCTATAACGCGGTACTCTCAGAACGCGGTTTCCATAGAACGCGGAGCTGAAATTGCGACAGCCCTCCCATAACGCGGTACTCTTACAGCGCGGTTTAGGTTCAACAGAATTATATTGGAAAAAGCCACCATCTAGGACCTTCATTCTGAAAAATTTTAGGGGGTTTAAACTTTCAAAAGAACGTATCACCCTTTATGTGTGCAGCAAACTATCAGGGAGCCTGATGATAAAACCAATGATAATAAATCGTTCTTCAACTCCCCGTGTAATGAAAAACATTAATAAGACCTAATTGCCTGTATTCTGACGATCTAATAAGAAAGCTTGCATGACTCAAGATTTATTTAAGGATTGGTTTTATAATTGTTTATCCCGGCAGTGGAAACCTATACGATGGAAAAAAATTTGTATTTCAAAGTTTCATTGGTTCTTGATAATGCTGGTTGCCACAACATAGAACTGGATCATCCAAATGTGAAAATCGTCTTCCTTCCTCCTAACTGCACGTCATTAATACAACCTTTGGACCAAGGAGTCATTCAAACTTAAAAAATGTACTACACACGCCAACTTTTCCAAACCATTTTCGACAGATTAGAAAATAGTGAAAATAAAACTCTTACTCAAGTGTGGATGGAATTATCTATTTTAGATTGTATTAGAACCGTGTCATCGGCTTGCGCGGATATTAAACCATCAACGCTTAATGCGTGTTGGAAACCTCTTTTACCTCGAATGGTTCAAGCAATACAAGATGATTCTACAATTTCACTCCCAGTTACAGAAATAGTAAACATTGCTTCTCGTTTAAGCGATGAAGAATTTGCAGTAAACCATCAGGATGTAAGAGAACTAGTACTCGGGGAAGAAACTGTAGATGAGGAAGAACTGATGGAATTAATTGATGCACCCACCTCAAATGCATTAGTAAACGAAAATAAGGAAAACGAATGGGTGCCAAATCTCGATTTACAAGATGTGAAAAAAGGGCTAAATTTGGCTAAAGAATTAGAACTTCATTTCATTCAAACTGATCGTTCAACGGTGCGCAGCGCAAAGTTTAAAAGAGAGTTAAGAAATTGCTTAGCTCCCTATAGAGAGGTTTTAGTGGAGTTAGATAAAAAAGCTACAATCGAAAACCAATGTGAAGAAGAACCAAGTGAGGAAGACATTTTGCGCATTAAGAGAAGACGAGTTAGGCGACTCATATGTGACAGCGAGAATGAGTGTTAAAAAATAAATAATTTTACAAAAGTCTTTCTTGTTTTTGTTGGAAAACAGTCTTTTAGTTTAGTTTTTGTTTAATTTTTTTATTAATCCTTATATGAACTCTTCAATTCAATTCAACAATTTGCACTTACTGTATCTCTATGAGGCAACAGGTCTTTCCTGATCCGGAAAAAATTCTTCCCGAATTGCCGTAAACCCTTGACGAACCGTTTCGTCTCTTCGTCGCTCCACTTTTTGTCGATGCCTTTGGGCACAGGGCACTTTACCAATGCTTGAAGCGCCCTGCCAGGGTCGTACCCACTATCGTGTAACTAAAAAAAAAAAAAAATAATAATTAACCACAGCAACATTCCCCGAAACCGTAAATCCGCCACTTACGACATCTAGCGCGTTTATTGTGGTGTCGTCCCTTGATGCTGCGTTAGCTCCGTCTTCGGGGCAACCCCCGTCACACATGCCGGCGAATGCGGCCATCGAGCGCGCTGCCCTCAAGTACATCAACAGGTCCGTATCCAAGGTCATCGCAGGAACCCATCTTACTTCCTCTCTGGTCTTGGTGAACTCCGGATCTGGTGATAGCCGTTCCTGTGGCACGCCTGGTCTATACTCGGGCAACCTGGCCTAGGTGGGAGAAGAGACTTCGTTTTTGAGGGATGCCTTAGCGAGTACGCGAATTCTAACATATTAATTCGATATCTTTACGCTATTAAATTCGTTTAATTTATTGGAAGTGCTTATAAGAATATTCGAGTATTAACAAATTTAATATATATTAGAAAAAACCGTTCAAGATCGAAAAAACAGTCTGTACATCATTATATTTATTTATTTATGTCCTCCGATTTAAACTATGTACAATAAAAATTAATTTTAAAAAATATATTTTGACAAAATTTTTTGTTTAGTTAATAAAAATCAGTATTTCTCTTCTGTTTTAATGTGAAATTTTTTTCTTTGTTTCCTTAATTTAAAGAAATTTAAACATAGAGTAGTGGACATAAAAATAGGTACAATGGTTCAACAAATTATATATGCAATAAATAAACCAAGTTATTGTACTTTCATAATAGTTTTAATTTTTCTACTATTAAACATAGAATAGTCGATCCAGAAATACAGAGACCTCCTAGTTAGGATCCAGAGAAATATGCTGCTGCGCGTTGCATCAGCGTATAGAACAACATCTGCCTTGGCGCTGCAAGTGATCACCGGTTTTGTACCTATCGATCTGCTAGCGCTGGAGAGAACTGCCATAACCCAAATTGATGGCGACGCGAGTGCCCGACGAAATGAGGCTCGGGAGAGATCCTATAAAAACTGGCAGGAAAGATGGGATAGAGAGGATAAAAAGGCCCTATGGACAAAGAGATTAATCAAAGACATCAGAAGCTGGATCGAGTGCAAGCACAGGGAATGCGGGTACTTCCTAACGCAAGTGCTTACTGGCCACGGGTCTTTCAGGCATTATGCCAAACGTTTTGGAAAGGACATTTCAGAAATCTGCAGGTACTGTGGAAACATCGATACCGCTGAGCACACTGTATGCCACTGCGCACGATGGGAACACCTGAGAGGAAATGCGCTGACTGACCTTGAAAGACTGACCCCAGAAAACTTGGTGCCCCAGATGATCATGTCTAGGAACAACTGGCAAAGGATACAGAGCCTAATAACGAACATTATGCGTAGTAAGGAATCAGAAGAACGTGACCGCCAAAGAAGTGGCACCTAATTAATTTTCATGGACACCCAAAAGTCGCTTCCTGAAGTAGATGCTTCGGCGGTTCCAGGAGCGCCTGTCTTTCACTTGGGAGGGATGAGGGGTTTTTAGTGGGTAGACAGACTCTGGAGTCCCACACTACCAGACCATAAACCCAGGTCTGGTGTGCATAAAGCATTTTCCCCTGGCAAAAAAAAAAAAAAAAAAAAAAAAAAAAAACAGAATAGTCCATAATAAAAAACTCTGAAATCACAAAACTTAACCGACAACTAAAACAAAATTAAAAAACCGTGGACAAAAAATAGGGACGCATGCTATAAAGTTTTTTCATAGGGTAATAATAAGAAAAACGGGTAACCGAAATTTATTCAGTGATTTGTACGAGTTTAATACTTTGGCAACGTGGCCTTTATTGCTAATTATTGCCCTACATCTGTTAGGCAGTGAGTTCACCATACGTTTTAACATGTTTCCACTGGTATGGCGTACCAATCGTTTTAATTTTGATTTTGTCGTAATGAATCCTTCAGACACTTCCATAAGTTTTTCAAATAGACTAACATCTGGCCGATTGTGCCGGCCAATCTAAAAGTCGACGTTTTATGGTCACGCGACCAATTTTGAAAACACTTGGAAGTGTGTTTAGGGTTAATATCCTGTTGATAAATACAAATAATCTTTAATGTCTAATCTGCGTATGGAAGCATAATGTTGTGTTTAGGATGTCAATTTCTTTAGTCATCACGTCTTTAATCTAGCGAATCGGACCTAGCCATACCATGAAAAACATGCCCAAAACATTATGTTTTCACCACCGTGCTTTACTGTGTTTTATATTTCGAACAGAATACTTTATTTGTTGGAACTGACGAACGTAAACCCTGCCATCATATTCTACTAAATTAAATTTGCTTTCATCACTCCAAAATATGTTACACTACTTGTCTGTTTTTCCATTCGACGTGAGTTTTCACAATTGCCATTCTTGCTTTAATATTTTTTCGGGCCAAGAGAACTTTTCTTGCAGCTATTTATTTCTTTTAATATTGTTGTGGACGTTGCAAATAGATCACTTTTTTTTGCTAATCTCGCAATACAGCAGTCAATCTGCGTGCGGTGTTGTTTTTTTCGGTCATAGTCTTGTCTGTGGACCCTTTTTTTGTTGTTAGAGCATTTGAAATCATATTTGGGGAACGATTTAATATGCTTGCTATTTCTCTGATCGTTTTCCCACTGCCCGCGTATAGTTTTAATAACTTTCCTCTCACTCTATGAACAAAGCGTGCTGCGAACCATTTCATCTAAATTTAACAAGTAATAAAGGCAATATGTGTACACGTGACAACTACAAGGAGGACTTACTTGCAATATCTGATAGTAAAGTTTTATTCTATTGTTTTTACCAATGTACCTATTTTTTTGGCCACTTCCAGCTATATGAGAAATTTTTGTTATCGGGGAATAACCGGCATTGTTTTCCAGGGATATTTACGTTACCTTTAGTATATACCTTCCGATGTGTTTGTGGACACTTACCAAGGGATGTCGCATGATATTAATGATAAGCAACAGAGTTATACGGCTAACACTAAAGTGATTTGCCTTGTACCTATTTTTATGTCCACCACTGTAAATTTAAATCCCGATTTAAATTGCTTGCATTTTGACTTAAAAAGGGTTTTTAAAAGAGCAACTTTTAAAAAGTTTTTGTATTTAAATGAATTATAATAGAAAATAAACTTTTAAAACAACTTTTTTCTGATTGCCATTCCGTATTTTATATCTTATAACTGCCAGTTTTATTGTATTCGCGAAAGGATGGGAAAATATGGGAATTTGACATCATTTTTAGGTATGTCTAAAATCCTTTCTAATAAAATTATTCTACCCACAGAAATTAAGACAAATTTAAAATCCTCATTTAAATTAGATCTTGACAACAACCTTTTAAGAAATAAAAACTAATTTTCTTTAAAAAAAGACAATAAAAAACAACCACAAAACAAAAACGATACGATAAACAGAAACAGTTGTTTAACACATAAAACAATAAAAAGAAAAACAAACGAGAACCGTCTAACAATGAAAATCGCATTAAAGCGTGCTCGGGGAAGCGTACAAAACAACCCCAAATCCTCGAAAAAGTCCCACATCCCCGCCAGCCCTAAAAACAGACCCATCCCCACTCTAACGTCTTTTTCATAAAGCTCCGCCCCCGTTTTCAGGGGGAGCGAGGGGTGGTGCGCACAGATTAAGCTCTCCTCCGCAACTCTGACAGTATGTTAAAACACTAATCTCAGAAAATCCGCAAAAAGACAACCGTATAATACTGGAAATGGAGGGGGAGAGAAGGGGGTTTATCGTATCGATTCCAGAGGTTTTTTTTTGCGCCACGCCACCCCTTCTTCACATCCCTCAGGGGCCCCAGAACTTTCCAATCTTTCTCTCTTTCTATCATTCGTCGGTCGGCGGAAATAGGTAAGCCCCATAACAAGCTGTAATGTTCTCAAGTGACTCGGAAATTTGATTTACTTTGATGCTCCGTCCCGATGAGGCCGTTATTATCATTTTTATTAACGGGGGTTGGACGTATCCAATCTACAGTGGTGTAGCAGTCGATTTATTTTTGTTTATTTCCCCTAATGCCGTAATTAATGATATATAGCCTTAGAAAGATCGATTTTATTATATTTTTAAATAATTTCGATATACAGGGTGTTTTAAAATATATAGCGAATAATTCGCGTGTGAATTCTGGGGGTTATTTTGAACGAAAAAGTTGAAATAGATATATGTCGAAAAATCAATCCTTACCGAGTTGTTACAATTTGAAAACGATATTGACATTTACGGTGTAATTTTAAATGAGTGACGTCGATTTAAATTCCCTGCCGTTGATTTTCGATATACAGGGTGTTTTAAAATAAATAGCGAATAATTCGCTTGTGAATTCTGTGGGTTATTTTGAACGAAAAAGTTGAAATGGATATATGTCGAAAAATCAATCCTCACGGAGTTATTACAATTTGAAAACGATATTTGACATTGACGGTGTGATTTTAAATGAGTGACGTCGATTTAAAAGGTCCTTTAGTTTAATTTAGTTCTATTCGAGTTTTATTACACGAATTAAAAATGACTTTTTGATACATGTTGCCCTAAAGAGAATTAAAATTACCTTTTAGGAATTTTATACAAATTACAGCAGGTTATTTGAGGTGGCTCCTTTCAATTGATTATAAACATTTAATCCCCTACACAAATCATAATTAAAACGCCACTGGTAAGTCGTTCAACAGCAATAAACTAATCTGACGCAAATCTAGAAAAATTGGGAAATTCACTAATTTAAAACCACTCTGTTTTGTGGGGTATTATTACATCATAAAACTCTCAAAAAATTTAAAGCGAAAACTTACGTAAATAATATTCTTATAAGCACTCCAAAATGCAAAAATGTTTTTTTTTTCGTGGTCTGAAATGTCTTTTATTACGAGGATTAATCAGTAAGTTATTAATAAATATAAGGGGTGTTCATTTGAAAACGTCATAAAGTTAGCTGTGGTTTTTTTGATTGAATAAGATAAGAGCGGAAAGCCAAGTCGTAATTTGGTTGACAACATGCTTTAGCGTTTCAAATGCGTTTATTTCCTTATTGAAACCATATATTTAGGGCATTTTTAACCCATTTCATACAAATCCGCTGTTTTCCTAGCTAAACAAAACAACTTGCAACTATAGTGTACAACATAGATTCCCATCTGTCAAATATCTGTTATAAAATATTGGATTACTATGCAAATATGATAAAAGAATTTTTATAAAAGATATACATATTATGTTATAGAAGGTGAGTTATACACTATAAATGTTGTTTGCCAAATATGTTTTATAAAAGATCTTTGTCAAAGAAAGTTTATGGTGTAATATGACATACCTCAAATTATTGTACTTTAAAAATTTCATATTACTAGATGACGTTTTTAAATGAACACCTGCTATTTCCATCAGCTATTTTTCAACCACCCCTACTTAAAAAAAAATTTTTAAAAACATATAATTGGTTTTATTTTTGCATATTTTTTTTGAACACTGCATTTATAAAATTCTGGAATTTAATCTTCATTTAATTAATTTGAAGCATCCTATATATGTATGCATTTATTCTATCTTTAACCTTTCCAGAATTTTACACTGATCTAAAACAATATCACCAAAATCTCTATTTTGACACTACCAAAACAATTAAAATTAAACCCTCCTCCAATTAATAAATATTTCATCAATTCAACTTCATATCGCTCTTAACATTAATCCTATACTGCATATATACAGGGTGTTCCATCTAACCGATCTGTCAGAACAACGCGCGCGCACGAATTTCAAAATTAATTATATTATTTCGAAATCATCGAATCATTGGAAATTAGGCTAATCTGTTTGCGAAATATGAAACACCCTGTATAAATAAATCGCATCTACGTCCCGCAGTAGGTTAGACAAATAAAACGACGTTCAACTGTTTCCATATTTGACGTGTCATGCTTTTCGACGAAGACATGCACAATCATCAATCAACGGATACGAAAAAAATACCAAAAAGTAAAAATTTAGTGGCATGCCAATTACGAATAACTACTACGACAGACAGTAGTGCCAACATAATATGCGTATTAAGATTTAATAATAATAAAAAAAAAACATCAGAGAAATCTATTTCTATTTTGCTGGCACTACTGCGAATTTTAATTCTCTTTCGGTAAAAAAATTTTGAAGAAAGAAAGAATTTTTTGTTTTTTTTTTTTTTGTACAGTTACCGTCTTGTCTCATGTACGTACATAAATATCTTTTACCTGGTTCCCCGAACCAATTCTTATCTCACCCTGTGTGGTAGCCATTTATCGATCGTTTATGTCAATGTCAGAAACAGAAAAAAAAAAGTGGAACAGATCTTCTAAATTTTCCTTCTTCTGTACAAAGCAATTCTTCGCTGTAATTGTCTCCTGAACGATCTACATGGAATCTGATAGCATCGATCTATAACAAAACAGGGGAGATGTGAACGGGATTCTTGCCAATATACAGGGCGTTTCATAAATTTGAAACTAGTAATAGTAATTAGTGATCTTTAAATATGTAGATAATTGAAGACTACACTGTGTGGAATAAGAACATCTAGTAATTGAACGATTCGAAACGTTGTTTCATATTAAATGATTCACCCTGTATATATTACATAAATATAATAATAAACGGGTGATCAATTATTTACTTGAGAATATATATCATCCTAAAATTTTCAACTATTTCTGTTTCTTAAGTAACACTAAATTACCAACGTACAAACGAAAAATACAAATAACGATCCTAGTACCTAATAACCAAAATTAAAAATAATATTACCCTCACATAAACAGAAAACAGTGAAAAAAAAACCGCCGGATTAGTCATAAGAATATAATCTATATGTAGTAAATAAACAACAGCGCGTTACTATCAACTTCCAAGCTCTAAACAGGGCAATTTTGCATAGTTAACGTTCTACAGGATCGGCCGTAAAATTTACTACCAACCAGAAGCAGTAAAAAAAAATTACGGCAGCTAACATATACTGAGTGTAATAAAATTAAATGAATGCTAGTTTGCGCCACCAAAATTCTATTATTTTGTTTATATGGCCTGCGGAAAAAGCAAGTACTTACGATTTAATAAACCGACTAATAAATATACGTACATACACACACATACGTATGTGATTTTTTGAACCAGGAAAATATTAAGTATTTACAGTGAACGATAAAATCTGTTTTATGAAGGACGCAGTAAATTCAGGCATTATAAATTCAATGGCTGTATTTATTGTTATTAGTGTGGTAATTATCGACATCAAAATGGTCGTAAAAATGAAAAGCTATAAACTGGCAACCTCGCATAATATTATTAATAGTCTAGATGTTTAGACAAATGTCTGTGTGCTTACCTTGTTTCTTATTTGTTTTTAGCAACACAAAAATCTTGTCTTTCCATGCTTAAAAGTGCTTCTTTTTTTTTTTAGAAAATATAAAAACGATTTGCGATTTCTCAGGACTTTTTTTTTTAATAGATATGATCAGTATTTCTTAATACAAAATAGTTATGTAAAATACACGTTGGTAGTTGTTTACAAACGTGTCCAAAGTAATTTTTTACTCAAACTTACTCTCATATGCTTTGTCAAGCTATAAACTAACAAAAATATTGGGTTAAATCTACTAAATTTTTTCAAATTGAAAACTAAAGAAAAAATAATTATTATTACAATAGTGCAAGTGACATTGAAGTTGTCATTTTATCTGCCGTGCAATAAATCGAGGTAAACCCTACTTTTCACTAATTATTGAATATATCAAAATATCAATTAGACATATAAAAAAGAAAGAAAAAATTATTTTCCTTTACAGTCGCTTTCTTGAAGATTTTTATATCATAATGCGTATACTTGATCAAACGTTCTGTATATTATAATTACTTATTCGATATTTAGTCATAATCGCTAGTTAAATGTTTATAGAAGCAACAATAAAAATCTTGGTGTCGTAAAAAATATCTCGTAAAAATGTTGAAACATCGCGGTGGACTGCGGAAAAAAAAATCTAATCGAATAGATTAGCGAAACATACGTCGAAATACACACAGATAGATTATTTTCGAATGGTGGTGCATTATAAAATCGTGCCGCGAACACCAAATAACATATTCAAAGCGCAGTTATTTTCTAAAGCGTTAGCATAAATTATCAACACCCGACCAGCATAGATTTCACGGTTATTTATTTTAACATGTCGTTCGGTTTTTTGCGCAACCGATTTAACACGGACGCTTTAAACGCAGGGAGAAAGAAAAGAAAGAAAAAAAAAAAAAAGACGATGGTAATAATAAAAATAGTTCTTCTCGTTGAAACAACAAACATAAAAGCGGTTTAACGGTTTCATTTTTCGGCACCGCGTGTACTTATTGTAAATATTTATCTTCTCAGTCCCAGTATTTGTGTGCGCCACGATAATAAATTACTAACATACCCCCACCAGGCACTTAATAATGTGTATACATTAGCAATTAACTTGTCAATCGGTATAATTAAGGGTAATTAGGTTTCGCGGGGATTTGATAGGATTAATTCGCGATCGGAGAGAATCCTGACTGACGCCCCCGAAAATAAAAATCAGGAGGAAAACGTACTTTATAGGAAGTACTCACCGGATTTTAAAACACAATAGTTGCCTTACATCTTGGAAACGGGTGTCGAGTTAAAAATGATCAGCGCTACATACGTGAGAGACACAATTGGCACTGTACTCGATGCATGGGGCGCGGGGACACTTCGCGTACGCGTCTTTCGCACTTTTCCACCTTTTTAACCGTCCGAAAATAGCCAAAAACGGACTTAAAATAGGAGTTATTGGATTTATTGATTTAATCCGCCATCTTGCAGCCGTTCTTTCTTCGTTCACCGAATCCTGACACCGCTCCGTCTTAAGCGACATCTATCGCGCTAATTAGATACGATCAATCAATCTCGTTTATTTAATTTAATTTAATTCCGTTCTAGAAATCCAAATTTTATATTTTAAATTCTAAATTAAAACTAAGATTAGAATTAATCTCAACATTTTACGCAAATAAATTTTTTTATTTAATCCAAAACCGCCGTCTGTGCGTGAATATCCGAACTAGATTTGACAGTTTTTTTTTTATATTGTTGTCATGTAAAACCCAAACAGGGAAATGTCAAACTTGTCAAAATTTCACAGCGTTATTTTTATTTATTTATTAAATTTAACTCCCGGATAATATATTTGACCGTTAAAATCGCTCTCTAGCTATATCTCACCGAAATGGAAGAATTGAAACACAAAATTTTGAGTTTAATCAACAAACAAGTGAGTACCACCCCCCTATATCTGATATTCAATTTGAAAATTCCCTAATATCGCCTGCTTTTGACGATTCAGTCTCCCAAAATACCGTCGATGGGGTTCTCCGATCCTAGTTACCACTTCTCGCAAGTCGAGAATCTGTCGATCAACAGCAAGACGGTAACGGAATCTGATAGGCCGGCCGATCAGGATATTTTGGAGAGCATAGAAGCGGCGTACTTCTCGATGAGTGACGATTTCGATATATGCCGATTCGAGCTCAGTGTAGGTATTTTGCAACCCTGATATATCCGAGTATGATTTCAATGATTCGTAATAGTTTTTCGAATGATTGGAGCTTTTGTGGCTTAGATATTTTTTAAAAAGATGGTGAAATTTAATTAAAAAAGGTGTTTGAATGATTTCTCAAGCTTTTTATGGCGGTTATCGTTATTTTACGGGAATTTGTATAAAATCTGACAAGGGGAATACAACATAACCTCGAAAATTTGCTCATACAGTAAATGCATATGCGAAAGAGTGAAATACAAGATATCGTCATGAAGTTAGGGGTAAATAAAATAAATATAAACGCAATTTTTAAATTATTTAAAAAAAAGATTTTACTTAATATTCTTTCCTCTAAAAGTTTAATGTATTTTTCCATTATTACTGTGGTAAAATTGAAACGAATATGCAAAATAACTCTCTATGCAAAAACTTGGTGAACACTCCTACCAACTAAAATATGGAATCTGCTAACGAAGTTATCCTATCTAAAATTTAAATTTTATTATCATTTCTTAAAGCTATAATTTAAGAAAAGAATTGTTATTAACCTGAAATCACCAATTTTCGTTTTTTTTAATTAAATTTTTCTAGATTCATTGAACTTCAAAAATAAAAATATTAATACAGAATCGTAGGTAATTTCACGTTCCAATGTTTAAACTTTAAGAAACTTTTGTTAAAGATTTGAATTTTGAATGCATTTTATTTCATTTTACGAGTTCAATTTATCACTTTAGAAACTCACGAACGTCTTAGAATGCGATCAGATACAACGCGACTTCAAAAATTTGAAGCAGCAACATCAAGTCGTCTCGAAGAAAGTCCTCCAGCTGATATTAGAGCACCAGAACGCCTGCAACAAAGAGTTCGGGCAAATTTTAGAGATAGTCGAGAAGTTAAAGCAGGCTTTCGAGTTGTGCAGGAACGGGCGCCAAGATCTCGCAGTAGCCGAGAAGCAATTCTCCGATAGTTTGGGTATCTTGGCGAATTATCGCAAGAGGAAATTAGTGCAGAATCTATTAAAGAATTTAGTGACGATAAAGAATTTGGTAAATTTGGTTTAATTTTGCTTGTGGTATCGGGTTTTAATATATTTGGTTTGCAGCATCATACGGACGCGAGATTACACAAGCTTTTAGAGGAGGAAAACTATCCTGGTGCCATAGAATTGTTGTTAGAGTGTAAGATTTCTGCGAATACGTATAGGCATTTCACTTGTGTCGCCGCTTTGACGAATAAATTGCAAGAAACTTTGGAATATACCGAGCAGCAGTTGGACAGGGTATTAGCGCAGGTATTTATGATTACTGTCACTTTTTAATTATGGTACAATTTTATTTCGTTTCAAAATGTTTCTGGAAGGTGTTAATGTGTTTTTTTTTTACTTTATTATTTTCCCTCAGTTATCGTCGGCTTTTATTCTATTGATTTTAATATCATAGTATTAATTATATTTTTTCTATATCCTACATTCTTCATTCTTTCTTTTCTTTCCTTTATGACAATATTCGGAATAATAAACAGCTTTGGTGCTAATGCTTGTTGGTAATAGATGTTTCAAATTGTAGATTGCCAGTTTTTTGCATGAAATAAATCTATAACCTTTCCTTTTTTACTGTTGTAGCTGTGTTGAGGTGACTGTTTATAACTTTTTTCCCAGATAAACGTTTTACGTTCATTTTTGTCACTTTACCACGAATTCTTTGGTATTCCTTCATTTTTCAAGTCCTTGTACAACTTCTCTGATAGTTCCATGCATGTTTCTAACTTTATTTTTTATTTGGTTTCACTTCCTGTTTCCCATTTTAACAGTAGTCGTTCTCTTGTATTTTTTCTCGTTATGGATCTTATATCCTTATTGTTTTTGCTTTTTGAAATTAGTTTCTCTGCGAATCATTGTAATCTATTCATTTCAATACCGTCCCAATTTTAGATATGTTATTACTTCGACAGCGTCAAATACAGCAAACTGCAGCTGGCTTATAAGTTGCTAGGAAAGACTCAAATTGCCGTAGATCACTTACACATGCATTACATCAGCGCCATCTATAATACGGCTTTGAATATCGTCCATATGTACGTCTCTACTTCGGAAATCATCGATTCGACTGACAATACAAAGAAGATATATAAAAATATGTGTTTGGTCGGTACTAGAATGAATTCGACGAATAATTATCGTTGATTTATCTAATATTTTAGAGCGTAAGGCAGGAATCTTTCATCCCGTGCCTGATCGACTTATGCAAAGCCCTCTTCAAGATAGTTCTAAGCTACCACCAACTGGTGAAGTGGCACAATCGGCAAGATTCGGAAGAACCGAATCGGACGGTCGATATCGAAGATAATTTCAATCGGCAGTACATCAAACGGAAATTAGATCATAATCTGGTGAAAATTTGGCAAGACGTGCAGAGTAAAGTCTCGAATCTTCTATTGAATAGCGATTTGGCCATGTATAAGTTCGATCAGTTCGTTCAAGTTCTCGGTATAGTGCATAGGTAATCCTAGATTTCTAGATAGAAATTATCGAATCCGTTTGAAAATTCCTCCCGAAAAACAGGTTGATCAACGTGGGCGAGGAATTCTGCGGCAGCAAATCGCAAGAACTGCAGGAGTCCATCAAGAAGCAGAGCGATAATTACTTCAAGAATTATCACGCGCAACGTTTGGACGAGCTGAAGATCTTCTTGGAGAACGAGAGTTGGGAGATCTGCCCGGTCAAGGCGACGTTCGAGATAACGCAATTGCAGGTCGTGGATGATGATAGTCGATTCGTGCGGTTTTTAATTTTATAAATTCTGTTTTTAGGAGTTTCGTTCGTTGAGGTCGGTGCTTAAAAATTTCAAGAATCGGCAGAAATACAACGCGAATGTACAGAATATACCTTATTCGAAGTCGCCCGATTGTAATTCGTCTAATCATTCGCAAGATGGCAGCAGTATAACGGGTAAGAAATTCGTTTTTTTTTTGTTTTTTTTTTTTTGCGTCAATGTAGGATAGGGTTGCGAGATTGGGCTGTCTTTTAACTATTATAATAAAATGGGTGTGGAATAAATTGCCTAACTCCAAGGGGTTTCAGACTTACCGTTTATAACCTCAAAATGTCTTTCTTGGTCCCATATACTATTCCTCAAATTTTCTTAAAAGTTGTTTTTCCGCATCCTGTATTTTAATAATGTTCCTATTTAATATGTGCAACTTTTGGAAGCCAATTCTAACCGTTTTTCCTCTCCCTTGTTCTTGTTTTGCCATTTTTCTTAGCCTTGTCTGTACATCCTTTTCCTCTTTTGTCATATCATAATTTATATAAATTCTTTGTTTATAAATTCGTAATTTGCTCACTCATAACTGCGATTTTGTCTCTTACTATGTTACGGTTTTTTTTCTTCACCTACCTTGTGTAGTACTCGGCCAGTCTTTTTGACAATCTTTCGTATTTTTATTTTTTCCTTTTCTTTCTGCCTTCTAATTTCAGAGATGCTTCTATGTTTTGTTTCTCCTCAACGGGTATCGTTATCGAATCATTTTGGTCCTTTCCTTTGTGTTTTCTTCTCTCATGGTTGCTAGAATTTGAGAATCTTTAGTTCATCACCTTCAGATTTTGTATTGTTTCACTTATTTCGGTCCTTGTTTCTGTTTATTTCATTTTAGTAAATCATTCTCTATGTTTTGACAGTTGTTTAGTTTTTAAGGTTCTGTATCACATTCATCTGTTTATAGATTTCTAGGCATCGATTGTCTATTGATTGCTTTGATAAGTTTTCCTTTATAATATTGATGTGTAAACTGATTGCGTTGGCGATAGCGTTCGGTGTTGGAGTCCTATCGTAGGGCTATCTGCCATTAATTCTTTCTGTATTTAAAATTGCATATTTATTTCATTCAATATTTACTTGCAATAAACGTTTAACTGAGTTGCTTTTAATTCTATCTTTGTTTTTTTGTATTGACTTGCAAACTGCTTTACCCCTTGGTACTCATATGATAAAACGTACATTGCAAGATATGGCAGAGTGGTGCAAAACAAACCGATTAATTTTAAATAAAAATAAAACTTCCATAGACGCAAACCCCAAGATATTATTACAAATATTCCTTGTACGGATGGTACATCAATATTAGGTGTTACAATAGATGATAAGCTGGAATGGAAAAAACAAATAGCGAACGTGTGCACACAATTGAATAAGGCTTATTATGTTATTAATCAGTTGAAATACACATTGGAAAGAAAAGACCTAGTAGATATTTACTACGCGTTGGCATACTATGCTCTTTCGTACAATGTTATTATATGGGGCGTGGCAACTGGTTGGGAGAGAGTATTCATTACACAAAAACGGCTCATAAGACTGATTTTCAACATTGATAACCGCGACAGTTGCAAGGATGTTTTTAAAGAGAATAAAATTTTAACTTTTCCTGGCATTTTAATCTATAAATCGGCAGTCTATGTGAAACAAAACTTTGAATTATTTAATAAATACAAAAAACAGCACCCTTATACCACCCGCCATATAGAGCAACTGACGATACCCAAGCACCACCTATCAGCTACAAAGAGATCGCCTATAATTCAATGTCTAAGAGTATATAATAGCTTGCCAGATACAATCACTAGCACAGACTGCATTAAACAATTTAAAAAACAGGTTAGAGCGCTCCTAATAGAAGAATCTCATTACTCCATTAATGAATATTTTTGTTCTTGACTATACATTCTATTTGTCTTTCTGTAAATTATTTACTTCTAAAATTTTGTTTGTTGTATTTTACATTTGTATTTTGACACATTGTATCCAGTGTTACTGGCCCAAACAATATGGAAATAAATTAAACTAAACTAATGAATAATAAAAATCATTCACTCATAAGATGCAAACTTCTATACCGCATTGCAACAATTTTTTATTCACTTAAAAGGGAATTATTTCATCCGATATCTCGAGCACGGGACACCCTTCGATTCCGCCTTGGACGAATCCATAATCGAGGAAGATATCTTGGCGAATATCGGCGACGAGGGCTCTTGCTATTTCTCCGAAGATAGCGAAGAAGAGAACGAGGAATTAAAGAAAGATTTCGTAGACGAATTCGTGGACGAGGCTAAAATGTAAACCCTTGCAACCCCCTAATATTTTTTTCCTTCGAATCTATGCGAATTTCAGGCCGGTACAAAGCGAAAAACGGGAAAAGCACAGCGTCAAGGCGCCAATCCTAACCAACACCACTTTAACGGTGCTACGACAGATCGGAAAATATTTACAGATGTCTCGATTGCTCCGTCCGATCGCCTTGGAGATTCTCCTGTGCATGAATCAGCTGTTCGATTATTATTTATATGCCGTTCATCAGTTTTTCTCCAGCGATCTGGTATGTTGTTGCGTCGTTTGCGATCTTTTTTTTTTTAGTTGGGGATAATTCTGTTCTGTTTTCTAGACTGTTTCGAGCAATAATTTGTATACGCCCAAGTTGGGCGCCGTTCTGAAACGGGTGGCGGATAATTTGATAAGGGATAGTGCCGGTGGAGATGAACATTTTAAAGATAAAGTTTTGAGACCCGCCCTCTCGGAAATTGTCGATTTGAAAAGGCCGGAACATCTACACGGATTGGCCGAACGGACGGTGGCTGTCGAAAGTTTGGTGTTTTTGTCGAAACAATACGAGTTCCTTCAGGAATATATGGAATATTTAGTTTCTCCGCAGAATAAGATAATTTTACAACAGTTCTTCAATCAGGTGAGTTATAAAATGTTTTATTCAAGATTACGACGTACAGTTAAAATGTTAGTTTTTTGTTTTGTTTATCCTTTTGCTTTTGTTTGATCCATATAAAATGTTCCTTTTAAATTGAAAAGGTGAGTGCAAGAACTAGACAGCTCCATTTTAGCATATTTGTGGGAAATTGAAAAAAAAAAAACGTTACAGAAAAATAAAAAGGAGTATATGGTTTTCACTTGATTCTGCTACAAATATATGCAGAAAGTGGCATATTTCAGCATTTTTTTTTTCAAATTTTAATTACGTGTAAGCTTAAATTTTTTTCTGGAGGTATTATTAAAAAAAAATGTATCTTTTACTTGTAATCTTTTGCGCCATTTTAAATTTTCATTACTCTGCAAAATTCGGCGTACACGTCTCGTCTAAACTTCAAGTTGCAATTGAGCACGAATCTGGGAAGCAACCCTGTGATTTTCTGTCGTCAGCCTAAAAATTGTTCTTTTGTCGCGGCTACTAACGATCGCTTTTCGACCAGTTCTTTTAATAGATCCATACCTCTCCCCTAATTTTAAACACGAATTAACAACATAATGGCTTCTATTTTTTTATGGAAGGTAGGTCATCAACGATTACTAACTTAGCAATATTCCGTCAGTATCTTTCCGGAGAACAGGATTCGGGGAAACAGGTTGACGTGGTGTATACCGACTTCTCGAAAGCGTTCGACCGTATTAACTACGCACTCATTTTGCAGAAGTTGTCCGCTTTTGGGTTTAGTAGTTCTTTACTACACTTATTTCGTAACTACTTAAACAACAGATCTCAGAGCGTTTGGTTATACCTCACAGTCTTACGTCGCAACGTCTGGTGTTCGACAAGGTTCAAACTTGGGTCCTTTGTTGTTCCTAATTTTTATCAATGATCTTCCCGACGTCAATTCTTCTCATAAGCTTCTATTCGCGGACGATCTGAAATTATACCGATGTATCGGTGGCCCTGATGATTGTGCTGCTTTGCAGGCAGATTTACATCGGCTTTCCACGTGGTGTGAATCCAATGACCTGCCGCTGAATATAGAAAAATGCCGAATTGTCACTTTTACTAGGAAGCTTAACTTTGTTATATACAACTATAATATAGACACCATCGATCTGACCCGGTCCGAGGTTGCGAAGGACTTGGGTATTTTGTTTGATTGCAAGCTTACCTTCATCGATCACATTCAAACCATCTGTAAACAGGCGAGGCAGAGCCTAGGAACCATTATTCGACATAGTCGATGTTTTTCTAACATATTTCTCCTAAATGTATGTACCATTTTTATTTACCTTCCTGGTATTGCGTTATGTACTTTCCTTAGTCTTTAATACTAGTATACACCTTTTGTTATTTATTATATCAGAGAGTACGGTAGTCTCATTTGGTATCCGTACTATATGGAGTCCAAATGTCAATTGGAAAAGATACAGCGAAGATTTGCCAAATTTTTGTGGTTTCAAGTTGATACTACCTATCCAGAAAGGAGCTTAGATCAGTCAGTACTCCTGTCTCGTTTTAACATTACCATCGTCTCACTAGTGTATGTTTTTTGTTCAACCTCGTTCATGACTGTGTCGACTGTCCCGAGCTTTTGGCACAATGTAACTTCTTGGTTCCTCGAGTTTCCACTAGAGCCTCCGCTGCCTTCTATTTGCTGTTAGCTAGAACCAATCTCATGTTTGAATCGCCCGTATATGTCATGTGTAACAACTTTAACAATATTTCCCACCTAAATGATATAAATTTCGATAACTTAAACCACCTAAAAATGTCCCTCTCCGAGTACTATGACAGATTTTGTCCTTAAAGTGTACTTATTCTATTATTATTACCGCCACTTGGATGTAAGATTTTAAACTAAGGTCATTGAAGTGTTCCGACTTATGTAGTATGCTTGTTTCGTCATGTTTTTAGTGTAGTTGTCCTGTAATTGGATTTTATATCCTGTTGGACAAATATATATTATTATTATTACTATTAATTTGCTTGACAATCTGCCCCATTTTTGTATAAACCGTCAATAACACACTTCTCTTCATGCGATAACTGTGTTCCCCTCGGCATATTGAGCTATCCAATGATAAAAACGACCGCAAACTAATAAATGAGGTCCGTTACATTAAACTTGGTCTTACCTGGAAGTAGCACGGCAGAAATTTAATTTAAATAACGTAAATCTCTGGATGTATACCTCTTTCCGCCAAGAAATGATACCTTATACCTAAAAGTCAAATAAGACAGTAGATTCCTTATTGTGACCAGCTGATATCTGCACAGGTGGTGTGAAACATGTCGGGACACGCATAAAAGCAGGCTACATGATGTAATGCCAGTGGATTTATAGCAATTTCCTCTAGTGTTTGCACATGGTACACGTTTATTTCTGTTTACTAGTATTAACTTTGTTTTTGTCTCCTAATATTTATTATATTACTTGTAGCTAGTTTATATGAATACAGAAATTTATGTTATTGTTGTACAGCACCAATAAACAGCTATTATTATTATTATTATTAATAAATATATTAGCTTAACATACTTCGGAAAATCATCAGAAAGAGACATCATTTAGGACACACTGAAAATTATCACAATGCCTGTTCAACAATAAAGATCGGATAAATAAATATAAAAATCAGGGGCGTACAGATTAAAACGGAAAAAAATTTAAACAAGAGGTAAAACCTACAGCTTGAATATTTTTTTTTGTATGTGTATTCTGTAATATGGAAGTAAATAGTGATAGAATGAGAAAGAATTCTTTTTTTGGAACATTCTGGTACAAGAAACCCCTTTTATTAGTACAGTTCATTATAGGAAATATACAAATTCTCTCCATATTTCTAATTATATCCTCAACTGTCACTTTTTTCCTTCACACTATTTAAAATAATCAGCATAATTTGAACCCCGATAAAATATAACCGCCACTGCTCATCGTAACTTCGGGATGAGTCCGTTCCGGCAACACCTGATAATCCCTTAGGAAATTATTCGAAAGTCTTAGCGACACGAAGTCCAAATTCTTCTTCAAGTAAACGTATAACTCCTCGAGCGGTTCGCGCATCAAATGGAACACGACGAATGTCCTCGAGCCGTTCAAAAACTGCACTAATTCCTTAAATATATTTACCGGGTGCTCCTTACAAGTTATAATCAACCCATCGACTTTATTCTCCAATATTTTACAGGCTTTTTCATTATCGTATTGCCAGCAGGGTTTCTTCGGGGGATTTTCTGATTCGTCGGCTTCTAATTTCCGTTTCACACCGGTTTTTAATAATTCTGTTGTGTCATCATCGTTATGTTTTTCTGTACAAACATTATCTTTCCCTTGATAGAAACACCGCAGCACGGAATAAATATTCACGTTAACGCACCTTTCCAATTGTTCCTGCGGAAATTGCATCGCCAACACTGCGTTCTTTTGACATTCGTTCCCTGGATGCATGTGCACTAGAATACCATCCGTGTTAGGCCCGATCGCATTTAAAACTGCCGCTGTTACTAATCCGGACGTTCCACTGTCGTATAATAAAAAATTACCGCCACTTTGCACGTTACCGTAAGTCAAAAGCTGCGATAAATCGTCAATGCGTAATCCTAATATCTTCGGAGCGTCTTGTCGATGGAACATCTGCACTAGTAACCGAATCGAGGGCTTGCGGAACTGAACATATTCGAAATACTTCTTCTCCTTCTTTTTCATATATTTCTCTTGGCTAAATTCAGTTTTGGCGGCGAACGTCTTGGAGCTGTTGATTAATTTCCCGACGATATCAGCCGAACTCAACGATTCATCTTTTAATTTCGTTATTTCTTCTTTCGTCATCGTTTGCGAAGTGCCGTCATCCGTTATGTTTCTATTATCTTTTCCGGATAATTCAACATTTAATTGCGATATTGTAGTCAGTTGTTCGACTTTCTCGAGGCTGTAGAGTTTCTTGCTGTCCTGTTTCGGCTTCATTTGGAACATAGTTTCGTATTTTTCGCCGACAACCTTATCTACTTCGATTAGAAAACTCCCCAAAGGTAAATTACCTTTAGCTTTCATTTTATACAATTTAGTATAACGTTGTCGCTGTACAATCACATAGTCTCCAGGTTTAATTATTTGGGACATGTTTTTACATGGAAATTAGCGTAAAAACGCTATAAACTTCTGAATTTGCTCTAGAAAACGTTCGTTCAAACACATGCGTGTATTCAAAGTGGGGTTATGTTATGTCTGTTTGTCTGTCAACTGTAAATAGTTGGTGGTATTGCAATTGATGCCAATCGTAAAAATATTCTCCGACTATTAATTATAAAAATACTATTTTTAAAGAAATCAATTTTATTTTTTCGTTTATTTATTTTAATTGTACAATATAAATATATTAACAAGATAAAATATATTATTAAGATCTAAATTATGCAACATTATTACAAATGCCAACCCAAATCTTATAATACGGAGTGATCAACTCAAGACGCCCTTTAGTGACAAAATTTTACAGCTGACTAGGGTATTTTACTATTCTATTATTGGCTACCTCGACGCTTCTTGTTATTGTTTACATACAGATGACAGTTGATCACGTTGTATTAAAACCTTATAAAAGTAACCATAAAACAGTAATTATGAATAAAAGAACAGAATATGAAATTAAAATGAATAATTTATTACAAGATACTAAACACATACTATTAATATTATCAAATGATCCTACAAAAAATATTAAAAACTAAATAACGACTTCATAAAATCTTAGAAAGAAAAAGAAATTGTAGAAACTTTAAAAATTCACAAATTCACCTAAAATTTATGAATTACCAAAATTACATAAACTTAATATTCATTACAATTACAATGTATCAAAATTCCTAGCAAACTCCATTTGAAACAATATTGTAATAAAAGCAAATTATCACATAAAAAATTCTTTTGAATTTAAAAAAAATTATCGACAACATAAATATTATTAGTAGTCATATTTTACTTGTTGACTTTTTTGGGTCATTTAGACGATCAGTACTGCTACGGACTTACGAAGGCCTATTTATATGACGGTGGCAGCACAGGCTTTTGATCTGCGACAAATCTTAATCTCCATGTCGAAAATAAATTGGGAAATCAAGGAAGTTATGTCGCAACACAATACTTACATAGACATCATCTTAAGGGTAAGAGAAAAAAACATTGACGTTTGACGTTTTACATGGACATTTGACGTTTGACATTAACATTTGACAGTAACATTTGACATTGATTTTTGACGTTGACATTTGACATTGACATTTGATGTGGATATTTGACATTGACATTTGACATCGACATTGGACATCGACATTGGACATCGACATTTGACATTGACATTTGGCGTTGACATTTGACGTTTGACATTGACATTTGACATTAACATTTGACATTGACATTTAACATTAATTTTTGACGTTGACATTTGATATGGACATTTGACGTTTGACATTAACATTTGACATTGATTTTTGACGTTGACATTTGACATCGACATTTGAGATTTGACGTTTGACGTTAACATTTGACGTTTGAGATTGACATTTGACATTGACATTTTACATTAATTTTTGACGTTGACATTCGACGTTTGATATTGACATTTGCGTTTGACATTGACATTTGACATTGATTTTTGACGTTGACATTTGACATTGACATCGACATTTGACATCGACATTTGACATCGACATTTGACATCGACATTAGACATCGACAATTGACGTTTGACATTTGACGTTGACATTTTACATTTAAGATTTTGCGTTTGACATTGACACTTTAACTTGTTTGCAAATTTGTAGGAGATACAAATTTTTACCATGCGTCTGGAGCAAGTCAATGCCAAAGTTTATATTTCTAACGAGGTTCTTACAGTGCTCTGGGAGAACATAGCCCATATTATCACACACACTTTAGTGCAGGGGTAATATTTTTTCGTTCTAACGGAATAAGATCGCTTCTGAATTTAGTATCCAGATTTTCAGAAGCCAAAAAGTGTTCGAACGGAGGCAGGGCGCTGATGCAATTGGATTTCACGCAATTTCTATCGAAATTCGAGAAAATCTCGTCGCTACGTCCAGTGCCACATAAAGAATATGTCGAGCATTACGTTAAAGCGTATTATCTACCCGAAAACGAGTTGGAAAAATGGATCAAAGAGCATGGGGTAAGTTGAAATACCGACGTTTTTTTTCCGGGGACTTCTGATATCTCTTTCTTCTAACATTCCAGGAATATTCCTCGAAACACTTGTTAGGATTAGTCAGCTGCGTTTGCCAGAACAATAAAAAGTCCAAGCAACGGTTATTACAAATAGTTGACGATTTAAAATTCTCAAGATAGCGTTGGGACCCTTTTATTATTCTAAACGATCAATAATAATAAAACACTATTATTATTGTAAATATTTTGCTATCGAATCTCTCTTTAAACAGATATTTCACTGTGTAATATGACAGATGACAAGTGACAGGTGACTGATGACAGGTGACAGATGACAGATGACAGATGTACCTAGTAATTAATTCAAAATAAGGTCTCGTATGTATGCGTTACTTTGTTTTTTCTTGAGTTTGTTTTTTTTTTTTTTATTTAGTGATGATATTGTATCTCTGATTTTAATATTAATTCATCATGTACTTAATTTTATTACAAGATTTTATGATGTATATATTTATAACAAGACGCAGTAGGTTAAGTGTAACGACAATTTAAAGAAATTTGTTATCGTATAATTTTATAAACAAAAAAGCACGTTTTGTTAAATAAAAAAATATTTACCCTATACAATCTGATTCTTATTTATTTATTACAAAAACATATTAACTAAAAATATATTTATATATTAGAAAGAAAAAAAACAAAAGAAATTTTATAGGTAGGTAACAATTTAGTTGAATATCTTTTCTTATATTATTTCATGATTATTAGAAGACGGCAGAAATAATGTGAATGAGTTTTCTCATCGAAAAAAACGCAATTTGTCGACGAAAATTTAGAAAAATACGTAATTATTCGAACGACAATGAATGGTAGGTCAAAAACTTGTTTTTACGCACTTGAGATATTATTTTTCACTATTTAGAGCGTCATTCCACCACTAAAATCGCCGCTTTATGATTTATTTAGTGCGGCCATCTATCGGAAAATAACGTAAACCTTTAACCGTATCTTATTTCCACATCATTTCTGTTTTAGTTTTAAATTTCTTGAATTCTTATTGTAAGTATTTCATTTATAGTTTATTACAGTGCTTTTACATTATTTTTAAGATAATAAAGGTTGTTATTTAATTTTATTGTTGAAAAAATGAGCTTTTTTTAAAAAACAAAGAAAATTGCTTTCTTTTCCTGAAGTGCTGCCATCTATCAGAAAAGTGATTCACTTTTAAACTTAACTTATATATTTTCAAACGATTTCTTTTTTTTTTACTATTTATTAATAGCACAGTGCTGAAACCACGCCAGTGATTATATATAAGCAGATATGCCAACAGCCACTTTATCATAATAGTACTTATATCTACAAATCTAAATTTATGTTTTATCAGATTTATTTTAGCATTTATGAAAACTTGACTATAGCATCGTACTCTAGCGCAGAGTGGCACATTTATTCAATTTATAATTTGTTTGTGTGTATATTCTGAACATTTCATTTATGTAAGTATTAGATAATATTTCTATTCTTTAGGATTTCTAGCGAGGATATGATTTTAGCAATTCAATAAGAGATGTCGCCCTAATATCAGAAATTATTGGTAGAATCTTAATTATTTTCTTTATGTAATGCAGAATAACTAGTTCAAATTCATAGGAAATAAAAACACCTCAGAATAATATTTGTATTTTTATTTATCTTACGTATTTACAAATCTTAAAAACTTACATTCTTCTTATATAAATAAAATACGTGTTTGTGAGTGAATATCAAGAGAGAAAATGGTAAGGATTTAATGTAAAAAACGGTCAAAGGTCAAATCAAACGAGATTCACGTTTTATCACATCTCACGCGCGTGCGAAGAATTCGATTTTGCTATCACAAATCGTGCACTCCCAAAAATTTACGTCGTAACTGTCAGAAGTTATTATAATTTACTATTTTCCATGCGATTTCTGTTGTACGGGGTTCTGCTAATTGTAGAAACTGCCATTTCATCGGCCGTAGTGCAAATGTTGTTATCGTGGCCGAAATCTTTTTGCGTCGCATCCGGTTTTGGTCCTTCCATGAAGAATAGTGTGAAAAAGAAGAGGATTGAACCTAAATAATAAAAAAAGGGATAGAATCCAAAGATAGATGGCGTTAATAGCAGCTATGTGTGAATATTGTAAATGAAGCGAATAAGTTATTCTCAAGTTGTGATGTAATGATGTAACGCGCCTTCATTCTTTCATACACACTTTATAATATGAAAAAACGCGTTGCGTTCACGACATGGCTTTTTATTTTCACGGTTGATATATCTATAAGAGAAAAACTGATATTTACACATTTGGTACTTATACAGTCTGTTTGCTTTTAGCTGTTACCCAAGATATCTCGACTGTTGTTAGAGATACGACAAAATGTTAAAGAAGAAAAGTTGTTCTATATCTGATTCCCTATTATATGCCTTAGAATAAAAAATAATTCAGCATCAAATGTGTTAGAAATAGCAAATACATAGAAAATTTTAAATGGAATGTACAAAATTTTATTACCTATTTTAAAACTCTAAAAAATTCTCTTTACAACGATATATCATATGTCACAGCTATCTAATCATTTAAAAACATAAATTGGAAATTTTGGTACAAATGCACGCTTTGGTAGATTAAAGCTTTATTCGATAACGTAGGCGGTGAAACAAATGAAATTATTTGTCAGCTTCCAGTTGAACAATGATCCTTAATACTTTCTTAACAACGTATGCTATTCCATGTAAGTATGTATAACATAACAACATGAACACAGAGTAACAATAAATTGAATTTAACATTTCAGTTCCTACATCTATAGTTTTTGTTCAACATGATATTTGCCATAAATTCTCGAGATCTGGGTATTAAGTTTCGTATCGTTTTATGCAGCATGTATTGTTATTTGGCCACAGGCCCACAGTGGTCGGAAATGGAGTTCTAGGTGGCTAAAGCGTTTTCACAAATACATAATTAATGGGAAAAAGCTTAACTCTGGTAATGGTTTTCGAAGTCGCCTTTTGAAATCATTTGGAAATACATACAAAAGAACTGCTCAACAAGAATTCTCTACTGGCGAAACTACAAAACCCGAAATTAAAAAGTTTTCTTCAAAAGTATTCCAAACATCATGTTCCCGATGAAAGTACCTTGTGGACCAAATATACACCGAAGTAATAGCCGAGATTCGCACAATTTAATTTATTTTGAAGTGGATGAAACTACAGATTCTTGCTAGGGCTAGGGAGTTAACAGTACAGGTTGGCAATACATGTTATGTATGAATTTTGAATTTGAAATCAGGGTTAAGTTACCTTAGTATTTTGACGTTTTAAGTTTCTTGGGAGTTTTGATACATATTCAATAATAATAAGGACAATGGAGAGTTCGGCTCATACTACAGAGGTTGCCCAACAAGTTATTAACAATTTATTACCTGTAAAATCTTCCGAAAGTTGATTTAGAAAGAATATGTATATAATTAAGAAATTGTCGAACGAAATTTCTGTCATCTGTCATTGTCTGT
Organism: Cetonia aurata; assembly: GCA_949128085.1. Taxonomy (NCBI): domain Eukaryota; kingdom Metazoa; phylum Arthropoda; class Insecta; order Coleoptera; family Scarabaeidae; genus Cetonia; species Cetonia aurata. The sequence continues at coordinate 2,933,134 of OX421889.1, forward strand.
CATCGAATATACAATTAATTACAGAAATGTCAGTAAGTCAAATATATATGTTGCCAACCTTCAGTGATTTTTTGCCGGCCTAGGCCGGAGAATGGTATGTTTCCGGCCGATTTAAAGTAATCCAAAATCAGTGTTCCTGGACGGAAGCGCAAACAAATAAATATTAATGTTGTCCGATGCTGCTGCTTACATGTGTAAAGCCTCAGCTAATTTATAAATATTTTTTCCTAATTTAATCCATACTACTTGTTTGCCTCTTGGTATTAATAGAGTTGCCAAAGAAGGAAGAAACCAATTCCCTCTTGTAAATAAGTTAATTAGTAACATAAAAAGGATTTTTGTAAAAGCCATTGCGGGTTCAATTTTACAAGAACTCGTTTCCCGATTTACCGTTACCACCACAACCAGTAGCTACTAGGTGGAGCACATGGCTAAATGCCACAATTTATTATTCAAAAAATTATCAAAATATTAAAAACTTCATTTTTGCATTGATCTTTAATACTCATAAAAAAAAATGCTTATAACTTGTGAACTTTTCAACTTTCCACTTTTCCAGTTTTAAACTTCTAACCTTCTGCAAATTTGATTTGGAAAACGGTTTGGCGAATGATTTGACAAACGATTTGGCAAACGGTTTGGCAAATAATTTGGCAAACGGTTTGGCAAGTGATTTGACAAACGGTTTGGGAAATGATTTGGAAAACGGTTTGGCAAATGATTTGGCAAACGATTTGGCAAACGCATTGTCAAACGATTTGGCAAACGGTTTGGTAAGTGATTTGGCAAACGGTTTTGCATATGATTTGGCAAACGCTCTAACAAACGGTTTGGCAAGTGATTTGGCAAACGGTTTGGCATATGATTTGGCAAACGCTCTAACAAACGATTTGGCAAACGGTTTGGCAATTAATTTGGCAAACGGCTTGACACATGATTTGGCAAATGGTTTGGCAATTGATTTAGCAAATGATTTGGTAAAAGGTTTGACAAATGATTTGGCAACCGACAAGTGACAGTTGATTTGGCAAACGGTTTGGTAAGTGATTTGGCAAACGGTTTTGCATATGATTTGGCAAACGCTCTAACAAACGATTTGGCAAACGGTTTGGCAATTGATTTGGCAAACGGTTTGACACATGATTTGGCAATTGATTTAGAAAATGATTTGGTAAAAGGTTTGACAAATGATTTGGCAAACGATTCGGCAAGTGATTTGGCAAATGATTTGACAAACGGTTTGGCAAGTCATTTGACAAACGATTTGGCAAAAGGTTTGGCAAATTATTTGGCCAACGGTTTGGCAAATGATTTGGTAAACGGTTTGACAAATGATTTGGCAAACGATTCGGCAAGTGAATTGGCAAATGATTTGACAAACCGTTTGGCAAATCATTTGACAAACGATTTGGCAAACGGTTTGGCAAATGATTTGGCCAACGGTTTGGCAAATGATTTGGCAAACGGTTTGGCAAACGACTTCACAAGTGACAGTTGATTTGGCAAACGGTTTGGTAAGTGATTTGGCAAACGGTTTTGCATATGATTTGGCAAACGCTCTAACAAACGGTTTGGCAAGTGATTTGGCAAACGGTTTGGCATATGATTTGGCAAACGCTCTAACAAACGATTTGGCAAACGGTTTGGCAATTGATTTGGCAAACGGTTTGACACATGATTTGGCAAATGGTTTGGCAATTGATTTAGCAAATGATTTGGTAAAAGGTTTGACAAATGATTTGGCAAACGATTCGGCAAGTGAATTGGCAAATGATTTGACAAACCGTTTGGCAAATCATTTGACAAACGATTTGGCAAACGGTTTGACAAATGATTTGGCAACCGACAAGTGACAGTTGATTTGGCAAACGGTTTGGTAAGTGATTTGGCAAACGGTTTTGCATATGATTTGGCAAACGCTCTAACAAACGATTTGGCAAACGGTTTGGCAATTGATTTGGCAAACGGTTTGACACATGATTTGGCAAATGGTTTGGCAATTGATTTAGCAAATGATTTGGTAAAAGGTTTGACAAATGATTTGGCAAACGATTCGGCAAGTGAATTGGCAAATGATTTGACAAACCGTTTGGCAAATCATTTGACAAACGATTTGGCAAACGGTTTGGCAAATGATTTGACAAACGGGAAAAACTGGAAAAGTGGAAAGTTGGAAAGTTCACCAGTTACAAAATTGCACATTTTTTTATGAATATTAAATACCATGACAATAATATAAAAATGTGTTTATAAGAGCCATATCAGATAAACACAAATGCTTCCCTTTTGCGGTTTGAACCGTCGCGTCTTAAACCCTTCTTTGAAAACTAATAAATCAAGGAAGGTCGCACGATTTTCATAAACAATTTACCAAATTTATAGTGGACATAAAATATACATTCAAAACACGAGCGAATAAAACTACCTATCTTCCATAAATACAAGGTGAGTTTGCTTGTAAGTGGTAGTAGTTTTCGATGGGGTCTTTTTTAAGTCTAATACTTACTGATACCGTATGCTCCAGCGTAAAATATATATAAGCTCTCCCTGTATCCTACGATTTTGGAAATCGGGTCGACCAAGATCGGTAGATTCCCCCCAATATTGTTCATGACGAATAAAAACATGCCTACAGTCGTCGACCTGACACGTACAGGCACTATTTCGACCAAGATGGCGAAGAGAATTCCGAACCACATTTCAGCTGAAATGATGTAAATGGATATTATGCGTTGAAGTTAAATCGATTTCCCAATTTACCGAAGAAATACGATAATCCTAAGGAGATCATAGCCCAGGTGGGGTCGAAATAGACGCTTCCGAAAGCCCCAGGTGTCGAAATTAATTGGCTTATCGATAGGACAGCCACCCTGGATCTGATACCCATTTTCGCCACGAATTTATCAGAAACCACGCCACCTACGACCACTCCAATACTTCCTATGACTATGGTGACTGCGAATAACCACCAGCCCAGATCATAATCTGGGTAATAGGTTTCGTAATATAAGTCGCAGTTGTATGCGAAGCACATACCACCTAAAATTTTCCTGTTCAGAATTTATTCGTCCAAAATCCTTAACTGGAAACTTACCACAATGTCTTATAGAAGCTGCAAGGCATAGGAATACCACTCTAGGCTCCAGTATAATCTTCCAAATTGACAACTTCTTAGCCTCACCCGATGCTTGAGCAGCTGCGTCTTCTCCGATGGATTTTCTTTCTGGTTCACGCAACGTTAATCCTGTTAAAATCGCTATGATCAAAGCTATAACTCCTGCTCCGTAATAGGTGATCCTCCAACCCTGAAACCCGATTGTTCAAATCGAAAATCTTTAACATCTGAAGAGGAGATTTACCAAATTCCATATATTGAGATGTGGGATGTATCTTCCAACCGGGAAAGCTATACCGTAGCCTCCGTAGATACCCCAATTGAAAAGTGACATCACCAAAGCACGTTTTTCCTCTGGGAAGATATCAGAGAGGATACCAGTCGCTAAAGGATTGCATCCAGACTCTCTACGATGCAAAGATTCGTGTGAAGTTGTAAGTATTTTAGTGGGAAATGCTTACCCAGCGGCCATTATCATCCTGAGCAATACCAATTGCCAATACTCATTGACGGCCCCACAGATAGCGATGGCCACAGCAAAGACAACGGTGCAAACCGTCAGCATCCTAACTCTATTGTATTTATCAGCGGCAAATCCTAAAATCACCCCCACTATGGTAAAAACCGCTATGAAACTGGGCCCGGCTAGTATTTGATAATCTAAACCTAGTCCGTTGTACGTCCATTCGCAATAATTGGTGTCGTTGGTGTTGAATTCGTAACAACTGGAAGGTACAATTGATTATTTAGTTAGCAGGCAATTGAACTTTCACCTTTCTGAACTGTTAGCGCTGCGGCATTCCTTCTTGATGCCAGTATGTTCATAAGCTGTAGCGTTGAGTTGGCAGGAGATATCTCCGTAGTGAAGATCCATGGCTATTGCTTTCGACGTGACACCAATTAAGTAATGGCCCAGTTCGCCGGTGATGTACCCTATGCACATTATGCCCAGAGCATAGGGTTCGTATAAAAAGCTTAGTTTCTGGAACAGGTGCCTCATTTCTGCGAAAATAATAAAGGAAGATTGTTCTATTAGCCTTTCCAGAACAAAATTACGACTGCAAATTCATTTAGGTGTTATACAAGTTCGTTAGTGTTGAAGGCAAATATTGTTCTAGGAGGAGCAGGCGATTAATTTCTGTCAAAATTAAAAAAAAAGAAAGGTTGTTCTATAGGCTTTCCTTAGCAAAATTGCAAAGAAAACCCATTTAGGTGTTGTGGTTGAAGACAAAGTAGTTATTTGAATAACAGTAATTATTTGAAGGAACATGAAAATTATTACTTGAATAAGAATATTTATTTGAATAATAAGAATTATTCGAATGATAAATCATTATTTGAATGACGAATAATTATTTGAATGAGAAATAATTATTTGAATGATGAATAATTATGTGAATGATGAATAATTATTTGAATGAGAAATAATTATTTGAATGATGAATAATTATTTGAATGATGAATAATTATTTGAATGAAGAATAATTATCTAAATAGTTATTTGAATAATGAATGAAATAAATGTTACCTTTCGTTATTGAATAATTGAATAATGAATAAGAAGTTATCTATTATTTCCGAATAAGAATAACGACGTTATTCATTTCTTTTTATTATTAATCTGAATAAATTTTGCCCAACCCTGTGGGAAAGTTATTCAGAATTGTTTTAATCGAAGTCTTGTAGTTGATTTTCAACAGAATATCTGATAACAAATAAACTTTGATCGCTGATTCATTACAAATTAATTTAGGTCTCAAAATGATGAAGGCAAATCTCTCAGAAGAGAAAACTATTAAAGATTATATTTATCCCAAAGGTTGGTAATTAGATAAATTTACATTAAATAAAAATTATCAATTTTTAATAATTTCATTTATTTCACGTAGATTAAAGTAAATTCCACAATACCAAACATATTTTATTTAGAAGGTTGGCCCACTAATTGTTAAAAAAAAAGCGCGCTGGTAGTCCCGTGATTCACTCTCAATTTTAACGGGTGTAAAAACTTGCGGTTGTAATGTGAATGTCTCTAATCAAGGTTAACAGGTGCAATTTTATTGTCAGCAAATTATCATAGTCTAAAAAGGTTTCGCGTAATTTGAGGATGATTTGTTTGGACTTCTATTAATTAATTTGTTCCCATTTAATCAATCTCTGGTTTATTTCTCGCTGTGTATAGTTGAATGTTATCACAGGAGAAACTACCAATCTTTTGGGGTTAGATAATCTGTGAGTAATATATGTACAAACAAAAAAGATTGAAGAAGCAAACGATTTTTTTACTTGTTTTGCATTAGGCTATCCAAGCTTATGTTTGTATTTTTATAAATCTTAAACTATTCATAAAAACTAAACATTACGTAATGTCAAGGAAACACACGCACAAAATCGTTTAAATCAAGTAACCGGTTTTTATTTTTAAGTCATTTTGAATTGATTTCCGATTTGTGCGTTAGTACAATCTCTTATTTGCATTATTAGAGGAAGCAACTTGGGAGAAATATTAAAGGTTTTTTTTTATCTTCTTTAGGAAATGAAAATTGTGGATTATACATATATGTGTTTCTAACAGATAATACATATGGATTTCTAGAAATTTAGGGTGTGAGTCATCAAATGAACACCTGGTATGGATCGACAAAAACTTTTCTTTTACTTATCTGTAAGTTGTGTTTAAAAAAGGACTAACTAAGTTCACCTAAACCTCATAGAAAAACAGTGAATCGAAGTGGGAATGCAATGACCTTGATCTACCTTGAAATCCTTTACTATTATAGTATGAAATTACTGGAAAATTTGCCGGTATTTTATGACTAATTTATTATCTTGTAAAATCCCTTTACGCTATTTGAAATTAATAAAATAATAAATATTTAATAGGTTTTGCAAAGATTGTATAAATCGTTTATTTACAAGTGGAAATATGATGATTTGTTTTCACCTTTTAAGGATTGCAATTTCCAGTGTAACTTAATAGGTACTAGATAATTTATAATGATAGGAAAAAAGGATTCAAGTTTTCCTTAATGAATCGGAATATACTAAAAACTACAACTAGCAACTAATACTAAAAAAATAATATATGTATTTTTCAATTGTATTCCTTAATTTTTTTTTTTTTGAACTGTCTGAGATAAAGTCTCCAAAAACACTGCAACCTCTTATTTTTTTTGTATGATATCTCACATTTCCATTAAATTATACAAAATTACAAATACGTGAATGATTGACTTTCGATTCATGACATTTTGTAGATACAGGCAGGCTGTCCCACCGAGGACTGGGTCTTTGATTACAGCCCTATTTGTCATTTTAGAAAGAAACATTTTCTACAAAAATGTTATAGAATCCAATGCTGCATCACTTAAAAATATATTTGACTATACAGAGTGTCCCAGAAATAGACTTCGTTATTTTAAATGGAACATCCTATATATTATTTCATTTTTCAATTCTACGCAGAAAAATAATATGACTTCATATAAACTACTATAGGTTTATCTTTAATAATAATGTTGTTATTTACTCTCTTGTCAAAAGCGGTCCCGATGCAGAGCATCGGTTAAGAGTCGGCGTAGTTTATATTTGCATTTGTTTTAGACATTCATATTTTAAATACTATACATACATATTTAGTCTGATTCAACATTGAAATTAAAATCGATGTAATTGTATACAGATGTCCACCATAGTCCTGAATAGTCCTGAACATTTGCTTAACTTTAATCCAAGGTAAATTCAAACAGAAACTAAAATTGCAAAAAAAAACATTCTAAATAACCAAGCCAAGGGTACGGATGAGGCCCTAAGAGAGAGAGGAGCCATGAAATCGTTACATATCGATAGAATCAAGTATTGATAATAAACAGATTCAGGTACTTGGCTTACTGGATGAAGGTTTCTGTTACGAATAAATAAATCACTTAATAGCAGAGTTATGAATATTTTGTGTTAGAACATCCTGTATATTAAATAATATCTAAGAAATCGAAAAGAAATACGTATTTTCGGCATTTCTATTAGTCACGAATATTTGACTGAACCACAAATATTTCTGCATCTATTTAATTATGTTTGTAATGTTACAAATCACGATTAAACATAAAAAAAAAGGCAGAACGTTTTTTTTTTTCGTTTTAACTATTTCTTTGTTTCATTCATCAAATAGAGGCCAATTATTAAATTCCGGTTTAAAAGCTACCGAAACGTTTCCCTCTTTGCCAATGTCAAGGCCAAATTGTGAGCGTTCAATGTTGCCTTCATAAGAAACAGATGAAAAAAAAAATCGCTTTACTAAAATATGTCAATGAAAGTCAATCTATAGGTTTACTTTAGTATTGTAATTCAACGGTCGATTAATAGATAAATAGCTAGTTCGTTTTTTTTTTTAGGTCAAATTGTTTTCTTTATTATATTAAATTAGCCAGAAATGCACATTGAAACGGCAAAATTATATAGCAAAAATGCAATTTCATGCCTGGTGAGTTCATTGTATTGATAAAATAGCGTTTTTCCTATATTATGTATTATGAAAGTAAATTCTTGTGAATTACGAAATTATGAATTGTATTTAATAGGCAAACTCTAAGGGATACGTTATTATGTATTTTATAGCTATTAGATGTAAGTTGATTGTCACTAAATTCTAAATCCTGTTAATTTTATTTAATAATATAATTTGTCACATTGTCCTTGTTGTATATTTTTTTAGTTTGTAAGGAATAATGATGTTTTGTGATGGGTTTCGTATTTATATAAAATTTCGAAGAATGCTGTCATGTGCATAGATTTTGTTGTGAGTAAATCTTTTACCACTAAGAAAATTGAAAGTTTTAATTGAAGAGAACTTTTGTTTCCATGAATTTTCTTAACTAGAGAATATATTTGCTTAGTCCAAGTAAATAGAGAATGCAGCTTATTGTAAATGCACAGCAATGGGTGGGATTTATTTAATATAATAAATAAATGTTAGAATCGGTTAGAGTGCAGGTTCTATTTACACAATGGTTTCATGAATACTTTATTGCGGAAGTGGAAAGATATTTGGAAAAGGAAGAATTACCATTTAAAGTGCTGCTGATACTAGACAATGCTCCTGGGCATCCTGTGTCACTAGGCACAGAAAATAAAAATGTTGAAGTGGTTTTTTTACCACCTAACACGACCTCATTGCTTCAGCCCCTTGATCAAGGTGTCATTAGATGCTTTAAAGCCATATATATTCGACAGGTTTTCGAAATGCTGTATAGAATGGCTAACGAATGCTCTGATATCGGGCTCATGGAATGCTGGAAGTCATTTACAATTGCTGACGCAATTCTATTTATCAAAGGAGCGATGGAGGAATTAAAGTCAGAAACGATAATAGCATGTTGGAAAAATCTGTGGAATGACATCGTTCTTAGTTCTGAAGACACACATGATAATAATTCACATCTAACAACGATATTTAACATACCGCAGAAAATAGATGCAGAAGGATTTAACGATATAACCAAAGAGGAACTCAGTGATTACATAAACGAAGAGGATCAAGTATTCACCAACGAGGAATTGGTAGACCTTGTGAAATCTTCTCCAGAAGCGAGTGACGATGAGGACGAGGGTCAACAAGAACCGCCAGCATGGACGCTTGAACATTTTTCAGCGATATTTCGAAGTGCTCAAAAATTAAAAGAACAGATAGTAGAATATGATCCAATAATGGAACGCAGTATAAAAATTACTCGCACTATAACAGACGCCTTGAAACCTTTGGAGGATTTGTTTATTGAAATGAAAAGACAAAAACGACAACTACCAATAACAATGTTCTTTGAAAAAGTCGACAAAACTATCGATAATGCACAACCATCAACATCGTTTGCTTCGGATCTAAGTAAACAATCGATTGCTAACTTGGACTTGGAGGAAGGTGAATGAATATGTAGCTCACGATGATAAAGTTTTTTTTGTTGTGTATGTAAATATGTACTATATGTACATATGTATGAACTTATATATTTATTAGACTTAAATTCTATTTGTGCCTCAGAATATTTATTTATTCATTGTTTATTTATTTTAAATAAATATTATATAACTTATTTTTTCTTGTTTCATTGTTTTAACTTTGCTTCATATTTCATATTGTATTCGGAAACAAAGCGTTCGCTACTATCCGCGGTTTTCAGTATCCGCGGAAGAGCACAGAACCAAACCCCCGCGGATATGGGGGTACTACTGTCCTACTATTCTTAAAAACATATAAAAAGTTATTTAATTCGAGAATTCTAATATTTTAACACACAAGACTAATGCTTTTAATGCAAATTCTTAAGTATGGAGACTAATAATAGTTTCATCTAAGACTGCTAACCTCTTACGTCAAGATTATGCTGTTAAGACAATTTTTTCTTGCCTTAAGCAGTTTTTGTCGTGCGGATACTCAAAGCGTAGATTTATTTGGTCCAGGACAAATTTATTCAAGGTAAGCATGCATATTTCTGTGTGTAAGGAAACCAGTCTTTACAACCAACTCTTTTTTATTGTGCACGTTTATTCGTGTTGTTCTATAAGTTTTGATTTCGCAGAAATGTTTGAAAAACCATCGCCCCAAGAGCCCTTTTTTTGCTTTAATGTAAAGAATGCTCGTTCTTATAAACAATTTTTGTCCCTTCGAACTATAATTTATTTACAAGTTCTCCAATAGAGAAAAATTAGCTATTAATCCCTACACCCTGTGTCTGCTCAGCTTGGAAATTGGTACTTATAAGCATTTTCGCAGCAAGCCGTAATAATGATAAACAGAATGTTTGCTTGTTACCAAAATAGTAATTGATTTTGTTATATATTGTGTATAATAAAATAATTTGTCGGATTTAACATTATACAAAAATATATTAAAATATTTACTGAGTTTAACAAATTCAACATTCCACATCTTTTCAATTTCAACTATAATCCGTGTTAACCTTCTATTTATTTGATCTTATTGGAATGTAAAAAAATCCTGTGTACCTAAATGCTATGTAATATATGCATGCAGTCTGTTAATTCTTCATACTATTAATTGTAAACATGGAAATTAAAATTTAGTATAATAATCCTATTTGAATTTACAGACAAAAGGGTCTATAATTTCTATTTCATTTAAATAAACAGCTGATTTAACGTTATATCTTATAAAAGCACATAACCTTACTGGCGTCCACCAACGAATATTTATTTATTAAAAAAAACCCACTTACTAACTCTAAATCCTTCCGTAACTCGAATAAGAATTCACTGAATCACTAATATTAATATCACATGTGCTTGAAATACGAACTAATTATCTATATTTCCTCGTTTCCTATTGTAATAAGTAAGCCATTACGGTATTCCGTCACAGCATCTTCGAGTGCAAACAATGGTTCTGCGGACAGTTCAAAAATTCGCAAGCAACTGTCTGGGTTTCGCTCGGAAGTTTTAGTTTTCTTCTAAACGGGCTTCCAGTTATGCCAGTCAATCTTGGAAGGACACAGTCGGTCCATGCATGTGTGTGTATAATACCTACCTAGAATATTTACCATTGGATGAACCGTGAAAAGAATGAATTGTTTAAAATGTAGTTATTTTATTACAATTACGTTTATGTTTTGCTAAAAAATAATTAATTTAGATATTCTTAATTAGACGCTGCATACAATTATCAGTTTCCCTTCAAGGATAATGTATTGGGACATAAGTTGTTACAATTAGGCAGAGGTTAAAATGATTGTTAGAATTTATTTAGGGTGATAATATAGTATCTAGTTCTAGTAGGAAGTAAAAATGATTGTATATATGTGAAACATTATTAAAATTATGAGTAGCCAAATTATGTTGACCTTTTGTTCATAAAAAGTAATAAAAAATCATATTATAATGAAATTAATTCACACAAGACAAGCAATTATGAAGTACCTTTAAATTAGGAGATACTGAAAAGAAGTTATAAACAACGCAATGTTTGCAAATTGGTAATTTATCCCTCAAACAAAGTGATATTAAATAGGTAATTGTTTTTTTATTTAATTGTGAAAATAGAAGCTACTTTCGCACGATTTATTAAATATTCCAGGAATCGGCAAAAACTTAGGTTAGGTGACATACTATTTATGGAAAAAAGTCATTCGAAAACGTTACGCAGAATTCTGTTTGAAGGTTGCATGCAAATTTTGTTTAACAACTATATCAACTGACAATGACAATCCTTGAATTCGGTTGATTGGTCCTGAAATAAGTTTGTAAATTCTTGCCTAGTTAACAGGGATAGAACTAAAAATAAAAATTTCACGTTGAGTTTGCAAGAGATTGTGTCTAGACGTATTTACAATAATTTCACTAACTATCACACTGACAAAAGTCAATGCTGGGTTTTCCACTATCACCAAACAACAATATATATAATACTATTGTTGTTTGGTGATAGTGGAAAACCCAGCATTGACTTTTGTCAGTGTGATAGTTATTGTTACACCAAAGGTTCCAAAACCCAATTACTGGAATAATTTCACGATTACAATAATAAATTTTAACCCAATGAACGATTCTAGAGTTTAGTTCAGGCTAGTTTCTAAATCTATCGACTAAAAAGTTGCATACCAAGCAAATGTGCAAGAAAAACTATTAAAATATGACTTTAAATATGCGTTTATGGTTAGAAAAATGCTGTTGTAAAAAAGAGTCTAGCCGAATAAGCATAGTGAACTGGCCCCCACAACGGATTTTTGAAAAAAGTTATGCATGGGCACTAACAAGTCATAAGAAGGTAATATAGGGGTATTTTACGCCCTGACTCCCCACTGACCTTGAAATAATCAGAAAAATGTGCCCCAAACAGGCCTATCTTTAACTTTTTTTTACTAGAAAACTATTCTCTTTAGAAAAACGGCGCTGCCGCCATCTGTTAGATATTGAACCGTAGTACATTATATATTTTTTTGAAAAAATTTCATTCATAAAATCAAAAAAAAAAATTATTTTGAAGTATTTAAAATTATGCATTTTATGGTTCCTTCAGAGTGACAATCACCAAAAAAATACAAAATATTACTAATTATATATACTACAACTCCTATAAGTTTGATTAAAAGATAATGGGTGCAACATACTAAAAAAAAAAAAAAATTCGAGTTATGACCATCTCTATGTTTATTATACCTATCTGCTGTTGTTAATCTTTTGTGCCTATAATAATCATAAGTCAAGTGATAATCATAAGAAAATACTAATAGTTATTTGCGTTCCGAGTTGAGATAAATATATTTTTTTATTCGAGGTGGCAGTTCGTGGCCCGAAGCGGAGCTGTGGACCACAAGTCACCGAGAATAAAAAAGAACTTACCCTACAAGGATGCGCATTAATTTTTTTGCGCCTCCGTCCAGAAACACTGATTTTGCATTACTATAAATCGGCCGGAAACTTACCATTCTCCGGCCTGGGCCGGCAAAAAGACCACTATTGGTTGGCAACACTATATTGGAATTACTGACATTTCTGCCATTAATTATAGATTCGATGACAGGTGACAGAATTTTCGTTACACAATCTCTTAATTAATTCATATTCATTCCATTTCTATTTTCGGAAGATTTTACAGGTAATAAATGGTTAATAACTTCACACACAACCTCTGTAATATGAGCTGGGGTCTCCATTGTCCTTATTATTGATGAATATCTATCAAAACTACCAATAAAATTAAAACGTCAAATCACTAAGGTATTTTAACTCTGATTTCCAATTCAAAATTCATACGTAATATGTATTGCCAACCTGTACTGTTAACTCCCTAGCGTTAATTTCTTTTGTTATTTACAACAAAATTAAGATTTGTCGGCTCAAAAAATAGTGTGTAACACACGGCCAGAAACTCTTTTGGGAGTATTCGCACTTGTGAGACCTCGGCTTCGCCTCGGCCCCACAAACCGTACTCACACTCGCAAAACGATAGTTTCTGCACGGAGAAAAATTTATTGTTAAGGTGGCACCAATTGACGCACATTGAACAACAATTTGGGGGTAAATATATGACAACAACAACCATTATTCAATACAACTTAAAACTTGTTGTCGAAAAACTTCGTTAGAACTGCCACAAAATTTGGAAGGATATATTCCCAAAACATGTTACAATCAACCAGTTGCTTGTTGTTTAACGAATCACAAAAATATGGTGTTTTCAACAAAATTGTGTGAAATACAGTATTAAAAATTGTTTATCACTACCAAAGCAACTTGAAACTTCAACAGCAAGTTGTGGATATTTAACAAACAATTGATTTTGCGTCATCATTTTCTACGTTTATATTGTCACTTGATTTTGATTTTTGTAATCGCAATTTCTGTTCAAAGCGAACAATATTTTAGTAGATTCACACACAATTTCGGTGCTGTCTTAAATGTAAGCTGTGGAGGGTTTAAATAAAATATCAGTATAGGATAACACATTTTTTTATTAATAATTAACAAAAAAATAAACAAGGTAAATTCTAAAACTGGGAAACACTAAAAATGAAGATTAAAATTTCAAATGTATCTAAGTCTTATTTTACAAATGTCTCAAGGCAACGTATATTCTAGATCGTTTTGCAACGTTTAAACAGGGGAAAACACTAGGTAATTTATCGAAAGGTTTAATGTACTCATCATTAGCAATCTGTACTTCGTACGCATAATATTCCATTCAGCTAGCTTCTCTGTAACAAAATTATCCATATCTAAGAGTCAGTAGACGTCAGAAGTGAGCCAGTTTTCTTCAATTTTAATACACTGTCGTTCTTTTACACAAAACTAATAAGCTAACACAACGTTACAACCGAAAATAAATGGCGTCGTCTACCCCGAGTCTGCTTCTTCAAGGCTATGTAAGACCAATGAAACACGGGGTTAGAATCACGTGATACTACTGTCCATGCCGGGACTTCCCGCATCACAAGTTGTAATATCGACAACGTAGGCGCTCTGTTGCCTCAACTACAATTGTGTGTAATGTAAATATTTCTTGACTGTACTGGTTTGAAAAATTGTGTTTACATCTACTTCACTTCATCGCACACGTTGTTCTGTATTTTAGACCTGAAATAACCACAACTATAATGTTATGGCCAAAGCGATTATTTGTACCGTAAAATATTTTAACACCAACAAAAGTGTTGTTGGTGGAACAAAACAAAAGTTTTGGAATATACTTACAAAACTTTACTGCAATACCAATTTATTTTTGAACCGATTGCAATGTAAGGACAATACTTTTTTTGTTGGATTTGCAATGTCATTTTTCTCCGTGTGGCCTAGTGATACAAATAACTATTTTTTCGCTACCACAAACACAACACTCAATAATTATACATTAATATTTAATAAAAATAAAAAAAAACTGACACATTTGTGACAGACAACATATGTAAACGTCAGTATAACTGACATAGCGACTGTGACACCATGTGTGGAAAGTTACTTGGTGCGATAGGTGACCTGCCGTGGTAAGTGGCTTTGCATGGTAACTGACCTTCCGCGGAAAAATTTATTTTTCGGTCCTTAGTTACAATCACACTACTCATTTCGTTACCTGGTTGTTTTACTTTCCATTACTGTCGACCTTTTGACAATGTAATATCAATTTACGAAAATGGTAGCGAGAAAATCCTACTATCTGCCATAGTCATAAAGCTTGTTTAAAAACAATGGTGCTAATATTAAACAAGCGAGTGACCATTAGTATTCCTATTGTATATATGTACGTATCTACTGCATTATCCACCTTTTATTTATCGTCACTAAAGTACCTACCGTTAAGTATAAAATTTCTAAGTTTCTTATCTTTTCAATCCAAAAATAAAAAATAATCAAATGTAAAAAAGTAAAAAAAATTATATACAAGTGTTGCTTTTTTCATCCATCAATTCTGCCAAATAAAATACAACTTACGAGAATTGGTAGGATCCAGTAAACAATATCTTTAATTGCTGCTGGAAAAATTTAATAATTTAGAAGACGTTGAATACGCGAAATAAGTCCGCCATTACTAAAACTAATTTTAGCATATGTTGAATATGATTCGAGGCAACATTTATTTGAAATTTTTTTTCAGAAAGGCAATAATAAATTGACTCGGAACCGTTGGATGTTAGAAATATTTTTTTTTACAAAAAATTTAAGACAGTAATAAATAAAAATGGGGGATTTTTAAAATTGGACAAAATCAAGAAAATTTTTAAAGGTGAAACAGTAAATGATTTCAATTTCAATTTAGAACGCATTGCAATATACAGAGTGATTTTAAATGATTGAGGATGCTTTGAATTTCCCGCTCTAGCTTTTAGGGTATTTTACATGTTCAAAATGGCTACAATGCTAAAATGGCAATCAGCTGTCAGCGTTGTGGGCGACTCGTTAGCACAGACATATTTTCATTAGTTATTCTATTTTTGCTATTTATTACTATTACTTCCATCATTTCTATTTGAAAGTTCTTTTTAGAGCTAGTTTTTTTTATCAGGGTTGACATTCAGGTATGTTTTGCAAAAATTTTAAGGAAAATTAAACTGAACTGAAATCTTTCATTTTTAGTATGCCTTTTGCAGTTGCACAGGACGCTTTTATTTTAAAAACACATTATCGGCGTGGTATTCACTAAGAGGGTTTTATCTATTTGGATTCTTAAAAACAAAAATATTCCAAAAACGACTTCACAACTTGGAGAAATACAAGCAGCCATCGAACAAGGCATTCAAAATATTAATGAAACTCAATTACAACATGTATTCGAGAATGTCAAAAGAGGAGTAAATTAATGCTTAGAAGCATATGGTGGTCATTTTAAACTTATTTTATGATCTTTTTCATTAAATTGTATATTGTTAAAATTGTTTTATTTAAAATTCGTGTTTCAATGTCAGCAAACTGACAAGACAATTATTGGATTAATTAAAAACGTCATTAAAGCATATGTATTTCATTATATTTCTATATCCGAAGCACCATAATATTTATTAGATCATATCACTACCGTATGAATCGTCCGTTTGGCACGCCACTGATAAGAAACATCAGCTAACCAACGCAATAAAAATTTTGTGTAGCGGGAAATTCAAACCATCCTCAATCATTTACAATCACTCTGTATATACATGCATAGGTATATATTGCAATGCATTCTAAATTAAAATTGAAGTTGAAATCGAGACTTATATTCCAGTTTCTAGAAACCATTTTTCTTAAAGTAGCTATTAGTTTCTTATTTTTTGATACAGTTTCAATAAAATACTCGCCTTTAATCCATGGAATATATATCCTTATATTTCCAAAGATGTTAATTAATTATATGCAATCATACAACTTTTCCCATTTCGCATTGGAAATTCAGTAGCCCCTTCTTTCTGGGAATTCCCAAACACTCACATTCGCCCTAGGTAGATATATTAAATTAGAACCTGTTTTTTGCGTATGACGGCTGTAGGCAGGTTCTGCGGATGCAAAACAGATCATCGTCTAGGCTTATTCTCAAACGATATAAATTCTTCAAAGAAGTTTCGTCAACAAGAAATGAAAGACTTGAAATCATGTATGGTCAGTTAATATAATATGCATAAATATATGTATGTATATTATTTCTTTATATGATCGGTTTTGTATAGCAAGGCCGGCGTTAACTACGTTGCATGGGATTACTTTCAATTTTAGCACAAACATTACGCGTGAATACTAGACCAATCTGGTTTAATTGTCAGGGATTTTATTTTATGTAAATTATTGTTGTTTTCCTGGTATGTAATACGTATCTATGCTAATTATTGTAAGTGTTGGTGTACTTGACAATATTTTTTTAAATATAAATTCTATTTTATGGACAAACAGCTCCTAGTTTTGGCAAATTAAAATTTCAACAGGCAAATATGACAATAAAAGAAGTTTTTCCTGTTTTATTGTTTATTGGTTATTTTGCAGTTGACGTAGTTTCTTCTGAACTTGTCTCGCCTTGCTTATATATCTTCTTATTATCCCTAATTCTTTCCACTCTCGCGATATTATTCATTTCATATTGCAAGTCATGAAAACGTATCATCCGTATCTGCAGGGCTACGTCGTAGCATGTCGAACACATGTTTATGTCAAACAGACCTATTAATATTTGTTGTTTCGTATCAGCAAATGTTAATTTCAAATATCCGAGCACAGTCTTACTTTAGTGCGAAAATATTGATTTAACGACTCACCCTTGTGTTGCACCAATTCTGTCATTTTTTTTCCATTTCGATGGAAGTCCTTCTTTTAGAAAAGTGTGTTTATATGCAGTTACAAAATCCTCCTTTCCCTTGTTCTCTGTTCTCACTTCTGCAGTTTCACCCATAGTTCCACTAGATTCTGCATTTATTCCAATAATTTCTCTTATTGTATCGGTTGAACACCGATTCTCAGCCATCGTCACTCTCTTACGGTTTCCTTTGGTCGCAATAACACCACACAGAAATGTTTCCCTCCAAAACTGTTCAACACGACTAACGGTTTTTCTTTTTCCACGTAAATATCTTGGGTGCAATCGAATACCACTTCTGAAATGTTATCTATTACGTCCCTGTTCACACGTCTCAGAAGTAACTAAACGATTCGTCACTTTTAATGTTTAATCATTCACTCTTGTTTACAACGACAACAACAACGTTTCAACGCTCAACGGCTCTATACAATTCTATTTTCTAACCATATATGTAATATTACTATATTGCTGATACGTGCTAAAAAATTCCGAAATCAAAGAGGGATGGATATATATCGGAAACTCCTACTTGTTCTTGACGTAACGTGCGCATGCGCGTAATTTTAACCGATTTTAACGTAATAAACATGAAAGCATCGTATAATAAGACACGTATGGCCAAATCGGGGAACAAAAATGAATCTGGGTACGCACACGCAATGACGTCACAATCCTTTTCATAAATCTTCATCGCCCATCCTTGTTTTTATCGCCCATCCTTGTTTTTAATGTAGGGCTATTGCGCTGTCGTGACGTAATTGCGTGATGTTTACTAGGCATGCGCTGCGCATTGCCATACGTGTCTTATTATACGATGCATGAAAGTTAGTTGACGTTGACAGTTCAAATTTGTGTTATTTGATTATTTATTTATATATTCTTGATTTACTCCTTACACTGAAACCATATTTATCGAAATGGATAGAGAACAATTATTATTTGGTGCTGCATCATTGCTTCAGCAAGTGCTTGTGGAAGATTCTATAATGCGTCCGAACCGTAATAGATTTTCCACCCAGGGTAACCCATAGATAATAAATATATATACGTATAATAGATGTGTACCTCCCATGTAATTTCACGCGGCACGAGCAAAGTTTCAAACCTTTTAAGACTGGTGGCGCGTAGCGTTAGTCAGCAAGAACTATTTCCAATACGCGGGAGATTTGATATTATTTACAATTAAGAAATTTATTGTTTAAATTTTTTTTTGCACTTAAATGAATGGTCATAGAAAATAAAATAAAAATTAGAACGAAATCGTTTATTGTGCGCACATAAATATATAACTATACAGTACAAATATTTGCAATACATAACCACAAATTAAAATAAATCGCTTACTTAATAAATACTACTTAACTAAATATATAAGTAATAATAAGGAATAATTATCATAATAATAAATAGTAATCATTGTAATTTAATTAAATTAAGATCGTGATGAAATTTTTAAATCACCTGTCACATTTTGTATGATGCACATTCCGTAATTGACAAGGGATCAAATTTGATACGGATTTGCTCATGTTTTCTAACGCTTCATACGGCTTGGTCTTCATAAAATCCTCTATGCGGAGAACCTTATCTTCTAGTCTTTTACAATTTTTTTTCAGGCACGCTTCTCGTTTTTGGAAAGATCTTGCTACTTTATATAAGCTGATAGCTTCTGGTGCAAACTTCGTCTTTCTTCCACCTGTTTTATTTCTAATTATTATCAACAATTCTCAACGCTGCATCGTAAATTGGGAATTTCCTTCGAACACTTTTTGTACCAACACATCCTTACGGGCAGCAATTTCTTAAGCCACCCATTATTGCAAATACGGATATTCACAATTATTACAGCCTTTTCACTCACAAATTACAAAGAGATAAAAGTAATTTCAAACGATTGAAAACGCACAAATTTCAAAATGACGGATGTGTATAAAATTTTCAAACAATGTTTTTTTTGTTGTCGTTGACGACGCGTCATCATACTTCAATCTTATTGGTAAAAAAATCGATACTAGCGCTGAAGCGTTAGTCAGCAAGTACTAAACCGTGCCTACAAGATACAATACAAGGTAAACAGGCGTGGGGTAACCATAATCTTTTGAGGTCAAAATAAAAGAACATCCAAACGTAATACACACTTTGTCGCCTTCTTTATTTTACGTGTTACTTCACAGTTATTCAATCAACCGTTTAGAAGTACCTTGGGTATCTCTTAGGTGGCGTGCGGCGGCAATTTAAAATGTCATTTACATCGTACGCCATTTAAGTGACACTCAAAAGTACTTCCAAACGGTTAAATAACTGCAAGCATTGTATTATCGTATAGTCAAAGCACAGTTCCCTGCTTTTAGTTTAAATGTATACATACACCCCACGGTGAAATACACAATAAAAGACCTATAAACCTAACTTACCTAAACTATTGCCAATTTAACATAAACTATAGTAAACTATTATCCCTATTGATATCTCACGAAAACTATATAAGATGTTACGTGATCTTTTTCTATAATGCCTCTATCTTCATTCGTTCCCGAGTTATGAGATAGTTTTAACTAAACTTAATTTCAATCTAGATACTTGTAACTAAAGATAATTTCAAACCAGATAATTTTAACTGAGGATAATGATAACCACAAAGCTGGTAGCTCGCCATCTCTATCAACACCACATTCGGAAGTAATTTTCTCAGATTACGTTCATATGAATTCGCTTGAAGCAAGACGTTTTTATATGTATACACAAAAACATATAAGTAGATATGTATTTTTAGTAACGGCGAAACAATGAATACTGCTTTTGTGTTTGTAGTCATTTTACGCAAGAACATTACGTAACCCAATAAGTATCGTTTAATTCAATTTTGATGTCATATTTTATGTAAACGCGTTTATACAATGACAGTAAAGGTTGAGGAATAATTATATATCTAATTGCATAAGAATTGCGCTCAAGTAGTAAATTGCGGAAGAATACAGGACATTTCAATTGAAACGAAATCAAATAATAATTTTCTTCATCTAAGTATTTGAAATACTATAATGTAAAGTACGTTTTTATTTCCAATGCAGTAAAAAGGTGGATATTGCTAAATTGACGTCACCAATCCAAAATTCATCCAGTTTCAAAGAGATTTGTAAAAACGGTTTGATGAATTTATAGTTAGCAAGCTTGACAGATTACCCAACATAACCTCAATTTAATTAATCGTTTCCTGTCCGTTTCTTGATGGTTTCTAGCGGATTTTTGATATTTGCATTAGAGGTAAATTATTTATAGACTAGATATACGAAAGTGTGGAAGAATTATTATTATTGGAACTCGACGAAGAAACGAGAAACTGTATTATGCAGCCTTAACACAGATGAAATTGAAGAGATCTCAAATGGTGGATATTTAATAAGAATGTTTTCAATAAATAATTTCTTTATAATACAGATCATAGTAAATACATTGCAAAATTTAATAAGATTAAAATGGTAAAATCTTCAACTGCTTCTCTATTGCACATTCCGCAATATAAAATCTAAAGAAGAAATGGAGACCACACACTAAAAAATTTTAATAAATTTACCAGGATTCCTCCTAAAAATTCCAGTAACATTTGGGGGAAAATCAACAAAAACTGGGTAATTTTCCGTTTTTTTAGTAAAATTACCTAAACTTTTGGAAATTTCCCACATATCGACCAGTATTTTTCTGGTGCTGGTGCGAGGATGTCTGTCTATTTCATTCAGAACAACCTCTTCGATCTGTGGTGTTCTAACAGTACGTGGTTTACCTGCATCATTAGTATTCTTTTTAAAAGTTCCAGTTTCTCCAAGACGCCTATGAATATTTGAAAATATTCAATTGGGATAGCGCTCCATGTACAGACGCCTGGCTTCTCTTGCATTTCCATTCGCAAGGCCGTAGATAAAATGCATGTCAGCCATTTCAGAATTAGTGAAATTTGGCATATTTACAAAATTATAACGAGTATTTAAAACACTTTTACACCTTACAGTTTGCAATTTAACACTTTACTTATACAGACACAAGTTGCGATTTCTAATGTCAGTTGTCAAATTAATAAACTCAAGTGATTATCTGAATAAAGCCAGAGCCTGCTAGACCATTTTAAAAAATTTAATTTTCTCTGGCGAATTACAGAAAATTGTTTTGTATTTTTTTTTTCTCGATAACAGTCAGAGATAAGAAAAAAATACAAGAGATCAAAAAGTTTCTAAACAAGACAGAAAATTTATTGCGTATTTTAGAATCTAGCAGTGGCGCATCGTAAAAAAGTTCAGGGTGGGGAAAGAGGGCATGACCCCGAAAAAATTATTACCCTGTAGATTTACATCAACATTTGGCAAATTTGAGCAAAATATCTCAAAAGCTGTAGGAGCTATACAGTAAAAAGTGAAAAAATCTTGAAATTTCAACACCCTGCAGATTGGTAACGAAGCGTTTGCAGACCTATGTTTATATGAAATTTTAGGCACAAAATAAACCAAATAATTACCCCCTTCCTTATGTACATGATATTTAGGAACAGCCTGTATATTTATAATGGCATCAGTGTCTATGTTAATCCTATTCCTTGGTTGAAATCAGATACTTACTTGATTTTACTCGTGGAAAGGTATGTCTTTCGTATCAGCATTTGCGTAGTACTGGAATTTGCAAATAGGAAAGTAAGTGATGGATTTACAAATATTTTCACATTTAGGACAAACAGAATTTGTAATATACAAAGTGTAACATTAACGGAAAACTTGTGAAAGAAATTTTATATGTTATAAAGAAATGATATTGGCAAACTATTTTCATAGGTACGGATTTTCCTACTTATAAACTTCAGTAGTATCGGAAAAATACCTACACGTAGTAAACTTCGCCGGTAAATTACAAATTTTAGGGATATTCCTATACAAAATTCCTTTATGTATGTTTAGGAATTTTCCTAAATACATAGTAAAGCTCCATGTGAAATTTCCATGCTAAACGATTTTTACTAAGGACCTTTTTTATCGTAAGAAATTTACCCAGTAAATTTCATTTTATTTAGTATTTTTCATACACCAGTAGTAAATTTCCTTGGTGTATATTTACATTAAAGTAGTTTTACTCGCACAAGTAAAATACCTGTATTGTTTTGGGGTAATATAATTGCCCCGAAACCGTGCAGGAATTTTACCAAATCTTCTGTGATATATGTTTTGGTTTGTCTTTTTCACTCCAACCTACTATAAATGTATATAATTCCATTCCTCAAACGATATCATAGCAAAGAAAAAAAGAAATTTTGGTGAGTCGAAACTAGTTTGCATACACCTACTGTACGAATATTATCCTACCAATTTGGATAACTAGCTTGAACCGTGCGCAAATTAGCTGAAAACGTTAATAAAACAAACTGCCAAACCCCTATATTGTTCACCACGGGACAAGCTCCTCCCTTCTGGACTGGATATTGATTTTACCAAGTTCTTGATTGAGTCTGCGCTCATCCCTGTGACCATGAACCACATTAGTCAACCCTGAAAACAACAGAAGATACCCAAACGGCCGTGTTGACAGTAGGGGCTCGCGTTAGTGACAACAATAATATACTTAAGTGCTGAACGAATAATACGGAAAGACATCCAAAAGGAATATACCTTCAAGCCTTTTTAACCAAGTGTGTTCAAAATTTGTTCTTTTTTCTATATACGTATCTACTTATATGATATGTGTAAGAATATATTAAGTATCCAATTTTAGTCGTGTTTTAAGACAGAGGTGTTTATACAGTGCAAGGAATTCGTAAGTATTGCAGAATTTGCAAAAGAACAACAATAAGGGATAAGTATGCAATTATTATATTATTTTTTGGTTTCCTTGTGGTTGACCACTAATTTGCACCAACCAATAATTCCCAATTATCATTTATGTCGAGTTAAAAACATCTTTTTGCTTTAAAAAACCTACTTTACTATTAATTTAGCTAAGGTTTTCTCAAATAAATATATTCAGCGCTAATTTGTAGATATAAACAATCAAGTTCGCACTTCGTTTTTTTGTCTTCTTGGAGTAGCAATAGGTATACTTTATACATGATTGTTATAAGAGTATATTTATGTTCTTTCTGCTCTAACGGTCTCCCAATTTGAAATAATTGCCTCATTACAAAACATGATATTCTTCGGAATATTTTAGATAGAATTTTAATCAAAATTAATTACATAGATAAAACCATACTTAGTCTGGCAATATATAATTGACATTACGATGAAACTGGGTAGAGTTTTCATAATTTAGTCCACATTAAGCAATGAAGGTTAAAAAAAAACTATTGTATATAATTTATCGGTTTAATTAATCGGGTAACTATAGACAGCGTCCCATCAAACTAGCCATTGGAACTTTTCGAAGTTCAAATTGAAATTTGATTTTGAAACTCGCTTTAGGAACGCAAAATCTACACTCAAAAAAAAAATAGCAAATTTTATTACAATTGTTTTCCACATCGCTACAAATTACAGTAATATATGCACCAGGCGCAATCTGTACTGAAAAGTCACACAAAATTGTGTCTAACGTGTATAAGAATGTGTATTGGAATTTGTAAAAAAAATTTGCGACAACAATATAGTCAGTACGGGCATTTTATTTTTGAGAGGGCTTACTACAATATTGTAATACTTTATGCAATTTCTCTGAGAGACAATTTCTCAAAACAAATAAGACTGAATCAACAAAGTTGTCGTAATTTTTACGCTAAACTATGCAGCACTTTGTAATATGCACTCGTAAGGTGTGCTACAAAGTATAACACTAAGTAAAAGAATATTTGAGAAACTCTGTCTCAGAAAATGGCGATTCGTACTATACACGATGACCAGAAAAGGGCGGATAATCGCCAGGTAGAACGATTCTTTGTTCAATTCTGAGGCGATAATCTTAATCCAAAAAAGTTGTACGGTCCTTCCTTAAGGCATACGAGACCATCAAACCTTAAGATGTATGGCTAAAGCAAAATTCGTCAAATTTATCTATGTAAAATCATTGTGGTGAAATTTAGAAATGGAATTATCTCAAATGCATTGATGTAACTAATCGATTAATACCAATGGTTTACATTTTTAACATTTCTTCATTGGCGTTTTTGAAATTAAAGTACATATGGCAACGTGGTACTGTAAGGCTGCTTGTTTAAAAGTAATAAGTAGTTGTCAATTTTTGACGTTTCTCATGTGACATTTGGCTGTTGAAATAAGATAAACATTTTGTGCTGTTCTTAATACTGAACAATGTTTACCTTTGGAGAATACGCCGACATGTATATGGTATTCGGATTTTGCAATGGAAATGCAAACTTGGCAAAAGAGGAATATCAAATACGGTATCCACAACGGCGACATCCATCCACCAACACGTTCCGTAGATTGGATCAGCGACTTAGAGAAACTGGCACCTTTATACCGAATTATCGTAACAGCGATAGACCTAGAGAGCGTCGAACAGTTCAATTAGAAGAGCAAATATTGGATGCTGGTTACGAAGATCCGACGTCCAGCACAAGACAAATAGCTCGGGAACTGAATATTCCTAACAAAACAATAATGCACTCAGCACTATCTCAAAATCTTTTGCGTCCGTTTCATGCAAGGAAAGTGCAGCCTTTGTATGTAAACGATAATGTGCACAGAAGAATGTTTTGTAACAATGTTTTACAAAGGATTCAAGAAGAGCCGAACTTTTTATTGCATATTCTCTGGAGCGACGAATGCTTGTTTACGAGAGATGGCGTCTTTAATAGCCACAATTTTCATTTTTGGGCGGACGAAAATCCCAAGGCAGTAAGGGAAATTCGATATCAGAGAAGATTTTCGGTAAATGTTTGGCTGGGGATTTTAAATCTCCGAGTTGTTGGACCAATATTTCTTCCAAATCGTCTAAATGGAATTCAGTACGTTAACGTTTTAGAAGAAGTACTGGATAATATTCCATTGAATTTGAGACCCAACATGTTCTACATGCATGACGGGGCGCCCGCTCACAATGCCAGAATTTCGAGGGATTGGTTAAACGAACACTTTCCGAATCCGTGGATAGGGCGTAACGGTCCAATAGCATGGCCAGCAAGATCTCCCGATATTAATCCTCTGGACTTTTTCGTTTGGGGGTTTTTAAAGGAAAAGGTCTATGCAACGCCTCCAGCTAACGAAGAGGATGTAATTAATAAAATTACGGCGGCAGTTCGATTAATCACCCCCGATATGTTGGAGCGCGTTTTGAATTCGCTTCCTCGACGATTGGAATTATGTCTGGAAACTGATGGCTACCAATTTGAACAGTTGTTATAATTTTTTCATATTATCTTTAAATTTCAATAAAATTTTTATCCATGTTAACAAAAAATTCTTGCTAATTTGCGTATTTACCTGATTTATAGTAAATAATAAAATGATTACTGCCACAGTACTTGTCTGATTAGATGTTGCCAAATTTACAATTCTTTTAAGCTGCTCGTGTGACTTAAGAAAACACTGTACTACTTTTCTCAATTAAGATTGTCAACTCAGAATTAAACAAAGATTTGGCCTGCGTGGTGTTTGTCCGCATTTTTCTGGCCACCGTGTATTTATTGAGAACGTTTCTACTTGTGTAATGCTAGAATTGGAGGTAAAAAGCTGTTGCGCAGTAAACAATGAAAACTATATAAGTTACTAGAAATTCTAGTAATGATTATCACTATAGCATATAACGCTTTTCACGAAATATATTACTATTTAGTAAAGAAGTGTTGTAAAAATTACTACAATTTTATATAGGTATATACTTACGCTGGTAAATACATATGTATATATGTACTTAGCAAAGCAATAAGGAAATAGAAATTAATAAAAACAAGAATTTTATTGAAAAATACATATTTACTAGACAACATGTTCAACGTAACAGATTTTTATTGAAAAAGATACTGACTTGGAACACAAACATTTTTTACTGATTTCTTCAATGAAACTGAAATGTCACCTGATCGCATTCTATTGGATACTCAGCACCCAATGCAAACATTATTTTAAAACATGCATCCACAGCTTTTAATGGTGTATCTACTTTATTTTGATATAAAGTGTATACGCATGAGTCTGTTACGTTAAGGAGTTCTCCAACTATTATTGGTATCTCTTGTACTGGAAACTGAAATCTGGCGTTATTCTTTGCCCGCCACTGTAGCTCTCAGTAATATTCTGGAAATAAATTAAGTTTTGTAGATTGCGATTGTGTATCGCGATTTCAACTATATGTAACAGAAAGTTAGAAAATTGCACTGTCTGGAAATTATTACACATCAGTAAAAGGTGTAAAAGCCACCGATATATGGACAATAGAAAGAACTTGTACAGTTATGATAACAATAAATGTGCACTAATAATATTATAATTATTTGTTATTATGACATAATAGATTCCAGACAACCCAAGAATGACCTATTACCCTCTATAGGTAATTGTATGTATATAAACACATAGCAGCACCAGTAATAGGTAATTACACAGGTAAAGAGAAACAATATAATGCTAAATACATATATACACCCCTATACTTTTGTATTCAAGATATATTCCAATGTCTTACCTTCAAAAATGCTTACCAACGGTTCTAACCCCCAACTCAGTAAATAACTTTTCACATCCATCATCATAAATGTATATATTATCTAATAGACGGAGTACCATAGGACACGACATAAAACACAAAAATCACACACCACCACCACCATGTACGCCTTATTAACGGCTAATATAAAATGGCGTAAGCGGGATGATTGCTGGCACTGCGACGATCAAAACACATTTTTGTTTGCTTTTATTCGGTATTCACCTTTGTTGCCGCAATTCCGCACATAATTTATATTTGTATCAATAAATAATCGCCCAAAAGTAGAGTTTGAACAGGCTAATATTTAAAGGGAACATATTTATATTTTTTCCGAATTTTATGGATCGTGCTACGAGAAATACGTGATTCTCTGGACAAAGCCCTTACAGAATTATTTGAATGTACCTGAAAATATGCCAACACATTTATTTCTATCTCTTGTGATAATATAAAATCATTTCTTTTTTCCTCTTCTTTATAAAAATTGTTTCGTTGCTTCTTAATCTTCGATAAAGTTTTAAAAAATAGCGACGGTCTGGTACATCACTGTCAGGAAATTGCTGAATGTAACGTTCTAGCGCCCTATCTGAATTTTTGTTAAACAGCAAATACAACTCCAACATATCACACTTTTCCAAATGAATAAATGCCACTGTTACGGTTGAAAAAATTAATATATTAATAAAAATAAATTTTGCCCAACCCTGCTACGTACTTGCATTCACATTAGTATGGTATCTTAATTTCTAATCCTCTATGAAATGTTTGATTTTATTGAAAAGAGTACAAACGTCAACACTTTGACAAAATTGCAAATATGTCAAAAACCATTCGATTTACAGATTGGGGACGTTAATACAAACTGATTAAAAATGATCCAAGAAATACACTGAATTCATAAAAATGGCACCATTCTATTTAAAATAAGAAAGTTGATATGAACAGCCTGTATACCGAATCGGCTCTTAAGCTGAAAATATTTTTTTTAAATAGATCATAGCCGACCATGACTGCTCTGCAAGTTTCTAAACCAAATTCCAACGAGAATCTCAAATAATTCTACTGATTGTGAGTCAGTTCTATGGAACAGCCTGTATACTCAATGGATTGATTGTAAGAAATAACAAAGAACGGTTGGAAAATTTTGTCAAATACTGTGAAGGTCACCACCTTCAGTCATGGCTATAGACTTTTTATGTATCGACAGGATAGATAGTGAATTGTGAATAGTAAAATTTCACGGTTATGTAGATTATTAGGTAAGTTATTGTAAATACGCTTGCTATTACACAGAGTGTGTATAAGTTGGCGGAAAAGTTAAGATTATTGCAGACTTGATTAATCGAAAATCGCACTACTACAATGTTGTGCATACTTTGTCTCGATTCAAAAACGAAATATTCATTTGGCAACGTTGACTTACAATTATTGACAACAAATTTCGAACAGCCTCTGCAAAAATACAAACATATTTTTTAAGGTGAAGAACTATTGCTCTTACAGCAATTTGAGTCAAAGAATAGTCAATTTTGTTGTGTAGAAGTACTTTCTAATCAAAATTTAGATCTATTTATTTTAGATGAGATTTATATTATTTAGATTAATATACAGAGTGAATCACAATATATGCAACAAACTTTAGGAGCTGATTCCTGAAGTTATTTTGATCATAAAAGTTCATAAGAACATATGTCCCAAAATGCTAATTTCTTCTCTGCCCCAGAGAAAAAAGTCCAAACTATTTAAGTCTGGAGACCGAGGAGGCCACGGTTGTGGACCTCCCCGTCCTATCCACCGATTTGGATACGTATTGTTCAAAAACTCGGGAGCAACTAAACTAAAATGCGCTGGAGCACCGTCATGCATAAAATACATTTGTAATCTTAATTGTAAAGGAACTTCTTGCAGCAGTAGTGGTAGCTCCTCTTCAAGAAAATTGCGGTATACCTCAGCATTTAACCGCATCGGTAAAAAATGTGCACCTATCAAGTGATCTCCAACAATTCCGGACCACACATTGACAGAGAATTGATGTTGATAACGGCCATTCACTATTTCGTGCGGATTTTCTTCGGCCCATATGTGATTATTATGAAAATTAATAATCGCGTTTCTAGAGAAAGTAGCCTCGTCGGTGAAGAATATTTGAGCCAAATAGTCAGGAATTTGTGCGATTTTGTGTTGCACCCATTGACAAAAAGCCACTCTTTGCGGAAAATCTGCTAGCAAAAGTGCCTGCACCCGTTGAGTGTGATATGGATACAACAGTTGATCTTTCAATATTCTCCAAACTGTGACCTGACTAATGTTTAAAGCAAACGCAATTTTTCTGGTGCTTGTAGTAGGATTTAGTAACATTTCTTCAACTTGTGGAGTTCTCACTGTAAATGGGTGCCGGTTATCAGTCGTCTGTTTTTTATAACTTCCCATTTCACTAAGACGTTGGTGAAGACGGGCAAATATTGAATGATGCGGTATGATACGGTTCGGGTATCGTTCTTCTGTAGCAGCACGCGAATTTCCATTGGCAAAACCGTAAACAAAATGCATATCACCCATCGCAGCATTCGTGTAATTCATTTTAGAAAACAGAAACTGACAATAAACCGAATGAATACTCTGACAACTACTGTCAAATATTGAAATGACAAACAATTCCCTCTCAACACAATTGATTTGGAAGAACCAACTGTGATATTATATCGTCATAGTTCATAATTTATTATTAAACATTCAATAACTTTTAAACCAAACCGTTTTGGACATATACCTACTCGTATGAACTTTAATGATCAAAAGAACCTCAGGAATCAGCTCTTAAATTCTGCCGCATATATTGTGATTCACCCTGTATATACATTATTTTTTTATTATTATTTTTAAATAACTCTTAGCTTAAAATTTCGATAATTGTAATCTGAAAATATTGTTACGTACACCGGGTGAGCCGTAGACTTGTCAGGAATAATAAGATATTTTTTTATATGAAAACACGTATATCAGTAGGTTATGGACTACATTCAATTCCGAATATCTTTTGTTAGGAATATTTTCCACAGAAAGCTTAGTTCACCCAGTATTTTCTTTAAAAAATGGCGGGATCGCATCTACAAACTTTTTTTTTCTAAACAGTTTAAATTTAAGCAACCAGCTGCTGGTGTACTGTTAGACTCTGAGGATCTTTATCTTTAATTTTTCCTTCAACTTCAACTGCTAAGAACTTGTTTATTTTAAATGAAACGTCCTGTATTTTTTGTGGAATCTTATAGCGCTAATTAGACATTCATGTTGAATTCCACAGACAATTAATCCGACTAAAGTATATAGGAAATTCAGAATTTTACACCTTCACGATTAGCTCTAATGATCTGGTGTAAACATCACCGTTCTTGGAATGTAAACTTCGTCAGAAAAAAATCAAACTATAATACATATCGTGAATCGTGAAGATTTGCCTACGAGTAAAACCCGTTAATAAAAACAGAAGCACAGCAGGTATTAACATAGAAATATGCTATGAAAAAAAAATCCCGTGAATAACGGTAGATTTATTTTCGGAAATTTAGAAATCTCGATGATCAATAATCATGTGTGCGCGTATACAGGCTGTTCGATTAAATTCGCTCATTGGAATTTAATCAAATGATTAGTCATTTGATTAAAAAATATTTGCGGGTATTTTCGAAAATTAATATTTTTTTATATTAATTTTCGAAATTTTAAACGCTCATATCTCCGGAACGGTTGGTGCTAGGAGGACGGGCGCGCGGTGCCATTCGATTCGCCGCGAAAAGGCGCTTCTTTTGATGTATAATACGTCGGATTTATTTCAATTTTTAGGCGATTTTTTTTGACCTTTCGCAAAATTTCCGACGAAATTTAAGGAAATTCGACGATATCTTCGATGGATGGTGATTTTATGCTTAATCTTTTTTTTTATGCAATTCAAATCGCCTATATTTAATCTCATTATCCTGAAGAAATTATTAAAAAATTCCAATTCTATCAAAAGTTACAGATTTATTTCCGCAAAAGCGCGTTTCTGTACCACTGTGTGACGTATCGTTTTTTAATGATTGAAATCGCACTGCTGAAGGACTTACATAGAATATAAATAAAAAACGACTAAATTTATAACTAAGAATGATTCTGTTACAATATTTTATCGTGGAAGTCAATTCAGGCTGCTATTAGAAGCTCTTATGGTCATAAAAAAATATGCCCTTGACGTAATTAATATTTCAGATAAAAACAAGAGAAAATTACAATGCCATACGTGCAATAATGGAGTAACGCCTTTATAAATCGAAGGAAAAGAATATATCGAAATTCAAATGCCAATAAGACCGCCAAACAAATCGCTTGAGCAATGCAAATATTTCTTATAAAAACAAAAGCAAAAAACTAACAACAACAGCCTTCGACTTTTCGTAAAGTATACGCTTGTTAATGGCGTAACTAACTGCGTAATAATGTATTAGCTTTACAACCGATCACCTTAATGAAAACAACGTCACTAAAGAGACAAAAAAAAGCTGTATATAGTTGTTGTAATAAAACCCGCGTCTCAAAATGCGGTAATCTAATATACGCAATGCGATTCGGTGCGTAAATTCTAGCATTAATTTGCATGACACATTTTGCAATATACGACTTAATAAATTAACCTTGATTGTGTGGTTTCAAAGCGAGTTCCCCGTTCCAAATTTGTAATTTAGTACTGATCGTGTTTTATTACGATTGAACTCTGAAAATTAAAATCAAATAAAGCAATACTGTCGGCTAACGATGATAATTAAGTTTTGACTTTACAAGGTCAAGTGTTTTAAGAAAATTTAAGATAGATTTTATACATTTCTGGAGTTAATGGGGAAGCAGTGTGAAACCTACACTCAAAAAAGTACATAGGGAATTATTACTATAATATTCTAGTTGAAAAAACGTAGTTATAGTTACTACAATAATTGTAAAAGCCAGTCCTAATCCGTTCTCGTACAGCTTACTACATTATTGTGTCTGTAGTATATTTTAACAGTACAACGATATGAATTTGTAATATATTTTTGTTTTAAAGTACTGTAGCATGAAATACTACAAATTATTAAAAAGCTATTACAATATATAAACACTTTGTTCACAAATAGTATGCCAAACTTTCTTGTATTAAAGAGTCGAATATGATATAGTCGAATTAGGTTTGAAAATTCAAAATAATGTAACACTTTCAGATATACATTATATTAATTATTGTAGGCATCTAATATACCTATAGGAGTAGGATTAACTTGTTTATTAATATCTGTTTCATTTGAATCTTATTAAATTAGATATCCCAACGCGATTTTACTATATTGATTATCAAAGACGATTAACTTTTGCTCAATGGTTTATCAATCCTTTTGAAGAAAATTACAATTTCTTTAGACACATTTTATGGAATGAGGAATCTAACTTTTCTAATCGCGGGATGTTCAATAAAAGAAATAATCATTACTGGAGTCGTGAAAACCCATTTGCTGTGTATCCTTGTAATCCCCAACACCGATTTAGTTTAAATGTTTGGTGTGGTATAATCGGATCCCGAATTGTTGGACCATTTTTCTATCGGGGTTCTTTAACAGGAGAAAGATACGTGGCATTATTGACAGAAATTTTAGAAAATTTTCTGGATGAATTAAATTTGGTAGACAGACAAATTATTTACTTTCAACAAGATGGAGCGCCCGCACATAATCACCGTGACACAAGTGAGTTATTAGAAAGATTATTTGGAAATAGATGGATTGGCACAAATGGTCCTATTCAGTGGCCCGCGCGTTCACCTGACATGACGCCATTAGATTTCTTCTTTATGGGGAGCAGTAAAAAATCAAGTGTACAAACATAGATATCCGACAGTGGATGAGCTTCAGGAAAGAATTTCCAACATCATTGACGACATCGACGGTAGGACAATTTTAGGAGCTACTCGTAATGTTCACAGAGGATTGATAAAATGTATTGAAATGGTGTCTTTGAACATTTAATTTGAGTAATTTTCTTGACTATTTTTGTATTTATTTTTATTTGTTTATTAAATTAAACGCTTTTATTTTCCATAGGTATATCAATTTCATGCCAACAAAGCAAAGATAAAGATTTCTCAGTAACTACTTTATTTAACATTTTTTTATAACAGTGTACTAAGACTTTTTTGTTCAGTTTGGAATTTTCTTTTAAATTGCAAAAAAAATATACAGGGCGTTCCATTAAAAAAAATAATTTTGAACGAATATCTAGAGAACGCGACACGCTCAATTGTTTTTCTGTTTTCACAATTGTGACCGCCATAAAAAATAGTACTACTTTGTCCATTTGACCGATTCTGTACCTCCAAAGATAACAAAGTTATCAATAGTGCACACTTAAGTGTGGACACACGGTATACATATTTGTTTGCATTTAGTATTGTTTGTTTAAGCGTACATTGCTAACATAAAAGAGAAGGTGTGTTTTTTTTATAAAATAAATAACTTCAGTTTTAATTACCTGTTTTGTTTTGCGTTTCAAGTCGTTTGTTTAAATAATTCCACTGGTAGTATTTGCATTATGTAAATTTATCCTATTTTGATACTAATTATCCTAGTTTTATTATTATGTTTTTTATAATACAGGCTAGTGAATCTTTAGTATGTGGGAAGAAATAAGGAAACAATCCTAAAGATATATTCCTAGATCTATCTATGAGATATTTCTTTCTGTTATTGTTAGTTCAAATTTCAATACAATTAGGTTACAATTATAATAATAGATAATACAGAACAATCAAATGTATGTATTTGCTATGTGGGCGTAGTCTTAAGGTTAAACCGATACATAATATACCGTATGTACCTAGATTTATAAAAAAAGTATTTTACGTCTACATGTGAAAGTAACTGGTATTTTTCTGTCACGTGCATAACTACAGCAGGTTTCCCTTTGTATGTGGATATAGCTTATATCTCATTCAAGGTGGTTTCGCTCTGTTTCTCCAGATAGCGATGTTTGATATTCAGCAATTCTAGCTTATACAGAGGATATTTCAATAGAAACGAGCCACCTCAAATAATTCTTTACCTGGTGCGATTTATATAAAATTTCCGTAGTTTTTCTCCACTATTTTTGCTTCTGTTTTCAGCTGTACGTTATTAGTTGAGTTTACTTTTAGTTTACTCGTGACTTCACAATAAATATTTCCCCCAACAGCTTATTTTTCAGATTATCTGCAATTTTCCTTGAAACCTGGCGAAACCGCATCTACTCATTTGTTTAAACTTAAATCGTTTGGAAAAAAATCAAACAAACAAGTAGATAGTTAGTTCAAGTCCAGGTTTAATCATATGACCAGCTGCATTTGTACAAAATATCAAGGTAAGTCTATCCTTAATTGCTTTAAAGCCTGGTGCATTATTTGCAGTCTTATGAATATAAGTACGTTGAGGCATTTTTTTCCACATAAGACCAGTCTCATCGCAGTTAAAAACTTGCTTAGGATAATAATTCTTTTCTGCAATAATTTGTTTAAATTTTTCTGGAAACAGGGCAGCAGCTACATGATCAGCCGACGCAGATTCCCCTGTCATTTTTATATTTTTTAGATTAAACCGAGTTTTAAATCTATGCAGCCACCCCCTACTTGCTGTGAATGATTTTCCTTCCTCTTCAGTATAATCTTGGGTCTGCATATCTTTATATAAAACCAACGCCTTTTGTTGTAGCACTTTGCCATAGATAGGAATATGTTTTCTTGTCATATCTTCCACCCATAAATTATTTAATTACGTATTGTGGTTGCAACTCTTGCAGTTTGGGGTGCACTAGAAAAACTAGCTCGAATCTTATCTTTGTTTTTTAACACTTCCCGTATCGAAGATTCGTTTTTAGCAACAGTTGCAATAGATTTTTTTTCTATTTCAATCATATTAATGATTTTTATTTTTTCACTAATAGCGAGCATTTCACGTTTTCTTTTTGGTTTAGAAGCCATTTTAAAATGATTTTAAAATTTATTTGCTTTATTTAAAAACTATTGCTAGCACTGTCTGGTCCGACAATTCGAATAGTACTAAACTCATAGTTAACAGGAGCGTTTATATGTACAAGTAAAAGCGAGTGGCACCTTAAGCACGTTCCAACTTGTTTAACTTATCATAAGAGAGCACCGAATTCAGGGGATGACTCATATATACGACGATATATCGACAAATGCTCCTATAACTTTTAATAAGGCTCGAATGTCTTTATTTGTTTCTGTATTTATTGATATAACGCGTTTTCTGCTCATCATAGGTAAATCGCGGATGACTGAAACCGCGGATACGGAGTCAGCGGATAACGGGGTACTACTGTATATAGTTCTGGCAATTTTATCGAATAAGTTATTAATATTTCAAAAACTACCAGGAATAGGTATACTAAAACATTATACCGATCGATGCAGAATTTTGCGCTGCATTCATATCTGCGATAAAAAACACTGCGTTTCATTTGAAAAGAAAATTTTTATTTAGTTTAAAGATAGCCATATTGGACCTAAATTTCCGAACAGCCTGTATAGAATTTTCTGGTTACAAAATCCTGTGGGTAATAAACTTCTAACTAGAACTTCAATAAATTCTAATGCGCCAGTTCGGTGGGACAGCCTGTATACCTAGATATTATCGTATTATAAAAAAAACTAGTTTCTGTTTTAGGTATTGTCATCTTATTCCACCTTGGAATTCCACAATTAGATTTATCCAATTCGTGAGTCACGATACTGACTGCAATAATTCTTACAGCCGAATCGTCAATGTTATAGGTAAATACTACAATTAAAAAAATCCCATTTGAATATTTGAAAAATCCACATTAAAATTGATTGTATACAAAAATTGACCTGTATGATACTGTAAACCCTATTAGCTACTGATCGTCTTGAAAATTGTTCAAATTTAAGAGTAAAAACACAGAAAATGTGTCCGTCAATTTAATCCTCAAATACATATCAGCTGGTTTACGTAATATATTTGCAATTAGATACAAATATAGATACTACCTGCCTGAGGTTCGATCTGAATTATCGCATTAGACATGTGCTGGCCGTGTCGACATTGACTTTCATTTTTTTTCTTCTGTCACCATGTGAAGGTCAGAAATAAACGGCAGAGAAAATAAATATTTAATAATTACTGTCATGTGGCCGTAATGTCTATTAAATATGTGCAATGCAATTCCGCAAGGCGAAATAAATGGTTATAAATATTTCAATATGTTAATTAATTAGTTGAATATATTATTATTATATTATTGTTTAATTAAAAGGTAAATACAACTTATATGGTGTATAAAGTAGTAGAGTTAAACATATTTTTTTTTAGTAGATTAGACACAGATTCTTTTAGAATAATCGTCGGTATTTCAATCTGCTAATTCTTATTAGCAGATTGAAATACCGACGATTATTTATTGTTATTAGATACTCTTGTATCTAATAACAATTCAGCTAACATACAGGATGTTTACGGTGTTGTGATTTTATTTTCAAATAGGTGATTAAACATTTTAAAATGTCATTAACGTAAAAATGATCAACAACTTGTGCAAAGTAAATATAAACGATAGATTATTAGTAAATTTTTTACTAAGTAGGCTGCTGTCTGTAACTTTCACCATCTGTCAAACTGTTTCATTAGTTGTGTATATCGGAAGAATTTTAGGTTATTTCAGTTATTTAGCTAATAACTTTTATTAGGAATATCTGGCAACCATCGAATAACCTGACAAGAATGGTGACTCTCCCGGCTAACCTGGGAACGCTTTTTACGCCGCCTAACAACCGTCTTGTGCTACTAAAATGATGGCGCGAAGTTTGAATAGCGATATAATTTGAATTGGTGCTTTAAATTTATATTTAGAATTATTGTATAAATAAAAAACTGATATTTTTTTAAATATCTTTATTAATATTATAAAAATACAATAAATTAAATATACAGAATACTAGTTCCTATCGATTGGTCAATAACATATGCAAATATATAAACATAATATATTTGTTGTAAAATAAAAACTTAAAGGAAACAATATCATTTTAAATTTAACATTTTCAGAGGCAAATATAAGAAATGACGCAATAAATCACGTAAATAGTAAAACAAAAATAATATAAATAAATTGTTTAAACGTTTAATATTTCATTTGCCAAGGAGTAAGGAATACTTATAGAGATGATAGAGTGCTGATGTTGAACTCAAAACTGCCATCCATTGAAATGCGCCATATTGGAACACAAACGTCATCAATGACGTCGATGCCATGGCGGATATTCAAATAAATAAAGTTAAGGATATCAATAAATTTTAATAGCACTTGCAATTTGTAATGATAATTAGTAGCATATGTTAGATTTTGTATTTTATATGGCATTGTTTTTTTTATTAAGGTTGTGGACAACTTAGACCTACAGTTTCTAAACTTACGATGAACTGGTAACATATACTTCATTCGTTCTCAGGTTTAATAAGAGAAAAAAGAAAAAGTTTCTTTCAGCGCCATATAAAAATACGTAGGAAGAATCTAATACAAGTTTCATGAGATCTTTACGATTTGTCATAACAATCCAACATTGTATGTTGTCTTTAGGGGTAAATAATATACTGCAGTAATTGTTGTATAATTTATTGATGATTAAATAATATTAGTTTACTTAATTCCTTCCTTATTGATTTTCCTTGTATTTTTTCTGTAAACTTCTTCGCTAAATTATGAAATCTAATTTTGCTATAAGACGATATTATGGTTTTACTTAAAATTGAAGCATGAGTTTCTTCCAGCGGTGACATATCTAACAAATGATGGGATAAACTAGAAAAAATGTTTTGGGGAACATGACTAGGAAGTTTTCTGCTTGTGAAATCTTGTTTCCTGTCAAGATCATTACTTTCCAAATTTGTTTTTCGGTGAACTGGCAATATATCGTACCTCCTTTGATGGGCAGATTAATTTGCCTAAGAAACAGTGAAGAAAATTTAAAGAAATATATATGTTATACATCATTTATTTACCTCTACCCTTTGTTTTCAGGAATATCAAGTAATTCTAAATAAAAATATACTTTTTTAGACTTTCTTTGTCCGAATTCAATGTTGGAATAACTCCCTCTTTAATTCGCACAATCTGTCCCGTTCTATCAAAATCATTTTCGAGGAAATGTAGTGAACAAACATATGCACGCTTACTTTTGCAGGGATTTATGGTACCCCCTGTAACAGTAATCCACATAACAATATTAGGGCATTCTACAAAAAATTATTTCACATAGAAACACAAGTATTATCATAATATCAAAATATTTTTAAGCTATGGCATTATTCAGCAACTTACATATGAAAAGTTAGTTCTGCGTCATCTTTGTAACTATTACTGTTGCAGGATTTTACACGACACGATGGCATCACTTTTCTTTAGGAAAAACTACCTGGATTAATTGTCATATAAGCCCAATTATTAATGCTATAATATGCATACTTACACCACAGCCTTACACGTAAAACAAAAATATCGGGTGAATAATATATAATATTCCAAACAGTCCGTGAAAGAATAAAGCAAAGAAAGTAAATAAAACAATCAAACTGCAAGGTTAGGTAACATCAGTAACATTTGTCAACTTGCAAAAAACTTAACAGGACTTAAGGCAAATACTTCCTAAAGAAAACTAACGTAAGCATGACGCTACACGAAACATGACGCATATAATGACGCCTGTGTTCCAAGATGTCCTTTAGTCTTTTGATGATGCGCCGTAGCGATGCGCTTACGGTTCATTGGCAGTCTATCAGATCTGTGGGAATACTACGAAACACTCTGCTCTGAAAGCAGGCTTCAGCATTCCAACACCGAAACCTAGGAATCATAGCATCTGAAGGCCACTTTTAACAATTTTGATGTTTTTGCTTTATCGTAATTAATCTGTTTTTGAAAGTATGTACTACTGGGACCACAATAAAAGAAATTAAGATAACAAAAATAATCTAGTTCGTCCTATTTATGTTAAAATGTCACACAAACTTGAATTACATCGTTTGTAGAAATAATAAAATGGACTTTGGACAGTATACTTCTGATGTACATAAATACCATCATATTCATGCAAACAGTCACTCATATTTTGGACAAACCTTAATGACACTTGGTAAAAAAAAAATGCCTGAAATAACTATATATTCCTACAGTAACATTTACATTTCTAAATTAGTCTAGCTTAATATAAAAATAGATTGAAACTCAATAATCTTCCAAGAATTAAATAATTGTAATTAGTTACTATTTGCAGGAATAGGACGATACCTAAAGAGTAAAACAGAATAGAATAAATTGCAAATACAGAATACTAACTAGTTTGTGTAAACTGATCAATTACATATCCGCAAATAGCAAAACCAGAATACAATCACAAGGTAAACATAGCGGTGTGCAATGTGAATGTTATTAACATAATAATAAAAGTATGTCAAACGTTTGATGTTTCTTGTAATAAAAGAAAGTAAAATCAACATTTTCTAATAACTTTTTTAACTTAGGTAATAAATCGTTCAGTAGGCAGTTAACTGATAAGTTATGACTTAAAATAGTGGTGCATTAATTATATAATAACATAAAATTTGAGTTGGACATCAATGTTCAGGTGCTGCTGCATTTGTAGTTACATTATTATAACTAATTTCACATTATTTAATAATTGAAAGGAAATGTTTTGCAAAATAAACAAACATATGTATATATTCTTGCATATGAAGCTAAAATATTTCCTGAAGGTGTAATCATATGATCATTGGTAAGAAAAAGTGGTTGAACAAATTCCTCATTGTTCACTTTACCACCCTTAACGAAATCAGCATAGTTGTCTAGAATTTGCCAGTCATTTCACAATTTCAACAAATTGATTTATATGATATGAACAAACCACGGATCAGGTAGTTAATTCTCCAATGTTGCACGAAAAAAGGACAAGCCCACGTTGACCAGCATCAATGTGGTTTCTTTACCAAGAATTGATATAGATAGCATGCTACTGCAAAATTTCTATTACAGTCGTTCACCTCGATATGTTTCGCTTGAAACTATTACACATTGAGCCACTAACTTTGACCGTGCTCTGGACATGAAATTGTACATCACAAATGTTTTAAAGGATGTTAAAAATAAACTGTATGTTGGGTTTGTATTCCTTACACCATCGCTGTGAGTGAGACAGATAAAATTCTGCATGGCATTTAAAAACTGTATTATTTCTGTTGATCCCTCTGCGTCTTGAAATGATTCCATATCTAAGTAATAAGAGGAAGCAAGAAAAAAATAAATTCGTACTAAACGAATTTTATAACTTACCATTTTCAGCAAAAAATCCCATTAGTCCTTCCACAATTCCGTTTAGTTGTTATTTGTCAATTTTTCTTAGCTAAATAATTTTTTACAATTTTGCTTTTGCTAGCGCTAATCTATTTCTTCAAATAAAATAGTTACACTGTATATATTTTTGTTATTTTTGCTCCTTAAGTCATTAAATCTAAATTTCCAATCCTAAAAAGTAAAATATGCCAAATTCATATTAAAATCTTAATTTTTCACAATCAAA
Source organism: Cetonia aurata (assembly GCA_949128085.1). Classification (NCBI taxonomy): domain Eukaryota; kingdom Metazoa; phylum Arthropoda; class Insecta; order Coleoptera; family Scarabaeidae; genus Cetonia; species Cetonia aurata. The sequence goes on from OX421889.1 coordinate 2,973,790, forward strand.
ATTAATAATTTTTTATTTTACAGGTCCAAAAACTATGCTCCCACCAATGAAGAATTGGCGAGACACGCCCAATCGCTCCAATCTTTCAAAGTAGTTTCTTGACCGTTCCGATTTAGATCAGCACATCTTCTTATCGTCATGGGAAGCCTTCCGAACCTCAGCGACTTAGGAAGAGAAGATTACTGCAACCCTACCCACAAACCCGGCTCTGTCATTGGGCAATCCAACCACGTGGGGCAAACCATCCTCTCACAGGAAGAGAAGAATAAAATTCTGCATAGGCATTCCGGATATTGCAAGAATACCAAGTTAAAAAGACCAGCTCAAGCCACGAACGTTGACGATCTCATCTTAGAAGTGAGTGCCGATCTTTCCTATAGTAAATATATCGAGCATTCGAATGAATCACTTTAATTTTTGCAGCAAATGGCTACATATTCGCCAATATCCAACAGATCGACCAGAAACTTAACTCACAGCATCAGAAGACGCGACTCAATTAACAGTTCGATCGGTGCAACTTCAGTTAGGAAACTGATAGCGGTGGTTCGAAATACTAGCGGAAGAACAGGTCCGATTTACAGTAGGAAAGTGCTGACGAAGAATTTGTTGGTCTCCTGTGCTTGTCATACCCTTCTAACGTCTGGTTTCCTACCATTTTTGGCGCTGCAAGGCAGCGTATCCATTTGGATCACCCCTTTGGGAGATGAAAGATTTCCTATTACAATAAACATCGGCTCTACGCTTCTAATGATATTGCACTTCACGGCTGCTTTCTCCGTGATTCTGGGCCCGTCGATTGTGCAGAAACTCGGCAATAATTGCACCATGACGTTGGGTTGTGTGGTCTTCGCAGTTTTTTACGCGTTGCATCTTTATCCGATTCTATATGTATTGGTTCCGGGTTATGTATTTTTAGGATGTGTGTTAGGGCCGATTTCCATGGCTAAAATTACGTTTTTAATGACCATTTCCTCGAAGTTAACTTACATTTTCTCCGAGGACGATGAGGATGTGAAACTGCTCAGGAAAACTTGCATTATCCGACGAGTTTCAAGAGCATTCCAAGCGGCACACGATTTCGGCTTCATTCTAGGATCTATATTATCAGCGGTGGTGATAACTTATAGCTTTAGTAATCCAGCATTTACGAATAGCACTATTTCAATTGAGAATAATAATACCAGGTTGGATTTATTTCAATCGGGTATTGATAACAGCACGAATTGCACCGTGGTGGATTTTGATAAGACCAACTGCTCCAAAAGTCTGGAGAATGCCCAATCAGCCACGTTGGACGACTATAATAATTATCTAGATGATATCTTTGACGTGGATGAAATCGGTGATAGATTATGTGGAGCGCAAGCTTGTCCTTCGAGTTACCAGTTAACTCGAACGAATTCTACGAACAGGAAATTTTTTATACTGCCTAAGAACACTGCCATTATCCTGGTGAGCTTGTACATTTTCCTATCGTTAATGGCTGTGGTTGTAAGTGTTCTTGGATTGGATAAGATAAAAATGTACATACGTCAGGATCCGTTGGAGAGATCTGAAGGTTCTGCCGCTTTGAAAGCTGTCAGGGATTCGTTCAAAGACGTCAAACTACAACTGGCAGCCCCATTGGCTTTTTTCATCGGATTGGAGCAGAGTTTTATGTATTCTGATTTCAGTAAGGTAAGGAAGATATACTGGCAATATGTATATTAATTTTTTAAGATTTTTAATCCAGTGATGGCTGGAGACTGTGGCTCGAAAACTGCAACAAAAATCCAAAAGAAAGAATGAAAAGATCCCTTACCACAAAAATTAAAAAGATAAAAAATCTAAATACGTGCAAACAAAAGACGCGTTAAGAAGTTGTCTACAATTAATAACTTCCGCCCTAAAATTGCGTTCAAATGTAAGTAATCCTTTTGTACTTACACTGTAAAAAAATTTCTAGTAGAAATACATGTAAAATCGTTGGTAACAAAGTTGCCTACGATATTACAAGTAATTTTACTTCATACAGTAAAATTGCTATCCACTAGTAAATTTCATACGCTGATGTATTTTTCCAACGTTGTTCTGTAAAATTCATATGTAATATTTATATAAATTGTATATTTACTGAACAGTAAAGTAATTTTGTCATGTAATTTTATAAGCAAGGTAAAAATACCAAGAACGTGAATGTTACACGTGTAAATATACATTGTACAGTAAAATTCCCTTGCATGTGTGTGTGTGCACCGGATAAATCTAGCGTTGCTCGACATATTTTAGACACAGGTCACGGTATGCCTACAGATAGTCTTAGGCTAGTTAAAACTGTAAATAATTCTAGAGAATTAGATAGTTACGAAAGTATTTATATACTTAAAAAACAAATATAAATTAATGAATTCTGACGAAGGATCAATACCTGAGTCCAGCTTATACGAATTATTGTTAACTTAATTGCTAGTTCGTCATGCTCCATTACATTTAGATAGTATATAAAGCTTGTTGTTTGTAAAGGTTGTCAGTGTTATTCCACTAGTGATCTGGTGAAGAGCATATCTTCCAAGGTTTACCTTAACCGAAAACACTACGTTTAACACTTCTCTTGTTTTCAACTGAAGATGGCCACTTAGTTGCGGAAATACGTATTTAGATTTTTTATCTTTTTAATTTTTGTAGTAAGGGATTTCTTTATTCTTTCTTTTGGATTTTTGTTAAGGTTTTTAAACCAATCTAGAAACATTTTTAAATCTCATCTTGAAAATGCTCAGTTTTCTTCTTTCCGGATCTGTTACAGTCTTACGTCGTCTGCACATTGGGAATACACAGATTGAATTTGGTATTCCTCTGCATGGGATTGCTTCAATCCGTGGCGGCTTGCACTTTAAGCATGCTTCTCAGAAGCATCAGGAGATATTATCTCATAGGTAAGGCACCGTTAACCAGTCGCGACTAATAATTTCTGTTCGTTTTCTTCTTCTGAATTTCCAGCGGTAGGATTCACCTTTCACACTTGCCTTTTGATGGTCCAAATGATTTGGAAACCTATCAGTGACGATCCAGCCTTATTTTACGTAATCTCTGCCGCCTGGGGGGTGTGCAACGCCATCTGGGAGATGCTCAACTATAGTGAGTAAAACGCTCATTTAATCGATGTTGGGACAACTACTTTGATGGACAAAATTAGTACAAACGCTTAATAAAGTTTGAATCAATTCTTTTGCTGTTGCGTTTTGAAACTTTCTCAGGCCAACGTTTCGTTCACAAATCATAATATACAGGGTTGTTCATTACTGCGTCAAAGTCCAATATAGTCTTTAAAAAATAAAACTGAAGGAATTTATTTTATGAAAAGTGGTGCAGTAACCAAAAACACACATTTTAAAAATAATTTGAAGTATACAGGGTGATGCCCTAAAGCGGGGCACATTCAAAAAAATTTATTTTTAGACGAAACGCCTGCATATTTTTTGTGTTTTCTTATCTGCGCTAAATTGCGTTTTCAATGATCCCCGGGGTTTTTCGTTTTGAGTGACGCATTGTTAAGTTATTAACGAAAATTAAAAAAAAAAATGGTCGTGACAAAGTTTGCCATACTAATTCCATGCGACAGTATTACGATTAGCTCAGAGAAAATTTTTTAGTAAGTGTGATTAAATGATTAAATGATTTCGGTCAATTTGGCGATTGTCAAAGAACGTTTACTGAATTTTTTCAAATAGAACAGGCTGTATATTATTAAATTTTTGGAATGGCCCGTCAACTGCGCTTAATTTTTATTAATAACGAGCAAACGCTTTGACAAACAAAAGCAAATAAACGACAAAACGTATCAAACTGTAAGTTTGTTAAAGGTAATATTTACAATAAATTCTCAAAGTGACCTCCATTTTGATTAGAACACATTTGCAACCTTGACAGAATGGACCTATTTACATGTTGTAACATCTCAATGGAAACTGTTTCAAAAGCATGTATTATACGTTGCCTCATATCGTCTGCTGTAGTTGGAGGTGTCTGGTATACAATATCCCCATAGAAAAAGATCAAGTTTCGTTAAATCTGGCGATCTAGGTGGCCAACTAATAGGACCACCGCGGCCGATCCATCTATCTTCGAATACTTGATTCAAATGTTGTCGGACATCTAGTGCAAAATGTGCTGGAGCACCGTCGTGCTGTAACCACATATTTTCCCTTAGAACTGGAGGAACGTTTTGCAGAAGCTGAGGCAAGTCATATTGCAAGAAATTCAAATATTGTGCACCATTCAGATGTCCATTAAAGAAATGTGCTCCCCATAATACCACCCCAAACATTGACAGTCCATCGCCTCTGCTTATCAACCGCTCTTAATATTCTTGGGTTTTCTGTTGCATAAGTATGAAGATTATAACGGTTTGGGCTATCACTCTGAGTAAAGGTGGATTCGTCTGTAAACAATACTTTTTGAAAGAAGTTAGGTGTTTCCCTTTCAATTTCTAATCCCCATTCGCGGAATGTCCTTCTAGTATCTAAACCAGGCGCCAACAGTTCTTGATAAAAAGGTATACTGTAGTCATGATATTTATGATTTTTTAAAATCTTGCTAACAGTAGATCGTGGTACATTAGTTTCTGTTGCTATTTTAGTCGAACTAGTAGAGGTAGATCATGGTACATTAGTTTCTGTTGCTATTTTAGTCGAACTAGTAGAGGGCTTCTCAATTACTCACTTGTCCTCTTTCTCGCACTTTTCATAACTCACATTTCCTGTTCTAACGAATCTTTCCTTAAGGCTTCCAAAACTTGTAACTGAAGTGCTGCAAACTTCTCCTAAACCCCTCACCACAAACTGCACTAAACTGGACGTACGTTTCAATAGCAAAGCTATCATCATCAGCAGAAACACAGTGTTTCTGCTGATGATGATAGCTTTGCTATTGAAACGTACGTCCAGTTTAGTGCAGTTTGTGGTGAGGGGTTTAGGAGAAGTTTGCAGCATTTCCAGTACCACAGTTTGGAGTATTTTTGTCATTGTAACTGAAGGTTGTCTTCTGTCAGGATATGTTTGCGCATAAATTCGCAGAGTTAATCAACAATTTTTTTGGGTAGATCCCATAATAAAAATCATGTCAACGAGTTCGTTTCTTACAAACTGCATATTGACTTAACAAAAATCGTAATAATAATATGTGACAAATAACCAATGTGCAAGAAAGCTACCTACCAACTAATCCAATTAATGAATAATACAATGACAATATTAAAGGCAGAAACTTAAGAAATCACTAATGCCTAAGTAACAGCAATAATTAAGATTTGACACATTTGCTACTTTTTGTTTGTCAAAGCGTTCGCCAGATAGGTAAGTACACTAGATCGAATCGAAAAGAAATAATTCGCGGTTTGTAATGAAAAATTTAAAATAACTTTGAAATTATTGGATTTGGATATGGGACATTATTAACAAAAATTAAGCGCAATTAACAGTCCATTAAAAAAATTAATAATATACGGGGTGTTCCATTTGAAAAAATTCAGGAAACGCTCATTGACAATCGCCAAATTGACTGCATCGTAACAAATAGCAAAAATATAATAAAATTAATGTTTAATCATTTTGTACGTTCAACACATCCCTTGGTTGCATACTTACTAAATAATTTTTTCTTAGCTAATCGTAATACTGTCGCATGGAATTAGTATGGTACACCTTGTCACGACCATTTTTTTTTAATTTTCGTTAATAACTCAACAATGCGTCACTCAAAACCAAAAGCAGATAAGAAAACACAAAAGATATACAGGGCGTTTCGTTTAAAAAAAAAAAAAAATTGAATGTGCCCCGCTTTAGGGCATCACCCTGATATTTCAAATTATTTTTAAAATGTGCGTTTTTGATTATTGTACCACTTTTCATAAAATAAATTCCTAAGGTTTAATTTTTAAAAACTATATTGGACTTTGACGCACTAATGGGCAACCCTGTATAAAGAGTTATTTTAAGCTGCCTGTATAAACAGCTACACGGTCTAATCATAAATCTGCTTATCCATATCTCCCATCTAATATAATTCGAAAAAAAATTGCAGCCCTGCTGACAGGACTCTACATGGACAATTGGGAGGCGGCCTTCGCTAACAGCGCCTTCTTCAGATTCCTAGGTTTGGCGGTGGCATTCGGAACCCACGGTCTACTCTGCAACTGGTGCAAGGTGTACCTATTGGGGTTCTTCATGTTGGTGGCGATAGTCCCTTACGCGTGGTTGGAGGTCAAATTGGAGAGCATGAGGAAAGTGAAGACCGTCAGTAAGTTATGACCGAAATTCAACGTTTGGTGATCGACACATATCAGGAATTTACCAATCAAAGATTAGGTGACGAAGTCGACGTGGCGAAACAATAAAAGAAGAATCGTGGCAGAAAATTGTTGAAACACTGTGTATTTTTAATGGCAACAGTAATCAGTATTATACACTCACCTGAATGTGATATAAAAACTATTTTAAAATAAATGAATTAATAAGAAAAAAATACAACGGCTTTTTTTTCATTTCTTCTTCTTTTATTTGACATTAAATATCGAAGCAAGATTGCAACACTTATTATTAAAGAATTTTACAATAAATACAAAAATAAATTACCTTTACGTGGCACTAAATTACTTTGGTGACATCTTTGTTGATATTTGTTATCTTTATAGTCATTTATGATGCGTATGGAATATAATAATAATAATACAAGCCTACATATATATTACTATATGCATTGTCAAAAAGACTATATCACCCGACGGTGTTCTTCCTATAGCCTTGGTCATTGGTGTGATCTTCAGTTAATGGGCCAGTCGTAGGTGTTAGGGCTTGAGTAATAAACACTATTGTAATTTGGATTTCCTTTTTTGGACGAAATTACTTAATTAAATACTAAGAATTTTGTAGACACTTTTGACATGTCAATTTTGACATTTATTTTAATTCCCTTTAATATTGCAGGATGTGGAGAATAAGTTTGTTAATTAGTATGGTTAAACTGTTTTTTATTTCTTATTTTTCGGTGTAAGTTTCAAGTTTCTTTCGCGCAAAAGGTGTATCTATAAACACAGAGTATTCTAATAAAGAAGTTGCACAAAACTTACAGTATTGGTTTCTCTCTATCCACCTTAACAGCAGCAGTTTAGACAGATAGATAGATGAACTTTATTTCCACAAGAATAATATATAACATATACAAAAGAAAGTCAAAAAGAATATACAAGGAGAAATTAAAAAGTAAGAAAAATAAATATTAATAATAATAAATTCTGCACTTAAATTATATGTGTTTAAACATGGATATTACAACAAAATCTTCCATTGCATAAAAAACACAATTAGTCAAGTGACTTTTTAAAACACATTTGAATTGTTTTAATGGCAATACGTTAACATCATGTTGCAATGAATTAAAGAATTTTATAGGCTGTTGATACAACGATAGACCAGAATCAATGTGAATGACCAATAATTTTACAGTATTTTTATTCTTTGATTTTACTTCCAATGTAATTTTTTGTGTTTTTGTATTGTTGAGTTTTATTTTATTAATGAGATACCACAGCTTAGCTTTTGTCAAACCATCAGTTTCATTTTTCATTCAAATGATTTTCACTATCGGCCGCATTTGTAATAAAATCTAGAAGTGTGCAACTTCTGTATTAATATACTGACAATAAAATTTGAATCTCGTAAAGGGTATCAACCCTGATTGTGTTACCCTTTGCACGTTACTCCACTTGACGCGATAATTTATAGGCACCCTGTATAATGATGACGCTTTGGAGTAATAATTAAATACATAAATATAGAAGAGAATCAAGAAGATCATTCTGAAACTGTTTTTTTGTTTTATCACGTTGGGCTGTTGCGTTCGTTCTTCTTGTGACTAGGTATGTTTTGGACGATCATGTTGAGGCAATCGAGGCTCGAGGTGGCTGAATGACCTTCAAAACCTGCAACAATACAAAGCGGTATTAATCATACATTGATTACACTGAAAATTGAGATAACATATGGGATTATTTTTTTTTATCGTTTTTATGTTTAAAAAATGTTAAAATTAATATTTTCACTTGTATTTTAACGTTCAATTTGTCAAGTCGCAAACATGTTAACACAATTTAAAAATGTATTTCAATAAATTTAAAATTAAAAAGCAGAATTATCAAATATAAAAGTCAATGATCGTTTATGAATTTAAAAATAACAAAACCATTGATAAAAGCTATACAGGGTGTTAAAAAAAGGTTGTCGGATATTTTACCCAATTGTAGTACTGGTGGAAATAAACAAAAAAGTCTTAGTCAACATGGGTCCGCAATTCAACTGTTTTTGACATATAGTCGATTGCATATTGTTTTAGTAGGATAAAAATTTTCAAAGAAATTCTGATCGCAATGTAAATTAAACAAATGTTTATTTAAAGTAAAACTAAAGAAATTGTTGTACATGTCCACCGTTCATTTCTAAGCACGCTTCACACCTTCTTATGAAAGATCGACGCAATCTTTCGAAAATTCCTGGAGTCCTCCGAATTTCCTCGCAACAATTTACGATTCGTTGCCTGAGTTCTTCCAAATTGTTTACAGATCGTGCGTACACTAATTGTTTTAGATGCCCCCAAACATAGAAGTCTAGAGGTGTCAGGTGAGGGGACCTAGGAGGCCATGCAGTTGGTCCACCCCGTCCTATCCATCTCTCGTTGTAATCTTGATTTAATAAATTTCTAACTACGATGGAAAAATGCGCAGGAGCTCCATCGTGCATAAACCACATATTTAATCTGTTAAAAATTGGCACGACTTCCGACAAAACGGGTAATTCTTTTCTTAAAAAATCCAAGTATACTTGTCCCGTTAAACGATTAGGGAGAAATACTGGACCAATTAGACAGTCTCCAAAAATAGCAAGCCAAACATTTAGCGAAAAACGGTTTTGGTGATGCAGTTCAACAACAGCATGGGGATTTTCATCTGCCCAGACGTGATTGTTATGAAAATTGAATATTCCGTCTCTAAACCCAGCCTCGTCACTAAATAAAATCTGAGTCGCAAAATTAGGAGTTTCTGCCAGCTTTCGTAAAACCCAATGATAAAAAACCCTACGTGCATCATAATCGAGAGGAGCAAGAACTTGCACGCGTTGAATGTGGTAGGGATAGAGCTGCTGTTCCCGCAGAATTCTCCAAATGAGAGGATGACTGACGTTCAGTTCTGCGGCAAGTCTTCGGGTGCTAATATTTGGGTTGTCTTCTACCCGTCTCAAAATATCTAATTCTACTGCGGGAGAAGAAACTGATCTAGGTCTACCAGAACCACCATTAATTTTAAATGAACCAGTTTCGGACAGCCGGATATGAAGTCTTGAGAAAATCTTATCACTCGGTAACAACCGATTTGGAAATTCTTCGGCATACATACGCCGTGCTTCAGTGGCATTACCATTCGCACGACCGTACATAAAATGCATATCGGCCATTTCTGCATTTGTGTACTTATGCATAATTTGAGAACAAAAAAAAATTGACGCAAATGATAAATAATCTGATGACAGATGTCTGACAGAACTAATTTTAAGTCACAATCAGTTGTTTGATAAAGGGAACTATTCTCAAAACCGAAAAAAAATTTTTTTTTATTTTAAAATATGCAATCGACTATATGTCAAAAACAGTTGAATTGCGGAACCATGTTGACTAAGACTTTTTTGTTTATTTCCACCAGTACTATAATTGGGTAAAATATCCGACAACCTTTTTTTAACAGGCTATATAAATCCTCAAACTTATAGGAAATTCTTCTTTTCAAGTTTGAGGTTTCTTCCTGCCGATTCATTTTCTAACGTTAGCGGGAACTTTTATATTAATATTAGCCGCCATTTTTGAAGGACATTGGAAATTGTAGAAAAAAAAAATAAATGTGATTTTCATAAGTTTGAGAGTTTGGTTATCGGTTTCAAAAACGATAATACGTAAATCTTGAGGGATGTCGAAGATATCGGCGGATATAATTATTACTGCCATGTCGTGTTACTGGTACACTTTCTACATCAGCGGATTCTATTTAAATATTGCCCGCCAATTTTTAAAGAAATTAAAGTTGTGTGGGAAACAATAAGTGGAATTTTTATAAGTTTGAAGGTTTGTTTATCGACTTCAGAAATGACATCACGTAAATCTAGAGAAATGTCGAAGATGTCGGCGGATATAATTAGTACTGGCATGTCGTCTTACCGTTGCACTTCCTAACATTAGCGATAATTTTTATATGATTACCTGCACAAACATGTAGGCATATACCTAATCTAAATTTATTTCGGTGTTATTCAGTAATAAATTATTTGAATAACGATTTATTTGGTGAAAGAGTCATTCCAATAATGCTTTATTCAAATAACGTTTTATTGAAATAATTCTTCATTCAAATGATTTCCCATTGGTTTTATTCAACAATAACTTAATACGGAATAAAGAATAACAGATGAAAATTTCATTCAAATAATTATTTGAATAAAAAATTATTGAATGATGCCCAACCCTGGTACAGACCAAACATTTTAGAAAAAATTAAAAATACACTTATGGAAAACCAATACCTTCTCGAAATTATAAACAAAATTATCAAACAAAGATTACACAAAATGTACAACAAACAACCAAAATCCACATTCTAATCATAGTAAAAACATATTAAACCACATTAAATATTGTGCAATTAATACCTTATGCCACTTCTTTATCAGGAAAAAAAAGACGATCCTTCCAACTTTTATGACAAAACAATCAGTCAATCATAGTGTGAAAATCATCCATAAAACAAATATTTTCCCTAACATCTTGAAGGGAACATGTTTACTCCGTTCCGAAATCTAATTAAGAGCGAGATGACATGCACCGTGGACTACCAGTTTCTATTATTATTGTTTTGTTTGTTCTGGGAGCCCTCTGGTAACAATTTTACGCCTGCGGTGATATTCTGGTGTGCGCATTTTTCGAGTTAGCAGACGGAACGGATTATGCATCACATCAAAGTGGGGTTTTTTAGGTGATTGATGATTTGGAAATTTAAATAGCCGAATTTTACGATTGTTTTTCGTGTGTCTGGACGATCCGTTCTCTCTTTTTTATATTCTTTCACGTATATATGTATATTAAACGCGTGTGTCTGGACGGTTGGGCGTGAAAAACAGGAATTCCAGGTCATTTTTCAAACAGTGAATCAATTTCAAATGCTTTTTTTCCAGAAAAAAAATGCAAAGTGTAGGTACAGAAATTCTAAAACTTTTTATGAGAGATGTTACCCGATGACGTTTTATTTTTAACAGGACGGAACTCGTATTTATAAATTCGTATGTTACCTATTAAGAGCGTTTTTATAAGAGAATTAAATATTGAACCATCAACGCCACGCAAAATGACCATTAGAGTCCTGATATTGAACTCAAAACTGCCATCAATTGAAATATGCCATATTGGAACACAAACGTCATCAAGATCACGATCCGTTTTCAATCGTGCATGAAATCTGACCGATGCCATCTCTTCCGATCATTAAATCATACCTAAAACAACTGGAGCCTACATCCATTCGATCCTGGACCAAGGTCTGGGTCCGTTTCTCCCAGCAATAGACAGCCCTAACATATAGATACAGCCGTAAGCCGCAGCCATGTCCAGGGATTTGTCATTCGGACGGTATGAATTATTAAACCGATAAGGTACTCTACCCCCGCAGGTCAGAATTACTAATAAGCGTATTTATTATCGTTAAGTTTTCGTATACGGTGGATGGTCCCATCCCACACAGCGGAATGACCGTAGGCACCGGGGTTCGCTTCTCATCGGTCTTGGGAGTGATTTTTCGCTTTTATCGGGCAATGTAATTATTTAAGGAATAACATTATCAAAGCTAGATGATACGGTGTTTTCGGAAAAGGCGGAATCATGCTGTAGAATCGATAGCATTTCGGTTAGGGTTGCACAAGAAAATTACCATACTATCATATATCGTATACCCTCTATACGATTTACAATAAACGAAGATGGGAGAAAATAGCTAGAGAGTTAGTATAGAGCTTATACTGCACCGCAAAAGTCGGTGTATAAACATCCTGTGCACCTGTGCGGAAACTTTTTTTTGATTTGTTTAATTATCTACCGTATCTGCTCTATACTATACACTTCTTGGCTTCCTGGTTGGAACCGCAACATAGAACTACCTCTGGCCGAATCTTTATTCACCAAACCGCCTATATCCGATACCATCTAGTTAAAGATACTATTGGTGAAAAACCTGTCTCACCCATAGAGATGATAGAGTGCTGATATTGAACTCAAAACTGCCATCAATTGTAATGCGCCATATTGGAACACAAACGTCATCAATGACGTCGATACCATGGCGGGTATTCAAATAAATAAAGTTAAGGATATCAATAAATTTTAATAGCACTTGCAATTTGTAATGATAATTAGTAGCATATGTTAGATTTTATCCTATGTATTTTATACGCCATTGTTTTTTTTTTATTAAAGTTGTGGACAACTTAGAACTATAGACAGTTTCTAAACTTACGATGAACTGGTAACATATACTTCATTCGTTCTCAGGTTTAATAAGAGAGAAAAGAAAAAATTTCTGTCAATGCCATATAAAAATACGTAGGAAAAATCTAATACAAGTTTCATGAGATCTTCACGACTTGTCATAACAATCCAACATTGTATGTTGTCTTCAGGAGTAAATAATATACTGCAGTAGTTGTTGTATAATTTATTGATGATTAAATAATATTAGTTTACTTCATTCCTTCTCTATTGATTCTCCTTGTATTTTTTCTGTAAACTTCATCACTAAATTATGAAATCTAATTCTGCTGTAAGACAATATTATGGTTTTACTTAAAATTGAAACATGAGTTTCTTCCAGAGGTGACATATCAACAAATGATGGAATAAACTAGAAAAAATGTTTTGGGGAACATGACTTGATAATAAACAAAGGTCGTTAGGAAGTTTACTTCTTGTGGAATCTTGTTTCCTGTCAAGACCATTACACGGAGAAAAATTTATTGTTAAGGTGGCACCAATTGACGCACATTGAACAATAATTTGTGGGTAAATATATGACAACAACAACCATTATTTATTACAACTTAAAACTTGTTGTCGAAAGACTTTGTTAGAACTGCCACAAAATTTGGAAGGATATATTCCCAAAACATGTTACAATCAACCAGTTGCTTGTTGTTTAACGAATCACAAAAATATGGTGTTTTCAACAAAATTGTGTGAAATACAGTATTAAAAATTGTTTATCACTACCAAAGCAATTTGAAACTTCAACAGCAAGTTGTGGATATTTAACAAACAATTGATTTTCCGTCATCATTTTCTACGTTTATATTGTCACTTGATTTTGATTTTTGTAATCGCAATTTCTGTTCAAAGCGAACAATATTTTAGTAGATTCACACACAAATTCGGTGCTGTCTTAAATGTAAGCTGTGGAGGGTTTAAATAAAATATCAGTATAGGATAACACATTTTTTTATTAATAATTAACAAAAAAATAAACAAGGTAAATTCTAAAACTGGGAAACACTAAAAATGAAGATTAAAATTTCAAATGTATCTAAGTCTTATTTTACAAATGTCTCAAGGCAACGTATATTCTAGATCGTTTTGCAACTTTTAAACAGGGGAAAACACTAGGTAATTTATCGAAAGGTTTAATGTACTCATCATTAGCAATCTGTACTTCGTACGCATAATATTCCATTCAGCTAGCTTCTCTGTAACAAAATTATCCATATCTAAGAGTCAGTAGACGTCAGAAGTGAGCCAGTTTTCTTCAATTTTAATACACTGTCGTTCTTTTACACAAAACTAATAAGCTAACACAACGTCACAACCGAAAATTTATGGCGTCGCGTCGTCTACTCCGCCTGGTAACTAGTCTATTTCTTCAAGGCTTAAGACCAATGAAACACGCGGTTAGAATCACGTGATACTACTGTCCATGCCGGGACTTCCCGCATCACAAGTTGTAATATCGACAACGTAGGCGCCCTGTTGCGTCAACTACAATTGTGTGTAATGTAAATATTTCTTGACTGTACTGGTTTGAAAAATTGTGTTTACATCTACTTCACTTCATCGCACACGTTGTTCTGTATTTTAGATCTGAAATAACTACAACTATAATGTTACCGCCAAAGCGATTATTTGTACCGTAAAATATTTTAACACCAACAAAAGTGTTGTTGGTGGAACAAAACAAAAGTTTTGGAATATACTTACAAAACTTTACTGCAATACCAATTTATTTTTGAACCGATTGCAACGTAAGGACAATACTTTTTTTGTTGGATTTGCAATATCATTTTTCTCCGTGTGTATATTGCAATCGTATATTGGCTTCACCGGGGGTAGGACTATATTGTTTGGAACCTTTGTTTATATTGTTTATATTTATTTATGTAATATATGGAAATTTGTGCGCATGAGTTTCTGCTCTGCGGTTTTTCTTTCCTCCGAAACTGATCGTCGATCGTTCACTATTTTAAACGTGCAAATAAATTCCTACCCTGTTGTCACAATATTGAAACTCGATATTTTTCCTTCATTAACCTACCGGATCGGGAACTCCTATACCGTCTTCTTGAAGCTCTAATTTGTCGCCCCCTAGATCACCGTAAATTAGCAGTCGGAGACAAAACAAAGCCGCCCACGTAAAGTGCCGATACACGTATTAAAAGACTAGTCGGACGGATGCAAGGCATCAAGTCAACTCCACCGTAAACCAGCTAACGGCATCTCTCGTATATAGTAATTTGTCTATTTTTAAGCGGTTGTACGGTACAGAAAGCGAAGAAGTTGCTATATATCTAGTAGAAGCGTGCCTCTGCCTCTATATTCTCCCGACATATCCGCGCGCGGCGGAAACTTTAAGAAAGACACGATTCGGGCATTAAGAGACATCTGGATTTCGACTAGGATTGACAGTCGGTTTCCACCTACTATAAATTAGGTACATTCCAACACGTTTTAAGTGGTAAATATAGGTCTAAGTAGTATAGCTTTTTTAATACCGCAGATCTTCGTTCGACTTTTCATCCATTCTAAATTAAACGAATGGCATTCCCTAACTCAAATGACATTAAAAATACTGACACCTTGAAGAAATTATCATTTTCATCGATATCTTTCGAATGATTCCTGATCAATTAGCGGAATTTAGCACGAAAACTACGAAAGATAGAAAAGTTAGATTTTCTGTATGTATATAGTTGATCAATGCGCATATGGTAAAATGATTGTTAAATATACAGGGTGTTACAAATTCCCAGAGCCACTTTCAACTTTTTTATTTTAAATGGATTGCTATATTTTTTAGTTATTATTTCGATAGCCACTTAAAACACATTTGCAGTGATATATGGTTATGTGCGCTTCTGACTGTTAGTTTAGGCTATATTGCAAATTTTGTCAAAATTTTAGTAGTTGCAACTTTTGAGATTTTAACTTTTATATTAAAAAGTGTTTTAGAGTCGCGCGTGAATCTTTTGTTAGGGATTTGGGGGCTAACAGTTAGCATGTTCCAAGGTGGTATAACTTGGAAATATATACAGGGTGTTAAATATGTCATGGAACATTTTTCGAAATTCAAACGCTTTTCTTTCGAGTTTTTTAAATGGCACCCATATTTTTCAATATAATCAGAAAATTCCTTGTAAAATTGCCTTCAAAATGGTACCAATAACGTAATACTTATTTTCAGTATTTTATATATTAGTATTATTATGGAAAATATGTTTAATAATAGCAATTTACCCCTATTCATTTGTTCTTTTTTATGTAAGTTGTTTAGATTATTTATAACGTAACAAAAACAAACCGTACGTGACACAAAATTATTTTATTTTTTACACTTTTAGATATATATAATAATTTTAAATCAAAAGATGGTCAAATATGTCTCTATTCAGCTCCGTGTGTATGGTCTGCCTTACATATTCAAATATACATATTATCATATTATCCACATTTAACTGAAGAGAAGCATTTCTTATGCGTTTGTGCATGTTGTCTGCCGTTGCATCGGGTGTCATGCATATGGTGGTTTTTTATAGTAGGCCGTAGAAAGAAATCACAAGGGGTCAATCTGGTGATGCGGTGACCAACTTAATGAATCCCAATCCGTCTATTAATAAATACCTTATAGGGTGCGCTTTTACAGCAGCACCGTAATGTGTGAATGCACAATCGTGTTGGTACCACAATCTCTCCATAATGTTCCTATGGAGGCCTTCTAGCAGTATTGGTAAATTATTTTAAAAAAAGTTTCTATAAATCCCACAATTTAAGGTATTGTCAAAGAAGAATGGATCCACAATGGTGTTCCCCGATGTCCCCCTTTCGTTTGTCTTGATACTAAATGGGTGTTGTGTATCATAGTAGTGTGAAGTTTTTCTGTTCATTATTCCAGAATTGGCAAATGTTGCTTCATCTGTGAAAATCACAATAATCTAGAATATTTTCACCGAACAGAAGTTTCTTTTCAACATCCGTGTGTAGTAAGCCATGGTGAATATTAATTTTATAAGGGCGAAACTTATGTTTCTTTACATTTCTCCTCGTGGTAGTGGATGCAATTCCGTGATGTTTGAAATTGTCCTTGTAGAGATTCGCGAATTTTCCACAACGGATTTTCTATAACCATAGTTTTTGTCCTTCCATGTTTATCATAATTCACATAACCCGACCAAAGAAACCTTACCAACAAATTCTCAAAGCTTACTATCTGACGCTCTACAGGTAGGATAATCCGCAGCATACATTCTTGATGCTGATAGTGGATTTCTGTTGCAAGCACCAAGAACAAATATCATGTCTATGAGTTCCTCCTTGGAGACATTTATTTTTAATAAATGAATTTAGGTAAGAAACAGGAACAGGACGATATAATTAACAACCAGATTAAAGTAATACGTAATTACTAATAATCCACAAATAAATAATTCAAATATTATAATAAAATTATAAAACATTGTAAAACGCTATGACACCAAAAATAAACTACAAAAAACAACATTATGTGGACATTTAAGCAGAGATTTGATGTTTCGTTATATTCTTGGTATATTTGTTTATCGCTTTAATATCTTTCATTTTGTACCAAGAACGACTAAATCGGACACATCTAGCTCCAGACAGTTTTTAAAGTGCAAGGTGCTTTTTTACTGACAAATGTCAAAGATGTTACATTAAAAATAACGCAAAATTTACAACAAAATGAAAAACTCCGTATGATTTGTCAAATGAATTTTGATTTCATTTCACGATGTTCTCTTGTATTGCAGTTTGAATATGGAGATAAGATCATCTATTCGACCTATACAATGATTTCAAAGCAACATTTTTATCGTATCACCTCAAAAAGATCGTGATATAATATATCGCCACAATTTAAATACCGTTGGTAATAATAAATCAAAAGTTTTAACGTTAACACGTTCAGAGTGTACTTAACCACAGTTAAATATCTCAACGGGCATTCCTTCAAGATTATCTGAACTTGTGTTCGGTTAAATGATTCGACGCAGATAATCTAGACAACATTATATTCGTTCTAAAAGCTACGTTTCTTAATCCGAGCCGATAAAAAACACGCGGACGTTTTTATGGAATTTAAAAATAATATACATCAACAGTATAATACCATCTAGCAGTAAACACGCTGTTTTATAGTCCTCTCATCACGAGAAGGGTATAAATTTCTTCAGTTGACTTTAAATTCCCCTAATCTTGATGTTATAATGTCATTTTATATGTTAGAGTGATATATAAAGAGTTGCAAAATATGTTTTGGAAAATTGATTGAATTGCTCCATAAACACGAAATACCAGCTTATTATAACAGTTAATTTGGGCTTAGATTATACTAATTCGCAGGTTAAGTTTTGAAATATATTTTATCGTAGACCATTATTAACATTAATGATTTCCGTTTTAAGAATAAACTAGTGTGTGGGTGGTTGTTAATGTTTTTTTATGTTAACTAATCACAGACCTGATAGACTGCCAATAAACTTAGAACTATAGACAGTTTCTAAACTTACGATGTACTGGTAACATATACTTCATTGGTTCTCAGGTTTAATAAGAGAGAAAAGAAAAAATTTCTTTCAACGCCATATAAAAATACGTAGGAAAAATCTAATACAAGTTTTATGAGATCTTCACGACTTGTCATAGCAATCCAACATTGTATGTTGTCTTTAGGAGTAAATAATATGCTGCAGTAGTTGTTGTATAATTTATTGATGATTAAATAAAATTAGTTTACTTAATTCCTTCCTTATTGATTTTCCTTGTATTTTTTCTGTAAACTTCTTCGCTAAATTATGAAATCTAATTTTGCTATAAGACGATATTATGGTTTTACTTAAAATTGAAACATGAGTTTCTTCCAGAGGTGACATATCTAACAAATGATGGGATAAACTAGAAAAAATGTTTTGGGGAACATGATAGTAAATAAACAAAAGTCGTTAGGAAGTTTTCTTCTTGTGCAATCTTGTTTCCTGTCAAGATCATTACTTTCCGAATTTGTTTTTCGGTGAACTATATATAAATATATCGTACCTCCTTTGATGGGCAGATTAATTTACCTAAGAAATAGTGAAGAAAATTTAAAGAAATATATATGTTATACATAATTTATTTACTTCCACCCTTTGTTTTCAGGAATATCAAGTGATTCTAAATAAAAATATACTTTTCTAGATTTTCTTTGTCCGAATTCAATGTTGAAATTACTCCTTCTTTAATTCGCGCAATCTGTCCCGTTCTATCAAAATCCTTTTCGAGGAAATGTAGTGAACAAATATATGCAAATATATATTGCAGGGATTTATTGTACCCCCTGTAACAGTAATCCACATGTCAATGTTTGGGCATTCAACAAAAAATTATTTCACATAGAAACACTATGTATTATCATAATTTCAGAATATTTTTACGCTATGGCATTATTCTGCAACTTACATATGAAAAGTTAGTTCTCCGTCATCTTTGTAACTATTGCTTTTGCAGGATTTTACACGACACGATGGTATCACTTTTCTTTAGTAAAAACTACCTGGATTAATTGTCATATATAAGCCCAATTGTTAATGCCGTAATATGCAAATATGCATACTTACACCACAGCCTTACACGTAAAACAAAAATAACGGGTGAATAATACACTCCGCCAAAAAAGTATCGCATAAACTAAAAAAGGGCATTTATGAACCAAGATATTTTTATACGTTCACAAAAAGTTTGCCTCGTGTATGTGAACTATAAAAACACTAATAAAATAATGGAACTTAGCGTTTTTACTTTTTTTTTCCTAAAAGAACACATTTAGAAAAATGCATATGTGTAAGGTTTGTTCAGTTGTTTATTGAAAGTCTTCCTATACGGACAAATTTTAAAGTGCGAAGTCAGAGTTCTGTACCAACGCTTTTAAAACTAAAATGAGCAATTTAACTTCAGAACAAGTGGCTGCTATAGTTGCTTTAATCGAAGATGGACGATCTCAAGCATACGTTGCTAATTTGATGAACATCAATCAGTCAAGTGTTTCTAGAGCCGTAGCCAGATATAGGGAAACAGGCATTTACAGTAGAAGACCTGTACCAGGTCGTCCAAGATGTTCTACTCGCCAAGATGACCGCTATTTACTACTACAAGCATTACGTCGAAGACATGTAACTGCGAGACAATTGCAGAACGACTTGGCTAGAGTCAGAAATACTCGTGTGAGTACTCAAACTATTCGGAATAGGTTACGACAGAGTGGATTAAGAGCTAGAGTAGCTGTAACAGCCCCTCGTCTCACTAGGAACCACCGAGTGGCTCGCTTAAGGTTTGCCAGAGAACATGTAAATTGGAACATTAATGACTGGGCCAATATACTCTTCACAGATGAGTCAAGATTTGGTCTTTACACCTCAGATAGGCGTATCTCAGTGTACAGACGAGACGGTGAGCGCTATTCGCAGTGTAATATCAGACCTAGACCTAATTTCGCTGGTGGCTCTATTATGGTTTGGGGAGGCATCTGTTTAACAGGTCGTACAGAGTTAGTACCAGTAGACAGAGGTACACTGACTGCCCACAGGTATATAACGGAAATTTTAGAAGAACATGTAGTACCATATGCGCCAATTATAGGAAACGAATTCATGTTAATGCACGATAATGCACGACCGCATGTTGCAATAATCGTCCAGGAATACCTTAACGATGTTGGTATTCCAGTTTTAGATTGGCCTGCGGTAAGTCCGGACATGAACCCTATCGAGCACGTGTGGGACCTCCTTCACAGACGGATACGAACCCAAAATGTTGCCCCAGCGGACCTGCATGGACTAGCAAATGCTCTCCGTGACGAGTGGGAGAATTTGGATCAGGCTTATATACGGAGGTTAATCGAATCTCTGCCAAACCGTATGCGAGCGGTCATAAGAGCCAGAGGTGGCAATACTCAGTATTAAAAGCTACTGTTATGACATTTTTCTTTCCAAAATTATAATTTCTTGTTTTAATAAAAATCTCAAGTATGAGTTCTTGTTTTTATTTGGCCTGTATTTTATTTAAACAATCATAGAAATTATACCTTAGAGCGCATTAAAGTATATTTACAACTTTATGTTACAAACAAAGATTATGCGATACTTTTATGATTCAAATCTAAATTATGCGATACTTTTTTGGCGGAGTGTAGTTAGCATCAACAAGCGCTAGTAATACTATAGAAAATGTTTTCTTATAATTAAAATACCAATGAACCACTACTTGGAGGAGCCTGGATGGTAATATGTTTACCATCTAGTGCTCCCAAGCAGTTAGGAAAGTTCGATAGGGTATTAAAATTATTAGCAATAGATTTCCAGTTTTCTTCAGTTGGTCTAACAGAGTATCTAAACAGAATATCGTAAGCATCAATCGCCACAGACATCTGTAAAATTCTCTGGCTTGTGTGAATACTAGTCCGGGACCGATTTCGTATATCCCGGTCCCGGTCCTGACACGTCCCTGCCACGGCACGCTAATGTGTGAATACTCCTTTAAACGTCTCCGTTTAAATCTGAGTCGCTACCTCTGAAAGACATAGCACATAGTACATACATATAACTGACGACGCTAGAAAATCACATCTTTCACTCGAAATCCTATCGCAAAACGCGTCGTTAAAAATCGTTATATTTATAATATAAAAATTGCCCAACATCGATCTGTGAACGCAGTGTCATCAGCTGGAACTTGCGGTTTTATATAGTAACTGTTAACAAACCTAAATGAAAAAAAAAAGAACTAAATAAAGATGCGTAATTTACGAGTTTCCAGGCAATAAATTCATCACATAATCACTAAAAAGAACTTGGGAGACACGAAAGCCCGAGCTCAACTGATCATATGCGCCGCATAGCAAATGAGCAGTAAAAATTATTTTTGGTTCGTATTTCTTCTGGAAGTGTCGGATGCGTTGTTGCTGTAAAGTAAATATAGATGCATCTTACTGCAAATGATTATTTTGACGGAATCTTTTTGTATGTTTTCTTGTGAAACCAAAAACTGAATGCATCCTCATATCCCTAGAAATAGTTTGATAACATATTTTGGATTATACTATAAAAGTTCTTTGACAAATATCTTTTATAAAACTTTTACTAAAACTTCTTTTATAAAAGTTATTTTACCATCAAAAGTTTCTATATTACACTACGTAAAATATTTTATAAGAAAGGTTATAAATCACGTACTAAAGTGACGACCTCTTAAAAGCATATTCATTTAATGTTTACGGAAGGTACTACCACAACTATATATGTATACTAAATAAGTGTTGACAAGGCGGCATTTTCTAAACGTTAAAAGGCCCTTTTGGGACTTGAAAAGCGGCTGAAATATATTCATCCCATTAAATGAGACATTGCTTTCTTGTACCTTTAGAAATACGTAATAGATACAGAATTGTCATGTTTCCTTTGACAGCATCCGGACCATGAGAAATTGCTATGTACCGGGTGATGCAGTAACCCTTACTACACGGAGAAAAATGACATTGCAAATCCAACAAACAAAGTATTGTCCTTGCGTTGCAATCGGTTCAAAAATAAATTGGTATTGCAGTAAAGTTTTGTAAGTATATTCCAAAACTTTTGTTTTGTTCCACCAACAACACTTTTGTTGGTGTTAAAATATTTTACGGTACAAATAATCGCTTTGGCGATAACATTATAGTTGTAGTTGTTTCAGATCTAAAATACAGAACAACGTGTGCGATGAAGTGAAGTAGATGTAAACACAATTTTTCAAACCAGTACAGTCAAGAAATATTTACATTACACACAATTGTAGTTGACGCAACAGGGCGCCTACGTTGTCGATATTACAACTTGTGATGCGGGAAGTCTCGGCATGGACAGTAGTATCACGTGATTCTAACCGCGTGTTTCATTGGTCTTACATAGCCTTGAAGAAACAGAAGTTACCAGGCGAGGTAGACGACGCCATGTATTTTCGGTTGTGACGTTGTGTTAGCTTATTAGTTTTGTGTAAAAGAACGACAGTGTATTAAAATTAAAGAAAACTGGCTCACTTCTGACGTCTACTGACTCTTAGATATGGATAATTTTGTTACAGAGAAGCTAGCTAAATGGAATATTATGCGTACGAAGTACAGATTACCTAGTGTTTTCCCCTGTTTAAAAGTTGCAAAACGATCTAGAATATACGTTGCCTTGAGACATTTGTAAAATAAGACTTAGATACATTTGAAATTTTAATCTTCATTTTTAGTGTTTCCCAGTTTTAGAATTTATTTATTTTTTTTTGTTAATTATTAATAAAAAAATGTGTTATCCTATACTGATATTTTATTTAAACCCTCCACAGCTTACATTTAAGACAGCACCGAATTTGTGTGTGAATCTACTAAAATATTGTTCGCTTTGAACAGAAATTGCGATTACAAAAATCAAAATCAAGTGACAATATAAACGTAGAAAATGATGACGGAAAATCAATTGTTTGTTAAATATCCACAACTTGCTGTTGAAGTTTTAAATTGCTTTGGTAGTGATAAACAATTTTTAATACTATATTTCACACAATCTTGTTGAAAACACCATATTTTTGTGATTCGTTAAACAACAAACAACTGATTGATTGTAACATGTTTTGGGAATATATCCTTCCAAATTTTGTGGCAGTTCTAACAAAGTTTTTCGACAACAAGTTTTAAGTTGTATTGAATAATGGTTGTTGTTGTTGTCATATATTTACCCACAAATTGTTGTTCAGTGTGCGTCAATTGGTGCCACCTTAACAATAAATTTTTCTCCGTGTAGGGGGCGTACCTGCTATGTTCAATCATAAAATCAATATTATCTCAGAAAATAACAGGTTGAACTATAGTTTTGAATTGATCGCTCGCAAGCTAAATTGATGTCCCATTATTTTGTTTAATGACTTTTTTTCGTATCTGCCATAATAAGGAGCGGGGAAGCCAATCAATTGTTCAATATGTAAAATTTAAGATCTCCTTTGGGCTCGGTCGATGGAGCATTTTACGGGTCTTTTTAGAAAAATGGTCGTTCTAATATTTAGTGTGAAATAGGTAAAATAGACGGGGCTTTCTGTAGTGATTATATATTTTGGTGAATTTCAAGAAAAAAATTAATATAACCATGTTATATAATCACCAGAGTCGCAAGCTAAATTAAATCGTTGAAACTTCAGTGAAAACCGCATCGTAATATTTCTATCCATTGTCGATTTATCTCCAAAAGAAGACAATAAAATTGGTAGCAAACATTTACCGCTGCTTTCGCAGACGGTCTCACAAGTAGGCGACGGATGGTTTCCAAGTATTGTCGTCTATTCCTGTCATTTTCATGTGTCAAGGTTGATCGTAGTTAATTAAAAGGTGAAATTTTATTTAAGAAAACCTTGATTACGAACGTGGAAGGTTTTAATATGTTAGCCGCATATTTCGAACGTTTGCAAAGTGCCGTAACCGCTGAGAGAGAATATGCAGTTAGATGACGCCTTGCAGCGTCGCCATTATTCACATCAGAAAGTTTTTATAAGATTAACGATTCGATTGCAGGAAACGGGACGAATTCGACCAGATACAGGTCGAAATAGAATACGAATGTCTTAGCCTATCTTACTACTAATCCACATTTAAGCATTCGGAATTTGGCAAGGGATTTAGAACCGTCCTACTATTCTACAGTTCAGCGGATTTTAAGAGGTCATAAGTTTCATCCTTATCACGTCTACTTACCTGAAGAATTAAAGGATGGCGATTTCGACCATCGCCATCGGTTGGACTAATGCCTTTGGCTATTGTTGATGTCGGGTGAAAACCAACATTTTTTATCACAAATATTATGGAGTGACGAAGCAACTTTTTCCACGGCGCACAACAAAGCATTCCTCACTGGTTAGTGACAAGTTCAATTCCAAAAGTTGGAGTGTTAATGTTCGGTGCGGAATTTTGGGGGTTGAACAGCATTTAAATGGTGTGACTCATTTACATTTTTTTGAAAATGAATTACCTTTATTGTTGGAAGATATTCCCCTGGAGACAAGAATGGGCATGTGGATTCAGCAGGATGGTTGCCCGGCACATTATGCGCGAAGTGTTCGGGAATTTTTAAATAACCGGTTTCCAAATAAATGGATACACTGGGGTAGCATTTTTACTTGGCCGCCAAGGTCCCCCGATCTCACAGTAATTGACTTTATCGCATAAACTAAAAAAGGGCATTTATGAACCAAGATATTTTTATACGTTCACAAAAAGTTTGCCTCGTGTATGTGAACTATAAAAACACTAACAAAATAATGGAACTTAGCGTTTTTACTTTATTCTTTTCCTAAAAGAACACATTTAGAAAAATCCATATGTGTAAGGTTTGCTCAGTTGTTTATTGAAAGTCTTCCTATACGGACAAATTTTAAAGTGCGAAGTCAGCAATGAGCAATTTAACTTCAGAACAAGTGGCTGCTATAGTTGCTTTAATCGAAGATGGACGATCTCAAGCATACGTTGCTAATTTGATGAACATCAATCAGTCAAGTGTTTCTAAAGCCGTAGCCAGATATAGGGAAACAGGCATTTACAGTAGAAGACCTGTACCAGGTCGTCCAAGATGTTCTACTCGCCAAGATGACCGCTATTTACTACTACAAGCATTACGTCGAAGACATGTAACTGCGAGACAATTGCAGAACGACTTGGCTAGTCAGAAATACTCGTGTGAGTACTCAAACTATTCGGAATAGATTACGACAGAGTGGATTAAGAGCTAGAGTAGCTGTAACAGCCCCTCGTCTCACTAGGAACCACCGAGTGGCTCGCTTAAGGTTTGCCAGAGAACATGTAAATTGGAACATTAATGACTGGGCCAATATACTCTTCACAGATGAGTCAAGATTTGGTCTTTACACCTCAGATAGGCGTATCTCAGTGTACAGACGAGACGGTGAGCGCTATTCGCAGTGTAATATCAGACCTAGACCTAATTTCGCTGGTGGCTCTATTATGGTTTGGGGAGGCATCTGTTTAACAGGTCGTACAGAGTTAGTACCAGTAGACAGAGGTACACTGACTGCCCACAGGTATATAACGGACATTTTAGAAGAACATGTAGTACCATATGCGCCAATTATAGGAAACGAATTCATGTTAATGCACGATAATGCACGACCGCATGTTGCAATAATCGTCCAGGAATACCTTAACGATGTTGGTATTCCAGTTTTAGATTGGCCTGCGATAAGTCCGGACATGAACCCTATCGAGCACGTGTGGAACCTCCTTCACAGACGGATACGAACCCAAAATGTTGCCCCAGCGGACCTGCATGGACTAGCAAATGCTCTCCGTGACGAGTGGGAGAATTTGGATCAGGCTTATATACGGAGGTTAATCGAATCTCTGCCAAACCGTATGCGAGCGGTCATAAGAGCCAGAGGTGGCAATACTCAGTATTAAAAGCTACTGTTATGACATTTTTCTTTCCAAAATTATAATTTCTTGTTTTAATAAAAATCTCAAGTATGAGTTTTTGTTTTTATTTGGCCTGTATTTTATTTAAACAATCATAGAAATTATATCTTAGAGCGCATTAAAGTATATTTACAACTTTATGCTACAAACAAATATTATGCGATACTTTTATGATTCAAAACTAAATTATGCGATACTTTTGTGGCGGAGTGTATTTCAAAACATGTCAGTCGAGCGACGAAAGCGCTTCAAAGAATTACGTCAAAATTGAAATTGGTTCAAGCGTTTTTGAACCGGTGTGCAAAGACCGCTTCAAAATACGTTTCAAGCGGTACCTAACCTCGATAAATAACATGACAATTGACATTTGTTGTTCTTCGGCAAAGTTATTTGGTTTTAGTAACAAGTACTAGCTGTAGCTGGTAGGTATTTCAATGAAATATAAATTACCACACTTGCGGTGTATCAAATGTCAAACAAAAACATTCGTCGCGCGCAGGCATTATTATGTGCTAACGTCAGGTTATTCTATGGTACCTACTAACAACTTCAAAACCGTTTCAAAAGTTATGCATTTTAGCGAACGTAAAATTGATGACGTATAAGACGAAACCGCTTCAAATATATGTTTCAAAATCTTAAGTCGCGAAAAAACGCCTTAATATTTCATTCAGTTTTGACTATATTTCGGCGATATAAGCAATAAACAATCTGATAGAATTACGTAGTTTCCATGGAAACCATCCGTCGCGTCGCCTACTTGCAAGGCCGCAGTAAGTTTTCGAGATACAGCCGGTCGTCACCCTTACAAAAGAAAATAGTTTAAAATATAAATACGAAAAAAATTAACATACCGTTTGATGATGTGATCCTGTTATAGGCACTGTTGTACTGTTGGTTTTTCTCCGAACTGTAGCTGCTGGGCTGATTAGTCTGTAAAGGCAAAGATAACACAATAACCTGCTACACTGACAATGAGTTGCAAAATAAAATTTATTCTCAAAATGCAAAGTGTTAGAGCAATAAACTTTCTTGGGTTGGTAATAAGGAGAATAGTAGTGGTAGTGCGGAAAAACGAACACGTGAGGGTACGTGAAGTTGACATTGAACAGTTGTTTACAGTTTTTGTAAAACCATCATTATAGTTTAATATTTCTTTAAATACTATTGTCATATAGGTATGTCTATTGAATAAACGTTTCTACACAAAGTATTCTTCATAAGTTTAACAATATACAAAATATCTTTTTGTCGAATGTCTAAATTAATTTTCTAATGTTTCAGAATCTGCAGTATAATAATATACTGTTTGGATGATGCATCTTCACAAATTTGATTCGCTATTTTGACAAAAAAAAAGTTTATGAGGGAAACTTTGCCAATAATTATTTCTGCTGTTCCAGCAAAACAAAATTGTTAACCTTAAACAAAGTATTAAGTTTTTCCATAACAACTTTGGCCAGTTGTTACCTACATTAACAATTTTTTTTTTATAAACGTTCTGGGACAAGAAAATTTGTTAAATTTTCGTTAATTTCAACAAAACTATACTGCACCACCTAGTAGAAGTTATTTTTATAGATCGATATATTAAAATTAAGAGTCGCTCGGTTAATATCGTTTAAAGGGGAAAATTTTAACACCTGAAGGTTGGCACGTTTTCAACGGTCGTTTACAAAACTATAACCCAAAAGCTATATATTAAGTGCCTACAGTTAAGTATCAACGCCTTGTTTATTCTCCTTTTGCAGTCGTATAACTTTCAACCACAAGCGTGGTTTAGTGTGAATTAAAATTCTAAAGTGTTAATTTCGTCAACAAGTTCATGTCGTTCACTGTAAAGACCGCTTAAATACTTTTTTGGATACCTGTAGACATGAAGAAATAGCCTAATTTTATTTTTCAATAGCGAAATAATCTAATACAATATAATTACAGCAAAAGCAACCACAGCACAAACAATTCTTTCTTTTCACGTTTTCACGACAGTAAAAACTAAGAACATAAAAAGCCAACACACCATATCGTCTTTTGTCTGTGCTCTCCTACAGAGAAAGTACTAATACAAAAAATTAAAAAAAAAGACGCGTTTAGTAGGCATTATGATGTAGGATAACTGACAGAATTATTTATTACCATAAAAATATATGATAGGGCATGGATTAACCCGAAATGAAATTGTCTTTACATCGCTTATGCTTACATGTGCGTTCCACATGGTTTTGTTCGGTCTAATTGTTTTGTTGTATATCTACTGTATTCCTTATACTCTTGTTTTTTTTTCTGTTTTGTTTCTTTGCTTTTCTGTGTATGTTTGCATATGAATGAAGCCGCGGTATTTTTCGTTTCATATACTGGAGAATAAAAGATAAAAATAAATACTAACGAAAAGTCGACGCAGAAGTTTTAATCCGCTAGCGTTTTGATAAGGTATAAGCAACTGACAAATATTTCTAGTAAAGTGCATGTAATTTTTTTTTTCCAATAAGAAGTCCCATTTTATTGTTAAACTTGTTTAACTTTTCTTCTGTATTTTTAAACACTACTAAAGGTAGGAAAGCGAGATTTTCTGTATACAGGGTGTCCAACCTAAGATGCAACGCTCCCTAGCCGATTTATTATTGTCTTTCCGAAAAAATGTTTCAAATAAATGTTGTCTGGAATCATATTCTACATATGTTAAAATTAGTTGCAGAAATGGCGGATATAGATAGTATAGATACTAAAATCATGGCTAACTTGATTTTTTTAAATTGAACGGTATAGCAATTTTTACATAAATAGACGTAAAATTTAATTTCCTTTCGATTTTATATGGGTATCATTGTGTCTATCTCCAACGGTTTTGGAGATATTCGCAATTTTTCAGTTTCTCACGATAGATACGTATTGCGAAGCGCCGCCGCCGGTCACCTTCTCGCATTTCACCAGGCTTGGGACTGGCAGCAATAATACTGGCATGCTTAGAAAGTTGTCAACAGAACAAAATAGGACCACTAGAAACAAGCAAACATAGTAAAGATAAAAGAAAACATAACATTACTGGAATATCAATAAATCAGCACAACTACATTACTCTATCCAATGTATGGCGTACCTACACTTCGAGCGTCTTGCTCGCAACAGGCTACACTTTAAACGCTAGTGTTGTCATTGTACAGAGAATTTGTACAACACTATTATATTAAATGTTCAAAATGCTGTCCGTTTTCGGCACTACATAATCGAAATCGCTCTTGCAAACACTTTTGAGCATTTCTGGTGTGACTTCTTGAAACGCTCTTAAAATACGATGGCGCATATCATCAGGGTTTGTTGGTGGCGTCTCATAAACCTTATTTTTAATGAAACCCCATGAGAAGAAATCGCAGCTTGCAACTGATTTTCATCCGTAAGTACGTAGTTATTGAGGTTCCGTTTTGTACGTGCTACGGATCCAGTACTTACAAAACTACCCAGTAGCGACTGAAATGCCCTCCTATCTGGATGCTTTCTACATGGGTATAATACTTTGTGTAAACTCTTGACGCTAACAAAGCGTTTCTGTAACATTCACCGAGAACGAAAACCATATCTACTAATTCTTCTCGAGTAAGCGACATCTTTAATTATTATGTTACCAAACAGTACTCTGAATGTCAGTTCTGACACTTGGAACACTAATAACGGCAAGATACCTAGTGCGTTTTCAAGCTTGCGTTGACTTTAAAGATGCCGCTTTAAACATCTCAAGTATGTTTTGGACCATTTTGTTTGTTTCTAGTGGTCCTATTGTGTTCTGTTGGCCACTTTATAAGCATCCCAGTATTATTGCTGCCAGTTCCAAGCCTGGTGAAATGCGAGGGGAAGGTGGCCGGCGGCGGCGCTTCGCAATACGTATCTATCGTGAGAAACTGAAAAATTGCGAATATCTCCAAAACCGTTGGAGATATATAAAATCGAAAGAAAATTAAATTTTACATCCATTTATGTAAAAATTGCTACACCGTTCAATTTAAAAAAAATCAAGTTATCCATGATTTTAGAGTTCGAAAATTACAGATCCCTATTTAATAACGCTGTAATTTAAACGCAACAATTTTAAAATAAAAGACGTGTGCTGTTTCATAGTTGAGCGAAAACCGAAAACCGCATCTTTCTAAATTTCGTATTTCCCGAGATATTTCCAAACACCGAAGACACTGCATATGTCATTTTTTTCGAAAAACGTCATGTAATTCGAAAACGGTACAACTTAGCCCCAATGTATTCCTAACGTATTGTTATTTAAATTTAACAAGGAATCCAAGAGTGCAATAATATACAGGGTGTTCCATTTAAAATAATAAAGTTAGTAGTTACTTCCGGTACAACCGGAAGTTCGCCATTACTGAAACTAATTTTAGCATATGTAGAATGTGATTCGAGGCAACATTTATTTGAAAAGCTTTTTCAAAAAGGCAGTAATAAATTGGCTAGGAACCGTTGCATCTTAGGTTGGACACCCGGTATAAGGAGATATTATAACACAGTATTTTTATAGTATTGTTTGGGTCACCCTTTAAAAATAAGTAGAATAAATGCAGCTGCACATTTTTTTTCCTTGTCTCATAATATTAAATGAAGCGACCACTAATATATTCATATATATATATATAAAAACAAGTTTCAAAGCACAAAAAACCATTAATCAATTCACGACAATGGCATTCAATATAATCATTAATAACACAACCGGTTGAAGCATTAAAAAGACTATGGTACAGGTGACAAATGGTTCTTCAACCCGGAAAAGGATCCCTGATAAAATTAGATACATTCTTCAACAATAATTCCAGCAGGTAATGTATTACTCAGTATATAATGATAGAAAAATCTACGAAAATAGAATTTTCCGCATTCCGAATTTTGCAACCCCAATCTTTCGCGTGCGATCCGCAGTTATTAGTTTGTCTAGACAGTTTGGTAGGAATTAGGTTGTCACCTAGAAAATAATGTTCGAGCTCCTCTAACGTGAAAGGTTGGTCATTTCGAAACGTGGCATGGTATAGATTACAGAACAGCTGCAAAGTACAAGAGGAAACAAGACATGTTTAGCGAGCTAAATGTTATGTAATGGTATAATATGAAAAAATGCCCGAATATTTTTTCATTCGAATATTACCGGGTGATACGTTAAGAGTGCCCACCGATCACATCTCAGTAACGGTTGGTGTTAAATTTTAGAAAAGAAATTAGATTAGTAAATGTGATCATGAAAAGGTCTTTAAAAATAATTTTAAGTTTCTAAATTTACCGTAATTGATTTTTATTTGAATTTTATAATTCATTTTAATAACTTTCCACCATTATTATTGGTGAAAAATAAATGTAAATAAACAACTCATAATTATATATAAGTTTGGTTTATGATACTATTATAAAGCGATGGTGGAAGCACATCTTTTGCCACCTGAAAGTGCGCTTGTAATTTTAGTGAATGCAACTTTCACATCTTTTAAGCACGAGCCGGCATTGCTTTTATTGTTAATAAATATTCTTCTGGTGTGTTCTTAATTTAAGTTCTTTCCTGAAAGCGCAAGAACAGAACGAACTATGCATATACGAATCACAGAGCAAAACAAATGCGTGTAGTACAACAAAGTCTAGTATAAATCTAAATATAACACCTCACTTCAAATTTTATTAACCCTAAATTAACCCGAGATATAAATCCCGACCTAAGACACTAACTGATGCCGTGTACATTGTAAAATAGCATCAGCCTGCCTAGAACGTAACGCTTCGTGGATTCTGACTTCTTGCTACCTCTTTTTTGATGATCTCTGTGGACATCTATTTGCACTCCTATAATATATAGCCCACGTCTGAAGACGCTGAAATAGAGTACAGTACACTCCGATAATCACAAAAACCACATTTGCACACGCAAGGATATAGGTATTGAAAGTGACACTATGGAAACGCAAGAATTTTGTTTGGGTTTCAAGTATTCCAGAGTGAACTTAAGATTAATATAAATATTAATTATTCATTTTATGAAGTTGCAGTTGGAATTTGATTTTGAAACTTGCTGTGTAGTCGTGACCGACTATAATCTATTTAAAGAAAATATTTTCAGTTTTATAGCCCATCCGGTATACAGGGTGTTGGTATCAACTTTCTTATTTTAAATGGCATGGTGCGATTTTTATGCTTCTAGTGTATTTCGCGGATCAGTTGTGATCAGTTTGTGTTAATGTTCCCTATGCGTAACTTGAACAGTTTTTGAATTATTTGCAATTTTGCCAAAATTTTGACATTTGCGCTCTTTTCAATTAAATTAAATAGTTCATACTGTATTACACATTAAGATACCATACTGATGTAGACCAGTTTATTTTTAATAAAATAAGTAGCGTTTATTATGTATTAAAATAATGTTTAAGCATCGGTTATATAATAAAATAAAGCAATTTTGCAAAAGAAATTTAATCAATAATATATTTATTCATTACTTAATTTAAAAATGCAAACAAATTTTCAATAATGCGCGAAATTTTACTGTACGCACTATAATAGCAAGCGAGGAGGCTAGCCACAGATTTGGGTCCACACCGATGATTAATGCCATGGCTGAAAGCAATGCGTCTCCGTAAATGCACGTGCACTTTATACGGCGAATATGTATGGTTGGAGGATTGCCGCCGCGGTGAGATCCTACCCGATCGGAATGTTATCGTGGGTTATCGGTCGTAAAACGTTGCTACGCAACTGCCCATGCGACTCTCACCTGCCAGTACTAATAACTTAAAAAGCGTTGGGTGAGTTTTGTTAGGTTACGCACACAAAATGAATAAAATGAACGAAATTAGAATTTGCCAACATATTGTCGACTGGTTGGTAAGAAATTCTTTTAGTTGTTTAAACATAGAGACGAAATTACACAACGTATACAAAACATTGAGAAACCACGGCCTAATTTATCTGTAGTATCTAACGACGGCAACCGGCAAAATCGTGGTTTTAGTTCATTATGATACACTAAATGTGGTTGGTTAACTGGTTCAATTGAACGGGAATGATTATTTTGTTGGCCATGTCTACTTTTTTGTAACCAAACCTAAAGGTGGTCGAAATTAGGTTATACAGATTTAAAAAATTTACCGCGCGCTATTGAACGGCATTCTAAGTTTAAAGAACACAAATTTAAATTAAATTTGGAAAACAAAATATTGCTACTGCTGTAGACAGCGCTCGCAGAGATGCAATTATTGCCTATAATAATGAAGTTAGAGAAAACCGCAAATATTTAAGAAAATTAATAGACGTAACAATATTTTTAGCATCACAAGATTTAGCTTTTCGGGGACACAATGAGACTTCAGATTCTTTTAATCGTGGAAATTATAAAGAATTACTCGAACTCTTTAGTAAATATGTACCTAGTTTTAATAAGTTTGTTTGTAGTAATATTTTTTCGGGTACATCTAAATCTATACAAAATGATTGAATAGATTGTATTTGTTTTGTATTAAAACAAGAAATAGATACAGAAATTAAAGAAGCCCCGTTTTTTTCTTGGCTAGTAGATGAAACCACATATATTTACTGTAAGTCTCAATTATCAATCATATTACGTTATGTCAAGAGAGGTGAAGTTGTTGAAAGATTTTTGGAGTTTTTTGACGTATCATCCGGTCGAACAGCTGAAGATTTTTTTAACCTTCTATCAAATAACAGCGAAAAATATGATTTTACAAAAAATAGTCGCTCAAACATAGGATGGTGCATCTGTTGTGGCAGGGTATTTAAATGGTTTACAAAGTAAAATAAAAACAATTGCACCTCAAGCTCTTTTTGTACATTGTCATGCTCATGCCTTAAATTTAGTTTTGAGTAAAGTTTGTAATATAAACAAAGAATCTACAATTTTCTTTTCTAATTTAATTGTTATTGTTTTTAGAGTTTATTTTTGGTTTATTATTACGTTTATCACGAGTTTATTTTTACGTTTTTATTACCTTTTTACCTATCACCTCATCCATTTTCCTATCCAGGCAAGATTTCACTCTCACCTCTACGTGGTTCTTGCTAGACTATAATTTATATTTTATTTTAATCTATTTTTTTTTTTTCAATTTTTATTCTACACTTACAATGCTACAATAATAACTATAAAAATATAATTTATTGACCGAGAAGGATTACTTACGCTACAGTAGCCTCCCTTGAACAAAACGTTACGAGCCGCCACTGATGTAGACTCAAATACGTAGTTATAGGCATTAATTGCAGCATTAGTAACCACAAAATCCTCTCATGCACAATATGGCTATCTTTGAACTAAGAAAACTTTCTTTTTCAAATGGAACCTGGTGTTTCTCGTCGCAGAAATGAATACAGCCTACAATTCTGCATCGGTTGGTATTAAGGTTTGATATACGTATTCTTCGTAATTTTTGAAATATTAACACTTATTTCATAAAACCTCCAGAGATATGCCAAAGCTCCTAGTTTTTAGCAAGTAAAACAATTTTTTTCATTCAGAACATACTGTACACTATATTTCAAAATTATGCATCAATGTTCGTTGTTCTGGACCGCTTTTATGATAGTTTTATTTGTTTCCAATTTACCAAAAATGGATAAAATTCCCCTGTACCTTCTTGATTTTTTTTTTCTGTTATTTGTAGGCTTATGTTTGGTATCTATAGTTAAATTCTCAACACGTCCGATTAATATGCTTGTCACGCTATTCATAATAATAATAATAATAATAATAATAATAATAATAATAAACTTTATTACCCAACAGATTTAAAATCTATTCACAGGATAATATACAAAAATAATTGAGATAGTGCATACTTAAGTACAACTAGTGCAAACAAAACAAGAGAACAGAAAAAAAAATACATAACTGGTATTGAAAATGAAAAAAACGAAATTACACATTTGAACATTCCTTAATTAAAAGAATTAGATAGCTTCTACTATAAAGCTGATAGCAAGAGTTAGCGGTGAAAAACTATAAATGGATCCTCAAAAAACCTATTAGCATTTCTTGCCATATGTGTTAATGGTGCTTTTGCGAGAACGTTTGTTTTTGCTTTCGGAATTAGGAAAGTGTTTGCGTATCTTGCACCAGCCCTAGGAACAAGAAAATCTACCTGACTGAGCAAACACGAAGAGTCAATCTTATTATCAATAATTCATTCATAATAATTCATAGATATAAAATAAATTTAAAGTGTTTTCATTTGTGTAATTTTCAAAATTTGCTGCATTTATTTCTGCGATAAAACATAGCCATATTGGACATACATTTCTGAACAGCCTGTGTAGGATTTTGTGATCACTAGTGTCGCGATTAACTAGTAAAGCGTTTTGTTTACTGATGAAGTCAAAATAGACATTGACGAAGATCAGGAGAAAAATACAGAAGAGTATGTATGGCTGCCCAAGTGACTTTCCGTGAAAGATCAATAATGTTTCGAATGGCATTTCTTTTGAGGTTTGTACAAACCTTGAAGTAAGTAATTAATAAAGATTTTCAAATAACATGTGGCACGTTTTGCACCTTATCTAGGCGTGAATTTTTTGCTTATGGAGGGTAATTCCAGACTGCAAACAGCCGAGATCTGTGAAAGAATACCTGCATGAGGTTGGCATTCAACGATTAGAGTGACCAGCACGTAGTCCTGACTTGAATTCGATAAAACACGTTTGGGATCACCTTAAACGAGACATTAGGCGTTGAAATCCTGCTCCTGAAAACTTGGCTGAGCTAGAAAACGCAGCTCTCGAAGGATGGCGGAATATTCCCCAAAATTTCATCATAAATCTTTTCCACAGCATCCAAAGATGTTTGATGGAGGTTATCTGATGTGAAGCCGTTGAAAACTGATTTTTTTTTCCATTTCTACGTTTTCACTGTTACAATTTTGGTACAATACGATTTATTTATTGGTTCCCTTTTTCATAGAAGAATTGTTCGAAATTGTTGAAAAATAATTGTGTGTCCAATTCTACCACGTTAACTAAAATCCAGTTATTCGCCAGCGTAACTGTACAAGAGGGAACATCTCGTTCTTCAGATATTTTCAAATTTGGCCCGCGTCCAATACATGCAGAGTAGCGAAGCATAGGTACACTTTATTAATCGCTGGGCAGACCCAGACAAGCAAAACAGATTGAATTCTTCCTACTTTCATAATATTGTTAATTCGTGCCAAATTTACGAGGCGAACGCAGACTTTGGTGACGTGGTGGGGACGCGTTGCCGACTACTAGATTGGTTTTATTATGTCTGCTACTGGATCTGAGACACTGGCGAGGTATTGTGCCCTGCCTATATTAGATGCAGAAATAGTTAATTGACTAGGGATGTTCGTATGAGCGAATAAGAAAAGTTTTTGGGATGGATGCTGAAAAGTGTAATTATATACTGGACGTTTATCTTGGTTGTAAAATCTACCTTACTTTCGGCGTCTACATGATATATTATTATTATTATTTACAATAAATATCGAAAGTTTCAATATTCGGTTAGTTAATATATGGGTGTCCAACCTAAGATGCAACGGTTCCTAGTCAATTTATTATTGCCTTTTTAAAAAAAAATTTCAAATAAATGTTGCCTCGAATCATATTCTACATATGCTAAAATTAGTTTCAGTAATGGCGGGCTTCCGATTTTACCGGAAGTAGATACTAACTTTATTATTTTAAATGGAACACCCTATATATTATTGCAGCTTTGGATTCCTTGTTAAATTTAAATAACAATACGTTAGGGATACATTGGGGCTAAGTTGGACCGTTTCCGAATTACATGACGTTTTTCGAAAAAAATTACATTTGCAGTGTCTTCGGTGTTTGGAAATACCTCAGGAAATACGAAAGTTAGAAAGATACGGTTTTCGGTTTTCGCTTAACCATGAAACAGCATATGTTTCGTGTACCATTATACCTAAACTCAACAGTTGTCGAGAAATTCATGATTGAATTAATTAAGACCATATTTCTGGGGATTTTTTTTTTTGTATCAAGCAAAATATTCGATTTTGTATTTATTTTGTTTTTTTAATTCTGGTATTTTCGATAATTGACTTGTCACTTGTCAACGTGTGACGGTTTATGTAAGTAATTGTCAAGTGCATTTATAAAGTTTGAAAGAATGGCGCGTTTAACTGAGAAGCAACGAATAGAAATTTTGATGATGGTAGGATATGGCGACAGAACCCGAACACAAGCTCAAGTTTGCGAATTATTCAATAATAAATACCCGGAGAGGCCTATTACACGATCGGTGGTTAGTAAGATAGAAAAAAAGTTTAGAGACCTGGGTCACGTAAGAGATAATTATAAAACCAACCATCTTCCAGTTCCACAGGACACACAATTGAATATTTTGCTCGATTTAAAAGAAAATCCGCAAAAAGCAACTCGACAAGTAGCTGTAGACCAGTCAGTCTGTAAATCTTCTGTTCTAAAATACTTACACAAGCACAAATGGCACCCTTACAAAATACATTTAGTTCAGGAAACTTATTGAAGATGATCTCAACCGCAGATTAGAATTTTGCGAAATAATGATGGGTAGGTGCAATGCCAACCCGCAATTTTTAAGTAAAATAGTTTTTACCGACGAAGCAATATTTTGTTTGAATGGTTCGATAAACACGGAAAATTGTCGCTATTGGGCACCAGAAAATCCACACCGGAATATGGAAAGTCACACACAATTCCCTCAAAAAGTAAATGTGTGGGCCGGAATTGCGGGTACCTCAATTATTGGACCGTTTTTTATTGAGGGAACACTTAATTCTGAAAATTATTTAAATCTACTGCAAAGTTCCATAATACCAAGTTTAAATGCACTTCACCCGAATTGTGAGAACCCAAATATACCGGCAGATTCGATATGGTTCCAACAGGATGGAGCGCCCCCACACTATTCGCGAACAGTACGAGATTATCTACATAATATTTTCCCAAACAGATGAATCGGAAGGAGAGGTTATATCGAATGGCCGGCTAGGTCTCCAGACCTAACCCCATTAGATTTTTATCTATGGGGTTATCTAAAATCCAAAGTATACCTCTATAAACCAGAAAATATCGAAGAACTGAAGAATAGAAATAGAGTCGAGATACAACAAATTCAGCCACAAACTTTAACTGAAGTGTTACAAGAAATTGAATATCGACTTGCCTATTGTCAGGAAGTTAATGGTCAACAATTTGAACATTTAATTTGATTTGTTCTGTTTTTGTTTTAAATAAATTTACAAACAAACCAACCTTTGAGTTTAAAATGATTTTTATAAATTGCCGCGACCTCCCTAATTTTGGAAGAAATCCATCGTAAATTCCTCGATAATGAATTTAGGTATAGCACAAGAAAGATACTTGGAATTGGATGCAGAGTTCAAAAAAGAAATAAAAGAACAGGTATTTTCATTTAAAAAAAATTAGTTAGTAGTCGTAACTTATTTTTTGCCGGCACTGTATACATGAATGTACCATGAAAAAAAATCTCAGCCAGAAGTAAACATCAACGTGTCCGAACAAATTTTAAATCAATTTGTTTCAACTCACGCGTCCTCACAAATTTTAAAAAATCAATTGCAAATTTCTCGAGACCTGTTGGGTTTAAGTATAGGGCATGGTACATGAAACATTCTTAAAATTCAATGTAGAATTCAAAAGTGAAATAAAAAATAGGTGTTTTCGTTTGCGAAAATATAGTTCGTGGTTGTAACTTTTTTTTGGGCCACACTGTATACATGAATTTACCGTAAAAAAATTTGCAACCAAAAATAAAAATTGACATGTCCGAGCGTTTTTCTAAAAAACAAACCCCTGAATTTTAAAAGAATTTGTTCCAATCCACCCGTCCTCACTGTATATAGAAATAGTATTTTAAAACACAAGTGTCATAATGACGTTTATATAATGCGAGTACAAGTTTGAATCTCGAGCCGCGTAGCGGCAAGAGATTCAAAGTACGAGCATTACATGTCATTGTGGCACACGTTTTTTACAGTATTTTTTCTAATTTGCACATTAATCGTCTATATTACGTTCCGGCAAAAGTCCCCCCCACCCACGTTAATATCTCATTACAGCACAGTATGCTGTAATAGCCATATCAGCACTGCGTCGTCTTTTGTTTTAGCTTTATTACAACACCCGATTAGAAAAATGCATTTAAATTCAACCCGAGGTTTTTGCGGATAAAATTTTCTTTTTCTTCTGCATTTACTTTATACCGCGGAAAAAAAATATTAATTGAAAAGCATAAATTGTTTTGAGATTGTAATTTTTCGTTCACATCAATTACTAATTAGGGGATACCGTCGTTTCCACACTCTCATGATCATAAACGACTATGGATTCGACTACTAAAAATATATATTGTCATTTAAATTGTTCTGTGATGACGTCATAACGAAAAAACCAATTAAAATCAGAAGAAGAATCGCACATGTTAAGGTGCATTTTCAAAAACTAAACGCGATGTGCTTTAAGTTCACGTTGTATATTCGACTAATCCCCCGTAATAAACATAAATATAAAGAGACGATCCAGTAGTCAAAGATATCTGTTTGAGGCTAACACTTTCCCCCAACGCAACACGCAAGCGAGAAAAACGTTAAACGTGAAAATTACACCTCGAACGAATCCCCAAGAAGACGGCGCATGTCAAAATACAACCGTAAAATATTCGCTTCGACTAACTAAGCGGAAAGCATTCCAGGAATTTTAGCTGTGTTTTCGTGCAGCCTCAAATATTAAATCTAACAAAGTCTCATCTCTAAACAGTAGATGAAAACATCGGCGGTACCTCAAAGGGGATTAGACGAGAACTCTGTTTTAAAAGAAACAATATTTCAAATCGCAATTCCTATAATTTTATAATGGGGAAACTATATAAACATGTTTACGAGGTGTTAAAAACGAGCGAAGGGTAATTTGGTCTATACTGATGTGATAAAAAAGAAATTAGTGCTCTTAGAGAATATGGATCATTAAAGATGGTTTATTATGGCTACAGGAACGATGGACAGTCATTTGACGTAAGCAAGCAGTGATATAAAAACGGTTAACGCTTAATGCTTGCTTTGAAGATGCTTTTTATATATGTGCACCAATTAATTTAAGGAAAAATTATTAATAGACAGTAATATTTTCACTTACAATGTACTCCTGCGATCCTTGTAAGATATTACCACCGGTTGATGGTGATTTTGATCCTTGCAGCACTTCCTCTAAATACTCAATGTATTCTATGGCACTCCTTAAGATCTCTACTTTGGGCAGGCGTTGCCCTGGGTTGTTGCAGGTTCGTCTTTTCAGTAGTTCGAAAGCTTCGTTTACCTGCGAAAAAGGTGCAAGGAAAAAGTTATTTGGCTCCGACGGTAAGCAAATGGTATGGAGGCAAGACACAAGACACACAAGACAAAATATCTTGACATACTTAAGAAAAATCTGAGAGCCTCAGCTATAAAACTCGATATGCCACGGGTCTATTATTTTCAGCAAGACAATGGGCCTAAGGATACCGCATATATAGTTAGAGAGTGGTTAATATATAATGTACCAAGATTGCTGCTTCAATTCTCGGCTCTAAATCGTTTGAGCACCTGTGGGCTGAAGTAAACAAACGTATTAAGGGTGTTAACCCTAGCAACAAGGCGGAATTGCGACGCGAAATATCTATATACACAGAAGCTTGTAGACTCCATGCCACAACGACTACAGGCTGTCATTGATGCCAAAGGTACGAAGGTTACGAAGTACTGACGCAAATGTAACTTCATTCATTCATAACGTTAGGGTGGACACCTTTAGTCCAGCCACTTGAGGTAGGTGCTCATTGTACCGTACCTATTAAATCGCTTACTTCCACTCGAGCAGATTGGTGTTCTCTATAAAGCCCAGTACCTTGCCCAGTGGAAACTTGAGAACCTTCGAGGGCTCCAATAGATCCTTCCCGAAATGCAAATGTAACTTAAATGTACCGTTAATTTTGGGGTAGCATAATAAGTGCTTATTTTCAGTTTTTCATAGCACTGATGTTAATATCATTGCATTTTATTTTTGTTATCTAAATATTTTTTTGTAAGAACAAAGTGACTGTATATGGAATAAAAATTTGGTCACTATAAATTTATATGTAATAAACAAACGATAGCCTCTTTGATCTCTGCATCTGCGATAGGAAGTACCTATTATATTTTAGATTTATAGCATTTTTATCCATACGATCATTTTATCTACGAACAAAAGGACCTTTATAAATACAGTATTTTGAAAAGTAGTGCATTTAAAATGTATGAAAGCATTCAATTGAATTTATTAGTAAAATGCTTTTAAATTTATTTAGTAAATGGATACAAACAGGTTAGAAACCTAACTAAATTGCACACGGACAGTTACATCTTTCAACAGGATAATGCACCAGCGCATGCTGCCCGGGCTGTGCAACAATGGTTTAAAGACACTGAAACAACATTATTGCCATGGTCTCGCAAAATTTCCAGTGGTGGCAAACAGTTTACGAATAAGGAACAATTGAAAGAGAGAACAAGGGAAAACTCGGCGGAAATCCCATTGGAATATCTTAAAAAATTGTATGAATCTTTACCAAAGAGAATGTTAGATGTAGTTACTAAGCACGGTAGCCACACACATTATCAAATAAATTTTTTCAGCACGATTTTGTTGTTTTTCATTTGGTGCGTTCAAACTGCTGTCGCGGTCGTTTTCAAAGTAAAATTTTTACTTTTCGTGTATTCTAATTTTTTTCCTTCATATTACAAATATTTGCTTACGATAATAATAATAATAATAATAATTCATGCCTTTACATCCCCCAACAGCTTTCGCCAATTACAGGGGGCATCGGCCGGCCATGAGTTATTATTACGCCTGCGCCCGTGGAGCGACTTAAGGTGTTTGTCTCTCAGCATTTGCCAAGGAGTGAGGAAAACCACGAAAACCTCACTCTGAGAGCAGGCCCTGGGATTCAAACCCCGGACCCCGTGACTGATAGCCAAGCGCGCAAGTCACTGGACCATCAGCCACACAACACTAGATAGTCCATAGAAGTAACAAAGATTAAAAATGTATTCTATTTGCAAAGTTATACGTATTGCGTTCAATCAAGTGTCAAGGAGTGTATTAATAGTCAATTTATTGTCTTCGCATCAAACAGACAATCTATTCAAATCATCTAGCAAATCCATTGCGTTCTCGACGGAATTAATTTGTGTGTAAATTCGACAATAATCCGGATACAATAGCGATTTAGATGTTTGAAAAATTTCAGGAAAATCATAAATAATGAAGACCCCAAATTACTACCTTGAGGTACGCCGAATGTTACTGAAAACGGTTCTGAGTGCGTGTTTTCGTAAAATACTATTTGTCTTCTGTTCGACAAATATAAATGAAAGAAATTAATCAAATTACAAGAGAAACCAAATCTGCTAAGTTTATATAAAAAAATTTGATGATTTACTTTGTCAAAAGCCTTACTGAAGTCAGTATAAACAGTGTCTATTTGCGACCGTTTATCTAGCAATAGTAAAAACTATTAAGTGGCTAAAATATAATTATGGGTCCATTCTATTAAATAGTATTTTATATATATTATGTATGTGTACATGTCTCAATTTACTATGTATATAGGTACATACACAAGTAAATTTTGTATTATATTATTTCTGTTACTAAATAGTATTTACGATTGTCATGAGGTAAAGAAAAATAAGACCTTGTTATTTTATAAATATAACATTAAATATACTGACTTCCAGAAAAATTGCAACACCTAGAAGCTGTTTAACGATTTTATTGAAATTTTCAGAAAACGTCTATTTCTATGAAACAAGGTTATGATTAAGTTTTAAAAACAAAAGAACAGAAGCTTTAAAAGTTTTTTCAATAATGAGTTGCTCCGCCACGATTTGTAATGCACTCATCTAGACGCCTTGGCATGCTATTAATCAAGTGATCTATAGCTGCTTGTGGTATATCGTCCCAAGCTTCTTGAATCCGTTGTTGAAGATCGTGTAGATTATCTGGAGGGTGCGGTAAATTACCTATTCGCCTACCAATCATATCCCATACATGTTCAATGGGCGACAAATCAGGCGACCGAGCAGGCCATGGGAGGACGACAATGTTAGATTCTTCCAAAAACCGTGTTGTAGCCCTTGCCGTATGAGGGCGCGCATTATCCTGCTGGAAAATGGGATTTTGCAGCCCCTGAAGATATGGAAGGCCAACTGGTTGTAGCACATTAGCAATGTAACCAGCTGCGTTAAGGTTGCCGTCAATAAAGACCAAGGCTGATCTGCTACCATAACATATTGCACCCCATATCATAACTCGTTGAGTGAGGGCTGTGTTGCGTTCCACAAAAAATGTTGGATTTTTACGTTCTCCACGCATCCGTCTGACTCTCCTACGACCATCGTGGGCCCACAAGCAAAATCGGGACTCGTCACTAAACACAATTTGTTGCCATTCCTGCGCCCAATTAACCCTTAAGTTGCTCCACTCTAGTCTGCGTAGACGGTGAAGTGGTGTAAGAGGAAGACATAAAAATGGACGATATGAACGCAATCCATAAGATCTTATCCGGCGATAAACAGTTGACATTGACATTCTGAGTCCTGTACCTCTCATCCAATCATTTGCAATTGATCGAGTTGTTGAAAATCTATCTCTTGTGGCCAAAAGTCTTAAGCGACGTTCTTCGCGATCTGTAGTCCTTCGAGGACGTCCAGATCCACGGCGACGATGTTGAACCCCTTCCTCGGACCATTTGGGCCAACACCTCAATACCGTTGAAAAATTTCGGTTTACACGACGAGCAATTTCTCTTAGCGAAAGTCCGGCCTCTCTCATACCAATAATACGGCCACGTTCAAAATCACT
This sequence comes from Cetonia aurata, assembly GCA_949128085.1. NCBI lineage: Eukaryota > Metazoa > Arthropoda > Insecta > Coleoptera > Scarabaeidae > Cetonia > Cetonia aurata. Next base: position 3,017,789 of record OX421889.1, read on the forward strand.
TAATTGGACAAAATGTTGATGCTGACGTACTCTCGGCATTGTTATCAAGTGCAGAATGAAATTGTGACGTAACAACAACAATTTGCAAACTTGACAGTTACTAAATGGTCTAATACTTCAAATTTATAGTTACTATGTGCTATGGAAACAACCTGCAAAAAAAAAACCACTGGCTAGATTTTATTCAAATTTTAATCATCAATTTGTTTAATGAAAATAAACGTTTCCTGAAAATTTCAATAAAATCATTCGACAACTTCTAGGTGCTGCAATTTTTCTGGAAGTCATACATATATTTTTGCACCAAAATAAAACTAACCTAGGCAACGAAACAACAAAATAAAGTCAGTATGACATTACCGTCTGCAGGTAGTAAACTATCTCTTTTTGAAAGACATTCTGTCCTTAATAAATATTGCGATATTTAACAGAAAGTCATCGTATAGAAATTTTGATGATGATCGGTTACCGAGATAAATGTAGAAGTCAAGTGGAGGTTGCTGGTATCTTTAATCAGAAGTATCCTGAATTGCCCAGTCCTTCGTAATAATTTAAAATAATGAGTGGAATATATATTATTACAACAGGTGTTAATTTATGCTCACCAGTATATAGAAAAGTCACACAAATTGTATACAATTTTACTAGAATAAATACTACTTTATCTTACAACGTTGTTGAAAGAAAACTAACTGTTCATTCTTGTTTTTCATACAAATTCTAAGAATTAATACTACAAACTTAGTGCTACAATTTGATGGTAAACATTGCTACAAATTGTCCCTATATGTACTAGAATGTGTAGTATAAGTGCTGACAATTGTAGTAAAATGTCCTACATTTTTCTCCCTGTGTATAAGATGATGTTTCTACGGGAGTTAAACGATTCCGATCGTAGAATACAGTTCTGCGAGGAATTGATTAATACACTCAACCACTTAGGTCATAAGTGTTAAACGTCGTTGAAATCAATTCATTAAGAAGACTTGAAAAAGAAAAACATTAAAATTGACGTGACAGTTTCGAATATTTTTGCCAACAAATCTTCGAATCAAAGGATTTTGATATTTCAACCCCGAAAAAAAAAACACCATCGAAAACTCACCTTCCTCAACCTTCTTCTCTCCCTCAAAGTCGCCGCTTTCCTCCTATCGATAGAAACAGTCTTCCTTTTGCACGCCTTACAAGCCCAGGTCAAACACTTCCTAGGCTCATCCATCGAGCAACCACTTCTGGGCTCCAGGATATGATTAACGTCCTTTTCATCATCACTATCGAAAGAACTTTCAGCACTGCCATAACCGGTGTCTGGCGGGCGCGAATTGCACTTGTTTTCTTCAATATCCCCTTTCTTGTTTTTACCTTCACTATTGTCAAGAGCACTGACGCTAGATTTTGTTAAAGACGGAGGTTTGCGCGAATCTTCGGTCGATTTAAAATCCATTTTGTTCATGAGGTTGCTTAGATTTAAGAACTTTTCCGCGGCACCTGGTGTACCGCAGGGTTCTGCTGGCCAATGCTTTTCCCTACTATTAATCTGTCGATTCGTCCTGTCATATTGGAGTGGCATATTAGTCTGTGATCCTGAATGGGTGTCGTAATGCGTCTTTTGATATTGCGCCGTTAATGGGTAGGTGAAAGATGACGATTCTCGCTTGATTATATTGCAGTTAAAATTCATTTCTGCCTTATAATATTTTCACTTCGAGAAGATGTTATCATTTATTTTATAGTATCAAATAAACTGTATTAGGCACCGTTTAGCAGTATTAAATTAATGATTGTCACTAAACTCAAAACTAACTCACCACATAAAAAGAAATTAACACTAAAACTCATTTTTACTAATACCGACCGATTCCCGAACTTAAAACAATCAAACGGATACCCAAAACATCTGCGACATTTCTTAAAGGGGCACGTTTACCCTTCAAGCGTCACTGGAGGGCCTTAAGCAATGTTCCAGCGCTACCAGCTCAGTTCCTACTATGCTTAAGTAGAATACGCCCTAATATTGGCTTTGGACCAATGGTAGAGCATTTGTGCTAAGCGGGAGGAACTCCTATAATATTTTCGCGGTGCGCACGCTCAACCGAACATTAGCTGAATAAAAATATCCAATAAATTCCTGTCGGGAGCTTAAAAGCTATCATCAATTTGAGAGGAACGTCATGCAGATATTTATTGTATTGGAGTTTGGGATTTTATTTTAGAAGTATGTTTAGGCTGCTTTGTAAACTGACTGTCTCCAACGCTAAGCCGCTATATAATAATGCTCTAAAGATGTGCAGATGAAAGGAGAATATCGTTCCTAAAGGATTAAATGTTATTATACGGTTTTAGAGGACGTGGTGAAATTATAAGATTAACTAACGGCTATGCGTGATATTTCTTAATGATCATATTTTGCAATATTTTGACGTTTGGGTGAATAAAATATACCTACAGCAAATGAATTTGTATACAGTGTGGTAATCACTTATGGAATAAACTTTATTTGCCATGTTCTATGAAAAAATGCTGGAACAGGTCGATTTTTAATTTTTACCCATTTATGCCTGATTTCTTTTGTTCCGCTGTGCTTTACGATGAAATATAAGAGTGCATTTTAAAAGACATGTCCAGAAATATAAACATATTACAAATAAAAATGGTGACAACATAATAAATTCAAGTTAAAAAATAGTTAATTTAGACAACACGAAGTTAAGTATTCTATTCAAGAGTACCCGGAAAATCGTCAATAGAGTAAACACAATTTTCAGGTAAATGATTGCAAATTTGAATCTGTTTACAGTTTTTAATTCCTTAAAAGAGTCGGGCAACACCCGTGCCTATAGCAAAATATGGCACCATCAATTCATGGACGCTATATTTTTGACACACAGGAGCGAAATTTTAAAACTTTTTGTTCAAAGCTGCGAAAAGTGTTTTGACTTTAGTGAATCTATCTTCCGGAGAAATACTATGATTAAATTGGTATAGTAAATTGGATATAATGTACTCAAATCTGTCTCTCGACATTACATTTGTAACTCAGTCGTTGTGGGTGTCGGCGCTATTTTGCCAGTACATTCTACTGCTGAGAAACTTCAACATATCCACTTAGTAATAATATTTTCCTAAGAAAATTTTCATTTCAGTTGTAGTTGTGTTGGAAACTCGCCGTCATAAAAAATGCAAAAGCAAATCTGTATGTGAATAATTTTGATTGACAGTATAAAATGTACACACTAAAAAATGTTAGTAAATTAACAAGGATTCCTCCTAAAAATTCCAGTAACATTGGGGGGAAAATCACCAAAAACTGGGTCATTTTCCGTTTTCTAATAAAGTTACCTATACTTTTGGAAATTTCCCACATATCGACCAGTATTTTTCATTTGTATATAGGTAAAAGTGCTACATAAAAACGTAATATTACTAAAATTTTTATGCTTTCCCAGGGATTCTTGCTAAATTACTTCGTGATTTTATCCACAGTTAGGAAATTTACTTAATAAACCAAATACATACTGTCAATGCGCGCATGCTCATGGGTTTATGGGTTCAATTTGTAGATACATGGCACATAGCACGCACGGAAGTGGCAGTGGTCGTTCTTTTTGTTTTATCTATAGGCATATTTAGGTAAGTGACTAATTTAAAATAAATCTAGTAGTTAAACTACTACTGAGGGTGACCTACAGCTGCATTTTCACAATTTACAAACGTTAAAACATATAGGTTTGTGAATATACAAACACACAATGCACCTAATTGTGTTCCAAAAACACACATTAATATGCCTCGACAGGGTACCTATATAAAATATATATGTAGTTGTAATAAACAGGTGATACATTTTGTGTGAATACCGTAGATTTAATTTTAGATGTATATAGTTCTACGGTATTCACCTGTTTATTAACTTTAACTGACAATTAACAGTATGTAGTTTGTATAAGAAAAATGGAATGTCTATTTTTATAAAAAAAATTTTAAAGCTTTTTTAAAATGTTTGTGAATGTCCTTAATTCTGTAAGTACAAAACACAAAAAAATTGTTAAATTATTAATAACCTTATTCATAATTTCTAGACAAAAAAATTTTTGTGAGTTATTATATTTTTAAAAAAAGAAATCTGAGGAAGACAACAATAAACAACTAAGAATTGTCGAAACGTAATGGATAGTTTTATTGAATAAATCATTAAATTAAAAACTAAGCCGCTAAACCAAGAGAAACAAAAAACAAAATTTAATGTTACGGCTAAGAAAAAATTCCCCATCAAATTATTTTCATTGGTATGCATTTTCCTATTTATAAACTTCAGTAGTATCGGAAAAATACCTACACGTAGTGGACTTCATCGGTAAATTACAAATTTTAGGGATGTTCCTATATAAAATTCCTTTATGTATGTTTAGGAATTTTCCTAAATACATAGTAAAGCTCCTTATGAAATTTCCATGCTAGACGATTTTTACTATATAGGGACCTTTTTTTATCGTAAGAACTTTACCCAGTAAATTTCATTTTATTTAGTATTTTTCATACAATAGTAGTAAATTTCCTTGGTGAATTTTTACATCAAAGTAATTTTACTCGCACGACTATAATACCTGTACGGTTTCGGGGTAATATAATTGTCCCGAAACCGTACAGGAATTTTACCAAATCTTCGTCAGAGTGTAGGCTTCAGCGTTTGCAGAATTCGTCTCTTAGATTTATCTATATCAATTAGGCTGCTTGGTTAAACATTGGAATGTGAGATACAAATGCTTACTAATTCATCCAGTTCATCACCTTGAAATTTGTAAAAGATCGTTTAGTTATAATATTGCTAGAATTTTGTAACAGAATTCTATTGGGTGTGCGTTGTTTGAATCTGCTTTGTCTATTCCGTCAATTAAGAAAGAGTATTTTGTTTGCTGAGTAAATATATATTTTTACTTTCCTTTCGTGTAAATACTCAGTATACAGAATAAAGTTTATTATTATTATTATATAAGAATTTTGTGAATCTCATATTTAATTTTAAAAGAATCACTTCCCAACTAAAACCCAAACTAACATAACTCAAATGCAGATTATGCACTTTTCGCTTACTGATTGAAAAAAAAATGATTTTTTAATACATGAGTGGTCATCTTCGCTCTTCGTCATTAAAAATTGTCCAAAATTTGATTTGACAATTGACAGACAATCGGAATTTTATAAAAATCACAGCAGATAAAAAGTTATTTGTGGTGACTCGTTTCAATCGGAATTCCCTGTATGTAACATGTCCTAAGTACACATCCATCCTTCAACAGGAGCGTTTACTTTGTGAAAAGCTTTAAATTCATGTCATTCTACCAGTATTTATACCAAGATGCCTCTTTATGCGCCTACATCCATGCATTCCTACTTTATACACTCCGCCAAAAAAGTATCGCATAAACTAAAAAAGGGCATTTATGAACCAAGATATTTTTATACGTTCACAAAAAGTTTGCCTCGTGTATGTGAACTATAAAAACACTAACAAAATAATGGAACTTAGCGTTTTTACTTTTTTTTTTCTAAAAGAACACATTTAGAAAAATGCATATGTGTAAGGTTTGTTCAGTTGTTTATTGAAAGTCTTCGTATACGGACAAATTTTAAAGTGCGAAGTCAGAGTTCTGTACCAACGCTTTTAAAACTAAAATGAGCAATTTAACTTCAGAACAAGTGGCTGCTATAGTTGCTTTAATCGAAGATGGACGATCTCAAGCATACGTTGCTAATTTGATGAACATCAATCAGTCAAGTGTTTCTAGAGCCGTAGCCAGATATAGGGAAACAGGCATTTAGAGTAGAAGACCTGTACCAGGTCGTCCAAGATGTTCTACTCGCCAAGATGACCGCTATTTACTACTACAAGCATTACGTCGAAGACATGTAACTGCGAGACAATTGCAGAACGACTTGGCTAGAGTCAGAAATACTCGTGTGAGTACTCAAACTATTCGGAATAGGTTACGACAGAGTGGATTAAGAGCTAGAGTAGCTGTAACAGCCCCTCGTCTCACTAGGAACCACCGAGTGGCTCGCTTAAGGTTTGCCAGAGAACATGTAAATTGGAACATTAATGACTGGGCCAATATACTCTTCACAGATGAGTCAAGATTTGGTCTTTACACCTCAGATAGGCGTATCTCAGTGTACAGACGAGACGGTGAGCGCTATTCGCAGTGTAATATCAGACCTAGACCTAATTTCGCTGGTGGCTCTATTATGGTTTGGGGAGGCATCTGTTTAACAGGTCGTACAGAGTTAGTACCAGTAGACAGAGGTACACTGACTGCCCACAGGTATATAACGGAAATTTTAGAAGAACATGTAGTACCATATGCGCCAATTATAGGAAACGAATTCATGTTAATGCACGATAATGCACGACCGCATGTTGCAATAATCGTCCAGGAATACCTTAACGATGTTGGTATTCCAGTTTTAGATTGGCCTGCGGTAAGTCCGGACATGAACCCTATCGACCACGTGTGGGACCTCCTTCACAGACGGATACGAACCCAAAATGTTGCCCCAGCGGACCTGCATGGACTAGAAAATGCTCTCCGTGACGGAGGTTAATCGAATCTCTGCCAAACCGTATGCGAGCGGTCATAAGAGCCAGAGGTGGCAATACTCAGTATTAAAAGCTACTGTTATGACATTTTTCTTTCCAAAATTATAATTTCTTGTTTTAATAAAAATCTCAAGTATGAGTTCTTGTTTTTATTTGGCCTGTATTTTATTTAAACAATCATAGAAATTATATCTTAGAGCGCATTAAAGTATATTTACAACTTTATGCTACAGACAAAGATTATGCGATACTTTTATGATTCAAAACTAAATTATGCGATACTTTTTTGGCGGAGTGTATATGTATATATAAGCAGAGGGTAATGTGTGAGCGACCGTAAGGACAAATTGAAGTGGTACAGGGACTAGGGACCTCACCCTTGCATTGACCTACTTCCAATGTGCCAGTTTTTCGCGTGAAATGTTCGCATAGAATTGTCGCGAAAGTACGAGCCACATGCCACGTTATTCGTGCGACTTCGGAAAACGTCGTTTGGTTGCTGTAACATCGCTCAAACGCGTAAAGATGTAATAAAGCTTCCTTTTAAAAGCTCAAAGCGAAGAAGAAAATCGAAAACAGCGTTGGTTGTACTGTCGATCGAATGCTGATTAAGAATAGTGAAAAATAATAAGTCAAGTACGTAAAAGCAAGATTCAGACCTACCACTAATTGTTGTTCCATGCATATAGGAACGAATAATCAAGAATTTTTCTAAATTTCGACGTGAAAACATCTTTAAACTGCGAGCGGGATTTTCCTGCCACATCGCGAACTTGTTATTTCATTGGACCAAATGTTTAGTAGAATATTGTAAGAAAGTGGCAAGTGCGCTTTCCAATATTTGTTGTAATATTTCAAAACCCGGATTCCTTGTAATAATAGCATTAGTTTTGTGACCATTCTACGCTTTTTAAATTCGTCAATGGAACATCATACTTTTCGAGAGGGATTGACGATTTTAAACAGCGAGTCTCTAACATTTCTATCGTATCTGATATACTTGGTGTTTTAAGTAGATACTGCTAACAATACTGGCTCTAGATTCTGTAGAAACATGTCCAAAATTATCCTTACGAAAAAGGTCTATAATGTTAAATCAGATAATTAGCAAATCACATTTACATAGAATTTTTAAAGAAAACAAAATTAAAGCTTATAAACGGTTTTTGTACATGAATTAAGAAATAGTAATGATGCTCTGCGTTTAGACTTTTGCTTATGGGTACACCGAGAGAAATCCTTGTAGTGAAAACTTGAGCCAAATTTGATCGGAAAAGTTGAATATTATCTTATCCAGAAGTGAAAACAATTTTTCTATGAAATATACGCATATAGCTTCCATTTGAAGTACGATTTTACGCAATTTGAAAAATTGAAATTTTCTCTCAAAAATCAAAGGGGGAACCCTTCAAAATTCGTTAAATTTTGCAATTTTTTTAAATAGTTTAAAACATATCATTTCCTACGTAGTTTGACCTGGTAATTACGATAGTTAAAGAATTTTAGCTCTGTCACAATTAGTTCTGCAGATAATTGCGTGTGGGCCTTCAATCTTCGAAAAAATCATTAAAATTTGAGCAAAATTTGATCGGAAAAGTTGAATATTATCTTTTCCAGAAGTGAAAACTATTTTTCTATGAAATATACGCATATAGCTTCCATTTGAAGTACGATTTTACGCAATTTGAAAAATTGAAATTTTCTCTCAAAAATCAAAGGGGGGACCCTTCAAAATTCGTTAAATTTTGCAATTTTTTTAAATAGTTTAAAACATATCATTTCCTACGTAGTTTGACCTGGTAATTACGATAGTTAAAGAATTCTAGCTCTGTCACAATTAGTTCTGCAGATAATTGCGTGTGGGCCTTCAATCTTCGAAAAAATCATTAAAATTTGAGCCAAATTTGATCGGAAAAGTTGAATATTATCTTTTCCAGAAGTGAAAACTATTTTTCTATGAAATATACGCATATAGCTTCCATTTGAAGTACGATTTTACGCAATTTGAAAAATTGAAATTTTCTCTCAAAAATCAAAGGGGGATCCCTTCAAAATTCGTTAAATTTTGCAATTTTTTTAAATAGTTTAAAACATATCATTTCCTACGTAGTTTGACCTGGTAATTACGATAGTTAAAGAATTTTAGCTCTGTCACAATTAGTTCTGCAGATAATTGCGTGTGGGCCTTCAATCTTCGAAAAAATCATTAAAATTTGAGCAAAATTTGATCGGAAAAGTTGAATATTATCTTTTCCAGAAGTGAAAACTATTTTTCTATGAAATATACGCATATAGCTTCCATTTGAAGTACGATTTTACGCAATTTGAAAAATTGAAATTTTCTCTCAAAAATCAAAGGGGGGACCCTTCAAAACTCGTTAAATTTTGCAATTTTTTTAAATAGTTTAAAACATATCATTTCCTACGTAGTTTGACCTGGTAATTACGATAGTTAAAGAATTCTAGCTCTGTCACAATTAGTTCTGCAGATAATTGCGTGTGGGCCTTCAATCTTCGAAAAAATCATTAAAATTTGAGCCAAATTTGATCGGAAAAGTTGAATATTATCTTTTCCAGAAGTGAAAACTATTTTTCTATGAAATATACGCATATAGCTTCCATTTGAAGTACGATTTTACGCAATTTGAAAAATTGAAATTTTCTCTCAAAAATCAAAGGGGGGACCCTTCAAAATTCGTTAAATTTTGCAATTTTTTTAAATAGTTTAAAACATATCATTTCCTACGTAGTTTGACCTGGTAATTACGATAGTTAAAGAATTCTAGCTCTGTCACAATTATTTCTGCAGATAATTGCGTGTGGGCCTTCAATCTTCGAAAAAATCATTAAAATTTGAGCCAAATTTGATCGGAAAAGTTGAATATTATCTTTTCCAGAAGTGAAAACTATTTTTCTATGAAATATACGCATATAGCTTCCATTTGAAGTACGATTTTACGCAATTTGAAAAATTGAAATTTTCTCTCAAAAATCAAAGGGGGGACCCTTCAAAATTCGTTAAATTTTGCAATTTTTTTAAATAGTTTAAGACATATCATTTCCTACGTAGTTTGACCTGGTAATTACGATAGTTAAAGAATTCTAGCTCTGTCACAATTAGTTCTGCAGATAATTGCGTGTGGGCCTTCAATCTTCGAAAAAATCATTAAAATTTGAGCCAAATTTGATCGGAAAAGTTGAATATTATCTTTTCCAGAAGTGAAAACTATTTTTCTATGAAATATACGCATATAGCTTCCATTTGAAGTACGATTTTACGCAATTTGAAAAATTGAAATTTTCTCTCAAATATCAAAGGGGGGACCCTTCAAAATTCGTTAAATTTTGCAATTTTTTTAAATAGTTTAAGACATATCATTTCCTACGTAGTTTGACCTGGTAATTACGATAGTTAAAGAATTCTAGCTCTGTCACAATTAGTTCTGCAGATAATTGCGTGTGGGCCTTCAATCTTCGAAAAAATCATTAAAATTTGAGCCAAATTTGATCGGAAAAGTTGAATATTATCTTTTCCAGAAGTGAAAACTATTTTTCTATGAAACATACGCATATAGCTTCCATTTGAAGTACGATTTTACGCAATTTGAAAAATTGAAATTTTCTCTCAAAAATCAAAGGGGGAACCCTTCAAAATTCGTTAAATTTTGCAATTTTTTTAAATAGTTTAAAACATATCATTTCCTACGTAGTTTGACCTGGTAATTACGATAGTTAAAGAATTTTAGCTCTGTCACAATTAGTTCTGCAGATAATTGCGTGTGGGCCTTCAATCTTCGAAAAAATCATTAAAATTTGAGCCAAATTTGATCGGAAAAGTTGAATAGTATCTTTTCCAGAAGTGAAAACTATTTTTCTATGAAATATACGCATATAGCTTCCATTTGAAGTACGATTTTACGCAATTTGAAAAATTGAAATTTTCTCTCAAAAATCAAAGGGGGGACCCTTCAAAATTCGTTAAATTTTGCAATTTTTTTAAATAGTTTAAGACATATCATTTCCTACGTAGTTTGACCTGGTAATTACGATAGTTAAAGAATTTTAGCTCTGTCACAATTAGTTCTGCAGATAATTGCGTGTGGGCCTTCAATCTTCGAAAAAATCATTAAAATTTGAGCCAAATTTGATCGGAAAAGTTGAATATTATCTTTTCCAGAAGTGAAAACTATTTTTCTATGAAATATACGCATATAGCTTCCATTTGAAGTACGATTTTACGCAATTTGAAAAATTGAAATTTTCTCTCAAAAATCAAAGGGGAGACCCTTCAAAATTCGTTAAATTTTGCAATTTTTTTAAATAGTTTAAGACATATCATTTCCTACGTAGTTTGACCTGGTAATTACGATAGTTAAAGAATTTTAGCTCTGTCACAATTAGTTCTGCAGATAATTGCGTGTGGGCCTTCAATCTTCGAAAAAATCATTAAAATTTGAGCCAAATTTGATCGGAAAAGTTGAATATTATCTTTTCCAGAAGTGAAAACAATTTTTCTATGAAATATACGCATATAGCTTCCATTTGTAGTACGAACATGGCGCAGTACTAACGATTTTGTAGAAATAAGTAATACAAACAACTGGGCTGTAACGTACACGTTTATCATTTAATACTAGCCGTTGTAGGAAAAGTTCACAGCTGTTTGGAGGATCAATTTTGTTTGAAATAGTAACACAATTTTGTTAAAATTTGTATATATTTGGAAGTAGCAAAAATTGATACTCTATTGTAGGAAAACTTAGCACACGTTCAAGTTTCCTTCTTATTCAGTCCATCCAGGGACACACTGTATAAGTTATTTACCAATTTTAGAATTTTCTTTCCTGTTATTAAGAAAAATTAAAATCTACTTTCTAAATTACAATTTTTAAAGCAATAAAACCACTCCTAAAGAAACTAAAAAACGAAAGATTAAACATCCCTTACATAAAATGTATATACACATCACCTAACGAGAGAATCCGACTTTCCTCGAACTATCCCGACGTCGAGAGAAGTCCTGGGATGCTGTCCGAGTGATTTACAGAGGGTGTGCGATTGGTTATGTACCTCGGCTACAGATAGACACATCGTAAGAATGTTGTTTTTATATTTTTATACGCGAAAATGGCGCTCGATCAAACGTCAAGGTGACAGAAATTGTAACTCTGCGTTTAAGCTCGTCGACGAAACGAATCGACCTGTTTCATTTGAAAGTGATCTGCGCTGGGCGATTTAGAATACTGACGTTAGTTTTCCTCTAAGTAGGCGTTGCATATAAAAAAAAAGAATCAAGTGAAAAAGGGTGCACAGGACGTTCTGCGGACTCTTACGATGACAGTTATAAAAGTGGCCGAGCCTACGTTCCGGATGATTCCATCGACGCTGTTGGTAAGGGGGAAAATGCGATGCAGTTATCGAAGAATGGCATGAAGAGGATTCTATGAGCCGTGTCGGTGCAGAAAATGTCTTGGGAGTCCCTGAATTCGCATGATTTTATAGGGTAAGTTTGTGTGGCAGAAACTATGTTTCAAATGTAAATCTGTTCATTTTTATATATATGTATGTATATATAGTAATTGTATATTTCTTAACGGAAATTCGAAAAGGGGTTAACTAACGTCACGGCAGAAAAACATATGGTTGCAAATGCAGAAACAGATTTCGGTATATCGGAATAAATAAGTAAAAGTTACTATAAAATATATGGTGGATGCGCTAGGTTATATTAGACTTTAATTCTGTTAGATTTAACTTGGAGCTTTTAATTTAGCACGAAAACTACGAAAGATAAGCAAAGTGAGATTTTCTGTATGTATATAGTTGATTAATGTGCATAGTGATAATCATAAAAAAAATATGAATAGTTATTTGCGTTTCGAGTAGATATAAATATATTTTTTTATTCGAGGTGGCAGTTCGTGGCCCGAAGCGGAGCTGTGGTCCACAAGCCACCGAGAAAAAAAAAAGAACTTACCCTACAAGGATGCGCATTAATTTTTTTTTCGCTACCACAAACCCAACATTATATAATTATACATTAATATTTAATAAAAAATAAAAAAATGCGATTTTTTAATACCTCGGCATCATTGCGTAAATTTTCTGCATACACTACTTGTTTTAAACGTCCCGACAAATAAAAATCGGCAATAGTCGAATCTGGGCTCCTTGGGGGCCATAAAACTGGACCATTCCTACCTATCTAACGGTGACCAAATTTACGGTTTAACCAATTCACAACAATTTGTGAATAATGCGCCGGACAACCATCATGTTGGAAATTCATTGACGTCCGATAATTGAGAGGCAACTCACCTAAAGCGTCATCGAAGAAATTGTCTAGCATATTTAAGTATGTATGCTGGTTAACGTTATCAAAAAAATATGGTCCTATTATTCCATAATATGAAATAGCACACCATACATTGACTTTAACAAAATATTGCCGATGATTTGCAATTCTAAACAAAGGATTAGTGTCACTCCAATATCGAACATGTTGCGAGGAAACAGTTCCATTGTTAGAAAATGTAGCTTCGTCGGAAAACAAAATGTTTCGATAAAAATAACGATTACTTGCTATTTTGCTTCCTATCCATAAACAGAAATCTAGACGTTTTGCTTCGTCTCCTGGTTCCAAAGTATGATTAAAAATGGGTTTGTATGGATAAATCTTCCGGTCTTTCAAAACTCGTTGTATGTGTGATTTACTAATGCCTAAGCGAAGCGACCGCTTCCTCAAAGACAATTTTGGATCATTTTGTACCGAATCGTCTTCATTATGCATTCTCTTAGTTTTCTTTACATTTAGTACTGAGCCAGTTCTTAAAAATTTCTTAATAAGCTTCTGAGCACCCATACGTGATACATAAATATCCGGAAATTTTTCAATCACGTAACGGAAACTTTTTCCACGTCCATAACACTGTACTAAATATATTTTCTGTTCTAACGTTAGCATTTTATTGTAAAAATATTGTCATTAGTTACTTCGCTATGAAAATCAGTTTTGTGATATTACTTCAACGATATGAAAGATAACGACACATGTCATACTACAATAAATACTTGACATGTAATCGATGTTTTTTGTTTTTGTAATTAGTAAGCCACCTCATCGCTGTTTCAATTGCAATACTGAGCAATACTGGATTTTGTCAAAGTAGGCCGATCGTTCTGAAAATATGCATAAATAACTTTTCATTCTGAATAACTTTTCTTAATAACACTTTGGCATACTGTGAACGGAAAAGGTAGTTTACCTCGAACTAAAATAGTGTTTGCTCAACTGTAAAGGCATACTTGACTTTAAAAAATCGAGAGTAAATTAAAAAGAAGTTTCAGACCAAGCAGGGCGGAATCCCTAAATTTGAAATTCCAATTCGAAAATTTTTGATTAATCATACCTATTGTAAACTCAATCCGGGGACATACTGTATATAACGTTTGTTTATTTAAAAGCGAATTATATCACAGATTGACGTATTAGCTTCACTGAATACCTTTGGAATTGATTGACATACAGAGCTTTAATCGTTTCCATTCCAGACATATTAGCTTAATAATGCATTTCGATACTGACAATCACTGAAATGTTTCAATAATTCGCATATGCCAATTGATTTGAATCTTTTGTTAAAGAATATAAGATTTAAAACGTTTCTTTAGGAACTAGAAGAAGAATTTTGTTGTAAAATTGATTCGCAATGATATGTACAGTTGTTGCCGAAAAAAAGGTTAACAACCTACGCGCAGATGCGTGTGGCGAACGCATGTAGGACAGATTATAGCTTTTACTAACGGCTGCGGTTTATCGGCGTAAACAAACGTTATGTATTGATATCAATAGGAATATTAGTTTACTAGTTTAGGTTAAGTTGGCAATAGTTTTTAGGTAAGAGACGAGAGAACTGTATAGAGCCGTTGAGACGTTGTTGTGTCGTTGGAAACAGTTGTAAACAAGAGTGAATAATTAAACATTAAAAGTAACGAGTCGTGTAGTTATTTCTGAGACGTGTGAACAGGGATGTAGTAGATAACAGTATGATTCATTGTGTATTCATCCGACACAGAATTTCTCGTTTCTATAATTTATTTTTTGTTCTCAAAACATAGCCATGCACACGTCGAAATAATATTTTGATGTATTCCTTGGTAAAACAGATTTTCTGTTTCTGGATGTTCTTATTTGGTTTATTAGAATATCTTATTTCGTATATACAACGTGTCCCGTATCATTTTATTCAAACTTTTGGCGGGTAATGTAGAGTAAATTAATGACAAAAAATAGCAAAAGTGGTAGACCAATTTTGTTTCGTTACCAATATACAGAGTGTTTACCATTCGTACGCTATGATTTTCTGGATATACCTTGCAATTAGATTAATGGGACAAAAATTTTGACAACAAAACCCCACTTGGAGAATTATTTAACATTATTTTCACCTTCCGGAAACGCTTCGTCATATCGGACTTTCTTATTTTAAATGGAATGGCGTTGTTTTTCTTATTGTAAGGGATTTTACACATTCTTGAAAGGCAATTTGCCCTTACGTTCTCTATCTTTAAATTCAATTCATTCATAAATTGATCCTCAAATTGGATAAGTTCGACCATACATACATATTTTTTAAATGCCCTTGATAGCCATAAAATAAGGTTCCTAAATGCCGCTTCGTTTTACCCGAATTTTATGAGCGTGAGCTAGACTTACTTTATAATAAAAAATAATAAAAGTGGTTAGTCAATTGTGTTTGTTTACAAAAATATGTTGGTTTAATATAAGATAAATGATTAAATAAACAAATTAAACAAGTAAATAAATTAAACAAATAAGTAATACGCTGAATCATCACAATGATGGTATTGGGTAAAATTGACCAACCACTTTTGCTATTTTTAGCCATTAAATTTAGTCTACTTTACCCTCCAAAAGTTTGAATAAACGATACGGGACACATTGTATACATATATCCTGCCAATATGGAATGTAGTGGATAGGCAAGTTTCTTTCTGTGAATTTAGTATTTTTGTTTAATTGTAACATTTAGCAGTAAGTAAGTTTGCTTCCGAAAATGCACGTCGAACACTTAATACGCCTAAACATTTCTTCTCCGATCATTCTGCGTATGGTCCTGTAGGCAGTGCCCTCTACCAAAATGTAGAGGAATAAAGCTGGGTACCATTACAATAGGTGCTGTTAGACAGGTTCTCATCACCCGAATTTTTGCACTTTAGAGGTATTAGCTCCTGCGGTACCCAAACTAGTTCCTTTTCTCCAAGACACTGCCCCATAAGTGATTCTTGGTCTCATTATTGCTGTATGCATCCAGAGCAGATTCTTTGATTGCATCCCAACAAAATTTCTACAAACCATTAGACTAGGATACATTTTTTACCAATTTATCAATTCTGCCTACTGAAAACCCGAACGTTCCAACATAATCGCAACAATTATCTAATTCAGAGGAGGAGTCAGCCATCAACTGTCAGCAACGAGACTGCTATCATCACCGGAAGTCACCAGACACCCTTTGGATGGATTCGAGAGGTCCTGTACATGGGGAGCGGATTCGTTCTCCAGCTTACATAGGGACACCTATATGGAGGTGCGCTCTCAGAGATCCAGCGTCTTCACTTGGAGTTGTTTCCGCGCATGCCGGGTGAAAATACACCACACATTGGCAAAGAGGAAGGTAGATTATTTCGGCAAATAGTTCTGGTAAGGGAAAGAATGAAATAAATCATTTGCACGTGTTCAGGTTGAGCAAGGTGTGAAGTTGTACAATCAGCATAAGCAACAACAAGCGGTTAGGAAATGGAAGAGTGCTCTGAAGGCTATTAGGAAGAGGGAAGATAAGTTTGAACTGCTCGGGTACCTGTATTTGGCTTACATGGACTGGGGTAAATACAGGTACGGTGTTACTGATGGAATTGTATCGATGAACACTTTGAACCAATTGACAATTTTGACTTCCACCCCATTTATAACTGCACAATTTCGAAGTAAACTTTGTATGGATGTTCAGGAATCCTTTTAGTACTGATTTCATGAGACCTGCTTAATATTGACATCTAAATCATGTTTTTTTTCAATACGCAGGGACGCCTTAGAGTTTGCACACAAACAATTATACATATCCGAAGAGTTAGATAGTCCAAATATGAGGGCCGAATCGTATTTGAACTTAGCTAGGGCCCATCAGCGCTTAGGCGGATTAGAAAGGTAAGTCGAGTCATTAGAATCACTTTCTAACTTACCTTGCACGATTGCATGTAAATATTATACTTGCTAAGAAATGTTTTTATTATACACGGAGAAAAATTTATTGTTAAGGTGGCACCAATTGACGCACATTGAACAACAATTTGTGGGTAAATATATGACAACAACAACCATTATTCAATACAACCTAAAACTTGTTGTCGAAAAACTTTGTTAGAACTGCCACAAAATTTGGAAGGATATAATCCCAAAACATGTTACAATCAACCAGTTGCTTGTTGTTTAACGAATCACAAAAATATGGTGTTTTCAACAAAATTGTGTGAAATACAGTATTAAAAATTGTTTATCACTACCAAAGCAATTTGAAACTTCAACAGCAAGTTGTGGATATTTAACAAACAATTGATTTTCCGTCATCATTTTCTACGTTTATAGTGTCACTTGATTTTGATTTTTGTAATCGCAATTTCTGTTCAAAGCGAACAATATTTTAGTAGATTCACACACAAATTCGGTGCTGTCTTAAATGTAAGCTGTGGAGGGTTTAAGTAAAATATCAGTATAGGATAACACATTTTTTTATTAATAATTAACAAAAAAAATAAACAAGATAAATTCTAAAACTGGGAAACACTAAAAATGAAGATTAAAATTTCAAATGTATCTAAGTCTTATTTTACAAATGTCTCAAGGCAACGTATATTCTAGATCGTTTTGCAACTTTTAAACAGGGGAAAACACTAGGTAATTTATCGAAAGGTTTAATGTACTCATCATTAGCAATCTGTACTTCGTACGCATAATATTCCATTCAGCTAGCTTCTCTGTAACAAAATTATCCATATCTAAGAGTCAGTAGACGTCAGAAGTGAGCCAGTTTTCTTCAATTTTAATACACTGTCGTTTTACACAAAACTAATAAGCTAACACAACGTCACAACCGAAAATATATGGCGTGGTCTACTCCGCCTGGTAACTAGCAGACTAGTCTGTTTCTTCAAGGCTATGTAAGACCAATGAAACACGCGGTTAGAATCACGTGATACTACTGTTCATGCCAGGACTTCCCGCATCACAAGTTGTAATATCGACAACGTAGGCGCCCTGTTGCGTCAACTACAATTGTGTGTAATGTAAATATTTCTTGACTGTACTGGTTTGAAAAATTGTGTTTACATCTACTTCACTTCATCGCACACGTTGTTCTGTATTTTAGATCTGAAATAACCACAACTATAATGTTATGGCCAAAGCGATTATTTGTACCGTAAAATATTTTAACACCAACAAAAGTGTTGTTGGTGGAACAAAACAAAAGTTTTGGAATATACTTACAAAACTTTACTGCAATACCAATTTATTTTTGAACCGATTGCAATGTAAGGACAATACTTTTTTTGTTGGATTTGCAATGTAATTTTTCTCCGTGTACCATATATAGGAATTAAATCCTTTATACCATTTTCGTCCAGGCTTCTAATCTTGGCTTCATCAATCAGATTACCGTAAAAGAAAGTAATTTAAATTAATTAAATTAAATTTTCTTAGTGGTAAAAGTTACAACAAAATTACTACGACAAGAAAATTGTGTTAAAACAATATTTTGTTTTGTACTGGATTGGAATGCATTTTTCTGTGTGCACTGTACATTTTCACAATGAAGATTTACGCAACAAATTTTTACATTTCAACAATTCAAATCGATTCCTCTAATAGCGAATTTTTCCACATTTTGCAGAGCTTTAGCTTACGCCAGACATTCCCTATACAATGAATGCGAACAGTGCACCACTGCAGGCCATGTACACCTAACAGTCGGTTCCGTCTACCTCGAACTCGCCGGTTTCAACAAGGCTTTAGACAGTTTCCAACACGCCCATAGGATAGCCCAAGCCGTACATGACTCATCTTTAGAGCTGCAGGTACTTGCCTAGAAGATTGAAATGTTTAATTCGAAAGTAAATCTGCTCACGGAGCATCTACGATGTTCCACTCAAAATTGGATATGATTTTTTTTTTTCATGTGAATTTCGACTTTTGCAGGTGTACGTCAGCCTGTCCGAGCTCTTCAGTAGACTGCAGGATGGAGATAAAAGCGCAAAGTATGCCTCGAAGGCCTATGATCTCTCTAGATCGTTGCAATTGGGTGACCTCAATTCCAGGCATCATAGGTGAGTTGTTAGAAAAAATGTTTTGCTGGTTTTTATTTCTACTGGTTGTAACACCGAAGGGTCTTTGATTACAGCTCTATTTGGCATTTTAGAAAGAAACTTTTTCTACAAAAATTGTATAGAATCTAATGCTGTATAACTTAAACATATTTTTAACTATACATAGTGTTCCTGAAGTAAACAAAAGTGTACTTGCCCCAAAGACCAGATTATATGCAAAGAAAAACTGATGTTATTATCTTCTTACAGTTTTCTAGAGAAATGCAGTAACCAGTGATTTCAAAAACTACATTTTTTTATTCCTTTAAACTTATCGGGGTAAAAAATTGCAGTTTCTAACCCATCTCGTAATAATTCAGGAGACAACTGAACATTCACAGCGTCCTGCTTTCATCCCTATTCAATTTTACGATAATGTCTTTCTTTTTTCAATCAAACTCTTAATACACAAAAATCATTTAAGTCGTTTCTCCAGATACTATAATATACGGAAACAGATCTTATTTCCATTTCGAATTGCATCGATTTTAATGGTAGGTACGCCACTGTACTTTAATTAATAGGTTATCCGCCGAAATTCCACCAGGGAATATTTCATCTTAATATATTCTGTTTACAAACCCGTTTTCGCTGTTAGGACTAAAGTTTAATCGAATCGGTTCAGCATGTTGGAAATAAAGCAATTTATATGGTAAAAACTCTGTCTGGGGGTGCGTGGTTCAGTTGATTATTTGGAGTTGATTTCCGTAAAGTGTGAAAGTACTCAGTGTGTTATCGTTTCAGATTATATAAAATTTGAACTGTGAATGTTTAGTTTTTATGTTAATATAGTTTCTATTGTAATTTAATTAAGTATTATTAACTATAATTTTTAACTTTTCGATGTCGTCCAAGTATTGACGATCATATTTGATGAATTTAGTTTTTATTTCCTATAGGGCTGCGCTGCTGCAAATGGCATCAGCGTTGAGGAAACAAGGAGAATTAGGTGATGCCCAGGATTACTGTTCGGTAAGTTCGAACGAACCAAAAATAAATTTTCCAACGCCCTATCTCTTGTACTTTTACCAAAATACTTTTCGTTTGGTATTCCCAAAGGAAGCCACGCGTTTGGCCCTAGTTTCCGGTGATCAAGCCACTTATGCACGCAGCATCAGGATCATGGGCGACATCTATAGGAAAAAATGCGATATTAATGTAAGATCTGGTTCAAATAACATTTCTTCTGGTGCGTTAAACCGATCTTCAAATCCTTTTTATAGAAGGCATTCCGTCAATATGAGACTGCCATGGGTTCTGCGGCCGCCATGGGCGATCGAGTCATACAAATGGAGTCCATGGACGGCGCAGCCAGGTGTTTGGAAGCGCTGAGACTGCAACACAAGATCTGCAACTGCAGACCTTTGGAGTTCAACACCAGACTGCTCGAGGTGGCCAGTTCTGTTGGAGCCAAGGTGAGAAAAATAGAAATTAACGATTGTTTGTGGAAACTAAAGATCTTGAACGTTTAGTTATTAGTCAGGACAGTTAGGGTGAGATTATCCAGGATATACCACGCTCTAGGTGATGAGGACCAAAGATTGCATCACGAAAGGGTGGCTTTGAGACTCCAACAGGATCTGGATATGAACTGTGGTGGTTGTGGATCGCCCTATGGATTCGAAAGGGATAGCTTGGAAGCTCTACCGTGCGCTCACATTCTGCACGCTAGGTATATAATAGTTAAAGCTAGAAAGTAGGACTTTATCGAACAAGTTTGGGAAAGCAAACGGGTTTAAATTTAATACATCTATCATCGATTTTCATAAAATGGCAATTTCGCCACTCGAATAAGTGTATCTATACTGTAATCACCGAATTTTGGAATTTTCTTTTAAATTGCAAAAAAAAATATACAGGGCGTTCCATTAAAAAAATAATTGTGGACGAATATCTAGAAAACGCGACGCTCAATTGTTTTCACAATTGTGACCGCCATAAAAAATAGTACTACTTTGCCCATTTGACGGATTCTGTACCTCCAAAGATAACAAAGTTATCAATAGTGCACACTTAAGTGTGGACACCCGGTATACATACCAATAAGTTGACAGACACCAAATGACATGTCAAATGAGTTGATTATGTTGGAATTGTCCTAACGTAAGCGTACTTGTCGATCCATTGTTGCTACTGCATCTGTTCGCCCATTTAATTATAGTAAATTTGTGTTTTTGCAGTTTTAATTTATTTACTTGGGCGGCAAATAACCTATCAATTTCCAGATGCGCCTATGAAATTCTGCGAGGAAGAAACAAGAAGAAAAAAAAAGCATGTCCAGAATGCGACAAAGTGATGAGTTCCAAACTGTATCTAAACTGCAACGATTACAACAACACCTACAGCCCAATACCCCTGTCGATATGCTCTTCGGACAGTCACTGCACCTCGCATCACGCAACCAGCTCAGTGTGAATAAATCAAAGATTACTTTCAAATGTAAAAGCCATTTTTCACGAAACGATTTTCAGTTCGGGCGGGTGAAATGATCGATCGACAGTAGTGAATTTAAACGCAGTTAAAATGAAGCCAATTTCGTTTACGAATTGCGACTAAAATCGATTTAATTGTACGCATATTTTAAGTAAAATCAGGCGGGACCGTATGCTCAATATATTATATTTTATATTTTAAGCGCTCCATCGATAAACGTCAAAGTACGCAACATATAAAAAAGATATGTCTAAACCAAAGATTAGGGAACTGTATGAGATGCGACACTTCTGTCGGAAGCTTTGATAATTCATTCTAGATTAGGGTAACCGCATCCCTTTAATGTCAGTTTGCACCAATAGCGGTTCAAAACGACAGTTCGTCAATCTCGGATCTTTTCGTGAAACCGAGATTTTTCTTTAACCGTTGCACCGACCCAAACAACCGAGGATTCACAAATCTGTGAAATGTTCGACTATAACCGACAAAATCCGTTTGCCGATTGGTGAAACCATTTTCGGCGCCAATTCTGTAAAGGGTTCTAACCTTACCCAACCTGTGTTTTCCCTAATATTTCCTATAATTTGCTTATAGTAATTACCAGACACAAATACAAGTGAAATTATATTATTGTACACTTTACGCTTTTACGCAACATTACCATACACAGCTGGTTACTAGTATTACGATGGACATTAATGGCTATTATATTCTTTCGAAATATCCCAGGCTATATTTTTTTTGTTTATTTATTTATTTATTTACAATAAACGAACAACAATACAATAGATACACATATACATAATGTATGTTGTGTATGTATATATCTGTAGCGTTGCTGCTCCTCCATCCCTCATCCTCGCCTCGGGAACTACTGTCTCGGGCTAACGGTGTTGAGGGCCTCCTTCTTTCTTCAAGTCGTGGTTTAAGTTTTAACTATTAGTTTTTCTTCCTCAGAATCTGTTTTATTTCACTTTTAAATTTGTGGTACGGTAATTCTTTTATGTTTTTCGGTAATTTGTTGTACATTTTTATTGTTGTTGTATTTAGTGTTTGAAATGTCATTCGTCCTAACACTTCTGTATTTCACACAAATATTTATTAGGGCATCCTTTTCAGTTTCAGTATTGTTATAAATATGACCGAGTCGCTTTTCTCTTCAAAAAAAACACACGCCACTTTTTAACAAGAACAAACTTTATGTTTAAAACGCCGTTATTAACTTTACAAACTCAGACGATCTCCTAGCTCTAACCGGCCCTAACATTCATTCCAACAACGTCATACCAACTGTCTTTTTCTTTCCCCCAACCAAAAAACCCCATTTACCCAACTAAATTTTTTAATGTCCCGTTTACAATATACAATAGTACCTACAATGAACACTTTTAATAAATTCCATTTTCAACTCCATTATGACCGAATTACACAGACCACAACTGGAAACTGAGGTAAATGTTTACCATGGAAAATCTCAAACTCAAAAGCGTTTATAACATGCATAGTAATTACAAAGCTCAATTAAAAACAGATGTTTTATTGGAGCCTACCTAAATGACCTAAAATCGCCAAACAATTTACCTTGAAGCACTACTACATTCACAAACTTTTTCTTATACCTATTTTACTGGTCACTGGCAAAATTTATACATAATCAGGTAGATAGATTGCTATCCCTATGCGAGAGGTTCGATTTGATTTTGCAATTACGTAATATGATAAAATGATCATATATATTTATGTAAGAAATGTAAAAAACGACGCCTTCTTGCTAAGTTTTGTTTGTGGGTGGTTACTCTTTGTGTTGCTTGATGTCGCTGCTTCTATCCGTCACTAGAATGCTTTGTATCTCACTTTCAAAATGGAGTTTCTCTTTTTAGTGCCGCATCTTATAGTTCCCTAATCTTTGTCTAAACTATAAAATATAAACTACCAATCTCACATAACCAAGAATGATTTAGTTTTATTCAATTCACTCATGCAGATTTACGCTAATTTTATTGGATTTTCTTTCAGAATAATAAGTACCAAAATTTAAATACATCTATATATATATAAAAATTAAATTCTAAAGCATTTTAAGAAATTGATAATGAAGATATCTGTGTTACTGAAATGGTGCTATTTAATGTGTAATTTTCATTAATCCATATAAATATAAAAAAATCGATTTCTTATGTAAATTAAAATAAAATTATTATTGCAGAGTCGATATTACAGCTATCTTTATTATCGAGATAATCAATACAATACAGTTTTCTATTTTCATCTTGCTCTCAAGCGCCCTCTATATCTAAATAACTAAACTAAGAGATAAACTTAAACAGAAAGTAGGAAACAATGATGCCAACACACTGCACTTTGCTATATAAAAACTTAAAAAAAAAAACTTGCACACATTAATGATAAAGTAAGCTAAAAGGAACGAATCGTTTTAAAATTAGCATGTTAGGATATTGGGCGGACAAATTAGGTTTCGGGACGAGATAGGTCGACCTTCAGAACATGTGGAATCTCACAAAAAGACGGCTTCGTATCTTTTATGGGTGTAGTTCATTTTCGCGGCCTTAAAATACTAACAAAATGCATAATATCGAAAGGCTAAAACCAGAGTAAAACCGAAAATTAAATGAATTACAAAGTTAAATGTTATAGATATGATAAATAAAAAAAATTGCGATAATCACTTATTAAAATATAGTTGTATATGTTTGAGATGATCTAAAAGAAAATATCAACGTTGTAATATTGTAATGTTATTGTTGTAAATTCTATCATGGTAAATTCATATATAGAGTCTTAAAAAGCGAACGGATTTATAAAAAAAAAGCGACCAGGTAAAGCAGGAACACCAACCTAAATTATATATATATATAATATATTTGCGGAAAAACCTTTTTTTTTAGACTCTATGTAATAGTAAATTATCCAAATGAAAACAATATATAAGATTGTTATTAATTTTAATGATACAAACCTGAAAATTGATACAATCTAATCATAATATTATTAAATTTATCATACGTTAACCACGTGACGTTGCAATCACCCTCGACGGAGGGAAATTTGAAATTTTATGAGTTTAATTTACGTGAAACACGAAAAACTGTTATTAATTAATTCTCTCTATTCCCATTATCATCAAAAAGCGATGAAGCTTGGCTGTAGAACTGATTGCATTTGTTTATTAGGAACGCACAACGAACAAATAAGCGTAAATTCTTAAAATAACTATGAAAATTTTAAAATAATTAATTAATGATTACATTTTAAATGAATTTTTAACGGAAGATGGGATATTAGCACTTATTATTCAGCAAATGCAATCAAAACAGTCAATTATTATATGATATAACGTGTAGACTGTTGTTATTATTATTTCATTTATTATACGAACGAAAGAAATGAGAAAAAAATGATTCGAATGATTTAATAAAAGTTATAACCGTAAATGGAAATAGATAATTTAAAATTAATGTCCAGAGGAACAAACTAATATTTGTAAATAAATTGTGATTATTATATGGTATAAAAGAAAAAATATAAAGTAAATATCTGTTGTCGGAAAAGAAACAAACCGTTACTATATTTAAAAATGACATTAAAAGCAAAAAATTAAAATCACTATTATATACTATGAGATTCAATTATATTACTATTATTATGATGACTATTATTATTATAATATGATATAATTAATATTATTACGATGTACAGAGATGAAAAGACGAAAAATGAAATAAATAATTATAAGCAGATATGTAGTATGCTTACCTATTTCTTTAGTTTTATTACTATGTTATTATTTTCGTTTTGTATAAAACTTGATGAAATTAATATCAAATCATCGGCTTACAATAAAAACAATTTCAAACGAACTAATAATTATCATAAAACATTAAATTGTAAAATATTATATTCAATGATAAAGAAGAAATGATTTGAATACGAGGTTCATCATAAATTCGTCACTTCCTTGATAGATGGCACTATCGTGGAAATAAAAATAATTTTTCTAAACTAAGGAAATGCGAAATGATTTTAAATAGATTGCATTAAAACAATTGTTAAATTATTACACAGACGAGAGAATATAATCTGTTCTCTTGTCTGTGGTTATTATAAAGTAATAATTTTATTTTGAAAACGAGTTAAGGAAAGTGTATATTTGATTTAATGGAGAAATCGCCAGATGTCGCAAGTT
Source organism: Cetonia aurata (assembly GCA_949128085.1). Taxonomy (NCBI): domain Eukaryota; kingdom Metazoa; phylum Arthropoda; class Insecta; order Coleoptera; family Scarabaeidae; genus Cetonia; species Cetonia aurata. Next base: position 3,043,462 of record OX421889.1, read on the forward strand.
GTCAAATGTCAAAATAATTTCATTATAAGCTTGAATTTAATATAATTTAAGCGAGAATTACAATAAAACTATTTCAAATTAAAGTAAAACATGCACGTCTTATAATTATCATTTCAATTATAACCTATTAGATCGTAGGTAAATAACTTATGAATTTATCAACTCCTTAATACTCTAACCTCTAATTTCAGGATAAATATTCTTTTGAAAATGTCGATTTTACGGCAAATATTTTCACGGGGACTAGCGCAAATTCTACCCGCGTCCCTGACGATACGACCGACGACTTGTGCGTATCATATTTTCAACAAAACCGCCGAATTTCGACAATTTCCACAACATAACCTCCTGTCGGTACCTCAAACTTACTTGAATCAAACCTGCGGTTTTAAAGTGAAGGGGCGATTGAAGAGACGCTGCAAGGATTGTTATTTCGTCATGAGGCAACAGAGACTGTTTGTGATTTGTAATACCAATCCGAGACACAAGCAAATGTCAGTCGTCAAGGACGAACGGAACACTTGGATTCTATCGCATGCTACGCAAAGTAAAGTTAGACCGTGGTGAAACGAGTTAAGTGTTTTAGTGATGATGCTGTTTGTAAATAAATGAATTTATGGATAAAAGTAAGTTTTTTTTTTTTGAGCGGTTATGGTTGGAAAATATCAAATGATCGTTTTACTTGACAAGTTTTTATTAAAAAAAAATCCATATGAATACAAAAAATGTCGTAATAACAACACATATATTAAAAATTTCACATTTTTACAATTAAAACTAAATAAAAAGGCAGAGTGAAAGAAGGATAAACTCGGAAAATCTATATTTGTACTAAAGATTGGTGTGTTCAATCATAAATAATAATAATAACAACGAAAACAAAAGTTATCATCTTATCAGATCGTAAAATTAAGATTACTATACGGAAGTATTAAAAGGGGACGAACATTTCTACTAACAGGCGTAAAAGGAGGCCACAATCGATGCCAACACTGAAGAATAGAAAAGCACCATTCACAAAATTACACATCGAAAAAGTACATCCATTCGTATATTTTGAGACTCTATTCTTCGTACAGGGCAAGCAACATCGTTAGGGGATATATTTGTACAACAATTAAAATATGTTTTATGCGTAAGAGTCCTATTTTCTTTTTTAAGTTCTACGAAAGAACTGTCAATGTCAATGTCAAAAATTTTATGAAAACGTCAAAATATAAAAGTACCAAAAACCTTATGTAACTTTTTTATTTATAGAAATGAATAAGAATAATTATGAAAAAGAAAAAGGTAAAAACATTTCCATTTCTTTTTATATGAGTATATGGCACTTTAATCTTTTTTAACCAAAGAATTAACAAAAATCGAAAAATAAACGCTTCGTTTTTAAATGTTATTGTATTTCAATTAGATTTATTAAAAATAATATTCCATAAATAAAAAAAAAATTACTGTCGACTTAAAAAAGTAGGATTCTCTTATTAAACGAAGTGATAAAAATGGATATTATGAACAAATACATATTCCGCAACAAATTAAAAAATAACAAAGGTGAATAATTATTTACAATTAAAGAGATATTGTAATATGAAAAAATGTATATAAAAAAAGATTGAAACGAATTTAAAAAATAGTACAATATATATATATAAGTATTACTCTAAGATAATTATTAAACTACATTAAAAAATTATCACATTCATATATTTTATATTTACTTATTTATCATTTATTATTTATTGTTCGTAAACCAATAATTACCTAATACAATAACACGTATTCAATTATTACTATTGCCCGGAGATTTTAGGTCAAGAAAACGAGAAATAGCTGATATTACCAACGTGTTAAATACAATCTCGTTTGCATAATTAATACGTTGTTAAATCACTGAATATTTGACTGATGACAATGATTTTACCACTCATTTGCATATTTGTAGAAGTAACTTCGATCGTATTCATCACCGAAAACATGGTATATTTAAAACAGCAATAACAATATGCCATTCATGATCCCACAAATAGTATAGTATATACTATATTACGTAAGTAGTGGTGGGGGTGTGACCAAAACCTAAAACGTCCGGGCAATAGCAATGACGATATCTTTTTTTTTATTTAATTTATTATCGCAAAATTTCAATTTATTAATCATTATAATCTCAATAATTGTATCGACGCCTAACAAAAAATCTCTTTGCTTCTTTTGTCATTTCAATCAACACCCTACCCCCTCTTTTGAGACGAGGAAAAGATTTAATACAAACCAACACTAAACTAAAAAGAAATCTATTTTTATAACAATTCTACGTCATAGTTAAATTTTATTTATGTCAGTATTTTCCCGTAATTTTTTTAATTAATTTCGTTATATATATTGTATAATAAAATTGCCATTTTGAAACCGACAAAATATAAATTATAATTCGCGGTTTGTTGGTACCCCAATCTTAATTAGTCGATGCTTATTGTTTGATTTATTATCTTGCTAAAAAGACATTTATTTCTATGATAGCTGATAGTCTTTTTATTAAAATTAATGATTTTCAATCAACTATAATGTATATTCAATAAAGGAACATTATGCAAAATTTTGTTAATAAAATCAATAAAGTTTAAAAGAGGCAGCATTTAAATAACAACAATAATGTTCGAAGTATATAGAATAAATATGTTGGAAATTAGAAAGAATTAAGACGGGAAGTTTATTTCAGAAAATTTCATTCAACAGAAATTATTTTTTGGTTTCTTTTTGCTGCATGTTAAACGCTAAATTCACTTACTAATTAAAGTAAATTCATACGCAAAATGGGACAAAAAACTACAACATGACTGTTTTATATTGTTTAAAAAAAAAGTCGTTATAAAAACAATAATTACGTCCCACGTTTGGCGCTAAATATGTAGTTAAAAACGAAATAACATGATTTGCTTTATATTCTAAGAAAACAATCACTTAGAAAAACCGGTTTTTACGTTTTCCCCTCACGGTGGGCGCCAAATTTACCAGAGCAAAAAAAGAACGTGCATTGCATTTTTTATTCCCATATTTCTTTTTGAATCGCTAAAAAAAAAAAAACTTGTGTTGCTTTTTCCCACGTTGGGTGCCAAATTTAATTATTATAAATACATGCCAAATAAATTGGAGCCCAAAGAGGGGCAAGAAGTTGTAGTATGGGTTATCAAGTGTTGTATATTATTTCAGAAAAAAAAATCATTACAATTGTTACTCAGGTCTTCTTTTTTGTCCCACATTGGGCGCCAAATTTATATAAAAAATTGTTAAAAACTTTTTTATATTAAAAAAAAAGTTTCCTTCTTTGTCTCATGTTTAGCGCTAAAAATGTAGTGCCCTTTCATATTCTACAAAAAAAAAAAAAGTCGCTTAAAATGGTTTTTACGTTTTTCTCCACCAATATGTGGCAATTGGCGCGTAAAACGGAGCAAAAAATTAATGTTACAGGGTTTGAATCGCTCAATAAACTAGTTTTGTATCGTATTTTTCCCCACGTTGGGTGCCAAATCAAATTGCTACGAATATGTAGTAAATTAATTAGCGCCCAAAGGGGAAAATGTAATATTGTTTATCTAGTGTTTTACATTATTTCAAACAAAAAACTTGGTACGTCTTCTTTTTTTGTCCTGCATCGGGCGCCGAACGAAGTACGTAGTAGGTAAATTAACGTTCAAAGTGGGATCGAAAAACCTAGCACAATTTAAAAAATGTTTTATAGTTTAAAAATGTTTAATACACGTCGCTTTTTGTCTCACGTTTGGCGCTAAATACGTAGTAAAAAATAATCTCAGAAAAAATAGCATTTACGTTTTTATTCCCTACGGTGGGTGCTAAAATTGTTTGATAAATATGTAAAAATTAGCGGATAAAACTAATTTATTTGTTTCATATATGTATTTCTTTTTAAATCCCTCAATAAATTAGTTTGCGGGGAAGAATGACGGTATTCTTCCCCGCATTGGGTGCACAAATTAAATTTTTTAACAATACAAAGCAAATAAATTGGAGTTCAAAGTTGGGGTGTGAAGTCGAGATATTGTTTATCAAGAGTTTTATATTATTTCAAACAAAACAATAGCCTTATTTTTTGTTTATTCTACATCGGGCGCCAAATTTATTATATTTATTATGTTATATGTATAGTAGAGAAATTAGAGCCAAAAGAAAGTGGCATCGTTTTAAGAAATATTTTATCTTTTAAATATAAAATATACATTTTGCCCCACATCGGGTGCTATAAACATATATAGTAGGAATTAGCGCGATTATTGAGATAAAAAAAAATAATAATAGGGAAACGTGCTTTAGCGTTTTGTATTATTTTAAAGCTAATTTAATATCGGATTTAAAATTATATTTTTCTTTTATAACTTTTAACGATTTCCATTCTTATAAATCAAAAAAAAATATGTGAAAGTGCGTGTTTTTTATGGTACTGTAAATAAAAAAAAATATGTTGCTTCAATTTATAAAAATAATAATTTATACTTACTTAATACGAGGGCAATAAAATAATTTTAAACAAGATTGTTTAAAAATTATTTAAAAAACAAAAAGATGAGGTTATGTCATTTGTCACAAATTGTTTTATAATGACAAATATGATATAATTTATACTTTACACTGAATTTAGTATGATTTTTAATCTGCGATTATTTTGATTAAAAAAATTGTTTTAAAAAACGTCATTTTTTAAAATCATTTATATTAAATTTAACTTAAAAATAAAAAAAAAAAAATCTGAATAATACCAACTGGGAAGCTGCTAAAAATTATATTATTACACAAGTAAAAATATTTGGTGAAGACCCGTATTTCATCAGGGGTACCAACTGGTATTCTCTATATATATTTAACTGTCAGCTGAGATTTCTACTACATCAGATCTACATATAAATTTAAGACCCTGTGTATAAGTTCGTATTGTTCGGCGTTTTGTACCATCCCGCCCCTGTGCAAACGCAACGAACACAGTATCGCCAACACGTCGACGTTGTAATTACTGCGCAGCTGCTGTATACCGTTCAAGACGGCCAAGAAACAACCGGTCCTGCCAATTCCAGCGCTACAATGCACTACCAGAGATACTGGCCGCCTCTCCGGAGACTTCTTCTTCTCCGCCGATTTCTGCCGGCCGGATTTCGGTAAACCCCCGTTCCTTAAATTATTATTGTTAACATGACTGTTCCGATGCGTCTTCGTCCTATCCGAGTTCCTCTTCGTCCCATCCGTAGTGGTCGATAATAATCGATCATCGTTGTGTTTATTGTCTAATTTTACGTCCGGATCTTTCTTGCTAGTCAATTCTAGCACGTGCAAGGCGATCTTGAGCACTTGTTCGGGGTTGGCCATCTTGTGATCCTGCCAATTAGGGTACCAATAGTGATATACAGTGCGACCATCGGATTTCCTGTCGTCCGCCCTTTGCAATTCCAAACGGCGAACGCTGCATTCGCCCAAGTTCTCCTCCGCGATGTATCTGATCTGGTACTTCCCGTGTTGTACGGAATCCAATTCTTCGAAGTCGATCGTCTCTATTTCCTCGTAATGTTGGGTGGTGGAGCGACTGTCGAACGTGAAACGGTCTCGGATTTTCGTTGTGGTAACGGTGTGGTAGGATTTCTTGTTGGCAGGGCCCTTTTTGCCCAAGGGAAAGTACAGTTCGCATTTGCTTCGACCCTTTTCGACTAGTCCGGTTAACATTATGATGCAAGTGCACTGAAATATGAAGTCAGTTATATTATGGATGATCGTAACACTAATTTTCTTTATACACATAAAAAAAACTGTTTTTAGGCTAAGATTTAATATATAAGAAGTAAAGGCAGGGGTGCCACAGGGCTCCATTCTGGGCCCAGTGCTCTGGAATATCTTGTATGGTGACGTCTTCAAAACAGAACTACAGGGAAAAGCCAAGATTATCGGATTCGCCGACCTCGCGTTAATAGTTACGGCAGACAACAAGCACACACTGATGACTAACACAAACGAAAATCTTAGACGAATAGCCACATGGATGGAGGAAAACTATCTGCAGCTTGCTCCAGAAAAAAAACGAGGCAATTGTTATGACCTGCAAGAGGAAAAGAAATGGTATAAAGTTTAAAATAGGCAATGTGGAATTCTTACCAAAACATTGTGTCAGGAGCGAAAAGCAAGGTATGATGGGGGGAAACAAGAAGAAATCAGGACAGTGATGATTGCTAAATGGCAAGAGAGATGGGATAACAACATAGACAAGGCACGATGGACAAAGACCCTGATACCCGATATAAGGAAGTGGATCAAGTGTAGGCACAGGAAGGTGGGTTACCACCTCACACAAGCTCTGACTGGCCATGGGAATTTTAAAACATATGCGAACGCATCGGGAAAGAAGAAGATGACGAATGCACCTACTGTAGAAGGCCCGGACACGCCTGAGCATACACTGTTTCAATGCCAGTGGTGGAAATCAATTAAGCGGGACACCGAGGAAAAAATCAACCAGCAATTACATGTAAACAACCTAGTAAATACCATGCTGGAGTCCGAGGAAAAATGGCAGGCCATAGACACCATGATTAGCCAAATTATGAGGGTAAAGCAGAAGTGGTAGGCGGTGAAGGTTGAGAGAGTGAGCAGGACAGAAACAGGCACCTCGAGGCACCCATGAAGTTGATATCTAATAAGATGGTTCCGTTGGTGTCTTAGGAGGATTTACAGGGTGGTTTTAGTGGGTAAACCAGTCATAGCACACACCGGCTGGGAGTCCCACACTATCATGCTGCGCTAGACCTAAGCACTTGATGTCCATAAAGGATTTCCACCCACCAAAAAAAAAAACAAATATACGAAGAGGCTTGTCAGATGACATTGTTGTAATTTCTTTAAGAGGGGGCGATATCAGCTGCATTTCAAAACTTATTAACATTATTACAAAGGCTTCTAAAAAGTTATTTTGATGATATTTATGCAACGAAAAGTGAATATTAACACTGGTGTGATCGAAATCAATAATACTTTATTTATGGAAGTTTAGTTATTTATTAAAAATGGTAAAACACATCAGCATGGAATCGTGGTTGTAAAACAAATGATATGATTCATAGTTCATGGAGAGATTTAGCCTAAATTGACCTTGATGATATTGTATTAAATTATTATACATACATTACATACACAATATCGTTTCTACGGTCTAAAATCGTACGAAAAACACACTAGGTAACAGTTCTAGAGTTTACAGTTTGTGCTCTTCGCTTTTTGTAAAGAAATGGTTTTTACGTTTTCCTCCCCCTCGGTAGGTGCGAAATTTCTGTGTTAAATATGCAGCAATTCGTGCATAAAACAAAAAGCAAATGATTATACGATCTATTAGTTTCATATACGTATTTCTTTTTGAATCGCTCAATAAATTAGTTTTGTATCTGTATTTTTCCCCACGTTGGGTGCCAAATTTAATTATTACGAAGATATATTAAATGAATTAGCGCCCAAAGTGGGGAGGGGAGAAAATTATAACATTATTTATCAAGTGTTTTATATTATTTCAAGCAAACAAATTTGTTACGTCTTGTTTTTTGTCCTACATCGGGCGCCGAATTTATTTCTTATGTACGTATAGTAGGTAAATTAACGGGACTTAGTGGGATCGATAAACCCAACCATCGTTTGAAAAATATTTTATATTAAAAAAAAAATCATTACAAAACAATAGTTGCGCCTCCTTTTTTGTCTCACGTTTCGCGCTAAATATGTAGTGAAAAAATAATCACTTTACGTTTCTATTCCCTACGGTGGGTGCTAAATTCGGTTGATAAATACGCTGAAATAAACTGAGCAAAAAAAAATTGTTTGTTTCATATATGTAATTCTTTTCAAATCGCTTAATAAATTAGTTTTATATAGTCTTTTCTTCCCCACGTTGGGTGCCGAATTGAATTCTCAAAAATACATAGCAAATAAATTGGCGCTCAAAGTTGGGGTAAGAAGTCGTGATATTGTTTATCAAGAGTTTTATATTTCGAACAAAACAAATTTTTCATTACATTTGTTACGTCTTCTTTTTTATTTATCCTACATCGGGCGCCAAATTTATTTATTTATATATAGTAGGGAAATTTGCCAGATTCAATACCAAATTCACACAAATCTTTGCAGCGAGTAATGTTGCCATTATTGAATGGTATATTCCTGTTCTGCGAGTTCGATGCCGGCAAAGCTACTGATACGACGCACACTCTCTTCGAGCCGTGATTTCGGCGCCGATAAAGCCCTCTGGCACGACGCAGTGGCGTCTCTCCGAGTTGTGATTTCGAGGCCGACAGAGCTGTCCGGCACGACGCATCACCGTCCCTCCGAGCTGTAATTTCGGCGGCGATAAAGCCTTCTGGCACGATACACACCGCCTCGCCGTAACTCATATTTGTCTCACTTCTGTCCTGGTGCTTAGATTCCGGTCCCTTTATTTTCATTGTCAGAATTAATTGATTAATAATAATAATAAAGATATATATTTGTAATAAATATTACATGGATATTGTCTTAATATAGTAAGCTTTATGTTATTATTTATAAAGGTTAAATTATAAAGCTAAACTTATAAAGTTAATATATTTAAAATAAATGACATTTAAAACAAAACACAATAACAAAAAAAAAAAAAACGAAGAAACAGCCTCAACAACTCATCAACGAAGATCTTCAGCGTATAATGTCATATTGTGATCACCAACAGTTGCAGCTAAATCCGGCCAAGATTCAGATGATTGTTTTTGGACCAAAGTGCTAACGTTTACGTATCTCATCTCTGCTAAAATTTATATTGGGTCCACTTTGATCTCTCCGTCAGAGTGTCAAAAATCTTGGGATGTTCATGGATTTTCGGCTACGAGAAAACACTAGCGGTTTAATTGAGAGAGCTACGTTGGGTCTTAAATCACTTTATATATTCTCTTGTATTTTCTATCTAAGTTTTGTTGTTATTATTCATTATCTTTTTTTTTTTTACTTTTGTTTGATTTATATTTACAGAGGCTAAAGGACGAACGCCGTATTTCATTATTAATGGTAGGCGAATTAGTATTTTTGGCATCTTGTTATTTTTTTTTGTATATTACTTGCAGCCAATAAATACTTTACATACATACATACATACATATAAATTCTTGATTAAAAGCACGTTTTCACTGTTTAAATCGTTGCGCACATCTTGATTAGAACCCTGGGTACCCCACACTCGCACAAAACAGCTACCATTCTGGGGTAAAAAAATATATTATTGTAACGACAACCGCAACCACTAGCCGTTTTTATCCGCGGCATTTTGATTATCACCTGATTCGTACAACTAAGGCCGTTGGGCGGACACGAAGTGCAACCACGTGTAAAAGTTTAGTATACAGGGGTCGACGTAAAAGTTTAATATACAGGGGTTGACGTAAAGGCTAAAAAGTAATCATTGGCAAACCATCAGAAGTAAACTAAGATCAAAATTGAAAGTAAGTAAAATGGTCATTACAAGATGTTTTTATTACGTTGGAAACTATTTAACTCGCTTAAACTCACCTTATTCACCCAGATCATCTCCCAAAAATCCTCACAAGTATGAGCCATCGGTCCTTGGGTCGCTATATACGCAGTTTCCGTATAATCAGGTCCCTAAAATCCCCAGAATTTCACCTCTAACCATTCTCGCAGCGATAATATCGTACTTACCTTAATATAGTTCGCATGTATGTAACTTTGAGGACCAGGCAATTGGACTCGACTATGTTCGTTGGGTAAAACGCTCTTGTAACGGTTGCGACTTTGACTGCCGGAGACCAAGCATTTTTCCTGCAGATTCAAAGGGACTTCCCAGAACTCCTTGTGGAGTTTCGGCACGCGATTCACCTGGAAATCATTTTAAATCAATGTATTATCGCTACGCAATTTTTTGGGGAAATACTTCGCAGGATAATCGCAAGTCCGCAACGGATAAGACGTTGCCAGCAGTTTGGAGGTATTGTATATTCTGCAGGTGCGATTTGAACTCCTCGGAAAGCATGCGAGATGTGTCTAAGTCAGCTTGCCTGGGGTAACAAGCTTTTCGATAGCCTTTAGCGACGCCCATGCAATCTTTCCCGGCTTCCGTTTGGCAGAAATTACACCGTGGGACGTACAGATTCTCATTCGATAAAGACTTACGTCTCGATTTATAATTGCACAAACAACCGCACTTTTTACTGAAGATTTGGCATCGGTTTCGGCACAAGTAACTCTTGCTGGGTTCCGCTTCATATATCGTGCAATTATCACACTTTTCCATGTGCGTTTGCGACTTCCTCCGGTCGTATTCTTTACTGGATTTCCGCTCAAGAATCCCTGATTGTCCATCGCATTTTCTCAAGCAAGTACACTTATCGCTCCCGAAACTGGATAGGTTGAGATTATTGACGCTTTTCGCAGGATTTAGCTTGACGAACGGGATTGGTTTCACTTCGGCGATGCTGGAATTCGACCCCAAATCGATGGTGAGGCTAGCGTTCGAACCTCGTCTCTCTAAGAGTCCTTTCGCCTTGAATTTGATCGGCTCAGTGCGGTTATCGGAAAAGTCTTGCAGAGTCATCACTTCCGGTAGAGTTTTTAGCGTTTGGGAGCCGGATATGCTGCTATTGGAGCCGAAATTCGATAGATTAGCGTCGTCGAAGTCGCAAGGGATTCTCTGTTTGATTTGTCGTTTCGGCGTATTGGGCATTGAGAAGACATCCCGTGATACATCTGAGAATAAAACCGAGTATCACAAAATTATTACTCCTTCAACGAACGGATGAAATAATGAATGTTTTCCTGTGCTGGAAGTCACTTTATACGTGGCTAAGGGTCGACAGTGTGTCGACAACCGCCTAAAATCTAGAGCATCATCATTAAAGCATCCTTAATCATTTAGGAAATATTTATCCTGACAGCTTTTAATAGATTGTTAATTAATTAGTAATAGTATTAAATTTACATATTACGAACAATCAAATATTTGATGTAATTAACTTAAAGTCTATTTATAATAAAAAAGTAGCTCTCAATTTTTGTTTTAGAAAGTATGAGTTAAAATAATATAAAAAACTGATTATTGTTCTGTCCAATACACTGCGACAAATTTTACACATAACCTATAATTACAAAATCTGTCAACTTCTCAGTCACCCCAAATTAATTAATAAATGAAGTGAGTAAACTTCATTTGAAAATAATCACTCTGTATATTTTAGGTTATTGAATTTTATACCAAAATCGAAATAATACCAAACAAAAGTATAAATAATATATAAAATTATACACAAAATTTGTGACAATTACTACAGAAGCCTATCTTAAGAACAAAATGAAATTCACCAATATCAATAAAAAACAAATATTTAAAATGCTTCATTTAAATTGAAAGTTAAGAGAAATTATGTAAAAAAGGCAAATAATATAGTATATTATAACCTTTAAACATAAAATTTCAATCTAAATATTATAAACTAATTCTAACCTATAATGAAAACCGTGTTCATTCAAAGTATACACATACTGAATAAACCTTAACTATAACAAGTTAACCGTTGAAAGTATATTTTGAAATAGCTCACCCAAATGTGTCGATTGTTTCGGTGGATCGGAATCTAAACTAACGGCTTTCAATTTACGAGATAAAGTTGGTGTTTTCGGAGATTGTATCACCAGAACCGGCTGGTTACTGTTTGTGCTTAAATCTAGATGCGGAAAGTTGCGCTCTTTCCTCAGAGGTACGTTCTCTTCAGGTTTTGTATCGTTCTCCATTCCGATACTCGTCGGCTATTATAATCCTTCACTTTCGGTGTGTGTCATTCCTTCGAAACCCACCACTTGCGTTATCCTTCACGCCGAGAGCGGTGAAAAGCGTCCCCGCTGTTACTACGGACCTTTTTGGCAGTCGAAACTTGTACATTTAACTTTTGGCAAGAACTAGTAGTGTTTTGTTTTGGTTTGATTTCGATTTTCGCTAGCGTTGACCTCCTCTAGGTTATTCTCATTTTGCAATTCATTCTTCTGATCGAGCACCGTTTTAAAACACTTTAGTTTTAGTATCGCTGGTGTTTTCGAACGTTCTTAAAATTAATGAATTTCTGCTGACCGTGGAAATTTTACGGCAAGTGCGATCGGCCATTTTTACTGGAATCGCCTGAAGGGGCAGCGGAGCAGCGCTAAATTTTGAATCGGTCTAAACTTTAATATACGATTTCCTGTATGTAAAAAAATAATTAATAACAATAATATTGCCCGTGATAAATGATGCTATTAGTTATCGAAAAATAAAAGTATTAAAGCGATGACATCATGACGAAATTTTAATATTTTAAATTGTGCCCTTTTTGTTGAATGTGAATCAATACCATAGAAATCTATTCCACAGTGGGGGTGGTGTTGTATATTACTTTTAAATTTAAACATTACAATTAAAAGTTTATACCAAGATTAAATGAAATTTTCTTTTTTAAAGTAAAAAAAGTGAATTAATATATTTTTATATCGCTGTATGTCAATGTAATCTTTTCATATTTTATAATTCTATGCTCCCAAATAAGGATTCATAATGCTGCCATGTTGAATGAATTATTTATAAAAATAAACTCATATTCCTTGTAAATTTAAATCATAAATTAATTTTAATGATGGAAAATATGAAAAGCGAGCTTAATTTTCATAAAAATTTACATTAATTAGAATAATATTCATGTAATTTTTGTTGATACTATGGAATCGTCATGTAAGATCGCATTACATCCAGCTGTCAAAAGTTCACAAGAATCCATCTTGGGACCTACGATGTTTCTTGTAAAAGTTTCAAAAGTGAGTTAAAAGTTAGTTGATATGTTAAAATCGGCACCTAATCGGAGTGACAGTGTACCGAAGATGATTCTCTGACCGGGAGAAAAGTCCGTCATGGATCCGATTATGGATTTATACCTGCAAGATGTTATTGGTGAGTGTTTTGATTCGCCTACTTTTACGTTACTTCCTCCTGCGGCAACAATAAATTAGCTTAATTCCTCCGCTGAATAGCGGCTATAGATAGGCTCTTTTGTGCTTTACCATTTGCCATTTAAGATAGGAATTTAACAATGGGATAGGATCTTAAACGCACGACATTCGAGCGATTGCAACTTTTGTTGTTAACACATTTATTATCGAAAATTGGGTGGTATACAATTACACGTCGTGTTTTGTGATAAGAGCGCTAATTGATGATTGTACGGTCGAATTGCGATTTCCGAAGAATGGAAACTCGGATTTACACTTTTAAATTTTCAAATTCCGGGAAGCAACAGGTAGTCGTTGGGTTTTTCGTTCGTTTGCGCCGAAACTGCGATGTGGTTTTGCGGTACGTTCCGCGTTACATAATAAATAAAAACCCGTTTCGTTTCCCCCTATTATTATTATTATTATTTGTTTACGAGAACTCAAATTCGAATAGGTATAGGTACGTAATTATTTGTTTCGCCGAAGCAAAATGTTCAATCTTATTTTATTACTGTTATTGCGAAAAAAGTTGCCTATATTCTTAATACGTCACTCCTGCATGTTTATTGTTTGGTATTTGTTGTAAATCGAAAATATTCCCCTGGAATTTCTAAGGATTTTCTTTTATGTCGCAATAAAAAGCATATTATGACGCGAACAACAGGATTCCATTGTTGCGACTTTTACGACAGGAATATTGTACATTGGTTGTAAAATCGTTATTGTTTACGTTTTTAATGTAAAGTTTTATTAAATACGCAAATAAAAATAATAGTTTTTGGGTCGACGATATTAGCTAAAAAAATATATTGACAAAATTGGCATGAATTGCAAATTTTAACATACTCATATACTTATTAGAATGTGATAATTTTGGTTGTAAGATTAGAATAATTAGGCGAGATAAGTGCAAATTTACTTTAATGGACTCGAGTTATAGGTCAAGATTTTTATTAGTAGGTTCTTTTCAGAAGGTTAATCTCATTATTATAATTCAAATAATTTATTTTCAAATGATTTATTAGATTATTATACACATTCATACATTCCTTTTTCGTAAATATTGACATTTGACATTCAAAAAGAAAATATGTAATAATAATAAACGCAACAGCGCCATCTGCAAGGAAACAATGTAAGTTCAAACGAATTGGCGCGAAAATTTCAAAATTGAACATCGCTTTTGTAGGTTTTAAAATATATCTTATTAGAATATGATAATTTTAATATTCTAATCGACATAAAGAATTAAGATTTTGCAGAATAAATGTAATAAGCGCAAATTTCTTACATTAATGAACTTGAATTATAGGTCAAGAAGGGCCTTGATTATTATAATGGAATTATTTCTTTGATTCTTCTAAAGGTTAATTTTAATATTATAATTCAAATGATTTGTTCACAACTTCAAACGCATTTCTACGATATTTAAGCAATGTTAAACCGTTTTTTTTTTTAATTTTTTAACCATCTAGGAGGATTTTTAAATAGCGTGTTTTTATTGTTACCGCTTTGATAGAAGCGTGCGGAATCGTATTTGGGGTGGTGGGTTTTAGTCACCTGTCCTCGAGAATTACCGATTGTCGTAAACGCACCCGTTTACCAGATAAATATCGGTCATGCTCCGTCAAATGCGAAAATATCTGGCGTTAAATTGTGCGGAAAGAGACAATCGAGGGGTGGGCTGATAAACGTCAAAGAGGGTGTACCCGAATGTATATAGATAAGGGTAATTTGTAATTATTACTAAAGCATGGGAAGCAACGGATTGTGTTGGACACCTTTCGATCAGCTTTGTTGTCATTTCGATTTGTTTTCTTTTATATATTTAGAACGGTTGCATGATCAATTTAATTAAATTTAATATAAAATATAATTTTTTGAGGTATTATATACAGCGCGGTAAAATTGTATGTAGTGAAATTATTTATCATGTTATGAAGTTTTATGAAATGTACTCAAACATGTCAATCTTTAATTTTAAAGATTTTTAAATGAAATTTGAAATGTACAGGGTATGGTTTAGGAGAACAAATAGTTGTTTTCGTAGATTCGTTAGAGGACTATTAATTTAAAAAGCGCAAAAGTAAATAATAATAATATTTATTTTGTTGTAAGACACACAAGTGTATAACAGCCGTCAAAATAAACAAAATGAAGTAATAATAAAACATGCAAAGTAAAGAAAAAAATAATCATTCTTGAAGGTAGTAAAACAAAAATATCTATGCATATTCTAACATAAATAAGAATACACAATGACATAATAAAGAAAGAAAATAAATAAATAGCAATTGTAATTAAGTGATGGCTAATTGTAAATATAAATAACTAAGACTCAAAAAACTTGCAAGACAAAACAAAGAGAAAAATTAAAACAAAGTAACGGGGATTGAACACAACTAAAGTGAGCCATAAAGAACTCAAATCTAGGCTACCATAAAACAAAAAGAAAAAAAAACTTAATTATTGCGCAAGGCAAAGATCTCGTCTAAATTATAGAAACTGCGCAACAGGAGAAACTTCCGCAAAGCATTGCGAAAGGACGCAAAAGTTTGCAACAGGACAATTTTACGAGGTAGAATATTGTAGATTTTTGACGCCCATACCTTTCACCTCTAGACTACACACTAAAAAAAATTACACTTTTCCTACGGAATATTCCTGTAAGGTATAGGGTAAATTTACCAAAAATTGGAAAATTTACTATAAAACTTTAGGTAAATTTCCCAATTTTTGGTAATTTAACCCTATACATTACAGGAATGTTCCGTAGGAAAAGTGTAATTTTTTTACGAAGCTCAACTAAGGCGAAGAATATATCAAAAGATAAGAGAAATTGATATAAACATCGTCCAAAACATGATGGGACAAGTTAGACAAAAACTGCGTGCCATTGAAAAAGCACAATATCATTCATATACATATATAACACTGGTCAACAGTGAAATTGCTTCTTAGGTGAAAGTACCCAATCCTGAATGAATTCAACGTGCTGCACACGAATATCACATTGAAAAAAGTTGATTGGCTCACGTTGCAGAGATATTGACGTTTTGTCCATTGTATAGATGCTATTGCATAATGTAATGCAATTTAGTGAGAAATTACGAAACGAACGCTTTCATCAGGACATTGCCACCATGGAGCAACGGTACCAAGGCAAATGGTCTACGTCAATGCTAGCTGACTATTGTTGGACAATCAGTAGAGATGCTCCACAAGTCCACTACAAACGGCAGGCCAAAAGAAGTCGAAAGCCAGAAGCAGACTAATGTTTTCTTACCATGTATTATAATATTGACATAAGTACACTTTTTCTGAAATATGCGTACATATTACAGAAAACCCGTAGCCAATTCAGCTTTTTCTTAGTCATTTTCGTGTTCAGCATATTGAATTCATTAAGAAATGACTATTTTCAGCTTGGAAGCATGAACTTTCGAAAATTTGTTGCCCAGTGTAATTAAACAATACAGACCCCAAAACGGAGCCTTGTGGAACACCCATCATAGCCGGCAATGCATATGATCGAGCAGTCTCAAACTCCCCAGGGTCCTTAATGTGTTTAATCCTCACAAATTGAATGCGCTCGTACAAGTAAGATGCAAACCACTCCCCTAATACCATATAACTGTAATTTCTCAATCAAGTTGTCATATTGTACGCAATCAAAGGCCTTTTGTAAATCACAAAAGATACGTAGAACAGATTTTCTCTTTTCAATACACTAAACAAGTGTAGTTTCTTAAAACGAAAATTATTTTTCTACAACACCTGTCGTCCAATTGCAGTACAGCAGTACATACCAGCAAAGCACCTTACTCAAAAACTTTTACACATACGTGTAAAACTGAATCTATGGGCCACCCTGTACAATAATTTTTCAAAAAAATAACTCAGCAAACCCTATTCAATTGGTACACCAAAAATACTAAGACGGTATATACGTATAAGTACCTATAATAACTCAGTCTTTCAGCATTTCAAATGCCCATTTATTTATCTTAACAACCTCAGATATTCATTGATTAAACAAACGTTCTGAGACATCACGCTATTATAATGCTTGTGATGAGGCACGCAATTTTGAGGGAAATCTTGATTTCCTATTCTTCATGTTTCTTTTTTTTTCACATTTATAATACACAGAAAAATATATACGTATTTCCAGTAGCTCCTTCTTTAGGTATTATATATAATACGAATTTTTATAGTCCTAATAATTTACGCACTTCAATAAAGCTTTCAATACAAACATTAGGGGTGTTGGTTTTTTTGTTTCCCTATAAAATTTTCTTTATTTTATGGGGCCATTAGTGCAGACCGCACCTGACTATCGAATTGAATCACCAAAACTGTAGTTCCGTTACAAATTGTTTACAATAAAATTGGGGATTGGAATGGATAGGGTTGGATAGAGACAAATTTGCTATGTTAGTTTGTGTGGTAAAAGAAGGATTTTAATACAATATTAATTTCTCATTCAAACTATTGCAGTAAGGTAAAGATATACTTGCAGATTGCTTTAATAAATGTTTTTATTTGTATTTCCTTTCTATCACAAGCAGAAAATGACATAACTACCAGAAAATAGTATATTAAATGATGAGTGTATAATACACGAGTGTTTATAATCATCTAAGCGTATTACTCCTTATTCGCTACTATCTGAAATTGTATTTACCGTGACATCTGGCGGTGCGATTATAGAGATTTGTTGGAATTATTTTCTAATTAACTTTAAGGTATGTGTTTGACTAGCCTACAGAAAATCCTTAATAGATTACCATCGAATTCTAGCACTAAGTTTTTAGTATGAGAAACAAGAATCAACAGTTAGTTTTCTTTCAACAACGTTGTAAGATAAAGTAGTATTTATTGTAGTAAAATTGTATACAATATTGTGTGACTTTTCTATATACTGGTGAGCATAAATTAACACCTGTTGTAGTAATATTTATTCCACTCATTATTTTAAATTATTATAATTTTATACTAAATTTTACTTACTTTATTGAAACATCCACAAAAGATATATAACTTAATACTACATTGTTGTATGGATAAGTTTCAGCTTGAAAACGTAAATAAAACACAAAAACGTTAAGGAGTAAAAAATATATTGAAATAAGTCCACAACAATATTGTTTCACCACACAGTGGCTTCATCAGGTGGATGAAATTAACTAAATAGAAAATAAAATTACACACTATTTATACTTTTAAACCTAGGAGAGGGGAATAATTAAAATCCTTTTGTTCATTGAGCGCTAAACCTAACTTACTATATCTATTAATTTCTAAACATTCAAATAAGTCTAGTTTCTTACTTTTCTTATGAACATGCAAAATATCAAAATTATTATTAAAATTATGATTAAGTTCTAAACAATGACTAGCAAAAGTAGAATCTGTCGTCTTATCTCCGTAACTTTTAGTATGTTCGGAAATACGCGTAATGAAAGATCTACCTGTCTGTCCTATGTACACCTTACCACACTCACAAGTCAATCTATAGACCCCAGAGTTAAACTTTCTATCTGTTTTGTCCTTGTTATTCTTTAAATACGAGCTAATGTATTATTAGTTTTATATGAAACATAGCTATTATTATTAGGTTTGATAAATTTACCGATTACCTCTGATGTTTTTCCAAAATAAGTAATAGAAGTATAGTTAACTGGTTCTTTGTTAAAAATTTTAGGGTATATTAAAGCAAGCGTATGAGACTTTTGTTTATTCGCTAAAATGTTATTAATAAAATCCACTGAGTAACCATTATTTAAAGCTATTTTGTAAATTCTGTTAAGTTCTAATTCAAAGTTTGTTTTATTCATAGGGACCTTAACTAATCTATGAATCATACTCTGATATGCAGACAATTTATGGCTAAAGGGGTGATGTGATGAATTATGAATAGTAGTATCAGTATGTGTCGGTTTATGGAATATTGAAAATTCATGTTTATTGTTAATACGCGTAATAGTTAAGTCTAAGAAATTAATTGAGTTTCAACTTGTGTATTCATATATGTAGTATATACTTATGCAAATTACTATATATTTGCAATAATTTGTTTTGTACTATATCTTATTCTGAATTTTATCGATTGTAGTATGTAAAATGTCTATACCTTGCAGTTTTAAAATGTTTCAGTCGCCTGTAGCACTTCTAATATTTTTATCATTAATTCTATAATTTATCGTTAAAGTTTCATTTTATTGTTAAAAGGATCAAAGTAGATAGTAAAGATACACAATGTTAACAAACTAGAAACATATATTCTTAAACTAAGCAATTTCACAAATAACAGACTTTAACATAACACATATATTTAAAACAAAACAGCAGTCTTCAGTAGTACTAATTTATTTATTATAATTTTACTACATTACTACGCTACCGCATCGCGGGCGTACCCTCTCCGAAGCTGCAATCGACAATTTTATTCTATTCTCGCTAATTTTCACATTTTTTCTATTGACAATTGACTATTGGTACTATTACATCACTAGGTAAGTGCCTGAAGACGGTTTATTAACTGAAACTACCACACTAATATAGTAAGATTGTAATAAATAAATTGGGAAGTATATATATTAAAACTTCAAGAGAGCACTATTCTTTACAACCGCACCTAACACAGGTAAAACCTAAAGGGAGGACAATTGCAGTGAACTACACATGTGCATTTCAGTGTCGCGTGATCGAGAACGCCAATCGTCGATGAGCATGTCAATGCAAATTGGCGCGTTATGTAAATGTAATTGGGGATGCGCAAAACAGCACTATCCCCGTTATATCTGTTTTCACCCATTCCATGTCGAACAATGATAGAAAATATTGTATTTCAATATATAGCCAAATTAAAAACAACTACAATCTCTCCAAATATAAACATAAAAAAAAAACCTGATTTAAATTATTAATTTCAACGTACACTGTAGAAAATGTCGAACTTATTAAAATAAAGAATGTATCAAATATTCATTCACCAGACATTCTAATATGTATTTATGTTAAGCGTATAGAAGATTTTTATTACGAATTATAATTGCCTGATATAAATATGTATATTTTTAAGTACGAAATAGGATGAGTTTTAAACATATAGTCTTTTTATTATATGATTTTGTGGTTTTATTGGCACATTATTGTGCAATGGTAGATATCACTGTAAGGTACTAGTAAAAATATATACTGACATTGTGCAATAATTACAGAATGTGTGCTAAGTTTTCCTACAGTAGAGTATCAATTTTTGCTACTTCCAAATATATACAAATTTTAACAAAATTGTGTTACTATTTCAAACAAAATTGATCCTACAAACAGCTGTGAACTTCTCCTACAACGGCTAGTATTAAATGATAAACGTGTATACGTTAGAGCCCACTTATTTGTATTACTTATTTCTACAAAATCGTTAGTACTGCGCCATGTAAGTTTTTACTACAAGGATTTCTCTCAGTGCACTCTGCATAACCGAAAGAGAGTTGTGCATATTTTGTTCGATTAGGCCAAAAGCATTTTTCTCGCGTGCATAGTTTTCCATATAGATATCGCCGATATTCGTCGTGCGGCACCCTGTATACAAAAAAATATTTTCTCCGAAAACTAGGACATCAAGTTCAATCAGACGAATTTCATCGCAATATTCCCGTGTTCAATAGACAATTATTTTTCCGTCTTCCGTATATCTAAATTCGACCCGTATTTGTATTGGTGTGCATATTGGTCGCTGTGCTGTAATAATGTCTTCTTCGCGTGCTCGCTCGAAATTCTACGCCATTCCAAAATTGTTTGATCAATATGAGCTTTATATACGTTCGCATATTTATCAGGTTGATGTATTAGAAGCAGTGATTTTGTTCTGGATGTTTTGTGGGGGGTTTGATCTTCTATGATTGGTTTCACTTCCTATAGTGCAACTGATGAGATTTATTTAAGCGGACGAGAAAGCCAAAAATATCGTATATTATTAATGGAGGCATAAATAGGAAGCAACAGATATTTATATAGACAGATACACTTTATTCTATTGCAGTATCTTTGGTAAAATATAGAAAGTTGATTGATTTCTGGAATGGAATCTTATTTTTAAAGTTTAACAAATAAAATCTAACATCTCCACAGCAAAAAAATCCCATCCTTCTATTCTTAAATAAAACCGTTCATCTGTAAAAGAAAATACCTATACACATTAGACACGTTAAATATCAAAATTCTCGCAGATAAGATCAGCTAATAAATCAGAACAAGAGACACATGCGGAGTAACGCTATTTATAAAACGATAAACAGACATTCTATTTCTTGGAAAATCGTTTCTTTATGGGGGAACAAGAAGGGTATAAACGAACAAACACACAATTGGTTCCTCGGACCGGACTTTGATGGGAACTCGTCCAATCGGGTTTAGACCTGAGGATCGATACCAGATTCTCATTGGACGTTCACCGGTTTGAGACCTGCGTGTCCCCTTGCAGGCACAAATATTGAAGTTCTGTGTGTATTAGTTGATACGTTTAATATCTATTCGAATATCGAAAATGTCCTCCATAGTTTGACCGATTTGTAGATGACGGATAATCTAGAGTCCGTCATTCTCTGGACAGAATTATTTTAATTTAAGAATTGCTTTTATTTTGTTGATTGTTTGATATATTTATATAAAGTGTTCGGATAACGAACGCAAAACAACATATTTTGTCACAAATTGTAAAAGTACCTATACATAAGAATCTGTTTTTCTCTTAATGTACAAAATGAATAAACTATGGATATCTCTAAAACCATAAGAGATACACGCACAGAAAAATGTATGCTTACTTTAAATAAATTTGTCTTTCTAATTTGTCTTTGACGTAAGAAGTTAACACTCTTAGATGAATGATGTCTCCAGCATGTAACAGTAATCCACACAACAATGTTTGGGCATTCTACAAAAAATTATTTCACATAGAAACACTAAGTATTATCATAATTTCAGAATATTTTTAAGCTATGGCATTATTCTGCAACTTACATATGAAGAGTTAGATTAGATTAGATTAGATCTAATTAGGGTAACATTACACCGCGACCTATCGATCTATTGTGCCCCCCTACATCAGCTGCAAGCTGCTAGGGTTTGCCCGCACTTACAGCTCCCCATCCAGTCCAAGAACTTTAATAAATTGCAGTAGCTGTGATGGTTTCAAGGAGGGTATTTCTCCCTCGTCTATTGACGTCTTTGCCAAAATAGTGGGTACGAGTTTCTGTGATGGCAGTGCAGTCGGATATTAGGTGTTCCGGACTTTCACCTTCCGCTCCACAAAACCTGCAATCACTATTCTGTTTCAGACCTATCCTTGTCATGTGTTCCCCCAGATGACAATGCCCTGTCAGAAAACCTGCAAGGATGCGTAGTCTGTTTCTGCTTAGTTCTAGCAGGGTCTTTGCTCTTTCCTTACTGTAATTTCCAAGGAATATCTTGGAGTGTCTCAGACCGGGGAGATTTTCCCAGAGGGAAGCTCTGAGCGTCTCCTCCCTGTCTTTGAGTTCTTTTTTGTAGGTGCTCATCCCTATGCCGCAGAACGGTTCTGGTCCCACAAACGAAGTTGTGGCGGCCCTTCTCGCTAGTAGATTAGCTACCTCGTTGCCGCTGATTCCAGTGTGTCCTGGTACCCAGCATAGCGCAACTTTGTTTTCTTTGCCTAGATTGTTTAGTCTACCAAGACATTCCCAGACTAATTTCGAACTGATGGTATTAGAGCTCAGTGCCATTATGGCTGCTTGGCTATCGGAGAAAATCACAATGTTCTGCTTCCGATAGTTCCTATCAAGGTTCAATTGAGCACATCTTCCAATCGCAGTTACCTCCGCTTGGAAGACACTGGGGTATATTCCCATTGGCTCTGAGTATTTGGTTCCTGGCCCGAATACCCCTGCACCTGTTCCTTTATCTGTTTTGGAACCGTCTACATACCATTTGATGGCATTTGCCTTTAGGGAGTAGGCGAAGGATTCTCCTTCCCAATCTCTCTTATTGCTCAGCTTCGTAACAAAAAACTTTTCGAAGCTGAATTTCCTAACCATCTCGTCATTCGGTAGACTTAGAAGTGGGAAGAATCCCGCTCGAGGTGACCAAGCCCTCTGGCACGGGGTCTCGTATCCTCCAGTCCCCGTTCTGACTAGTCTGTACATTGCCGCATGGGCCGCCCCCTCCACTACTAAGTGTAGGGGTGTGAGGTCGAGGATGACCTCCAGGGCCGCGGTTGGGCATGTTCTCATAGCTCCGGTTATGCATACGCATGCCAACCGTTGCAACTTGTCAAGGGCATTCCTTGTTGTGACCTGTGTGACCTTCTGGAACCAGGTTATCGCCCCGTACGTTACCATAGGTCTTACTATGCCGATGTACAGCCATCGCAGTATTTTTGGATTACAACCCCATGTTTTGCCTGCTAGGTTCCGGCAAATCATTAAGGCTCTTGTTGCCTTATTCGTTATTAATTCAATATGCTTGTTCCACAGAAGTTTTTGGTCTAGGGTTACTCCTAGATATTTGACTTATGTTTTACATTCAATTACTGTTGCATCCAAACGGATGTCTTTCATGTTCGAGGTTTTCCTCTTCCTCGTGAAAGGTACAATTGTGGTTTTCGCCGAGTTGATACTCAGCCCCACTGATCGACACCATTCACTAGTAATTCTGAGGCTTGTTTGTATTAGGTCACAGAGAATTCCCTCAAACTTGCCTCTTGCTATTATAACAATGTCATCAGCGTATCCTATACATTGTACGCCGGAGGTTGTTAGCCTGTGCAGCAGTTCGTCTACTACCAGGCTCCACAACAAAGGCGAGCATACACCGCCTTGGGGTGTTCCACGAGTGGATCTGATTTGAAGAGTTAGTTCTCCGTCATCTTTGTAACTATTGCTTTTGCAGGATTTTACACGACACGATGGCATCACCTTTCTTTAGAAAAAAACTACCTGGATTAATTGTCATATAAGCCCAATTGTTCATGCTATAATATGCATACTTACACCACAGCCTTACGCGTAAAACAAAAATATCGGGTAAATAATATATAATATTCGAAAGAGTCCGTGAAAGAATAAAGCAAAGAGATTGTTTTCAGACGAAAAAATCTATCGACACTTTAAGATCGAAAAACATATTTATCTATGCAGGTTTTATATGTTTTACCTGTATATATAATTAAATTTAGTTAAAACTTATTATTTTTATAGGAATAAATGGTACTCACGCCTTTAAGGAGTAGAAATTGCAATGGAAAGAATAATTTAATATTTTAAACGAATTAAGTTTAAGTTATTAGAAAAATAAATATTACTAAAACTACTTACTGGCGACTAGTAAATACAGATAATTATGTTTAATAGTATCATCTTTGAGACTATAGCACGTTATATAAATAAAAGCGCTCATTAAAATATTTAAATATAGATTTAAAAATCATTAAATTTTTTTCTACATGTTGGAATTCAAAGTTTCAAATCAACATAAAACTATCGATTTTCCCCCGTATAAAAATTGACGAATATTCTCTTAAATGATGGCGCTTTTTATTGCAAAACGTTTTAATAATATTCCCACGTCGTAGTTATGGTTACCCTGATGTCAAATAAATGTAGTACCTAATATGCTTTAGGAGGGGTAGTTGGGTTTGCATGTCAAGCTCAGTTGATCTGAAGTTTTCGAACGACGTGTTAGCGCCGATGGGCTATTCTTAATACTTAAAACCTACTTCTTTTTCATATAAAAAAAATGTATAATTAACCGGTGAAAATAGTGTTTGCTTGACATATCTTTTCGGATATCTTGTGAATCCTATCGTCTAAAAGTATGACTTGATCGGAAGCATATTTTGAAAAAGACTCGAGTAGTGTCGTGTTCCCAAACTTACAATAGCAGATCATGGTATTGAGAGGTGACGGATTTATTATCTGATCCTTTTGGAACTGTTCGCGAATATTATGGACTACGACTGGACCATGGAAGAACGAAGAGAAATACGCAATAAGAACAACACCCAGGGTATATTTCGTTTTGTTAAATCAGTTTTCGAACAAGTAGTTTATTTCAATTTAAGGGACAATCATGCATTCTCCAGAAAAATAACATTTTCGATGCGTATATAGTATATCATTGTGTATTTTATAAAGTTATGTACTAATATACAGCGTTTTACAAATCCCCGGAGCTGCTTTAAATTTTTTTTATTTTAAATGGATTGCTAGATCTTTTCGAAATTATTTCGATAGCTGCCTAAACCATTTTTGCATTGATATGTGGTTATGTGCACTTCGGATAATTAGTTTTCGATGTATTACAAATTTTTGTCAACATTTTTATAGTTGCAACTTCTGATGTTGTTACAACAACAATAAAATAAAGTACACACTAAAAAATATTTACAATCCCTACGGAGAATTCCAGTAATGTACAGTAGTACCCCGTTATCCGGGGGGTCAGTCATCTGCGATTTACCTATGATGAGCAGAAAACGCGTTATATCAATAAATACAGAAACAAATAAAGACATTCGAGCCTTATTAAAAGTTATAGGCGCATTTGTCGATATATCGTCGTATATATGAGTCATCCTCTGAATTCGGCGCTCTCTTATGATAAGTTAAACAAGTTGGAACGTGCTTAAGGTGCCACTCGCTTTTACTTGTACATATAAACGCTCCTGTTAACTATGAGTTTAGTACTATTCGAATTGTCGGACAAGACACTGCTAGCAATAGTTTTTAAATAAAGCAAGTAAATTTGAAAATCGTTTTAAAATGGCTTCTAAACCAAAAAGAAAACGTGAAATGCTCACTATTAGTGAAAAAATAAATATCATTAATATGATTGAAATAGAAAAAAAATCTATTGCAACTGTTGTTAAAATATACAATAAAAACGAATCTTCGATACGGGAAGTGTTAAAAAACAAAGATAAGATTCGAGCTAGTTTTTCTAGTGCACCCCAAACTGCAAAAGTTGCAACCACAATACGTAATAAAGTGTTATTTAAGGTAGAAAATGCCTTATATCTATTGGTGGAAGATATGACAAGAAAACATATTCCGATTGATGGCAAAGTGCTACAACAAAAGGCGTTGGTTTTATATGAAGATATGCAGACCCAAGATTATATTGAAGAGGAAGGAAAATCATTCACAGCAAGTAGGGGGTGGCTGCATAGATTTAAAACTCGGTTTAATCTAAAAAATATAAAAATGACAGGGGAATCTGCGTCGGCTGATCATGTAGCTGCTGCCCTGTTTCCAGAAAAATTTAAACAAATTATTGCAGAAAAGAATTATCATCCTAGGCAAGTTTTTAACTGGTCATGAGACTGGTCTTATGTGGAAAAAAATGCCTCAACGGACTTATATTCATAAGACTGCAAAGAGTGCACCAGGCTTTAAAGCAATTAAGGATAGACTTACCTTGATATTTTGTACAAATGCAGCTGGTCATATGATTAAACCTGGACTTGTTTACCGATCACAGAATCCACGTGCTCTTAAATACAAAGATAAAGCTTGCCTGCCTGTGTTTTGGCAATCAAATCGAAAGGCGTGGGTTACGGGTGTTCTATTTACACAATGGTTTCATCAATGCTTTATTGCGGAAATGGAAAGATATTTGGAAAAGGAAGAATTACCATTTAAAGTGCTGCTGATACTAGACAATGCTCCTGAGCATCCTGTGTCACTAGGCACAGAAAATAAAAATGTTGAAGTGGTTTTTTTTACCACCTAACACGACCTCATTGCTTCAGCCCCTTGATCAAGGTGTCATTAGATGCTTTAAAGCCATTCGACAGGTTTTCGAAATGCTGTATACAATGGCTAACCAATGCTCTGATATCGGGCTCATGGAATGCTGGAAGTCATTTACAATTGCTGACGCAATTCTATTTATATCAAAGGAGCGATGGAGGAATTAAAGTCAGAAACGATAATAGCATGTTGGAAAAATCTGTGGAATGACATCGTTCTTAGTTCTGAAGACACACATGATATTAATTCACATCTAACAACGATATTTAACATAACGCAGAAAATAGATGGAGAAGGATTTAACGATATAATCAACGAGGAAATCAGTGATTACATAAACGAAGAGGATCAAGTATTCACCAACGAGGAATTGGTAGACCTTGTGAAATCTTCTCCAGAAGCGAGTGACGATGAGGACGAGGGTCAACAAGAACCGCCAGCATGGACGCTTGAAAAATTTTCAGCGATATTTCGAACTGCTCAAAAATTAAAAGAACAGATAGTAGAATATGATCCAATAATGGAACGCAGTATAAAAAATACTCGCACTATAACAGACGCCTTGAAACCTTTGGAGGATTTGTTTATTGAAATGAAAAGACAAAAACGACAACTACCAATAACAATGTTCTTTGAAAAAGTCGACAAAACTATCGATAATGCACAGCCATCAACATCGTTTGCTTCGGATCTAAGTAAACAATCGACTGCTAACTTGGACTTGGAGGAAGATGAATGAATATGTAGCTCATTTCGTTTAAATTAAATGTCCAAGAAACAAAGTTTTATTGCTTTTAGTTGATTATATTGGATTACCTAAACTTGTATTGTGGTTTTTTTTTTAATCTCGTAAGAAAACCTGTTTTGTTTTTGTAGGAAAATAATTATGACTCACGTCTAGTAGAATAGAGCAAAAACATTGTTTCTAATTTATATGTAATATACACAAGCCTGTTTATTATCAGAGATAATATAAATCAGCAAAACAAATAAGTTTGATTTTAAGACTGGTTAAGATAATTTAACAATTCTTACATTATCATTGTTTGCTTATAATAAAATGCAATATATAGTCGCTGTTTTGGAGAAACCTACTCTTTCAAATTTTAATGTTTTTTTTTTTGTTCATAGTATTCTAATTTATTTTCAGTATATTATTGTTCCGCGCGCGCATTTGTAAGTTCACACCATAGAGATGATAGAGTGCTGATATTGAACTCAAAACTGCCATCAATTGAAATGCGCCATATTGGAACACAAACGTCACCAATGACGTCGATACCATGGCGGATATTCAAATAAATAAAGTTAAGGATATCAATAAATTTTAATAGCACTTGCAATTTGTAATGATAATTATTAGCATATTATGTTAGATTTTATCCTATGTATTTTATATAGCATTGTTTTTTTTTATTAAAGTTGTGGACAACTAAGAACCATAGACTGTTTCTAAACTTACGATGAACTGGTAACACTCATTCGTTCTCAGGTTTAATAGGATAGAAAAGAAAAAAAAAATTTTCAACGGCATATAAAAATACGTAGGAAAACTCTAATACAAGTGTCATGAGATCTTCACGACTTGTCATAACAATCCAACATTGTATGTTGTCTTCAGGAGTAAATAATATACTGCAGTAGTTGTTGTATAATTTATTGATGATTAAATAATATTAGTTTACTTAATTCCTTGTATTTTTTCTGTAAACTTCTTCGCTAAATTATGAAATCTTATTTTGCTGTAAGACGATATTATGGTTTTAGTTAAAATTGAAACATGAGTTTCTTCCAGAGGTGACATATCTAACAAATGATGGGAAAAAACTAGAAAAAATGTTTTGGGGAACATGACTTGATAGTAAAAAAACAAAAGTCGTTAGGAAGTTTTCTTCTTGTGGAATCTTGTTTCCTGTCAAGAGCATTACTTTCCGAATTTGTTTTTCGGTGAACTGGCAAATATATCGTACCTCCTTTGATGGGCAGATATATTTACCCTTACATATAGGCAGAAGATTTTGAAACAACTGTATTACAACAACAAGAATGAAAACGCTGCATTTTTTTTTCGTGCTACCACATTGTAAGGAACGACAACATAACTTCAAATTACTTTTGTACTATATTAGTAAGCAGTAGCGTATCATTTTTATTTGTTTAAGATATGTTATTGATTATTCTTTAGTTTATTTACTCATTCATACCCTGCGAACACTTGAGATTCAAATTATTTCAAATAAACTTTTAATATCAAACGTTTTTCAAGTCACTTTGAATTAACTTTGAATTTTCTCTTTTTCAAAAACAACAAAAGATGGAGAACTGATCATATTGCATAATACTTTTATAGACTTGAAGAGTTGCCAGATCATATACAATCACATCAACCTAAAAAAATATAAAAACTGATCCAAATTTCATTTTTTATCTAGTTATACATTTTACGGTATTTTTAAAATAATTATAATGACAAAAAATTAAATTTGATATACCGAAAAAACATTGCTTAAGTGTATCATTTATTTGTAGCGCCATCTTTATTTTAAATATGAATAAGTTAAATGTTCTTTTTAAGTAAGTATTTATAAAGTAATTTTTTGTTGAAAAATGGATAATCTAAACATTAAAATATAAAATTACACCTGATTTTGTATCTATTACATAGTCACATGGATATTTTGATGATAAATATGAAAAATACTTGAACAATAGATCCTGATAAAGAAATGAATTGAGCTATGAAATTTAATAGTAATATTAGTTTTAAAAATCTAATATTTATAAAACGATATCCCTTTAGTGTTGCAACCTTTCTTTAAACTCATGTAAAATCATGAAGTCCATTGCGGATTACCTCGTAAGGAAAAGTGAACAACCCAGTTGTCATGGATACCCATCAACAAAACAATATCTTTTAGTCGTATTTTACCATTATTGATCAAACAAAATCTTGCATTATATTATTAAACGTAAAAGTTCGAAGAGTACACGGTTTTATTTTCAATTCAAGGTATGCTTAGGTGTACATCCAAATTCTGCATTTTTTAAGACTTTATATGAGAAATGTCCATCTTCAGCGGCGTTAATGAAATATGTAATTCTGACCGTCCCAATCTCGTCTAAACTTGCAGGTCCTGATGGAAACTTCGTAGGTAGCATAGACATGGATGACTTCTCTCAATTCGAGGCGTTCATCAACAGCGACGCGTCACAGAACAACGGCAACTATTTCGGGGAGTCCCTCGGTGCGACATCTGGCGGCAAACTCCTGAACGTCATAGTCGAACCTAAGCGACCAACAGGGTAAATAAAATACAATTCCTTTTAGTTTATATATGTATTGTTTTGTTATATTCTAGTGAATATGAATTATCCAAAGAATTGACTACAATCAACATTTATTTTACTTAGCTTATATAAATGTTTTATTTTACTGTATGGTTGTATTGTATTTTTGCTTAGAAAGACATCGCTTAACGATAACAAAACAATCACAGCAGTGGCGGCTCGTCAGGGGAGGCTACGGAGGCTAAGCCTCCCCTATTATTTTTAATAAAATAAGTAGCGTTTATTATGTATTAAAATAATCTTTAAGCATCGGTTATATATTAAAATAAAGCAATTTTGCAAAAAAAAGTATATCATCAATAGTATATTTATTCATTACTTAATTTAAAAATGCAAACAAATTTCCAATAATGCGTTGAACAAAACGTCACGAGCCGCCACTGAATCACAGTTCAATTTCATTGAATGTTAAAGGGAATTTAAAGTATTTATAGGAAGCAGAATTCA
The DNA here is from genome assembly GCA_949128085.1 of Cetonia aurata. Taxonomy (NCBI): domain Eukaryota; kingdom Metazoa; phylum Arthropoda; class Insecta; order Coleoptera; family Scarabaeidae; genus Cetonia; species Cetonia aurata. The sequence goes on from OX421889.1 coordinate 3,074,076, forward strand.
TTGCGATTCATGCCACCCTACATCCTCTGTGTAGTTAAATAAAATTATATATTTGAGAGAGGGAAAATTTATAGCCAGAGCCACCTGCAAATTGAGGTTTGATTTATTAGTGAATTTGTTAAAGAGTATCGCAGATGATTCTGGATAGTATTTAAGGGAATTAAACAGTTATTTAAATTGTGAAAAATATTATTGAAATTAAAAATATTGTGTATGAGTTTTGTAGCATATTTAGTTGGTCAAAAAAAAAGTTTCGTAACAGTACATGAATATTTCATCCAAAATACTCATTTTATTTCTTCGCAGACATCCCTTACCAGACTCACCACCAGACAGCAGCTCAGAACATCCCTACAGTCCCCAAGAGAATTGCGAGAACAATATGAACGCTTCGGAGAACATTTACTCATCGCTAGGGCAGCAGATTTACAAACCTACGCTCTTGAATCCTATCATCACCGATAATTTAATCATAGGGTCGCATATCGTGGTGTCAGAGCCTAGTAACGAATCTCATTTACTCGAAAACGGAAACATCTTGCAAGATAACCGCTTATTAGATAGCGAAAATTTAAGAAACGGCACAAACAGCCTCCTCAACAGCAGATTACTGCAAGAAAACGACACGAACCTCCTTAGCGAACGCATAATCATATCGGAAGGCAATATAGATTCAAGTCAGCAAAGTTTCGTTGAGAATTGTCAGAGGAATGACGGCTTATTGAGGAGGAACACCAACGATTTGATCCTGGTTAAAAATCCCGGGGAATTCGACAAGTCCCAGTTGGTGCATTTAGGTTTCAACTCTAGCGTGGATATTCCACAGATTCCGCAGCAGAATTGCGAAGCCCCGCCCATGGAGAATATAGTCTATACCAATCTGCAAAACGTCTCGAAAAAGAGGAAATTATCACAGGACGTACCTCTAGTTAAAAGTGAACCGGGTAAGAAATTACTTTAAAATCGTTTTTAACACGTACTGATTAAAACTAAAAATAAAAAATTAGAACACTGTTCGCCCAGTCAATTGAGCCCTCCGAGTAATTTAACCTCATCGTTGGACGACGAATATTCAGCCTCGGAAAGTTGCTTAGCGGACACCCAGTATCAGTGTATACGTTTTACGGCGTTCCAACAGAGCAGTTGGCACTCTTTGTGCGATCAAAATCTAACAGAATTGTAAGTAATTCGTATTTTTTGTATGACATGACTATTATTTCATGAACACCCTGTATATACATGCTTATAATTTTTTTTTATTTAGGGAGAGAAACGCTTTTTACCAATTTTTTATAAATAATTTGGTGAATTTTAATGTTGTTGTGTGTGGCGCCCTCTATGATTATTATCAGTACTTCGAATTAAATTTTATAGTTTTCTGTAAATTTTAAAATAGCTTAATAACATTTAGCACTGTTTGCTTCTACGAGGACTGTATTTGTTTCAATGGGAAGTGTTAGGAGAACGAATTTGTAATTTGTGACCTACATTTTTAATAATAAAAAATATATAAACATTATTTCAAAAATACAACCTCTATATGCTAATTTTTGATTTAGGAATGAAAACTCTTATTTAGTAAATTTTTAAAAATGATTTGGAGGATTTTAATGCTGTTGTGTGTGGAGCCATCTATGATTATTATCAATATTTAGAATTAATTTTTTACAGTTTTTTTTAATATAGTTTTAGTTTAAGTTGTCTCTTGAGCTCAAAATTTTTATTGGATTTTTGATATTTTTTGTACGTTTTTGCAATATATACAAATTCCTATATCTTTTGAATCCGACATCAGAATAAGTTCAAACAAATTCGAAATTTTGTACGAACATTATTTAGAATTAAATTTTGCTGTTTTCTACAAAATTTTCATTATTTCTCGAACACCCTGTGACAGACAGTGCTAGCAATAGTTTTTAAATAAAGCAAGTAAATTTGAAAATCATTTTAAAATGGCTTCTAAACCAAAAAGAAAACGTGAAATGCTCACTATTAGTGAAAAAATAAAAATCATTAATATGATTGCAATAGAAAAAAAATCTATTGCAACTGTTGCTAAAATATATAATAAAAACGAATCTTCGATACTGGAAGTGTTAAAAAACAAAGATAAGATTCGAGCCAGTTTTTCTAGTGCACCCCAAACTGAAAAAGTTGCAACCACAATACGTAATAAAGTGTTACTTAAGGTAGAAAATGCCTGAAATTTATGGGTGGAAGATATGACAAGAAAACATATTCCGATCGATGGCAAAGTGCTACAACAAAAGGCGTTGGTTTTATATGAAAATATGCAGACCCAAGATTATACTGAAGAGGAAGGAAAATCATTCACAGCAAGGAAGGGGTGGCTGCATAGATTTAGAACTCGGTTTAATCTAAAAAATATAAAAATGACAGGGGAATCTCCGTCGGCTGATCATGTAGCTGCTGCCCTGTTTCCAGAAAAATTTAAACAAATTATTGCAGAAAAGAATTATCATCCTAAGCAAGTTTTTAACTGTGATGAGACTGGTCTTATGTGGAAAAAAATACCTCAACGGACTCATATTCATAAGACTGCAAAGAGTGCACCAGGCTTTAAAGCAATTAAGGATAGACTTACCTTGATATTTTGTACAAATGCAGCTGGTTATAATACAAAAATAAAGCTTGCCTGCCTGTGTTTTGGCAATCAAATCGAAAGGCGTGGGTTACGGCTGTTCTATTTACACAATGGTTTCATCAATGCTTTATTGCGGAAGTGGAAAGATATTTGGAAAAGGAAAAATTACCATTTAAAGTGCTGCTGATACTAGGCAATGCTCCTGGGCATCCTGTGTCACTAGGCACAGAAAATAAAAATGTTGTGTGTGGTTTTTTTACCACCTAACACGACCTCATTGCTTCAGCCCCTTAATCAAGGTGTCATTAGATGCTTTAACGCCATATATATTCGACAGGTTTTCGAAATGCTGTATACAATGGCTAACGAATGCTCTGATATCGGGCTCATGGAATGCTGGAAGCCATTTACAATTGCTGACGCAATTCTATTTATCAAAGGAGCGATGGAGGAATTAAAGTCAGAAACGATAATAGCATGTTGGAAAAATCTGTGGAATGACATCGGTCTTAGTTCTGAAGACAGACATGATATTAATTCACATCTAACAAGGATATTTAACATAGCGCAGAAAATAGATGGAGAAGGATTTAACGATATAACCAAAGAGGAACTCAGTGATTACATAAACGAAGAGGATCAAGTATTCACCAGCGAGGAATTGGTAGACCTTGTGAAATCTTCTCCAGAAGCGAGTGACGATGAGGATGAGGGTCAACAAGAACCGCCAGCATGGACGCTTGAAAAATGTTCAGCGATATTTCGGACTGCTCAAAAATTAAAAGAACAGATAGTAGAATATGATCCAATAATGGAACGCAGTATAAAAATTACTCGCACTATAACAGACGCCTTGAAACCTTTGGAGGATTTGTTTATTAAAATGAAAAGATAAAAACCACAACTACCAATAACAATGTTCTTTGAAAAAGTTGACAAAACTATCGATAATGCACAGCCATCAACATCGTTCGCTTCGGATCTAAGTAAACAATCGACTGCTAACTTGGACTTGGAGGAAGATGAATGAATATGTAGCTCACGATGATAAAGTTTTTCTTGTTGTATATTTTCTTGTTGTGTATGTAAATATGTACTATATGTACATATGTATGAACTTATATATTTATTAAACTTAAATTCTATTTGTGCCACAGCACAAGAATATTTATTTATTTATTGTTTATTTATTTTAAATAAATATTATATAACTTATTTTTTCTTGTTTCATTGTTTTAACTTTGCTTCATATTTCATATTGTATTCGGAAATAAAGCGTTCGCTATTATCCGCGGTTTTCAGTATCCGCGGAAGAGCACAGAACCAAATCCCCGCGGATATGGGGGTACCACTGTACGTATTTGTTTTACTATCCTACACTTTTCTTTTTTATAATTTCACAGGCCAGTACCCCATTATCGTGTCGATGCAGATAAGGGTTTCAATTTCTCTAATGCAGACGATGCTTTTGTATGCCAGAAAAAGAATCATTTTCAGGTAAATCTACGAGAAAAAACTCGAATCTAATATACAGTGCCTTCATTTATTAATAGATATTTAACAATGACGTCATTTTTACGTAATACACATACTTTACTTAATAATATTTTTATAACGGGTAATACTAATATTACATAGAAACGCTTCTAATAATATAATTTTCTTAAATAACCGGTAATTTTTTTTATTTAAGTACAAAATGGATAAATACTTGATGAAAGCTCTGTATATACATAGCAAATAAACACTGAAACTGATAAAAATAATGTTTACACACACAGATAACTTGCCATGTTCAACTGCTAGGAGACGCGCAGTTCGTCAAAACCAACGAGGGCTTTCAGAAAATCTCCAGTTTTCATTTACACTTCTACGGTGTGAAACACGACTGTCCTACCCAAACCATCCGCGTAGAGCAAAGTCAGAGCGACAGGAGTAAGAAGCCGTTCCATCCTGTACTGTAAGAAACTCATTTCGTTTCTAGTAACGACAATAAAGTAAAAAAAGTATCTCTTGCAGTGTCGAGCTGGTGAATTCGCAAGTCACGAAGGTGACAGTCGGCAGATTACATTTCAGCGAAACCACGTCGAATAACATGCGAAAGAAAGGCAAGCCGAACCCGGAGCAGAGATATTTCCAGGTGAATTTCAATCTTATTCGTTCTTGAATTACAGTAAGACCCCGCTTAACGCGTAGGATGCGTTCCATCAAAGTAGAGCGTAATGCGAAACAGCGCTAAACGAGAATGTAAATAATGGGGTTAGGGGAAGATGGATAGAAAATTGGTTAGGTATTAAATTTAATAATTATGTTTTTTTTAATAAAACTAAAACCAAACATTTATTTCTTACAAAAATAAAAACAACATAAAGGAATATACTTATAAAAACAAATAAAATTCTAAGTCAGTCAGATCATTCAGTCTATTCTGTGTTTCCAGTTTTCTGGCATCTAATGTAGTTTGCGTTTTCCTTTTGCGTTCTGTTAGAAGTTGTTGATAAGTGGATAAAGCATCTATAACGCTCCGTCTTGCCTTTGAACTCCTGTCAAAATTTGAATCATTTTCAACAAATTGGTCCATAATTTCAGTTATAGCGGTCAAACTCCTTTTTACAAACGCCATCGAAAGTTCTTGCTCTTCTTCGAAATCACTACTATCAATATTTTTGTTTCCTTCTTGCTCAGTTATTTCCTTGAGCTCATCATTAGAAAGACTAGCTGCTGTTTCTTGAACTATTTCCACAAAATGTCCTCCACATTTACCTCATCTAAACCGGTTTGTTTCGCTAATTCTACTATTTCTTCCACTATTTCATCCATATCGACAGAGCGTCCAATGTCTTCGCTCTTACTTAAATCTGGCCAAATGTTCTTCCATACTTCTTTCAAAGATCTTGCCGTTATCTCATTCCAAGAAAGGTTTATGTTTTCTACAGCATTCATGATATTGCAGTTTTTCCAAAATTCTCTTATTGATTGCTTCTCTTCTCCGTCTGTTTTTTCAAACATCTGCTTAAATGTTCGCCGCAAGCAATAAGTCTTAAAATTGGATATAACGCCTTGGTCCATAGGTTGGATTAAGTTGTGTTAGGTGGTAAGAAAACCACTTCGACTGGAATGCATGTTGTTTTTATTTTATGTTAAAGTTCTTTATTTATTTGACAAATATGTATACATGAATAAACAAAATTAAAAGATGAAAAGGTAAAATATATACAGCACATGTATACAGTCATGTCTTCATGGCCGCTGTTGGCTTCCCGCTCTCTGTCCTCATCCAAGGTGGCGAGGCTGGCCTGCCTCGCCTCGGACTAGCTAAATTTTTTGGATGGCTTGGAGCATTATCAATTAATAGTAGTGCTCTTTGTTCAAGTTTTTTAATTTCGCAATAACATTTAACAGACGGGCAGAAATGTTCAGTGAACCAATCCTGGAAAATTTTCATAGTTATCCATGATTTTTTATTAGACTCCCAAATTACAGGTAAAGTTGATTTAGATATGCCTTTCATCGCTCTTGGGTTTTTGGAGTGGTAAACTAGTAAAGGTTTTAATTTGAAATCTCCGCTTGCGTTAGCACCCAGTAGAAGTGTAAGCGATCTTTTGCAGCTTTAAATCCTGGTGCTCGTTTCTCTTTACGGGATAGATATGTTCGTTTTGCCATTCTTTTCCAAAACAGTCCTGTTTCATCAACATTAAAAACCAATTCTGGAGGATAGTTTCCTTGTTCAATTATTGTTTTTAATGTCGCTGGGAATTTAGCCGCCGCTTCCGTATCACCACTTGCTGCTTCTCCTGTAATCTTTATGTTGTGAAGATTATTTCGATGTTTAAATCTATTAAACCATCATCGACTAGCAACGAAAGTTTCGCTCTTGTCACTTGCCTCAGCCTGAATGTAATTAAAAATTCTTCTAGCTTTTTCCATTATGATAGATTGGCTTAATGGGATATTGCGTTCAATTTCGTCGTCAATCCATATAGACAGTCGTTTTTCCATTTCCTCTATAATGTTATTTCTAGAACGGGTAATTCTAGTTGCAGAGCTTGACGTAGTTGCAGTTGCCGATGACAGTATTTTTTCTTTATTTTTAAGAATTGTCCTTATTGTTGAAGTTGCCACATTCAATGCAGCACTAATTTGAGATTGACGTTCACCAGAATCTAATCTTCTAATCACTTGCATTTTAGTTTCCAGTGAAATGCTTTTTCTGGTTGCTTTCTTTTCTTGTTTTTCATTATCACCCATGATAAAAACTAAAGATCATAATATTTGTCACTGTATTAATCGTTATAGTATTATATAAATTTATACTTACAATAATGTCAACAAATGTTTCAAATGATAAAAATGCGTCCGTACAGCACCGCACCAAACAAGAAACACAACTACACTGTTTCGGATATGTTATGTACAGAATGGCGAAACCTAGCGCTGCGCACAATTTCGGGCAATCCCCGTAGTGCTGCGAGCAATTTCGGTGAATCCCCGGGTTGAAATAAAAGAGCCCTAAACCGAAACACCGCTAAACGAAACAGCGTTAAGCGGGGTCTTACTGTACTCGCGACTAATTTAACTCTCCGTTGAAGTTGGTAGTCGGTCTTCACGCGCACACAACCCATGGTAATTTCCCCGTAATCAGCCATGCGAGTCAGAAGATCATCGTTAGGGTGAGTTCGAGTTCAGAACGATTATATTTTTACATAATTTTAATCTCCGAGACAGGCGTCGAACCCCGGGCAATTCGAGAACGATGTCGAGTTATGCTGGCAAAAGGGACAAACGCAGGTATGAATCGATGTTTCGCTCTTTCCTTTTTGCAATGGTTTAACTATTTTTGGAAATTATGTATATAGGATTCGATTTTCCATGCCGGGAAGGTTGGCATCAATACGGACCGTCCCGATGAATGTTTGGTCGTGCACGGGAATCTGAAGATAACCGGTCATATAATCCAACCGAGTGATATCAGGGCTAAGAAGAACATTGTCGAGTGCGACACGAAGGAGCAACTGAGAAACGTACAAAGATTGAGAGTAGTAAGGTAATTTTTTTTTACGTTTCTACGAAGAGTAATGGCCCTAAGGAAATTTAACGCCACCGTGCGGGATTCCATTTTGTTATCTAAGATAAATAATAATCCAACAGTACGCCAATTCATAAATTAGCAAAAAAAAACGGTCCTAGTGCAGTTCAGCATTATCCTGCGGTATTCCAGTTTGTTATTTCAGAGAGTAACAAAAGTCATACAACAATTTGACACAATTCTTCAATTCGCTATTTTTGCTATTTAAGAAAAATAACGGTCCTGGTTTAATTTTACACCCCCCTACAATGCTTCAATTTCTTATTTACAAAAACATAAAAAAAAAAGGTCCTGGTACAATTTAATAGTATCCTATGGTATTCCAATCTTTATTTAGAAAACATAATTATTTTAGTGCAATTTGGCACCATCCTGGGGTACTCCAATTTCTATTTGTCTTTTAGGAAAAATAAAACGGTCTTAGTGCAATTTAACACCACCCTCTGTTACTCCAATCTCTTCTTTACCAGAAGAAAAGTTTGTAGAACTGCGTAATATCACACTGCAGTATTTCAACTTATTTTATTTATTAAGAATTGGAAATAGGAACAGGAATTTAGCCCGAGTTGACCTGAATAAAACAAATTCGCTGTTATGTTAACGAATTGTGTTTGAAGGTCATGTTTCTGGCATTGAATGAGAGCTGCAAGTCTGCTCACCAATTATATTTATCAATTAATATACGACAATATTATAAATCAAGCCGTATCATTTAAGGATTTAGCAAGCGATATCTCTTTATAGTGTTAAAATTATAATTAACCAAGTGGGAAGACAAATCCACGGAAATATTCGGGCATTTGAATACTTTTTGTCCAGGCTTTGGACAAAAGTGGCCCTTAGCGGTTCTAATGCAATTTAATACTCTCTTTACGGTTTCCACTTTATTTTCTTTACGAAAAATAAAGGGCACCACGCTACGGCACCGCAATTTATCATTTATGGAAAGCAATTGCAATTTAACGTCACACTATAGCGAAAAATGGTTGTAATACGATTTAACACCACACCGCGGTACTCCAACTTGTCATTTACGAAAAGCAACGGTCTTACCTACACGCTATAGGACTACAATTTCTTATTTATGAATAGAAATGGTTGTAGTAGAAATTAGCACCGCTCTATGGTACTCCAATTTGGCATTTAGGAAAAGCAACGGTCATAATGCAATTTAACACCACCCTATGGCACTCCGATTTGTTATTTATGAGAAGAAATGGTAGTAGTAGGAGTTAGCACCGCCTTGTTATACGGCAATTTGCCATTTACAAAAAACAACGGTCCTAATGTTTTGATTGAACACCACCCTAAGGCACTCCCATTTGTTGTTTTATTAAAAGAAGTGGTTGTAATACGATTCGACACCGTCCTGGGGTACTTCCAATTGGTCATTTATGAAAAACAACGGCCCTAATGCAAATTAACACCACCCTATGGCACTCCGATTTGTTATTTATGAGAAGAAAAGGTTGTAATACGATTTAACACCGCCTTGCGGTACTCCCTATTGGTCATTTACGAAAAACAATGGCCCTAATGCAAATTAACACCACCCTATGGCACTCCAATTTGTTATTTATGAAAGGAAATCGTTTTAATACGATATAGCATCGTCCTGTGGTACTCCAATTTGTCATTTGCGAAAAGCAACGGCCCTAACGTAATTTAACGCCATCCTATGGCACTCCGATTTTGTTATTTATGATTAGAAACAGTTCTTGGGGTACTTCGAGTTGTTCGTATAAATTTTTTCGGTTTCCACAGGTACGAATATGAGCCTGAATTCGCTTCCCAGCTCCACCGACCAATCGATATCGAAGATACCGGTGTGATAGCTCAAGAAGTGGCGGAAATCTTGCCGGAAGCTGTCAGTCCGGCAGGGAACCTGCTGCTAGACGATGGGACTATGATCGATAACTTCCTGGTGGTGAACAAGGAAAGGATATTCATCGAAAACATCGGTGCAGTGAAAGAACTGGTCAAGGTGACCGATAATTTGGAGACACGCATCGACCAGTTGGAACGTATCAATCGGAGGCTGAATAAGTTGAAACGGGGTGACAGTTTGAAGTCGACAAGTACAGGTTTGTATGTTTTTAGTTTAGGGGAAATTCGATACTCATCTTTTGAAATTTGTTCTTCTATATTTAAAGTGAATAGTTTGAAACATGTGCACACGAAGAAATGTTTCAAGCACCATTCGTGCTCCGAGGAGACGGAATTGTGTTCGACTAAATTCATACAGGTCATCATCATCGTTTTGGTTTTGATCATGGCGTTTTGGTATGCGTCTTACATCAAAACCCGTTGGTTTTTTAATAATTAAAATGAATTTCAGCCTTGCAGCCATTACAACGTTGTACCTAATAGATGCATCGAGGCACCGAACTCTAGATCGAAGCGGATACCAATACAAGCAGAGTTTTTTAAGTACAAACCCGCCTACTAAGCTATCAAAAGCACGTACCTGGCCTACTGTGCACAGTAGAATCTCGACAACAGTTCCTTTTAAAGAACCTGGTATGTTTTTTGGGATCAAAATTTATTTAATTTTTTTTATTTTATTTTATTTTTTTTATTTATTTTTATTTTTCTTAATTTTTATTTAGGTATCACCAGGGCTAGCGTAGAAATCGCCCCCATTAACAAAGAATTCTCACATATTCTAGGTAGACCATCCGATTGCATAGCCGAATCTCAGGATACAACTTACGATTCCAATAATGCCTGTCAGGTAAACGAGCATTTCCCAAATGGAAAAGCGAATTGTTAAAATCTCATTTTCGTTGTTCTCTCCGAAAGGTGTATTGCTGCTCCATATTCTACGATAAGCCCACAATGATTGGTGCCCCGGTCTTCAAAGAGAAGATTCCCAAAGTGGTGCACCCGAAGAATAAGACCGTTCCCATTTCATTATTGGACAAGAGCAAGGATGTAAAGCCCTTCAATTCCAATAACATCGATAAGCATCCAAGACAGAAAAGGGACAGCGAAGATATTAACGATAAGGATAATAGTTTTGATACAGCAGGTGAGTAACTTATATTAACTGATTAATATAGTCAACGTTTTTAAAACGGGTAATGGCAAAATAATCTACGATTTTAGATTATCCCTTAATATCAAGCACAATTAATCTATATATAAAGAATTAAATAAAAGATATAATATTTATGGATGTTTTTTAAACAGATAATACCAAAATTTCACTTATTATTCATTCCGAAAACATCTAACATCTGCATTATTTGTTACAAAATAATAAATAGTTAATATAAATAAATTAAAACAATACAAAAGAATTTTTTGCAGACACATCCCCATTATCAACTCCTTACCGTACAGGCAGTTTTAAAAACATCATACTGCGAATTTTAATTTTAGCGATAATATAAATTTAACTATTTATTTTGGGATATAAATTTTTATAATCATATAAATTGATATAAATAATAAATATACAGTTAAAATAATGGCTATCCATAAAAACAAAAAAATATATGTTTTTAAACTAGGTAATAGCGAAATAATCTCTCAGCGATTATGCCAGGAACAGATAGTAGCAAAATTGGGATTATTATATTATATTTTAGCAATGAAAGCACAAATTTTAATGATGACATTGATATAAATGAAATGTATATTCAAAATATTTATTATCAATAAAAGTCAGCTAATGTTCTTAAAATAGGTAGTAGAAAAATAATCTGTTAAGCATTATCCTAATTTCAGATATAAATCACGCTAAGGACTTCCATAGTGGATTAAATAAAATATTATGTGAACTAGAATAATCTAAAAAATTGCCAATGTTTTTAAAAGGGATAATAGCAAAATTTCAATTATTATTCTTTGTGCGATGAAAGAATAAATTTTTATGATGGCATTAATTTTAATGAAACGTCTATTTGGAATATTTTTTATCATTTATCATTTTTTATCATTTATTTTTTTTTTAGCTAATGTTTTTAAAATTGATAGTAGAAAAATAATCTGCCATAGGTTATCTTAAATTCAGGGTTCAAATTACGGTAATAATTTCCATAACGAATTAAATAAAATGTAATATAAACTGGAATGATCTAAAATTGTACGAATATTTTTAGAACGGGTAATAGCAAAATTTCAATTATTTATTCATTATGGAATTAAGGTATATATTCTGAGGATGAAATTAATTTAAATGAAACATGTATTATTTAACAATTATTATTACTAATAAAAGCTAACTAATGTTTTTAAAATAGGTAGTAAAAAATAAGTCTGATTATGCAAATTCCAGATGCTAGAGCTTACGATAATAACTTTCATGTTAGGTTAAATAAAATATAATACGAACTGAACTGATCTGAAAATTGGCGAATATTTTTAAAACAGATAGTAGTTAAAATTTTAATTATCATATTCTTCTTTGTGGAATGGATGGAAGTATGGATTTCAATGATGATCACATTGATTTTAATAAAATGTATATTTGAAATGTTTATTAGTAATAGAAGTTACCCAATGTTTTTAGAATAGGTAGTAAGAGAATAATCTGTTTTAAATTATCTTAAATTCAGTTTGAAATTACGGTAATAATTCCCATAACGAATAAAATAAAATTTATATAAACCGGAATGATAAACCGGAAAATGTTACTGATGTTTTTAAAACGAATAATAACAAAATTTTAATTATATTATTCATTATGGAATGAAGGTGTAAAATGGAATGATAGCATTGATACTATAAATGAAATGTGTATTTTGAATAATCACTATTAATAAATGTTAGCTAATGTTTTTATAATAGGTAGTAGAAAAATAAAGGTGTTAATAGATTATCAAAATTTCAGAATTTACAGCTCACGATAATAATTTCCATATTGGATTAAGTATATTATTATTGTATTTTATGGAATGATCTAAAATAAAAATACGAATGTTTTTAAAACAGATAGTAGCAATAGTTTAATTTATTATTCATTATACAAACATCCATATTATTTATTAGTAACAAAAATATTAAGATGAATTAAAATTTGTTAAAACAATTAGAAACACAAACTTTTTGCCAAACTTACTTTTTCAAATATATCAACAGTTTTAAAAATATCACATCTAAATCAAAAAAAAGTTCTATATCGATTTTTATCTTTACTTCTCCAGATTTTACGTTCGACTTACTTTCTTTTTATTATTTATATTCCTAAGTTTAATGAAACTTATTTGTTAGACGAGCACCATTTGAGGGTCTCGATACAAGGCAAGAATTTCAGCACGGATCTTACAACCGATTACCTGGTCGAGAGCAGATCGTCTCCAGCGAATTACTCATACAACATTCCTATATCCAAATACATGCCCGATCCATTCATTAGAGTGGTGTTCAGGTAAGTCGATGGGTTTCCGTTTAAGTCGAAGGATGTGACAGTTTTATCTTGTCCGGCAATAGATCTCACCAGAAGAACATCGTAGTGGAACACTGCTCGAACACCAGGGTACATCCTTGCCCGTTCATCGCTGCGGCATACACCGATGAGAACAAGACACAATCGGCTTACAAAGTGAACGAGAACATTCCTATACAGCCGATCAATTACAATACGTTCATATTCGAGGTGGATATGTTGGATTATCAGTCGAAGATTATGACCTATCGGTATACCTACAGGCAGAATCAGGTCAGTTTTGAAACGACGGATTTAATTAATCGTTACTACCAGGATTGTTTTTTCATTCATCGTTTCAGAATACTTGCAAGATCTCTTCGTCGAAATTGGGTGTCGAATTCACGGAATACAATTTTATCTTCTATCGACACTGCGATGATTAAAATTTTGATATTATCGAATGAATCGCAAAGTGAATAGCAATAAAAATCGAACTGCAAAATCAGTTAATAATGTGCAATATAATTAACGAGGTGTGTTTCAATATAAACTCGATATAATTTATGGGAATTGCTCTGACGATACGTACTTAAAGATTAAATGAGGGAGGAAAAACAGAAATAGAATACATTCCGTCCTATTTGTATACTCAATAGAATAGGTATATAAAAAAAGAATTGCTATTATAGAGGATATTGAAATTTTAAATGAGATTAGTAATAAGTTATAAAGGTAAAATATACAGAGTTATTCAAAAACATGTACCTACTTCTCAAGATACTTTTGATAAAAGCTGAAAATAGCAATAAATAAAATGTTTGTTCTTCAATTTAATTAAAAACTTTTTATTATACGAATGGGTGTTTTCAATTTTGAAGTTTATACAAAGGCTTTAGCGTAAAATGTCTCTTAAAGATAATTTCTTATTTTTTGCCCTATAAATAGCATTTGTACAAAATATCTACTAGAAAATCATAGCTTCAGTGAAAAAGAGAATGGTTTGCTTTGTTTACATTATTTCATTATAACACTTGCACACTAATTCGTGCTAAAAATTAACCGATGTTTTTAAAACAGATAGTAGCAAAATTTCAGTTATAATTCATTTATGCAATAAAATTGTAAGTTTTGATGATGGCATTGATTTAAATAAATTAATTTGTATATTAGAAGCAATTATTATCAATAAAAGTTAGTTGATGTTTTTAAAATAGGTAGTAGAAAAATAATTATCCTAATTTCAGATACAATTCACGATAATAATTTCCATATTGGATTAAATCAAATGTTATATGAACTAGAATGATCTAAAAAATCACCAATGTTTTTAAAACAGATAATAGCAAAATTTCATTAATTATTGAAGTTATAAATTCTGATGAAGATATTGATTTAAATACGAGTTAATCTGTATATTTGAAGCAATTATTATCAACAAAAGTTAGCTGATGTTTTTAAAATAGGTAGTAGAAAAATAATCTGTTATGCATTATCCTAATTTCAGATACAAATCAGGATAATAATTTCCATATTGGATTAAATAAAATATTATATGAACTAGAATGATCTAAAAAACCAATGTTTTCAAAACAGATAATAGCAAAATTTCATTAATTATTGAAGTTATAAATTCTAATGATGACATTGATTTAAATAAGTTAATTTGTATATTTGAAGCAATTATTGTCAACAAAAGTTAGCTGATGTTTTTAAAATAGGTAGTAGAAGAATAATCTGTTATGCATTGTCCTAATTTCAGATATAAATCACGCTAACGACTTGCATATTGGATTAAATAAAATATTATACGAACTAGAATGATCTAAAAAAATCACCAATGTTTTTAAAACAGGTAATAGCAAAATTTTATTATTATTCCTTATGAAATGAAATTATAAATTCTGATTATGACATTGCCTTAAATGAAACGTACATTTCGAGTAATTGTTATCATCGATAAAAGTTGACTAATGTTTTTAAAATAGATAGTAGAAAAAGAATCTGTTACACATTATCCTAATTTCAGATACAAATCACGATAACAATTCTCATATTGGATTAAATAAAATATATCAACCAGAATGATCTAAAAAATCACTAATATTTTCAAAACAGATAATAGCAAAATTTTTTTAATTGTTGAAGTTATAAATTCTTATGATATAATTCATTTTTGCAATAAAATTGTAATTTTTGATGATGACATTGATTTAAATAAATTAATTTGTATATTTGATGCAATTATTTATTATCAATAAAAGTTAGCTGATGTTTTTAAAATAGGTAGTAGAGAAATAATCTGTTATGCATTATCCTAATTTCAGATATAAATCGCGCTAACGACTTCCATATTGGATTAAATAAAATATTATACGAACTAGAATGATCTAAAAAAATCACCAATGTTTTCAAAACAGGTAATAGCAAAATTTCATTATTATTCCTTATGAAATGAAATTATAAATTCTGATTATGACATTGCCTTAAATGAAACGTACATTTCGAGTAATTGTTATCATCGATAAAAGTTGACTAATGTTTTTAAAATAGATAGTAGAAAAAGAATGTGTTACACATTATCCTAATTTCAGATACAAATCACGATAATAATTTCCATATTGGATTAAATAGAATCTTATATGAACCAGAATGATCTAAAAAATCACCGATGTTTTCAAAACAGATAATAGCAACATTTCTTTAATTACTGAAGTTATAAATTCTGATATAATTCATTTATGCAATAAAATTGTAATTTTTGATGATGACATTGATTTAAATAAGTTAATTTGTATATTTGAAGCAATTATTATCAATAAAAGTTAGCTGATGTTTTTAAAATAAGTAGTAGAAAAATAATCTGTTATGCATTATCCTAATTTCAGATATAAATCACGCTAACGACTTCCATATTGGATTCAATAAAATATTATATGAACTAGAATGACTTAAAAAATTACCAATGTTTTTAAAACGGATAATAGCAAAATTTCATTAATTATTATTCTTTACGAGCTGAAGTTATAAATTCTGATTATGACATTGCTTTAAATGATGTATATATTTGGAATAATTAGCAACAAAATTTGGCTAACGTTTTTAAAATAGGTAGTACAAAAATAATATCTTATGCATTATCCTAATTTCAGATACAGATCACGGTATAATAATTTCCATATTGGATTAAATAAAGTATTATATGAACTAGAATGATTTAAGAAAGATGTTTTTAAAATGGATAATAGCAAAATTTTATTAATTATTGAGGTTATAAATATATATGCTTTAAATTAAACATTATATGAAGTATGTATTTGGAATAATTGTCGATAAAAATGTTTTTAAGATAGGTGCAGTTGAAAAGACATACTGAGATAGCAAGCAAATCGTTCGTGGATTATAAAATATTGGGATAAGATAAAGAAAGAGGTATATTAAGTATAGATATTTATTACAGCCATTTATGGTTAAAATATATATTTTTTTCTTTTAAAAAGCTCTTTACGTTCTGTTTAAGTCTTTTAATACACAGAAAATCGAATACAAACATCTAAAGAAGACTACGAGAAAATAAATCAATATTGTAAAATCGGAATTTACAAAGAGAAATTAAGGAATTATCATGGAGGGCATTTTTGGCTTTGGCCAATTTTAAATAATCTTTCGATATGTTTTAAACTGAATTTTTAATTTTATCATAGATAAAATATTATCTAGTAATTTAAATGACGATTTAAACTGTAAGTAATAAATGAAAAAATAATGATAAATATAATAATTAATATCATCATTACTGTAAAGAAGAAAATACTATATTTTCGCAATGATATTTTTAGTTTTTTTTTTTTGTTTTCGTTAACTATGAGAAGAAAAATCTCAAAAATCCATCACATTAGCAGGTAATTTTCTATATATATATATATATATTATATACTTTTAGTTTATTTTTAAATGTTTGTTTTTTATTTTATTATTATTTTAAGAATTGTAATTAAATGAATCCGCAGTTATGTAATTTTAATTTATACTTGTAATTATATCGTTATAGAAAATCATATTATATTAATAACGTCTAGTCCATGTTCATGATTTCATAGTATAAATAAGTGGTTTTTTTAAGAGATTGGGTGTTAATGGCTATAGATATTATATTATATGTATAAAATAATTATTTCTCAAACTGTCATATCATTATTTCTGTTGATTCTGCTACTAGATTGTTTTTACTAAGTTTTTTTTTTATTCGAATTACACATTCCATTTTAGGTAAGTTGTACAAAGTAATTTGTTATCTATTTTTCCTAATTTCTGTATAAAATTTCCTATATAATATACAGAATGGAAGTAATCCATTGGGATTGGTCACTACATATTCTTAACTGACAAATTGAATATTTATCGTCACGAAATATTTTTCTCATACGAAGCATAACCGAAAATTAAAAGCAATCCCATGTATCTACTACATTAAAAAATAAAAATAAATTCAATTCGCACGAACCGAATCAGTTGCTTCCAACCTGTATATATGTATATATATATTTTTTACTTTTTCCTTATATATGTTAATTTTTTTCTTTAGAAAAAAATAAAACAGGATTAAATTGATGAATGCGATCTATGCATATGTAAAAATATAAATGAACGTACTATATATATATAATAAAAAAAATATTATATGATTTATTTTATATAAATAGAAATAATGTATTAATTAATAATGAATGAATTATGTATACACATATAATATTTACTATTGATTATATGTGTATAACGTAGTGTTTTAGATATGTCTTCGACTCAATTTCTCAAAATGTAAAAAATGTGGTCCTAAGTATATATGTTGTTGCAATCTTATTTATGCAATAGGTAATTTAAAATAAATCGACACTATTTGATGTGGAAGTTGTTTGTGTTATCTCTTTTTTTACGTATTGCCAACCGTGAATTACAATTTCCTATTTACCTCTCCCTAATCCGAAGTTCCGAAGCCTTTATTTGATCTTCGCCCCACGTTGGGCGCCAAAACTGCTGTTCATAATTCGTTTTTGCTATTTAACGTATTAAATTATCGATTTTTTTTTGTTTTTAAACGGATGTGAATGTTATTTTAGAGTAATAATACTTACGATTGTAAATAAACTTGTCCAAAGGTTGCTTCACTGTCGCTTAACAGATGAAAAGTCTTGTATTGGTTGGTGCTAATTTAGCTTATTGATATATTAATATTTTCTTGGTTTTTAAAGTCTTTTAAATAATAATAACCATGTTTCAGTTTTCAATAAACCTTCTATGGTTATGTGCATTTCCGCCAATTGTCAATTATCTTCGAAAATACTGAAAATAAATGTTACGTATTGGCATCATTTTGGAGGTAATGAAAGAAAAAAACAACGTTTGAATTTCGATAAATGTGCAACGACGTATTTAACACTCGGTATATATTTTTACGTCACATCGCCTTGAAACATTTAGCTCGCATATTGATAACAAAAGAATCATACCAAGTAAGTATGTTTTTTGTTGAGAAATGGTAACGTTATGTTATTTTATAACAGATTAATTAATAGCACGTTGAATAACAGAATATACAGGTGCCCATCTAACTGCCTCATAAGAATTTTTTAGAAGTTCCAGTTGGAGTTTAGCTTTGAAACTTGCAGAATAGTCATGGCCAACTATGACCTATGTAAAGAAAATATTTATTATAGCTCATCCGATATACAGAGTGTCAACTTGCTTATTTTAAATGGAAAGGTGCAATTTTTATGAATTCAGTGTATTTCCTGGATCATTTGTAATCAGTTTGTATGGATATAACTATACAGCTTCGTTCAGTCAAACAACGTTTTTCTCCACACATCTTTTATGAATATGGACGGCATTCCTTCAAACTTTCTAAATAACACTGTCACAAAGTTATATAACTTCGCCGTAACTGAAGTCTTCGTCCGAAAAATAATCAAATTGCAATCTCTGTTTTGTGTATAGTTTCAACAATTATATTGCTTCCGTTTTTGCGGACAACTTTCCACTTCCTTTCAAATACAAATAAGAGCTGCCTGCGCCGAATAACATCTTCAATACCTATAAGGAAAGATAGTGAAGCATTTGCTTTTGATTCTGCAATAAACCCGCTCGAGAATGCAAAAGCGACTTTCCAACCATATGTCGGACAATATTCCCTCGAAAACTAGTTCAAAATAGTTTTAATTGAAGAAAAAGGGAAGAATTTCTTTTAAAAACAACTGTCTACAAATATAATTTTAAATCGAGCAGCAGGACATAAACAGAACTAATTCTTAAATCAACAAATTCGTAATATTTGCATATTAACGCCTGTAAGTGGCGGAAGGTGGCGATGATTCCGTCTGCATAATGCTGAATAATAGTGCTTCCACATATGACCTGGTTTCAGAGTTCACTTTAGTTCAAAAAAATTGACACTCCTTAAAAGATGACAATTTGCATTCAAAAACCTATCAAAATGACTCTTAATATATCTCCGTAAAGGAAACGGATTTTTAAAACTACGATAACGCTAGGAGCATTTACTTTTACTTCCAATTACGCGGGTCATCATCGAAAACTGGCATGAAAGTGCCAAGTGGGAGTAAAAAACGGCACAATTGAAAGACAATGTTACACTAGTGAACGGATATTATAAAATATCCCAACATTTCAGTATGTTTTGAAAGGTACGTCAAGATAAGCAAGTTATTGGACCACCTTTTTTTTCTAGTACATGGCACTGGTGAATGCATGTCACACCCAGATGTACCAATATCTTTCACCTTGAATTTTGGGTTTAGTCAAGCTAGAGCACGATTCTGAACCACTGTGCGACGTATTTAACACCCTGCATATATTTTTACGTCACATCACCTTGAAATACTTAGCTCGCAAATTGATAACAAAAGAATTATACCAAGTAAGTAACTTTCTGTTGAGAAATGGTAACGTTGTTATTTTATAACAGAATAATAAGTAACATGATACATAACAGAATATACCTTTTTCTGTAGTATATATATCCACGTAGTAAACAACTTATTATACACCCTGTTATCTAAAGAACAATACTACCTTACCCCGTAAAAGGTCAACATATTCTATATTATAGAATATCTTTATAAAAATTAAAAATGAACCGTGTTGTTAAGTGACTTTTAATTCTCTTAGGAATCAGGTATGTACAATAATTTCTTTAATTTATTAATAATAAGCATGTATTGCAATGTTAGGTCGTCTTTTTTGATAATTTTC
Organism: Cetonia aurata; assembly: GCA_949128085.1. NCBI lineage: Eukaryota > Metazoa > Arthropoda > Insecta > Coleoptera > Scarabaeidae > Cetonia > Cetonia aurata. The sequence goes on from OX421889.1 coordinate 3,094,407, forward strand.
TAACTTCCACCGACAGGTTTCAGTGATAGCATTCTTGATCAGGAACACGTTACAACCATCCCGCAACGTATTTAAAACACCGTCACTCAAACAGCGCAATCTGTTTCGAACCAACAACAGCACTTTTAAACTCCTGAGATCTCCTAAAGCATCATCATCAATTTTAGCTACTTTATTCCCGGTTAACGTCAACACACGTAAACTCACTAAACCCGTAAAGGAATCACCTTGAAGACGTTCGATTCTATTTGAGGTTAAGTCCAAGTTCCTCAACCCTTCGAGATTTCTGAACGAGCCAAGGTTCGTGATGACATTACTCGATAAATTTAATTCGATGAGTTTGTCGATGCCCCTAAACGCATCTGTATTGAGGTATTCGATTAGATTTTGAGATAAATCCAACGTGTGCAGTCTGGTGAGGTTATCGAAAGCGCCAATTTCAATTTCTTTAATCCGATTGTGACGCAGAGATAAAGTAGAAATCGTTAGATTTGAAAACGCCTTCTCTGGTATTCGCTGTAGTAAATTATCCTTTAAATAGAGGTATTTAAGATTCGATAGGTTCCTGAAGCATCCTGGATTTAGTTTCGCCAATCTGATATCGTTCAAAATAAGTTCCTCTACGTTCGGAAGATCTGACATATCATTATCTTCTAATATTTGGATGTTAGTATCAAATAGCGTTATAGATTGAAATTCTATTAAATTCTCAATGTTTTCATCAAAGAAAGTTCTGTAATTCTTTTGTCCGATGTAATCTCTAGCGTAGACGTTAATGTTTGACAATTTAGCGTAGGAAAATTCTGTTAGAATCAACCAAACTAGATATTTAATGAACATCTTTCGCAAAGTTTACTGCACGGTTTTATCGCAAACTGCTCGTATTTTTGCAGGTCGAAATTTAAATATATTATCACGAGGTTAAATGTTAGTTTATACTTGTGGAGCATCGTAAAAAATAATTTGACGCAGAGTTAATAAATAATAATGACCTTCGATTAATATTCAAAAATCAAGTTCCACGTTTTACTGGAAAGTAAAGGATTTCGTTTTGCTTTGCATAGCCTTCTTGAAACATATATCTAAATATTGTTTGAAAAAAATCGTTTGCTGTTTTGAACCTGTTTAAGTAAAAACTCGAAAAGATATTTAGTACTCATATAGCGCCGGTTTTAATCATGCAAAACGCTCACATAACAGTCGAATTCAACAATAATTAGTGTTTTACATTATTTCATATAATGGAACAGGATGATCTTTTAATGTGAAAATAAATGATTTCACTACGCACCGCATATTAAAGTTATAACATAATGGGACATTATTGTTCTAACAACCAAATTATTTCCGCCGCTTTCTGCTAATTTAACCTTCGATCATAAAAACCTTTTGACCCGCAACTACGTAGAAATAACGTGCAAAAACATTTCTACAAACACGATTTATTAACAGTTTAAATAACATAAAGCTATGGAAATACAGAAGATATTGTTATTATATTGTACGATTATCTTAATACTACAAATTTACATTTGTGCGGGAAATTTAACCAACGTAACGGTACAAGTTAACGATTTCGTTACAAATGATTTATCAGCTTATCAATCTACAAGCATGCTTAAAAATAACACAATTTTATACCAACAAAACTTGAAGAATCTAACGAAATACATGGGTTTGGTGCTAATAAATACAACGATCGATTCCCTGGAAGAAAACGACATTATCGACCTGCCAAATTTCGCGAGTTGAGTTTAGCTTCAACGGAAATCCAACAGATGTCGCCTGGGTGCTTTTCTAATCTGCCGGAATTAAAATATCTGTTTTTATGTGGAAATACGTTGAGGAAATTATACCGGGGAATTTTTAACGGTCTTCCGATAGTTCTGCTGGATTTAAGCAATAATAGAATTCGAGAAATCGCTGCGGGAACGTTCGAGAACGTGACGGAATTGTTAGAGCTGGATTTGTCGCAAAATTACCTCTCCGAGATCAATTCCGAGTGGTTCCGCGGCCTCGCAAGTTTGGAAATCTTACAATTGTCTGGGAATATGATAGACATCATTCCGAATTACGCCTTTAAATATCTGGAAAGTCTGCAGCACTTGCATTTGGGGCTTAATCAGATTACGAATCTCGAAGATAATTCGCTTAGGGGTTTACGTAATTTGTTGATGTTAGATTTGTCTTATAATAACATATTATCTGTACGAGAAGACGTTTTCGTGGACCAGGAAACGAAGTTGGAACAATTATTCTTATGCGGGAATAAGTTGCAGTGCAACGTTGTAAGGAGATTAACGGAATTTTTGGAAAATTTAGTTTTAGTGACCTCGCAAGCAGATGATTGTAAAAGCAGGGTTGAATTTTCAGGAGTAGTGTATTCTTATTATCGACCGACACTAAAACGTCATGAGGGGCATATTCTGTATTATAATACTAAATTAGCGGGGAGGAGTCCTAACCTCAAAAAATTCTCTGCGATCAAAGTTGAATGCTAGGGTGGACCTTAAATATAGCCAAATTAAGCGATGTGTTGGGGAGATATTTTGATTGTACTGTAATTTAAAAACTTAATTACATAATTCATTACGAACAATAAACAAGTAACATATTTACAACCAATATTCATAAACACAACCCACAAGTTTGACACACTTAAAATAATATGTGCATAATATGTGTGAAATTGGTAAAACGCTGTCAAACTCACTTCACAATTTTCAAAATAAAAAAAAAAAACCGTCTAAAACAAATAAAAAATCGCATTTGAATTTATGACTTAATTTGGCCACCTACCTATGGACATGTCCTTAAAATATTTCCATTTCCTGGTGAAATATCCTGTATAAACAAAGCTTACGAGGTTAATAATATTTCTAATTAGTTTAAAATAACCTTAAAATTGTCACTGAGCAACAACACAAGAATTTGTGTGATTTTAAGTGTTCCTTTCATAGAATAACTTAAGATTCGTTTGTAAGTTATGCCAAATGACTCGATGTTCGTTTGTGTAAAAAAACGTAAAGTGTGAACTTCTTCGGTACAAGCAATTTCTGCACTTTTTTAAAAGGATGTTGGTGACACTGGAGAGGTTGACAGACGGGGTAGCGCGCCAAAGAAAAAGTGATGTGAGGAAGTCGGTGAGGATTGACATTAGAAACGTGTTAACAAAACACGTTTAAGTGTAGTAATAAAGCCATTAAATTGTATTAACCTTATATCAGTTAAATATATTCGTTTAATCTGTGCCCAGCGAGCGGTTTGTTACCAGGGAGATGTTAAACAAGAACGTAGCATACATAACCTCAAAAAAGTGCATAAATATTTACATCCATTGCATTTTTTTGTTAAGGTGAATCAAACCATAGTCAAACGAAACATATTGTAATATTATGGTCAGTTTTTCCAAATTAAAATACGCGTCAATTTACTCTTTACTTTTTTTTATTATTTGGTAGTTCGTAAGAATCGTAAGCATATTATTATAGATAGAGGTTTGTTAATACTTCAAACTTTAATGCCTTACCATGTTTGTCTATGTCAAAGTGTCAAACACGGTCTCAGTGTTTTAATTTGTTTTGTGATGTAATTCTATATTAGTTTACAAAACAGCATAATTCCTTTTTTCGTTTAGAAATCTTTCAGTGTATATATAGATAATATGTCAGTTATACCACAGTTAAGTATACTTTTCTTCCCTAATAAATGTAAATTTGATATTCGACATATGTATTGTTGATTGTAACAGAATTTTTATAATATTCTATTGAATATTTTTCCCTTAAAAACCAGAAAGAAAATTTGGGAATAGGAAAAAGAAAAGCTCTTTAACTACTAATCAGTTATTATGTATATATTATTATTTTGTAGATAAATACCTAAATATACTTATATATAAAAGATACAAAAACAAAATCACTACACTAGGGGTTCTTTTCTTTAGAAGACACAAATATAGTTTCATACTTTCAACCACAATCAATTTTTTTCTTTAATAAATACTTGCTACAGCTGTATAGTCTCACTACTATATTTATAGAGTTACTTGTAAGGTATGTTTTGATGCTATTTCATACTTATACTGCCCCAAGGACACAATCTACTTTTGAATACGTGTTTGCAAATTTAAACTTTTTTTTATCCAACTTTGAATCATCAAACTGTTCCTTTCAACAATTCTCCGGCCCATTCCTCTCATTGATGGCGTGGAACTTCAAGTCACCCTTCTGGAATTTTTCGACAAAATCGCCCACCGAATCCACGTTGATTTCGACCCCATATTCCATCACGACGTATCTCCTATTCGGAATATCCACACCAATCAAGAGGGGTACCACGTCGTCCAGGGCTATCAGATCTCTGAGGAGGTCACCAGCTTCCGAATCTACCGCTATGAGGAATTGCAGATAATGATCCTCCTCGCAAGAGGACAGTTCTTCTTGTGGACTGTTGAAGTTGATGTTGTGTTTCTTATAGTATAGATCTGCAGCTGGTGTTAGGACGTTCTCGGCGAATTGTAGCTCAGTTTCTTCAGTATCTGGAAGTAATTATATTTCAATTGTTAATTGATCTGGTTGTCATGGAATCGTAGGAATCGCTTCTTACCAACGAATAAAACAATGGCGGGATAATCGTGTAGTTTCGAGACGTGTCTTTCAGTTAGGACGTTGACAGATCTCGGTTTCCATGGGAAATTCTGGAAGAACTTTTTTTTAAAAGTAAATATTACACCTCGAAGAAGACTTTTCTTATTCCATGATCTCAGTATAACACCGCACCCTAAAGACTTATTCTTACAGAAACTCTCCAGTATACTAATGCCCTGTAACAGACTCTACAGGTCCCTAGCATGGAGTTGTATGTATCTATTTGGTTCAACTTTGTCTTGCCCAAACAGTTGATGCCTCTTGTGATCCACCGCCTCACCCCCATAGTATCTATTGAGTTGTCTCTGGTTCCTTTTTGCATAATCTGCAGTCAAGGTCTCCATTGAACATCCATATCTTGTGCACGTATTTCTTTGTGACATGAACCCCACAATCACTCATAGCTGACTCCTACTTAAAACTAGGCCTCCTTCAACTCTTCGCTGGCATTGCTTGCCATGCTCATACCTGGGTATATTTACCCAGTGCTTCCTATTCAATCTTCTATATGGCTTCGGCCAATAACATTATTTATTCCTAAAGCCGGTCATTCTGGACCTTGGAATAGCATTTCTGCTCCTGGACGAGCCAGTTCACTCGCTGTCTCATTGGCGTCGATCTCTTGGTGTCCTGAGACTCAAATCAGCTGTATCCTGTTTCGTTCTGTCGGTTTCTATAGCTACTAGACCTAACGGCAACGTCACTTCCCGACTCGATAGAATCCTTAGCGCTGTCTGGCCACAGAATAAATATTCAATCTGCTTATTTGAAGTATATTACACAGGCTTAGGCAAATGTATGGATGCATTCGAATATCTTCGTTATCACTACTTAGATATTAATAAAACTTTTCGTTCAAGAATGACAGAAATATTTAATTAAAAATGTAAATTTTATTGAGATAATAAAAATGAGCATATAAAAAAGTCGGTATCACTTAATAAAGTTCAAGAATTGATGACCATTCACTTCTCGGCAATATACAAGTCTGTGAACAAATTCCTGAATGACGTTTGCCAAAGCTTCGACACGAATTAATTGCACTTCCTCAATTATTCCCCGCGGTAACTCATCTAGATTTTGCGGTCGTCTAGTATAGACGAACAGATTTTTTAAATGACCACAAAAACATAAGCCTCTTGCATGCAATCTATGACTGTAGTAATCAATTTGCAGAATCATTAGCATATCTCAGGACATAGTCCTTGAGTGTTCTGAGCTGTCCGCCACTAGGTTCCCCTGGGGGCATCCCCTCGATACCCCCCTAAAGGTTGTATCTACCACTCATTCCTTTAGCATGGAATTGATCCATGTACAACAGGTTCTCTCAATCCTTGTGCACCTAAAATGAATTAAAGCAGGTATTGTCCAATGTCCAAGAAGGCATCCAGCATAACCTCTTTACTTGCCAGTATTTCCCTCACTTTTCTGACCAGCTGAGGGAGAGCTGTCTCAGTGGAGGTTCCAGGGCGATATGCATACTGGTCTGGATGTAGAGGATATGCCTATTGATTATTTTTTTTAATGTCTTCAGCATTAGGTTAATTGGTCACAAAGACTTGGCCGTCACTGAGATCAATCAGAAGAAGAACACTTACTTGTGCCAAAGGATCTTCCGCAATTTCTGTTCTAGCATCCATGGTAATGACGTGGCCATTGCTATCTAGGAGCAGCAATGTTGGAATGCCCCTAATTCCATACAGCTCGGCCAATTCAGCTCTGACTCCACCTTGCTGCCAAGGAATACACAACCAAGGCATTGTTTCGATGTAAACTTGATAAGAATCTGGACTCCTGGAAAAGAATAACATATTTCAACAAATATAATCAGAAAAATCTAAAAAACAGTCATCCCAAAAAGGTTTTCTAATCTCACCCATTTATTTTTGATTTTAAAAGTTTTCCCGCCATTATTTTTACCCCGTCGAATAAGTTGTAATGAAAATTTTGCATGTATGTAAAAAAGATGGATGACGTACGTACGCTAGATAACGCTCGTTAAAATATTGTTTAAGTAAAATATTTATTAAACGTGTTAAACAAAAATGAGGCATTGTTTTATTTTTGGAACGGTTCACCGCAATGAATACGAAAAGTGAAAATCCCGTGAATAGCGTCAAAACAGAGGTAATAGTATTTTAAAACACAAGTGTCACAATGACGTTTATGTAATGCGAGTACAAGTTTGAATCTCGAGCCGCGTAGCGGCGAGAGATTCAAAGTACGAGCATTACATGTCATTGTGGCACACGTTTTTTACAGTATTTTTTCTAATTTGCACAATAATCGCCTATATTACGTTCCGGCAAGAGTCCCCCCCACCACGTTAATATCTCATTACAGCACAGTATGCTGTAATAGCCATATCAGCACTGCGTCGCCTTTTGTTTTAGCTTTATTACAACATTCAATTAGAAAAAAAGAAATTACCTGTACTTAGATTGTTCGGCATATCCTAGTTATATTTGAATTATAGGATTCTGTATTACCGGCTGAGTTTTAACCCTCTCTACAGTTGGCAAAACAGTTAGTTTATCGTTCGTTTTATGTCAAAGAATAAGTTTGTAACTGTTTTCAGCCGTTTCATATCTCATTTATACAATACAGTCCATATAATAAAGTAAATGTGATTACAACAATGTATCAGTTTTTATTTTTACACAACATAGATATTAGACTAATGGCGTTTTCGACTTACTGCACTTTTATCCACTGATTGTATTTCCATCTTATTTTAATACATAATATTAGTAAGGGAGATAGATATACTGCACGCGTAAAGTGCAATAAGTCGAAAACGCTATAAACAAAAACACAAATTTAACCTAATCTAAAAAACCATATCAAATAGGATTCATCAATATTGATCCAGGAAAATTGAAATTTTGTTGTGAATTAGATATTTATGTTATGCAATTCTTCCTCATTATTTTCCCCCGTAGTTCTATTTAATTGGCTTTTATGCACTCTCCCAAATGAGGAATTGCACTTTTTTTTAAATTCTTGTTAAAATAATGTTATTTTGTGCATGACCTAAACATATATTTACACTGAAATGTTGACGGTTTTCTGTAAAGTAGTTCTTGAAATATAATTTTTTTAAGATCTTTATACGTCATAGGTACGTAGTAAAATTTTATGAATGAACGAGAATATATGGCAACATAGAAATTACTCCCCCATAATAATCACAGATTGCAGTCATTTACCGGCTGCGAAATACGATATCATTAAGGTGCTATGCAGGTTATGGTTACAAAAGAATTTTGGATTCGGCATTATTTCTGCATCTTATTTTAGTTTGCGTTTAAAGTTATCCAATTTATCGTAAAAGAACGAATTCTGAAAGATTATAACCTCCAAACCGCGTAAAATAAACACAGAATATCGTAATAATACGTTTGCGCCATCTGTACGCGGAAAGCATGCGAACAGCAAACTTAATATTACCATCTGCGATGATGATGCGAACTACGATGACTATCGCTCCATTGCCAAATCATGCCGACTAAGAATTTATGAATGAAAGAACTTGTGACGTCAGAGCGCTTTAAAAAAATTAATTATGCCTTAATGAGAAACAATTTAAAAGAAGGTTTAATGATGGGCTATATATTACAACATTCTCTATCATTCTATGACATAAAAAAAAAGTTGTGCAATTCCTCATTGTCTAAAATTCAAACAGTATACTGTAATCGTTGTTAAATTGGTTTTTCGGCAAACTAGGCTTCCTCAAAAGCAATTTCGTCCGCTTTGTGGCGTTAATTGTAAGTTAGTTGTGATTTTCTCGAAGAACTTAAACGGTGACAGTGCTGCCACCCTTAAAAAAGGGTGTCTGGTACCACAGACAAGAGAATATATGTGGTTGAATATACACTAAATTAATCAATTTTGTTAAATATATGTGTTCTACTTATCAAATAAAAAGTTTGGAATGGTAAAGTTGTGTTTATAAAAATATTTGCTAAAAATAAGATATGTATAAACAAATAATATTAAGGCCAAGTCTGTTTACGCATAATAATCTTCTATGAAACACTTCCTTGTTAAAGAAGTAATTCATAATAAAATACATTTATATTTATAATAAAAAATATATGTTAAATGGAATAAATTATTATTTAAATTTCATTTTTAACATTAAAATTAAATGTTTACTAAATGAATAAAAAAAAATAAAGCAATATTTGAAATTATTTCATAAAAAAAACTGACATTTTTTTCCCATGAATTATTTATTGTCATATTTTGATTACATAAATAACTATTCCTTTAATAACTTTTAACAATGCAATTAAATATTCAAAAATTAAATGTATAAATAAACTAGTATTTACTTTTATTGAACATTTTTAATAGTTTAATTTTAAATGTTAGTTTTAAAGTTGGTAATATAGATATTTATTTATATTTTATTTAGTTTTAGCATTAAAATTATATATTTAATAATAAATGTTTCAAGAGAACAATGTTAAATTATATTAAAAAAAAAAAAACAATATGAAAAAATTATTTTGTCAGGTGTGGGGTTCGAACCCACGCTCCCATCTGGGAACCAGAGCTTAAATCTGGCGCCTTAGACCGCTCGGCCAACCTGACTTACAAATTACTATACTTTATACTGGCTTTTAAACACTGCTATGTGTTGAAACATTACGAAATATAAATTTCATAATTTTAATTCAAAACCAAAACTAAAGAAACTGATGTATATTATAAAGAAGTACATGTATAAAGATGAATCATATGAACGTAAATTTTTATTGAAAGCGCTAAAAAAAATAAGGATTTAAAATAGGAATCTAGGGATCTTTATCTCCGCCTTTTTATGACAGCAACGTAAATTTTAACTCCATTTAAACATTCAAATAAGAAAAACTTTTCTCCTTGCTTTAATAACAAGAGACAGGACGTAATATCCTCTCCCCCCTTTATAGTATAAACTGTCTAATCTACACCCATAAATTATGCCCCACTACACCTAGAGCTATTAGGTTTTACTGTTATTACGCTAAGGGTATTAGCATAAGAAGGCAGAATTGTAAAATCGATGCTGAATTCAAGGGGGAACCAGTATTTTGATGTTAACCCTCCTCTGTTGTTGGGAATCTTCGTATAATTTTATAATGTAGAGATGAAAATGAAATTCTGGTTGTATTTTCGAGAGAAAACTTTGTTCAACACAAACAAATTTTGTTGTGCCTAACTATATATATATATAAAAAAAACGCAGTTATCAGACATCACATCATTTAATATCTTTAACACCCTTCTTTTACATGCATTCGTGTATAGGAAAAAGCTTACAAATTACTTCATTATTTAAGGTTTAAAAAAGGGGACTGATTCAGCGTATAAAAAGCAACATAATAAAATTCTGTTTTTACTTTTAGTTATACCAATACATATACAGTATCAAGTTCACAAGAAATAGTTCGAGAAAATAACGTTAGCCATCTAACTGTTTTAAAATGTTCCCATCAACAAAAACTTCACTGCTATATAAGATGGTGTTTCTACAGGAATTAACCGAAGACGATCCGTTTTGCCACTGCGTTGTATTTTATATGTCGGTTTGGTTCAGGGTTGGGCATCATTCAATAATTTTTTATTCAAATAACTATTTGAATGAAATTTTCATCTGTTATTCTTTATTCCGTATTAAGTTGTTGTTGAATAAAACAATGGGAAATCATTTGAATGAAGAATTATTTCAATAAAACGTTATTTGAATAAAGCATTATTGGAATGACTCTTTCACCAAATAAATCGTTATTCAAATAATTTATTACTGAATAACACCGGAATAAATTTAGATTAGGTATATGCCTACATGTTTGTGCAGGTAATCATATAAAAATTATCGCTAATGTTAGGAAGTGCATCGGTAGGACGACATGCCGGTACTAATTATATCCGCCGATATCTTCGACATCCTTCAAGATTTACGTATTATCGTTTTTGAAACCCATAACCAAACTCTCAAACTTATAAAAATCACATTTATTTTTTTTGCCACAACTTCCAATGTCCTTCAAAAATGGCAAGAAGTATTTATATAAAAATTTCTGCTAATGTTAGGAAGTGTACCAGTAAGACGACATGGCAGTAATAATTATATCCGTTAACATCTTCGACATCCCTTAAGATTTATGAAGTGTCATTTCTGAAGTCGATGCACAAACCCTTAAACTTATAAAAATCCCATTTATTTTTTCTCGCACAACCCCCAATGTTCTTGAAAACCGGCGGGTAATATTTATGTATATAAAAATTTTTGCTAATGTCAGGATATGTACCAGGAATAATTATATCCGCCGATATCTTGGACATCCTTCAAGATTTACGTATTGTCGTTCTAGAAACCGATAACCAAACTCTCAAACTTATGAAAATCACATTTATTTTTTTTACCACAACTTCCAATGTCCTTCAATATGTAGATTATTATAAATTCTGTTCAGAATAAGTAGGACTACTTTTAAATGAAATAAATATTTGGTAAAATAAAAAATTCATTTATTTGTTTCTATTATTTCTTAATACGTAAATTTGAATTTATTAATAACACATTTTGTTATCTATCTAACGAAAATCACCTGACTAATCTAAAATTTCTAATATGTTTCGACAATTTCTTTAAACACGCTTCATTCAATCTACTTTTGGACAACCAAACTTCTTTAATCCTCCCCATAGACCAAACGACGATGTCTTGCAAGCATTTTATATCGTTTCTCGATAAATCCAAAGCACTTAGTTTTGGCAAATAGAAGAAGGTCATTTTATCGAATATTTGAATTCGATTGTTCGTTAAATCTATGGTTTGTACTCGATTTAACCCAACAAATGCGTGTGGACAGATAAAATTGATTCGGTTGTTATTCAAACCGAGATATTCCACATTGTAGACGTTCTTAAACACCTTCCTGGTTAAAGAACGTATGAGATTATGACTAAAGACCAATTCCTTTACATTGTGCGAGTTCTGGAACCATCTGGAGGATAATTTTGTCATTTGGCCGTAGATAAAACTCACTTCAATCAAATCGGGCATATCGTCTAAAGCACTCTTGGAAATCTGCGATAACTGGCTGACGTTAATCTTCAATTTTTTCAATTTGGAACGGTTGAAGACGCCGGAATGTATCTCGCGTAGATTTCTCGCGTTGGCAATCGTGAGTGCATCGACATTGTCCAGGTTGGAGAGATATGGAGGTTCCAAAATTTCTACGTCTGCATCGAAAATATAAACTACACTGTGATTATGCTTTACCATCAATTTTACCGGCATTTCGTCGGTGTACCCGAGATAGTTAGCTTTGCTGATCCGCAGCGTGGAAGAAACCGTTAGGAGGAGGTTGAAAAGCGGCAAGAATTTAAGCAACATGTTCGCGAGATCTTCTAGGAAGTGAAACTGTAGGAAATTTGGACGATCTGAGACAATCAATTACATATTATAAAAAGGTTATCGCGGGTGTGACATCTCATTGACATAGTTTTAGCAAAAACTATGTAAAATACGAGGGTTTATTCTTAAGTACCGTTGACAAATTTTCTGATTACATATATGTATATGCATAATATGGTAATTTGACAGTTGAGTGAAAGAATCGGAAACAAAACTTATCCGATATTTATTAGATAGGGTAAGAAAAATCATGAAGTTTTCTATGCTAAACGATTAAAAATTTTGTTCATTTCAGTCGATTTAGTTGATTAGAAAACCGAATCATTTTAGCGGAATATAGCAAATGTACTTTTTAATTACCCCTATCGAATGGTATTTATAGGTTAAGCTTTAAGTCTTCGCATTTGAATGTGTCAAATAATCGTTTTTTTGCACCATTTGTTGTTTCTAATCTGTCTAGTCGCCTATATAGCACTGAGAAATGTCAGATAATTTACAATTATAAGAATAATACTGAAGAATATCTTTACAAGTGCTCGGAAACTTTACGTAATTTATAATCCAATCGCCTATAACAATAATGCTAATAACATACCTACTATAACATAAAACACAAGCAAATATGGTTACACTTCATTTCAAATTTCACTTATATAATTTAAATGCTTAGGTATTTGAAACATGATATTTAGATAAGATTTTCACAAAATTCAAATTATTTAAATTAAACATTAAGGTTTAGTTATTATAAACCTTATTAAAACAGAAACTTATTTTGATTAGACAATCCAAAAAATGCAATAATATACAAGCTATTCCATTAAAAAATACTTTAGTAAGCAATACACATTCAATGAGGTTTAAACTTCCCATTTTCTATTCTAGGTGAATAACAGCTGTGTGGCAAAAAAGCATATTTCATAAATAAAAACAACTAGGGAGTCGGTACTCCTTCCACATTCAGACGTGTGGTCTCCGATTGCACACCCTGCTCCCCGCTATGTTTCATAAAATCGAGGTATTGCAACCTTTGATTTATGCAGCCCGCCTGATTTGGCCAATTCTGTGAGGTATGCTGTTTACTTAGCTGTGCTAATACCGTAGGAAATAAGTGTCTAAAGCTGAAAACAGAAGCAAAAAAAAGGGGAGAAAAGTGAATATGAGAAAAACAGTAGTTACTTTGGTCACCACAAAAAAAAAAATGCAAAATGTCAGGAAAGCACGTACGGAGAGCATTTCAAGCAAGGTTGGGCATCATTCAATAATTTTTTATTCAAATGACTGTTTTATTTAGACATTATAAAACATTATGCATCGAATTAAAAAAGAAGTTCAAAACGATTCGGTTTCCTTATCAACTATCGACTAAAAGGAATCGGAAACGATGAACCGATTTTTTAATCGCTTATCAAAAGAATTGGAATCGCTTTTTTTTACCGTATCGAGTAAATAGACATTTAGCGTTAACAGAAGATTTTTGATTCCAATTCGGCCATTACTACATCATAGGAACTACTAACATAAATTAAATTTTAGTGTCCATGATTAAAAAATCAACAGTGAGTGAACATTAAGGATCAAAGAGTTACCTTATACGATCATAATCCTGCTTTAAGATTGACACAGACTCAAATTACATTCTCAACACCTATCAGATTCTTATACCGCTTCAATTTAATAACACAATCTTCATCTAAAGGATTGGCCGCTAAAGATATTTCCTCGATAAGTTTCATTGAAGACAACACGTTACTGTTAAAGCAGAAAATGTTATTATGGCTCAATTCGAGCACATTTAAGCTAATGAGTTCGTTAAAAGTCCTATGACTGAACACTTGGATCTTGTTCATGGACAAATCGAGCTGTTCCAAAGCACCTAACCCGCGAAAAGCAATTGGATGGACGTATCTGATTAAATTTTCACTCAAATCGATTCGAAGCACCTCAACTATGTTCCGGAACGCGCGCTTCGGAAGAAAACGCAACCGATTCTTACTCAGATCCAAGTTCTTAACATTGGAAGAGTTCCTAAACCATCTAGTGTCTATTCGGCGTAAGTTTCCCACAGTGAAACTGACAGCTTCCAAGCTGGGAAGGTTATCCAAAGCTTTAGAGTCGATACGTACTAATTGGCTTACCACGACGACCAATCTCTTCAATTTAGGCTTGTTCTTGAGCACTCCAGCTTTGAGGTGTTTCAGATGGGACACAGCCACGATCAGTTCTTCTAGATTAACCATGTTGTGCAGATGTGGAGGTTGGAGCGTTGTCAGTAGCAGATCGCTGATGTAGATCTTCCTCAAATCGGTGGAGTTTTCTGGGTGAGGTAATTCGTTCTTGTATTTGATGTAACCTTTTTCGATGACGGTATAACTAGACGATGCGGCGATGAGGAGTGAAGTTATTGAAAGTATCTTTACGAGCATTGTATGGTTTGGTAAGGTTAAATGGCGATAAGTACAGTGAATGTTGAGAAAATTCGTTGCAGTTATCGTTCTGAGAGTGCGTCTAGGTTCAATTACTGCTAGCGATGTGTTGTCAAAACATTTACGTTTGTATATCTGGAAATGATATCTGCTAACGATAAACAAAAACTTTCTGTATTTGTTCGGTGCATGTATAATATCAGCGCCATTTATATTTAACAAGGAATCTAAAAATGCAAAAATATACAGTCTAGATATCAGTGGCGGCTCGTCAGGGGAAGCTACGTAGGCTAAGCCTCCCCTATTATTTTTAATAAAATGAGTAGCGTTTATTATGTATTAAAATAATGTTTAAGCATCGGCTATATACTAAAATAAAGCAATTTTGCAAAAAAATCTAATCAATAGTATATTTATTCATTACTTAATTTAAAAATGCAAACAAATTTCCAATAATGCGCGAAATTTTACTGTACTCACTATAATAGGAAGCGAGGAGGCTAGCCACAGATGTGGCTCCGAGCCGATGATTAATGCCATGGCTGAAAGCAATGCGTCTCCGTAAGTGCACGTGCACTTTACATATGCGACTCCCAGCTCCCAGTACTAATAACCTAAGAAGCGTCGTTTTAATAATAATAATAATTCATGGCTTTACATCCCCCAACAGCTTTCGCCAATTACAGGGGGCATCGGCCGGCCATGAGTTATTATTACGCCTGCGCCCGTGGAGCGACTTAAGGTGTTTGTCTCTCAGCATTTGCCAAGGAGTGAGGAAAACCACGAAAACCTCACTCTGAGAGCAGGCCCTGGGATTCGAACCCCGGACCCCGTGACTGATAACCAAGCGCGCAAGTCACTGGACCATCAGCCACTAAAGTGGAGTTTTGTTAGATTACGCACACAAAATGGATAAAATGAACGAAATTGGAATTTGCCAAGATATTGTCCACTGGTTGGTAAGAAATTCTTTTAGTTGTTTAAACATAGAGACGAAATTACACATCCTACAAAACATTGAGAAACCACGGCCTAATTTATCTGTAGTATCTAACGACGGCGACCGGCAAAATCGTGGTTTTAGTTCATTATGGTACACTAAATGTGGTTGGTTAACTGATTCAATTGAACAGGAAAGATTATTTTGTTGGCCATGTCTACTTTTTTGTAACCAAACCGAAACGTGGTCGAAATTAGGTTATACAGATTTTAAAAATCTACCGCGCGCTATTGAACGGCATTCTAAGTCTAAACAACACATTTCATCGTTGTGCAAATTTAAATTATTTGGAAAACTAAATATTGCTACTGCTGTAGACAGCGCGCGCAAAGATGCAATTATTGCCCATAATAATGAAGTTAGAGAAAACTGCAAAAATTTAAGAAAATTAATAGATGTAACAATATTTTTAGCATCACAAGATTTAGCTTTTCGGGGACACAATGAGACTTCAGATTCTTTTAATCGTGGAAATTATAAAGAATTACTCGAACTCTTTAGTAAATATGAACCTAGTTTTAATAAATTTGTTAGTAGTAATATTTTTTGGGGTACATCTAAATCTATACAAAATGATTTAATAGATTGTATTCCTTTTGTATTAAAACAAGAAATAGATACAGAAATTAAAGAAGCTCCGTTTCTTTCTTGGCAAGTAGATGAAACCACAGATATTTCCTGTAAGTCTCAATTATCAATCATATTACGTTATGTCCAGAGCGGTAAAGTTATTGAAAGATTTTTGGAGTTTTTTGACGTATCATCCGGTCGAACAGCTGAAGATTTATTTAACCTTTTATCAAATAACAGCGAAAAATATGATTTTAAAAAAAAATTATTCGCTCAAACATATGATGGTGCATCTGTTATGGCAGGGCATTTAAATGGTTTACAAAGTAAAATAAAAACAATTGCACCTCAAGCTCTTTTTGTACATTGTCATGCTCATGCCTTAAATTTAGTTTTGAGTAAAGCTTGTAATATAAACAAATAATCTACAATTTTCTTTTCTAATTTAATTGTTATTGTTTTTAGAGTTTATTTTTGGTTTATTATTACGTTTATCAAGAGTTTATTTTTACATTTTTAATACCTTTTTACCTATCACCTCATCCATTTTCCTATCCAGGCAAGATTTCACTTTCACCTCTACGTGGTTCTTGCTAGACAATAATTTATATTTTATTTTAATCTATTTTTTTTTCAATTTTTATTCTACACTTACAATGCTACAATAATAACTATAAAAGTATAATTTATTGACCGATAAGGGTTACTTAGGCTACAGTAGCCTCCAGTCACTGCTAGACATACGTATATTTTCTTGGTTTTTAAGTCGTATAATAAAACAACTTTTCCCAGTAAGTAAAACGTTTCGGTTTATTAATTCAAACCTTAATCATTTACGTTGTGAAATTAATAATGTAAAAAATAAAACGTTGATGTATAACTTTTAAAAAATAATATATGACATTTTTTGTTATATTGATAAAATCAGTTTGTTTTCTGCTTTAATTTGAGACATTTTTGAAATGTTTTATATAAAGATTGTTTTGTAAATTGTGTCAGTTGTATTTGTTATGGTTAAATATGAAAAACGTTATTAATTAATAGTAAATATTTCAATTTTCAAAATAAATGATTCTTCAATCATTTACACATTTTGAGCTTCAATATCAGGAACACATTTATGAAACTGTGATCCCAAAGAATTAACAAAAAAAGCCATACTTCTGCAGAAGAATTTTAAAAAAATTGACAGAGATTTCGTCCCAAAGCTTGTTAAATAATAAACAAATACATTATTTTTCCCACCTCTTGCAGCACCTCCAAAATTGCAATTAACATTATATTGGAGTTTTACGAAGCAACTAGTGTATAATGAACTGATAGATAACGTTGCAAATTTAAAAAGCAATTTTAAGGAATATCCAGTTTTGTATTACATTGCTATTGTAACGCCCTGTTTAGATTCTGAATTAATATTTAAAATGGAATTTGCCTATACTGTTTGTAAAATTCACTTGTAGGAAAACTACAAATTTACATAGATTACTTTCGCACTCGTAAATCCACGCCCTCAATGCTTACTAGCTTCAAGGTTTTAGGTCATCGATATCCTTATAGTAAACAAAACGATATGTATCGTACACGTGGCGCGGTCTATCTGCGTTTGCTTACGTATCGTAAACAGAACTGATTACCGCAATTCTCAACAGTTGGGACTTTCTAAAAATAAGATCACCTTTAAACTTTTTCATTTATAATTGCTTTTGGCTTTGTAATTTCAATATTTTTGTTTCCACATTTATTTTAAAATCATCATGTATAGTATTTGAATGTGTTTTTTTTTTAATTTTACGTCATTTTAATGTTTTAAGTCAATCTTTAACTGCTTCGCCTGCAAATGCGATTTTGTATCTAATAAATAATTTTTTTATACTCAATACTTTGTTTATTTGAGTCGTAGGTGTATTTTGATTATAATAATAAATTCTTTATTATCCGTTAGAATTACTATTTAAAGAATCGGGATTTTGTATAATTGGTAATCATTGGCCGATTGATAATATTCCTGATCACATAATATAAGCCTCCCTTCTTACTGTAGTTGTTAAATGCAAACGTAATAAAAACCTATTAATTAAATGATTAATTAATCATCCCTTGATTGCTAGAATATCGAACCGTTTTCTCAACGGAAACACGGTAACATAGAGACGACGCACCCTCAAATATACACGCATATACTTTTCACCCTACCAACAATCCCCTAACCACTTTTAAATCTCGAAATGTCTCGAAAAGAACGCATTTTTCGAGTTCGCAGCTCCGGCGCGCGATTCAGCCTCCACCTAGCGGGTATCTCATTAATCACATGGGGAGGTGCACACTTCAATATCGTCGACTGCATGCATTTCATCTTATTTTCAATCGAGGGAATGCAGAACAGAACGACATACGCACCATTTTTCTATACTATACTATACATTTCTATTAGTCAGACACGGTTTATATGCAATTTTATTACTGAATATGAAAATATTTATTCCCATACTAAAGTAATTTTGTTTATTTCCTCTATACATTGTTAGATGTCGCTGAATATTTAATTCATCCGTTGTTACTGCAGATGGAACTAATTAACCTCGATAAAAGGAACCTTTACAATTTTCTCTCATTTCGCGTAAAAGAAAAGATATTGTGGCTTTTAAAATGCGACGTATTCCTACTGTACAAACATCCAGAATATTTTTCATTTTTATTCTCTCTCGTGACGCCTTTCTCGTGATAATTCCGCAGTTTTGTATGCTGAGAGCGGCAGTGATGGTGCAGTAAATATACATACATAGAATTCTAGTATGACGAATGCTGCTACTGAAGTTCGTGGTATACATTTCCGTAAATGACTGAACGTTTAGCAAGGTTGTACTTTTTTAATTTTAAAGACCGGAGACCGGAGTGTAACAGAGGAGTCGACAACGCAATCTTGACACTTTTATCCCTCGAAAAAGTTCTTAAATGGAAAACGGAATGGTGTAGATCTAAAGCATTGTTAGGTGCTTTTATAAATGCGAGGTTTCCAATGGGTTTCATTATCAATACCAGTGATGCAGAAGGATAAAAAAAGACGTGACAGTTTATTGTGTTCTTTGTTGTCTGCGTTTGCATCACTACTATTTCTAGTTAAGGACAGGGAACTTAGCTTCAAAGTGCTAGCTAACTTGTTTAAGTTTTTAAATTAAATAAAATTTTTTGCTTACGTGCACAAAATTACTATTATTAAGCGTAAGTGATTATGCAACAATATATTTCTGATATTGGAATTTGATATTATACCGAATTTCAAGCTGTTCACTTATTCTTAGTTAATTTTTGAGATATCTACATTTTTAGTAAAAAAACGATTTGGATATTTTCGAATTCTTTGCTCATATCTTCAAAATAATGAAGATTCTAACTTTGCAGGAATAATTTCTGGCATTATAGCTGAAAATTACGTGGAATTTCATAACGTCAACCTATTTTAGATTGAACAATTATTTATTTAAACAAACACAAACTATACAGTTTCCAAAATGTATGTATATACACAACAAAAAAAAATTGCAACACGTATAGCAAGCGTTGCCATGCACTGTTTTTTCGCCTTCATTCTTCATCCGAGCATACGAGATGGTGCACTCTTCTCGAACTAACGGTATCGAAGGCGTCGTTGGTTTAGTCGTCTGGTCTTTCCTACATGTTGTACTGCCGGTATACCTCCATACTTATCTTGCTTTTAAATTTAACGTGTTTTAGTGTCTTTGTCTGTTTTGGTAGTTTATTACATGTTTTGATCGCATCAGGTGTTGGAAATTTTTCATATTTGTAACTTGTGTTTTTTTCTGTTCTTAGGTGCGAATGTCTTCGTGCTTTGTGTGTGTGTATTTCTGTATTAGGTGTGAATTTGCAATCAGTTTTCATTAATTTGTTGTCGATTTTGTGTATTGCAAGGAGATTTCTGAATGTTATTAATTGTGTAAATTTAGTTCTTGCGTCTTCTCGTAAACGTCCTTTGATGGTGTCCATTTGTTCATGTTATACAGTGTCTTTAGTATCTTGTTCCACTGTCTTTGTAATTTATCTAAATTTTGCTTAGTTGTATGGCTCCATATGTTTATTAAATAGCTAATATGCTAATATACAGACTTCTTCAGATATTCTGGTACTATGTCTTTAATTTTCTGCATTCCTGCTATAATCATAGTGTTTCTTTTTATCAATTTTTTTACGTGGGTATCCCATTTTAGGTTATTTTGTATGGTTAATCCTAGATATTTTATTTGGCAGGTT
This sequence comes from Cetonia aurata, assembly GCA_949128085.1. Taxonomy (NCBI): domain Eukaryota; kingdom Metazoa; phylum Arthropoda; class Insecta; order Coleoptera; family Scarabaeidae; genus Cetonia; species Cetonia aurata. Next base: position 3,114,732 of record OX421889.1, read on the forward strand.
TGAGTTATGGTTTGTGTTTTAATCTTGATGTTAAAAGTGGGTTTATATGTTTTTTCTTTTTGTAAATACCATGTACTCTGTTTTGTTCTCATTGATCGTTATTAGATTATTATAGCACCAATCTTCTATTTTTACCACATCTTCTATAATGTGTTGCTGCAACTGTTCGTCGTTCTTGCTTGAGCAAACGATGCATACATCATCTGCGTATGCATATATATCTCCGTGGATCTTCAAATTAAAGATGTCATTTGTATAGGCTATGTGCAATATCGGTGGTATATTCCCTCCTTGGGGGATTCCATATTCTGCTTGTAGATGTAGACTTTCTATTTTGTTGACTATTATTGTTTGTTCTCTATTTGATAAATATGTTTTTATTAAGTTTCTATTTGCGTTCTTTATCCCCAGAGCATCAATTTTTTCGACTAATTTCGTTTTGGTGATAGTGTCAAACACTTTTTTCATATCTAGAAAAACTACTAATACCGTCTTGTTTTTCTCTGTTTCATACTTTATTCTATTTATTAAGTCAATTGTACTTGATATGGGTCCCGAGTTTTTTTGAAAAGTATATTGATTTTTATGTATGATAGCTATTCACTTAGTTGTATTTGTATGCTTTTTTCTAGTATTTTGTTTAATGTGGAAAGTCGATAATTTTCTATCTTTGTCTTGTTGCCTTTTTTATGGATAGGTATGATTATTGTGCGTTTTAAGGAGTCAGGGTAATGTCCACTTTTTATAATGTTGTTGGTTAGTTTCACCAATATTGGTGCTAATTTATTTCTGTTTTGTTTTAATATCTTTGTAGTTATTTTGTCATATCCTGTTGCAGTATTGTTATTTAATTGTATTTAATTTTTGAGATATCGACAATCTTTAGTGAAATCACAATTTCTGGATTTCGCAATGTCTGGATCACATCTTCAAAAATACTAACAATAAGATTAGGTGATTTTGATTTGGAATATTTTTGATTGATATTAGATATTACACTACATATTTTAAAAAGCTAAATTATCTAACTTTTGAAGTAATCAAAATTTTTAATCGAATCAAAATTTTGAGATATTCTAATATGTTGGAAACTATTTAAGAACAGATTATTTTGCCATGGCAGAAATACTTCTGGTATTATACTTTAATCCTGATGTACCAAATTTCATAATACTAACTCATATAATTATTTAAATATCAAAATTTTCCGTGGATTTCCCAGTTTTTGCCTTATATCTCAAAAATTATTAATATTAAATGATTCTAACTTTCCAAAGATACTTCTGATATCACAATGTTAGTACCTTACTAAATATTATAGTGCTATATTGTTGAATTCTTCAGATATGAACATATCTCAAGATAAACACTATCCTACGTTCACCAACTTTCCATTCGTACGATTAGTTTTGACAAGAACCGTACTAATTTAGTGAAACGTCACGCAGCGAGCTCTTAAAGCGATGGTTTGAGGTCGCGACACCTCCCTTTGTCATATTTTCCCGCCCCGAAACGAGCGGAAGCCTGCTGAAACTGGCGCCTTTGTCTTTTCGTTTCTCAGTTTCTCGCCTTCCGTTTGCTTTTGTTCGCCGGTCGAGCACTGGTGGTACGGATCCGCTATAAAATATTAAAACGATCGCCTAACGGGATACATACAGCGGTTGCATAAACGTCCACCAGACAATACGAGACAAGATAGGTCTCTTTAGAAATCCATTTCTTTTTTAACATCAGGTAAAACCCGGAACTCAGTTGAAAAGGTAAATTTTCCGGTGCAGAACAACAGAATGCAAATGCATTTCCACGAGTAGTAACCGGTTTTCCTTGCTTATGTGTGGCTATTCTTGTCTAAATGGGACCGTTTTGAAAGGACGCTTTTTATAGATGAACAAAGGCAGAGTCGATGTAAACAGTTATTGTCATCAAAAGCGGTGAAGAAATATTTTTGGACCTGAACTGATTTGTTAGAATGCTTTTTTTTTAAACATCTAAAACAGGAATTTGATTTTGAAACTTTCATAGATGCGGTCACATTATATTATTATTATTATAATAATATATAAAAAATATATACAGGATTAGTAAAAAGTCCCGTAACGGTCGAATAACTTTGTTATTTGAAAATTATGATTTCTGAAATTTGGTATGGGGGTATAGTTAATATAAATGCATTTTATGCAATACAGTTAATATTTTTTTCACTTCCGGTTTAATCGGCAATTCGTCCAACTTTTTTTTTTTAAATGGAACGCCCAGATTTTTTTAACACTTTTGAATGCAAAATAAAAAACTACGTTCAGGAAGTATTAAGATGTTTATTTTTATTCACACAGTGAACAGTTCAACAGTTAAAAAATTAAAAAAGTGTCCTAATACAGAAAAATCAAGATACCTGTCTATTCAAGTTGCGATTACAATAATTGTTCAAAATGCTCTCCATTTATAATTTGACAAAAATGTAAACGGTCAGTAAAATTTCTTATTGAATTTTGTATTTGTTCTGGAGTGATGCGATTGGCTTCTTGAACTATTCCCTCTTCCAATTGTTCAAGATTATGGGGACGATTTTTGTACACTTGACATTTCATATGACCCCAAAAGAAAAAATCTAATGGCGAGAGATCTGGCGAACGTGCTGGCCATTCGATTGCTCCTCTACGTCCGATCCAACATCCCGGAAGAATTTCATTCCAATAATCGCGGACATTATGGGCAAAATGGGGGGGAGCTCCATCTTGTTGAAACCAAAAATGTGCATTAGAGTGATCACCTATGTTTGCATTTGGAAAGAGGGCTGCAAGTGCTGGAACAACCTCATTTCGCAATAAATTTAAGTAGACGTTGCCAGTTAAATTTCCTCTTATAAAAAATGGTCCTATGATGTTGTGTCCAACAAGACCAGCCCAGACATTCACCTTTTGAGGACGCTGTGTATGGGCTTTTTCAATCCAATGCGGATTTTCAATTGACCAGTAGCGACAATTATGTCTGTTCACAGTGCCGTTGAGACAAAACGTTGCCTTATCTGAAAAAATGATGTGATCTAAAACATTAGGCTGCTGCTCGATCAATTCCGTCATTGTTTCGCAAAATTGTAGTCTACGATCTGGATCATCTTCAGTTAACTCATGGACGGGATACATTTTATAGGCTTTCATTCTTGCTGATTTAAGAATCGTATGAGCAGATTTTTGAGAGATCTCATGAATTTGACCTAATTCTGTTGTGGACACGTGATGATTTTCTTCCACTGTAAGTAACACATTCAAACTAGTTTCTTCATCTGTTGCTGTTAATGGACGTCCCCTTCTAGGTAAATCCTTCACCTGACGAAAGACTTCAAACTTTTGTATTGTTCGGCATACCGTACTTTTACTAATGTGACGATCCGGATAAACAGTTTTAAACAAAATACGAACCTCTTCAAAAGAACGTTGACGATCACCGTACCCACGCATCATTAATATCTCAATTCGTTCTGATTCAGTAAGTTTTTCTACCATTTTCAAATGTGTCAATGTTTAAAATAAGTAAATTTATAGCGATACAAAAGTTAAGACGCTTTTAAAATTGTCAAATGTGACGGCAAAAAGAATGCAAACACTAAGCAACAGCTTTTTTCAAAGGTACCTTGATTTTTCTGTATTAGGACACTTTTTTAATTTTTTAACTGTTTTCTTGCGAATAAAAATCAACATCTTAATACTTCCTGAACGTAGTTTTTTATTTTGCATTCAAAAGTGTTAAAAAAATCTGGGCGTTCCATTTAAAAAAAAATGTTGGACGTATTGCCGATTAAACCGGAAGTGAAAAAAATATTAACTGTATTGCATAAAATGCATTTATATTAACTATACCCCCATACCAAATTTCAGAAATCATAATTTTCAAATAACAAAGTTATTCGACCGTTCCGGGACTTTTTACTAACCCTGTATATAAAGTATATAAAAGAAATACACAATAGCATAGCTCTCTTTTTCACCTCGAGATCGGATGTCTCGGGCTACCGATATTGAGGGCCTCCTGTCTTTTGTCCATCGCGTCGTCTAATCTAGTCGTGTCATCTTATTTGTGCTATTTCTTATAATGTTTTTCACTTTGTTTTTTAAACAGTACGTATTGTAGCTGTTTTTATGTTTTTGGGTATAGTGTTATACATGTTAATTGTTTCCGTTGTTCAAATTTGCGTATACTTTAAGCGTTTATATCTTGCTGTTCTTATGTGTGAAACTCTTCGTGTTCGATAGTCATGGATTTCTCTATTTGTTTTTAATTTTACATTAATTTTTATTCTATACAGCAATAACATGCTGTTGAGTGTTATTAATTGATTTATGTTCAGTTCTTTAGTTTCCCTATAAATGGTTTGTGTTGATGTTCTATAGTTCATATTGTGTAATATTTTGAGTACTTTATTTTGCTGTCGTTGTAGTTTCGAAATGAGCGGTTTGTTTCTGTTTCCCCGAATGTTTATGAGATAGTTATTGTTTGCGGTGAATAAAGCATGGTAGATATGTTTTCTACACGGTGTAGGTAACATATGCTTGGTTTTATTAATAGCTGCTATTGATCTTGCATTTTTATCTATAAGTGTTTGAATATGCCTATCCCATTTCAGGTTATTCTGTATTCTTAATTCTAAGTATGTAATATTTTCAACTTCCTTTACTTTCTGTTTTTTTTAGGGGTTATTTGTATATCTTTTTCATTTCTCTTTTTCTTGGTTTTTAGGTCATTGATAAAAGTATGAATGATTATAACGACGTTTCGCTTTATTAAAAGCTTTTTCAAGTTATAAATAAATGTAAAAAGTGTGATAAATAAAATGTTTTTGTTTAATAAATGACAAATTGTTTGTTTACTATGATTTTGAAAATATTATTATGTTTTAATTAAAGATTGCGTTTTAAAATAGGATGTGTTGATTATTTATTTTTGAATTTTGTAATTAAATAGTTATTTAAAATATTGTATTTAGTTATAAAAGTAAATTATATAATTTTGTGAAATATTGTATATCGGTTTTATCATTGACAGCATTTTTATGTTTATAAATTTGAATTATTTCCAGTATATTACGTGTTTTTAAATTTTGTTCTTTGTTTAAAATTGTTACGTTGTTGAAATCAAAGGTATGATTTTCAGTTATTTCATGTTTTTTTAAGGCTGTAAGATTTTTATTATATTTGTGTCCTTTTATTCTATTTTCCAAATATTGCATGGTTTCACCTATATATACACCATTACAGTTTTGACAGTCTATTTTATAAACTATGTGTGATGTTTTACTTTTTTCAATTTTTGATTTTAATTTTGAATAGATTTGGTTTTGTAGTTTGTTTGTGTTTTGATAGGCAATTTTGTAATTATATGGTTTGAAAATTTGATAATATTAAAACATAATAATCAAAAATCATAGTAAACAAACAATTTGTCATTTATTAAACAAAAACATTTTATTTATCACACTTTTTACATTTATTTATAACTTGAAAAAGCTTTTAATAAAGCGAAACGTCGTTATAATCATTCATACTTTTATCAATGACCTAAAAACCAAGAAAAAGAGAAATGAAATATATACATGGTCAAGATTCAAAGATTTAAAATTTGTATATCTTGATGTAGTTTCATATTTGCGGAGATCATAAATTCCGTTTTGGTTTCGTTAATATTGAGAATATTCTTGTAACACCAGTTTTCTAGGAGTTCCATGTCTATTCTTATATTGCTCTCTATTTATGTTACGTCCACTATACATTATGAATGTGTCTTCAGCGTAAGTCCATGAAGAGGTTGTTCTAATAAATCGTTCGTATACAGAATGTACAAGGTTGGGGATAGAGTGCCTCCTTGTGGCAGACCCTACTCGGCATACATAGGCATACTGGTTTCTGTGCCTATAGGCAGAGAAACAGGTATGCTCAAATTAATAATACAAATATAGTACACCATCTTTAACATACGAGTTAATAAAAACTATTTACGGAAATTTACTATACAGATATTGTCACCGGTAATATAAAATATGATTGTCCCTATAGGAGCTATAAAATATATTAAAGTATACTATATTTATGTTAAAGAGTACAATCTATTTCTATCAGTGTATTTTTGTAACTTGAGGTCTTTCATATAAATAAGTTTTTATCATGCTCAGCTCCTTTTCCACAAATCCATACTGTTCCATTTTTACAATTAGTTTGTCTTTAGATATGATGTCGAAAGCTTTCACCGTATCTATAAAGACTGTTACCACTGTTTTGTCATCAAGTTCATAATTGCATGCTCTATAATTCTAGTTTGTATGATTTTTTCAATAATTTTATTAAAAGTCGTTAGTAAGGAAATTGGTCTGTAGTTCTGCAGTTCGCTTGGTTTTCCTTTTTTAAGTAATGGTATTGCTACAGCTTTTTTAAGATCGTCTGGATCTGGAGATACACCTTCATCTAGCAGTTAATTAACCAATCGGCATATCAAGGGAGCTAATTTTGTTTTCTTATTCTTTATTGTATTCGTAGTGATACTGTCGAATCTAGGGGATTTGTTATTTATTTTTCATTCTATCAATGATTTCCAGTATTTCTTTTTCAAGTTGCTTTTAAAAACTTAGCCGATGGAATTCTCGTTTTATTAGTGATTGTTATTGGTCGTTTGTCATTTGTTTAAGTTTGTTTCTCTGCCAATATTTTTCCTATATGGTTGTAAAGAATTTGTTAAATTCGTTAGCAATTTTAATATTATTTCTGGTACGTATGTATGTCTGATATTAGGGTGATAGTACACTGCGACCTAAAAGATCTATTGTGTCCCCTCTTCTCGCTGTATTTACAGCTGGCCGTCCAGTCCGATTCCCTTTAAGAAGTGCAGAGCGTCCGAAGGCCCCAGATTAGGTAACTCTCCGTCTTCGATTTCACATGCTCCCAGGTGCAGCGCCCTTGAGTTGCACAGTGCAACACAGTTTGTGAGTAGATGACGTTTCATCCTGTTCCCCAGAAAATCTACATTCGGCTTCCTTCGCTATTCCAAGCCTGCTTAGATGTCCGTTCAGTTTACAATGGCCTGCAAGGATCCCTGTCAATATCCGAATATTATTTTTACTCAGGTTGATGCATTCTGCACATCTCTTCTGGTTATAGGTACCCAGAAGAGTTTTAGCTTGCCTCATTCCCTGGAGATTCTCACAGTATTTGGATTTTCTCTGCTCTACTTCATTTTTCAGTTTCTCCAGTGTTATGCTGCTACTTATCCCACAAAAAGGTTTTGGCCCTTCAGAAGGTGTTCTAGCCCCTCTCTTAGCGAGATTATCTGTTATTTCGTTTCCTTCCACTCCCGTGTGTCCCGGAACCCACAATAGGGTTACCTTGTTCTTTTTGCCTAGCTCGTTTAGTTTTTGTAGACACTCCCAAACCATTATTTCTGGTAAGTGTCCCATTTTCTTTAGTTATTTCCAGTATTTGTTTATTCTCATTTTGCTTGGTCTTTATTTCATGGTTTACAAGTTTCCATATTTTGCTTGGATTTTGATGGCTATTCTTGAACAGTCTTTGAAAGTATTTCATTTTGGCGTTTATTATCACACGCTAAAAGCATGCTTTTCGGTTAATGTATTCCGTTTTGTACCTATCATTTGTTGGATGTTTTCTTATAGACTGGTCCTTTTTCTTTATCTGAGCTATAATACGGTTTTTTGCCAGGAGGATTTAAATAGGATTTATGTATTAAAAAATTCTTCTTATTTTGAATAAAATTTAAATAAAAAAAAAAAATTGGCATATAAAAAAAATTAATCTGCTTCTCTTAATGATTTTACGAAGAAATAACTTAGTAATTTAAAAACTAAAATGCCCGTCCCCTTCTCCCACCTTGTTTTATTAAAAAAAATTAATCATTATTCATAATTCGACATTAAAATTCGACAGTACGTTTAATATAATCCTCTCTTCCTCGAATCAACGCGATTTTAACGAAAAGCTCATCGGCTCACTTCACCATATCGATCGGCTTATAAATTCGGATACTTCACGACAGAAGAGCAACGGCGAATCACCTCCGAGCCCTGATCGTAAAAAAGGGAAATCTTCCGGGGTGTCCGAGGGGGCGAGGGAGCAAAACACTTTACAGACTGCAAGGCTATGGCGCGGGTTCGATAAACCGCCGGCTGTCGGGAAACTTTTCCAGTTTGGTTGGAGCAAATGTTTGCTTGTTTATTAACAGTTCGTCTTTTTTTGTTTTCCGTATATTCCCGGAATTTTATTTTTTGTTTGAGAGGAGTATCAGATACTTGTTTTTCTATTTTATGTCCTTGGGTACCATAAAAAGAAAGTACAGTAGAACTCGGTTATAGCGTCATCATCGGGACCGACAGTTTTTTGACGTTATAACCGGGTTATTCACGAGGTAGGCGAGTTTAAAGAAAGTCTAATTTAACAAATTTTTACATAACTAATCGATTCGTAACATGCTTTATTGCCTATTTTACAATATTTTACACTGAATATTATGGTAAGTACATAAGTACAACATACCTATTATCATATGTTTATGCTTTATAAAAGTCTGTAATTTTTGTTTGTGAACATTTTTCACGCCAAATGAGTCTTTCAATCTCTGATTCTAACCGATGAAAGTTTTCCATTACTTGAGCTGAAGTTTCACGGCATCTAAAAAATGTATTTATAACACGAACTGCATCACGCACTTCTTGATTTGTCGGTGCCGCAATTGCAAAATCACAAGTTTCCTCTTCCTCTTTGTCACTCAAATTTTCCAATTCATCATCCCCATGTGTAACAAGTTTTACTATATCAGCATCAGAGTAAACGTCACTTGTAATCAAATCATCATCAATAGTAGCAAAGTCTTCCACTTCAAATGTATCCAACTGACATTCTTTTATACCAAAATTTTGCCACCTTTTTTGGAGTTCAGACAAAGGTATGTCGAATTCATCATCTTCGTCTGCAGTGATTTCCTGTGTTGACAATTTTGCATGTCGAAAGCAGTTCACAATTGTCGTTGTAGTAACTGCATTCCATGCTTTTGCCAAATATTCTACAGCGTCTAAAATCGAAGTTTTGGGACTCCTTTGATGATCCATGCCCAAAATAATACTTTTTAAAAGACATTTTCGATAATTACATTTTAGGCTACGTATTATTCCTTGATCCAATGGTTGCAATACACTTGTACAGTTTGGCGGAAAAAACCCTAATTTTATATTCTTTAAATTGTGTAATATGGGATGCGCCGGACAGTTATCAACAAGTAGCAAAACGTTACGTTGTTTTCCTATAAGCTCTTTGTCCCATTTTCGTAACTCGTCTTTAAAAATTTCTGAAGTCATCCACGATTTTTTGTTTGCATGATAGGTTACACGTAATGTTTTAATGTTTTTAAAACATCGTGGATTCTTTGATTTTCCAATTACGATAAGCCTTCTTTTTTCTGTGCCTGTCATATTGGTCCATACAAGCGCTGTTAGCCTTTCTTTAGCAAGTTTTCCTCCTATGCATTTTTCATTTTTGTATTTGAGTGTCTTATCCGGCAAAAGCTTATAAAAAATTCCGGTTTCATCAGCGTTGAAAATGTCTTCATCTTTATATCCTTCTCGTAATTTTGGCCACACATTCGTTAACCACTTTTCTGTTTCTTGAAGATTGACACTTTTTGCCTCGCCACTAATTTTTCCGAAACTTATCCCATGTCGATGCTTAAAACGATCAAGCCACCCACCAGAACATTTGAATTCTGGATCTCCCAGTAAACGTCCAAATTCTTCGGCCTTTTCCATAAGTAGTGGCCCATTTATTGGCAAATTTGCACTTCGACATTGAGAAAACCACTTAAGTAACGCACTCTCGACGTCAGCTTTTTCACAAAATCTAATTTTCTTCGCCTGTCCTCCTTCATTAAACGATTTTACAATCTTTTCTTTGTTTTTTATTATTGTTCCCACGGTAGAGTTAACCAAACCAAATTCGCGGCACACGTCCGCTTTCTTCTTACCACTCTCGATAGCATTAATAACGGCCACTTTATCGTTCAACGTAAGAACTTTACGTTTACAACCGGACATTGTAAAATTCAAATTTCCAATCGCACTAAACGCAATTAACTTACGCACCCGACAACTGACGGCAGACTAAACACTGCACAATAATCACATTAAGAATTTCATATAAATCGCATTTCAGTCAACTGTATTAGGTTGTTTATGAATTCCAAGAACTGAGGTCAGCTTTATTTCCTAGTACCGCCATAAAAAGCCGGTAATACCGAAGATGCTGTTCTAGGAATTCCCTTTTTTCCCTGCCTACATATTTTAATTGACGTTAAACCCGAGGTTCACCAGAATTTGATGCCGTTATATGCAATGTTTTTTACGTTATGTGCAATAGGTAATTCCAGGGACCAAGACGATTATAACGCTATATCCGAGTTGCCGCTATAACCGATGACGTTATAGACAAGTTGTACTGTATTTTATTTCTCTCTAGTTTAAATATGAAATGTATGATGATCGAATGATGATACATATTCTTTTGTGTTAATTTAACATATCTTCTATAAATGTATATGTATGCCGTGTTTCTAGAGGTTGATGAGCAAACTATATACGAAGGGTGGACTGATATATAATGATAGATCGTAGATAAGACACTTCTCTTGCCCCTGAAGGTATAAAATACGCTTTTCAGCCCCTATCCGACACTTCCATATCCCCTAACCGTAAGCCTCACACCACCTGATCGCCGAAAATGAAATATTACTCGCGGGAGCGCCCATTGGCAACACTGCTCGCGTGTTAGGTTACATAAATTTTGATTTCGCTCGACAAATGTGACGATAGATCCTGTTTAGGCCGGTGTGGTTCGGGGGTACGGGTTTGCTGTCAATATTGGCTGTGTAAATATGGTGTGCGAGGGTGCGTCGCTTATGATAATTTAATGGAAAAGGTGCGTTAAATTTTTACGAATTTTGGAATTTAATACTTTTAGTTGTAAAGTAAAGAGTAAAAAATAAAACTGCAAAGCTTGTTCTGTCAATTCCTTCTGCCTGACGATTTAAAAGCATTCCTGAGGGCGCGCGGGAATTTGAATTTGGGAAGATGGGTCTTCGAACCACAGATTAAAAAGGTCTTTTAATTCTCTTTACGACAACATGTATCGGAAACTCATTCTTTTAATCAGTAAGCAAAAAGTGCATCGCACGGGGTCAACTGTATTTCGCATTCAAATGGCAGCGTATTTAAGTGTGACAATTTTGTTTTGAAGACTTTTATCATGTTATTTTGCATTGCATATATGTACATACCTATCGCTGCTAACAAATATTATCTCAAAAGTCGATTCTCTCTTCCTTACCAGCCTGTAAACTTTGGCTAATTGTGGAGTGAATGCTTTGCAAGGTGGACACTGTAACAAGCGAAGCAAAGATTAGGAGCACGTATATCAACAAAGCCTAGTAGTAATTTCGTTTTTGAATTATATAAAAATGGAAGGTTTGCCTATTTTGCCCTCCTTTTGAACCTGAAGTGAACTATACTAGTTACTATTTGAGAAACACAAGTTGATCTTAAAAGGATGTAGAAAATAAAGGGTAAAGCATGGATGAGTTGATACTTCACTCTAATAGAGAAAGTTTGCAACATATACAGGTGTTCCTAAATATCATGTACATGAGGAAGGGGGTAATTATTTGGTTTATTTTGTGCCTAAAATTTCATATAAACATACATAGGTCTACAAACGCTTCGTTACCAATCTGCAGGGTGTTGAAATTTCAAGATTTTTTCACTTTTTACTGTATAGCTCCTACAGTTTTTGAAATATTTTGCTCAAATTTGGAAGGTAGGTTACGCTATAAGGCCTGCATCATTAGCCATGCCAAATGATGATGTAAATCTACAGAGTAATAATTTTTTCGGGGTCATACCCTCTTTTCCCACCCTGAACTTTTTTACGATGCGCCACACTGCTAGATTCTAAAATACGCAATAAATTTTCTGTCTTGTTTAGAAACTTTTTGATCTGTTGTATTTTTTCTTATCTCTGACCGTTATCGAGAAAACAAATAGAAAACAATTTTCTGTAATTCGCCAGAGAAAATTAAATTTTTTAAAATGGTCTAGCAGGCTCTGGCTTTATTCAGATAATCACTTGAGTTTATTAATTTGACAACTGACATTAGAAATCGTAACTTGTGTCTGTATAAGTAAAGTGTTAAATTGCAAACTGTAAGGTGTAAAAGTGTTTTAAATACTCGTTATAATTTTGTAAATATGCCAAATTTCACTAATTCTGAAATGGCTGACATGCATTTTATCTACGGCCTTGCGAATGGAAATGCAAGAGAAGCCAGGCGTCTGTACATGGAGCGCTATCCCAATAGAATGATACCCGATCATCGAATATTTTCAAATATTCATAGGCGTCTTGGAGAAACTGGAACTTTTAAAAAGAATACTAATGATGCAGGTAAACCACGTACTGTTAGAACACCACAGATCGAAGAGGCTGTTCTGAATGAAATAGACAGACATCCTCGCACCAGCACCAGAAAAATCAGTGAACATTTAAATATTAGTCATCAAGTTGTTTGGCGTATTCCTCGTGTTTCCCTGCTATACCCTTACCACATTCAAAGAGTGCAGGCTCTTCTTCCCCGAGACTTCCTTTAAGGATTCATTTCTGCCAATGGTACCTTAATAAGCTAGCAGCAGACCGCATTTTTAATTGTAAAATCCTTTTTACCGATGAAGCGAATTTTTCAAGGACTTCAATTATGAATTTCCACAACAACCACACGTGGGCAGATGAAAATCTTCAAGAACAGTTCTCATTAAATGTATGGGGTGGTATAATTGGAGATAATTTGATTGGTCCTTGTTTTTTGCCTGGTCGACTTACTGGTCAGTCATACAGGCTGTTTTTGCAAAATGAACTGCCTTTATTACTTGAAGACTTGCCTCTTTTACTTAGACATCAAATGTGGTATATGCACGATGGCGCCCCATCACATTTTTCTATTTTGGCTCGGGATTATTTAAATGAAGTATATGAGAATAGGTGGATAGGACGAGGTGGACCTCAGCCTTGGCCCCCTAGGTCCCCTGACTTAAATAGCACAGATTTTTTCCTGTGGGGACATCTCAAATCTCTAGTGTATACAACACCTGTGAATACTGTTGATGACTTACGAAATCGAATAATCGATGGATTTGAAACGATAAGAAATACTGCAGGAGTATTTGAGAGAGTACGAGCATCAATGTGAAGAAGACCGGACGCCTGTATAAGGGTTGGAGGAGGATACTTCCAACAATTGTTGTAACATAGTTTCCTTGTCATTGTTATTAATTAGGGTTTTTATTGTTATTAGTTATGTTGCTTTGTATTGTAATAAAACAATGCTACGGAAACCGGGTCATCCTATTTTTTAACAGGTAGTAGCACCTTAACTCTTAAAATTAATAAACTCAAGTGATTATCTGAATAAAGCCAGAGCCTGCTAGACCATTTTAAAAAAATTAATTTTCTCTGGCGAATTACAGAAAATTGTTTTTTTTTTTTTTCTCGATAACGGTCAGAGATAAGAAAAAAATACAAGAGATCAAAAAGTTTCTAAACAAGACAGAAAATTTATTGCGGATTTTAGAATTTAGCAGTGGCGCATCGCAAAAAGGTTCAGGGTGGGAAAAGAGGGCATGACCCCGAAAAAATTATTACCTTGTAGATTTACATCATCATTTGCCATGGCTAATGATGCAGGCCTTATAGCGTAACCTACCTTCCAAATTTGAGCAAGATATCTCAAAAACTGTAGGAGCTATACAGTAAAAAGTGAAAAAATTTTGAAATTTTAACACCCTGCAGATTGGTAACGAAGCGTTTGCAGACCTATGTTTATATGAAATTTTAGGGACAAAATAAACCAAATAATTACCCCCTTCCTTATGTACATGATATTTAGGAACACCCTGTATATTTGGTTGCCCACTAATATTTTCGCAATTTATTTGATTGGTACCGCCCTTTTCTGTCTACAAACATATTCTAGCCAATACGATTTAAATGACATAGTGTGGTTTTATTCTTGTGGCGTAATCCTTTTGATAATTAAATCATTCATAATCTTGAGCGAAATATCTTTGATGAAGCAAAAATGAGACGACTCACCCAATGCGCCGAAAAGTAGAATCCTTTAACTCCGGATGGTAGATCATTATAGGTCACTTCATCGGGGATAATTTGATGCTCTTTGACGTACAAACCTCCCGGTTGAAGGACGACATCTTTTAGCACCTGTAACAGCAGTAAAAAACCATCTATTTTCATCCGTTTTTTTTTTTTTTTTAGATACTCAACGAGACTTTATTTAAATTTAAAAGTTCCGCAGTTTACGGAACCTCCTTCGAACTACGAGAATGGACAAACAAAGACTCCATCCCACTTCAAACCGCGATTAGATAAACCCTTAGAACTTCAACGCCGAAAGTAAATTCAGCTCGGCTTGCCCCTTTTGTGCCGCAGCTTAAGATACGGCGTTAGATGTTCGAGCAGGAGCCGAGCAATTACCCTTGGTGATGCATTGAAGGCAACCAGCCAGTTCCTGTTGACTTTTTAGGGCGAGGAGGACGATCGCTCTTTTGTGCTGATAGCAAAGAGGGTGGGGTGTTTGATTGTCTGGGGACTCAAAGCCGAGAAAATTGACAACTCAAGCGCGAGCAGATTTTATTAACTAATTCGTATGATTAAGAAGTTACACAGCAAAAAGAAATAGTCTTCTTTCTGTAGTAGTTGCCTACTTTAAGAACCATCAATAAAATAATCTTTAGCGTACACAGTAAGAAACATTTTGTTGTTAAGTTAAAAAATGTTATGTAATAATAAACACTTTTACCAATTTCACTAAATTATTCAGAAAATTAGTAATGAAAAAATAATTACACAAATTAATTAATGCAACAAACAACAATGTTAGTTTACATTTTATAATTTATATAAGTACAGTAGTACCCCCATATTCGCGGGGGTTTGGTTCTGTGCTCTTCCGCGGATAGTAGCGAACGCTTTATTTCCATATACAATATGAAATATGAAGCAAAGTTAAAACAATGAAACAAGAAAAAATAGTTATATAATATTTATTTAAAATAAATAAACAATAAATAAATAAATATTCTTGTGCTGTGGCACAAATGGAATTTAAGTTTAATCAATATATAAGTTCATACATATGTACATATAGTACATATTTACATACACAACAAGAAAATATACAACAAGAAAAACTTTATCATCGTGAGCTACATATTCATTCATCTTCCTCCAAGTCCAAGTTAGCAGTCGATTGTTTAATTAGATCCGCAGCAAACGATGTTGATGGCTGTGCATTATCGATAGTTTTGTCGACTTTTTCACAGAACATTGTTATTGGTAGTTGTCGTTTTTGTCTTTTCATTTCAAGAAACAAATCCTCCAAAGGTTTCAAGGCGTCTGTTATAGTGCGAGTAATTTTTATACTGCGTTCCATCATTGGATCATATTCTACTATCTGTTCTTTTAATTTTTGAGCAGTCCGAAATATCGCTGAAAATTTTTCAAGCGTCCATGCTGGCGGTTCTTGTTGACCCTCATCCTCATCGTCACTCGCTTCTGGAGAAGATTTCACAAGGTCTACCAATTGCTCGTTGGTGAATACTTGATCCTCTTCGTTTATGTAATCACTGAGTTCCTCTTTGGTTATATCGTTAAATCCTTCTCCATCTATTTTCTGTGCTATGTTAAATATCGTTGTTAGATGTGAATTAATATCATGTGTGTCTTCAGAACTAAGAACAATGTCATTTCACAGATTTTTCCAACATGCTATTATCGTTTCTGACTTTAATTCCTCTATCGCTACTTTGATAAATAGAATTGCGTCAGCAATTGTAAATGACTTCCAGCATTCCATGGGCCCGATCGATATCAGAGCATTCGTTAGCCATTTGTATACAGCATTTCGAAAACTTGTCGAATATATATGGCTTTAAAGCATCTAATGACACCTTGATCAAGGGGCTGAAGCAATGAGGTCGTGTTAGGTGGTAAAAAAACCACTTCAAAATTTTTATTTTCTGTGCCTAGTGACACAGGATGCCCAGGAGCATTGTCTAGTGTCAGCAGCACTTTAAATGGTAATTCTTCCTTTTCCAAATATCTTTCCACTTCCGCAATAAGGCATTGATGAAACCATTGTGTAAATAGAACAGCCGTAACCCACGCCATTCGAAAAAACACAGGCCAAAACACAGGCAGGCAAGCCTTATCTTTGTATTTAAGAGCACGTGGATTCTGTGATCGGTAAACAAGTCCAGGTTTAATCATATGCCCAGCTGCATTTGTACAAAATATCAAGGTAAGTCTATCCTTAATTGCTTTAAAGTCTGGTGCACCCTTTGCAGTCTTATGAATATAAGTCCGTTGAGGCATTTTTTTCCACATAAGATCAGTCTCATCGCAGTTAAAAACTTGCTTAGGATGATAATTCTTTTCTGCAATAATTTGTTTAAATTTTTCTGGAAACAGGGCAGCAGCTACGTGATCAGCCGACGCAGATTCCCCTGTCATTTTTATATTTTTTAGATTAAACCGAGTTTTAAATCTATGCAGCCACCCCCTACTTGCTGTGAATGATTTTCCTTCCTCTTCAGTATAATCTTGGGTCTGCATATCTTCATATAAAACCAACGCCTTTTGTTGTAGCACTTTGCCATTGATAGGAATATGTTTTCTTGTGATATCTTTCACCCATAAATTTAAGGCATTTTCTACCTTAAGTAACACTTTATTACGTATTGTGGTTGCAACTTTTGCAGTTTGGGGTGCACTAGAAAAACTAGCTCGAATCTTATCTTTGTTTTTTAACACTTCCCGTATCGAAGATTCGCTTTTATTGTATATTTTAGCAATAGTTGCAATAGATTTTTTTTTCTATTTCAATCATATTAATGATTTTTATTTTTTCACTAATAGTGAGCATTTCACGTTTTCTTTTTGGTGTAGAAGCCATTTTAAAATGATTTTCAAATTTACTTGCTTTATTTAAAAACTATTACTACCACTGTCTTGTCCGACAATTCGAATAGTACTAAACTCATAGTTAACAGGAGCGTTTATATGTACAAGTAAAAGCGAGTGGCACCTTAAGCACGTTTCAACTTGTTTAACTCATCATAAGAGCGCGCCGAATTCAGGGGATGACTCATATATACGACGATATATCGACAAATGCTCCTATAACTTTTAATAAGGCTCGAGTGTCTTTATTTGTTTCTGTATTTATTGATATAACGCGTTTTCTGCTCATCATTGGTAAATCGCGGATGACTGAAACCGCGGATACGGAGTCAGCGGATAACGGGGTACTACTGTACCTGCAATGATTTGAATATGCTTTCAAGGAAATAGGTACGTTATTTATGATGCAACAGTACTTTACTTATTTCGTCTATTCGTTTTGGTTTGGTGTGGTCGAAGCAGACGCAGTGGGCCGAAATCGCAAAGTGTGGGCTTAGGAAAAACTAATCGCTGTATCATATTCTACCAGTTAAAACGTTACTTTTGTGGAACAAACTTTTTTTTTTAAACTTTCAAAAAGTTATGGTGCGAAATTTTGCTAGATATTTATAACTTAGGCAATCAAATAATTTTATCTTTATAAAAAAATCATGTTCTATCCTTCAACGGTATTTAGAAAGTTATGACACTAGTTTTGAAGTTTTTCATATATGGAAAAACAGTAAAAATTGATTATAACTAAATCAATTGCCTGAAACACTAGAACTAACTATATTACCAGTAAAAAAACACGTAAGCTATACAGCAACTATAACACTATTGTGCACTTTTACAAAACTATATGAAAAAGTGTTGGATAACAGATTAAGATCTACAGGGTGTCTCTGAAATAAGAGTACAAAATATTAAAAATGGGAAACCCAAATTATACTGAATAAGTATCCAAAAATTCGTACGCCAATTGCAATATCGAATATACAATTAAAAACTCATTGAAACGTCACGAATGTGCCGCCCATGGATCCACTATCTCTGTTTATACTATATCTTAAGGTCATTTGTAAATACAGCGATGATATACAGATAATCATTGAATGCAGCTGATACAAGTCAACGACTCCAATATTACTACGTACGCGAAATTTAAAGCAAATTTCAAAGAAGATATTGAAAGTAAAATGTGGAATCTATTAATGAATAACTCTATTCACTTGTGCGTAATCTGATCAATGACAGCTGTCTGAAATAAACATCATTGTTAAAAGTTGATATTTGATGTGACGAAGGTAATGTGCGTAATTATTTCTTTTTTTCTCTTTCATAATCAATTGTTACACATCAATTGTTACACCTGCATTTCTGTTCACAATATCCAGCAATTCTTCTTCGGCTCGTAAAATTCGACGTGGTCTTTCACGTCCGCGACCTTCGTAATTTGGTAGCAATCGACCAGTTTCTCTTAATCTAAACACGGTATCCTTTATACACGTGTAAGAAGGGGTTCTACGATTGGGGTATCGCTGCCTGTAGATACGTAGAGTTCTTCGACAACTTCCTCCTGCTTCGCCGTAGACATAAATCATATCGAACAACTCGCGTGTGGTAAAAGCCATATCCGATGTGTTCATGCGTAAGGATCCAGACAGACTGAGACTCAGAGCGTAGTTATACGTCGCGTGTTGCCTGCCCTACCTTCGTTGGTTAGAAGTGTAGTGTCTCAAATACCAGTGGCGTGACGGATATTTAATAAATATCTTTGCCATTTTTTTCCTCACGTATGCGTGGGAATTTTGGAAAAATTAATTTAGATAAAAGGTATAATAAAATTAGGGCTTCCCATTTTTAATACGTTGTACTCTTATTTCAGGGACAGCCTGTATAATAGAAAAAAACACAGAATCAGACGCAAAGTGGATTTTTAAAAGGAAGAAGTGCACACGAACAAATATTTATAGTTAAAGCAATAATTGAAAAACCCATCCTACACAACAAAGAAGCGATGTTTGTATTTATAGATCTCGAAAAAGCTATTGATAGCGTACCACGCTATAGAGAACTTGGGAAAGTTTGGTAAGAAAAGAAGTTAGTAAATACCATTAAAAGTTTATACAAACCTAATGTGAATTACATAATCAGAAATAACTTAAGATCTGATCTATTTCTTACTAAAGAAGGATTGAGACTAGGAGGAGGGTTAAGCCCATTGCTGTTTAATGTCTTCATGGACGATATAATCAACATCTGCACGCAGGAAGCTAGGAAACTATGTGTAGGACACACGAACATGCAGACACATGCAAAGGGTGTTGATATCGGCGGATAGCCTACACAGTTTGCAGAGAAACCTTGACATCTAGAAAAAAAAACGGTAGTAATGTTCGTGAAGAATTAAAAAATAAATATACACATAGACAACGATGGTATTTGCAACAGACATTTTTTTAGCTTCCGGCAATTAAAAGCAATACTTGTTCTAAATATATAAGTTATTTGGACAATTTTTCTCAGCGTGACAACTCAAAACATTCTATATAACTGACCTGCTCGACTGGCCTAGGCCTCCAAGGGAAACAAGCTCCTGTAGGATCTTCCAGAAGTCTTTCTTGGGCTGCAGCACTGATTGTGCCACCATCCTTGTCAAGAAGTACTAGGGTTGGTACTCCAGACTTGATCCTATACCTCCTGGATAATCTAGTCTGAAAATATGAAGGTTTGTATAGTTTTATCTGTTTGCTTTAAAGGTATTTGGTATTTAATAAATCATCCCTTGTCGCTTGATCTGTTTCTAGTCAAGATTTTTTAAAATGTACTTATGCAGTTTTGATATACATTGTAATCTTTCTTAACGGACAGCCCGTTCTAAAATGCTATCATAGATAGAAAGATGAAACGGAATGCCGCAGTTTAAGGACAAATGTATTGTTTTTATGTGTGACCGGCATTATAAACAAATAAATTTTAGCTCGTAGATATACAGGGCGATTGATTGAGATAAAAATGCAGAAATAAATAAAATTAATGCCCTGGCATACTTTAATGTCATTCCACAGCAGTCAATCTGTACCATAAAAGCTGAGCCGAAGTACTTGGCCTTGTATTCGATAATAATTGGTCGTCGAAAGGGTAAGACATAAGAATTGAAGAGCACTGCACATTGACTGAATAATTGAAGTAACTATTGTAACCGCCTTTCTTACCTAATGTCGAATTTGTTTGAGTTAAAGTTGTTTTATACATCTTAAACTGATTGTAGACCGTGCAAATTACGATTAGGCACATACCTGATTCATTATATTATTTACTTTCTCTTAATATCTACTAGAACTACGCATATCCTCTAACCCTTTTTAAGAGATTCGTATAGTTCTCTTATTATAAACTGCCTTTAGTGTACGCATCCACATCTGGGTCTCTTTGTTTATAAATATTGGAACACTGCAGTAGCAGATGACTGATTTACTGGTACAGTAGCGCCTAAATATACTTCATACTGCATCTATTTCTTTCTTTCGAAAATGTAAAAATGTTTACTGTAACTACAAGCACATAAAAGAACAGAAAAAATTGTTACAATAGAAAACTTATTACTAAAATATCTTATAAAAGACTTTGGTAGTGACGCAGTGTGAATACAAGTTTTTGTTATAGACTTTTATAAAGTTATAATAATTTTTTTTTTACTTTGGCAATGCAGGTCTGAAGAAAATACCTTAAATTAGTTTTTCCAATGTGTTATATGATATTTGTAAATAAATATCATCGTCAAAATGATCAACGTAAAACAATTTAAAAATGTAGAAGACATCAGCGCACTCTTCATACGGGCAATGTGTTTAGATTTAATCGCTTTCGAAACCTGTCAGTGATCATATTAAGGGGAACAACTTTTAAACGATTTAAAATCATTCCAAAAACTTATCTGTGTATTCTAGTTTCTGAATAAACCTTCTTTTTTTCTCATAGATTCATGGATTTCATTTCAGCGAAGGTAACTTCGATGAAATTTGCGTCCTCCCGAAGCTGTCAAGCTTTGCTTCGATTCTCAAAAAAAACTTCCCGCGTCACAGATTTTTAATTGTTTATTTCGCACAAGTAGCGCCCTTTTGCCTTAGTTCTAAGTAATTTATATTAATAAAACATTAAATCATTTTAACTTTTGATTTAAGCTAGCTCACAACTAGATGACAGGAATCTATATCAACTGTCAAATTTTGAATTTTCTATTCTATCACTAGATGACTCTAGCTTGACAAGTTATTATAATGTATAGTAATTATTAATCATTGAATTCTGTTTGAAATCAAATTAAATGATTAAAATTTTGAAAGATATTTAACAATTTTAAGGTTCATTGCAGTTTGATTGAATTTTATTAAATTTTAAATTAAGTTGCTTCGACTTTCGTTGAATAACATGAGTATTTATGTTTCTCTGATTTGAATTTGCATTGTTTGTAGCTTGTATTAGTGGGTGATATTGTGTGATATATTTTAAATCACAATATACGACGGTTAAGTTTAAACGTATTTAGCCTGTATTTTAATGTATCTAGTTAATTTGTGCTTTTTTGGCAATACGGATGGATAAATCAAGGGATTAATTTTTTTTTTTAAACGTTCGACTTTATTAAGTTTTTTTCAATTAACAATAATTTTAAATGAAGTAAACTGTGCTAATAAATCTCTTTAAATTTAGAAACAGTGCGCTCAACATCACAGCTACAGCAGAGACAATGTTCTAAAGGAGATGGGGAAGTTTAATGGACCAAAGTGTTCACAAAAATTGGTGGTGACAAGGAACGTTTCTAGATGGCGCTGTGAGTCCAAATTGGGGAAGTTGCTATGTTTAGGTTGTATACAAAGTTTAGGTTGGTGATTCTGTTTTTTACAGTTGCATCATGGTTGGATCTTGCATCTTCATTCATGTGATTTGTCATTTGTGGTTTTTTGATTTTACTACACGTCTGTCACGTATTTGCTACTTCCATACTAATTATTTTTGTGATTCTTTAAGTTTTAGTGGTTTTTTAATTTTATTTACGCTGGGGTGTTTAGTTTTATATTCGACAACTATTTACAAAGTACAATTTATCGGATAGTTTAGTGAGTATGAACGGAAAGTTATATTAAATAATTAAATAAATGCTTCCTGCTATTAACTGTAATTTTTAATATGAGGAAATTTTGTACAAAATTTTACCTCGTGTCGGATTTGAACCAGGCATCTCTGGTTTGCCGGACGAGGCTCTTACCAATTGAGCTAGCGAGGCACTGGTTATAGTTAGATTTGAAAATGTCTCAAAAGTTATATGTTATAAAGTTCACTAAATATTCTCTAATTTGTAGGTGTTAGTTACACATTATACTTACACTGAGAGAAATAGATTGTACTCTTTAACATAAATATAGTATACTTTAATATATTTTATAGCTCCTATAGGGACAATCATATTTTATATTACCGGTGACAATATCTGTATAGTAAATTTCTGTGAATAGTTTTTATTAACTCGTATGGTAAAGTTGGTGTACTATATTTGTATTATTAATTTGAGCATACATGTTAGTAAATGTGAAAAAACTGTCTAGTAGCACTGACTATATTTGATAATAACTGTTAAATTTTTTATTGTACCCAGTATAATGTAATATTTTACTATGTACGATACATGATGCTCATACTTACCATATAGCCTTGTAGTACTTACAATATTATTTTCTACTATAATAATCTAACGTCTCTTAGCATTTAAAATAGTAGATAGTAAACAATAATATAATGGATCATATGCGGGCACTATACAGCGATACTTACCTGTAATTTAAAATATAGTACTATACAAGGTTTTACCCAGTTCATGCATAAGGAAAGTGGAATATTACACAATAAAAACTATAATATTGATTTTATATTTTTATTTGTCCTTAAAACCATTATACAAAAATCCAACGTGTATTACTTTAATTAACATAACAATCACTAGTAGGTTAGATTTAGGTTAATGTTCTATCAAAGCATAAAGTACCCACTACGAAGTATATGCATATAATATCTATTACTTACCTTTGAATATATTAATTAACTGTGGAAACCCCCACTCGATTAAAATGTTTTCCACGTTTGAATTCATTTCTGCTTACGATGCACAGAAATCAACGAACGACCAGACACAAACATGCACCGACACGAATACGTACACCTGTATCACACGTACATAACACGTGTCAGTAATTTTGTCACGGGAAAACAGCTTATTGGTCGATTTCTTCGGTAAAGATCGACAGTGAATAGAGCAAGGGGTGGGAAGAGCGTTACAAACATTTATGTTAGAAATTGAATATGCATCGAATACCTGATAATATCGCAGTCAATCGCAGCGACTATCTATATAATCCACGTCATTATATAGGCTTTCAGCAATAGAGTATATTAATTGTTACATCCATAAGATGTAGATGGTAACATCCAGATTTTGCCTCTTACTATAAGCATGATAAAATCTGGTTATTTTACTCTTAATACGCCACATATTGTCGTTTTAACAATAATTATTTTAGTAATTAACATAAAGAGATTTACGATCTAATTTCTACAATCCATTTTTCTCAGTGTAGTTATTTAAGGTATATATTTAAGCTAGATTAGCATAAGTATAATATTCATAAATAAATTTTAACTGTCATGTTAATTATACATATAAAAAATGTACTCTTGTACCATGTCATCTTTATTGTAAATAAAATGTTATCTTTAGGCAAAAGGTACCTTTTTATTTACCTTGTATGTTGAAATATAAATATTAAAAAATAGCATATTTTAATATTGTTTTGTTGCGCGCCCTCTAGGAACGTTCCTTGGTACTTTAGACGAAAAAATATTAACAAATATATATAAGTTACCCATCTCCTGAGGTAACTTATCTCTGGCTACAGTTAGTGGCGTATAGAAAAAATAAAAAATTTATTATATCTATCATCGATTTCCATATTTTGAAGATTACTATATAAGCCTTTCCGAACATTTAAGTCAGGGCTACGAGCAAATACTGTGTCAATCTCAATATTTGAGCAAAATATTTTTAAAGTTTTAATTCCACCTTCTAGCTTTATCGTTTGCGTTTCAAAATATTCAATTTGTTTAGGTAAGTTACGAAAGTATGCTGATGGATAAAATTTAAAATATTTTTTAAGGCAGAATCCTTTTACATATGTTTTACATTTGCTTCCTCCTCTAAATTGTTCCTAGCTTAACCGACTCTGCATGAGTCATTAGGGGATACCCTCATGTCCGCACTCTAGTAATAAATACTGCAATCATTATATTCATCACTGCACACACATAGCTTAAAAGAACTCACCTTTAACTCGATCTGATTATACGGCACGGCAAACCAAGGCAGGTTCAACAGACTGTCTCTATGGCTGGTCTCAAAGTCACTATAAACATCATTATGAGCCCAAAGCACGATTTGTATCACCTCTAATTTCTTCGTCGCCGTATCACTGTTACCAGAACCGTTTATTCTCTCATACAAGTCCTTTAATTTCTTTATAAAATCGTCACATTGCATATTGGCGAAGGAGAAATACACTCCGAGAATATCAGCCGTTTGCACCAAGACCTCCGCAGTGGTTGCACTTTGACACTTGGTCTTGGTCAAGCTGGAGCAATCGATTAATTCTTTACCGAAGAGTTTCTCTTGCCACCGCAGCTTTTGTGCCATCATCAATAGGGATTTAAATCATCCACTGTTTAACTTCTTTTAATTTAAAACCGTAACTGGGATTTAAAGTTACGTTCAACATCTGTGCTTATATTAGTAAACAATGGTAATTCTATACCGTATGTTGCTCCGCGTTAATTTGTCCAGTAACTACTCTTTAATAGGCTTGTCTGTGTTAGAAGAAAAACAAAGGAAATGCGATGCACGTGTCGCAGTTTTTATAGAAAAAGCGCGGTCAATACGAATTAGATGCTTGCGATATTTTTAACGAAAATGATTATTGGTGAACTGGAAACCGCGACAATGCTTATAAAGTCGTGTTTCTGATCGCAAGTCATATCTTGACGCTTCGCCGGTCGATACTGGCGTCCCGACGTCTAATATACGACTGATGGGACGCTCGGCGTCTACCCCCACCACGGCCGAAGAGGGGTGACAGGACCGGACTCAGGCAGGGCAAATTTGACGATTGTAGACTGCTTCCATCATCATCAACAGTATTATAGAGAGGACACATCAGTAGGAACTGCGATTTGGGATATCTTAGGCTAGTAGGATCGGCATGAGACAATCACGCTATTGTTGAGTTAGACTAGATCTAACTAAAGCATTTGACACTGTTGATTGAGGGATGCTAGGTACTCGATAAATTATTTTATTATGGAGTAAGAGATGTGCCGCATGAATTGCTTCAGGCGTACCTTTCAGATAGAGAGCAGCTAGTAAGGTGGATGAACCAGGAGTCGGAAGTCGAGAATATTAGTACGGGAGTACCGCAAGGCTCCTCTAATACCGGAAGTGAATGAAACACGCATGACCATTATGAAAATTAACATAATTTTTTTTGCTGTCTATAGTAGAGACACGAAATAATTTTTATTCGATAGAGTATTCAAAAACGATCAAATTATGTCTGTTGTAAAATTTTCTTATTTTTATTCGTTTTCGAGAAAAACGAAAAAAAGGGCTTATGGTCGTGGGTTCGAAAAAAGCAAAAACTAATCCAGTCGCCTATGATTTCTATCATAAACAAATGAATTTCGCATGGCTAAATAATAATAGTGTCAAATTTAAAATACCTTAAAGCTTAACTTTTCGTGATTTATCATGGCCTTACAATATACCAATGCAGAATATACCGATATGCTATTGGTATTTGGATCTTGTGAAGGAAATGCTCGAGAGTGTGTTAGGGTATACTCTGAAAGGTTTCCAAATCGTCGAATACCAAGTCACCCAACGTTTGCTGCCGTTGAGCGACGTCTTCGGGAGATTGATTATGGAAGGCAGCGTTTTGTAAGGGTTCCTGAAGTTGAAGAAGCAATTTTAGAACGTGTTGAAGAAGATCCAGAAATAAGTACTAGACGAATAGGTAGGGAAGTAGGAGTATGTAAAAATGTCGTTCACGCAGTAATTAAAGAACAGTTGCTATATCCATACCATAAACTAGCAGTTCAAGATCTTTTAGAAAAATGCGCCTGGGTTTTCGTCGCTTTGTTAATGGGCAAAGAGAAGCAGATTTAAACTACACTATTTTGTTTACGGATGAAGCTTGTTTCACAAGAAGAGGGATAACTAATTTCCATAACGAACACGTTTATGCAGTTGAAAACCCGCATGCCATAAAGATAAATCATTTTCAACACGACTTTAACTTAATGTGTGGATTGGAATAATTGACAATTTTATTGTTGGTCCTGTTATTCTTCCGCAAAGATTAACGAGAGACATCTACTTGCAATTTTTACAAAATACATTGCCAGATTTGTTAGACGATTTACCTCTACAACTTCGGAGAGATATGTGGTATGTACGATGAAGCTCCACCACATTTTTCAGTAGATGTTCGAAACTACCTAAATCAAGTATACCCAAACAAATGGATAGGTAGAGGTAATGACGCTCCTGTAAATTGGCCACCACGTTCTCCAGACTTAACTCCCGCTGATTTTTTTGTATGGGGACATCTTAAGTCCGTGGTTTACAAGACACCTGTGGCTAATGAAGCACAACTATGGCAACGTATTCAACATGCAATAAACGACCTTAGAGGTGATGGAAAAATTTTGCAAAGAGTACAGTTTAATTTTCTTCGTCGTATAAATCTTTGTATGCGTGTAAATGGAGAACACTTTCTACAGTTTTTGTGACATATTTATTATTTGTGTTCATGTTTCAGTTATTTAATTTTTTCAATAATTTTTGTGAAAACTAACCTAATGCTAATTATTAAAATACAAATTTCGCAAAAACCATTAGAGTAATCAATTCTTATAAAGAGTGCCGTTTTTGTAGTAAATAAGTTACCCAGAATCTCCGAAACCGTGAATTTTTACTAAGCCTATTCGTTTACCTGTAGTCTTTATTTGAGCAGTAGATTTAGCCATGCGAAATTCATTTGTTTATGATAGAAATCATAGGCGACTGGATTACTTTTTGTTTTTTTCAAACGCACTACCATAAGCACTTTTTTTCGTTTTTCTCGAAAACGAATAAAAATAAGAAAATTTTACAAGAGACATAATTTGATCGCTTTTGAATACTCTATCGAATAAAAATTATTTCGTGTCTCTACTATAGACAGCAAAAAAAATTATGTTAATTTTCATAATGGTCATGCGTGTTTCATTCACTTCCGGTATTAGTATTTTCTTGAAATTTTCTCAAAACATTCGACCAATAATACTAACTGACCATGCCAAATCTTATTAAAATCGCATAAGCCGTTTTGAATTTATAATAAAAAAAACGATTTCAAAATTTTAACTTCAAGGCCGCATAGCGCCCAAACTAAGCAACTTTGGACTAAGGTAAGTTTATTTAAATCGGCTTATTTTGGTCTAAGGAATATGTGGTAGGCGTGTGTAAAGACCTTTTACAAACACCTTGTATATTAAGATTTATTTTATATATTTTTTCACGTTCTCTGTAGGTTGATACAGCGATTAAACTAGCATTATTATTATTATTATTAATGATGTTAGGTAATAAAAACGACGAGTAATGAATTTTAAAGTACAATTTATTATATTAAAACATACTAGAAAATACATATATAATTAATAATATAATAAAATGTGCACAAATGATTGGATACTTGACCTATCAAGTTACACAAATTATTAAACATTATTCTTTGATTTAATTCAATTTACTTCAGTTGAAGGCAGCGGCAATTCCATCCACCAATAGGATAAAAGTGTATGTACCAACATTTTAGACTTACAAAATACATAACATATGATTTGGGTGGCTGCTACTCCCATTGGATGCTCTTGGGCGCGATCTTATTGTATCTCTTTTTGATGGGTTCATACCAGCGACGTGTGTCCACGTTCTTCTCCGTGTGGAGCAGATTCTCTCGTTGCCTGGTATGCTGCTGTTTCTCGTAGAAATCTCGAATGACTTTACCGCTGTACTTCAACTGGTACAAATCCCGAACCAAATTCATCACATCCTCAGCGGTTATGACCTTGGCTCCGCTGTCTCTTTTCTCGGCCTGCCTTAATTGCTCAGCCAAGATGGCTGTCTGCTGCATGTGCACGTTTATCAGCTCCTCGTAGCTTTTGATGAGGTTCCTGTCCTTGTTGGCGCCGTAGCTGTTTTCGCTAAAGAATAAAATAATACAATGAATATGTTTCTGTATTTCTTCCTTGTTTACTTACTTCTCTATGAGGTATCTGATGTACTCTTGATAGGTGTCGTTGTACGGCGTGATTGCGTTATGGCTGAGGAAATGGGCAAATCTCGCCATGGCCTTCTGTACGGTGTTTTTCTCATTCTCTAAGGTCAACCTTTTCTCATCTAAATACTTTATCATGGCGGCAATTTTGCTCCTAACTTCTTCTTCCCTCTTGATGTCCGCGTCGATCTTTTTGTCGAGTTCTCGAGACACGTACGGCCTCGTATCGAAGTAGACGTGCATGTGAATGGAGAAACTGTGGTTGCAGTGACGGCAATGGGGATTCGCCCAATCGTTATTCATAGCTTCGCATTGCTTCAATTCCGGTGAACCTATCACTTGCTTCGGCACGTTTTTCAGATAGCAACGTGCGTGACACACCTGTGTGTAGTTGAAGTGCTTCGAGCCTTCGACCTGAGAAATTGGGAGAAAATTACAGGTGAGACGACATTTAATCCTAGTAAAATAGGTATAACAGTTCTGAGTTTTAAGTAGTAGATCTGAAAGTATAGTAAGATCAAAAAGTCTTTAGATCGCCATAGCCGTGGAATCTAAGACCATCTATACAATTATTGACTTCTATTGTACTCGCTAATGACATAAGCACACAACAAAAGATAAAATTTGTTTTAGGCTACTTTAGTGCGCTCTCACCGCCACATCCAGTTTCATTCGATATATGTGACCTAACCATCGAATTCTTTGTACTTTGATCACTCTAACAATATCCTCCCCTCCTACAGCTTCCAAGATTTCCGCATTTGTTTTTCTTCTGTACTCCTGTTCATTTATTCTTGTCGGTCCCATTATTGCCCTCGTTATTCTCCTTTCCTGCACTTGTAAGGCATTTTGATCCTTCTGTGTTAGTGTCATTGTTTTTGCAGCGTATAGATGTTATATTCTCTTGCTTTCTATATTATTTATGTCAACATATGTATCGGGTCTATTGTCGATTTTCCTTATAGTAACACCATATTGGTACTCTCCAAGTACATCTTCCATATCCGATAGTCTCCGCTGCAGAATCTTATTGCAGAAAACATTTTATATGCTGTATTTAGAAGCGTAATACCACGGTAATTTCTACACAGCGCTTTATCCCCTTTTTGTGGATGCCAATTATTTTCCCTTTCTTACATTCACTTAGCATTTCTTCTGCCTCCCATATTTTTTTGATCAGTTTTCAAATGTCTCTTTGCAACTCTTTTTCCTCCATACTTTATTAAATGAACGCTTATACCGTCTGGGCTCGGCGTTTTGTCATTCTTCATACTTGATATTGCATTCGCCACCTCTTCTTCAGTAGGTTCAGGAACCTCTTTCTCTACTGCCCTAACAATAATATCCTGATTACATTGATCTTCTGTTAGTAGTTCTTTCCACATGGCTTTAATATTTTCTTCATTTTCTGCAGCTTTTCCTTGCTTGTTCTTCATACTGGATATCCTGACTTAGTGTGAGATTTTGTGGTTACTTAGCATTTGATAGAATTTTTTCGTATTATCAGATTTTGTTTCTATTTCAATTTCTTTCATTTTGTTTATGATCCTTTCTCCCTTAGCTTTTCTGATATTTTTTTTACTTTGATTTCTTCTTCTTACGTACTGCTCTTAATCTTTTTGGTCATTTGTCTTTATCCATTTTTGCATGGATTATTTTTTTCCCCTACACCTTTCTCACATTCTTCGTTCCACCATCCATTATTCAATTTCTTCAGTTTTGGGCCTAATTGTTGAACAGCTCCGTACCTTATGCAACTCTTGATAGGATCCCAAGTTTCTTCCGCTCCTTCTCGGTGGCCTGTTAGCTGTCTTTTCATTTCAACATATTTTATGTATTTTTCCTTAATATTATCTTCGTTTATCAGTTTTTGTACTTCCCACTTCTGTCTTCTTTCTTCTGATTTATCCAATTTCCCCCAATTTCTGTTTTATAGTAGCAATTAATAGCAAGTGGTCAGAATCAATCAAAATATTGCTTTAAACAAACAATGGTTACTCGAGCAAAATGAGGTCTCGCATTACCTTGCTGAAAGTATTCATTACGAAGCTCATCATCGTGCATGAAAGACTCAAGTATTTGATTGCGATATGATAATATAATATAGGTAGTGACGTTTTCTGGAGTCTTACTTCTCGGATAATTGTTGCCATTTTGTTGGATACTTACCACATGTATTTCTGTGCAATCGCTATGGGTGCAGACTGTTTTCGGGTGGGGTATTTCAATGACTTCTATCCTTATCATGTCGAAGTGCAAGAGATGCTTCAATTCTTCTATGGTCTTGGTTTTGTCGTTCATCTGCCCCTGTTGTCTGTCGATCTTTCTAAGGTTGTCATCGATGTTCTTCGCCACCATAGCCAGCGGTTTGCTCAAGTTGATGATTAGGCGGCGTGCCTCGTTGATTGAGATGGTATCTTGGATCTTGTGTGGTGCGAGGTGTGCTATGTAGAAGAGCATCCTGAAAATGATACGTAAAGAATTAAAATTATTAGAAAATTAAAAATATTTTTAAGGATCTTTTCATAATCATATATACGAGTTCAATTTTTTTTTTTCTAATATTTAGTACCAATCGTTACTGAGATACGGCCCTTAATGAATTACCCGATACAACGGATTAAAACTATGCAGAAATCAGCGAAGGCATTGTAAAGATTGCGATTTCATTATATGTTACAAAAGGCTAAAAGAATCTCACTTCAATGATACGTCAACGGATTTCTCCCAACTTGCGGCGAAGTCTTTCTTCTCGGGTTCCCCAAAGCGGACACCATCCCTGCTTGCGAGAAGAAACCTGAAGGCTTCGTTATCCATGCAGAACACATTCTCTTTGCAGAACGGTATATCGACATTCGAGGTAGCCTTGATGGATTTGAGTATCTCCTTGACCGGCACCAAACTATCCCCGGGTTTATAAAAAGTGCTTCTCGAATTGGTGAAGACGAACACTATATTCCTACTGGCGGTCTTGTCCAGGCGAGACAGCAATTGCTTGATGCAATACTGGAAGAGGACGGTCAATTTGGCGTTGTTCGGCTTCAGCAGTATGCAGAACGCGTGGACGAACTTCAGTTCGGCCAATGCCTCCAGAAGTCTATCGAAGTTCTCCTCGTCTTTGATTATTCCTCTGGTATCGCCTATTCCGGGAGTGTCTATCAACCTGACGTGCCTTTCCTCCATGAGGAATCTATAGCTTCTGGTGGATTGGGTGGACGAGGCTCCGGCAGCATGGCACTCGTTCTCATCGTCACCAAATTTAACTACGCGTTCTTCAAACTCATCGTCGCTAATGGTGAATTTAGAAGCGATTAAACAGCTAATGTTTGGCGAAGTGGTTGCCTCCTCCAGACTGCCGAATTTCAGGTAATTGACGAAGGCGTTGATGAAGGTGGATTTGCCAACGCCCGTTTCCCCAACCAAAACGACATTGATGTCATTTGGGTCTAACACTGGCAGATCTTTAGATGTTTCGGAGATCGCTTGAAAACAGAAAATTGTTTAAAATCTACCTAAAATGCTGTCTAGGGGTCCTGCAATCGTGCGTAAGGCTTCCATAACTCTTTTACGAATCACTTTAGAAATCACATTCATATGCCTGTTTATACTGTATTATAGGGTATAACACAGGAAAATATTTTTAGCAATGACTTCCGATTGCACCGGAAATAGATACCAACTTTGTTATCTTAAATGGAACAGCCGGTATTTTATTGCATTTTTGGATTTCTTGTGAAAATTAAATGGCACTTTGTTAGCCATACATTGGATCTAAGTCGTATGGTTTCTGAATTACACGTTTTTTTTTAAATCTGACATCAGCAGGCACTTCAAAATTTGAAAATATCTCACAAACTGTGATGGTTAGAAAGATGCGGTTTTCAGTTTTCGCTTAAGCATAAAAGACGTGTGCGCTGTCTTTTATTTAAAAAAATGCTGTGTTTAAAATACAGGATGATTAAATAGGGATATGTAATTTTCGAGCTTTAAAATCATGAATACCTTGATTTTTTTTAAATATACAAGCTGTCCCAACAGTTGTAGTGATGAAAAAAAAAATCACAACTAAAGTGGTTAAGGGAAATGTAATGAAAATATTTTTAAATTCCAAAACATGATCGCTAGCGGGCGCAGTTGCCAGGGTTAACAGTAAATTTTAAATTTTATCTGGAAAAAGATCCAGAATTAGCTATAATTTCAAATGCTTTATTTATAAGCCTTACTCAATTATGCACCACTTCGGTTAAACATATTTTGTCATATTTTGAGTTAAAAGTGTAGTAGGCGTCGCCCAATTTTGAAAACGGGAATCTGCTACAACTTCTGCAGTTTTTTAGAATTTAAGAAACTTGGGCTTATTTGAAAGGGCATAGAGCGCTTCTTTAAACGGCACAATTTAATATAATATTAATAAAAAAATATATACGGGGTGTCTCCTCGTTGAGTTGCATAACTTCATAGGGTTATTGCTCATATCAAAAATAACAAAACACTTCTAATCAGCATAGGTCCAATTCTCAACCGTTTTCGAGGTATGGATGGTCAAAAGCGCTGAAACTCACTAGTTACGGTAACTAATTTAGACGAATTATAGACGCATTTGGCTCGAATTTCGGCATGAAATGGGCTAAGGAACGATTAACTGAAATTACAGTCTTACTTCCACAATATTGAGAAGAAATGGTTTTAATGATTTTAATAAACAAACAATACTGTAAACATTTAAAGCTGCTCAAAATGGCAACCCTGGACTGCCAAACACAACTCTCCTCTTTGACTCAGTCCGCCTATCCAGTTGACATTTTCCATATTTCCACGAACTTCCTGAAATGCTCGTTGGATTTTACCTACCAGTTCTTCTTTGGTAGCCGGCTTTTCTTGTCCATAAACGCTGGTCTTAACGTTGTCCCAGAGGAAAAAGTCGAGAGGCGTCAGGTCCGGCGAGCGCGGGGGCCATGCGACAGCTCCATTCCGCCCTATCCAGCGGTTTGGAAACGCAGTGTTCAAAAAGTCGGTTACCACTCTTCCATAGTGTGCCGGACACCCGTCATGGACAAACCACATGCTATTACGGACGTTCAAGGGGATATCTTTAAGAAGAATGGGAAGCTCTTCTTCTAGGAATCTCCAGTAGATATGGCTAGTCAATGTTCCATCAAAGATTTTCGATCCTAGGATAACATTTCCGATGATTCCTCCCCACACATTAACCGAAAATCGGTGCTGAAATCTACTTTCTGACAAAGCATGGGGATTTTCGTCGCCCCAGATGTGCTCGTTATGTGAGTTGTTAATCCCACCACGAGTGAAGGTGGACTCATCAGCGAACAAAGCAATTGGGAGGAGATCCTGGTTCTCTAGGATCCACGAGCAAAATTATTCCCGTTTCACATAGTCGGCAGGTAAGAGATTTTGTACTTGTTGTACGTGGTATGGATGTAGCCCATTTTCACGTAAAGTCCTGTGAAGCGACGCTCTTTTGTGTCCTGTGGTGGCAGCAATTCTTCTTATGCTGGTTCTCCGATTCTCAGAAACTTCATGAAGGACAGCTTCAGTGTGGTTTCTTCGCGCAGGCTCTCGCTCATTTTTTTTTCGGGAAGGATTCTGTTTGCCGGAGCGATATGAAACAGTTTGTAATGGTTGTCCGACAAGGATATCTTCGGTTCGGGTAGCGTTCTGCGTACTCTCTTGCCGCTGCTGAAGCGTTTCCTCCACAATAGCCATACAAAAATATCATGTCGGCGTACTCTTCCTCCGTAAAAAGAGACATTTTTAAATGTTCTGCGAGCGAAATCCAAAACCGACAAAAATACAACAAAACTGCTTACATGACAACTGTCAAAAAGCCTACGTCGAGTGCATTGGATCTAAGTTACCAGTCGAGCCAAATGCGTCCATGATTCATCTAAATTAGTTAGCGTAACTAGTGATTTTCAACGCTTTTGACCACCCATATCTCGAAAACGGTTGAGAATCGGACCTATGCTGACTGGAAGTGTTTTGCTAATTGTGATACAAGGAATAACCCTATGAAGTTATGCAACTCAACGAGACACCCTGTATAATAATATATAATAATATAAACCTATCTTTGTTGGCTATGAAACAAACCACTACTTTTACTTTTCAATGCATAAAATTGCGTCGGTTGTTAACTTAATCTAACTATTTTTTATCTCTTCAAATATACAGATAACAAAATCTGATATAATTTGCGTACAGTAGCAGGATTTAACATGGCATGGAGACAATTATTTATTTGCCAATTGTGAAATTGTGACTTAAGTAAATACGATTTTACTACGCAGTGACCTTTGAAAATTACTGCTTAGCCGCTGAACGATGAATAAATGTCGTTTTCTAGTTTATTTAATAATGTTAATTGCAAGTGTAGTTTTAAAAGAAATTTGCTTTTTCACGCTTAAGCGAAAACTGAAAACCGCATCTTTCTAACTTTCACAGCTTTGGAGATATTTTCAAATTTCGAAAACTGAACTGTATTTTTTTTAAAAAAGAAAACATCATGTAACTCAAAAATCATAACGCGCTAAATCTGGTGGATGCCTAACAAAGTGTCATTTAAATTTAACAAGGAATCCAATAATGCAATAAAATATAAAGTATTCCATTTAAAATAACTAAGTTGGTAGTTACTTCCGGTACAACCGGAAGACCGCCATTACAAAAAATATTTTCCTGAGATAGGTCCTATGATACAGTATAAGTGGGCATATGAATGAAGTTCCTAACTTAATTCGTAAAAGAGCCACGATGATGCACTATTGCAGTACCCTGTATAGTTGCCGTCACGATATTTTAAAATGACTTCACTTCGTACTAATCGGATTATAAGGTTTATAAAACGTTTACAGTATTTGTCTATTGGGGGGTATTCCGATTATTTTAAAAGGGGCTACAGGTGCTGTTTCAAATAATTAAATATTAATAATATAAGAAATATAATTAAATAAAAATTAAACCAATCGATAGTTACTGCCCGAGTAACTCATTACTTTAAATGTAAAGTGCAATATTATAAACTGTACTGCAAATACTGTAAACGATTATCCTTCACAGGTAAGCATAATAGTAAATGTTTATAATTCGATTAGTACGCATTGAGGCAATTTTAAAATATCGTGACGGCGACTATGCATTAGAATCTATATATCACCACGATGCGTTTAATCAGTTTTTGACAAATTTGGATTCTCAATAGGAGCATTCATTCGATTGTGATACTCACATGGCAGCGCTTCCATTAACTGTCCAGTACTACCACTGGCACCAGCGGCTTCAATAGCTAGGGTTGATTTCGACATGGTAGGTCCTAGTAACAAATTACCTTTTGGTAGGGTAATTACTGCGAAAAAAATTATTCCTTTAACTGTAATAACTTAAAATTTTATCTTAAGAACGTTCTTAAACTGGTCTTAACAGTCTCTCAAAAAACGGTTGATTTAGGATGATTTCTTTCAGGAAACTTTGATGAGCATAAACTCGAGAAGCCAATAAACAATTTTGATGACATTTTCCTAGCTTAGAAATCATATCAATACGCTCTTGTTTTGAGTAAATCTTCAGTTTGACTAACAATAAGTAATATAAAAACGATATTCAAATAATAACAATCTAAGCGTTCACAATTACAAAAAAATTCTACTATAGCAAAAAGAGACTTTGCAGACTAAAGTGACAAGTTAAATTGTTGAATTATTTGACATTTCTAAATGCCATAGGCAACTAGATACATGAGAACTTTTATTTAAAAAATCAAAAACGATTATTTGGCGTATTCTGTAAAGACGCGAAGACTAAAAGTACCCCCCCCCCCTCTCCCCTATATCTAGACCAATGACTCCCCCTATATTTTTCTTTTTAAACAAAATATTGCCTATGCCAATCTGGAATAATGCAACTTTATAGACGTGGAAGAATTTTTTACAGCGGTCCAGTAACTTTCAAGTTAAATAAACTTTAAACTAAAAACTTTTTTTTAAATAAATATTGATAGAAAAATAACTTAAATAAGGCGTCCGATAATGGATACGTATTTTATTTCTTATCAGTTATCAAAATAGGAAGATGTATGCAGTCATGCAAAGGGGAAAACCCAGATATGTTTGAATATACAAACACGTAAGCGTTATCTATTTTACCGCAATTCCATAATACTATTTAATAACTGTTTTGTAAATTTACTAACAATAGCCACAGCATCTAATGATATGTATATCTATTTGAAACATTTATTTAATCTAATCGGATTTCCCCACTAAAACGTAGTGAACAAAGCTATTAATAGAATTGACGGAGAGCAGAAACTGGAGCACTCTGGAATTGTTTATTATGGTAAGTATATTTCAATTTGATTTAAGCTTTAACATTTTAACGTGACTCCGAAGTTTCAAGTTCTTGAACAGAACACTGCAACTTTAACATGCAATCAGGTATGTCTCGTAATAGTGGAACATCGAAAACTAAATAATAAAATCAAAAAATTCATCGGCTAACAGATTAAGGGACCACGGCAACAGCACACAATGATAAAGGCTGGTGGTGATGAAGAAAAAAAAAATACCAATATTTTACATCACAAATGTACCGCGCATACATTGCATAGAGTTGCAGAGAAGAATTTCTCAATGTCAACAAATTAATTACTACCGCGAAAAAGGCTTTTGATGCTTTTAATATTGTTTAGTATTATTAGTCAGTTCAAGCCCGGCTGATAGCCCAGTGGCTTGCGCGCTTGGTTATCAGTCGTGAGGTCCAGAGTTCAAATCTCACTCTGGTCAATTACGATAATCGGTATTTTCCGGGGTCGTAATGATGATTAGGAGGGAGATTTGGCTCTGCAGGGGTCCGGTTCGGTTGAAAATTTGGAAACATCACTTCCAACTCGCAGAATTTCTAATAATACGTCCGTTTTAGTATGTGCTGCAGTTGAAATAAATTCGAATATGTCATCTGACACTACTCCCAATGATTTAGACATATCCCGTTCTTCCGTTCAGCGAATACTCAAAGCGAATGGGTATCACAATTTTAAATATAATAAACACCAACAATTATTTCACGGCGACGCATTTAAGCGTATTGTATTTTGTAAAACGTCAAGTGATTTAATTAACCGAGATGCTAATTTGGTAAACAATATTATCTTTACCGATGAATCTTCTTTTCCTTTGGTTAGAAGTCACAATTTATCTGTGATAACATACTGGGCCAAGCAAAACGAGCACAGAAATTTAAGTTCATCTAGTCAGCAACAGCAAAAAGTAAATGTTTGGGGGGCAGGTTTGTTAAACAACCATATTATTGGGCCATTTTTTATCAATGGCAATTTGAACGCAAATGCATATTTAGAATCACTAAACACACACATTCTACCTACTGTACAGCAACTGCCCGACATAAATATGCAAAACATCTATACTTTCAGCAAGATGGTTGCCCTGCGCATAATGCAGTGGCTGTCCGAAACTATTTAAGCGAACAGTTTCCTAACCGGTGGATCGGAACTCATTCTGAAAATATCAAATGGCCGCCACGTTCACCAGATTTATCTCCCGTCGATTTCTTTTACTAGGGTTATTTAAAAGAAATAACTTATGGCAATGAAGACGTTAGACCAGTTAATGTAGAGTAGTTGCGCAATAAAATTGTTCCAACGTCAAACAACAATAGCCCAGAAATGTTGGAGAATGTTAAGCCGGTTTTCCACCAAACGGACTAGTCGAGTTTATGTTTTGTTCGTGTTTTTTAGAACTTGGAAAACAAATACAAAACTGAGACAAATTCAAAACTCCTGTTTCCACCAAGCGAACTACATTTTGTTCTAGTTTTGTTTTTGTTTTCAGTCCATTTCAGTTAGCTGATGGGGAGGTTGTGTTTTTTATTTATATGCAACAAATTAAAATGCCTAGAGATAACGACTTTCTTATTCTTTCTTTTGGATGGTTTATATTGCGGTCATTAGAGGAAAGGTAAGTTTATAAATACCTGTGTTCAATAATTTAATAATAAAAAAAAGTATTACTGCTATTGATTATTTATAATTTTAGGAAAAAAAAGCGACGGCAGCACAGATATGAAATACTTAACAATACTGACAATACTTACTTAGGTTATATCAGGTTATGTCAACGACAAACGAAAAAGAAATGAAAAAAAACACAACTAACAACAACAACTGTTTCCACTAGACAAACATGAGTTCGTAAACTTGTCGAAACCTTTTGATGTTACCGATTTCGTTCGGGACACCAAAAACAAAACAGCAACAGTCGCCTAAAACTAGAGTTCCGAAAAAGTTTGTAAAAAGTTGCGGTTTTGTTTTTTTCGACACGTGTTTTTGTTTTGTTTCTGTTTTGTCCGTTTGGTGGAAAACCGCCTTTAGAATGAATTTCTACAACACATTAAGATATTGTTTAGCCAAGGATGGGGGCATATTTGAACCTTTTGTTTGAAGATTCAATGATATTTAAAAAATTAACGTTTATTTCATCTTATTATTAAGGCTTATTATAGTTTTCTATTTTTTAAATTTATTTATCCAGAATTAATTTTTATTTGTTCTTCATTAAATTTACTATTTCTGTTTGAGGGTTTTGCCCTAAATTCATTAGAATGTCTTTGATTTCCCTGTCATGAACAAACCCTAATTTTATATTTCTTTATTTATTACTATTACGAATAAAATAGTAGCCGAGCTGGTGTTAAAGTTTATTTAATTTATTATTAAGAGTTACTTTTAATATTTCAGTTTTTAAAATTATTTACTCAGAATTAAGTTTTGTTTTTCCTTCGTTAAATTTATTATTTCTTTATGAGGGTTTTGTCCTTCGTTCATTAGAATTACTTTAATTTTCTTGCCATGAGCAAAGACTATTTTTAAGTACATAATAGATACTATAAATTACTGTTTTACGCTTTCATTACACCTTTTGAGTTTATAAGTACGTGTGTCCAAAGCAATACATATTGCAATTTATTCATTTTCATAATAAAAATGCAATACGTTTCACGTGCACACATTTCTGCGTGTAGATTGAATAGCAAAGCAACCGCTGCGCTCGCGCCAGTATTCGTTGTGAGCTATGAGTGGCTATGACGAATGACTGAATGTAGGGGGATATCTACTGCAGTAAGAAGACCGAGCGGGAGACGCACATGCGTGGCATAACCGTTGACTTTGCAAGGATTATGGCTGTATATACGTAAATGCCACAACGTAAACGCCATATTGGATGGGATCATTAATTTATCTTTGCGATGACATCTGTCAAAACGATGACTGTCACTTTTTTTTTAAATCACAGCCTGTATATAGGTATTTTATTTCTAATTCCGAATATACTTTTTACTTTTGGGTAGTGTAACAAATATCTCACTAATTATTTGCGATTAATTACTCCCCTCAAAAAATAATAATTTGCTCACTTAGGTCATAATAAGCGTTAAAGGTCGTTGAAATCACTTATTAAGGAGACTTCAAAAAAATAAAAAAACATACAACGTGTTCAATTTAAAAAAGATCATCCACCTTGTGCTGCACTTATATGAATCACCCTGTATATTTCAAATTTCATTCAGGAAGGCGTACCTTTAAAATTAAAGAGCCACGGATTCGAGTATTTTTAGTGGTGGGCACTATCGATATTTTCAACTATCGATAGTCGGACCAACCATTGATAGTTATCGATAGTCGACTATCGATAACTGTCGATAGTTGACTATCGATAGTTGACTATCGATAACTATCGATAGTTGACTATCGATAACTATCGATAGTCGACTATCGATAACTATCGATAACTCTCGATAGTCGACTATCGATAGTTATACTACTATACTAATGGAAATTGTCTTAACACTAGTATTTTGGTTCATTGTTTCATCATCAAATTCAAATTCAATTTATTGCCATTTGTAAAGAACAATGTATCGTCAATATATACATATATATATAAATATAATAAAAATTTAATAACAATAAATAAATAATAGTGTACTAGATGTGCACATTGACGCACATTGATATTACAAAAGAAGGAATTAGTTCTACTCAATGAGTAGTTGATGATTGATAACACATTCTTTTTTAATTAACAAGACAATATAAAATAACACAAACCTTTAGGCTACTCAGAAAAGAAAAATAAATTAAAACAATGCTTGTCGTGTTTCCATTGAATTTGGGCAAATTTTAATATTTATAAACAAAAATTTAGATATTGTTTAGACTATGACCGTTTTTTGAGGCATTTTAAATATGAACAGAATTGTATTTATTTTATATATTAGAATGTTATTTACTTTTTATTTTTAAATTATATTTATTTTCAATTTTATTTTATTTATTTCAATTGTCATACCCATATTTGCTTTGTGAGAATGTGTTAACGGCAGCATTGAGCATTTACATATATAATCGGTAAGTTAAATAATTTTTTTTTTTAATTTTTAAAATCAAATTTTTGGTGACTAATATATCAGGGATTCAGAAGCCGCTCACTGTAAGTACTTGTCAGAAGACTGCAAAACCAATTGCGCAAATTTTCACATAAATTATACAATATATTACTGTTATGATTGTAACGCAATTAATTATTCTCATTATATTGCTGTCAAATATAATTTATTATGTATCTACACGTTTAGTTATCTTCCCGACTTACATTCACTTACTTTTGGACCATCCATATTATCATCTAAAAGCACTTTTCACGCTATTTTTAGTTATACAAGACAGTTCTCAAAATTACATCTCGCGAAAAAAAAATTGTTAGACACTATCTGTATATCAATAGACGGACCAAGTCTCATTAATTGGCTAATTTTTATCAATACTGAACTAATCCATTTCTAAATGTGCTATAAGGGATTTACATTATTTTACTGTAGAATATTATGTCATCGATAGTTATCGTTAGTCAACTATCGATAATTATCGATAGTCAACTATCGTTAGTTACCGATAGCTCACTATCGATAGTCAACTATCGATAGTTATCGATAGTCAACTATCGATAGTTATCGATAGTCAACTGTCGATAGTCGAAACTATCGATAGTTATCGATAGTCGCTATCGATAGTGCCCACCACTAAGTATTTTCCATAAAACTCTAGGATAACATTAAAAATAATTTTATTGTTTTTATTACTTAAGTGGTCATCACCCTGTATATTATATTATAGGTGTATATTCTCAACGCAGAGTCGCGGAGTTCCATTGGAGAGGTGTCATCTATACTTTGCCAATGGAACTCTGCTTGGATCATATGTATACCAATATAATATTTGGTTATAGTAGTCAGTACGGAAGATGTTGACATATAAATCGTCCCATTGTGAAACATTGCAATTATTTGAATAAGAATTTTGCCTAATATTTCGTGGAGTGCAACAATTCGAATAAAAAGTATTTTGTCGCTTGTATCAATCCTTCTCTTCCGCGTTCTATCAGATAATCACCATATTAATATGTTAATGAAATTTAAAAACACTTACCGTTCTATTTAAGCTGGTGTACGTTTAAGATACTATCACACGACTGCGTCTCTGTTGTAACCTCTGTAAATGCCGCAGCAGACTGTAGTAGACTTGCGCGATTACTCCTTTTCCAGTAAGCTTTTTAAAGCTTGTGAATTCCCATTCTTACTCAGCAACGGAAACGCCAAAGTATTGCGCATGCCATCAGAATTGAATTCTAAGAAATATCGCCGTAATGTAACATTTGGCCACGTATATTTTGTACAATATTCTAATCCAATCAAGTGTTTAATAGTCTAGCATCGTGTGCGGTTGGCATTCGTTTAGACGATATTTCGTACGTTTCTATA
Source organism: Cetonia aurata (assembly GCA_949128085.1). Lineage (NCBI taxonomy): Eukaryota > Metazoa > Arthropoda > Insecta > Coleoptera > Scarabaeidae > Cetonia > Cetonia aurata. The sequence goes on from OX421889.1 coordinate 3,157,054, forward strand.
GTGTATATTACCATTACTGTGTTTGTCTGGTTTGAAGTCGCGCAGTCATCAAAGGTAAGCGTGCTTACACTTACGCTATTATTAAGTATTAAGTATAGTAAAAGAAGCATTGTTAAATTCGACGAAACCCTGGCGGATATAACTGATATACTGATTACTCCCAAGCTGATAACTTTATCAGTAATTTGCTCAGTAGGTATATGTGCACATCTACATATTTTATAATTTTTATTTGGAACAAAAACAAATAATATAAAAATATTAACTGAAAAATAAGTCTTCGTAGTCAAATCGGCTAATAACTAAAAGATATATCTTTATTGTAAGTTATTTGACACACAAGATATCCGATCACTCCGTCCTTAAACAATTTTAAATTAATTCGGGCCAATTGTTTCGGAAATTCGTGGATTTCCATTTTCAACCGAAAACCGAATGAACTTAGAAACGACACTGAATTGTAAAACAAATGTAACCGTTAAATTAAAGAAGAAACGATACTAAATTAAACGTAAACGTTTAGAGTTCAGAACCCATAACATTAACAAATTTATTTATTCCAACGAGTTATTACATTTTTTTTATTATTCTTTTATTTATAGTATATGTAATTTATAAATCTAATTTGTATTTCGCGCTAATTTCATCTCTGTTGGTAACTTTTGGCTCTGGTTTTAGTAACTGTCACCAGTACCACACGTAATAAACGTCAAAATTGCGTCGAAGGTAACCTGGTAAAATATATTCTAAATTCTGATCTGTAAACTGAGTCCGTTTGCTTGTCGTATGTTTTTAAATACAGAAAAACTTCTTTCTACATCACAACTAGTGAGAGGTGCATATTTAAAGTATATTTTAAAATTACTATACATTCCATTGTCTTCGGAACAGACATTTTTTAAGATGTTTAAATCCGGATTACGGTTAAAAACTGTATCAATTTTTTTGCCCAAACGGCCTCCAAAATCTCCGGGAATATTTTTAACTTTATGTAAGGTAGTATTTAGGATTTCGATACCTTCTTCTAGATTTAAACTTTGAGTTTCTAAATATTTTATAGTATTAGTTAATACTTTAAAGTTATTTTTAACTAAATACTATATTGTGGAGACAAATACGGACGCTGAATAAAGAGATATTTTGTGCGACCGCCTTTACTTGACTAATTCCGTATCTAGCGCGCCTAGTCGATCAATAATAATAATAATATATTTTTATTATTTGACACGGAAGTGCATATAATAAGTCATACATTTACAGCTTCAACATTGTATATCGTGCTCCGGCCGCCTATGGCCGAGCTTCGTAACGGTGATGCGATGAATAATAGTCGATGGTGCCTGTGACTATCCGCTCTTTAATATAAATACAAAAACATATGAATAGGCGCTTCGTTCGGATTAACAAACAAAAGTGAACCTTTGTTCCGTCAAGGAATTAGAAAACACTTTATATTTTTAAATTCAACTCATCCAAATCCTTATCTGTCGCATATCGCCACACATGTAAGCAGTCCAAACAACACAAAATATATTTTTTGCGCCTCCGTCCAGAAACACTGATTTTGCATTACTATAAATCGGCCGGAAACTTACCATTCTCTGGCCTAGGCCGGCAAAAAAACCACTATTGGTTGGCAACACTATATTGGAATTACTGACATTTCTGCCATTAATTATAGATTCGATGACAGATGACAGAATTCTCGTTACACAATCTCTTAATTAATTCATATTCATTCCAATTCTATTTTCGGAAGATTTTCAGGTAATAAATGGTTAATAACACACAACCTCTGTAGTATGAGCTGGGGTCTCCATTGTCCTTGTTATTGGTGAATATGTATCAAAACTACCAAGAAAATTAAAACGTCAAAACACTAAGGTACTTTAACCCTGATTTCCAATTCAAAATTCATACGTAATATGTATTGCCAACCTGTAATGTTAACTTCCTAGCGTTAATTTCTTTTATTATTTACAACAAAATTAATATTTGTCGGCTCAAAAAATAGTGTGTAACACGCGGCCAGAAACTCTTTTGCGAGTATTCGCACTTGTAAGACCTCGGCTTCGCCTCGGCCCCACAAACCGTACTCACACTCGCAAAACTATAGTTTCTGGCCTAGTGATACAAATAACTATTTTGCGCCTCCGTCCAGAAACACTGATTTTGCATTACTATAAATCGGCCGGAAACTTAGCATTCTCCGGCCTAGGCCGGCAAAAAGACCACTATTGGTTGGCAACACTATATTGGAATTACTGACATTTCTGCCATTAATTATAGATTCGATGACAGATGACAGAATTCTCGTTACACAATCTCTTAATTAATTCATATTCATTCCATTTCTATTTTCGAAAGATTTTACAGGTAATAAATGGTTAATAACTTTACACACAACCTCTGTAATATGAGCTGGGGTCTCCATTGTCCTTATTATTGATGAATATGTATCAAAACTACCAAGAAAATTAAAACGTCAAAACACTAAGGTATTTTAACCCTGATTTCCCATTCAAAATTCATACGTAATATGTATTGCCAAGCTGTACTGTTAACTCCCTAGTGTTAATTTCATTTATTATTTACAACAAAATTAAGATTTGTCGACGCAAAAAATAGTGTGTAACACACGGCCAGAAACTCTTTTGCGAGTATTCGCACTTGTGAGGCCTCGGTCCAACAAACCGTACTCACACTCGCAAAATTATAGTTTCTGGCCTAGTGATACAAATAACTATTGTATTAGGTTTATTTTACATATTTATAAACTATTCGGCCAAGTGAATTTAAATAAATTGTATTAAATGTAGTTCTCGGAAAAACTAAATGCTATAACCACGAGAAAACTATTCATGTTAGGTATAGGGAACTCTAATATATTTTGAAAGGGAATTATATTCTACGTTCGATAGTATCATCAGATATAGGATGTTCTATTAAGATAAGAAAGTTAATTTACTGCAAAAGTCATCAAACTTAAACAAACAGTTTGTGAACACTCTGTATAACTGTGTGACTAAAATTCCACTTCATTTCATTGCTTTGCCTCTTAGCTGAATGATGAATGTAGGTAGCTGTATTTAATTTTGGATTAGACAGTAAAAATCAAACTTACATTTTGTACTGCAATTTTATAAATTTTAAAATATCTCAAAAACCGATAGTTTTACGAATATAGAGTATTATAGAAATTTGCCCTAATTTGGGCTTGATATTCCAAATATGTTATTATATACAGCATGTTCCATTAAAAAAAAGGTAACTTTGTTATGGATCTTTTTTCTCGAACACTCTGTATAATTGAAAATAATTTTAAATTGTACCTACAAAGGTCTGGCATTCAACTAAATAAAAAGGATTTCAAGAAATCCTATGCTTTACCATATAGAGTCCGCGCCGCCGTATGTGGTGGTATACATATATCAGAAAAACTAATAACGAGTATTGTTAAAGTCGCAGTTAACAATTATGATTGCGTTGCCTTAAATATAAATTACTTTATATTTATTTAAGGCATATTTAATTAAAAACCGTATATGATAAGAAATTGATATGAGAAATTCTGGCGGGCTTCAGGTTGCCACTAGCATATTAATCTAAACTAATGAGAGAGTATGCTAATAAATCATGCACGAATAAGCGTGCGCAAAATAAATATTAATCATACACGTTATAAGTGTAAGCCTTGGTCCACACCAATCATTTTAACTAAGCACGACGTATCTCTGTTGCTTCAAGAGCTTTAGAGGCAAGACTGTCTTTTTAAAATTAGAAATAGGCAAAATAGTTGTTTATACTTGATAAAGGCACTTTCCAGCCATGGTGCGTACAAGATTTTGTCGACCACCGCTCACTGAAAACAATTTTTTCTAATGGGATGTTGCAATAAAGCTAAAACAAACGACGACGCAGTGCTGAAATGAATATTACCGCACACTGTGCTGTAATGAGGTATTAACACACTAGTGGGACTCTTGCCGTATCGCAATATGGGCGATTAATGTGTAAATTAGAAAAAATACTGTAAAAAAACGTGTGCCACAATGACTTGTAATGCTCGTACTTTGAATCACTCGCATTAGATAAACGTCATTGTGACACTTGTGTTTCAAAATACTATACATGCATTTGTATAAGTTCAGAATACATCAACAATATCACTCATATTTGTATGGCAGACTGTTTGACAGCCATTTTGACAACCGAACTCAGAAAGTCTTCAAAAACTTCACAGAAGAGTACGGTAAAGAGACGGAAGTGACGCGTTGGTAGTTCAGTTCGGTATTTACTTATTGCGCTTTACCGTCCATGGACGATAAAGTAACGGAAGTGACGCTTTGACAGTTCAATTCATAGTTCAAATCGGTAAAGTGAAATTTTTATTTCATTTGTCGTTCTTATTCTTTATTCAAATAATCATTTTATTTAAATAATTATTTTAATTCAAATAGCTACGGTTTTTTTGGTAAAGCGTTCACTCATATTTGAATGACAGATTGTTTGACAGCTATTTTGACAATCGAACTCTGAAAGTCTTCAAAATCTTATTTTTATTTATTTCAGTTCGGTATTTACTTATTGCACTTTGCCGTCCATGGACGATACAGTAACGGAGGTGACGCTTTGACAGTTCAATTCATAGTTCAAATGGGTAAAGTGGCGCTTTCTATCCTCGAATGAGTGTAGTAAGGTTGTACATTGTCAAATGGCTTTTAGTTTGAGACGAAATTGAATTGTACTTGAGTTATTTGGTTACGAAAAGCGTTTTTTACAAATTCTACTAGGAAAATATGTGTATTTCTATATTTATTAACATTGTTACAAACGTTTTCTAAGTAAAAATTTCTATGCAAACAACAGTAGATATTTGCACAATGATGTTTTCACAACCTAAAATCGCACAAAAAGTACACTTTGCACGTATTTACCCAATAGAATAGCTGTGCTTATTGGCATGTGCACGCACTGTTTACGCCATCAGAACGATGAGCGATTCTAGAGTTTAGTTAAGCCGGGAATGCTTGATAGATTAATCGATTAGGGTTCTATTAAAAAATAACCTTAGGAAAAGTTTTTGTCTTTTTTTTTTATTCCCTGTATTTGGGTATCTCATTGTCAATTTCTCTTTCAAGACAACCAACATGTCTGGCGTAAATATCTTACTTTTGGGTGAAACTGGAGTGGGTAAGACCACTTTAGTCAACAGTCTCTTTAACTACGTTACGTATGAAACGTTTGCCGACGCCAAAAAGAATTTCATCCAAGCAACACCTACCCAGTTCAAACTGACACTCCCCAATGGCCAAACTAAATCGGTTTCCACGGGAATCGATCGTAACGAATGCTATGTTGACGGAGTTTCATCAACTCAAGCGCCAAAAGCTCACCAGCTCCAATATAATGATAAAACGATCAGTATCATAGATACTCCAGGTTTGGGCGATACCAGAGGTTTACCTTACGACGAAAGGAATGCCAACACCGTCATTAATTATCTCGACAATAAGAAATATTTGCACGGCATCTGTGTGCTGCTGAAGTCCACGGATATCAGATGTAACGCCAGCTTCAATTTCTGCATACAGAAGGTGCTCTCTCAGTTGAACCGAGACGTCTTGAGTAACGTGGTTTTCGTCTTCACGAACACCCGCTGCAATAGATATAAAGCTGACGATGCAAAAGATTCATTAAAAGCTGCCTTACTAGACGCTGGATCCCCATTAATCGTAAAAGATAAGGATATCTTTTGTCTCGACAATGAGGCGTTCAGATACTTAGCTGCTAGTTTGCAACATGAAAAATTACCAGAGGAAGAGGAGGAAGCATACCAGAATAGCTGGAGCAAGTCTTCTTTAGAATCTAAGAGGTACAGTATCTTTTCTCTGAAGTTGGAAAAAAAATCACAACTCTCTGCCCTTCTTATAGATTGTTGGATCATATGCTGAACTTACCTTTGTCTCATACGAAGATAATAGTCACTCTGAGAGACACTAATATGATTATAGCATCATTAGCCCAGCCATTAATAAAAATCATGGTCGAACATCAAAAATCCTTGGATAAGATCGAGGAACATAGGAAGGCTATCGAGAACCATCAAGGCTCAATCGAGGAATTAAAAACGAGATTACAAGTGCCAGTAATTCAATATAAAACCACTAAGGTAAGCCGAATAATTGTTTGGATTTTTAATCTTTCGTTTTCATCATAACGTAAAATTTAGAAGCTACTTCCAATTACTAACTGATTAGTCAGAATAGGAAATTGCTTGAAATAGACTGTATTATATCCTTTGGTATGTATCCCAGTGCGAGACATCCCTTGGGTAACATACTAAGTTTTTGCAATAAAAGTTTCGGAGCCTTTTGTAATATAATTGGATAAATGCCATTCGATTCTGGCGATGTATATGGTTTGGATCAGTTGGTTACCACTTTTTACGTTTTTCTTACTTTCGATTTTTAGAAAACCATCATCGACAAAACGTCAGGGCATAGAGCTAACGTAGGATTTTCTCTGGTTGAATTTTTACTTGGTAAAGCCAAATACGACTACGAAAAAGCAAAAGCTACACACGTCGAAATGGTGACAGAACCATACGAAATCAAACAGGAAGATGCCTCAGTCAAAGCAGACCTCCTTGAAGAATCTGACAAGCTGAAACAGGTCAAGAAAACTCTAGAAGACTTGCAGCAGATGCAAAAGGACTTCTCTGAGGAGGTGGAGATCATTGTGGATGCTGCAGTTAAATTTATAAAATACCTGAAGGAAAATCAAGCTCTTGAAATCGAAGATTACTTTCAAGATTTCATAAACGCGTCTTTGAAGGAGTAAGCAGATTTTATCTATCTTCACAGATTTCTAACTTCGTTCTTCTTCGTTTTCAGGGAAAAGCGAAACGGTGGAGCAGCTGGTTTTATCGCTAATTTGGAAAATCTGGTGGTAGAATATAATCGCAAAATGGGCAAGTTATCCAACGTAACTGAGGATGAGGTTGAAGGTGCAATCTATAATCTACTGGGTTTGAAACGTTCCAGTGCTGTTTTCAGAAGAATATATCTTGAAATCAAAAATTTGTTAAATTAGAATGTCTTGGTAGACACATCAAATATAATTTTGATACTAAATCCTGATGCGGAAGTAATTTTTTACGTACTGAATGAAAGTTTGCGTTTAATATAAGAGAACGCACCTTAAATGACGTTTCTGCAATAAAGACATATTCTGAAACATCATATTTCGTTTTAATTTTTGTAATATATCCTAGTCTCTCATTTTCTATAATAGTTAAATTGTAATATGAATTGTAATGTGTGAAAAAAAAAATGTCTCAAAATTGCAGAGACATGTGACTCAAAAGTTAAACTTGATATATTTGTAATCATTTAATTTTATTTTTTATTTTGAATGTGTAACGCCTAAAAGAAAAGGGTGTGTTGGAAACTATACATTCTTTTAATTGTTATTATTATTATGGTTGGACAACCTGCAGACGTTGCCATGCACTGTTTTTCCGGCTTCATTCTTCATCCGAGCATAGGAGATGGTGCACTCTTCTCGAACTAACGGTATCGAAGGCGTCGTTGATTTAGTCGTTTAGTCCTTCTTACATATTGTACTGCCCGTATACCTCCATCCTTGTCTTGCTTTTAAATTTGAACAAACGATGCATACATCATCTGCGTACGCATATATTTCTCCGTGGATCGTCAAATTAAAGATGTCATTTGTATAGGCTATGTACAATATCGGTGGTATATTCCCTCCTTGGGGGATTCCATATTCTGCTTGTAGATGTAGACTTTCTACTTTGTTGACTATTTTTGTTTGTTCTCTATTTGATAAATATGTTTTTATTAAGTTTCTATTTGCGTTCTTTATCCCCAGAGCATCAATTTTTTCAACTAATTTCGTTTTAGAGATAGTGTCAAACGCTTTTTTCATATCTAGAAATAGTACTACTACCGTCTTGTTTTTCTCTGTTTCATTTTTTATTTTATTTATTAAGTCAATTGTAGCAGATATGGTTCCCGATTTTTTTTAAAAAGGATATTGATTTTTATGTATGATGTTATTACATGATAGATATTCACTTAGTTGTATTTGTATGCTTTTTTCTAATTTCTTTAGTTTAATGTGGAAAGTAGACACATTGGGCGATAATTTTCTATATTTGTCTTGTTGCCTTTTTTATGGATAGGAATGATTATTGTTCGTTTTAAGGAGTCAGGGTAATGTCCACTTTTTATAATGTTGTTGGTTAATTTTACCAATTGGTGCTAATTTATTTCTGTTTTGTTTTAATATCTTTGTAGTTATTTTGTCATATCCTGGTGCAGTATTGTTTTTTAATTGTAGGCTTATTTTGTGAACGATTTCCTCTGATACTTCCTCGAATTGCAATTGCGTTTTTACATTGTCGGTTTTGGTTGTGACGGGTAATTTATTTGAATTTGCAATTTGTTTTTCTGCTAGAATCTTGCCTATGTTTACGAAATATTTGTTGATTTCGTCTGCTATTTCTTTTGGCTCCGCCGTTATGGTTTCATTATCCCTCTCTATTTCATATATTTCTCGATTTTCTTTCTTTCTGCTATTCAGTTCTGTAGTAATTACGTTCGTTCCATGTTTTAGTTGTGTCTGGTTTGTATTTCTGGAACTTTCTGTGATTTTAGTTTACAGTAGGTACTTTATAATTCATTCGCGAGCCGGATTTATAATTTAACGACAATCGAAAATAAGATTTGCTAACGAATCAAAAACAAAATTCGCTCACGAGCGAATCATATTTTTATCTTTTTTCTTAACACTTACGTTCATTGATTGCAGCAGGGTTGAACAAAATTTATTCAGATTAATAATGATAATGAATGGACAACTTTCTTATTCTTAATCAGAAATAATAGATAATCTCTTTTTTTTTTTTATTCAATTTTATTCAAATAATTATTTTAATTCAAATAGCTACGGTTTTTATGGTGAAACGTTGATAGAATTTGCTTCCTGAGGAGCAATACAGCTGAGCAATTATTCAAGGTAACTTCAGGGACATATTCTCTCATAGAGAGCTGCACTTTCTGCGAGAAATATTATTTTTATCAAGATCAAGAGAGAGAATAAAGAAGGATGCACATACGATACGGTTTATCTTATTTAATTATTTTTTACTCAACCGCTTAAGTATGTGATGTGCACATTTAAAAGTGGAATTCCCAAAACTGAAGTAGGCACTTGAACATCTCACTAAACATATTGACAGAGCAAATTAATGATAAAGTTCCGAGAATTCAAATAATCTATTTATATCAAGGAAGTGGCGGTTTTTATGCCGCGAAAAAGCTTAGGGAGTGCCGGCAACACGCACCAAGGTCGTTAACACAGTCACTGGGATGACTGGAGCGTAATCAGTAAAGCGGGCAACTTTCCGTGCGCTTCCCAGGCGGGGATACGCAGGAGTATTTCGGCTGCGAATTATTCGAAATTTCTGTTCGAAGCGCGAATATAATGTCACAGATACGTTAATTGAGAAGAAGACCATTATCAAACGCAATGAATAAGTTTATTAAGTCACCTTCTTTAAATGTATCAAATTACAAGGTATGAGCGAAAGTAACAAATCCCCACTGACAATGCTAAAACTGATGCGCTTGTCCCACTTAGATTCCTGCAGGAATCATACTTAATTTATTTAAAAGTTTATTTCTGAAAACAAAATATAACATAAAAAGTTGAAATAAAAAAAAATAAAGATCAAAATTAAAAATACCAAAAAAGAGTAATGGGGGAATACCATAGAGATGATAGAGTGCTGATATTGAACTCAAAACTGCCATCAATTGAAATGCGCCATATTGGAACACAAACGTCATCAATGACGTCGATACCATGGCGGATATCCAAATAAATAAAGTTAAGGATATCAATAAATTTTAATAGCACTTGCAATTTGTAATGATAATTAGTAGCATATGTTACATTTTATCCTATGTATTTTATACGGCACTGTTTTTTTTTTGTTAAAGTTGTCGGCAACTTAGAACTATATACAGTTTCTAAACTTACGATGAACTGGTAACATATACTTCATTCGTTCTTAGGTTTGATTGATTAATTAATTAATTTTTGGATTTAGCTGCGCGCCATGTCCATCAACACACTTTCAAGAAACTCATTCATTCAAAAAGGATAGTCACATCGGGTCACTCGCTTCTTGCCCAGGGGTTCATCAGGGCGTTAACAAAAACAAACAAAACTAGAACCACGGTTCACAGGTATGCCCACAAAGGGTTAGAACAGAGGATTACAGATACATACTCATCTTGCACTCTCTACACTCTTACGTTACATTCTATTAAGAACTTATAAAGTTCGCGGAAAACCTCAATTTTTAGTGATCCTAACAAAGACAAATAATTAAAAGGATTTACCACCAGTTTCGATAGATTTTGCAGGAATCTCCGTCTCTTGTTACTATATTTTTCGCAGATTAATATAATATGCTCTAGGGTCTCAATCTCCCCGCAATCGCAAATGTCAGTGTCTTTCAAGTGTATTTTTTTAAAATAACTGTTGCATAAGCCGTGATTGCAACGAAGTCTACTTATAACTTTAACGAAATTCTTTGAGTAAGTTTCTTGAAACCAGGTTTTACTTGGAAGCTCAGGTTGTATGTGTTCGTAGAATTTTCCAGCTTTGATCTCTGAATACTCTTTTTGGAATTCCTGGTGATTAGATCTGAACACTAATTTACAAATATCACTGGGCAATAAAAAATGATCTAAAACCTCTGTACAATCACATCCCAGCTTTGCAGTTTCATCAGCTATTTCATTTCCTTCAATCCCTGAGTGACCTTTAACCCATAAAAATTCTACATCGACTCTAAGTTTACTAGACTCTATAAAAATTTGTGCTATAAGAGGATTAATTGCAGATGATATGTTCATGGATTTTATATTTTCTACTGCGCTCTTGCTGTCTGTTACAATCAAAATTCGTTGTTGAATATTTAATCGGTTTACGTACTTTAGTGACTCATAAATAGCAATTAATTCTGCACCATAGACGGTCATTACAGGTTTCAGTTTGTGACATTTTTTAAAGTTCTTTTGCGGATCATAGAATGCATATGCAAAGTTCCCGTTTTTACTTGACCCCATAACGTATGAATCATTCCATTTATCCTTTAGCAGACTGTTGAATTCATTGTTATTAGGAGATGATTTAGAGCACATAATAAGTTGATCATAAAACCAGCATTTGATGGGCGAATAGAAGTACTTGTATGGAATATCAAAGATGTCACACTTTATATTTTGCGGATTTATTTTCATTGAGTATAACTGATAATACGAAGATACCAAAACAGGAGACTTTTTGTTTATCCAATATTTTGAAGTTGAATCCAGGATAAAAAAATTATGTATTCTATTAAGAATATCATCTTTTCGGAATGAGCACTTTGCCAAGTAGTTTGATTCTAACATTTTTCTTCTAAGATGTAAAGGAAGTTCACATGTTTCAGCCAGCACTACTTTGATCGGTGAGCTACGGAGATAACCCATACACATTCGAAGACTTTTGTTGTGTACAACATCAATTTTCTTTAATAAGGAATTACTAGCGTTTGCATAAATAACTGAACAGTAATCAAACATTGATCTGATAGTTGATCTATAGAAAAGAAGTGAGACAGATGGATCCGCGCCCCATTTAGTGTCAGATATCATTCTTAAAAGATTTAAAGACTTTTCGGATTTACTTACGAGATTATCTATGTGTTTATGCCATCTAAGTTTACTATCCAAAAATACTCCTAAAAATTTATGATCTGGTTTGTGAGATAATATAATGTCTGCTAGCTTGATTCGATTAGGTAAAGGATACATACTTCTGGTAAAGGTTGTAATACTTGTTTTTTCCGATGAAATTGTCAGACCTTTTAAATTCAAGTAAGTTATCAGTTGGTTTAGGCCATTACTTAAATGGAAGTAAATACTATCTAACGAGCAATTGCTGACATAAAGGCATATATCATCTGCATATTGGACTATCTTGATATTTTGATTTAAATTCTGTTCAAGATCATGGACATATAAATTGTATAGGAGGGGGCTTAGAATTCCTCCTTGTGGTAAACCCAAACTTGTTGTTTGTGGACCAATAATTTCATTATTGACATAAAGAAATATTCTACGATTTGTATACATTTTACTTAATATAGATAAAATCTTTTCCGGTATCCCTACTTTTTCCATAGAGTTCATAAGTAAATGAAGATTAACATTGTCATAGGCACCTTTAACATCTATAAATGCAGCAGCAAGAGACTTATTATTTGTAAAAGACTTTTGAATATCTGTTACTAGTGTAACAACAGCATCCACTGTGGAATAATTTTTTCTAAAACCAAATTGAGATTTACCCAAAAAATTGTTGGATTCCAACCAATATTCCAATCTATGCTTTAAAAGTTTTTCAAAAATTTTCACAACGCAAGAAGACATCGCAATTGGTCTGTAAGAGGCATCGCAATGTGGCTGTTTATTCGGTTTTAAAATTGGTATCACTTTATAGTCTTTCCATTCCTCAGGGATGGTTTCTTCAAGTAAGATATTGTTGAAAATTTGTAAGAGATGTTGTTTGCTCGTTAATGGAAGGCGCTGTAGCATTACATAATATATTCCATCTAACCCGGGGGAAGAATTCTTCTTTACCGTTTTAAGGGCCGTCATTAGTTCGTTCAGATGAAAAGGACTATTAAAAAAGTGATCTGCGTTTCTACTGCAATTTTTGAATCTAAAAGGTTCAGATACTGAAGGAGGGGTTAATTTATCTAAAAAACTATTACACCATTCCCCATATAGTAACGGCTGTCTGTTTCCATTCGTACCATATTTAATTTTCCTTATTTCACTCCAAATTTCTGTGATTGGTTTATCTTTATTTAAATTCAAGCAGAAATTGACCCATGATAAACGTTTGCTTTTAAGAATGACTCTTTTAGCGATAGCTGCTTTTTCTTTATATTTATTAAATTTTTCTAGAGTAGGTGATCGATAGTATTCTGCAAGTGCCGTTTTTCGGTTTGTAATAGCTATTTTACAGTCATTATTCCACCAGGACTTTTTGAAAACAGGATTTTTATTTTTATTGTTGTATGTAGGTATAGAATTGTTAATGGCTTTATTTAAATTTTGTGTGAAACTATTATAAGAGTAATCGTTTTGATTAATACATTTTAATGTATAAACATTCATGAGGTCTTCAAACTTACTCCAATTTGCTCTTTTTAAATTCAACTTATTAGCTAAAGTACAAGGACTTCTATTTACATTGATTTCTAACTTCATATGTATAACCAAATGATCAGAACCTAACGTGTCCTCTAAAGTTTGCCATGTGATAGAAGTTGCTATATCTGCAGTACACAACGTGATATCTATAGCTGTTTTATCATTGCCTGGGCGAGGCACCAAGGTATGAGAACCATCGTTAAGAAAAACTAAGCCGCAATCTTCAATAGCGTCTAACAGACTTTGGCCACCCACATCAGAAAAGTTGTTACCCCATGCTGCATGGTGTACATTAAAATCCCCGCCGATTATACATGGTTTTTTAGCGCTTTGAAAAAATTTGTACCAGTCTTGTTGTGATACATTACTATTTGGTTTTACATATAGTGAGTAGAAGTGTATCGGCAGATTAGGTTTTAGAAAAAGAGAAACAGAGACACACATTAAATTATTAAATTCATAGAAATCTGAATTTTGAGCATATGACAGAGATTTGTGTGCTAAAATACAAACTCCCCCGTATCCATCATCTCGATCTAGTCTAAATATATTATAATAATTAAAATTAATGATTGTTGAGGCCTTAAGCCACGTCTTTAATCATACCAATCTTTATATTATTCTCAAAAATAAAGTGTTCTAAACTCACATTTTTATTAAGATTTGAATTTAAAATATTTAATACATCAGTGGTTATTTTTGTTGATAAAAGAATGTTTTTTGTTTTATCGAAATATAAAGGATTATTAGCATTGTTTAGACAAACTCCGTTACCTCTATCATCTGCAGGAGATGCTATGAGATTTTGATACTCTCTAAAATTAAAATTTGGCTCTGGTATGCTTGTTTGACGTTTACGCTTTGTTCGAATGTCACCCACAACCGGAAAATGCCTGTGATCAACGACATAAGGGTCTGTTGCCACAACATTAGAAAAAGACGATTCCTGTTTATTTCTTGCATCCCTATATGATATATTTTCCTTCGCCATGATAACTTTTATGTCTTTTTGTTTCTTATATTCCGAACATTGTTTGTGATCCGTAGCTACATGAGCTCCCTTACAAAATATACACTCTATTGGCTTGAAAGTTTGGCACAGATCAGACTTGTGATTTTCACCACATTTATTACACCTTATTTTTGATTTGCACTGCTTACTGACATGACCGTAGCGAAGACAATTAAAGCATTGTACAACTTTTTGTACATATGGTTCCACGGGACACACGACTTTGCAAATAGATACAAATGGCGGTAGATTTTGCCCTTTAAATGTGACCATAATACTAGTGGTAGGCTGATATTGAAACTCTTCCCCATTTTTAACGCGTCTTGTAAATCTTTTAATTGATAAAATTTGCCATGAATCATTAAACATAGGTGCAATCAGTTCAGTTAATTCTAGTTCTGTTAAGGAGATATCAACATCTTTAATTACACCTATTCTACGTACCATGAATTGCGGAATATAGGCAGAAATTTCCTTTTCTCGTAGAATAGGAGAATCTAACAGGCGATTTGCTGACAAAGGCGAGTTTAACGTGATCTTAATTCTATTCTTACCTGATTTTTCGATGGATTTTATATTTTGATTAATTTCTTTATGACTTACTGAGATGATTTTTCCAATTGACATTGGATGCAAATTCCCTATATTTTCTTTTCCTTCTAGAAATACGTGAAATGGACCCCCATCCGTTATATCATATTTATTAATTACTGTAGTTTGTTTTTCAACTATCTTCGTATTCATATTCTCTAATGTATTTTTCGTTGTATTTGTTGTGTTCTTCTGTTTAGGTACACTTTTAGTTATATTTCTTGCATTCGAACTTTTTAGCTCTTCTTTTTTTGAATGTATTTTCGATACGTTGCTTGCCTGTTCGCATTCCATATACTCAGAATTATCTGACAAAATTGGATTATGTAAAACATTTAGCGCTGATCTAATATCACCAGCAATATCCCCATCACTTATTTTATCGGGCGGTTCCCGATCCGCCCGCGTAAACATGTTTTTTCCCACCAAAAACTTCGAAAATATCGCACCGCAAAGAGAAACAACTTCACTCGTCAACACGACAAATCGAACTCCCTTCTCAGGTTTAATAAGAGAGAAAAGAAAAAATTTCTTTCAATGCCATATAAAAATACGTAGGAAAAATCTAATACAAGTTTCATGAGATCTTCACGACTTGTCATAACAATCCAACATTGTATGTTGTCTTTAGGAGTAAATAATATACTACAGTAGTTGTTGAATAATTTATTGATGATTAAATAATATTAGTTTACTTAATTCCTTCCTTATTGATTTTCCTTGTATTGCTTCTTTGCTAAATTATGAAATCTAATTTTGCTACAAGACGATATTATGGTTTTACTTAAAATTGAAACATGAGTTTCTTCCACAGGTGACATATCTAACAAATGATGGGATAAACTAGAAAAATGTTTTAGGGGAACATGACTTGATAGTAAATAAACGAAAATCGTTAAGAAGTTTTCTTCTTGTGGAATCTTGTTTCCTGTCAAGACCATTACTTTCCGAATTTGTTTTTCGGGGAACTGGCAAATATATCGTACCTCCGTTGCTGGGCAGATTAATTTACCTAAGAAATAATAAAGAAAATTTAAAGAAATATATATGTTATACATCATTTATTTACCTCTACCCTTTGTTTTTGGGAATATCAAGTGATTCTAAATAAAAATATACTTTTTTAAATTTTCTTTGTCCGAATTAAATGTTGGAATAACTCCCTATTTAATCCCGTTCTATCAAAATCCTTTTCGAAGAAATGTAGTGAACAAACATATGCACGCTTACTTTTGCAGGGATTTATGTTACAGTAATCCACACAACGTTAGGGCATTCTACAAAAAATTATTTCACATAGAAACACTAAGTATTATCATAATTTCAGAATATTTTTAAGCTATGGCATTATTCTGCAACTTACATATGAAAAGTTAGTTCTCCGTCATCTTTGTAACTATTGCTTTTGCAGGATTTTACACCACACGATGGCATCACTTTTCTTTAGGAAAAGCTACCTGGATTAATTGTCATATAAGCCCAATTGTTAATGCCATAATATGCATACTTACACCACAGCCTTACACGTAAAACAAAAATATCGGGTGAATAATATATAATATTCGAAACAGTCCGTGAAAGAATAAAGCAAAGAAAGTAAATAAAACAATCAAACTGCAAGGTTAGGTAACATCAGTAACACTTGTCAACTTGCAAAAAACTTAACGTGACTTAACGCAAATACTTCCTAAAGAAAACTAACGTAAGCATGACGCTACATGAAACATGACGCATATAATGACGTCTGTGTTCCAAGATGTCTTTTAGTCTTTTGATGGTGCGCCGTAGCGATGCGCATACGGTTCATTGGCAGTCTATCAGGTCCGTAGGAAATACAGCAATATAAACACTAAAAGAACGTTGTGCAATGAATGAACACTTACAGAAAATTGGAATACCCATTGCAGACTATACAGAAGTATATATCATGGGTTGTGTTCTCTTCAATTAAAATATTTTTAGATTTCTAGCGCTTCCGGTTATACCGGAAGTCGCCATCTACTTTGTTATTTTTAATTGAACACACTGTATATTTTTACATATTTGGATTTACCTATTTTAAGCTTTATAAATACCTTTCCTTTTTGCAATTTGATTCGGCCGTTTTGTAGTTATTCGATTTTTTCCGAAGAGAACATTGTGGGACATTACTTTACTATGGCACGTTAACTTTTCGAAATTTTGAAGTACCGCAACTTAATTTTTTCAAATGGTACACAACTCATCGATACTAATCCAGTATACCATGGAAAATAAGCGTTCTCAAAGATTTATTGTCCACGAACGAACCATGTTTTAGCGCTGTATATTCTTCAACAGAAAAAAAAATGGATAGCAATTGTGCCATTCCAAAATCACCTGAAGCTACCGAGGGTCCTATTGCGGGCGGTAATCCTGGACAATCGACGCAAATGTTACCGGGTGAGTGATAAGAAATTCAACAAAAAATACTTGGTCTAATTCTAAGAAATAGTTATATATTATATTTTAATAGATTCGGCGTTTACTTGATGTAAATCCATATGGTTACGACCCTAATATAATAGATCAATTAATTTTGAAAAAGATTCGAACTAAAACAATACAAGAAATATACCCGATTACAAAAGATAATAAGAACAACAACTACAAAACATTAACTTATTTAGGTAAAGAAACCAATATATTAGAAAGATTTTTAAAAAAACAAAATATTAAAATTGCATATAAAACTAATAACAAGTTAGGGAGGTTCATAAAAAACAATAAAGATAAAACGACGCGTTTTTGTAAGTCGGGAGTCTATAAATTAACATGCGGCACATGTACAAAAACATACATTGGTCAGAGTGGACGTTCTTTCAAAAAACGTATTTCAGAGCATTTGTACTCATTTAAATATAAAAAAAAAAATGATTCGTCGTATTCCAATCATTTAATTAAAGAAAACCATAGTTTTAATAATAATTTTAAAATTCTTCATGTAGAAAACAAGAGTAAAAAATTAGATTTATTAGAAGCAGTTGAAATTAATAAACTTAAATTTTCAGATGATTTACTTAATGATAAATTAGACCTTAATCATTCTCCATTATTAAATTTATTCCTCTTATAGACTTCAAATGTAAATGTTTTTAAATTTGTTATTACCAGTTTTGATTTTAATTATGTTTGTGTAGAGCCAAAAACCGTAGGCACATTTTTTAAATACTGATGTTTTGTAACGGTTGTTTGTAAAAATAGGAGGCTGTGCGCATGTGTAGTTTTAGTTTATAGTATTGTATATTTTCTGACGAAGCCGTTGTACGGCGAAACAGCTGTCATTTTAACATCCGACTAATAAAGTGTAAATCTCACAAATTTTGTGTTATTATTTATATATTATAGTATATACATAAATCTTCATCAAAATGCTTATTTATCTTCCAGCGCTAGATCCGCATGACATCAACATCGTCCTGATGGGGGAAACAGGCGTCGGCAAGTCTACTTTTATCAACGGCATCGTCAATTACCTGAAATTCTCTAGTCTCGCAGAAGCAACCGCTTCCCCTATCCTCCATTACTTGATCCCCGCCAAATTCACCACCACTGACGACACTTTCCCAAAAGAAAGAGTGGTCGCCTTGGGACATGACGAAAACGAATGCCAGATCCGTGGCCAATCTGCCACGCAATCTATCAGAAGCTACAGATTCTTGATGGAGGATCGGAACATCAGATTGATAGATACCCCCGGAGTAGGCGATACCAAAGGCATAAGCGAGGACGAGGAAAAATGCGACAGTGTCATCGATGAACTGGCGGAGCTGAAATCCGTACACGCCTTCTGCATACTACTACTGCCGAACTGTAATAGACTAAGCGCCAACTTCATATACTGCATAAAACAATTGCTATGCCGTCTGGGGAAGAGCGCCAGCGAGAACATGGTATTCGCCTTTACCCATTCCAGGGGCACTTTCTTCAGGGGCGGGGACGGTCTAGTCCCCATCCAGGAAGTACTCAAATCGGTGAAAGAGACCTCGAAGGTCGACATACCGTTCAACGAAAACAACATCTTCTACGTGGACAATGAAGGGTTTAGGTTCCTCCTGGAGAGGAAGGTAGCCAATATCAAGCATGCAGAAGACGAGGAGAGAGTTTACGCTAACAGTTGGCGAACATCCGTCGACGTGTCGTTTAAGTAAGATATCTAATAAATTAATTCTCCAATTTGTGACGACAATCTTATCATTTACATAACACAAAATCGGCAATAATCCACAGCGTCTGTATAGCACCAATTCGCTAATTACTAATCACCAGTCTGCGGAAAAGACGTATCCCCTATCAGGTGTGATTCGCTCGCATCGGCAATGCACAGTCGATCAGCTCACACAATCATATACAGGGTTAGTAAAAAGTCCCGGAACGGTCGAATAACTTTGTTATTTGAAAATTATGATTTCTGAAATTTGGTATGGGGGTATAGTTAATATAAATGCATTTTATGCAATACAGTTAATATTTTTTTCACTTCCGGTTTAATCGGCAATACGTCCAACTTTTTTTTTTTAAATGGAACGCCCAGATTTTTTTAACACTTTTGAATGCAAAATAAAAAACTACGTTCAGGAAGTATTAAGATGTTTATTTTTATTCACAAGAAAACAGTTAAAAAATTAAAAAAGTGTCCTAATACAAAAAAATCAAGATACCTGTCTATTCAGGTTGCGATTACAATAATTGTTCCAAATGCTCTCCATTTACAATTTGACAAAAATGTAAACGGTCAGTAAAATTTCTTATTGAATTTTGTATTTGTTCTGGAGTGATGCGATTGGCTTCTTGAACTATTCTCTCTTCCAATTGTTCAAGATTATGGGGACGATTTTTGTACACTTGACATTTCATGTGACCCCAAAAGAAAAAATCTAATGGCGAGAGATCTGGCGAACGTGCTGGCCATTCGATTGCTCCTCTACGTCCGATCCAACGTCCCGGAAAAATTTCATTCAAATAATCGCGGACATTATGGGCAAAATGGGGGGGAGCTCCATCTTGTTGAAACCAAAAATGTGCATTAAGGTGATCACCTATGTTTGCATTTGGAAAGAGGGCCGCAAGTGCTGGAACAACCTCATTTCGCAATAAATTTAAGTAGACGTTGCCAGTTAAATTTCCTCTTATAAAAAATGGTCCTATGATGTTGTTTCCAACAAGACCAGCCCAGACATTCACCTTTTGAGGACGCTGTGTATGGACTTTTTCAATCCAATGCGGATTTTCAATTGACCAGTAGCGACAATTATGTCTGTTCACAGTGCCGTTGAGACAAAACGTTGCCTCATCTGAAAAAATGATGTGATCTAAAACATTAGGCTGCTGCTCGATCAATTCCGTCATTGTTTCGCAAAATTGTAGTCTACGATCTGGATCATCTTCAGTTAACTCATGGACGGGATACATTTTATAGATTTTCATTCTTGCTGATTTAAGAATCGAATGAGCAGATTTTTGAGAGATCTCATGAATTTGACCTAATTCTGTGATGATTTTCTTCCACTGTAAGTAACACATTCAAACTAGTTTCTTCATCTGTTGCTGTTAATGGACGTCCCCTTCTAGGTAAATCCTTCACCTGACGAAAGACTTCAAACTTTTGAATTGTTCGGCATAGCGTACTTTTACTAATGTGACGATCGGGATAAACAGTATTAAACAAAATACGAACCTCTTCAAAAGAACGTTGACGATCACCGTACCCACGCATCATTAATATCTCAATTCGTTCTGATTCAGTAAGTTTTTCTGCCATTTTCAAATGTGTCAATGTTTAAAATAAGTAAATTTATAGCGATGCAAAAGTTAAAACGCTTTTAAAATTGTCAAATGTGACGGCAAAAAGAATGCAAACACTAAACAACAACTTTTTTCAAAGGTACCTTGATTTTTCTGTATTAGGACACTTTTTTAATTTTTTAACTGTTTTCTTGTGAACAAAAATAAACATCTTAATACTTCCTGAACGTAGTTTTTTATTTTGCATTCAAAAGTGTTAAAAAGTCTGGGCGTTCCATTTAAAAAAAAAAGTTGGACGTATTGCCGATTAAACCGGAAGTGAAAAAAATATTAACTGTATTGCATAAAATGCATTTATATTAACTATACCCCCATACCAAATTTCAGAAATCATAATTTTCAAATAACAAAGTTATTCGACCATTCCGAGACTTTTTACTAACCCTGTATGATTGTTATAGCGAGATCGTGTTGATGAAGTTCGTTTGTTATACCCCATTTAATGGAATTAAACAGACGAAGTTGTGAAATATATTTCGCCAGGGTCGTAATAAGGGCATAGGACAGTGGCGGCTCGTGACGTTTTGTTCAAGGGAGGCTACTGTAGCCTAAGTAACCCTTCTCGGTCAATAAATTATATTTTCATAGTTATTATTGGAGCATTGTAAGTGTAGAATAAAAATTGAAAAAAAATAGATTAAAATAAAATATAAATTATTGTCTAGCAAGAACCAACTAAGTTCTTAGTCTGAATTGAGATAATAGAAATCTTTATAATATTGGTTTTTATATAGTAAATGAATCTACTTACTTGAGAGTATCTGAAAAAGCCGTATTTCTTTGTCACATTTTTGACACTAGCACAAATAAATTGTACACCATTTATAAACAGAAATGAATAACTAATATAAACAATTGAAAAGAAGTGCTTGTAGGTCTATCGAAATAGTTAAGTGTAACCAACAAGCAACTAAATGTGAAAGGCGCTCGCCTACATTCTCCTTCTGCGTTTAAACGAGACGAAATTATTCAATAATTTCACAAATTCGCACTTAAACGATCATCCAACAACCCGATCAGTGTAATTTTTAATTGCAAACAATTCTTTCACACCCCGCGGCTTGATCGTGCCGCATTATCAGAGATGAAAGGGTACAGGACCTCAGGCTCCACACCCTAGTTGAGAAGCTCCGACCTCCTTCTGCGTTCGCTAGGACACTGACTACCAGAGATTCCAAGGAACGGTCGCTCAATATGTTTAATATGGGCGTGCAGATGTTCCTTGGAATCCCTAGCTTAAACGACTCTGTCTTTGCGCCTGCATGACTCATCAGGGCTTAGGGAATACTGTCGCTTCCGCGCTCTGGTGATTAGTTTCAAGCAAATCCCTTTTTTCCAATTTTTATGTTCGTTACTCAGATATTACAGGCCTTATGTGGAGCGATGATAAGATTGCTTCTGTTTGATGTTCTTCTTCTTAGAATACTTTCCCACGTGGCAACGCTGCAACCGCACCCGATGCAGGATACGGTCTCCATTAACGAAGCAAGACGTTTGATCCTCAATCTGTGCTATCCGTTGGTTCTAATCGCGAAAAACACCGCGCACAATCTTATAAGCTTCGCCAAACAACAAGAGCAACTGGGCATACAGAACAAGGCCGTCCAGGAATTGAAAGAAGTTCTGCACATCGAGATGACGAAGTTAGAAGTGATCGAACTGAAACATCCTAGACTAATCTGCAACCATAAGGATTGCAGTGACATGTTCGACGTAAGTATCCAAAACGAAAAGTTGTTGATTCGCGTTAAGTCCTCGCTTGTCCATAGAAAAAAGTGTGCCAAGAGCGGTGTTACCTGAAGAAAGTGCCAAAGTGGTGGTGGTGGTGGTGGTTCAGTTCTTCAGAAATTAAGGACTGCAAAATCATGAGTAAAGATCGCAAGAATCCCATCTGTCTGTGTTGCGGTCACAGTTATTTGGACCATTCGCAAGAATATTTCGCCACCAAATATTCTATATCCCGAGAAAGCTACCGGAAGGCGGACGCACACATTAAAGAAGAAGAAGAAGCTAGGGATAGGATCGCCATCATGATCGAAGATCTGGCGAAGAAGCGGATGTCTTTGGAGAAAGAGAAAGAGACCATTGAAATGTCCATGGCGAAATTCGTCCATTTCCTCGGCCATAACGCGATGGTTGTCTACAATGACGCGTACCACAAGTACATCCAAATTCTTATAGAAAAGTAAGTAAAGTAAACTAGAAAACATATATGTATTACTACTATATTGCGAGTCTCGTATGGAACCAGTGGCACAAATTTCCGCCGATGAAGGGGGAGGAAGATACACTTCTTTGTCTAACTATGTTCTCTGACAGTTCTTATGTTTGACAGATTTTGTTTAGTCAAAAGTCAGAATAGTTGTCTATGGTCAGAATATAGGTTATCTTTGGTGAGAATACACAAGTCATGTATGTGTATGTAAACAATAAAGATTATTTTAAAGTGTATTATTGAATATATTTTAACATTGTGCAGAATAACAATAATTTGAATTCTTTGGAACAAATGACACCAAAAGTTGGGAAAAGTTCTACCGGATATTTAAAATATTCCTAGAGGCTACTAGAACGCTAGACAAACCCAAACAAGAAGAAAATAGCAGTGTTATTTTCATCGATTGATGATGGAGGCTTACATCTATGTGATACCTACTGTTACTTATGTCAAGGTAGAACAAAAATTAAAATATGAGGCTATTATCAACAAATTTCAACTGGTTGAATATTATAAAAGAAAGACTCAACATCGAAAAGTAGTTATTAAGTGAAATTGTGAACGTTATACCACAGATAACTTATCTGTGGTTATACATACTTTATCTCTCCACAAACTGCCAAAAAACTTAAGATATATAATGCTTTACCCCCTAAAATATACGGCCTACCTAAACTACATAAAATTAATATGCCACTCCGACCAATTGTGTCTTGTATTCAAAGTCCTTTTTATAATCTATCAAAGTTTTTATCAGAATCCATTACTAAAGTAATTAACAACAATAATTATTATTTAAAAAATTCCTTTCAATTAATCCCCTGTGTAAAAAATATAAAATTAAATACTAATGAAAGACTTTGTTCCTTTGATGTAATTTCCATGTACACTAACATCCCCATAGATTTGGTTAAAAAAATCATTACAAAAAAATGGATTAATCTCAAAAATCACACAAATTTACCATTAAACGATTTCCTACATGCGGTAGAAATTACACTAACATCAACATATTTTCAATATGAAAACACCTTCTACAAACAAATTGATGGACTAGCTATGGGTGCACCTATCTCTAGTGTCATTGCACAACTTATTCTCGAAGATCTTGAAGAAACCATCATAAACAAATTAAATTTTAATATTAAACTTTACAAAAGATATGTTGATGACTGTCTATTAATCTTGCCGTTAAACAAAATTCAGTCGACCTTAGCGCTTTTCAATAGTTATCACCGTAAATTACAATTTACTTTAGAAATGGAAGACAAAAATCAACTTAATTTCTTAGACGTTACAATAACTAGACACAATAATCATTTAACAACAACATGGTATAGTAAATCAATTTCTAGTGGTAGATATCTCAATTTTAACGCAAGTGTACCACTTAACCATAAAAAAAATGTAGTAATTGCTTTAATTGATCGGGGAATACATCTAACATGTCCCGAAAGCAGACAAATAATTTTAAATAAAATCAAAACCATCTTAATCAATAATAATTATCCACTACAATTTATTAACAAAATTATTAAACATCGTTTACATAAATTTTATAATACATCTAAAACTAATCATAAACTTACACTTCAAAACAACAATAAAAACTTTCTCACAATTCCTTATATTCAAAATTTATCAGACAAAATCAGTTCTATATTTAGTCATCATCAAATAAAAGTAGCCTATACAAATATCAATAACTTAAATTCATGTTTCACTAAACTTAAACCCAAAACCCCTATTTTTCAAAATTCCAACTTAATTTATTCTATTCCATGTAATAATTGCAATAGTGTCTACATTGGACAAACCAAACAATATTTAAAAAATAGAATCGCAAATCACAAATCCTCAAATAATGTAACTGCCCTTAAAAAACACGAAACTAAATTTCAACATTGTTTTAATTTTCCCAACACTAAAATTTTAACAAAAGAAAGCAATTACTACAAACGAAACATTTTAGAAATGATTTTCATTAAAAAAAACCAAAATAGTATAAACGATCGGACTGACGTTGCATTTTTATCAAAAATTTATTCCCCCTTAATAACAACTTTAAACTAATACCTTGTATACTAACATACTCTTTTACTTCATATATTTTGACCTTGCCCAGTTTTTTGATACCATGACCTTGTTGCACTTGCTTTGTGATAGCGATTTCATTTATCATACAATTGTAAAGGTATACGTTTGTTTGTCTATAATGTTTGTAATTTATTCGTCGTTTATAATTCTTTTAACGTGTATATAAAAAAAAAAAATTGTTATTGTTAGTTTTATGTGTTTTGACCCTTTGTGCGATAACGTATACATTCAGGTAATAATTTTTTTAATGATTTATATATATATTGTCCTTAAATTTTATAATTGTTCTTTTATCACAGTTCTGATGAAGGCTTAAATAATGAATAAAGAAGCCGAAACGTAAAAAATTTAAATCTTTTATTTTAATAACCAGCCACATTCCAAATAAATAAATTTCGCCTACGTTATACATAAATAAAACCATGAAATCTGAGAATATTCAAATTTAAGTTTATTTTTATGTGTGAATTTTTTTATTTTACTGACCTTGTTTTCAGTATTGTTGTAATGAACCTGTTGCTATTTTATATTAGAGATTATTTTTTGTTCAATATACTATCTTCTCTTTAATTTTTTCATTTTTGTTCACGTTTTCACTAGGAATAAACTTACAATTTTATTATTAAACCAAAAAAAAATTTCTAGAAATACAAAAAAAAATGTTTATTGAAATTTGTTTACATTTATTGAGGAAACATACACGCATAAACTTGATCTCTGTGATTTAACTCCATGGCTGCTTCAAAATCTTCATTTTGGCCAGGTTGCTCAAAAAGTTGAATTTTCAAAATATATTAGTAGTTAGATAGGCAAAATCCCCTTTTAACAAAGTTTTCAAAACTCTTTTCAGATATAAACTTTGTATATATACCGGACCTCGTGAATACTCTTGCGTCATGCACGCTGCCAGGGTTGAGATGACTTGAATCATTTGAATAAAATCAGAATTCAAATCAAGGTGATTTTTTATTAAAAAAATCATGATCTCTTTTCTTATAGTTTTTATTTTTTATTATATAATAAATGTTTTAAGCAGAAAAAACATTACAAAATTACAAAAATACATTTATTTAGTAACACAACACATAAAATATTTCCAAATACAAAGACAAAATAAATAAACATAAGAAAACCATATGTTTCATATTAATAAAAAATACACGTTTTGCAAAACTAAAATTTAAAAAATTCTAAGATTAACTAATTGAACAGTAGTATAAAAAATACTATTTTTGATCTTATGTTGTATTATAATGTTTAAAAAAAGCACTAATTTATAGTAGATGGTTTTTCATTACCCAATCTATTTCTTAATTCTGAATGGACAAGCCCATATGATGAAAAAGTTCTTTCGACATCTGCAGAAGAAGCGCTTGCACATAAAATCGGAACAATGATATCCAATGCTTGATTAATCTCTGGAACGTTCTTCTGAGATCTCCACCATTGTACTGCATTTACATTTTGTATTATTTCTTGCGAAAACATTATTTCGTGGAACGGATCTGATTTGGCTTCCAACTTAATGACTAATGGTAATAATCCAGTGCCAGAGTAACATTTGGGAACTATTTCTACAGCTGAATTTTTTTCTTGAGGTGACAACGGGTATTCATTTTTATTTGTAGTAGGATCCAGCAAATACGCTAAAAAGTGAAAAGGTGTCGTGGCTTGTTCATATCTCTTAATAAACTTTTGTTTTACGATTGTTATTTGTAAAGACTGCTACTAATTTTTTCCATTCCTCAACCGTATAAGATAAACAGGCACGTTTCTGCTGAATTCGGTCAAATGTGATAGAAATTGATTTCAATAATTTTAAAAAGTCTTCGGCCATTCTTTTTTATTTGAATATTCGAAACTTTTTTAAAAATCACAGGATCAATGTCTCCTTCATGCTCTTCACAAATTTGTAATAACTTCGACCATTCACTGACATATGTTTCAAAACAGTCAGTGAGTATATTCCATCGAACATCGTGAGGTAGTACTAATTTTTTCCCTCGTTTTTGTTTATACCAAGCATTAGGTAAATGTGTATTGCGAAAATATTTTGCAATTTGAAGTACATGTTCTTTTATTTGTTTAATCTCTAAATCCTTGGAAAGCAAATTCAGTATATGAGCAGAACATCCATAAGTTATAATGGGATATTTCAAATTCAGGAGCTCTGATTATTTTTTTCTCATACTACTCATATTAGCCGCATTGTCTGTGACAATGCTACTTACTTTGCAATTATACTCAGTGTCACACCTATTTATTACATTTACAGCGATATCTGTAAGATAATCAGATGTATGTGGGTGCCCTGGTGTATCTATACTTTCGAACAAGAAACTATTTCCATCCTCGGCTGTCAAAACGACACAAATTATTGGTTCATTATGAATATTTGACCATCCATCAAGAGACATACAAACTGACTTGCCTGATAGATCTTTACAATATTTTGATTTCTCCTCTTCAAATATTTCATCTAAAAGAACCGATGATAGCTGGAACCTAGAAGGTGGAACATATCCCGGCCTTAGCATTTCAATTGCTTTTCTAACTTCTTTATGTTCAATTGACCTGAAGCTACGGTTTGTTGGAAAAATAGCCCTAGTTAACTGCTTGTCCAATTCTTTTTTCTTGTCGTGATTTGTTCTAACAACAAATGACCTTAAAACGTCGCTATTCCTACTGCAACCGGCATCAAAATCGAAAGTACTAGAGCCACTCAAACTCCCACTTTTATTAAATTTTTGTTTTTCTATATGCTGTGCAGTTAGAGTTTCTTCATTTTCTTTTCCTTGCTTTGTCGGTTGAGATTCATTTATATTTTCACTTTCATCATCACCATTATTTAAACAATTATTTATTTATTTTTACAACTTTCCCAGTGGGTTTTAAGTCTCCCGACCAACCCTTGCATATTTTTACCGCATTTATTACAGATAGCGCGACACCCAAGTTTGCCAACAATAGTTTGTGTAACAAAATACTGCAGCCGGCTAGCGCGAGTTACAAGTTTCAACGTGTTTCAACACGTTCGCGGATTGGTTCAGGATTGCTATCTTGCCGAAACAAAACCGCAAAACGTCTCCGCTTTTTACCAATTTCAGATTCTTGTCAGTATTTTATCCGTACTT
The DNA here is from genome assembly GCA_949128085.1 of Cetonia aurata. Classification (NCBI taxonomy): domain Eukaryota; kingdom Metazoa; phylum Arthropoda; class Insecta; order Coleoptera; family Scarabaeidae; genus Cetonia; species Cetonia aurata. Next base: position 3,185,233 of record OX421889.1, read on the forward strand.
TTTTTATGAAAATAAATAACAAAAAGGTTTTTATAATGCATCAGTATTTAAAATTTAAAGTAATCAAAAAAATTATAATTTTTTTTTTTTAATCTACGATTTTTGATTTTTTTTTAAAATCGTGATTTTATCAACCCTGCATGCTGCATACCTTTCTTAGGGAAAACTTTCCTCATTCCGTGTGTATGTGTTGGCAAATATTTGCAGCTCCAATTTCATCATTAGCAAATGAATATGCTGTTATTATAGAATCTTCCACAAGCATTTGCTGAAGCAATGATGCAACACCAAATAATAATTGTTCTCTATCCATTTCGATAAATATGGTTTCTGTGTAAGGAGTAAATCAAGAATATATAAATAAATAATCAAATAACAGAAATTTGAACTGTCAACGTCAACTGATTTTCATGTTTATTACGTTAAAATTACGCGCATGCGCACGTTACGTCAAGAACAAGTAGGAGTTTCCGATATATATCCATCCCCCTTTGATTTCAGAATTTGTTAGGATGTGTCAGCAATGGAGTAGTATTACATATATGCTAGAAAATCATGAATTGATAATCTAATAATCAACAAAGAATATATAAAATAATACTACTGCACTATAGAGCTCAACTCCTAGAACTTCATTTAAAATACTTTAAAAGTAGGTTCCCATTATTATCAATGTCAAACATGAATTTCCAAAAAAGCAATAGAAAAACGAACCACCTCAAATAAATCTTTACCTGCTTTAGAGGTAAGAGGGACAGCTTTTCGTGACGGGCCTGACCCTAAAAAGTTTAATAGGGAGGATGGGTCCCGTGACCACTTGTGTCTTTTTCTTCTTACTTTGTATGTACAGTATAATAGAAATAATAAAATTTTAAATTGAAAAATTGCAGTAAAAAAGGAAACGGACGCGCTAATATCATTTTATCTATCTACAGCGAAAGGTCCCTCGGCCCAAACCAGGACCACGATCTGATCAGCAGTTATAATGTTCTGATACGTGTCCACGAGGAGAACACGAGAATCTTGGACGAACAATTGAGGCAAGCGAGGGAGACAGATCCAATAGCCCAGATCATAACCGCTCAAGATGTGTTAGACTGTGTCCGGGAATTGTACAAATTGGAAAGCAGCGGTAAGTTCATACGGGAATGTTACGAGAAGCAACAGCTGGTCAGACAACAAATAGTGCTTCTGCACACGGAGAAGGAGGTGGATGTACGCCCACAGTGCGTCCCGTGATATTTACTAAGAGCAAAATTCCGTTTTATCATTGTATTGTACGATATTTGCCATCGATACTTAAAAATGCGTTCTAATAAATTTTATTATTATCGTCTATGGAGTTATTCGAATCCGACGTTTCCGTAGTGTTTGTACTGCCGCCATCGGGGCATTCGGGTTTCCTGTATTATACATTCCTTAAGTAGGTAAGTAAAATTATAAAATATTTAGACAGATGTCAAAAATGACATGTTCAATGAATGAAGTGTAAGTACTTTAGTATACATCAGAGTTCGGCAAAATTTATTCAGATTAATAAATGAATAACGTTGTTATTCTTATTCAGAAATAATAGATAATTTCTTATTCATTATTCAATTATTCAATAACGAACGGTAACATTTATTTCATTCATTATTCAAATAATTATTTGGATAATTATTCTTCATTCCAATAATTATTGATGGTTCGAATAATTCTTATTATTCAAATGATTATTCTCATTCAAATAACTACTGTTATTCAAATAAATATTCTTAAAAGGGCGGCAAAAAGCAACAAAGATACGGTACTGCATCAAACGCAAACCAATAACTTGTGTAATTACATATTTTAAATAACGTGCAACTGCAATGAAATGTAAAATGTTCACTCTTAACCATGATATACAAATAATTTTAAAGAAACAAAAACTAAAAGAAGTTCAAAATACTACATACCTAGGTTTGAAAATACAGAATAACTTAAAACGGGATATACATATACAATCACTAATAGACAAAAATGCAAAATTAATAGCAGCAATTCATAAAATCAAACATATGTTGCCAGCAGCGTATAGAAAACCTATCTATCATGCACTGTTCACTTCAAACAACAGCTATCTGATCAACATTTGGGGAAACACAAGTAAACAACATATTTCGAAACTACAACGGCAGCAAAATAAAGTACTAAAAATGCTATACAATATGGATTATAGAACACCGTCAACAGCCATATATAGGGAAACTGAAGAATTAAATATAACTCAGTCAATTGTATTCAATAACATTCTATTGTTGTATAAAATTGAAAATAAACAAATAAAAATCAATGTAAAATTAACAACAAACAAAGAGATTCACGACTACAGAACACGAAGGGTATCACACATAAGAACAGAAAGATATAAACGCTTAAAGTATACGCAAATATTAAGAACCGAAACAATTAACATGTACAACACTATACCCAAAAATATAAAACAACTCCGATATGTACAGTTCAAAAAGAAAGTGAAAGACATTATACGAAATAGAACGAAGTAAGAAGACACAACCAGACTAGACGACGGACGAAAACCAGGAGGCCCTCCATACCGGTAGCCCGGGATATCCAATCTCGAGGCGAAGAAGAGGGACGCAGCGGCAGCGATGTGTGTGCGTGTTATATTTTGAATATTTTTTTTACATATCCTGTGTATGCATGTACATATATACGTATTATATGCCATAAAGTTAACTCAATAAATAAATAAATAAATATAAGACGACTATTAGCAAAATAATTTAATATAAACGCCGGCACTGGATCACAAACGAGCGAGTGCTTTATTTATAGTTATTGTATACTTATTGTTATAAATAACGACCACGTACATACAAGACCGAAAAGATATCGTTCTTAATGCGTACACATCAAATCGTGATACAAACCGCAAGAGAACCTTTTTTTAATAAGCAATAAGTTTTAGTTTATTTATTATACAGGGTGTCCCAGAATTGTCTGGCCAAAATGGTATCACGGTATTCCTTGGATGAAAATATGAAGATTTGGTACGACAACCATTATGAAAAAGTGTCTGGTTTGACCGCTGTTGATGGTCAAAACTCTTAGAAAATTAAATGTGTTTTGCAATATCTTGAAAACGGCTGGATGTATTTAAATAAAACCGGATGTGCATTTTTTCAACATTGCAAGGCTTGTTTAGATAAAACGTTCATGTCCATCCGCAAGAGGTAAGTGGTAATTTCTTATCCATCATGGTACAAAAATGTGCAGAAAAATTTAATGACGGGGCAAAATAAAACGATTTTTTTTCTGGTGATGCGCTGATTATTTCCGAACATTTTCGATCTCTTTGTAAAGTTTCGCCCGATGCGCCGTTTAGGCAGAAAAAATGTTCTCCTATCTCGGGAAAAGTACCAATCTTCCATTACTGTGACAAGTATTCAAGCTATGACATCAATGTCATAAAAAATAATAGTTGACGTTTTTAGCTTGACGTTTACTTGAAATTTTAAGAATGGCTTTCTCCAACGAAGAAATGACCGATATGGTCAAAGTTATGGGTTTTTGTCGCGATAAACTTCGAGCCCGTGTCCGAGAGTACGCTGAGCGCTATCCGAACCGTCGTACACCTAACCGACAAACTTTTGCGAGGGTGGAAAGAACTCTCCGTGAAACTGGCAGGTTTGTTCCTTTAGGTGCGAATCGTGGCCCTCATCGTGTCCTGAACGCAGAGATGCGTTCAGGACACGATGAGGTAGTATCCTGCATAATACGTTTCCTCAAAGGTGGATTGGGAGAAGAGGGCGGGGTGTGCCAGTGGAATGGCCGGCAAGATCTCCAGATCTTAATCCTCTGGATTATTTCTTGTGGGGGGCAGTGAAAAATAAAGTGTATGCGACTCCTGTGGGTAGTGAACAAGAACTAATTCTTCGCATTCAACAAGAGTTCAACATCTTGAAGAATGATCAAGAGATGTTGAGGAGGACTCAATTCAGCTTTCTCCGGAGAGTGCAGTTATGCATTCGTGAGAATGGTGGTCACTTCGAGAACCTTCTCTAATTCTTACTACGCAATTCTCCACAAATTCACATCTTTACTATTTACTTTTACTTTACTTTTTCGTTTACTCTTCACATCTTTATTAATAAAAAAAAACTAAAACAAAAGTGGTTCTTTCATTCACGTTTTTGACTAATTTTTGGCCAAGAGATTTTGACTTATTAAGACATTTTTTATGACATTGATGTCATAGCTTGAATACTTGTCACAGTAATGGAAGATTGGTACTTTTCCCGAGATAGGAGAACATATTTTCTGCCTAAACGGCGCATCGGGCGAAACTTTATAAAGAGATCGAAAATATTCGAAAATAATCAGCGCATCACCAGAAAAAAAATCGTTTTATTTTGCCCCGTCATTAAATTTTTCTGCACATTTTTGTACCATCATGGATAAGAAATTACCACTTACCTCTTGCGGATGGACATGAACGTTTCATCTAAACAAGCCTTGCAATGTTGAAAAAATGCACATCCGGTTTTATTTAAATACATCCAGCCGTTTTCAAGATATTGCAAAAAACATTTAATTTTCTAAGAGTTTTGACCATCAACAGCGGTCAAACCAGACACTTTTTCATAATGGTTGTCGTACCAAATCTTCATATTTTCATCCAAAGAATACCGTGATACCATTTTGGCCAGACAATTCTGGGACACTTTGTATAATCGATATTGCCAGAAATCATTTTAATGTGTTGTGTTCGTTTATACCTTTTATAATCTATTTTCAAAATATTTTTATCGAGAGTTATATAGATTCATAAGGACCACGTTTTAAAATTGTTTCGAAATATAGAGAGCGACCTAAAAAAAACGCACACCAAGGTTATGAAAATTTAAATGGAACACCTTATATACATATATTATATTATATTTTGATAGTAAAACCAAAAAGATTTCTTGATAAACTTTTTTTTTAATTTAGAAAATTTAATTGATTATGAAAAATAAAAATATATAATACATGTATAATATTTTACTTACGCACTGAAATGTCAAAAATTGGGCATTATACACGAATTTCTATGCCATAAAGGTCTTTTTGTAACATTAGCACATGAGGAGCGTCTTTATTCCTTAGAGCCACAATGAAACGTCAAACAACGACATTACACCTTATAGAAATACTTTAAACAACATTAGAAACTAAAAATTGTACTTTCTATTGAAATTTTTTTGTAGGTAACACACATACGTATTCGATACAATTCGAATATCTTATCCATTTTAATATTCGCACATATCCCCCAATGTAATTACACATTAAGTTGGAATTGTCAAATTTAGTCAAAAACAAACTTGCAAAATTCAATGTATTTTATAAGTATTTTTATTTTAAATTAAAAAATCGGCATTTGTGCATAAAGTGATGTGTGTACCACAGCCGTAACTTGCTGTTATGGCCCTCAACGTATTTCTAAAATTATGTGTTGGGTCATAAAAGCAACTTACGTCCTTAATACATAAATAACTATTATCTATATTGTTCTTTATATTGTTCACAAATGTAGGATATACTTATAGAAGATAGGTAGAATTTGAATAGGAATATAGATAAATATGTTTGACATTATGACTAGCCGCCTGACAAGCAAACCAATGCTTAGACTGTATCTATCTCATTAAGGAAGAATTAAAAAGTTAACAATATTTTATAATTCTTTTTTCTCTTTTGCAAAAACTATTTCTTACATTAATTGCATATAAGTTACGGGGCGGCAAATAATTGTTTGCACCAGGGCGGCGACATATCCAGAAACGGGCCTGACTGGATTAAAAAAAAATACCTAAGTACATAGGTTCAAAACAGTTATGATAACGGTTTCGGTTCTCTAAACAGTTATGAAGAACCTATATAAATCATAAACAAATCCTCAAACTTGTAGGAAATTCTTGTAAGTTTGAGGTTTTTTCCTAACGATGCATTTTCTAACGTTAGCGGGAACTTTTATATTAGTATTAGCCGCCATTTTTTGAAGGACATTGGAAGTTGTGGGAAAAAATAAATGTGATTGTCATAAGTTTGAGAGTTTGGTTATCGGTTTCAAAAACGATAATACGTAAATCTTGAGGGATGTCGAAGATATCGGCGGATATAATTATTACTGCCATGTCGTGTTACTGGTACACTTTCTAACATCAGCGGATTCTATTTAAATATTGCCCGCCAATTTTTAAAGAGATTAAAGTTGTGCGGGAAAAAATAAGTGGAATTTTTATAAGTTTGAAGGTTTGTTTATTGACTTCAGAAATCATGTAAATGTAGAGGAATGTCGAAGATGTCGGCGGATATAATTAGTACTGGCATGTCGTCCTACCGATGCACTTCCTAACATTAGCGATAATTTTTATATGATTACCCGCACAAACATGTAGGTATATACCTAATCTAAATTTATTTTGGTGTTATTCAGTAATAAATTATTTGAAGAACGATTTGGTGAAAGAGTCATTCCAATAATGCTTTATTCAAATAACGTTTTATTGAAATACTTCGTCATTCAAATGATTTCCCATAGTTTTATTCAACAATCACTTAATACGGAATAAAGAATAACAGATGAAAATGGCGCTAAAAGAGCGCCAACAGCATCACGCCCGGACACAGTACAATGTTGCCACTGCTCTTGTAGACGGTGCGCCGACAAAACTGTTGCATCTAAAGGACACCGCCGCTAATCCGCCTATTTAAAATACGTCCTATTTTTTTATAAAAACATGGCAAATCTTGGTATCAACTTTCCTTTGGCGAATTTTTCTTCAAACTCAGTTGTTCCAGGTTTATTTCTTTTACCCTGCCATTCGTTTATTATTCCCGTTATTAAAAAAAAAACGGGCATTTTTTGCTTTAAGTTATAGTTATTATGTCGCATACATTGTTCACGACTATTGTCGAATTACCATATTTTAAAAACTATATACCATTACAAGTGTCAATTAGGTGAACATTTATGTCGAAACAGGAGTTTTAGATGGGAATAATTTGATTTTATTTTATTTTAATTAGTATGGCAGTCATAGCACAATGAGCCCGGTAAGGGTGGCCTAACTGCAGGTGGTTACCACCTTCCCCGGCCTAGTATGGCAGGCAATAAGTGCAATTATTTGAATTGTGGAAGTTCCAAGAAAAGAATTCCGAATTTTAATATGTTTAGATTTCCTGTGCGTGATGAGAATTTACTTGCACAATGGATTAAAAATTCAAAAAAATCATATGATATTTTCGATTTTATTCAAGAGTTATTCAATAAGTTTTGATATTTCATAGATCGGAATTCCGCCACTGCTAGTGCTCTAACGAAAATAACGGACAAGCATATTAATCCAACTTCTTTCGAAAGAATATCGTGGAAATTGGCATTACAATTTTTTTCCAACACATGGCTGTAAGAACGTGTGCGGTAAATTGGCAAATTAATTCTAAAATCGTCATAGATACCGCATAGTACTTTTTTTTTTTTTTTTTTTTTTTTTTTTTATTTTAATATATATGGCCTGCGGGATCATAGCCCATTCGCCACCAAAATTACATTAATCTGTATGGAATAAGGAAAAAACAGGGACACACCCTTCACAGTTCGGGGCCTATCGAACTGACTAACTATGATACAAACAACAAAACGGCCAACGGTAAACGGGTACCCCACAAAGGAATCAGTAGGAGGGAATCCATACAGATTACTACTTGACTATATCGTGATATTAACTTTTTTTAAGAAATGAAAAAGTTGATCGCATATGTTCTTCCTGTTAAGACTCAATGGGCATACGATATTAGTGGGGAGCGGAATTGCTTCGGAAATTAAATACCTGTATAAAAAATTAATACTTTCTATATGTAGCCTGCATGCCAGGAAAACATGATTTAAAAATGCATAAACTTCTCCACATGCACATGATGGCGACTCAATTAAGTTTATTCTATCCGGAGATAATACTTTGCTTGGCCAGTTCATCTACCAGTTCGTTGTGTTGGAGTCCTGCATGGCTTTTAACCCAATAGAAATCTATTTGTCTGGCATGCAGCTTAAGACCTTTTAAACTGTTAAAAATATTTATAATAGTTGGATGCATATTGTAAGGGTGTTTATCTTGATAAAGCGCTTTTAACACGCCCATTGAGTCGGTCATAATTACTATATGCTTATAAGTCGCCATTATTCCATATTTAAGCGCTTCTAAAATTGCAATAGCCTCAGCCGTAAAGATACTAGTTTCGGGATCCAGCCTAAATTTAGCTTTAATATCTTTGCCTTCAGCATGCGTAAAAAAGGCACAACCACATCCTCCGGCACTTTTAGACCCATCCGTGTAGATTAATAAGGCATCACTCAGTCTGTTCATGATTGACAAGAATAGGTTTCGGTCATGATTTATTTGGCCAATATATTTTGGAAAGTGAACGTTGGGAAATAAAGAGAGATCAAAATACGATAAATCAAGAATGGCAGGCGCACACATACGCGCCCGAGCAATGGCTGTCTGCTGGAACGCAGCAACTAAAGGTGGTGAGTCTCTCTTAGCCCAATATGAGCTTGTCAGGTCATCAATACAAAGTCGGTATAATTTATCTTTTAATGTTTGCAACCGCTTTGAAGTTAGTTTAAAAATATATTTCGCGGCAAGGTATTTTCTGCGAAGATAAAGTGGAGGTTCCCGGGCCTCCATGGTCTATCACAGATCTTATAAATGCTTTATATATATTTATAGAAGTGTTGAAATCAATACCCCATGACACTCTGGTAATACCTCTCATCAGATTCAGGACTTTTTCGCATTTTGCTATTACTGCCTTAATATGATTTGTCCACTTTAATTTGTTATTTATATGTAGCCCAAGATATTTCACATCCTGCCGTATCGGAAACTTACACTGCCCTAATTGTATTTCACCTGGTACGTGTAAAGTATATTACATTGGTTTTATGGGGTTCCAACTCTAGGGAGTTGTAGTTTAGCCAGTTGCTGAGGTTGTTGACATTACTTGACATAAGTTGAGTTGAGACTATTGACGTTTTGATTACACGCATATAAGCAGAAATCATCCGCGTATTGAATTATGTTAAGAGGTGGCGTGAAGATATCGTGAAAATCTCTAGTGTATATGTTAAAAAGCACAGGACTCAAGCTAGATCCCTGCAAAAGACCCTGTGATGAAAATCTAAGTCCGATTCTTTCATTCGTTTTTAATCTTACAAACATTTTTACGTTACGAAAGAGGTTGATAGTGGATTCCGCTGCTCGTTCTGGCAACCCAGTTTCTACTATTTTGTTTTGTAAGACATTTAGATCGACACAACCGTATGCATTTCTAAAGTCCAGAAACATGGCGCAAGTTGTTTGATTTTTTGTCAGGTTGATCTGTATATCTATTACAAGTTCAGCAAGCGCATCCAAGGTACCTCTTGCCTTCCTAAAACCGTACTGTCCCTTAGGTAATAAATTCCTTGATTCAAGCCACCAATCTAATCTATTTTTAATCATTGATTCATAAGTTTTAATGATGCAAGACATAAGGGCAATTGGCCTATAAGAATTAGCAAGCTCAGTGCTTTTTTTTTTGGCTTTTAATATAGGGACAATTAGTATTGTTTTGAGGTGTTCTACCTGTTCTTTCTTGAGCCACATATCATTAAAAATATTTACTAGAAACTCTTTAAATTTAGTTGGTAAGTGTTTAATCATCTGATAACTAATGTCATCAATACCTGGAGTTGTATCTTTAGCATTTTTTAAGATTGTATTTAATTCCTCAATCGTAAAGGGTTGCAATATAAGATGATCACTGCTACTTGCAGGATAACTTTGTGGCTTCTTACAAACAAAATCCGGGGTTAGTTCTATTGAATTTCTTTATTGTTTTCCATGCCTCGGCAATTGGTGTATCTTTATTCAGCCCATTACATAAGTTCTTCCAGCTTTCTCGCTTCTTTCTCTTCAAGAATCTTTTAGAGAAGGACATTATTTCTTGATATTTTAAATAATATTCTGATGTTTGTTTATACTTGAATGCTTTGAGAGCACTCTTTCTCTCATTAATTACTGCTGAACATTCAGCGTCCCACCAGGGTGGAACTCCTTTTCTCTTAGGTATGAAAGGGTGATTGATCTTAAAGGTGGAATCGGCCGCTTCCCTCACGACTTGTATAAAGAAGTCAGTTTTTTCCTTGGCAGAATCTAATACACTAGGAGGCAGAGATATAGGTACTATCTAAGTATTGAGTAAAAGGCCGTATATTATCATTGGTTATTTTCCAACGGCGTTTAGGAAAAATTTTGTTGGGAGTTATGCCATTATACTGTGCAGTAATTTGGACAGGAAAGTGGTCCGATGTAAAAGAGTCCTCTAAAACAGACCAGTTCAATTTATTAACAAGGGAGGAAGAACATAGCGATAGATCAATTGCCGAATGACCTTCGCCAGGGCGGCTAATTTTTGTAGGACTTCCGTCATTTAAAAAAACACAGTTCCAGTTATCTAACACATTAATCAAAATATTACCAGCATTATCGTTCTTGGTAGAGCCGAAAGCAGTATGGTGAGCATTAAAATCCCCACAGATAATGAATGGGGTTGGTAATTGAGAAAAAAGTTCCATATATTCATAGTAGCTGAGATTCTACACTGAAGGGTTCGATACAAAGACCAAATAGAAAAATTATAGTCTATAATCCATATGCCGCAAATCATGAGGTTATTAGGAGTATTATGTGGAGTACCATTTAAAAGTTTATATTTAATAGATTTACGAATCAGAACAGCAACACCACCAAAGCCATCTACACGATCCTGTCTAATGACATTATAATATTTAAAGGTAACATTTTGACCTGGCTTGTACCAAGTTTCACTTAGAACTACTATATCTGCATGATATTTAATCATAATGTATTCTAAATTAATTCTTTTTGCTATTGCAGATTGTGCGTTCCACTGTATAATATTTAAATTGTGAGTATTATGTAAAGAGTTGAAGGTAAAAGCGAAAGTTAGAGGGAAAAAAACGGACAGGCAAAAGTTAGCATTCCGAATAGTCCGAACACTCTTGCGATAAACTAATGTCAGAAGCATAACCCTGCGATAAAGTGGAGAAGAGATCCCCATAAGACTTCAGTTTTTTTACCATGCGTTTTAAACGTGACTTTAATGAATTTGCTCTAACTGTATGTATACTTTCAATTAATAGAGTAAATAGGCTGCCAACGTTAATATCCAAACCCTTCGTAATTGATAAAACATCTTGTTTCCCTTTCGCTTCAGTAAGAAATTTACAAAATAAATCATAGCTGATATCTTTATCTACAAAAATGTCTTTGAACTCAAGGAAGGCCTCACTGTCCGATTTGACAATATCCTGTTTTGGTCTTTTCAACTTTCTTAGTTGTGTAAAAGTTAGAAGGGGGGGTTGCAAATTTAAGGCATCTGATTTTTCTGATTGATTGTTCGTTTCTGGCACAACGCTAATTTTATCTAGATCTACTGGTGAAGAGGCAGCTCTTTTTTTCGAGAGGGAGGATCTATTATCGGTTTCACTGTTCTTACCGGAATCTGATTTATTTTCCACATCATTAAATTGTTCATTTGCTATGACTGATGTAAGTTGGGGCTCAGTTCTCTAAATTAGTGTGTACTACGGCAATCGCGGTTATTTCACCGGTATTATTAAAATTTGGGCATTTCTTTGCAATATGCCCTACCTTTTTGCAAACATAACATTTCATTTCGTCCATTGACAGAAAAATTCTAAAGGTATTTTCATTAGATTTAATTATTAACGAGTCGGGTAGTTTATCATCTGGTTTTAGATTAATATATACCTGACGGCGAAAACTTAAAATATGCCTATAATCAGGGTGGTTTACACCAGCTTTAATAAATGTGATGCCGGATGCTACATTAAGGCCCTCATGTTTTAATACGTCTTCGATGGATCCATGCGGAATACACGGTGAAACATTAGACAAAATCACGCGTTTTGCCGGTGATACCAGCCGACCAGTGGCGGAGATTAGGACCCGCAGGGTCCGCGACTGCGGGGGGCGCAGACGTCTTGGGGCGCACTATCAAGAGAATTTGTGACAAATATATGTAAAATTTGAAAACGAGAAGTGTTTTTTTAAAATAAGTACACATGTCTATTGGTAGATATACTACAATTCATATGCAAAAAATATGCCGAATGAGTACCTATATGCAGGCCCGTGCCAACTCGGTGGTGCAAGTGGTGCACAGCACCAGGGCGGCACATAGAAAGGGGCGGCAAAAAGAAGGAGCAAAGAAATGATACGATATTATATGAAACACATGACGACCGATTCATATAAAGTTATTGTTATAAAAGGCGCGTTAATCACGTAGGAAACCAAGTATAAATCTACTATAATGCTTACACATCCAATTGATACACGCTAGGGAGACTTTTAATATAATAAACAATAATTTTTAATGTATACAAGCATACGAAGCTAGATGTTGGTATAAAAAATGTTTAGTCACCCGTCGTAAAGAAAGAAAACGCATGCATGCAAATAAACATCAAGACGATTATATCACTTATTTTTAGACGATAAGGGCCGAACAATTTAAAAAAACTGTATGTATACACCGCTTTAGCTCCTGTACGTATTAAGTATTAATTATGTTATAGTAATTCAAAAAACAAAAGTGACAAAGAGTATATATATATATACCTATATAAATAAGTTAAAAGTGTGATAGTGCAATTTTCAGTTTACTGTTCTTAATTGTGTCTTACATTCTATTGAACAGTTACTGGCATTACCTCTAAAATAAATTGTAGGTATGTATATGTTAACGTTTTTAGATAACCATAATTATTTTGCAGTTTATATTGGTATTTTCTCACTCATTATTGGTTTATTTAGTTATATTTCGTGTATTTATCCGTATATATTAAGTAATTCTTTATATCTATATTTATTGGTATTTGGTATAGTATGTTCACCTTTTAATGAATGAATAATACTTACTGATCAATTATCATACAACGTACAATATTTGAAACCCTTAATGTTACCTAATATAAATCTAAAGCTATACGAGCCTGCGGCACTCGAGACAGCTTCCAAAATTATGTGTTATGTTAAGAACCCTCCACTTCACTTATGACAAGTTTTAACCTACATAGCTGGTAAATCTTTAGATACATACACACATTTGCTCTGAAATACGATATTTTACGCAATTAGTTGTCTGTGTTTTCATTATGCGTAGATACATATCTATATTGATATATTAAAAAAAAAGAGACTACGACGGACAAAAACCCACTTTGATGAATTAAGTCAAGATGAACGAATTGAAAACAATGAAAAGAGATTCAAAATAGAAGTTTATTTTAAAGTATTGGATATCCTAATTTCCAAAATTGGCGACCGATTTCATTCTTTTCAGAAAGTACTAAAAAAATTTGAGGTTATGAATCCTAAAACATTAAATAGTGTTAATGATGACGAGCTTTACCGCTTATCAAAATGCTTAAGTGACGAATACAATTCAGACTTAATGGATTCGTTTTCGCAACAAATGGTTACTTTTCGGATGGCTATGAAGCACCAAATTAAAAACGTTGAAAGTATTAGACAACTGGCTAAAGTCATTCTTTGCGAACATTCTACGTTATCTGCCAGTTTTCCTGACCTGTGTATAGCTTATCTGCTATTCATGACTTTGCCTGTGACAACTGCCAGCGCTGAAAGGTCATTTTCAAAATTTAAGCTGATTAAAAGCTACCTTAGAAGTACAATGTCTCAAGGAAGACTGAGTGGACTTTCTATTTTAAGTATCGAAAATGAAACAGCACGAAAAATTAATTTTGATTCAATTATCGATACTTTTGCTACCTCAAAATCTCGCAGAAAGAAGTTCTAGATTATTTTGGGATTTTCGAAAAATGTTCTAGATTTTTTTTTATTTATTATGTAATACTGTAGTATGTTATGCAAGATATGTTTTGAGTTATGTATTTTATTGGTGTGTATTGAATCTATATGTGTATGTATGTTTAATTTTGTAATTAAGTGAATTTAAGCCTAAAATCAAAAAAGTATTTACTTAAAAAAACAACAATTGCCTTTATAATATTAAAGACTTCTTAACAATGGAAATTTAGTATGTATTTATATAACATGGAACTATTTTATTATTTATGTACCTAGTAAATAAAACAGTGAATAAAATAAATTAGTAAAGTTTCTAAACGATAACATGTGGCAGCAATAAAAGTTAAATTAGCGTTGCGGTATGGAAAAAGGGCGCAAAATTTCAAATTGCGGGGGGGGCAAAACCATAATAAGCTCCGCCACTGCAGCCGACGAGCCGGAATAAAAGACTTTCCTAAAGTAATTCCTTTAAAATCCGTAACAAATTTATCAGCTAAGTCTTTCGAGGTGAGGTAAGATATATACATATTCTATTATTAGCTATTCTGGACGCGAATATAATATTACGCGGCCCTATAAGCGTTCCCACACCAATAATGTAGTCGTTTTTCTTTGTGTTATCAGCAGCATCGAAAACAATAGCTTGGCCCTATCCGGGAATTTAAATTTGTGAACCACGTCCGCAAATGAGCGTGGCTTACTTAATACAGTATTATCGACATTTTGTATATTATCTCTTAAACAGTCATTCATATTTTCCACGTTACCTCCGTTATCAGAAGTAGTGTGGCTAACGTTAGTCGTCATAGCTGAACGCTACTAAAACGCCAAAATGCAAACAACGACAATAAGCCGTAGTGAAATCCCCAACTCCCCACCCGAAACTTCTCCCACGCGTTGCCCTGCACAAGGCGAGCAAGCGCGCCGGACCCAAGCCGCAAAAAGCCGTACAATTGAAAAATAAAAATGGAAAACACAAAAAACAAAATTCTTAATTAACAAAATAAACGGAAATCACTTATCTTAAGTAAGGTATCAGGCCTATGTGATCCAACTGTCAACTAACCAACACCACACAAAACCGTTCCGACCATCAAAAAACAACGAGGAATTAAGATGCATCGACCAAACGTGTTCACTCGATAACGATCACGATCGTTCTCCTTCTACCTATCTTCTAAGTATCACCGCATAGTACTTACAATAGATGAACAATTTGTTTGATACCTTGAATAATAAACTGATGTACCACAAGAATCCGTACAGTTGCAGATTAAGTGATAGGAATCCCGAGATTATAAATATTTTAATTTGAGCAACGGAATTTCTCAAAAGTATGACGAAAATCGACAGGAATGGTAGGGAAAGTAGACTGTTTTGATGGCACGATTCAAACTACAACGGCATTTCTAAAATTGTATGAAGTCGAGAAGGGCAAAGGTATACATTTCATCTTAACTAACAGACTAAATCAGGATGCCATAGAAAATTTCTTTCCCGTCATTACACAACATGGAGGATAGAATCTTTACCCAACTGCAAAGGCTTTTCGTTTATCTTTTCGGATAGAAACCGTTGCAAAACTTCTAAAACCTCAAAAATCTTCAAACTGGGAACCAGATTTGGTTGTTTGTTTACAAGTAAAACACGATCTGATCACTACTAATCTAGTAGTGATAATCGCATTATGTTAGTGTTTTTTCAATGTTTCACAAAGATGTTTGCTCGTTATTTTCCCATTTTTGAAATTAAAGACGACATTTAGTTCCGCTGTGATCGGAAGCGTGTAGTTTTTAAAATTAATGCGTTGACAACGTCGCACATAATTCGTGTATTTTAGCGGCGCCATCGCGTGCCGATTAGTTCAAGTTAGGGTCTATATACAGGGTGTCCCAGAATTGTCTGGCCAAAATGGTATCACGGTATTCCTTGGATGAAAATATGAAGATTTGGTACGACAACCATTATGAAAAAGTGTCTGGTTTGACCGCTGTTGATGGTCAAAACTCTTAGAAAATTAAATGTTTTTTGCAATATCTTGAAAACGGCTGGATGTATTTAAATAAAACCGGATGTGCATTTTTTCAACATTGCAAGGCTTGTTTAGATGAAACGTTCATGTCCATCCGCAAGAGGTAAGTGGTAATTTCTTATCCATCATGGTACAAAAATGTGCAGAAAAATTTAATGACGGGGCAAAATAAAACGATTTTTTTCTGGTGATGCGCTGATTATTTCCGAACATTTTCGATCTCTTTGTAAAGTTTCGCCCGATGCGCCGTTTAGGCAAAAAAATGTTCTCCTATCTCGGGAAAAGTACCAATCTTCCATTACTGTGACAAGTATTCAAGCTATGACATCAATGTCATAAAAAAATGTCTTAATAAGTCAAAATCTCTTGGCCAAAAATTAGTCAAAAACGTGAATGAAAGAACCACTTTTGTTTTAGTTTTTTTATTAATAAAGATGTGAAGAGTAAACGAAAAAGTAAAGTAAAAGTAAATAGTAAAGATGTGAATTTGTGGAGAATTGCGTAGTAAGAATTAGAGAAGGTTCTCGAAGTGACCACCATTCTCACGAATGCATAACTGCACTCTCCGGAGAAAGTTGAATTGAGTCCTCCTCAACATCTCTTGATCATTCTTCAAGATGTTGAACTCTTGTTGAATGCGAAGAATTAGTTCTTGTTCACTACCCACAGGAGTCGCATACACTTTATTTTTCACTGCCCCCCACAAGAAATAATCCAGAGGATTAAGATCTGGAGATCTTGCCGGCCATTCCACTGGCACACCCCGCCCTCTTCTGCCAATCCACCTTTGAGGAAACGTATTATGCAGGAATTGCTGTACGTCGAGGGTGTAATGTGGTGGAGCACCATCGTGCATGAACCACATGTTAGCCCTAACAAGAAGTGGTACATCATCTATTAGTTCGGGCAGATCCTCACGTAGGAAGGCCAAATAATTTTCTCCGTTCAGTCGGCGTGGCAAGAAAAATGGGCCTAGAATAAAATTGTTGATAATTCCAGCCCAAACGTTCACGCGAAATTCTGTCTGGAAATGCTTGACGACCATCGCATGAGGATTTTCTTCCGCGTAAAAATGGAAGTTGTGAGAATTGAAAATTCCAGTACGCGTGAATCCAGCTTCGTCAGTAAATAAAATTTTGTGGTGAAAATTCTGGTCCTCAACTCTTTTGTTCTGAATAAAATTGCAGAAATTAAGTCTCCGATCGTAGTCAGTCGGTAGGATCTCATGAACTTTAGTCGCATGGTACGGGTAAAGCTGTTGTTCCCTCAGCACACGATTGACACCACTTTTCGACACGTTCAATTCCAATGCCAGTCGTCGAGTACTAATGTTCGGATCTTCAGCTACTCTATCGAGAATTTGTTCTTCCATCTCTGCGTTCAGGACACGATGAGGGCCACGATTCGCACCTAAAGGAACAAACCTGCCAGTTTCACGGAGAGTTCTTTCCACCCTCGCAAAAGTTTGTCGGTTAGGTGTACGACGCGACGGTTCGGATAGCGCTCAGCGTACTCTCGGACACAGGCTCGAAGTTTATCGCGACAAAAACCCATAACTTTGACCATATCGGTCATTTCTTCGTTGGAGAAAGCCATTCTTAAAATTTCAAGTAAACGTCAAGCTAAAAACGTCAACTATTATTTTTTATGACATTGATGTCATAGCTTGAATACTTGTCACAGTAATGGAAGATTGGTACTTTTCCCGAGATAGGAGAACATTTTTTCTGCCTAAACGGCGCATCGGGCGAAACTTTACAAAGAGATCGAAAATGTTCGGAAATAATCAGCGCATCACCAGAAAAAAAATCGTTTTATTTTGCCCCGTCATTAAATTTTTCTGCACATTTTTGTACCATGATGGATAAGAAATTACCACTTACCTCTTGCGGATGGACATGAACGTTTCATCTAAACAAGCCTTGCAATGTTGAAAAAATGCACATCCGGTTTTATTTAAATACATCCAGCCGTTTTCAAGATATTGCAAAAAACATTTAATTTTCTAAGAGTTTTGACCATCAACAGCGGTCAAACCAGACACTTTTTCATAATGGTTGTCGTACCAAATCTTCATATTTTCATCCAAGGAATACCGTGATACCATTTTGGCCAGACAATTCTGGGACACTTTGTATATAGCACAGGGAAGCAGCGGCAGACGTTCTGCTTCCTTTTATGCTTCCAAAAAATTACATTTAGCTGACAGTCTCTATATTCTCTTGTCTGTGCCGTATCCTGGGGACGTTGCTAGAGTCAGACCCCTCTCTTAGTGGGTGTCAGTGATTACACAGAATAAAAATGCGTAGTAACACTTAACTTTTATTTAACAAAAAAACAAATGTACGTGTGTACTCAAGGTGGTGGTTGCAGCAAGTGATATATACATTATACATAAAAAACGAGCGGTCGCCTCACACAACTTTCTTTTTTAGTCCCCTACGTCCCAGGCAATAAACCCCCGGTACATAACGTAGGGATGAAATATATAACAGCGGCAAATTTGAATTCAACAAAAACCGAACAAAACATAAACAGTGGAGATCACGTTGATTAGTTGTAGTTTCTTGAATCTTAAGAAGGTGACAATGGCGTATTAAAACTGATTTAATTTATTTAAAGTTATTTATTGCTCAAAATAACGTTATATTTTATATAACATATTACGGTAAATTTACCTATATTTAAAATAAAATTAAAAATTATTAGTAGGTATGTACTGCTGTGGTCTGGCACCCCGGTTTTCGTAAATTCAGTTTTTTTTTTTTTTTGTTCATTCCGTTAAGCGTTTGTCAATGTTGCGAGAAATTTCAAATTGTTTTATTTTTATATAAGATTTAGTTAATGTTCTGGATTGTTTAATTTGGTTATTTTATTGTTCAGTTGTTAATATTAATTTCAGTCAGGTGTATATTTTGCGTTGAGTTCAGTTCCTTGATCGATACGAAAGTAAGTAGATATATAAAGTTGTATTTCATTGCTGACATTTTGTGATTATTGATTTCAAGTTTTGAATTCACGTTTCTGATTTTATTTCGTTCATCACGGAACTCATTAAATAATAATGGATATTGTATTTTTGTGTACACAATTTAGATGTAAGATCTGTTATTATTTTTACGTGCAGGAAGATATTTTAAGTTTAAAGAGTTAATTTTTTGTTCGTTGTTAATTTTTCTGATTTGTAATTATTTATTTATCACCTCGGGTTGGGTGAATAAAAGCATTGTGCTTGCTTTTATTTTTCATTTATTTAAATTACTTGAATTTTCCACGTTTAATTTAGTTGTTTTAATATCTATTGAGACCACGTGGATTGAATTGAAAAAAAAAATTATTATCTTCCTGAACTTTTTGTTTTCTGTTGCTTTGTAAAAGGATTTTGAATTGTCCTTTTGTAATTTAAAGTCAAATGCAGTTTTGATTTAGACCAGGACCTTTTTGTCCAAGGTTTTTTTTTCTGCAAAGTTTGTAATTAATTTTTTTTCTTTTTTTTTTAAATAATAAAATTATTGAATTTTTATGTCATTCGAAAATACTGTTCTTTTATTTTTAATTAAACCTTTTAAAAAAAAAAATTTTTTTTTTAGTATAAAAGAAAGTTTCTTTCACCCACATTTTACTTTTCATGATAGTAACCCTGAGTTTAATTGTTCTTTTGCGCCTTATAAAAAATTGTTATCATTTGAGCTAGCTAATTTAATTTTTCATTTTTAAATTTAATTTTTCTTTTTTTGTTGGTACTTTCAGTACACAGCAGTACGTATATAGCAATATCTTTACCTGCTATGATTTATATAAAATTCCGAAATATATAAATATTTAAAAAATTATAGTCAATTTTACGACAGAAAACTTTTTCCATTTTAATATCAAAATTGTTTTTTAACGCAATAAACCCTGAAAAAGGAACAGTGCCGCCAAACTATAATTTGTTTGAAAACACTACATTAACAGTCATTTAATTGAATATATTAAAACAAGAAAAACCACACAACCAGTCAAAAACTATATACACAGAAAAGACAAAATTATTATTCATTAACTGACGTGAATTTAGCTTACAATACTCTTATTTATTACAATCTTATCATCGACTTAACCCTGACGGCCTATGACGTTTCGTAGACCTCAATCGAATCAGCACCCTGTGCAACTCCCCCAAAGTCTTCTTGATAAACGCCAACTTCATTTCGTAATCCTCATGACTTATATCGGGTTCGATGCTTTTCCTCTTGCACATTGCCACATAGATGTCTTGTATGGACTTCTTAACCAGATGTAGATTGTTCACCTCGTGAGTGCAGATGTCCTGTATCTTGCTGACGTTCGACTCCCACTGCAAACTTTTGGTGTAAGCCAACTCGTAGCGTTCCTGAAGACTCGCCAGTTGATTCTGCAAGCCGACCAGGACTAGCGTCTTGTCTTCTATCAGTTTCATCTGTAATAGAGAACAAGGAAGAATCCACATATATTAAGCTGTCTACTGATCATCTGCTGATTTACCATGTTTGCCCTGGCCAACTCCAAAGCCATCAGACTCGTCTGCTGTTTCACACAAAGGATGTTCTTGGTTTCTATTAACGATTCGTATCGATATAAGAGATCGTTCAGGTTCTTGAAAGTTTGACTTGCCTTGACTACGGTTTGCAAGTAATCCTGACAGGGATATGAAAGTAAAAGTTGTTACTGTTAGGATATATGCATTCATATTAAAGAACGCCATCTGTGATGATATGTATGTGTTAGTTAGGGTAAGTTGTTCTGTAGATGATTCTATGTGTTGTAAGGGTTAAGTGAAACAAGTAGTCATGTATGTTGTAGAGCAGTTATATTTAAAATAAACGAAATTAATACAAAGCAAATATCTTGATTATTAAAACAACTACCTACATTGCAAAATTTGGTATCTCAAGTTCGAATTTTTTGATAATATCTTTCGATGAATAGGTATGAATAATTTGGAAAGAAGATTACAGTTATGAAATACGATTAATTCAACACACATTTAACGGAATTATTTTATCTTGACCTTCTACAAAGCAATCTTTAAATAAAATACAAAATTGTCAAATTAAAAAATATTAAAAAAGGAAATACTGATTTTATTAACAAAGTAAAAAGTGTATGAAATATGTTTTTATAACTTTATACATAATGTAAGAGAATACTGTTTATTAATAGCCGAAAAGTCTTCATTATAATGTCGTTTTGGTTATTATTACAGTTGCAGTATACGACACAATAAGCTTCACAATAAATTGAAGTCATTTTCACATAGTATTATTCAGTTTTGCATTGATATCACCAGCCTATACAATGAATGAATGTTTGCCGTTTAGCATTTGGAAAAAGAAAACGTTTCTTATTTAACCGAATGATGACTAATGTTGAACTGTCATGGCTGCAACTGTTCTTATACTTATTTGTCGGTTTTTGTTAATGTATATACGCACGTAAAAATGCATCGAAGGTATGTATAAAGATATTCTATTTTTGTCAAATATCGCTTGTATTTCTTTGTTTTTTTTTAATGTTACAGTAAGAAGTACTAAATGTTAAAAATTGAAATGTTTAAATAATGAATACCAGAATAAATAAGATATCACCACTATACGCATAACCATAATAAACTTTATATAATCTTTAGTAATAGCAGTAAGAAAGACAAGCATATTTCCGTGCGCCCATGAAGGTTTGGCGAAGAAACCAATAGACAAAGATACATAGTACAATTTTGCCGATATATGAACTTATTATTGGATTGACAAGACCTAAAATCCAAGAATCCTTTACGTTAGTCACATTGCATAAACCGGCAGTCAACAAATGTCATTTCAATATAACCAATATAACTATTTGAGGTTATGACTTGAATTGGCTGTCAACAAATATTTCATTATTTACAAAAGGGACCTCATTTATTCATTCAAGTGTCTTTTATTTATTCATCAAATCCTACCTAATTCTTTACAATTATCACATTCCTTTCCATTCATCAAAAAAAAAAAAAAAAAGCATTAATAAGAACGCTAATTAGCCCAACACAAAAGCATAAAAGACACGTTTTATAGGTAGAACATGGAAGACATCCATTAACATAATAATAATAGTCTTTTACACCTGAATTGCTGGTTTAAAACATAAAACTAGTATTCTAATGCACTAGTATTTCCAATTCATATAATCCAAAAATAGTGATTCTTTTTTATTTTCTTTAAGCCCAATAAGTATTAAACCAATATTTATAAGTTATGTATTCGGTATTATGTTTTTGTATTTGTAAAATATGAAGACTATCTTTCGTGCAACTTGACATTTCTAAAAAATAATTTTAAACATTCAAACATGAAATTATCACCAAGTGCACCAACGTTTCTTATTCGAAGTTACTACGAGTAGATTTTTTTCTTAGCGAGTAAATTGAAACGGTGTAAATAAAACAGACAAAAAAAATCAGTATAATACCTCGTACATTCTGTGCTCCTTTATCCTCTTTTCCATCAGATTTTTTATATTACTAATGGAGGTTAAATCCTCATGCATCTTTTCTATGTCGTCTGTTCTTCTCTCTTGCAATTCTATTTCGTCCGTAATCTTCCTCTCAGCCCTATCTCTTTTCTCTTGATTTTCACGTATGAACTTGACGAGCACAGGGTGAAAAAAAAAACAGAAAAATTAACGGAAAATTCCATTATCAGAGGATAAATTTAAACTCGTTGGACCAGCTGCCATCTATACGAAGAAACAAAGAATATTCCACCGAATAGGAATTTATTGTATTTATAAATATTTATAAAATAACGCCGAATGGAAAAAAGAAAATGAATCAACGTGAAACCGAATAAAAGCAGACTGAAAATCGCGCGAAATTTGAAATGATCTAAGAAAGAAAACTGTTATTATAAATTCGTACTTTATTAAACTTCCTAAACATCATTTGGAATCCCTCTTCTTTAGCTGCCAGATCATCCCATTTTCCATCGAATCGTTTTCGCTTTTCGATTGAAACTTCTCTGCAACGTCGCAAATACTCTTCGTCTATTCTGAGTACATGTTTGGCGGCAAATAAATGCACAGGCGCGCAGTTCCTTGATATTTCCCATGCGTCGAAGTTGTACCTGAGGAAAAGTTGAGCGAACTGCTTTCTACTAGAAGAAAAAAGAAAAATATGCCGAAATTGCTCACCTGGGTAACTCTGCGACCTCTTTTGATATTAAGTAGTCCGCAACTCCGTCTTCAGCAACTACTTTCGGGAAAGTCAACTTTAGAATGGTTTTAGCTTTACTTTTTTTGTTAATTTCCGACATAAAATGATAGCTGTTGTTTGCTGTCGTTTGCGATTAGTAGGTGTACAAAATAGAATAAAACGCACAAACTTCCCTACTTGAATAAAATTGTGTGTATAGTGTGTTAAAAACAGTAGGATGAAACCTTTTTTGTTAATCTGACATAAAGTGATTAATATAGAACTCACATATAAAGCATTCTTCGATTATTATTTTAATTATGATTGACGCTTTTAATTGAAATAAAAGAGTATTAAAATTTAAAACGAAATTACAGATATTAGCACTTTGTTGCACCACCAACTTCTGCGTCTTGCGCTTTTATGGTAATGGAGATTAATTTATGTTTATATCTATTCCCACTTAATAAAAATGATACAAGAGATCCCCTAAGATTAATTAAGTAAAGTAATTAAAAATATTAATTAATTTTTAAATATTTTCAAATGTGTAAAATTACTCACAGTTGGCTGCACTGACTGTCTACTAACTTCAAGCGGTATTTCAAGCGTAAACGTCTAATGATTGTCAAATTTAAAAATTATTAGCTATACCCACCTATTAACAATTTAACATCGCATTATATAAAACGTAAACTATATTTAAGGATTACCAAACTGCGTCACGATGTATATTTAAACCGTAACGACTTCTAAATCGTAAATAATGAACCGTACTCAAGTGGAAACTACGCCAGCACAACAAATCCCGTATTTAGTTAATAAGCTTTGTAATCATTTTGCTAAGAAGGATAAAGGTAGGATCTATTTCTAAGTATTTAACACGTACATAATTCATATTGTGTTAAATTTATATGTACAGATATATCAGCGGAGTTTTTTAAAATTGCTTTTAAATTACTAACATCGGCCCAATCGTTAAATTCGAATGTCTATCACGATGAACAATTCGTGGTCTCGCAAATCCGTAAATTTCTGCAGAACACCCAATCGAGCGAGAGTATACAGAGCTTCGATTTGCTCTATACGAAACTGCAGAAGAGTGTAAATAATATTTACAGGTACGAATGCTGAAACGGATTCATATTTGTGATATTTCAGGGTATTTTACAGAATAAGTGTTCTTTGATGACGTTTTTTCTAAATCTCGCCACGAAACCTACCCAAGAAGGGGTCAGCCCGCTCGCGCAATGGAGCATCTTACAAGAATTGGTGCCGCAACCGAGTAACGTCGGCTGTTCTAAGTCGCAAACTACTTTTATCCCAGACGAATCGAAAGGTAGCGTGAAGAAGTTGTATTCGGGAAATCTCGTTAAAAACCTGTCGGCTTCGAGTAGGACGCAGGTAAGTTTTATTTGAAATACAGTGGTTTTTTCTTGATAGGGAAATTGTTACTTTTCAAAGTATAAGAGTCGCAATAGAAAATACTACAATAGAAAAATTTAAGATATATGAAAAAAACCGAATATTCGATTTTCATTATTGATATTTAAGCCTAAAATATAAGAAATAGAGAGTCGGTTAAATAGGGAAAAACTTGCGTATTCCATTGAAGAATAAAATACATTAAACATTACCAATCTTTATGTTTGTTTGTTCTTTGTTTATACACTAAATATGACTATTGATCGATATTGTTCGTACAAAACAGTCACCACTCTTGCATATTTCATCAGTTAATCAAATAAACCTTGCAGATGTCACAAGCAACAACCGCCCCATCCATAGTTTGGTCGAATAGCGATCACGATATCCGGATATTGAAGGACAGGAGTTCATCTGCGGAATCTTCACGTTCCATGTGTAATAATCCCTTCGACTGTGAATCTTTCCCAGGCTCACTAACAATTTTATTTAATGTTCCATTGCAGCTTTCGTGAGTATACCCGAGAACCAATTGATACAAGAGGTTATATATTCCTTCCAAGGGATCGAAGGGAAGATATTGAGGAAAGAGCCGGGCGGCTTAGGATTCACCATCGATCCCAAAGCGGGCAAAGGGGTCAGCGCTATACAGCGGGGACTGATCGAGCGTCTGTCTGGAGTCGGGTTCCTACATAACCAACTCAAACAGCATTGCGACGAGGCCGATAAACAGATGGGTTTAATCGGACAGTCACTGATCGCTATCTTGAGGGAAGAACTGACAAATTATTACCAATTGGTTGCACTTCTGCAGGCACAGGTATGTAGCTTTTCTCTGTTTGGGTGTGGTACGTTATTTAATTGTATACATATATTTCCTAGAAATCTTTTTACTAAAAATTAATAGCGTTTTTTCGTATTTAACCACAAAAATAACATTAACACACAATTTACAAAACGATCTTTATATAAAACATAAACATTTTAAATTAAAACAAACAAAAATGCTGATTCTATCAACAAAACAAAATTTTTGTCAAATATATTTTTATTATTATTTTTAAACACTGGAACGTCTACATTATAATTTTAGTTATTATTTTAGGAAAGATTTGAATATCAAGAAAATATGCGTCTATAAACCATACCAGTTTCTTTGAAACATTTTCTGTAATATTTCCCCCTATATATACAGTCATGTGCACTAAAATAGCAGTCTTAGCTTAATACTTATAAATCGCATCTACAACAGACAATTCTGACGCAGCTATATTGAAATTATTTAAAATCTTTGAATATATATATATCCCGGTGAAATACCGATTGTGAGGGGGAATTACTGAGTTTTCTAGTCATGCGCTGTTATTTGCCTATGCATTAAAATAGCAGTGCTATAGTTGGCGGCATTAAACGGAGGTGTATGAAGTTCTGTCTGTTGCAGAATAATACAATCATTTTTAATTACTCATTTCTGTTATAACATGGGCCGAGGAAAACATTGTTCATCGGAAAAAAGAGCAATTATACTCGATCTCCTTAATAGAGGCAAAAGCTATAAATTTATACAAGAAACGCTCTGTTGTTTCGCAAAAATGATTGCAAATGTCAAGAATTGGAGAAAAGTGAAAGAAAATCGTGGTGGAAAAAATGAACCACCCCTAGAGAAGACAGAAACATTATAAGTTGTACAAAGAAAACACCGCTCATAACTTCAACTACAATTAAAAATGAGTTAAACCTTTCTATAAGCACCTCTACTATCAGGCGAAGATTAATTCAAGCAAAGTTGCGCGTAAGAAGACCTAGAAAGGTACCATTATTAAATAAAAGGCAAATACAAAATAGATTATCGTTTGCGCATGAACACACACAATGGAGCGAAAGAAGGTGGCGTAATATACGGTGGTCGAATGAAACTAACATAGCTTTATTTGATTCTGGTGCACACCAACAACACGTACGAAGACCACCATCGACAGCATTTCGACCCCAGTACACAAAAAAGACGGTAAAATTCGGGGGCTCAAGCATCATGCTCTGGGGGTGTTTTTTCTTGGTATGGAGTAGGTCCTCTACACAAGATAGAGTGCATAATGAATGCAGATGTTTACGTAAGCATATTACAAAATGTGCTTCTGCCATATGCAGAGGAGGAAATGCCGCTTAGATGGTTGTATATGCAGGATAACGATCCGAAACATGTTTCTCGTAAAGCGAAAACATGGTTTCGCGATAATAACGTTCGTGTTTTGGGTTGGCCGGCGCAATCGCCGGAATTAAATCCAATTGAAAATTTATGGGTGGAGTTGAAAAAGGCTGTATCTGCTGCTAAGCCGCAAAATGTTGATGATCTATGGAGGATATGCCAAGCTGAATGGGCATCAATTTCAGTAGAGAAATGTAGGCAACTTGTGAACTCGCTGCCCAACTGGTGTCAAGAAGTGATAAAGAACAAAGGTCAGGCAACAAAATATTAAGTTTTTCAATCCAATTACTTAAGTAAAAATAAATTTGGTTAGTATTTTGGAGTGACTGCTATTTCAACGCACAACTATTTTCTTTGTACTACAATATGAACAGTTTTATTTTCTCTTTGGTATTAAGAAACCTATTTATTTATTATTACAACTATGTAACATGTAGGAATAAAGAGTTCAATAAACTTGAATTTCTTTTATTTAGCGCATAAATTGATATTTGAGTAAAATTAAGACCGCTGCTATTTTCGTGCACATGACTGTACATTCTTTACCACTTTTTACGCTTTAAAAAGAAGCCTGGTGATGACTGAACCGGTAACTTGTTTCTCGTTCGATGATCATAAAAATCTATACAGTGTTATAATATTGATAACAAACATAACATAAGATTTGTGTTTGGTAAACCTCTAACATATATCATGCGCTGCTAAAATCTGTATAAACCACATCAATTTGCCCCTGCCCGTCCAGTTCCTGGCAAAAAATATCTCTCTAGTAAAAACTTTGTATTTCACCTTTCTTGTTAGTAAACTTGAGTATGCTTCTGTTATATGGTCACCACACTACAGAGTGATTTTAAATGATTGAGGATGATGCTTTGAATTTCCCGCTCTAGATTTTAGGGTATTTTACATGTTCAAAATAGCTACAGTGCTAAAATGGCAATATTCTGTCAGCATTATGGGCGACTCGTTAGCGGTTGTTAAAATTGTTTTACTTAAAATTCGTGTTTCAATGTCAGAAAACTGATGAAATAATTGAGTTAATTAAAAACGTAATTAAAGCATATGCATTTAATTTTATTCTTATATCCCAAGCACCGCAATATTGATTAAATCATATCACTACAGTATTAATTGCCCATTTGGCACATCACTGATAAGAAACGTCAAGTAATCAACGTGACAAAAATTTTGTGCAGCGGGAAATTCAAACCATCCTCAATCATTTACAATCACTCTGTATACTTATCTACAGCTATCCATTGAAAAGGTTCAACGCCATTTTTTAAAATATCTTTCCTTTAAACTGGACAACACTTACGCGGATAAAGGAGTCGATTATACTTCGCTTTTGACAAGGCAAAACAGACGGAAAACGCACGGAGCCAAGTCAGTGTGGAAGATAATCCATGATAATCCCTTCTCTTATTTCTAAAATAAATTTCTTTGTTCTTAGCATTTCCTCTCGTTCTTCTCCCACCTACGTTTCCATTTTCCCGTACCAACTTATTTATTACAACATTCCCCTTTATTCACTATGTGTCGATCTGCTGATATGTGTTATAAGGACATATTTCATAATTCTATTAATAATTTACTATTAAATCGATTTAAATTCATTTTTTTTTTCACTCTCGCGTTTTTTTTTTTCTATTTAGTTGTTTGAGAATTCTCATATTATTATTATTATCACAATTATAATTGTTATCAAACATATCCTTCACGATTGCAGTCTAGGAAGCAGGGATGCTTCGACCATTCCGAACTGACGCTCCGTAGGATGGTGGTTTGGGTCGCGGAGCCACAGATGCACCTCCAATGGTTGGCCTACATAGCCGAACAGTGTAGCGATAAGAAAGGTGGCGCTCTGATCAGCGTCGTCCACGGATACTTGCAACACGGCTCAATTTGCGCGCAGAAAGTAATTACAACGATTAAACGGATTGTATCGCATTACGGACTTGTTTTTTTCTTGTTTTGTTGTTGCTTAGGTTTCCGAGAAAGTGTTGTCATCGGTTTGCAGACCCTTATACTCGATGCTATCGAAATGGCTGCTCGATGGCGAGATAGGTGATCCGTGCCAGGAATTCTTTATAGAAACTAGAAACGTAAATGTGGCCGAGCGCTTGTGGCATGATAAATACTACGTCCGGTAAGACAAATATTGAGTCGTTTAAATGTAAAGTAAAAAAAATACGCGGACTTTTATAAAATCGTAATACATAGTTCCTTTCAAAATCAGCTTGAAACCCATCAGAAGCAATTTATCTTCTGAATTGAAAAAGAAACGAGAGACATTTTATTTTGAAACATGCAGAGTTAGTCATGGCCCATATAGGAAAACATACTACAAGGAAAGTACTTATTAACATTAGTGCAAAAGTTAAATAAATGGTTTTCTGCTTTAACTGTAATTTTTAATATGAGGAAAAATTTTTAACATAGAAAATTTCCTCATATTAAAAATTACAGTTAAAGCAGAAAAGGATTTATTTAATGATTTCACACTGTAAGAAAAATTGCACTATTGCATTAGGGCAAAAGTTTCTAAAATAGTTATTTGTACCACTAGGCCAGAAACTATAGTTTTGCGAGTGTGAGTACGGTTTGTGGGGCCGAGGCGAAGCCGAGGTCTCACAAGTGCGAATACTCGCAAAAGAGTTTCTGGCCGTGTGTTACACACTATTTTTTGAGCCGACAAACTTTAATTTTGTTGTAAATAATAAAAGAAATTAACGCTAGGGAGTTAACAGTACAGGTTGGCAATACATATTACGTATGAATTTTGAATTGGAAATCAGGGTTAAAATACCTTAGTGTTTTGACGTTTTAATTTTCTTGGTAGTTTTGATACATATTCATCAATAATAAGGGCAATGGAGACCCCAGCTCATATTACACAGGTTGTGCAACAAGTTATTAATAATTTATTACTTGTAAAATCTTCCTAAAATTGAATTGGATAGAATTTGAATTATTTAAGAGATTGTGTAACGAAAATTCTGTCATCTGTCATCGAATCTACAATTAATCACAGAAATGTCAGTAATTCAAATATAGTGTTGCCAACCAATAGTGGTTTTTTTGACGGCCTAGGCCGGAGAATGGTAAGTTTCCGGCCGATTTATAGTAATACAAAATCAGTGTTTCTGGACGGAGGCGCAAAAAAAATATTTTAATGATGCTTATGCAACGAAAAGTGAACATTAACACCGATGTGTATCGAAATCAATGACACATTTTTTATCGAAGTTTAGTTATTTATTAAAATAAGAAAAATACATCAGCATGAAATCATGGTTGTTATAAAACAAATGATTCACGGACAGATTTAGCATAAATGGACCTTGACGACATTGTATTAAATTATTATACATACACAGTATCGTGTTCACAGTCTAAAATCGTACGAGAAACCCACTAGACACCCGTATTTACCAAAATCAAATAGGGTGTGTTCTTTTGCAGTGCACGCACTGTTTACATTACGAGACCAACAACAAATTCTAGCCGAATTAACAATTCTAGAGTTTATTTTTCTTCGTTATGGTTGCACGGACTTCCACCTTCTTCAGACCAGATGCAATGTGTTACATCCTGTTCTTGCTTAATACAAGTTCACACATACAGCACAAACTCCCACTTTTCTTGCACCGAATATGTTCCGAACAGTCAACAACAAAAAGTTTAGTGCATTTGGTTTCTCACCAGCTCTCGTTAACTTAATGAAAACTTATCTGCAGAGTAGAATTGCGTATGTTTGCTACAATGGGTTCCATTCTAACACATACGAAATAACTTCAGGTGTCCCACAGGGCTCAAACCTCGGTCCGCTATTGTATTTATTATATATGGACGATCTCCTTAAATCACTTACTTGTCCAGCCCTAGCATTAAAAATATACTCTGTAATTGCTACACCTGGGGACGCTGCCTTGATACAAACGAACATCGATACAATCTTTAGATGGTGTAACAACAACAAACTGAAACTTAATATTGGCAAGCGTTCCAAAGTAACTTATGCCAGAAAAAAATACATATTATGTGAATAGCTACCGAGTGAATGACATTCCTTTGGCATCAAGCGATACAGTATGTGATCTTGGGGTAACATTTGATTCCTGTTTGAACTTTGTATCGCATATTAACGGACTTTGTAAATCGGTATCGAGAGCACTAGGATTCATTATGAGAAACACAAGAGAATTTAACGACACAGCTCTTGTCCGAGTATTGTACTTCGCTTTTGTTATGTCTAAACTAGAATATGCAAGCATTATTTGGTATCGCATTTATAACGTTCACAGCCAAAACTTCATCGAAGATGCTTACGACTGATTTCTTACAAAACAACTGGAAACTATCCACCAAGAGGCGCTAACTTGGATCATATTATGTGCGAAATTCATGTTGGATCTTTGACAACCAGGCGGGAATACCAATCGGCTATGTTTTTGAAAAAGCTTTTCGATAATAAAATTGACTGCCCGTACTTGTTAGGAAAAATTCAATTAAACGTTCCACGGATAGCATCAAGAAGCACGGAAACTTTTTTTCCTTCCAGCTCCCCGGACAAATGCAGTAAACCGGGCACCAGTTACAATTATGTGTCGTAATGCAAAAAAGCTTCTCGGATATGCTTCGATAAGTTCACAAATGTTATAAATGTCGTACTACCAAAATTATATAACAACTTACCAGTGGAGTTACGATCCTTAACCTCGGTATCTGTGCTAAAAAGAAGCTTGCGCTTATATTTATTACAAACTAACGATTAAAACTGTGTTTGTTATTATCTCCTTCGCACTTAACCTCTATGTTGTTGCACACTTCGACTATTTCTGTCTGTTTTATCCACCGATAAGCAATTTCTTTGCTTGGTGGAGCTATATCAAATCTTGTTAAATGTTCTGTTATGTATGTATATTACTGAAGTACATTACTTAATTATTTATCTAAAAAAAAAATTATTATTAATTTATTGTTAAGAGGTTGCGTTTTCATTATAATATTTATGTATTTTTGTTTATATCGTCCTGTAAATGGGTAACTGTTGGACAATCAAGACTATCTATTATTATTATAAACGATGCATTTTTAGCAAATCTATGATTCCGTCCTTCATAACAATCGAACAAGCGAACAAAATCTTAGCGACTGGGAAAAGTATCAACTTTCTACGGCAAATATGCAAAGATTCTGAGGAGTTGCCCGGTAGAGACGGGTTACAGAAACTTTTCGCTACGACCTCAGGTAAAATTATAGTTATTATTATATTTTGTTCGTTTCTATTCCAATCGGCAGGGTTTTCTATTACAGCTGATGCCTTATTTTCTCCCCAACAATCGATCGAGCTCCATTCGGCCCTCGATAGTGTTTATAGGGAGACGTCACTGCGTGTTTTAGACTTACTAAAGAATAAATATCGTTTAATGGAGCACCTGCACGCTTTACGCAGGTACCTGCTCTTGGGCCAAGGCGATTTCATCAGACATCTGCTAGAGTTATTGGTGTACGTATATTATTATAATAATCGTTCCTTTTTTTATTATTATTTTGTTTTTTCAAAGACCGGAATTGGGGAAGCCCGCCACAGAATTGTACACGCACACCTTAAGCGCCATCCTCGAATCCGCCATCAGAGTTACCAACGCTCAATTCGAGGACGAGGACATCATCCAGCGATTGAACGTGAATATTATGGATCCTTCGCACGGCGACATGGGCTGGGACGTTTTTACGCTAGTCTATATGGTCGACGGTCCGGTCGGTACGATATTTCAGCACACGATGTCGATATATAAGTGCCTATTCGGCGGATTGTGGATGGCGAAACGGATGGAGTACGTGCTGTCGAATATGCGGAAGCAGCAGATCACTTGCGCGAAATTATATCGAAGGTTATCAGGTAAATATTTCATTTATTTTATTTATTTATTAATAACCCAACAGACGTTAATCCTATTACAGGGTTATTTACACAAAAAATTATGTACATGTACATACAAAAAAAGGAATACAGTAGTACCCCCATATCCGCGGGGGTTTGGTTCTGTGCTCTACCGCGGATACTGAAAACCGCGGATAGTAGCGAACGCTTTATTTCCGAATACAATATGAAATATGAAGCAAAGTTAAAACAATGAAACAAGAAAAAATAAGTTATATAATATTTATTTAAAATAAATAAACAATAAATAAATAAATATTCTTGTGCTGTGGCACAAATAGAAATTAAGTTTCATAAATATATAAGTTCATACATATGTACATATAGTACATATTTACATACACAACAAGAAAAACTTTATCATCGTGAGCTACATATTCATTCATCTTCCTCCAAGTCCAAGTTAGCAGTCGATTGTTTCCTTAGATCCGAAGCAAACGATGTTGATGGCTGTGCATTATCGATAGTTTTGTCGACTTTTTCAAAGAGCATTGTTATTGGTAGTTGTCGTTTTTGTCTTTTCATTTCAATAAACAAATCCTCCAAAGGTTTCAAGGCGTCTGTTATAGTGCGAGTAATTTTTATACTGCGTTCCATTATTGGATCATATTCTACCATCTGTTCTTTTAATTTTTGAGCAGTTCGAAATATCGCTGAAAATTTTTCAAGCGTCCATGCTGGCGGTTCTTGTTGACCCTCATCCTCATCGTCACTCGCTTCTGGAGAAGATTTCACAAGGTCTACCAATTCCTCGTTGGTGAATACTTGATCCTCTCCGTTTATGTAATCACTGAGTTCCTCTTTGGTTATATCGTTAAATCCTTCTCCATCTATTTTCTGCGCTATGTTAAATATCGTTGTTAGATGTGAATTAATGTCATGTCTGTCTTCAGATCTAAGACCGATGTCATTCCACAGATTTTTCCAACATGCTATTATCGTTTCTGACTTTAATTCCTCCATCGCTCCTTTGATAAATAGAATTGCGTCAGCAATTGTAAATGACTTCCAGCATTCCATGAGCCCGATATCAGAGCATTCGTTAGCCATTGTATACAGCATTTCGAAAACCTGTCGAATATATAAGGCTTTAAAGCATCTAATGTCACCTTGATCAAGGGGCTGAAGCAATGAGGTCGTGTTAGGTGGTAAAAAAACCACTTCAACATTTTTATTTTCTGTGCCTAGTGACACAGGATGCCCAGGAGCATTGTCTAGTATCAGCAGCACTTTAAATGGTAATTCTTCCTTTTCCAAATATCTTTCCACTTCCGCAATAAAGCATTGATGACACCATTGTGTAAATAGAACAGCCGTAATCCACGCCTTTCGATTCGATTGCCAAAACACAGACAGGCAAGCTTTATTTTTGTATTTAAGAGCATGTGGATTCTGTGATCGGTACACAAGTCTAGGTTTAATCATATGACCAGCTGCATTTGTACAAAATATCAAGGTAAGTTTATCCTTAATTGCTTTAAAGCCTGGTGCACTCTTTGCAGTCTTATGAATATAAGTCCGTTGAGGCATTTTTTTTTCCACATAAGACCAGTCTCATCGCAATTAAAAACTTGCTTAGGATGATCATTTTTTTCTGCAATAATTTGTTTAAATTTTTCTGGAAACAGGGCAGCAGCTACATGATCAGCCGACGCAGATTCCCCTGTCATTTTTATATTTTTTAGATTAAACCGAGTTTTAAATCTATGCAGCCACCCCCTACTTGCTGTCAGTGATTTTCCTTCCTCTTCAGTATATATAGACAATTATTCTGACTTTTGACTAAACAAAATCTGTCAAACATAAGAACTGTCAGAAAACATAGTTAGACAAAGAAGTGTATCTTCCATCCCCCTTCATCGGCTGAAATTTGTGCCACAGGTTCTATACGAGACCCGCAATATAGTAGTATGAAATGTAATAATGAAATGGAATAGTGGTAATCGGCAAGAACGGCCACTTACTGAGGAAAGAATGGAAAGAGAGGTTAGAGTATGCGCTTTTGTGGAAACTAACGAACCGTGTTCGAGTCGTAAAATTTCTGAAGTTGTCAATATTCCACCTGCTACAGTTCGAGACATTTTAAGGAGGAATAAATATAAATGTTTTAAGTTGAAAAAAAATCAAGAGATTTTCCTAGAGGACCACGAAAAGCGACTAGGTTTTTGCGAGAATATGAGAGAGAAATGTGACAGAAATGATTTGTTTTTGCAAAACGTTCTCTTCACCGATGAAACTTCATTTTCTCTTCATGGTCACCACAATCCGTCTGTTGCTCGATATTGGTCCCAAGAAAATAAACACCTAACTGTAGCTGCACGAACACAGTATCCTAGAAAATTGAACGTCTGGGCAGGTATTCTAGGTGATCACATTATAGGACCATTTTTTTTCTAAATGGTAACCTAAACAGTGAGAGGTACCTGCAACTTTTACAAAATGACGTTATTCCTGCTATATGTTACATAAGGGGCAATTTAGACGATGTTTGGTTACAACAAGATGGGTGCCCGGCTCATAACGCGAGGAGAGTTAAGGACTTTATTAATTTTGATTTCCCGGAACATGTAATCAGTACGTGGGGCGACATACTTTGGCCACCTAGATCCCCCGACTTAGCGCCCAATGACTTCTTCCTTTGGGGTTATTTAAAGGAATCTACAGACATTCGCACGAAAGGCCTCAAACATTGGATGAGCTGCGCAATAGAATTGAACAGGCATGCCATAACATTCCAGCAGCTATGCTAAATAATGTGCGCAGAGAATTTTATAACAGGCTAGGTTATTGCGAATTACAGCATGGGGGGCTCTTTGAAGCCGTTATTAAGTAATATCATTACCCTTTATATTTATACTCCAAATTTTCTATTTAGTTTTCGAATTTTCAAGTTTTATTTTCTTTATTTTAAGTTTAGTTTTTCTAATGTTCCCTTAGTTGATAATTTTAGAATACTTTTTACTTAAAAGATATGTAGAATAAAAATATCTTATTTGGTCAATAAAGCTTGGTTTTATTCTTTTTTAGAATTCGTGTTATTGTATGAAAAATTAGTAGCAATAATATGTGAATATTGCTGAAGTACGATACTTCATTGCCAGCATTTTCCCAATAATAATTTTAATATTACAATAATACATCAATAAAATATCATTTAATTCACGCATTTGCAGCGGCGTCTTAACTCGTCGCTGTTCGTATCTAAACTGATGTATTCCGCAAATGTACTGAGCACCTGACTGACAACTGACAACATTGGACGGTAGCTCTATATCCCTTCTTTGTCCATTTAGCACGTACGCATATCTATCTCACTCATTCTCGTATCCGTTAAAATGCTATACCTAGTCCGCCGCTCGTCAAATGCGTATACATCAAATCTGTAAATATCATTTATACATCGTTGATACATTAACTGTGAAAACAAAAAAAAAACCATGACATGAACGCAACGCTTATATCTTTCAATAAGTAGCTAGCGAGAATGAGAACATATATGAAGCATGTATGAGAGAATGAAGGCACGTCGTGGAAGCAACGTTAAGAATAATTGATTTATTTCGCAGTTCTCAACCCTGTCACGCACCTGATCCACATCCTAGCGAGCAAAATGATCAACCTACTGCACCAGACGCAGTACTATTTCCTGTTCGAGGTTCTCGAATGTTCCTGGGCGGAAATGCTGAAGAGGGTGAACCAAGCCGAGTGCCTGGACGACGTCATAACTGCTCACGCGCAATTCTTAGCTTCCGTGCAGAATGGGGTGCTTTTAGATTCTGCCAGTTCGGTAAGTGTTGCATCGAAACGGATCACCCCCTACAGCTTTAACGATTACATTTACGATTTTATATTTTTCTCTCTCTTCCAAGAACATCCGGGCTCAACTGCGGATAATCTTCACCCTGATTTTAAACCTGGAGAACTTACAAGAAGCGCTGTACACCGCCGCTAATAAAGAACTCCATTCGTTGCAACAATACGAGAAACGATGCAACTCGAAGACCGGCTTCAACGTGAACACGGAGATCGAGAAGGAGCACAAGACTAGGACGTTGAAATTCAGACATTTCGTGTCGACGATAAAATGTCAAGTGAAGCAACTGTCGAACAAATACAACGAATTCATCAGCCTGTTCCTGAAAGCCCTCTCGACCAGTTCCGATATGAACTTGCAATTATTGAGCGTCCGTTTAAACTTTAACGATTTCTATCAGGTCACATGACATAGTCCTCCCGCGAATCGTCCCGTCATATCGGATAGTGAAAAACGCATCCTTCCCGCATCGAACGACGATAGGATATTTAACGATGATTTGGTGTACAGTTTTATGGAGAACGTTCGTATAGACTCGACGCAATCTACGCCGGTAACTTGTAGTAATAATTATGGTAGTATTAATCGATTGTTGAACGACGACAAGATGGGGAAACCGAAGAAGGGCAACATATGATGTTGTATCGGATGAGAGATGGGTTCTGCGATGCGAAATCTGTAAGGAGGAGGAGGTGTTATTTTCCAAGACGTATCTCTCATCCGAGTTCTCGAAATATTGTTATATTTTTTTTGTAAGTTATAGTCGAGATGTCGCCAACATTATTAGTGTGTAACGTAAACATTTTAACAAATCACCTCGAATAATAAATATTATATTCTTTCCTAATTATGTTATTTTTTTGACTTTTTATTTTGGTTTCCCACAAAACGAATCATCTTTCGTGCATCAAGCAATAACTGTAAGTACAGTACAATCTCGATTATCCGAAATAATGTGGACCAAAGTGATTTCGGATAATCGGAATTTTGGTTAATCCGAATTTTTTTTGGAAAATAGGAGTTTAGGATGCGTATATCATTAGATCGACTTGAAAACATTTATGCAATATTTTACTTGAATTTATGTATTAATTTAAAAATAACATCAACAAATAATTTGTTTAATTTTTATTACTTAATTTTTTTTAACATAGTATGTACATAAATGCCTAAATATGTACATTCATAAAAGACATGTTAAATGCAACGTAAAATATAAAATATATATCCCATTCTACACTTTACTGTTTAAAAATGAGGTAATTTTTAACTGCACTCGTTTAACACTACTTCTAGTTTTCGCCGCAATGTCTCTCCAACGTTTTATTAAAAGAACATCCACGGCAGTTGCATTTTCTTGTTGTTCTACATAAGTTAACGCTTTCTCCAAGGCTTCTAGTCCTTCTGAATGTGACATTTTTACTGGAATATTGTGCATTCTACTTCGTCATCGTCATCACTGCTTATTTCATTAGCATTTTTGCAAACACTTTCAATTAATTCTTGGTCAGTCATTTCATCTTCTACATTATCACTGTTTAACCATTCATTAACTTCTGTTTCCGTAACATTTTCACATCCTGGTATTTTCGTGAAAATTTGCTGTAAACTTTCTTCATGGTCGGACTCTGCTTCTGTGATACGTCCCTCCTCGTGTTGAATCAACTTTGACCAAGATTTTTCCAGGGTTCTACCTTTTACTTGATTCCAAGCTGAAGCTATCCAATATACAACATTTTTCAAGTTTAACTTCTTTAGACATTCAGTGAGATTGGCACCCTCATCTACTTCTTCCAAAATATGCTCCAATAGCAAACGCCTGTAATTTCGTTTTAAATTTTCCAGCACACCCTGGTCCATGGGCTGAATGAGAGAAGTTACAGCAGGAGGCAAAAACATTGCTTTTATTTCCCCACTTTGAAGTTGCTCCGCACCTGGGTGAGTGGGAGCATTGTCTAGTAACAAAACACATTTTCTGGGGTATCCGTGCTCTTTTAAAGAAGACTCTACTTTTGGTACGAAATCTTCAAAAAACCAATTTTTGAATAGATTTGCATTCATCCAGCCTCTTTTTTGATTTTTATACAAAACAGGTAAAGCATTGGGACGAATATTCTTGAAGGCTCGTGGTTTTGCTGACTTACCGATACATAATAATGGAAGTTTGTGTCTCCCAGAAGCATTAGCGCATGCAAGAACAGTGATACGTTCTTTGCTACGTTTGTAACCAGGTGCTCCAGCTTCCGTTTTTGAAGCTAAGGTACTTGAGGGCAAGATTTTGTAGTTCAAGCCGGTTTCGTCGCAATTATAGATCTGGTCTGGTTGTAAATCATTTTCTTTCATAAGCTCCATAAACTTATTTAAATTTAAAAGATTGGAATTGCACCGATCAGAAAATAGTTTCATAATTTTATTACAGTTCCCCTTAAGGGAAATGTCAGAGGTGGCAGAATCCAAAAAAGTGACATCATCGGCATACATTACCAGAAAGTTATCCTGAAATAACGCGCCCAGCTCGCTAATAAAAAGAAGAAAAAGTATTGGTCCCAAAACGGAACCTTGCGGGACTCCTACATTGCTCACCTTACTAATATTAGAATTAACAGTCGCGGGGGATCAGTCAATATGATAAGTAATTGTCATATACCGTTTCCTGTCTCGCAAAAGGGACGAAACTCAATCATAAACCACTCCTCTAAAACCGTAATCATACAGTTTACTAAGCTTCAATCGAGTGATCGACGCTGTCGAAAGCCCTACTTAGATTACAGAAGATCACGACAGGGACTCCCGCCATTAATTAATTCCTCATAAAAAGAGAGGAGAGCGGTATCCAGCAACTTTATCCTAAGGTCGTTCTTTTAAAAAAAAAAAAGTTTCTATTGTTGTTACGTGTCGTGGCTGAGGTCGCAGGAAATGCCATATATAGTGATAAAAATCATTATTATGTCTATTTCGTTCGATTAAAAAAAAAACAAAACTCAATTTTACGAAACAATGTTTTTATTGAATACTTCTTCCATGTAGGAACTAAAATTTTCTTTTACGTCAGTCTTAATTAATAATAATAATAATAAAACCTAATCTTAAATAAAAATAAAACTAAGTACATACACGATATTTATAGTAATATAAATAATTAAAAATTATTTACAGCAATATTCCTTCCAAACACAAGGATAATATCGTTCCATGATTAAAAGAGAAAAAAATTACTATGCGTACACAATCGTTAAATCGAAAGAAAAATAATATTAAAAATAAATAAAGGAAAGAAAAAGGTTTATTTTATTA
This sequence comes from Cetonia aurata, assembly GCA_949128085.1. Taxonomy (NCBI): domain Eukaryota; kingdom Metazoa; phylum Arthropoda; class Insecta; order Coleoptera; family Scarabaeidae; genus Cetonia; species Cetonia aurata. The sequence continues at coordinate 3,225,101 of OX421889.1, forward strand.
CATCGCCAGAAATGGTATCGTAGCCATCATTATTTTTTTTTTAAATTAAGTTTCATTTAAAATTTAACTAATCCTCATCCGAAAGTACTTGCGTCTTAAATGCAGAGAGAGAGAATCGTTTTGGTAAGAGACAAGTAGAATCGGATGGCTTAAAACTACCAGTTTAATTTTTTTTTTAAACCTTTTATTCTCGTTTTAAAGCTATTTTATACATTAAAATTTTACAATGTTGTGTTTGCCCTTATCGTATGATAAATTGAAATAATCACTTATTACATCTCGAAATGCACATAATTGTGACTGTGTGTTTTTTTAATTGTGTTATTTACATAGATTTAACGGAAAGAGAAATATTATAACCTCCCTTCTTTCTGGTCACGTATATATTTATATATATCGTCTTTGAGAGATATTTAGAGGGTTGATTCGGACTTCCCCGGAAGGGACAACTGAGAGACACACAAAACGAATCATCCTTTCGTTTATCGAGAAACAACCTATCGTACTGTTCATTCTTCTCGATTGAGCAAAAAAACTATTTACAAGTAGACCGGAAGGAAAACGGAAAAAGAATAAATTACATTGTCGTTTACTCGAACGCTGCAGTATTCGGGTTACAACTAAAATTTCACTTATGAAGGGAAAGAATCACACCGAAAACTCTCATCGGTTTCTCGAGGAAAACACCAAAATCTTGATTAGTTTTCTTTTTTACTGTAAAAATTAATAAAAATCAACAATTTTTAAATAAAAACATTAAAAATTGTTGATCGACTACAATAATGTGATCAAATAAAATTAATTATTAAGTTAAATATAATAAATAAAGATCACGAAGATGGCAACAATTATTGGGTATCAACAGCCTGTCGAGACAGAGGGAGAAATAAAAGACTCTATTTCCAGCGACTGGAAATTATAAAAGACTGTATTTCCAGTCGCTGGAAATAGAGTCTTTTATTTCTCCCTCTGTCTCGACAGGCTGTTGATACCCAATAATTGTTGCCATCTTCGTAATCTTAACGTTGTACAGCCGTACTCCTACTCAACCATAATAAATAAATTAAAGTTAAAAAAAAAAAAAAATTATAAGATTCAATTGTTTAATATTTGCCCAATATCCCGGAAAAAAAAAATTTGATAAATTGCAGCTTCCAAAATGAAGTGTCAATTGTAGAAACAAAATCAAAATAAAACGACGCTTTGCCAAAATAAAATTACCACTGTCAAACAAGAATGACATTTCTCAAAATAAAGTGATAAACGTCAAAATAAAGTAGGGGGGGGGTGAAGATAAAATGGCAGCCGTCAAAGTACATCAATGATTGAGAAAATAAAATATTTTTCAAAAAAAAAATCGACTATCAAAACAGCGCGACAGCTGTCAAAACAACGTCGTCATTGATATCAAAATAAAGTAGTAGCTGTGGAAATAATAAGGCATTTGTCAAAGTAAAACGTCAAAAGAAACTAACAGTTATGAAAATAAAATGACATTTCCCAAAATAAAGTGACAGTTATTGAAATAAAACGAGCTTCTCTTAGACTAAAGTTATATATGGATGAAGGAACAGCTGTGAGAAAAAAATGACATTTTTCAAAATAAATTATCTATGAAAATAACGCGACAGCTGTCAAAATAACCCAATTATTAATATCAAAATGAAGCGACAGATGTTAAAATAAAGTAATAGATGGAGAAAATAATAAGGCATTTGTCAAAATAAAACCTCAAAAGAAACTAACAGCTATGGAAATAAAATGACATTTCTCGGAATAAAGTGACAGCTATCGAAATCAAACGACCCTCTCCTAAAGTACAATGATAAATGGATGAAGGAGCCGCTGTGGAAATAAAATTACATTTTTGTTAATATAAGGTGACTGCTATCAAAATAAAACGATCCTCTGTCAAAATAAACTGTCAAGATAAAGAGACAGTTACCATTTTTCGAAAATAATGTTTTAGATGTTAAAAAAATAAACCGAGAAATGTCCAAATTGAGTAACATATGCCTAAATAAAATAACAGCTGCGGAAATATACATGATATTTTTGACAATATGGTGTGACAGCTATCAAAATAAAACGGCAAAATAAAGTGTCACCTGTCAAAATAAAAAGTAAGAACAGCTATCAAAGCAAAGTAACAGCTGTGAAAATAAAATAATGTTTGACAAAATAAAGTGTCATCTGACAAAATAAAAAGTGACGGCTATAAAAATACGGCATTCAAACTAAAATGACAACTATCAGGGTAAAATGACAGCGGCTAAAGTAAAAAAATAGCTATCGAAATAAAATGGCGTTTCTCAAAATAAAGCGTCAGCTGTCAAAATAAAATAACTTTCATCGAAATAAAGCGTCGTTTAACAAAATAAAAAGTGGTAGTTATTAAAATACAAAAATTACAGCTGTTAAAGAAAGTGACAGGTGTCAAAATAAAAAGATATCAATCAAAATAAAATATTTTTTTTGTTCAAAATAAAGCGTTGGCTGACAAAATAATAAGTGAAAGTTATCAAAATAAAAAACTCCTGTGTCAAAATGAAATGACAGAATAAATTAACAGCTGTTAAAAAAATGACAGCTGTTCAAGTGAAAAGATAGCGCTATTAAAATAAGATGATGTGTATCAAAACAAATCGCCAGCTGATAGAATAAAAAGGGATAACTGTCAAATAAAAAAAAAATCTCCGTCAAAATAAGATGAAATAAGTTATCAAGCAATTGCTGTTAAAATAAAGTGACAGACAAGAATTTCAAATTGCACTAATTTCGAATAAACTACTATGGTCTTTAATAATTTATTATTTAACTAAAAATCGCTAACTTAGATCAATTCAGCTCTTTCTAATAATTATTGTCAAACAAAATCTGAGTGTTATCTTGACTTTTGATCACTGTTATGAAATTAAGGATAGTTAATATTATTATATATAAACATAACCTATTAATATTATAATTAAAAATGGAAAAATTCCAAATAGATACAAATGAAAAGTGACAGCTGTCAAAATGAAGCGACAAATGCCAAGATTGATCGACACAGCCACCAAAATAACATTTACAATTGTCAAAATAAAGTGACAGCAAGGAAAACTAATAGTTGTGATAATAAAATGACAGTTGTTAAGATAGAGTGTCAAATAACGAAATGAAAAGTGACAACTATCAAAATAAGATAAATAGTAAGTATATAACAGCTGTTCATTTGTATGAAGTGATTAGCGTACGAATTTGAAATCGTGATAACTAAACCAAATAGGATGGGGATTTTTATAATACGACAAAATCGTTAAATCTAATCATGATTTTGGTGCTTGTAATAAAACGTATTTGGCGTAAAATAAAAAAAAATAGAAACATGATCGTCACAGTTTTGGAAATACCAAGTAAGAAAGTAAAAAAGTCGATGAAGTAGGAGAAAAATATAATTTTATAATCAATTTGTAATTTTTTCTTTTATTTTTGAAGGTCGTCGTAAAAATTACTTATTTTTTTTTTTTTGAATAGTGTACCAAAAATACGCACGGAAATAAATAAAGATGATGATTAATTTGATGTTCCAACATAATGTTCTGGAATCTACCTTACTTTGTTTTTTTAATCCGATATGGCCTTCAATAAATATAAATCCAAATTTTTTTTATATTATTATATTAACATAAAGTTATGTTAAGTCGTTTTTTCCCCTTCAAGTCTTTTACTGATATTTTTTTATTTGTATGTAATGTACAAAAAAAAAATCATTGAAGAAATGTAAAATTTATGTTTAAGATCGATTTACTGAAAAGTATATTGTGCGAGTTTACATAATTTGGTATTAGAGTTCAACACCATTCAATAATAATAGTAATTATCATTTTTCTGGTATTTTTTTTTATATAAATATTCATTGTATTTACTGTTGAGAATGTTTTAAATGTAAACATAAACAGGAGAATTGAGTAAACGCATGCCCCACGTTGGGCCCCGAAAATGTCTGTTAAATATTATTAACATACTATTTAATGATTATAAATAAAATATGATTAATAGAGAAATTTTCGGCGCCCAACGTGGGGCATTAGTTTAGTCGATTCTCCTTTATTTCTTCCCAAAGTCTCTCTCAAAACTTTTATTCCCCTTACCCATTTCCAAAACTGCTTTACCTCAAACCGACGTCGCATTTTCGACGAATTTTATCCTTATCCTACGGGGGACGAAAGAAGAAAATAAAAATTAAAAAATAAAATTATACGAAACGTCACGACAACATGCTATTGACAGTATCTTCCAGATCCAACGACTGCTGCAAATTAAGTATCGAATCTATGGCGGACTGAACCTGCTCGTCGATGATATTGTCAGTTCCCGAACCGTTTCCCCCACTAACGCCATTGTTACTATTACCGACGACACTGCCGCCACCAACGTTGCTATTAGTTTGCCCCTGCGCACCCCCGTGAACGTTAAAAGCGCCCCCCGACGTATTACCGGCGTGATGATGCGCGATGTGCTGTTGCATGTTGAAATGGTGCTGCGTCGAATTATTCGAATTGTGCAGAGCCCTCTGCTGTTGCGCCATCTGCCGGGACACCGCCGAGCCGCCGTGCAGGTGCTGCTGTTGGAATTGGTGATATTGCTGTGGTTGCCCCTCGCCGGGCGCGGAATCCTTCTTGCCGCCGACGTGATGGTGCTTGTCGACGCGGAACTTCTTCAAAGTATCCAGGCGCGAGTCGCCGCTCATCGCGCGCTTGTGGGTGTGATTGTCGGGCGGGTGGGGCGACTCCTCGTTCGTCTGCGGCAGACAGCCGAGTTCCTTCTGTATGCACGCCCATTCGTCGTAATCTTCGGCGGTGGCTTGACTTTGCGGAGTCGACGCCGTGGAATTGCTGTGGTTCGATTGGGACGGATAGGAGTTCTGCTGGTCGGGTGTGGGCGGTGGAGGGGGTGTCATTTCCAGTATCTGAGCCTCTTGCACGTCCTGCCTTAAGCGGATCAGGGATTGTTGCTCCTCCGCGAGGAATAGGCGGTCTAACATCATTAACTCCGACGTTTGCACTTGCCTCTGCGAAAATTTGCGAATTTTAAATAAAATCAAAGATTGTTATTATTGGAACAAAGAATTGATATTGTGTAGAAGCTATAGTCATTTTCACTAATAAGCATCCGAACAGAAATGTTCAAAAATACACAGAAATAAAAATAATAAACAGAAAAATATCAAAAAGTACTTCCTAATTTCTTTATCATTTTTTATTTACTATATACTATCAGTGTACTCTAATTCGTGATGCTGGAGAGGGTTCGTCCACAGCACTACGCACTGTTTTATTTAGTATATCAGTCTTTTCATGTTATATAGTTTACTAGTATCTCGAAAAATTTGCCGTATCAAAACTTTAATATTTCCGAGAGAGCATCCGTTAGTATTAAATCACGCCCGCCTCCACACCCTCAGCGGGCGGGGTAAATTTTAAATCTTGAATTGGAACCCCTATTTGTTATCGCAAATTCAGAGTTTTACAGTTATTTGAAACGCGGATCGGCCAATGTATTGAAGTTCAAGGTTAACATTTCGAACATTTACTTTAACAGTGAAAGGCAAGAGGACCACGTTAATCAAGCACTACGAAAGTAGTTTATTAACCAATCGCCCCACCCACAGCAGGTGGGGGTGGGGGGTATAAATAGTCTGTCGAAAAACATTAAATACGTGTTTTTGTTTTTTTATTTGTTCCATTTCTTGGCATTACAGCGCCATCTATGGGTTCCTATTCAAGATTTCAAATTTGTCCTCCGCCCCGCCCACAGGCGGTAGTGTGGGGGGCGGTTGTGGTTTTATATTAACGGAACCCCATCGGAAATATTAAAAAAAAATATTTTTTTTATCTAAAATGAACCCTAATTCTAAAAATAAAAATAATTGTTAATATAAGTAAGTTTTTATCCTGTCCAAAATTATATATTATATATTAATATTTTCTGGATGCACCAAAAATATGACAACTTTTCGCGTAAATTTCAATAATTCTTGGTTATAACTATATACTGTAAATACTTTTGTGACATTGACAGATTAATAGTCGTAGTGAATTTTTTCCAAAAAAACATCTTTCTCGCCTCCAAAATGACTCCCCTCACTTGACCTATCATGCCATTAAATTTTTTTTTAGTCACCCCCACCCTTCTGCCCGAAAAAGATGGGAGAGGGTGTATGCCACCCTGCACAAAACATTGCTTTCATGGTCTTATACGAAATCTCCAAATATCAACATTTTTATCTAAATTCGTTCAAAAATTACCATACTTTTATCCCACCCCGTATAATAATGAATGTTCGGCGCCCAACGTAGGACATCAATTTGGAGTAATTAGCAATAATATATTTTGTATTTTAGAACTTTCGTCTTATATCTATATATAAAAACTTGTATTTTTTTTATATGACTGCTGAAAAAAAAATAGTGCATGCTTAGAACAATAAAGAATTAATTAGGCGATTATAAAAAATAAATACATTCACATATTTTCACCAATTCTTTTATTTATACTTCTTGCTATGCATGTTTTATTTTTAGATTTTTAGACGAATTTCTTCGTCGATTACAACTGTTATAAGTGATGAAGTTTTTGGCGCCCAACGTGGGGTCCCGATTTGATATAATCCGCTTTATATTTTTAACAGTTACTTTAGCATTAAAAGCATAACATTTAAAGATTTACATAATGAATACTGTTAAATTTTTTTTTATAATTTACAAATTTATAAAAGGCAATGTATGTATTCGATATACAGGATGTTTATTATTCTTGTGTACTGTTTACATCAATTTTAAGTCAAAAAAGAAAAACAAAATGCTTGAGTGCCAAAGTTTTTTTTTATTTTCTTTAAGCAAGGAATGATTCATGAAAAGAATACTTACCATACTCTCCCTAGACCGCAAGAACCTGTACTTATCCACCATCTTCGAGAATTTACCGATAAAATGCTTAGCGGTCAATTCGAATATCTCGTCGGCTTTATTGAGATCCTTAATCGAGAGCACCGGTTGGTCGAAACAGTGGTACCGAATCAACCTCTTGCAGGCGTCCGCCTTATCCTTGAACGGATGGTGTACGTCGGGTTTGACGGCGCCATTTTGATCTGTATTCAACTGTTGCTCTATCCTGTACGAGGAGAAAAATAAATAAAATCAAAATATGCACCCATCTATCTTTTGTGGTAGGCTCGAACGGACACTTACAATTGAGCTTTGGTAAACATCGGAATGAATCTGTGCTGTGTCTGTGTCTGTTGCGATGTGGTCACAGTCGATTGGTGTTGTACTGAGGTAGGTGCTGTTGGTCGGGGAGGACCGATGGCCTGTTGTGGCGGTTGCGCCGGATGCTGGTGGGCTGCCGTCGTGGTAGTCACCGTTACGCTGTGGGGAGTTTCCGTGGTGCAGGAAGATGTCGGTGATATTTTTACATTTTGTGAAGTTATAATCTAGAAATTCAATTTATTCAAGATTGTGTGATGGTAATGTCAGATAATACGGACGATAAAGGGCCACAGTTTATGTCAAAGCGGTACTCTAATCGAACAACGGAGGATTTGACAACTTCGTTTTACAAATATTTCATAATTAGCATATCCTTAAAAAAATATTTAGCGCCCAACGTGGGGAATTAGTTTAGCGGAATTGCAATTATATTTTATATCTCAAACAGCAGAAAAATATGACGAGCATCGATTAAACAAATCTTTTATAATAGCTTCTTTTGATGAAAACAAGATCACCACACACACTGTCTTGCTTACACACACAAACTGTTTTCACAAAAATATTGCACAGAACCACAGACCTAAACTTGTATCTATGTGGTATTTCAATAGTACAAAAAAAAAATCTAATTAAAGTAGTTGAAATTTCGATCCCTCTTTATATGCCATCAACGCAATATTATAAAATGGATTATTTTGGCTAATATTACAAAGAGTAAAGGACTTACATTCACGATTTCAAGTAAATAAGTACTTCAAATAAAACATATCTGGTGACTAAAAAAAAATGTCAAAAAGATATTGCCAAGAACAAAGAACCTAAATGTACAACCTTGCGGTACTCCAACAACAATACATAGTTTTTTTTACCTATGTATTAGAAATTGATTTGCCGATGTTATTATTCAGGGAAATACTTCAAACAAAACACATGTGTTGATTAAAAATGGTCAGAAAGGAATTATATAGAAGGACCTAAATTTACAACCTTGCGGGACTCCGACAGCAGCAGATACTTTTCCTTTTCTTTTTAATAGAAATTCGTTTGCCTACATCACTGTCTAAGTAAATACTTGAAATAAAACATAACTGATGATTAAAAATGATCAGAAAGGTATTGCAGAGAACAAAGGACCTACATATACAAGGCTGCGGTACTCCAACAGAAATAAATGGTTTTCCTTTTCTTTTTAACAGAAAATTGTTTGGCTACATCACTGTCTAAGTAAATACTTGAAATGAAACATATCTGATGATTAAAAATTATCAGAAAGGAATTGTATAGAATAAAGGACCTAAATTTACAACCTTGCGGGACTCCAACAGCAATAGATATTTTGCCTTTTCTTTTTAATAGAAATTTGTTTGCCTACATTAATATCTAAGTAAATACTTGAAATAAAACATATCTGATGATTAAAAATGATCAGAAAGAAATTGTATAGAATAAAGGACCTAAATTTACAACCTTGCGGGACACCAACAGCAATAGATACATTTCCTTTTCTTTTTAATAGAAATTCGTTTGCCTACATCACTGTCTAAGTAAATACTTGAAATAAAACATAACTGATGATTAAAAATGATGAGAAAGGTATTGCAGAGAACAAAGGACCTAAACATACAACCCTGCGGTACTCCAACAGCAATAGATAGTTTTCTTCTTCTTTTCAATAGAAATTAATTTTCCTACATGACATAAATACTTCAAATAAAACATAACTGATGATTAAAAATTGCCAGAAAGGTATTGTACAGAACAAATTTACAACCCCGCGGTACTCCAACAGAAATAAATAGTTTTCCTTTGCCCACATCACTGTCTAAGTAAATAGTTCAAAATGAAACATATCTGATGATTTATACGAAACTATTTCATGTTTAGCGTAATTATTAACAAGAAATATTAAGCGCCCAACGTGGGGCATGTTTATTATGATATTTTACCTGTTTTAGTGTATTTAAAATGATCAGAAAAGTATTGCAGAGAACAAAGGACCTAAATTCACAAACCTTCGGTAGGTACTTCAGCAATAAACAGTTTCCTTTTTTTTTTTATTAGAAACTGATCTGTGCAATACACTATTCCAATCAAAACTTAATATAGAACATATCTGATGAATAAAAATGGTCAGAAAAGTATTGCAAAGAACAAAGGACCTAGATTTACCACCCTGCGGTGTTCCAACAGCAATAAATACTTTTCTTCTTTTTATTTATAAGAAATTGACTAGCTCACGTCACTATTGAAGTAAATACTAAACTAAACTAATCTGATGAGTAAAAAAAAAAGGTCATGAAAGTATTGTAGAAAACAAAGGACCTAGATTTACCACCCTGCAGCACTCCGACACCAATAAATACTTTTCTTCTTCTTTTTGTTAGAAATTCACTTGCATACATCGCTATTCAAGTAAATACTTTAAATCAAACATATCTGACAATTAAAAAAGGTCAGAATAGTGTAGCAAAGAACAAAGGACCTAGATTTACCACCCTGCGGGACTCCAAAACTAATAAATAACTTCCGTTCACACTAAAAACAGCACAATATACCTCCAAACAGATCCAATAACTCACCTGATGACTAGAAACGGTTTCACTAGCTGTCGACCGAACAGTCCTAGCAACCTGTAGCTGCTCGTTCTTGTTTGAGATCTGAGACAGACTGGACGGATTGACTATCGTGAGCTGGTTATTGTGATAATACACCTTGTCGGGCGGTAAGAGTTTCCCGCTGGCCAAAATCTTCTGCTGCTCCTGAAACAGCATACTGAGAGCGTTGTGCATCTCCGTATCCCCAGCTGTTATCCTCTGCGACAAGGTCTGGATCTGGAGTTGTATACTCTTCAAGTGCTGCTGCTTCTCGGGAGTCAGTTGGATCGTGTGCACCCTCTGCGGGGGCGCTTGTGGTTGCTGCGGTGGTGGTTGTTGTTGTTGCTGCTGCTGCTGCTGCTGTTGTTGCGGTTGAGTTTGGGGTTGTAGTTGTTGCGTTTGGGTCGAAACGCCGCATCCGTTGGCCGATTCCTCTATGATCTGTCCGAGAAGATTGTCGACTTCTTGAGTCGGAACCAGGTTGGCGTTGGCGGTTTCTGTTTGCACTTGCGCGATGTGATTCTGGATGGTTTGCGCCTGCGTAGTCTGCACATTTTGCACGCTGGGAGCGATTTGCACCTTCGGTTGTTGTTGCACTTGAGTCTTAGGTTGCGGTATTTGGGCGTTCTGCACTGAAGGTTGTATCAAGGCCGACGGTTGATTCGTCTGTTTCTGCGCTATTGGTTGTAAAGTTTGCTGTTGCGGTTGAACCTGCAACACGAGTTTAGTGTAGGTCATGGGTTCGCAGGGGATTTTCCTAAATAATATGAATGATCATCGATAAATTCGCCAAATCTTTTTTACCTGACACCACAACAAATTCAACTAATTGCACTGATACCAACATTAATAATATCTTCAATAATATTTTTTTTTTTTTGTTTAGGTTAGACTGATTTTGGAGCGCAACATAATCTGTTGCATCAATTTTTATTCCCTTATATCGCACATCCTTGCTAATCATGAACTATCTACGATTATCAGCCATTATTCAGATAAACACTTAAGTGGCTTTAATGCCCCCATAATGTGCGATTATTTTATCGTAAACAAACAGCTGTGGGATATAAATATATAAAAAAAAATGTATACGAGGTTAAGATTATAAGTAAGGCTCGGATTCTAAAAACAACTGCCTTTCTGTTATTAATTAAGGCAATAATAAAGTACCTAAGTTTACGTCAAAGTGATACTGTAATGGAAGAAGAATTTGACAATTTCTTTCTATATATATATATATTTCATATTTAGCGTAATAATCATTAATAAAATAATAATTAGCGCCCAACGTAGGTCATTAATTTATCAACAAATCTCAACTTTATTTTATATATCTTATATATATAACTATCACTACCAAAAAAAAGTAAACTTGATAAAGCAAATCTTTTATGATAGCGATATTCTTTTAACGAAAACGAGATTACCACAAACATCTTTCGCAAAAATATTCAACATTTAGCCTTTAACGAGCAACACTCACAACATTAAAACAAAAAGCTCCTTTAAGTGTTTTAATCGAATTTGTTATTTTGTATATTCTATTCTTAAATTTCAACTGCTATATTTCAAAATCTGACGCATTAACGTTAAAAAATATATCCAAATTAGATATTATAGTGCAACCCGCATAATAGTAATTTTAAAGAACAGATCTACCCCTATTAAATTTTACTTTATGCGTAACTATTTCATGTTTAACGTAATTATTAATAAGAAATATTAAGCGCCCAACGTGGGGCATCAGTTTATTATGCTATTTTACTTGTTTTAGTCGAATTTGTTACGTGAAAGAATTTTATTTGTAAATTTCAGCTGTTTTGTTTCAAAATCTGTCGCACTATTTAGCATGTTTACTTTGTAATATTAGATAATACGAACAATAAAGGGCCTAAGTTTACATCAATAGAACGAGAAAGGATTTGCTTTCTTTTTACGAATATTTCATTTTTAGCGTAATTATTAATAAGAAATATTTCTTCGCCCAACGTAGGGCATTAGTTTATTACAATATTTAACATGTTTTAGTTGAATTTGTTACGTGAAAGCATTTTATTCGTAAATTCCAACTGTTATGTTTCAAAATTTATTATGTTTACTTTGTAATAGTAGATCATACGAACAATAGAAGACCTTAATTTACCTTAATGTGGTATTCTAGTAGCACAAGAAAAGATTTGATTTCTTTTTACAAATATTTCATATTTAGCGCAATTAATAATAAAAAAATATTTAGCGCCCAATGTGGGACATTTGTTTGGGGTAATCCCAATTATATTTTAAATCTTAAACTATCGCTACCAAAAAAACAAATGATATACTTTATAAAAGTAAACTTGATAAAATAAATCTTTCATAATAGCTTTTGTGTTGTTGTTTAGTATTTTATTCGTAAATTGCAATCTATTGCATTATTGATGATGTTTGCTTTTTAATACTAGATACTACGAAAAAATGGATGAATCAATGTAGTGCTCTAATCAATGGAACAAGCAAGTATTGTAAATATTTCACATTTAGCGTAATTATTGATAAAAAAAAATATTTAGCGCCCAACGTGGGGCATTCTAATGCTACCCTCATAGATACACTATTAAAATTATCTTCATTACCTGTATCCGATTCTGCGTTATGACGTGCTTGGGTGGCGTCTGCAATGCCGACACCAACGTCGACTTCCCATCCTTAACGTTATTAACAGCCTTCTCGATAGTCTTAACCTCGTGCGGCATCACCTTAGTGGTATTAGTGATTTTAGTGATCTTCTTCACCGGCTTGCTCTTCGGCGACAGCTTCACCTTGTTCTCCGAAGGAGCATTAGCGCTCTCGATCACCTTATTCATGCTACTCCTCTGCATATAGATCGTCTGCCCGTTCACCGTGACCTGCCCGTTGCTCTTCAACTGTTCCAATTGCTCCGTCGTCAAATTCACAACGTAAGAAGCAGGCGGCGGCGGTGGATTCTGATTATCGTTCGCCTGATTCGGAGGATGGTGCATCGGTTGAGGGTGAACAGTCTGCACCGGAGGCTGCGTCTTCTGGAACGGCTGCACCTTCAGCACCGGCTGGCTCTGTATAGTCTGCATCGGCTGGGAATGTACAGTCTGGATACCTTGCGATTGCACCGACTGCTGTATCTGCGAGGGCTGACTCTGAATCTGAGGCTGCGGCTGGCTGTTCGATATCGTCTGGTGGATGTGATGGATGTGCGGATGGGCCGCCTGTTGAGATTGTATCGAGATAGGCTGGGATTGTATCGAGATCGGTTGAGAATGAATCGAGACCGGCTGGGATTGTATCGAGATAGGCTGCGACTGTATCGAGATGGGTTGCGAATGGATCGAGACCGGCTGAGATTGTATCGACTGTATCGAGATAGGTTGTGAATGGATCGAGACCGGTTGAGATTGGATCGAGATAGGTTGGGATTGTATCGAGATAGGTTGCGAGCTGACGACTAGCGGTTGCGAATGAACCGGTGTACTGAGAGTGGGCGTCCCCTGCGCCATATTCTGCGAATGCAACTGCGATTGCAGGATCGACTGGATCTGGCCTTGGATCTGCGATTGGATCTGCCCTTGGATCTGGGATTGTATCGAGTGCAGAGACGGTTGCACTTGACTCTGTATCGAGTGCACCGTCTGCGATTGTATACTCTGATTCAGATTTTGTATCGGTTGCGGTTGGACTATTTGCATGGGTTGTGCGTGCTGCTGCAGAGCGGAGAGCGGTTGCGACTGCACCGTCTGGTGTTGTATCGTTTGTTGCACCGTTTGCTGCACGGTCTGCGGTTGCACCGCTTGTATCTGCGGTTGAATCGCCTGCAATGAGTGCGGTTGAACGGTCTGCTGCTGCACGGTCTGTATCGTCTGACTTTGCACCGTCTGTTGCTGTATCGTCTGCACACTCTGCTGCTGTATCGTCTGGACCGTCTGGGAATGCACTTGCTGATCCATCGACGGTTGCAGAATCAAACTGTTCAACCCGAACAGATTCTGCAACAGCAATTGCGAAGGGATATCTTGATTGAGATTAGGATCGTGTTGCAAGACTAATCGGCCGTCTTCGCCCAACGTTAACTTATATCCACCACTCCGTTGCACCATTAAACCGTTGTTTATCGTAAAGTTGGGCGTTATAAACGGATTGAAGGGAATCCCCTGCGCTTGGGGACTCTGCGACGTCGGTATAACCCCACTTTGGAAACTCTGGTTTAACACCTGCACCAGCGGAGTGGTGGCAGCGTTAATCGTCTGCTGCGGCATCGCAGAAATCTGTATATTCCCAATCTTCTTCGCTTCAGTGCTCTGTAAAATATTACTTTGTACTATATTCTGAGGCTGTTGCATGAGGTTCGATTGCTGCGGTTGAGGGGTGTTCGGATGAGAATGCACCGAATTCGGTTCGCTCTCACTCTGAGACGTATCACTCTCAAACTGTATATCGTCTTCGTCACCGATTCCAGATAATTTCATTATGTTAGCCAGATCCAACTTCTGTTTCTTCTTCTTCGGCTTCTTTTTAGCAATCGCCGTGGTGCCGACTTGGTGGGTGGTGATAATCGGTGCTTGCGTTAGATTCTGGTGTTGATGCATCGACGGATTGGCCAAATGGGTGACGTACGTCGTGGTGGGGGTCGCTAATTGGACGCCGTTGGTCAAAACCCGCACTAGAGGTTGAGATCTGGGCGGTTGAATTTGCAGCATCGGTTGAGTGGTGGGTTGAAGGATCAACCCTTGCGGTGTGGCGGCTTGCATCTGCGGTGGGAGCTTCGTTTGTGGTCGGAGGATGAATTGAACCGCCGGTGTGGTTATTACAGGCATTTGCGGCAGTAATAACGGTTGGGCTGTCGGCATTATGGTTGCCTGCTGATTGGTTGGTATCACAATTTGGGGACTGAAAGAGTAAATAAAAGAATAAGGTGCAAGATTATGCCCAAATTGAGATAAAATGTATATAATAATGAAAGACTGGTGTATTACTCAATCAAATTGGACAAAAAAAAAACCGATTGATTCATGCCCACTTCATAGGCTCTTCATTCGAGAAATTCGGTACGATGTAATATAGTAATTTTATCGCTACCCGGATGTATTTCAACTGCAGGTATTCTGCGGTCGAGTAAGTCTGTTTATCTTATTCTTATCGCCTCAGTCGGCCAAATCCATTTCTGATCGAACCTTCGATGCGAAATATCGGTTATTTCTCTATGAGCTACAGCGGTAGGCATAGGAAATATAAAAAGAAGAATCAAAAATGTTTGCATCGTAGAACTAGGAATTGTATGTATATGTATGTCGAAATACGCTGTTTATAATTGCCGGCAATCACCTTGCGCGTAAAACACGTTTCAGCTTAATAACAAGTATCGGCTTACTAGTTTTGGCTAAGTCATATTTTTTCCTATTGAATTTGAAAGGCAGCGGTTGGCTATCTAGTCGAAACTAATAAGCCAATACTTATTATTATTATATTTGATTGATTAATACACTTTTTCTTTCATTATTCAGTATAAAAAAAAAATAAGAACTTAGAATATACAGCGTGTACCAAATATATTTAATTAAAACATCTTTTACTACAGCACAATTATTTTCAGTTGATGAAAACCCCGCTCCCACGGGCAACTTACGTCACGAGCTCGAAGAGACTCGCTGAATGAACAGCGTACAGTACCTACTGCAGATACGAAACTGAATTCAGTTTTTATTGTAATTTTTTATTTTGTACGAATCGCGAAAATACCGGGGGTGTAGCTATGTTCTCGCGTGTGAATTATAACGTTTCTCCATGTTCCTTCGAGTGTGTCTCGCTCCATTGAGTACGCCCTCTTGCTATCGCGCATCCGCCAACTAAACATAATTGTGCTGCAATTGTAAGTGGGAATTTGTTTTGATAAAACCGGTTTAAAATTTTAATCGAATTTAAAATATTTATGGATAGCTGTAAGAAAAAACGGGGAACATTTCGAACAAATCCGATATAAGAGTTATATCTTTTACTTTCGTTAAATCAAAATATATTGTTAAAAAGAAGATCCTTTGTATGTTATAAAAGGTAAGGAAATTGCTTACATCGCTGGGTTTCATTTATTCTTAAAAAATAATAGGAAATTCACTTTCTTTAGGAAAAATTGTACGAATTTAAAACAGAAATGCTTGGTGACCTCATAATCAGCAATAAAACAGTAAAATTAAAAAAATATCTTGTATAAAAATAAAATTTTATAAAATAGAATTGCTTCGTACCAAAATAAATGGATAATGAGTGTTATTTAGTGGACAAACTGTGTATATGCATATTAAGAGTTAAAGGGAAGCGTTTCGTTACAACAGATTATTCCTGTATATATGAAACATTAATACATATTTTCAAAAAAAATAATAAGGATTTGACAAGCTTAGAAAATGTTTGATATTGACATTTTAAAAACAGTTTTTGTTGCTTTTAATATAACAGAAAAATAAAAAAATTGCGTTTGAAAATGACAGTTTAAAAACCATAAATTATTTTGTTTTTTAATATGAAACGACACAAAAAATAATATTTATTTCTTAGAAATTAGTTGTTATCATAAAATAATTTGACGTTTATTACAATAATGACCTAATTATTTCAAAATTTTTGTGTTTCGAACTTAATATTTATATCAGATTTCGCTATAAATTTATATAATGATAAGTAACTGAAAAAAATTTAATTTAACAAAAAAAAATTCTAAAAGTTATCACTTGACATTAAATCAACACATTACCAATATAATGTAAAAAAAAAAACAATTTTTGGCAAATTTGACATATCTCTGACAAGGAAAATTTAAAACCCATGTTTGTTGGCTTTAATAATTAATTTAATAGAAAAAAAAATGTTTAGTGGTCTTTTAGTGCCTTTGATATTGATATAGAATGTAATTAAATGATTGTCTAGAAATTATTTCTTGTCATAAAATCGTTTGTGACTAAACTAACGGATTACCAATCTTTTTGACAATACGCATTAAATACATATAGGCTTGTAAATATTGTCAATAAATAGCATTATTATTATTATTAACATAAAAAAAAACATTTGACATTTAATTGACATTGACATTTTAAAAAATGTAACTTGTCAGTTTAATAAATAAACTTTTGATTGTACCTAATAATTTTTTTCATTTTTCTGCTATGTTCAAATTTGACATAATTGCAATAATTTTTTTATTTAATCCCCTGTATACATGCTAAGTTTAAAACATCAAGAAAAAACTGTAATTTGAGGTTAACAGAATGAAACACATCAACAACCCTAAACCGTCACGTTTCAAACTAGTTTTAAAAAATATTTCTATTAACTTCCTGATGATAGAAAATATTGGGAATCACATCCAAATATATACACATGAATAAACGTTAAAAAGACAGGTAAATCACTTACCTAACGCTTGGTTTTGGAGAAGGTTGCGGACTAGCTGCTGGTTTCGGTAGGATATTCAGATGCGGTTTCAATTTAATAATATTCTGTTGTGGTGGAGTTTGAATCGGCCTCGCCAGTATGTGATTATTGTGTATAATCTGCATCACCGGGAACGTATTTGGTTGCGGAGTCGGAGGCTTCATACTCTGCGGAGAAGGACTTTTCATGCCCCCAGCGGGACTGCTGTATGGCGACTGCGGATAACTCGGGCTCGGGTTCGAATAGGCCGGCGACATATTGGTGACGATTTGCGGTTTCTTCACCAGGTGTAGGTTATTCGAGCCGATCGTCGTGCAGTTAGTGTTCAAGCTCTCGTATTCGTTCAGTATGACTTTGCTGCTATCGTTAGGTTTCATTTGGAAGGTCTTCGGTGACTTACACATCTTCGGCGCTTGTTTCTGGGGGTTAGAAGACATCTTACCACAACCAGGAGGTTTCACTGACACGGGAACTGTTTCGACACTTCACAGAGCACTGTCTCACTAAGTACACGTTAAGTAAAACACCTACCCGTTTCAGTCTCACTTTGTTACGCATCTGGAACTACCCGAACTCGAATAGGGCCATTTTTTCGTTGTACACATCAGGGTGTAGTAGCAGGCTCTTCGCTTGCATTATTTCTGGGAATTGCCGCTTCTATCCATTGCAGTTTCGTAGATCACATCACGGCACGCGAAAAATCGCTCTCGATCGGCCGGGTTTCATTCAAATCCTCGGAGATTCCTGCAAAACAAAATTTCAATCCGACCGTCACAACATAACCTCTACGTCGAGCGTACAAAACAAGCTGCTTTCCCCCAGCGCGCCGCAAATAAAACCCCGTTTAATAACGCGATAATCTTCCTAATAGGTTATCGCGACATTTCACGATTGAAACTGGACGATTTTGATTTGTTTATCGGGAAGAATTTGCAAATTTGCAAGACAAATAAAGTTATAATCACTAAACCGCCATCTTTTACGATAGTATTTTTTTTCTGGACGTCTACCCCCTAAATCATACAATGGACTCTTCCGATAAATAATTATAATAGGTGTTAATCCTTATTTTGCAATAAAATAGTTGATAAATTCGAATGGGATTGACATAGCGGGAAAACGCAATGGGGATTCATCCCGGGAAAAAATTATTTGATAATAAAATTTTTATCATAAATAAACTCGGAAATACAGGCGAGAGAAAGTGGTGGTGGGGATGAACGCGAGCGCACAAACAGTGGAGGGGGAGGCGGGGTAACAACAGTAAATTCACTAAAAAGGAGTTTAAAAACAGCTGGGATGTGACGATAAAATAGTTTAAATAGCTTTTTATACGAGCCATCGGCCTTACAGACGGGACACACGAATCGTGCGGGCTCTCGGACGGCCAGCCGGGACGTCTCGCGATAAAAAAAATCAATAAGAAAGTAAGGTTATAATCTATCTCTCTAATCGGAGGATTTAATACGTATAGGGCTTATGTAACGGCCGGCGGTCGGCGAGCCATAAAAATTCCCGTTCGCCTGGGAAAAATCGCTTCTTTTCCCGGACGAACGCGACTCGTGAGCCGCGTTCAGCAGTTCTGCCCACATGATTTTCAGATAAAATGGATAAAATTTCTACGTACCTTAACAATTTTCACTTCACGGGTCGTAAGGGGTTTACACTGGCGAAAGCAGGGATCCCGCGCTTCCCATTGGCTATCGGCTAGCGTCATTTGATACGCAAAAAAAAAACAACGTCGTATTTGAGGTTAAACGTGGTCCGTAGCGATTTTGCTCTCTATTGCAGGGGCGCGTAGAGACGCCGCGGCGCGGATTAACATCTCGTGACGGTGCGTGTCGGGGAAGGACGATGGTCCTTTTTTCGAAACGGTAAAGTTCGAAGTGATAATTCCCTTTTATTCCGTACTGAATCATTTTCGTTTTTGGCGAGCCGTAACATTGTCCTCTCCTCGAGAAAAAGGGGCCTGCCCATCGTAAATCGCTGGAGGAAGGCTCCGCCTTTGCTTTATAGAAATGAAAATCCTTCTGATACAGTCGCGAGTCTGCGTGAGTCGAACGGTGATCGTGAACCATCACAGCAATAATCATAATAGCATAGTGAATGTGTCCAATATAATCGAAAGTGTTTGTGTGCAAGATAAAAATAACCTTCATAATGATGCCAAGTAAAAATGAATCGCGTAAAAGGAATAAAAGTACCGTGATGTTCCAAAAGTCAAGTGGCGATATAAATATATGTGAAGTTAGTGATAAATTAATTTGTAATATAAAATTACCTGAATGTAGTAGCTCCCTGTTAATTAAGCCCTTTTTACGTTATTAACAATTTATAGTTTTAATTCTGGTTATGGTAAATTATGAATAGTGCAAAACCGAAAATCTTTTCAAGGTCAGATTAGTAACCATAAAATTAAAACGTAATTATAGTTTTATTTAATTTATTTAAATAATTATTGATAATGTAAAACGGACTCTTTAATATCATTTCACACCATCCTATTATTGTCCATTATGACTGACACCTAATAAAGAGAAATTGAAAAATAAATAGGTATAATAAAACCTGGTATTATGGAATATTATATATTCCACAAATTTTAAATCCAATACAATTTTATGTACTGTCTGTTTAAAAATACATTTTAGAAATATCTTTTATAGCAACTCATATTCTTTTTGTTATTATTATTATTTTCTATTATTTCCTAAAGGAGATTTTGTTAATTAAGTTTTTATTTACATTTTATCAGAAAATTGTAAATGGAATATTTGCGAACAACATTGATGTGGTAGAAAACGATTGAAAGAAAGAATAGATAAAAAAATTAATAATAACAAGAAAATTATAAAAATTAAGTGTATTAACCATTTAACTAAATATTAGCGATTTCTCGTGTTCTTACTCTTGTTTTTACTCAACTAATGTAGTTATTACAATTAACAAAATGTCAAAAACGTGAATAAACAAACAAATCTATTACAAAAGAGTGGACATAATTTGTTTAAAATTTTCTCGTAAATTTACTTTTTCTACATCTTTTTTTCAATCGACATGCATACTGTAGTTTTTCTTGAGTATTTTGTTTGTTATTTTTGATTTACAACAAGTCTCCATAAAAAGCATATTATAGAACAGAATATTATTATCTCTTGAATTTCAGCTACAGAACTGCGAACGCCCCAAAATTGCAGTTAATTCCATGCTTCAACGTTTAAATTACTGTAAAATAATTGGGAGATATTTTATTTCCTCTAGTGAGGATACAGAGCATTTCTCCTATAAAATATAAATATACACACTCTTCAAAGTCTACGTTCAACCTGATATAATAAATTAAGATGTCGTAGGCACAATATTTTTCTCGAAAAATAAATAAAAAGAAATTAAACTTAAATCATTTTACTAGACATAAATTATATTTCTTGTAAAACAATTATATGACACATCTGTTTGTTCTCTTTCAAAATTTTATAGTTTATATCTTTATAAATAACATAAAATTGTAGACATGCAAAAATAATAAATACACAGTATAAAAATGACTTATCGTTTTGATGGATTTAATATATTTCCTGCAGTTAGTAATCCATTTTTGTCTATAAACAAAACTATTAAATTTTAGCTTCATAAATGTCATTCTTAAACTTAGGTGTTTGATTTATTGCCAACACAAAATACCTCGATATATACACAGATATAAAAAATTAAATATCTCCATTACGATGATAATATTACTTCATCGTTGATTCATTAGCTCTATAAAATAATTGGTTTTTTTTTAATGGAATTTAGAGAGCTGATAAAACAGACTTATGCTCGTTTTTATCACATCAAATGATCTACAGCCAACAACTGCATTACTTCATACTCTAATTAACAGATCATAAGAAAAATCACTTTTAGACGTAGTTTAAATAGTTGGTAAAGCAGATTCCTTTCTTCGTAAAAGGTAAAATGACATCTGCAGCGACCAACTGCAATACCTCAGGATTTTAATTCACAGATGACGCCGCTGTATATAAAAACGTGATATCATAGCTTTGTTTGTTTTGGTACTGGTGTTACATAAATCTAAATTACCAGTTATTTATTGTATCGAACAGAAATACAATTTTCTCAATATAAAAATAAATAAGTATTTTTTTACGATATAATGCTTTATAAAGCTATTTTTAGAGAGATTTAAATTGCAGGTAAAGTAGATTCCGGTTTTTTTAACGTCGATAGATATCTTGTGACACAAACAGTTGCGATAGTTCAGCTTCTAATTGGCAGATGGTGCTGTCTATGCTCTGAAATGACTGATATTAAGATTAAGTAATTTGATTTTAATTCGATTTAATATTTTCTTTATTCGAATATATTTCTTTTAAGTACAATAAAAGTACATTATCTCACTTATTTATTCATTTATTTTTTTATTAGAAAAAAAAAATAAATTTAGTAAGGTTTTTAGTTCCAACTCTTGATAAGAAATAAAACAGGTGTTGAGAAATACAATTTTGCTTATATTTCATCATATATTTCAATACATTTACTTTTCTTTCGAAATTAAATTAAATTTTTCTATAAAAAAATAATTATTAATAACTAATAAGTACAAAAAAGACGACAATAAATAAGGACTAATAAAAATAAAAACTAGGTAGTGTGGAGTATAAAAATATCATCAGAAGGTTATTAGATACGATTTTTAAGTGGCACCTTCAAACCGTTTTCGTATGTTTCTTTTTGTAATAAACCTAGTAATGCTGCTTCTGTATATTTCGTAATTACAATCATAATAATTGTAATGATAATAATAATAATGGTAAATCTAAAAGGAGGTGACATATGGGAAATGAAAATAAATAAATAACAAGAAGTATTATACATACAGACTTGACAGTGTGGGAAACCTAGAAACTAAGCCTTACTAATAATGGGAACTAAAACACAAAGGTAGTCTATAAACAACTAATTGTAGGTGGTGTGGGTTTATAAATTAATTAATCAATCGATTAAGTAGAGTAGAGGAAGAGTAGGATTGGAATTGGCACAAGTAGAGAGAGAGATACTATAACCTATAACTATATAAATTACAAGACGACTAGAATCATGGGTTATGTTAGAAATACAAGTCCTATGTCTCAACGGTACGGCTCTTTACTTCTCCGGCTGTCAAAATAAAAGAAAAACCATCGTTACTCGAACATTTCTAATCGCATTTTCCGGAAAAACTCACCAGCATAGGATACAGGAATGTCGTAATGCTGTCCTGACCGTGGCTGTTCCTCGCAATGCAAGTGTAAGGTCCCATATCGGTCCAACGGATATTTCTGATTTTCAAATCGCCAAACGGAGTTATCGTGAACCTCTTATCGGTGCCATCGGCTACCAAAGAATCCCCAGCGTTCAGCCAAATCGTATCAATGTCATCCGATCCTGATGCCGTACACGGTAATATGACAGTATTACCTGCAAGATAAATTTTTCGTGTCAAATAAGATTTATCTATCGTTTCATTAGGTGGTCATTAGATTACGTTATAATATTAATATTATATTCTTAAGTTGGTATAATTGTAGTTGTCAATATCATGCACGAATTTTTATTTGTATCCTTCTGTATTTGACACATATGTATGTTAAGAACAATGTTTTATTGAAATAATCAAACAAGAAACTATATTAAGATTACATTTGTAACCATAAAATTAAAACATGTTCTACGCATGACATTCCTCACGGCATTTACGACAGAAACATTATTTAAATTGAAACTTTTAAAAGAAGTAATACAAAAATTTACATTTGCTTGTCAGAAACTAAAATTAAGTTAACCTCAAAAGTCAAATATAATAATAGTACATCAATTATAAAAAAAAATTACTTTCGCAACTAACTTCAAATAGATTTATCAGAGCTGTAAAAAAAAAAAATTAAAGCAGATAAGAAATATTTAAAAGAAACTTTTAGAAAAGCAATTTTTACTTGATGGTGATTTCTGATGACAGCAGCATTCGATTAAATGTTTGAATATTACGTTCTCTTCAAAATAAACTACTTAAATCAGCATTTTATATAAATGTATAAACTATAATATAAAAAAAAAACTACGTTGAAATATGATGTATTTTAAGAATCAGCGATAAAATGAAGTATTGCCAACTGTGCATTTCTGTTTAGAAAAAAATAATGTGTTCTTGAACTTCATACCGACTTTACCAGTTTTATAAAATCATTATTTTGCAACCAGCCCTTTTAATAACCCAAAGGAATGCGTCTTTAATATTTATATAAGTGGTTTTAAGTTGGCCATATTAAATAATTATGATTGATGCTAGTTATTTTTTATGTATAATTTACGAACGTTACCAACAAACTACATATGATCAAAAAATTTCTTTTATTGTGTTTAAAACGTGTCTTATGAAACCGGTTTTTTTTAATATACTATTACGGCACTGCATATTGTACAGTGGGAGCAGAAAGTAAGGAATGAGAGATTTCAGGTGCTACATCAAAGAACGAATGATTAAACATAAAAATGAACATGTTTTTGGATTTTTGCTAAACGAAAGCAAAATATTATTAAGTGATTATCTCAAAATTAACTTTTTGTGCTCACTTTCAGTAAATTTCCTTAAATAACCAAATTTACTCCTAACAGAATCTTTGGTGATTTCATGCGTCGACGTTGAAGTTACTAAAAATAATTGCGCGAAATTCAAATTTACTCATCGACTTTTTGGACTTACCGATATTATCCAAATACATGGTGTCGAAGAATGTTATTTTGGGCGACCTATGTTTAGCGTCCTGCTTGCTCCTATAGCTCCAAATATCGTTTCCGAGCAGACTCAACTTAGATCCAGAAACGAACACTCTGATTGCAGCATGGGCACTCTTACTTCCACTGGTCGCTTTGCAAAAAATCACTTCTGTCTTCTTGGCCACGAAGCGGAGCCTTCCCTTTGCCTTGGCCAATCCTGTGCTTTGGAAATCCGCGACTTCGTTCGAGAAAACGTCGTTCTGTAATGAATCATTGGATGATGATTTAGAAGAACAGTTCAATTCCTACTTTTTCGTTGTTATTACCTTGGCTAAATCTGCAGGATCTCGGTAGAATTGGATGATAGGCGCTGGACTACCAGAAGCTTCGCATTCCAATTCGACTATTTCGCCAAATAGAGCCTTTACTTCGTTTTCGGTGGGTTTGAGCGTGACCCAACTTTTATCCGTACTTGGTAACGATGGATCTAAGTCGATTTCGTTGTCCAAAACGCTTCTGGTGGATAGCCTATGGGCGGAGGACGTAGCACCGAAAAGCCAAACAGCTGCCAAGGTTAATACTGTAGATTGCATCTGGAAAAAGAAGATTTTAACGGTTAGATTTGGGGGATGTGATTTAACGAAGTCAGAACGTGATGAACTTGGAATTTTGATCACTCTCAACCATCCTTAGACACCTTCAAGAATTTATACACCAATTTAAAGGAGTTTGTAAGTTTTGTGAAACCCAGAAATTAGAGTAATATTTTCAGCTACTGTTAATCAAAATCCGTCAACATTAACACGGCAAATTGCGCAAAACGCTGCTACACACAGAAAAAATGCATTTTGAGTTCAAAACAAAATATTGTTTTAACACAATTCTCTTAAGTATCGGGATTTTTGTTTTTAAATAGTTTGTTTCGGATAAACCGGATTTCAGATAATCGCGAATCGGTTAATCGGGATTGTACTGTATTTTGTTTTGTTAAAATTTAATGATAATTTATTAGCACAAAACCAGTTCAAATTTGCAGTAGTTTTAACATCGATTTATTTGTCTGAAACAATAACAGTAGTGTCATCTGCATAGCATTCTACAGCGAAATCGCTGACAAAATCAACTATGTCGTTTATAAACAATGAAAATAATAATGGCCCCAAGAGTGATTCTTGTGGGACACCAACACTGATCGGTAAGTAAGAAGAAATTGTTTTGTATCTAATATTAGCACTACTACTGCTTACTTCCACAAAATCTATTAGATAAGTAAGAAATCTATTAGATAAGTAAGAGGTAATCCATTCCGCTACCTTGCCTCTAAGACCCATGGTGTCAAGTTTCTGCAGAAGTATACTATGTTGGATACGGTCAAATGCCTTTGACAGGTCGCAAAGTATACCAACAGGATAAGACTTAGTTTCAATATTCTCCAGAATGCAGTTATAAATCTCTAACAGTGCAGAAGTTGTAGATTGGCCTGGTCTAAATCCATGTTGAGATGATGAGAGCAAATTAACTTTATTTATATAATTTTCTATTGTCGGTCAATTGTGTGATCGTTTTTTTACCTTACAGAGTAATTCGTTGTGTGAATTTCTTTTAGGGAAGTTGTTTAATGGAATCTTATTAGTTTAACATGTATCAATCTACTAATGTCTAATCACATGACAAAAAGGTTGGTAAACCTTTAATAATATTAATGATGAAGTAGGTAAGTAAGGTGTTCCTCGAATTGGATTTGTTGGAGGATATACATGAATAATACAAAGGTGTTATTTCAGTAAATAATATATTGCTAAAAACAAATCTAGATGTTTCAAATTTAAGGAAAGTTTATGTTCTGTTTCTGGTATTTTTCTTTTAGAAGCAAACTCAAACAACAACAAAAAATGACAAGTAACTCGTAAATTAAATATTTGCAGTTCTCGGCAATTTTTATTACCTCAGAGAGTAATTTTGACAGTTCGGATTCGCGCACAGATTTTAAAGAATCAAATCAACGAAACTTAAAAAAAAATCATGTTTAACTCGACGCCAATTACTTATCAAAAATTAAAATAAAAAGCACTTACGTTTAAGTAAATAGAAAAAAAGTGCACTGGAAACCACTAATACAAAATACAATTCCAATATTATCTGAAGGAGTTACTCCATCAGTGTCAAAGACGCTACTAAATACCGTAGCATATAAGATTCGTAATATTGTTTCGATTTTGGTTTGAATATATCGGCAGTTCTGTGATACCGTACGTCACGCCATATATATACAGGGGTAATTAAAAAGAGTTAAAGCTGTCGTCCACTCGCGATAGGTCGCATAACGATTGACAGTTGAATAACGAGGTGATAATAAATCACTCGGATCACGTGTTCTGTTGAGATGCGTTCAGGGAACGAGCAGATAGAAGCAAGTGTGAAAGGAGAGCGCTCTCTTAAATGGAGATGGGAAGAGAATGAATGAAACAAGAGCAAAACATACACATCTGTGGTTATATATGAATGTGTTGTAGATGTGTGTGTGTATTCATGTTCTCTAAAGCCAAGGCTCCTGTATTTACAGATAAGATATAAAGAAGTTGTCATTCGTTATTAATATTGTCATTATAATAATATATGGAGTTGATGTAATGTCATAATTATACACGTTTGCCCTGTTTTTATATTTCAAACATAGTTGCTAATATTTATACTACTGTTTTTTTTTTATGGAGAAATATAGATGACATTACAATCTGGTGCAGTGAGGAGCTTTTTAAATGAGGCTTCTGTAAGCAAACGTTGATCTTAGGTACTCTACACTGAGAGAAATCCTTGTAGTAAAAACTTACATGGCGCAGTACTAACGATTTTGTAGAAATAAGTAATACAAACAAGTGGGCTCTAACGTACACGTTTATCATTTAATACTAGCCGTTGTAGGAGAAGTTCACAACTGTTTGTATTAGGATCAATTTTGTTTGAAATAGTAACACAGTTTTGTTAAAATTTGTATATATTTGGAAGTAGCAAAAATTGATACTCTGTTGTAGGAAAACTTAGCACACATTCTGTAATTATTTCACAATGTCAGTATGTATATATTTTTGCTAGTACCTTACTGTGATACCATTGCACAACAATGTGCCAATAAAGCCACAAGATCATATAATAAAAAAGACTATATGTTTAAAACCCATCCTATTTCGTACTTAAAAATATACATATTTATATCAGCCAATTATAATTCGTAATAAAAATAATCTTCTACATGCTTAATATACATACATATTAGAATGTCTGATGAATAAATATTTGATACATTCTTATTTATTTTAATAAGTTCGACATTTTCTAAAGTGTACGTTGAAATTAATAATTTAAATCAGGTTTTTTTTTATGTATATATTTGAAGAGATTGTAGTTGTTTTAAATTTGGTATATATTCACATGCAATATTTTCTATCATTGTTCGACATGGAATGGGTGAAAATAGATATAACGGGGATAGCGCTGTTTTGCGCATCCCCAATTACATTTACATAACGCGCCAATTTGCATTGACATGCTCATCGACGATTGGCGTTCTCGATCACGCGACACTAAAATGCACATGTGTAGTTCACTGCAATTGTCCTCCCTTTTGGTTTTACCTGTGTTAGGTGCGGTTGTGAAGAATAGAATGTTTTAATATATACACTCCGCCAAAAAAGTATCGCATAATTTAGTTTTGAATCATAAAAGTATCGCATAATCTTTGTTTGTAGCATAAAGTTGTAAATATACTTTAATGCGCTCTAAGATATAATTTCTATGATTGTTTAAATAAAATACAGGCCAAATAAAAACAAGAACTCATACTTGAGATTTTTATTAAAACAAGAAATTATAATTTTGGAAAGAAAAATGTCATAACAGTAGCTTTTAATACTGAGTATTGCCACCTCTGGCTCTTATGACCGCTCGCATACGGTTTGGCAGAGATTCGATTAACCTCCGTATATAAGCCTGATCCAAATTCTCCCACTCGTCATGGAGAGCATTTGCTAGTCCATGCAGGTCCGCTGGGGCAACATTTTGGGTTCGTATCCGTCTGTGAAGGAGGTCCCACACGTGCTCGATAGGGTTCATGTCCGGACTTACCGCAGGCCAATCTAAAACTGGAATACCAACATCGTTAAGGTATTCCTGGACGATTATTGCAACATGCGGTCGTGCATTATCGTGCATTAACATGAATTCGTTTCCTATAATTGGCGCATATGGTACTACATGTTCTTCTAAAAGGTCCGTTATATACCTGTGGGCAGTCAGTGTACCTCTGTCTACTGGTACTAACTCTGTACGACCTGTTAAACAGATGCCTCCCCAAACCATAATAGAGCCACCAGCGAAATTAGGTCTAGGTATGATATTACACTGCGAATAGCGCTCACCGTCTCGTCTGTACACTGAGATACGCCTATCTGAGGTGTAAAGACCAAATCTTGACTCATCTGTGAAGAGTATATTGGCCCAGTCATTAATGTTCCAATTTACATGTTCTCTGGCAAACCTTAAGCGAGCCACTCGGTGGTTCCTAGTGAGACGAGGGGCTGTTACAGCTACTCTAGCTCTTAATCCACTCTGTCGTAACCTATTCCGAATAGTTTGAGTACTCACACGAGTATTTCTGACTCTAGCCAAGTCGTTCTGCAATTGTCTCGCAGTTACATGTCTTCGACGTAATGCTTGTAGTAGTAAATAGCGGTCATCTTGGCGAGTAGAACATCTTGGACGACCTGGTACAGGTCTTCTACTGTAAATGCCTGTTTCCCTATATCTGGCTACGGCTCTAGAAACACTTGACTGATTGATGTTCATCAAATTAGCAACGTATGCTTGAGATCGTCCATCTTCGATTAAAGCAACTATAGCAGCCACTTATTCTGAAGTTAAATTGCTCATTTTAGTTTTAAAAGCGTTGGTACAGAACTCTGACTTCGCACTTTAAAATTTGTCCGTATAGGAAGACTTTCAATAAACAACTGAACAAACCTTACACATATGCATTTTTCTAAATGTGTTCTTTTAGGAAAAAAAAAAAAGTAAAAACGCTAAGTTCCATTATTTTGTTAGTGTTTTTATAGTTCACATACACGAGGCAAACTTTGAACGTATAAAAATATCTTGGTTCATAAATGCCCTTTTTTAGTTTATGCGATACTTTTTTGGCGGAGTGTATATACCTACTTCCCAATTTATTTATTACAATCTTACTATATTACTGTGGCAGTAGAATACAATTGTCGATTGCAGCTTCGGAGAGGGTACGCCCGCGATGCGGTAGCATAGTAGTGTAGTAAAATTATAATAAATAAGTTAGGCAGTACTACAGAAGACTGTTTTGTGTTAAATATTTGTGTTATGTTGAAGTCTGTTATTTGTGAAATTGCTTAGTTTAAGAATATATGTTTCTAGTTTGTTAACATAGTGTATCTTTACTACCTACTTTGATCCTTTTAATAATGAAATGAAACTTTAACGATAAATTATAGAAAAATATTAGAAATGCTACAGGCGACTGAAACATTTTAAAACTGCAAGGTAGACATTTTACATACTACATTAGATAAAATTCACAATAAGAATTAAGTAGTACAAATTATTGCAAATATATAGTAATTTGCATAAGTATATACTACGTATATTAATACACAAGTTAAAACTTATCCACACAACAATGTAGTATTAAGTTATATATCTTTTGTGAATGTTTCAATAAAGGTAAGTAAAATTTATTATAAAATTATAATAATTTAAAATAATGAATGGAATAAATAGTACTACAACAGGTGTTAATTTATGCTCACCAGTATATAGAAAAGTCACACAAAATTGTATACAATTTTACTACAATAAATACTACTTTATCTTACAACATTGTTGAAGGAAAACGAACTGTTCGTTCTTGTTTTTCATACAAATTGTAATTGTCCCTATATGTACTACAATGTGTAGTATAAATGCTGACAATTGTAGTAAAATTTCCTACATTTTTCTCCCTGTGTACAAAGAAACTTCGTTGATAAACTCGTATAATCGGTGTATCGCGCGGCAGTAACATCATTGACGTAAACGAGATACTACTTATCCTGAAACTCCTTTTCTGCTTTTTTCTGTTTCTTTTCGAAATGTAAACATTTACTCGCGCATAGAGAGAGCCGCCAATACGATTTCATAAACGGTGTGCCCGCATATATCCACACAGGTCTCCTTATCGGCGTATAGGCCAATCTAAACAAAAGACGGACGCTCCGAGTGAAAGATTTATTGAGCTGCGGATAACGCGATGGCTATACGCTGCGGTTTCGCGGGCCATTTCATTCATACGCTTTGTAGCGGCACTTCATAAGTTTGTAATACGAGTATAAATGTATACAGGGTTTCAGAAAAATATCATTACGATTGATTTTATGATACTAGAGATTGCAAATTAGGACAAACAATATATTAATATTCATTATCATTTAAGAGAAAAAGGAACTTATAACAGATGTTGATATATGCATCATTATATAGGTTGTCCGGCCGAATTGGCTCATTGGAATTCGATTTTGGAGCTTGCGGAATAGTCACGACTGACTATGATCTATAAAAATAGTAATTACAGTAATAATAATTATAAGAACAACACAAACAAAAACAATGGGAATAATGGAACAAATGGACAACATATTGAGCATTTTACATTACTGACAACTATTTGTTTTTAATAAGTATAATTACTTAGTTAGTGCTAATTAATGGTCTAAACATTCCGAGTAAGTAAAGTACGGTTTCTAACACTGTGAAATAATCCCAAATACTAAGGTATTAACTAATTCATATTCAACTCAGAAAACATATTTACAGCTATTAAACTGGCAACACCGTTAGTTATTGCAAATAATAACATTAATAAGTATAAATAAAAAGTAACTAAAGGGCAATAGTTAGTGAGTTGGGATAATTGCTAACATTTTCAATCGCAAATGTTCGGATATGCTCGATTAAGATCGGCGCCATTTTTCGCGCTTTGTTTATGCGTTGCTTTGGTTATAAGTTATAGACTTGTCCATACGCGCTTAACGATTCTAAGGATAGTGGAGGTTTCAAGTATAGAATATTTATCCTTAGAATCGTGGAGATTGGGCGATTATTCATCCATATATACAGGGTTTTCCACGGTAGCCGTTCGTTAGAAGTTTCCGAGGTTAGAAAAAACTTGGAACTCTGAATTTTTGGAATCCGGGGCTATTCAAGATTCTCTTTCATTTTAAAATATTTTGGCGGTCTTACCACTTCCGGTTATACCGGAAGTCGCCATAAACTTTCTTATTTTAAATGGAACACCCAGTATATTATTTCATTTTTAAATTCCTGAGAAAATTTTATGATGAGTTCTAATAGGTTTTCCTATACCTATTTTCAACTGCTACTTAGATATCTTGATTTTGATATAAAATCAACAACTGTCAAGTCACTTGTTCTAATTCCTCTTATAATCAATGCTTACTTACTTAAAATTTTGAAAGATGTAGCGTTTTTTGCAACACAGTATCTTTTGCCCATTTTCGACTGGTAATAAACACTTCTAGGGTAGATGGAAGCACAAGAATGACACTTTAGAAATCCACATTGACAATTGATTTGTCGCATACAGGGTGTCCAAAACTGCATGACCAATTACAAAATCTTCAAAGTTGAAAAAGTTCTTTTTTTCAAATGGAACACCCTGTATATTATTGGATGATCAGCTGCAGAATTTAATTCTGCATCGATTCGCTATGACTTTCCCTATACCTATTTACAACGGTTTTCTTGTTATTCCATATTTTTTACTAAAATCTAATAAAACTACAAAATCGTATCCAGTAAGCATTGATTATAAGAGGAATTAGAACAAGTGACTTGACAGTTGTTGATTTTATGTCAAAATCAAGATATCTAAGTAGCAGTTGAAAATAGGTATAGGGAAACCTATTAGAACTCATCACAAAATTTTCTCAGGAATTTAAAAATGAAATAATATACTGCGTGTTCTATTTAAAATAAGAAAGTTCATGGCGACTTCCGGTATAACCGGAAGTGGTAAGACCCTGAAAATATTTTAAAATGAAAAAGAATCTTGAATAGCCCCGGATTCCAAAAATTCAGAGTTCCAGGTTTTTTCTAACCTCGGAAACTTCTAACGAACGGCTACCGCGGAAAACCCTGTATACACTATTCTGTAATAAGTTAACAATTATTATTAATTGTTGTTGTGTATGATTTCAGTGGACCAATATTGTCATAAAAATGATTTAAGCCTACTAAACCAAGTCAATATCGATAACTATACAAAAATATACCTTCAAATATATCATTTATTTGAAGCAGTAGTGCCACTCTTATTATAGCAGTTACACAGTTTAATTATGGTAAGTAAAGACAAATTATTCACTGTAAGTAATATGGATATTTAGTGCAATTAATATACAGTAACTAATACCAGCAAAGCAAATACTAACTTCAAATAATGCAAAACATTTGGAAGAAATAATGCTTTTCATTTACCAGAAAACCTAAAGTTATTTATCCTTAGTCATCATTGTTAGAAACCCGACTTTACATGCTGTAAGTAGCTTGATCATTTGTGACATATACAAATGAAATTTTTAGTTGCCAATACTAAATTTTCGCTTGCAATTACTAAAAAATGTTCTCAGTGCAGTAAATAGAGACAAGGCCATTATAAGTGTTCTGGTAGAAATAATAGACCGGCCAATTATCGATATTATTTCTCTGTTTGTAAATCATGTATAGCAAAATTTGATATTCTTTTGCTATAAATATAGTAACGGACTATTAAGTAAGACCTACTGAAAATAAAAACCTCTTTACAGAAAATAAAAAATTATAGGTTTTTTCCTATCATGGACCGCTGTGCGCCGCGGCGTAGTGATGTTTGTCTAAAATCGAATTGACTATCGCCTATTTCTCTGTGATAAATAAATCTATCGATTTGGACACGGTCTGCGATTGCCAAATCTTTAATTATATCGTTCACTTTTAAGATATGACAATCGACTTGTGTAGGTGGACAGACTGTATCAGGAAAAAGAGGGATTACAGATGGAAGTTCTAAATTAGGATTTAAATTAAAGCGGTTTGAGTTTTATTTTACATTAAACTTATATGAAAGCCTAAAAAATAGGTTTTTCTCCTCGAAAATCTAAATTATATCTCCTGTCATCTCTGTTTTCGATGTAATATTTCTGGTAATTAAACTTGTTCCATTAAAAAAAAATAACGTGTTTTTTTTTTTTAGAGTTAAATCAACTTATTATTGTTTTTTTTAAGCATCCACTTAATGAACAGATTGGTTTGTATCAAATACATCCTTTTGATCTGTTTTGCGGTACATAAAAGGGACATCAAAGAGATGACATTATGGTTTCAAATAATGTACGACATTAGCTGCTGAAAATGTATTTTGATGAAAACGCACTTCAATATGGCCCTAAAAAAAGTACCAGAGCTGACAATTGTATACCTATCATCTGTATACTAGATTTCTGAGTTAGAATTTTGGCTACAGTATTTCGCTTAGCTTATACCAACTATTTTAATGATTTTGTTATTAATAAATGTGATATCTGCCACAAGGAAACTGGTAAACCGCTTATTGCAAGTTAAAGTAGTTAGTCTAAATAATCCTATTTGTTTATTTCAAATTAAATAGTATTTGCAATCAATAGAAATTCTTTTAGTTCTCGACAATTCTGAATATATAAAGGCCAAATATTAATTTTTTTTTTATATAATTGTTCACAGTATACACATGTAAAAATCAAAGCGTAAATTAAACAAATGTATTTATTTGTTATCATATATTTCATTCAAACATTAAAAGATTGAGTAGAAAATACATTATTTGTAAGTAGCATATTTGTTCATTTATATATTTACGATATGCTTAAATAATATTTTAAACATGAATATTTTTTTGTTAAAACAAACTTTACAATAGTTAATTTAAACAAAGGAATTGTATCAAAAAGAAAATTTTTCAATGTTCATAGTAAAGATACCTATAATCTCATTGTAATAATAGACAATCTCATTGCTTTTAAGAGGAATATATCGGAAGTTTAAATTTAAGCATATATTCATTTCAAAGATTTATATTTAAGCGTAATTTTAAATTAAGAAGTTGTAAATGTTATTTTTGCAATATAGAAATAGGTGAGCTGTAATTGGTGGATTCAAGGTTATACTGGTGGACGTGACTGTGCCTGTCTATAAAGGGGCGGTATGGAGAGGGAAGAGGATTTGCATTTATAATTTATCTATTTTTGGGCACGTTTTACCATTGCGTTATATTTTATATGTCGGTTTGGTTACGTGCAATTCAGAGTTTGAAAAAAACGTTTCAGAGGTTTTATCTTCTTAGGGCTGCACGGAAGACACAATAAACATTTTCCAAATTAAGCATTGCTACTGCTATTTATTATGAAATACTTTATTTATTAACCCAGGCTCCTTTTAAAAAATACCAAATTTATTTAGAAGAAATTATATTTATCGGCACAAATATGAAGCTATTTTTAAATGTAACGTTGAGTGATGCAGATCATATCACATCCTGTAATTAAAATTATGAGTTTCTTAATCCAAAGATTCCGTTTTTTTAATTTAAATATTTCATATAGTAAATTGAAACAACGAATGTTGCATTTTTCAAACAAATCTTTTATTCCTATTAATGATTAGTAAATGTTTAACTTTAAACATAGGAATTGTTTCTCAGGAGACTAAGATCGCTTTAGATCAAGATTAAATTTGCTTTTATTTCAAAATAACTAATTGTTCGTGCATATAGGAACTTATATGTTTATTATGAACAGAATATTTTTAAATTAAGCATTGATTCTTATGTGTGTACATATCCTCCTGTAATTTAAACATGTTTCTAATAAAAGACGTGCCCATAGCAATCTTATTACCTCCTTAGCAATCCTAAGAGTTCTTAAAAGACCCACAGTTTCTACAAATCCTTTCTGATAAAATCAATTGAAAGATAAATATTCAAAGTCAGTGATTTGTAGTGGCCAATTTAGTGACAATACATAACGATTTATTTCGGTTGCTACATTTTTGTTTGATATACTGATACAATGAAAAAAAAACTTTTTTCCTAAATTAATACTTGTGCTCTACATACATTCAAGTGCAGCAGAATCTATAATTTTCGGACGGTCAGATAAAGCTGCAGACGTTTTTTTTTAAATAAGTCTGACGTCTAATATCCTTGCAGAATGCAAGACAATGCAATGTCTCCATTTCAACGCTTTTGTGAGCAGACGAAAAGAGATAAATTGATGCAAAGAGGTCAGGTCATGAAATGTATCGACGATATATGTAAGCATGACTCTTTTTTTAACGGATAATAATATGATAAAAAGAAGAATAAATAAATAAAGAATTGTGTGATAAATTCCAAACATGCGGTCATTGATGGATTGCTATTAATAGATTATACCGTCTATCGGTTGAGGATACTTTGTTTGGGAAAGTCAGATGCGCTTGCATTCGAGCGAATTATAACTATTTCCTATGGAAGAAGAAATTGCTTTAATGTGGCTCTTTTTAATCTTTTTGAGGTTCCTCAAAGATTTTGTTTGTTTTCCACAAAATTTGAGAAAAATTGAAAACTTTCAAAACCCGATTGTAAATATTTTCTAGGAAAAGAATGTTGTAGACTTTATCCTTCAAATATTAAAATCTGTGATAAGGTACCACAGACCTGATAGACTGCCAATGAACCGTATGCGCATCGCTACTGCGCCCCATCAAAAGACTAAAGAACATCTTGGAACACAGGCGTCATTATATGCGCCATGTTTCATGTAGCGTCATGCTTACGTTAGTTTTCTTTAGGAAGCATTTGCGTTAAGTCACGTTAAGTTTTTTGCAAGTTGACAAGGGTTACTGATGTTACCTAACCTTGCAGTTTGATTGTTTTATTTACTTTCTCTGCTTTATTCTTTCACGGACTGTTTCGAATATTATATATTATTCACCCGATATTTTTGTTTTACGTGGAAGGCTGTGATGTAAGTATTCATATTATAGCATTAACAATTGGGCTTATATGACAATTAATCCAGGTAGTTTTCCTAAAGAAAAGTGATACCATCGGGTCGTGTAAAATCCTGCAAAAGCAATAGTTACAAAGATGACGGAGAACTAACTTTTCAAATGTAAGTTGCAGACTAATGCCATAGCTTAAAAATATTCTGAAATTATGATAATACTTAGTGTTTCTATGTGAAATAATTTTTTGTAGAATGTCCAAACATTGTTGTGTGGATTACTGTTACAGGGGGTACAATAAATCCCTGCAAAAGTAGGCGTGCATATGTTTGTTCACTACATTTTCTCGAAAAGGATTTTGATAGAACGGGACAGATTGTGCGAATTAAAGAGGGAGTTATTCCAACATTTAATTCGGACAAAGAAAATCTAAAAAAGTATATTTTTATTTAGAATCACTTGATATTCCTGAAAACAAAGGGTATAGAGGTAAATAAATTATGTATAACATATATATTTTTTTAAATTTTCTTCACTATTTCTTAGGTAAATTAATCTGCCCATCAAAGGAGGTACGATATATTTGCCAGTTCACCGAAAAACAAATTCGGAAAGTAATGGTCTTGACAGGAAACAAGATTCCACAAGAAGAAAACTTCCTAACGACTTTTGTTTATTTACTATCAAGTCATGTTGCCCAAAACATTTTTTCTAGTTTATCCCATCATTTGTTAGATATGTCAGCTCTGGAAGAAACTCGTGTTTCAATCTTAAGTAAAACCATAATATCGTCTTATAGCAAAATTAGATTTCATAATTTAGCGAAGAAGTTTACAGAGAAAATACAAGGAAAATCAATAAGAACGAATTAAGTAAACTAATTTTATTTAATCATCAATAAATTATACAACAACTACTGCAGTATATTATTTACTCCTATAAAGACAACATACAAAGTTGGATTGTTATGACAAGTCGTGAAGATCTCATGAAACTTGTATTAGATTTTTCCTACGTATTTTTATATGGCGTTGAAAGAAATTTTTTCTTTTCTCTCTTATTAAACCTGAGAACGAATGAAGTATATGTTACCAGTTCATCGTAAGTTTAGAAATTGTCTATAGTTCTAAGTTGTCCACAACTTTAATACAAAAAAAAACAATGCCATATAAAATACATAGGATAAAATCTAACATATGCTACAAATAACACTGGGCAACAAATTTTCGAAAAGTTCATGCTTCCAAGCTGAAAATAGTCATTTCTTAATGAATTCAATGTGCTGAACACGAAAATGACTAAGAAAAAGCTGAATTGGCTACGGGTTTTCTGTAATATGTACGCATATTTCAGAAAAAGTGTACTTATGTCAATATTATAATACATGGTAAGAAAACATTAGTCTGCTTCTGGCTTTCGACTTCTTTTGGCCTGCCGTTTGTAGTGGACTTGTGGAGCATCTCTACTGATTGTCCAACAATAGTCAGCTAGCATTGACGTAGACCATTTGCCTTGGTACCGTTGCTCCATGGTGGCAATGTCCTGATGAAATGTGTGAAGGGGTGATGCAATATGACGCAAAATTTCGTAATTTCTCACTAAATTGCATTACATTATGCAATAGCATCTATACAATGGACAAAACGTCAATATCTCTGGAACGTGAGCCAATCAACTCTTTTCAATGTGATATTCGTGTTCAGCACGTTGAATTCATTCAGGATTGGGTACTTTCACCTAAGAAGCAATTTCACTGTTGACCAGTGTTATCATTACAAATTGCAAGTGCTATTAAAATTTATTGATATCCTTAACTTTATTTATTTGAATATCCGCCATGGTATCGACGTCATTGATGACGTTTGTGTTCCAATATGGCGCATTTCAATTCATGGCAGTTTTGAGTTCAATATCAGCACTCTGTCATCTCTATGTAAGGTACAGCACTGCCGTAATTTTTTTACTTAATTTCCCAACGTGGGAAAACCATCTCCAAATACAAGTTCTTCTTAAAGTGGTCATATAATTCATCGTGCCACCTTAACAGCAGTTTTGTTCTATAAAACTACACTCCGCCAAAAAAGTATCGCATAAACTAAAAAAGGGCATTTATGAACCAAGATATTTTTATACGTTCACAAAAAGTTTGCCTCGTGTATGTGAACTATAAAAACACTAACAAAATAATGGAACTTAGCGTTTTTACTTTTTTTTTTTTCTAAAAAAACACATTTAGAAAAATGCATATGTGTAAGGTTTGTTCAGTTGTTTATTGAAAGTCTTCCTATACGGACAAATTTTAAAGTGCGAAGTCAGAGTTCTGTACCAACGCTTTTAAAACTAAAATGAGCAATTTAACTTCAGAACAAGTGGCTGCTATAGTTGCTTTAATCGAAGATGGACGATCTCAAGCATACGTTGCTAATTTGATGAACATCAATCAGTCAAGTGTTTCTAGAGCCGTAGCCAGATATAGGGAAACAGGCATTTACAGTAGAAGACCTGTACCAGGTCGTCCGAGATGTTCTACTCGCCAAGATGACCGCTATTTACTACTACAAGCATTACGTCGAAGACATGTAACTGCGAGACAATTGCAGAACGACTTGGCTAGAGTCAGAAATACTCGTGTGAGTACTCAAACTATTCGGAATAGGTTACGACAGAGTGGATTAAGAGCTAGAGTAGCTGTAACAGCCCCTCGTCTCACTAGGAACCACCGAGTGGCTCGCTTAAGGTTTGCCAGAGAACATGTAAATTGGAACATTAATGACTGGACCAATATACTCTTCACAGATGAGTCAAGATTTGGTCTTTACACCTCAGATAGGCGTATCTCAGTGTACAGACGAGACGGTAAGCGCTATTCGCAGTGTAATATCAGACCTAGACCTAATTTCGCTGGTGGCTCCATTATGGTTTGGGGAGGCATCTGTTTAACAGGTCGTACAGAGTTAGGACCAGTAGACAGAGGTACACTGACTGCCCACAGGTATATAACGGAAATTTTAGAAGAACATGTAGTACCATATGCGCCAATTATAGGAAACGAATTCATGTTAATGCACGATAATGCACGACCGCATGTTGCAATAATCGTCCAGGAATACCTTAACGATGTTGGTATTCCAGTTTTAGATTGGCCTGCGGTAAGTCCGGACATGAACCCTATCGAGCACGTGTGGGACCTCCTTCACAGACGGATATGAACCCAAAATGTTGCCCCAGCGGACCTGCATGGACTAGCAAATGCTCTCCGTGACGAGTGGGAGAATTTGGATCAGG
The DNA here is from genome assembly GCA_949128085.1 of Cetonia aurata. Classification (NCBI taxonomy): domain Eukaryota; kingdom Metazoa; phylum Arthropoda; class Insecta; order Coleoptera; family Scarabaeidae; genus Cetonia; species Cetonia aurata. The sequence goes on from OX421889.1 coordinate 3,264,504, forward strand.
CTTATATACGGAGGTTAATCGAATCTCTGCCAAACCGTATGCGAGCGGTCATAAGAGCCAGAGGTGGCAATACTCAGTATTAAAAGCTACTGTTATGACATTTTTCTTTCCAAAATTATAATTTCTTGTTTTAATAAAAATCTCAAGTATGAGTTCTTGTTTTTATTTGGCCTGTATTTTATTTAAACAATCATAGAAATTATATCTTAGAGCGCATTAAAGTATATTTACAACTTTATGCTACAAACAAAGATTATGCGATACTTTTATGATTCAAAACTAAATTATGCGATACTTTTTTGGCGGAGTGTATTTGCTTTTATTCACTTAAATAACTCTATATGTTACAGTTGAACTACTGTACAGGGGGCCTCCAATTAGGACACTACGACACGTTAAACAAGTCGAAACAGGTTTTTTATACTCAAATCATATGTGTATCTAATGTATATTCATCATCAACTTCTCTAAACACATCAAATAACTCCGAATCTTCCCACATAATTATTGTTGATGAAAGAACAGTTTAGAACGCTGTGTATATATGACAGCATTTAAAGAATGATTTAACGATTCCGTGATGGGGATTTTATTCGTATCGGCACACCACCAGACTCGTCCATTTTGCATAATTGTAAATCCAGTATTTCTGTTCGGTTCTGTCCGGATAATAATTATGTGTATCCTCTAGCTGTACAAGCTGTGATTTGTGACGTTTGTTAAGTGCCCGAAGTAAAAAAAAAATAGATTTATATCAACGGTTTATGCATTTTTAATGAGTTCTTAGATGTTATACAGGGTCCTGCGGATGAGAGTCAATAGCAAGCGCCATAATCACATGATATATTTTTTTTTATTCATTATTCAGAGAGAGAGCATCGTACACGTTCTAAAATGTTTAGCGTAAACATAACTAATTTCGATTATTCGCAGTTTTATTGATAAAACTGTGGGGGATCATAGGTCACCAAGTGTTTTATCTCGCAAGTTATGAATGGACTAGGTTTTTCGGGCTATCCTCTTTGTTGCTGGAATAATGTTGCTTGATGGCTTTGCGAAATGTATTTACTATTGCGTAGATAAATTAGTTGATATTAATATACAGTAGATGAATACTGGGTAATTTTGTGCGCTTGTTGTGTATTAGACTTATAAGCTCATGTTGTTGTCTGTTTAAAATAGAATTTAGAGTGTAAGTTAATTGTATAAATACGTCAAACGATAGCTAAAACCCTAAGTTTAAAGAGAAACTGATAAACATCTTGATTCAAATAGAATTTACCCAATTTGGGTTGGATTTGAATTTGTTTAATTTATTTTTTTTATATGTATATATACATATAGCCTAATTTAAAATAAGGCTAATAAGTTTGACATGGGTACTTTCGATATAGACCTAGCTTAGTCTAAATTTGAACTTCATTCATCTTCCTCCAAGTCCAAGTTAGCAGTCGATTGTTTACTTAGATCCGAAGCAAACGATGTTGATGGCTGTATATTATCGATAGTTTTGTCGACTTTTTCAAAGAACATTGTTATTGGTAGTTGTCGTTTTTGTCTTTTCATTTCAATAAACAAATCCTCCAAAGGTTTCAAGGCGTCTGTTATAGTGCGAGTGATTTTTATACTGCGTTCCATTATTGGATCATATCCTACTATCTGTTCTTTTAATTTTTGAGCAGTTCGAAATATCGCTGAAAATTTTTCAGGCGTCCATGCTGGCGGTTCTTGTTGACCCTCATCCTCATCGTCACTCGCTTCTGGAGAAGATTTCACAAGGTCTACCAATTCCTCGTTGGTGAATACTTGATCCTCTTCGTTTATGTAATCACTGGGTTCCTCTTTGGTTATATCGTTAAATTCTTCTCCGTCTATTTTCTGCGCTATGTTAAATATCGTTGTTAGATGTGAATTAATATCATGTGTGTCTTCAGAACTAAGAACGATGTCATTCCACAGATTTTTCCAACATGCTATTATCGTTTGTGACTTTAATTCCTCCATCGCTCCTTTGATAAATAGAATTGCGTCAGCAATTGTAAATGACTTCCAGCATTCCATGAGCCCGATATCAGAGCATTCGTTAGCCATTGTATACAGCATTTCGAAAACCTGTCGAATATATATGGCTTTAAAGCATCTAATGGCACCTTGATCAAGGGGCTGAAGCAATGAGGTCGTATTAGGTGGTAAAAAAACCACTTCAACATTTTTATTTTCTGTGCCTAGTGACACAGGATGCCCAGGAGCATTGTCTAGTATCAGCAGCACTTTAAATGGTAATTCTTCCTTTTCCAAATATCTTTCCACTTCCGCAATAAAGCATTGATGAAACAATTGTGTAAATAAAACAGCCGTAACCCACGCCTTTCGATTTGATTGCCAAAACACAGGCAGGCAAGCTTTATCTTTGTATTTAAGAGCACGTGGATTCTGTGATCGGTAAACAAGTCCAGGTTTAATCATATGACCAGCTGCATTTGTACAAAATATCAAGGTAAGTCTATCCTTAATTGCTTTAAAGCCCCGTGCACTCTTTGCAGTCTTATGAATATAAGTCCGTTGAGGTATTTTTTTCCACATAACACCAGTCTCATCGCAGTTAAAAACTTGCTTAGGATGATAATTCTTTTCTGCAATAATTTGTTTAAATTTTTCTGGAAACAGGGCAGCAGCTACATGATCAGCCGACGCAGATTTCCCTGTCATTTTTATATTTTTTAGATTAAACCGAGTTTTAAATCTATGCAGCCACCCCCTACTTGCTGTGAATGATTTTCCTTCCTCTTCAGTATAATCTTGGGTCTGCATATCTTCATATAAAACCAACGCCTTTTGTTGTAGCACTTTGCCATCGATAGGAATATATTTTCTTGTCATATCTTCCACCCATAAAATAAGGCATTTTCTACCTTAAGTAACACTTTATTACGTGTTGTGGTTGCAACTTTTGCAGTTTGGGGTGCACTAGAAAAACTAGCTCGAATCTTATCTTTGTTTTTTAACACTTTCCGTATCGAAGATTCGTTTTTAGCAACAGTTGCAATAGAGTTTTTTTCTATTTCAATCATATTAATGATTTTTATTTTTTCACTAATAGTGAGCATTTCACGTTTTCTTTTTGGCCGTTTAGAAGCCATTTTAAAATGATTTTCAAATTTACTTGCTTTATTTAAAAACTATTGCTAGCACTGCCTTGTCCGACAATTCGAATAGTACTAAACTCTTAGTTAACAGGAACGTTTATATGTACAAGTAAAAGCGAGTGGCACCTTAAGCACGTTCCAACTTGTTTAACTTATCATAAGAGAGCGCCGAATTCAGGGGATGACTCATATATACGACGATATATCGACAAATGCTCCTATAACTTTTAATAAGGATCGAATGTCTTTATTTGTTTCTGTATTTATTGATATAAAGCGTTTTCTGCTCATCATAGGTAAATCGCGGATGACTGAAACCGCGGATACGGAGTCAGCGGATAACGGGGTACTACTGTACATTAAATTAAGTTATTTATAGCTTAGGCCATTAAGTCTTTTTGGCATTACTTTGTTTGTACGTATTTTCTACCTTTCTTTCTTACCTGTTATACTAAATATTATATTATTATTACTATTATTATAAGTAGGTTACACAAAAAAAAAGCTTGACTCAAATAAAGATTAGCCAAAGTTTTAATCAGATTAAAATAACTTATACATTAGCAATGATGTAGATACTTTATTAGAAAATACTTTAGATACTTATTTAGAAAATATTTAATATAAGTTCAGTTCACGATTATATAGCTAAAATATTGCTGATCCAAATATAATTTAGCCGAATATGGCTCATTGTGGCATAAGCACACTTTACAAAAATCTTCAGCCAAATAGAATTCAGCATCATTTTAAATCAGGCTAGAAAAAAAAAACGGACAAAATCTCGCTCCAAATGGATTTAGCCAAGTTTAGCCTAATTATATTAAATTAATATATATATTCACGGATGTAAACGCAATTTAATTTAAGTTGATTTGATGCTTAAAATGTATAAAATATGCATACTGCCGACATAATTATAATTTAGCCTTAAACTTAAAATCTCTATTCTGCGCTTGCCTAAGCTATCCTATACATACAAGTTAAACAGGATTTAGCCGCATTCTTAATCAGTGCAAATTTGAAATAGCTTTGTTAATATAAATGTCAAAATTTAGGCTAATTTTAAATCGGGCTAATTGCAAGATTCGTATTATATAAGTATTTAAAACACATTCTCAAATGAATGTAACTCAATTTTGACTAATTTAAGCCAATTTAAGTTGAATTAATGCCTAACGAAATTTATCCTAATTTAGCCAATTTTTAAATTCAGCGATAAAATCCCAAAATAGCCTCAGCTTATAAAAAAAATTTTAGCCCAGCATAGCCTAAGTTTGAATTGGATTAAGGTAAGTTACGTATAACGGCTATATGACCACAACATTACATAGGTATTCTAGAACGGGGAAATCCTGATTCAAATAAAACTTAGCATAAAATAGCCTTAATTTACAATAAAGAAACTGGTGCAATGCTACCCTCAAATAAAATTTAACCCAATATTGCTCAAGTTCCAATTAAATTAAGTTATGTCGTTTAATTCAAGTTGATTTTAAGGTTGTATGGCAAGAATATAACGTAGATATTCTAGAACAACAAAATTTTGATTCAAGTAAAACTTAGCCTAAAGGAGTCAAGGAACTGGTACAATCCTGCCCTCACATAAAATTTAGCTCAACCTAGCCTAAGTTTCAATTAATTAAATTGATTTTAAGGCTACCTATATATGGCTAGAATATTACACAGATATTCTACAAGAACAAAATTTTGATTCACATGAAATTTAGCCTAAAATAGCCCTGATTTAAAATAAATAAACCGATACTATCTTGGGCTTAAATAAAATTTAGCCGAATCTTGCCTAAGTTTCAATTAAATTAAAAGTTGTGTGGTATAATTTAAGTTAATTTTAAGGCTATATGGCTAGAATATTACATAGATATTCTAGAACAACAAAATTTTGATTCAAGTAAAACTTAGCCTAAAACTAATTTACAATAAAAAAAAGGACAGATTAGGGTATAGGTATTCTGCAAGCACAAAATGTTGATTCAAACGAAACTTAGCCCAAAATATCCTTAATTTAGAATAGAGAAACTGCTACAACTTAGCCTGAATTTGCATATAAACATCATTTAGTTATTATAATATTGCATAAGTATTTTTGATGCAAATATAATTTACCCTAAATTTAAAATCAGACTAAATTTAGCATTGATAATTAACAAAATCTAAACAGATTTTAGTCAAATTGTAAATGCGGCTAAATTAACACGTAAATGACGGTTTTCAAGAGAATATGAGCCTAAATTTATAACTGATAATTTTAATTAAATTTTAAAATTCGCAGATAAAATTTTACAAATTAAAAGTATGTATTTGAAATAAAAAGAAAACCACAAATTATTAGGTAACGTACATCAAAGAAATATTATGCTTAAACAGATTTTATACAGCTATAAAATAATATTTATATAAATTCGATATAAATATTAAGTTGGTAGCATTTCTTACATAAATAGGGAATGCTACAGAAAGCAAAATATAAATATTAAAATTTAAATTAATTATTAATAGCTACATGTAATTTAATAGTTTGTTTTGAAGTTATTAAAACTACAAATTCATAATTATATTATATAGCATTATCAATGAAATCAGCTATCTATAGCAAAAGCGTTGAAAAAACACGTGCTATGTGAACAGGAACTATTGAGGTTATAAAACGAATTGGGGCACTATTACAATTATTATACCGGCATCGAAAGATGATGCAACATTTACTAATATAACTTTATCATTTCAAGAGTGAACTAGTAAAATGAATGAACGATTCTAGCACACGTGGTCTCGACTAGCGGAAATACGCGGAAAGGATTCGAACGGCTGTCAAGAGTTAAAACTTCAAATCATATTATAAAAAAAGAAACATTACCATATCTTTCGCTCCCAAGAAATCGGCACTGAAGTTTGCGGAACCACACTTTCTATTGGAGTTTCTCGATCCGTTCGCAAACTTTGGTGATGAAACAAGAGATTGTTTTAAATAAGAACTTTTAGAGAATTTTTATAATTGAGGATGGCACTGTATAAAACCGCAATGTAAATTCGAAAAACGTTTTTGCACGTGTTATATGTACTATATAGATAGTTCTAATTCTCACTTAGTATCTCGTACGAAATATTAGACTAGAATGATTCTTAATCTTCAACCCTAAACCTTTTATAGGCGTGTGACAGTATTGGACGGTGGATATGTGTGACATTACTCACGTTTCTCTGTTACCGTTTTCCATTGGTGAATATCCAGCGGGTACGAGCGAGATAGCGTGCTTCTATCCGTGACTTACACATTCAAAAACTGGCTAGCAAGTAGCGTGGATGTACTTGATAGGAAAACCGATACAGAAGTTAATGAATACGTATTTTACGGACGGTAATAATTGTAGTTGACCGTAAACAAGATCATCTAATACGCGAATCAAGTGTTATTAGAGGTTAACCACCCTTATATAAGGGAGACAATGTGCAATCATCTTGATAATTCTCCTTGCATCGTGGAAATTGATGCTAAGGGCTTCGTGTTAAGAAATCAATTTTCATTAAGGACTCACTTGTTGCTTCAATACTTCGTGGGTGCAGTGATAAACAACTTCTTTATAACCCCAAAGGATAAATTGCAAAGATAACCTCTCTGTTATTTATTAAAGGGAACATAATGATTATGAAATGCTTACGGGAGCTTTACATATGTCTTTTTTGTCGAGAAAAGGGTTAATGCTTTGAAATTATAATAAAGAAAGAATTAGTTATTGTTAAAAACTAGATTTTAGGAAGATTACAACGTTAAAAATTATCAGAACAGAAAAGTTAAAACCGCTTATATTATTTAAGACGGAAAAACGCTAATTTTCAAACCTTAATTAGTTTTTCTGTCCTAATTAAAATATATTGTGTGGAGTATAAATATACTTACTATTAGTGAAGACTTTAGATATACAGTGTGGACTTAAAGCATGGAATATCTTGAACCCATTGAAATCTCCATGTGGTTTTTTTTTTTAGTTCTGACGTCATCACAAAATAATTTAAATATTTTAATAAAAATCGACATTTTTAGTAGTGGAATCCAATAGTGTTTTTTCTTTTCTTTATGATCGTGTAAATAAATCATGAGGTTGTATAAAAACTATTGAGCTGTTGCAGTGATTTTGAATGTCACATGAAAAAATACTACAAAATTTGAAATCTGTCATGAAAGCGTTGGAAAACTGAGAAAAGTTGTCCAATTAACTTGTATATTTTGCATTTATATACAGGGTGCACTAAGAGAAATCCGAGTAGTAAAAACTTACATGGCACAGTACTAACGATTTTGTAGTAACAAGTAATACAAACAAGTGCGCTCTAACGTACACGTTTATCATTTAATACTAGCCGTTGTAGGGGAAGTTCACAGCTGTTTGTAGGATCAATTTTGTTTGAAATAGTAACACAGTTTTGTTAAAATTTGTATATACACTCCGCCAAAAAAGTATCGCATAATTTAGTTTTGAATCATAAAAGTATCGCATAAACTTTGTTTGTAGCATAAAGTTGTAAATATACTTTAATGCGCTCTAAGATATAATTTCTATGATTGTTTAAATAAAATACAGGCCAAATAAAAACAAGAACTCATACTTGAGATTTTTATTAAAACAAGAAATTATAATTTTGGAAAGAAAAATGTCACAACAGTAGCTTTTAATACTGAGTATTGCCACCTCTGGCTCTTATGACCGCTCGCATACGGTTTGGCAGAGATTCGATTAACCTCCGTATATAAGCCTGATCCAAATTCTCCCACTCGTCACGGAGAGCATTTGCTAGTCCATGCAGGTCCGCTGGGGCAACATTTTGAGTTCGTATCCGTCTGTGAAGGAGGTCCCACACGTGCTCGATAGGGTTCATGTCCGGCCTTACCGCAGGCCAATCTAAAACTGGAATACCAACATCGTTAAGGTATTCCTGGACGATTATTGCAACATGCGGTCGTGCATTATCGTGCATTAACATGAATTCGTTTCCTATAATTGGCGCATATGGTACTACATGTTCTTCTAAAATTTCCGTTATATACCTGTGGGCAGTCAGTGTACCTCTGTCTACTGGTACTAACTCTGTACGACCTGTTAAACAGATGCCTCCCCAAACCATAATAGAGCCACCAGCGAAATTAGGTCTAGGTCTGATATTACACTGCGAATAGCGCTTACCGTCTCGTCTGTACACTGAGATACGCCTATCTGAGGTGTAAAGACCAAATCTTGACTCATCTGTGAAGAGTATATTGGCCCAGTCATTAATGTTCCAATTTACATGTTCTCTGGCAAACCTTAAGCGAGCCACTCGGTGGTTCCTAGTGAGACGAGGGGCTGTTACAGCTACTCTACCTCTTAATCCACTCTGTCGTAACCTATTCCGAATAGTTTGAGTACTCACACGAGTATTTCTGACTCTAGCCAAGTCGTTCTGCAATTGTCTCGCAGTTACATGTCTTCGACGTAATGCTTGTAGTAGTAAATAGCGGTCATCTTGGCGAGTAGAACATCTTGGACGACCTGGTACAGGTCTTCTACTGTAAATGCCTGTTTCCCTATATCTGGCTACGGCTCTAGAAACACTTGACTGATTGATGTTCATCAAATTAGCAGCGTATGCTTGAGATCGTCCATCTTCGATTAAAGCAACTATAGCAGCCAACTTGTTCTGAAGTTAAATTGCTCATTTTAGTTTTAAAAACGTTGGTACAGAACTCTGACTTCGCACTTTAAAATTTGTCCGTATAGGAAGACTTTCAATAAACAACTGAGCAAACCTTACACATATGCATTTTTCTAAATGTGTTCTTTTAGGAAAAAAATAAAGTAAAAACGCTAAGTTCCATTATTTTGTTAGTGTTTTTATAGTTCACATACACGAGGCAAACTTTTTGTGAACGTATAAAAATATCTTGGTTCATAAATGCCCTTTTTTAGTTTATGCGATACTTTTTTGGCGGAGTGTAAGTAATACAAACAATTGGGCTCTAACGTACACGTTTATCATTTAATACTAGCCGTTGTAGGAAAAGTTCACAGCTGTTTGTATTAGGATCAATTTTGTTTGAAATAGTAAACACAATTTTGTTCAAATTTGTATATATTTGGAAGTAGCAAAAATTGATACTCTATTGTAGGAACACTTAGCACACATTCTGTAATTATTAGATTGTCTGGTGAATAAATATTTGATACTTTTTTTATTTTAATAAGTTCGACAGTTTCTACAGTGTACGTTAAAATTAATAACTTAAAAGGTTTTCTTTTATGTTTATATTTTAGAGATTGTAGTTGTTTTAATTTGGCTATTTATTCACATATAATATTTTCTATTATTGTTCGACATGGAATGGGTGAAAATAGATATAACGGGAATAGCCCTGTTTTGCGCATCCCCAATTACATTTACATAACGCGCCAATTTGCGTTGACATGCTCATCGACGATTGGCGTTCTTGATCACACGATACTGAAATGCACATGTGTAGTTCACTGCAATTGTCCTCCCTTTTGGTTTTCCGTGTGTTAAGTGCGGTTGTGAAGAATAGTGCTCTCTTGATGTTTTAATATATAGATATACTTCCCAATTTATTTATTACAATCTTACTATATTACTGTGGCAGTTTCTGTTAATAAACCGTCTTCATGCACTTACCTAGTGATGTAATAGTACCAATAGTCAAAACGTAAATAAAACACAAAAACGTTAAGGAGTAAAATATATTGAAATAGTCCACAACAATATTGTTTCACCACACAGTGGCTTCATCAGGTGGATGAAATTAACTAAACAGAATATAAAATTACACACTATTTATACTTTTAAACCTAGGAGTGGGGAATAATTAAAATCCTTTTGTTCATTGAGCGCTAAACCTAACTTACTATATCTATTAATTTCTAAACATTCAAATAAGTCTAGTTTCTTACTTTTCTTATGAACGTGCAAAATATCAAAATTATTATTAAAATTATGATTAAGTTCTAAACAATGATTAGCAAAAGTAGAATCTGTCTTCTTATCTCTGTAACTTTTAGTATGTTCGGAGATACGCGTAATGAAAGATCTACCTGTCTGTCCTATGTACACCTTACCACACTCACAAGTCAATCTATAGACCCCAGAGTTAAACTTTCTATCTGTTTTGTCCTTGTTATTCTTTAAATACGAGCTAATGTTATTATTAGTTTTATATGAAACATAGCTATTATTATTACGTTTGATAAAATTACCGATTACCTCTGATGTTTTTACCTGATGAAGCCACTGTGTGGTGAAACAATATTGTTGTGGACTATTTCAATATATTTTACTCCTTAACGTTTTTGTGTTTTATTTACGTTTTGAAGATGGAGTTTAAACATGTATCCTCCCATTGGATTAATTTTTTACCAATAGTCAATTGTCAATGGAAGAAAATGTGAAAATTACCGAAAGTAGAATACAATTGTCGATTGCAGCTTCGGAGAGGGTACGCCCGCGATGCGGTAGCATAGCAGTGTAGTAAAATTATAATAAATAAGTTAGGAAGTACTACAGAAGACTGCTGTTTTGTTTTAAATATTTGTGTTATGTTGAAGTCTGTTATTTGTGAAATTGCTTAGTTTAAGAATATATGTTTCTAGTTTGTTTACATAGTGTATCTTTACTACCTACTTTGATCCTTTTAATAATGAAATGAAACCTTAACGATAAATTATAGAATTAATGATAAAAATATTAGAAGTGCTACAGGCGACTGAAACATTTTAAAACTGCAAGGTAGACATTTTACATACTACATTAGATAAAATTCACAATAAGAATTAGTACAAATTATTGCAAATATATAGTAATTTGCATAAGTATATACTACATATATTAATACACAAGTTGAAACTTATCCACACAACAATGTAGTATTAAGTTATATATCTTTTGTAAATGTTTCAATAAAGGTAAGTAAACTTTATTATAAAATTATAATAATTTAAAATAATGAATGGCATAAATATTACTACAACAGGTGTTAATTTATGCTCACCAGTATATAGAAAAGTCACACAAAATTGTATACAATTTTACTACAATAAATACTACTTTATCTTACAACATTGTTGAAGGAAAACGAACTGTTCGTTCTTGTTTTTCATACAAATTGTAAGAATTAATACTACAAACTTAGTGCTACAATTTGATGGTAAACATCGCTACAAATTGTAATTGTCCCTATATGTACTACAATGTGTAGTATAAATGCTGACAATTGTAGTAAAATTTCTTACATTTTTCTCTCTGTGTAAACGAGAAATAGACAAAGATAGGAAATAAAATTATTCCTATAAGTCACAATGATTGTGAAAGAAAACGATGTTTTAGTGTTTAAATACAGCATTACATAAGTATAAAAATTTCAAAATCAATTTTTTTGTCAATCTTACACTCAGCTTTTTATAAATACAACTGCTGGAATATTCCTTCTATATCCCACACTATTGTAATTTGTATTGTTTAATGCTGCAATTGTCTTATTAAATGTAAAATTTAACCGAATTCTAGAACCGTCTTTTAAAAGAATATTCTAGACTGGAATGCTAATGAGTTTATTATTACGGTAAAACACCACAACACGACAGATTGCGTTGAAGGAAGATAACACTTGTCTATTAGAAAGGAGAAGAAACACAAATGTATCTTGAATTTCTGACATATCATATTGCAAGTGTTTTGGAAACTTAGAGAAATTAAATGTTATAGCATAAGAGATGTTATAAGAAACTGTTATTACTAACAAGTAGTATTAAGTTTGACTGACGATTTAAAATCATTTCCGGGGGTGCAGCATCCCCTACCCTTAAAATTTAAAAAGGAAAGATGGGTTTTGTTCATTCAAAAGATCTTTTAATTTTATTTAGAGGCAACATGTACAAAAAGTCATTTATTAAATCGGCTAGCAAAAAGTGGGTAATCTACAATCTGTATACTAATGAAATGTTTTTGTATTTTACTTTATTAAATGTTCAATGGCGCATTTCAATTGATGGCAGTTTTGAGTTCAATATCAGCACTCTGACATCTCCATGAAGGTAATCCACTTCCCACTCCATACCACCCCTTTATAGACAGGCACAGTCACGTTCGCCAGTATAACCTTGAATCCACCAATCACAGCTCCCCTTTTATTGTATTGCAAAAATAACATTTACAACTTCTTAATTTAAAATTAGCCTTAAATATAAATCTTTGAAATTTAAATTTTAAAGCCTTAAATTTAAACTTACGATATATTCCTCTTAAAATCAATGACATTGTCTATTATTACAATGAGATTAGGGGTATCTTTACTATGAACATTGGAAAATGTTCTTTTTGATACAATTCCTTTGTTTAAATTAACTATTGTAAAGTTTGTTTTAACAAAAAAATATTCATGTTTAAAATATTATTTAAACATATCTTAAATTCTATTTAAATGAACAAATGTGCTACTGACAAATAATGTATTTTCTACTTAAACTTTTAATTTTTGAATGAAATATATGATAACAAATAAATACATATGTTTCATTTAAGAATTGATTTTTATGTGTGTACAAAATAAGTGTCTCAATGTGAAAACAGAAGCAAAAAAATGAAGAAAACTATTATTAAAAGAAAATTATAAAGATATTGTTACTTGTGTACATTTGTCATTTCAAACAGACAGTATCTAACCCTTAAAATAACATTTTGATAATGTGACAAAGCCACTTAACTTAATCTTAATATATTTCAATTTCAATGAGCATTTCTTATTCATTTGTCATCAGATAGGCATGTATTTCGTTCTAAAATTTAAATTTGGAAAATGTTTAAACAGGGTCAATCTATTACGTCATTCTAATCGAAAGTAATACAATACAATCTACTACTCTGTATTCATTTTCGGCTGACGTAACACCTTAACGGAATCGATAATGCTATTCGTAATTTTATCACTGTTGACACCTAACACATACCTATTATCACATACTAATCAAACCGCATAAAACTACATACTATAGTCAGACATTCCTGTATTTAAAAAAAATACTACTTTATAGCATTACAGCTGATATTGGTAGATATTTGCATCAGATATTTAATAGCGATTTATAATGTAATACCTGTATTAGTTACACTATATTTTCTGTTGGTACCTACCTGGAAATTTGTCATAATCTTCATGATAAAGTAAGGATTTTTTTTAAATAAATATTGTGCAATATCTTTTCTTATTTTACAGGGTGAGCGAAAAGTTTTGAAATATTTACAAAAATTGTAATATGTTTGGTAAAATTTCTGTACGGTTTCGGGGCAATTATATTACCCCGAAACCGTACAGGTATTTTACTTGTGCGAGTAAAGCTACTTTGATGTAAAAATACACCAAGGAAATTTACTACTAGTGAATCAAAAATACTAAATAAAATGAAATTTAATGGGTAAATTCCTTACGATAAAAAAGGTCCCTAGTAAAAATTGTTTAGCATGGAGGTTTCATATGGAGCTTTACTATGTATTTAGGAAAATTCTTAAACATACAGGAATAGGAATTTTGTATAGGAATATCCCTAAAATTTGTAATTTACCGCTGAAGTTTACTACGTGTAGGTATTTTTCCGATACTACTGAAGTTTATAAGTGAGAAAATTCATACCTATATACCTAATAGTTTGCCAAGGTCATTTCTTTATAACAATACCAATTGTCCGCCTGCGTCCGCATTATAGCGGACACAAAGGTATCCGTGCATACGGAATGAACTAAACGGTAAAGAAGTATACGGAATATTGTACTGGATTACATTAGCATATTGCTATGATGCACTCGTATTTGCCAAGAAATCCACATTTCTACGCTGTCGCCGCACAGGCGCAAGAGCCGTCGCTCGCACACGTGCTTGTCAGATGCATTTTATATTTCGTCGGGAGAACTACTCGCTCGTACTATATAATAAAACGCATTGTTGGTAGGTAGATAACGGTTATTTTAAAAATGGAGCACTATACGCCGGAGCAAAAACTCTTCATGATTAAACACTTTTACGGTGGTAATTCCGCGGAAGTAACTCGGGATTTATTTGCAGCTAATTTCCCCGAAAGTCAAATTCCCAATGCAAGCACCATTCGTAGGACCGTTAATCGATTTGAAACTACATTTTCTTTAGTAAATAATAAAAATAAAGTTGTTCCGGATAAGAATGTAAGCGATATAGAAATTCGAGTATGTGCTTTAGTTGAAGTAAATCCCACTATGTCATCTCGACAAATTGCTCGCGAATTAGGTATCTCTAAAACAACGGTTCATAAGATTTTGCGTACTAATAAATATCGTTCATACAAATTTACAAGTTCACAAGTACTTCTTCCCGATGATTATTATCGCCGAATGGAATTTTGCGAAAGAATGATAAATAAATATCACGATAACCAATTTTTTTTTAACAACGTATTGTTCACAGATGAAAAAAACATTTTACCTACACGGGCATCATAACCGCCCAGTTTGTCGTTACTGGTCGCGTAAAAATCTACATTTAAATATACCAACGCGAACGCAGTATCCACAGAAGCTAAATGTATGGGCAGGTATCATTGGAAATCATATAATTGGGCCTTTTTTCATTGACGGTAATTTAAACGGAAATAGATATCTACAGGTACTTGAAAATAATATTATTCCGGCAATACGGGAGCGATTTAATATAAATGAAGTTTGGTTTCAGCAAGATGGTTGCCCAGCACACAATACACGCATTGTAACAAACTTTATAAACGCGGTTTTTGAAAACAGATGGATCGGTAACTCGGGCCCTATTAAATGGCCAGCGCGGTCCCCTGATCTAGCTCCAATCGATTTCTTTTTATGGCCCTTTTTACATAACACAATATACGGATACGGTGATCAACCGCTATCAAACCTAGAGGAACTGCGCACGAGAATTATTGAAATCAGTAATACTGTCACAGCAGATATGTTAACAAATGTTCGTCGGAATTTTTATGATCGGTTGGATTACTGTTCTTATCACGGGGGAGGTTTATTTGAACACTTAATAAATTAATTTACTTCAAATTTTATTATTGTTTAAGAATAATATTCTCTTTTAGCTAATTGTGGACAAAATCCCGAAGTAATTTAATAAGAATCCCTGGGAAGGCATATATATTTTAGTAATATTACGTTTGCATGTAGCACTTTTACCTAAAATTGAAAAATACTGGTCGATATGTCGGAAATTTCCAAAAGTATAGGTAATTTTGTTGAAAGACATAAAATTACCCAATTCTTTGTGATTTTCCCCCAAATGTTAGTGGAATTTTTAGCAGGAATCCTGATAATAATATTTACTAACATTTTTTAGTGTGTATCAAAGTTAATGGTCATTATTTTGAATATTTAATAAAGTAAAATCCATCCGTATTTTATACATAGGTTGCAAATTATTCACTTATTGCTTACTGATTAAAAAAAAATATTTTTTGCCGTAAGAACTAAAAGAATGAGTGGTCACAAGATCCATTTTCCCTCTTCAAATTTTAAGGGTAAGGGCTGCTGGAAATGGACTCTTTAACCAAAATCGCGATTCAAATTGTTAACCCTTTTCTGAAAGGATCATGGTACCTATTTCACTCAGTATTCACTATTCAAAACTCGTAAGGCGCAAACATATTTTATTCTGCAAGACGCCCAACAATAAGTCGAACGTCACACCATCCAGAGAACGTGTATACAAACAATTAAATGCCTTAATACAAGTTAGATTATTCTTAAACCTATCCGTTGTCGTTGTGTTTGGCATGCCCAGGAATTCTATGCATGTGAGATGTATTTCGAAGTATTCGCCTAATAAGCTTTATATTATGTATGTATATGTATCACTTTCTATTTTGTTTTGTTTACCATAACAGTATCAACGGTAGAATCGTTAAAAGTGCATAACAATCTCGGAATACTTATGTATAATAACAAAGTTTGTTGACGTTGGTATCAAGTTGTGGGCAGGCGACAATTTGTCTATCGTGTGCTTCAGTATATCTGTATAGTAAGGTGTGAAATGACGATTATTTTGCAATGTAGTGGGGAGGAGTTTTGGATCGCGTGATGTTAAATGTTTACGATACTTTAACAATGTAGATTTAGCAGAATTTGTGATGTAGAAAAGCAGAACTGCGTTCAGGTCATAGAGATGATAGAGTGCTGATATTGAACTCGAAACTGCCATTAATTGAAATGCGCCATATTGGAACACAAACGTCATCAATGACGTCGATACCATATTCAAATAAATAAAGTTAAGGATATCAATAAATTTTAATAGCACTTGCAATTTTTAATGATAATTAGTTGCATATGTTAGATTTTATCCTATGTATTTTATATGGCATTGTTTTTTTATTAAAGTTGTGGACAACTTAGACCTATAAACAGTTTCTAAACTTACGATTAACTAACTGGTAACATATATTTCATTCGCTCTTAGGTTTAATAAGAGAGAAAAGAAAAAAATTTCTTTCAACGCCATACAAAAGTACATACGTAGGAAAAATGTAATACACGTTTTATGAGATCTTCACGAGTTGTCATAACAATCCAACATTGCATGTTGTCTTTAGGAGTAAATGATATACTCCAGTAATTGTATAATTTATTGATGAAAATAATATTAGTTTACTTAATTCCCTCCTTATTGATTTTCCTTGTATTTTTTCTGTAAACTTCTTCGCTTAATTATGAAATCTAATTTTGCTATAAGACAAGAGTTTCTTCCAGAGGTGACATATCTAACAAGTGATAAACTAGAAAAAATGTTTTGGTGAAACCTGTACGGTTTCGGGGTAATATAATTGCCCCGAAACCGTACAGGAATTTTACCAAATCTTTAGTTAGAGTGTACCTTTAAAATTAAAAATTATCGGGTTCGAGTATTTTTCATAAAACTCTACGAATACATGAAAACAACAATATTTATTTCGTAATGAATGTAGACTAGATATTTGTTCTACAGTAACAAAAAATACAAATTCCGCCAATTTCTCTTATCTACTCCTTACAATTTTTGTATTTTTAGGTACAGTAAAATATTCCTAAGTACATAAATACATATATATGTAGTTTCTATCCTATTATATCTGCTGCGTATTTCAATATGTGCATTACGTCAGTGCACCAAAAGCAACATTGCGTATATTTTCGTTTATGTATTGCCTGATGCCGTTCATCACGTAGCCTGTCCTGGAAATTAGGTCTCCACAGAAATTGAAATCAATTTGAGGACATCGAATATGTGGTATTACATCGTCACTGGCCTTACAATCACTTATTGTTAGTTATGTATTACTTTCAACCTACAAAAATGTTATGTATACACTACTGTCCAGTCAAGTTTACTTAAGTAACGAATGTTTAAGAAATCAAAAAATTATTGCAAAACTCCAACGACATGTCAGAATATTCTTCGTTAAATTTGCGTAAAAGTGTAATTTTAAAGGGATGAAATTTGAACTTTTTCGCCTAGCATTTGGAAAGAACATTTCTTAAGTTTCTTATGAATTTTATGGATGCATTCTGAGTACAAAACAAAATATTGTTTTAACACAATTTTCTTATAGAGAATGGTATTCCTGAAAACAAAGGGTAGAGGTAAATAAATGATGTATAACATATATATTTCTTTAAATTTTCTTCACTATTTCTTAGGTAAATTAATCTGCCCATCAAAGGAGGTACGATATATTTGCCAGTTCACCGACAAACAAATTCGGAAGGTAATGGTATTGACAGGAAACAAGATTCCACAAAAAAAAAACTTCTTAACGACTTTTGTTTATTTACTATCAAGTCATGTTCCCCAAAACATTTTTTCTAGTTTATCCTATCATTTGTTAGATATGTCGCGTCTGGAGGAAACTCATGTTTCAATTTTAAGTAAAACCATAATATCATCTTATAGCAAAATTAGATTTCATAATTTAGCGAAGAAGTTTACAGGAAAAATACAAGGAAAATCAATAAGGAAGCAATTAAGTAAACTAATATTATTTAATCATCAATAAATTATACAACAACTACTGCAGTATATTATTTACTCCTAAAGACAACATACAATGTTGGATTGTTATGACAAGTCGTGAAGATCTCATGAAACTTATTATAGATTTTTCCTACGTATTTTTACGTGTTCCTACGTGTTGCAATATAAGATTTTATTTCGAATACAATTTCTATTACGTTGGTATACTTCCAAAGCATCAAACATCGATAGAAGATTAAAAAATAGTCGACAAATATTTCATTTTCATCCAGTCGTAAATTAGCTGATATTCTAAGAAACCAATTCAAATGTGTTTTTTTTTTTCTTCTCAGCATGTTTTTTGCGTCTCAATTTCTTAGGATTCCGCATTAATAAGCAACTAAATGTCCTTATTAAAAAGATTTCACTCGAATCACATACAGTCGTAACAGTTTCACGGAATTAATTAATTATTTAGATCACCTTCAAGCAGAATTGCCATTAGTTAGCAACTTGAATACTTCCTTATACACATTTCGCAGTAACCGATTAAAAAGGACATGCGAGGACACGCTATTCAGTGATCGCACGAAGATTTGAGTTAATAATTGCCCAAGCAGGAGTCCAACAATTAATATTGATCTTCTGCACGTTTAAAATAACAAACGCGAACCGCAAACAGATTTAAAGACTTGTGCTGACAATGGACGGATGTGAATGCTTAAGGCGAGTTAATATTTAAATAAATAAAGGCATTTGTAATCCTTCCTTTAAATGGTTTAGATAAATGCTATTTGAGGATGACAAATATTGATGCATTTCAGTTAAAATTGCATTGACTTGCAAGATCTCGAAAAAAAGAAAATATTGTGTTATCATTAACTGTTTGGTACCTGTACTAAATCTCCTATTAAGTTTCCATAAGCTTAGAATGTAATAATTTATAATGCAATAAGCTATAACAGTAACAATGGTAATAACATATCTACCAGCGATAATATAAAACACGAACAAACTATGTATTTAGAACACATGTTTGAAATGTAGACCGCCCATTTGCAGACACTTCCACAACTAAATTACCATTCATCACAACTACGAAGAGCTCGCTCAAGAATCTCTACATATTGGTCCATATATTCTTAACTATTCTGCACCGGTGCATTCTAAATGACCTAGATTTCTCGGACTCGGAAGCGATGTCCTATTTAATTTTTCGACGATGGCGAATCTGCATCAGCCTCATCTTTGTATCAATACACCAGTGTAGCGTGGAAAATTTGCATTTGCAAATTGGTTTCCCGCAGGCCGCGCGACGTATATGGTAAAATGTTTGGGTTATTCCTTCAATAAATTAGATTTCGGATTGCTTTGATGCCGTCAATCGTGACATTCCCTTTTGAGTGTGTAGGTGTTGGTAATTCTGATACATACATCAGAACACTCTGAGATATGTAATGGAAATATTTCGCTTTTTTTTATTTATTTTAAAATTACAAGCAGTAGCCGTGCAACATGAAATTGTAGCTACTATTTTCATGCTAGTTTTTACTTTCGTGATTTCTGTAGGTATACATGTACGTTAAAAGCATTATATGTTTTAACTAGCTAGCCCGCGTTCCGCCTGGAACGCACCCCATTGAAAAAGTTGGTACGCCTAGCCCGCGATCCACCTTGGCCCGCGGTCACTATAGAAGATAAATACCCCTCAGGTAGCAATCCGCCCTTTCATCACGTAGAATAGATATGGGAATTTAGGATGAAGCTCAATTTTTTTTAAGTGTGGCTCTTTTCGAACAATTCGACGCTACGCGGTTTAATTAACTTTCGAAAACTGGCTAGAAATATATTTTTTATTTTTCTTAATTTTTTAATTTTTTTAATTTCAATTTTCTTTTTCAAATGCCCTCACTTTTTTAAAGAGAAGAGAGAACTCGACGCTACGCGTCTCCTTGAAAAAGATATGTAATTTTTTAATTTTCGAATCGTTCGCTGTTTTTTGGTTTTTTCTTTAAACGCGGTTTAACTTTGGAAAACTCCTAGCGGTAAATGTATTTCATTTTTTAATTTTTTTAATTTCAATTTTCCTATTCAAATGCCTTTCACTTTTAAACAGACTCGACGCTTCGCGTCTCGTCTTAGAGAACTCGACGCTACGCGTCTCGTTGAAAAAGATATGTAATTTATTAATTTTCGGATTGTTCATTGTTTTTTGGGTTTTTCTTTAAACGCGGTTTAACTTTAGAAAACTTCTGGCGGTAAATATATTTTTTTTCATTTTTCTTAATCTTTTAATTTTTTTTAATTTCAATTTTCTTTTTCAAATGCCTTTCACTTTTAAACAGACTCGACGCTTCGCGTCTCGTCTTAGAGAACTCGACGCTACGCGTCTCGTTGAAAAAGATATGTAATTTATTAATTTTCGAATTGTTCATTGTTTTTTGGGTTTTTCTTTAAACGCGGTTTAACTTTAGAAAACTTCTGGCGGTAAATATATTTAATTTTTTCATTTTTCTTAATCTTTTAATTTTTTTAATTTCAATTTTCTTTTTCAAATGCCTTTCACTTTTAAACAGACTCGACGCTTCGCGTCTCGTCTTAGAGAACTCGACGCTACGCGTCTCGTTGAAAAAGATATGTAATTTCTTAATTTTCGAATTGTTCATTGTTTTTGGTTTTTTCTTTAAACGCGGTTTAACTTTAGAAAACTTCTGGCGGTAAATATATTTAATTTTTTAATTTTTTTTAATCTTTTAATTTTTTTAATTTCAATTTTCTTTTTCAAATGCCTTTCACTTTTAAACAGACTCGACGCTTCGCGTCTCGTCTTAGAGAACTCGACGCTACGCGTCTCGTTGAAAAAGATATGTAATTTCTTAATTTTGGAATTGTTCATTGTTTTTTGATTTTTCTTTAAACGCGGTTTAACTTTGGAAAACTCCTGGCGGTAAATATATTTAATCTTTTAATTTTTTTAATTTCAATTTTCTTTTTCAAATGCCTTTCACTTTTAAACAGACTCGACGCTTCGCGTCTCGTCTTAGAGAACTCGACGCTACGCGCCTCATTGAAAAAGATGTGTAATTTCTTAATTTTCGAATTGTTTGAATTTTCACGCTTCGTATTTTCCTTGCTCAAAAAAACGCACACGCTGTATATATTTCAAATATTAAACGTGGAAATTACCAAAAATATTCGTATATGTGATACTTTAAATGAGTAATACCGCACACACATAAATAATAAATTTTATCACGAATACAGCTCACAAACCCTCAATTTGGAATATTCTGGTCTGTTATTTCTTAATATTTGAATTAATTTTGCTTTTTTTTTCGAAACTCACTTAAAAAAACTCGAATCATACGCCGTAAATACAAAAAGATTAAAACAAAATGAAAAAGCAATTTAAAAAAATTACCACCAACTTGGGATTCGAACCGGGCACGTTCCCCGTTCGTAGCCGGCATTCGATGGGTTCACAGCATTACGCCAAACTCCCCGGTAGGAAGTGATGTTTAAAACGTGATTATAAACTATGGTTTATTTACCTTGACGTATACGTCTGACAGATGGATTATGATTTCGATCAAAACTGAACTAAAATAGGAGATAATTTAAAAAATGTAGGTGCCAATAGCTAGATAGAGTGTACTTGCCTTTTTTAAGCTTCAAAATAATGTCAGAGTTTCCATTTGAATGATATTAACCTCTCCAATTGAGACGATGTGTACACTTTGGATTATACTTATACTTGGCATTTTAATGCGATTTTTCGCTTTGTTGACGGAGCTGAGGTCAAAGTCTTTGTAAATTGTTAGTTTTCCGAACGACATCGTGTCCCCATAAGCGACTATTCAGTGTAAAAGTGTGGATCTGACGTTTCAGAAATCGACCTAGAATTTACCACAGAACTGACCTAAAAGAGGGATTATTTTTAAAAATTGATGTACGAATAGCGATATAGAGGTGTACTTTCGGCTTTTCAAGCTCCAAATTCATCTGAGGCCTGCTGGATATTAACAGCGGCGGATCCGAATCCGAATGTGACAGCGTCCAAAATTCCATGTTATATCGCGATTAATAACACGTTTTCGCCCCCGTTTTTCTCGCTTTAGTGTCCACGATGCGTCTGTGATGACGATTACAAATTTCTCGAACCACTTTGCGCGTTTTTTTAACGAAATGCACGACGATGTAACGGACCTACATACTGTTGACACTGAAATTTATCGGCAACTGACGCACCTGTCAAAACGGTATGGGGCACTTTTTGCCAAAAACATACCCCGACGCATTCGGTTATCGCGCGTTCTTTTACGTATTTCGCGCCGGTTTCTCGTCATTTTCCGATAGATGAGACTTCTCTGGTGACGTTCGGTGCGATACACGGGCGACTTCGTCGCCTTATTAACCACAGATCACCGTTCGAAATTGCGATATTTTGACAATTCGGACGCGTAATCTGACAATTCTCCTAGGCAATTTAGTGGGTATCAGTGGGCATTGGCTGTCCGTCGCCGAAATTCGGAGAAAATGGAAATTTCGAAAAAGATTTACGCGTTTTTCCGCTTTCAACGATGGAAAGTGATCGGCGCGGCCGGGGGCGAGGATCGATTCGCGCCTTTCAAAAACATCTCTCCTTTTACATAGCGCGCGTACGTGGAGAATATGCGTTGGAACCTTCCGGCAAGAGGCGTCTATAGCGGTAAATGGCGTACGTTCCACGGCCGTCTACATTGGCTGCCCGTTACCGAAATTCGGAGAAAATGGAAATTTCGAAAAAGATTTGCGCGTCTTTTCGCTTTCGACGACGCAAAGGGATACGCCTATGCAGCGCGAACGGGCGCGCCCCATCTTCCCCCCCCTCTCCCCTCAATTAGCCCTTCCGTATAACGACGACAAATACCACCGATTTTTTTCGGGAGGCGTCTACAGCGCTAAATGGGGTACGCTCACATCTATCGCTTTATTATTAGTAAAAATCATTCGACAATCTTCTATGACACAATTGAATCGCACACTCACCCAATTTCAGTGTATATGGTGATGTATATTATATTTCTTGTAGCTGTAGCACTTATAATCACATACACTACACTTAATATTCTTAAAGTTTATTATTTATCGGCACTTCCCCGATGTATAATCTGGTCGAACACTAAATATGTATGTACCGAACAAACACCATACAGGACGCAAAGACGCTAACCTAACTTTGGATGAAATTATGTGAAATAGAAAGCATGCGCATAATCGACAAGTATACTTTCGTTGATTTTATATGAGTCTGCGCGTAAATTACACATCTTATTATGGAAAAATTGTAGTTTCAGTAGAAGTTATGTATAATTCAGTTGTGAAGTGATAATTATACAATGTAAAACAGCAAAGCATTGTATATTATGTAATTTTAACGTTACATAATTTATTCTGTAAGATATATAGTATAAATTCTGTAAAAATACCCCCATTTTTCTCAGTGTACGCCTGTTCATAGATGAATCACAATAAACTAGTTAGAGCCAATCATATACTGTGAAATCAGTCAGCAAACTGCGCGTCTAACTATGTATTAAGGCTATTTTTCGCGGGTAACATATTGTAACCCTGTTACTAAAGGTTCGGTACTTGTTAGTATTTTCGCGAGAGATGTTACAAAAGCTGTTATAGGGGAATACGGGTATGACATAAGCAAAATACGTCACCTGTTATAGAAAATCAGAACAGCTTGTAACAGCTCTACCGAGGAGGTTATTAAATGCTGTTATAGGTATAGGTTATGTCATGGTTATGTCCATTTACTGTTTAAAATGGAAGAACTAGTAGATCTTCTTCAAATAACTCTAAATTATGAAGGTGAAGATTATGTCGTTCATGCATGTAAGTCATGAAGAGGCCGATATACTGTTGAATGGTAAAAACGTTGTGAATAATTACATTCAATAATTTATGAAATGTTACCTTTTTCATTCGAAATAACTGAAAAAACATTATATCATTATAACTCGTTATCCATAAGTTAATGTCAACTTTGTGACGAACAAGCGATGATCTAGTTTTTATATATAAATTTGTCTTTTTTATTTTGCTACTTCTTTTAGATAAAAGAAAACGTTCAAAATATAGCACATCTGCATCATCTAGAAAAAAAGCCTCCCATATATGAGGACACTTAGTAGCTATTTCACACATTTTGAAAATACACTTAAAAAATCAAAGTAATGACAAAACTTCAAAAAGAAATTGAGGTTAACTTTTATCTCAAGAATAATACTGGGACATGTTATACATGTCAATTTTTGCGAATAACAGATGTGACAGGCAAGAACCATTTCTGTGACGTCCCTTAAATAAAGATAGAGCTAATAACAGCATGTTATGAGCTTATGACAGCTGTTACAATCTGTAACGTCGCGAAAAATATCCTATAGTCGCTGTTGTTTCTATGAACAGGCGTAATAACTCCAAAAAGTCGGTTGGAAAAGAATAACATAATACATTACATAAAGTAATTGTTTTATTCCTTCACCTAAAGTGGACGTGCTACTTATCATGTCTTAACGCAGTCCACAATTATATTTTCCTCTTGCCATAATATCTCTTCCTCTATTTTATATTCAATTCTTAAATGCTCGCATTCTGACGCAACATCTAGCAACCGGAAACACGATGACAGCCGCTACGTCACGGCATTTCTGTGGAATGTCAAGTGTGCGTTGCGTACCGAAATAAATTAGAAAGTTACAGATATAAAATGCGACCAGATCGTTTAGATACATAATATGATCGTCGTAATTGGGACCTACGCTAACGTGGACACCTGCTGGCTAAACGAGCCGAACAGACATGCGCCAAGAGGCTCGTCAACGCACCCACCAACCCGCCATCCTTCTCTCAGATATTCCATCCTTATTGCTCGCTCGAAATCGTAGCGAGTTGTAGCTTGTAGCCGGTAATAAAACGCCTCAATTGACTGTTTGCGTTGCGTTTATTGCCATTCATTCCTTGAACTTTGTAGCCGTGAATGTCGTAACGTTGTATATGTATATGAGCTATATAACATATAGGCTTTGAATGTGTTTTATTATAATCTGTTGATCTGTTAATCGCTGCGATGTTAAGACTTCTGTCGCTGTATAAATACTGTATAAGTATAATTCCGATCATCGAGAAAAAGGACCATTAAAGTTGTGATGAATTGAGAGCCGGTTTTAAGTTGAGTTGATTTATGATTAGGAATTCTGGAAATATCAAGTTGGATTCGCATAAAAGTACCTACAATACCGTTCGCTAAAATTTGGCCAAGTAACGAATGTTTAAATAAATTTGCTACTCTAAAGGATAGATTTTTTTTTTTTTTATTTTATTTGGCGCCTACAGGATCGAAGCCTATGCGCCTTTGATGAGGGCAATAAACAAATATATATTATATTTCAAAACAGTATTAACTATATCATTTATATATCAGGAATGCTATAAAAAGATGAGAGTATTTCTAGGATACACTGGGACACTCATTTCACATCTCGGGGCCTATCGAGATGACTGACACAAAGACACACATTAATTCGGCCACGGTAAATGGGATGACCCACACAGGTAAAAGGGAAAGGATACTCTACATCTTTGTTATATTTTAATTTTCATGTTATACAGGGCGTCTATTATAAGATCGTATATCTTTCTATTATTAGTAACCAGTAGCGTAATGATACTTGTTGGTAAAGGAATCTTCTCTAGTATTAAATTCCCAATAAAGTTATTAATTGCATTTACGTGTTGGTGGCATCCGAAGAATATATGATTTAAGTCCGCAGAGTCATTACCACAACTACATGTTGAGGATTCTATCATTTTCATTCTGGCCAAGTGAAAAGGAAATTGGCCGTGCCCGAATTTAAGTCTGGAAAGGATAGATTTTATTACAATCTAACCAAAATTGTAGTTTTCAATTTTATTTCTTAAATACGTTTTTTATAGAAAAAACCACCAGAACATTTCAGAGGTCTTTTGAAGTAGGACCAACAATTGTTTTCTAAGGTGTTTCGTTTGCTTATTAATTGTAGAAGACGATCATTTGCTGGCATGGTTTTTCGTGACAGACCTGAACTTATTCACTTATTGTACGAGTTCTCACAAAAACATTCAAACAGAAATGTCGACTGTGCAGAAATTGCTTGCTCTGGACTGTTTTGTTTTATTCTTTATTCTTTTACATTTCATTACATTAGAGGGCAAGCACGTGGCACTATCAAGAAGCCATCTTCTTACTTGATGTTCACGCTTAATACTACCAGAGACAATATTCTAAAGGAGATGGGTAAGTTAAATGGGCAAAACTGTTAACGAAAATTGGTGGTGACAAGGGACGTTTCTAGATGACGCTGTAAGTCCAAATTGGGGAAGTTTGTTTAGGTTGTTACAAAGTTTAGGTTGGTAGTTCTGTTTTTTACAGTTCATCATGGTTGTATCTGGCATCTTTTGTCTTCATTCATGTGATTGTCGTTTGTGGTTTGACTACGCGTCTGTCACGTATTTGCTATTTCCATAGTAATTATTTTTGGGCTTTTTTAAGTAAAAGTGGTGTATTAATTTATTTACCCTGCGGTGTTTTAGTTTTTATCCGACAAACATTTACAAAGTGCAATTTATCGGGTAGTTTAGTGAGTATGAACTCAAAGTTATATGTTATAATGTTCACTAAATATTCTCTAATTTGTAGTTGTTAGTTACATATTATACTTAGTTATTTAAGGTATATATTTAAGCTAGATTAGCATAAGTATAATATTCATAAATAAATTTTAAAAGTCAGGTTAATTATACATATAAAATATGTACTCCTGTATCATAAACGTTATCTATATTGTAAATAAAATGTTATCTTTAGGCAAAAGTGCTTTTCTTTATTTACCTTATTTGTTGAAATTATAAATATTAAAAAATAAATGATAGCATATTTTAATATAGTTTTGATGCGCGCCCTCTAGAAACGTCCCGTGGTACTTTAGACGAAAAAATATTAACAAATATATACAAGTAAGTTACCCATCTCCTGATGTAACTTGTCTCTGATACTACCAACTTCTTAACTCTAAAGTACACTATACAACATGGACATTCCTTTATTGATTAATCCAAATACTTTAGACGAAACTTGGCTAAATGACAGCATTAACAATTGTATGTAATGGTCATCAACTCTACCGATAAATTGCTCGACCTTATTTTAACCAATAATGAGAATAATGTTAAATTGTTAAAAGTCCATTTGTGTTGAAAGGTTGTCATCATCCAGCCTTGGATATTACAATTCACCTGTTACATCAGTGGCTAGATCTAGCAGATTTATACTTAATAACAATATTTGCTATAATTTTCGTGGTCCTGATGGCAATGGGATACTCCAAATTGGCAGAGTTGGATTAGAGTAATAATGGATATTAATGCAGCAGTGGAAAAATTTTAATCTAAGCTACATATTTGAAATCTTCTCCTGTGAGCCCGAAATTATGAAGGAGTATCTTTAGGTAGTTCCCCGTATGATTCAGCAATAATATTACTTAAGCATTTATTACTTTTGAAGGAGTCTCACTTTAAAAAGTGGGAATCAATTAAATTTGTATATTACTTGAAGGAATTTAAAAGGATCTTTTGCCTACTCAAGTTAGAGACGATGCTGTCGAGAAAACCAGCACAAATGTTTTATAACGATCCACAGAGAACTAAATGAATCTATTACTGAAATAATTAATCCATTTGCTTTTCATTTCTCTGAAGCATTTCATCAAAGTATTCTCCTCCAAAATTATTCATTTATTGTCCGTCTTTCAAAATCAGCTTCCTGGCATTTTTGTGCGGAAATGTGCATCGGCTTCGCATACTTTTCCTAAGACCTAATTTTAGATATACAGGGCAAAAAAAGCCGGGAAACATTTCTTTGTACAAAACAAATAGCAATTGCTCAAAAATTAAATAAGCTAAGTTTTTAAAATGTGATTAGATATTTTAATGTCTTAATTTAATATAGTCTTAGAAACCTCACTGCGAACTCAAAATTGCAGATTTTTCGATAATTCCAAAAATACTGATATCAATAGGGATATTAGTTTACTAGTTTAAGTTAAGTTGGCAATATGTAGTTTAAGGGAAGAGACGAGAGAACTGTATAGAGCCGTTGAGACGTTGTTGTGTCGTTGTAAACAGTTGTAAACAAGAGTGAATAATTAAACATTAAAAGTGACGAATCGTGTAGTTATTTCTGAGACGTGTGAACAGGGAGTAGTAGATAACAATACAATTAATTAATTAAAACTAAAACAGCTAAAACTAGGCTACAGCTAAACTTTGGTCTGCTTAAGCTATGGTAATTTTAGAAAACCTAAGTCAGTTGGAGAGGTTATGTTAGAAATATGACAGAAATATCCATACAAAATTAAACTACTCCATTCTTGATACTTAAAAAAACCACGAGATGTGGACTCGTCCTAAGAAATTTGGCAAATTAACATTTGAATTATGTATCTAACGATAAATATTGACTTTGTGCAAATGAAAAATCAGTACCGACTCATTGAATATACTCGTAGTAACTTAATAACAATTCAACTCAATACGTTGTACGGAAATTTTGTTCGTCTTCGAAAATAAAACTTAATAAATCTGTTTTTTTTTTATTTTGATATTCTATCAATCTACGTTCATTTATAGAGCTATAACATGTTAATACTTACAATTAGATATATATATAAATTGTGCAACAGATTGAATAGATTAGAATATTTTTTTCAAATACTACCAGCAGTTATTTACACATATGAATCATAAGTACCTGACCATCAAGAAAATTGCCCTTTTATCCGTGTTAAACCAAATTTAATGAAACTTCCCAGAAGAACAAAAAGAAGTAAGTAAAATATGTTATACCTACATAAAAACACCGAGTTCTTTTAAGGCATCATCTTCCTTCTGGGAAGCGATTACGATTCTGCGAATAACTCAAAAGGCGACAACTCTGTTGCCGAGGGCCCAAGATAATTATAGGGCATCCCAAACACGAAGATGACTCAGCATAGAGATATGTATGTAGTAATAATTTACTCCTAGAGGCAGTAACACGTGATCGAATTTTTCTGGTTTAAAATTGAGTGTATTTTAGAAATTACTGGTTAATAACATTAATAATCCCTTTTCTAGGCCAATGTTTGTATGAATCATCACCAAAAAAAGTACTTACATATTAAAGATAGGGTGTCCTGTTGTCTAACAATAACCCAAACCATTCTAATCAATTCCAAACGAAATTGAATGGTTTCTTTTAATTAATTGTCGACGTCGTTGTTTTCTTCTGTTTTAATCAGAGATACGGCACATTCCAATCAATATTCGGAATTAAATTAATGAAAGAATCCATACTTTTGGGGTGTATTCAAAATTGCATTTTATTTATTGTTTTTTCTAAAAATGTTAGTTTAGATTTTCTATTAATATTTTATTTAAGAATTAATTGATAAAGGTCATTTAATTTTATGCTAAATTATTATATAAAATATATAATTTAATTTTATAAATTTACAGCGCCATCTGCTTATTTATGTTCGATAGACGCAATTGATATTTTATCTTTTTTATATTAGATGGCGCCACGATCTTGAGTCAAATAAGCCCTAATTTATATAATTTTATTTCAAAAAAAAAAAAACAATTTTGAAAGGACTTTGGCTGAAATATATGTTAGGTCCGCTTTTAATTTAATTGAATTCAAGAGTTAAGAACATTTAATTTTTTATAGATGTACGTTTATTTTTTTATTGTTTCATCAATATTTACATTGATAATCAGTAAATGGAAGAAATTCTATTATTAAACTTTTACTATTTACATCAATATTTAACTGATAATCACTTGCGTTAACTAAAATACAATATTTAGAATTATTGTTTATTGCGTATAAAGAGGTTGACGTAAATCGATCAATTTCAACAATAAAAATTTACAAAATCTAAGAAACAAATATCGGCGTTACGCACGGAATAGTAGTAATGTTTAAATATTTATGGGCGCATGTAAATTTCAAACGAAAACAGAAATTAATCGAAGACAAAGCAATCGATCCATAATAATTTCCGTAATATGTATTTAAATGCGTAGATATTAATATCAGAGATATCATAATCATTAATCATACTGAAAATAATAATTTTGCTTACACAAATATTTACTTTTGGAAATAAAAACATTTCTTATTAAATATTCAAATTCTCCGCGCGCTGTCAATCAATTACCAGTACCGCCAACCCGTCAAATCGAATTAGAACCAATTATTTTGACATTTGACATGTCCCCGATAAATATGAGATTTTTTTCGATTTGTTGGTAAATTCCGCGAATTATTATGTTTTCAGGATTGTTGATTTTATTAGATGTTTAACTTATATCACGCGGGTGAGTCACCTCCGAATCCCAAACGATATCCGAGGGCTAACGATAATCCCACTTTCCAGAATTTTCTCGCGAGAAATTAACGTAAAATGTGCGATACCCCGGCCTCCCTGCAAGAAATATGCTTGAACGGTATCTGCGATAATTTCCTAGATGTGTTCGAAGAATACTACGCCCCCCAGCAGAAGAGCCAGTCGCTGGAGAAATGCATATACGAGAAGAGATTCAGGTTTAGGGATTCCGACATGTTCCTGTACAACGAGCTGTCGGAGATGCTGTTCAACAAGTTAGTCGAGAAGCGTATGTTGTGCGATGAGACTTTAAATATATTCTCGGAGAAGAACACGCGTTTACGGAAAGTTAAGATTAGAAAGAGTAGGAAAATTTCGTACGAAGGCTTGAAGATACTGAAGCAGCATAAAATAGCCGAATTAGACTGTGTAAATTTTAAGACGATGTCCATAGATAAGATTATAGGTCAGATCAAGCGATTATGTTCGATTCTTTTCCAAATTCATCTTCTTTTTGTCTATTTTTAGAATGTTTAAGTCCGTGGAGTTTAATCAATATCGCTTCTGTAAATTTCTCTAAGTGCACGTTCATCGATTCCTCCCGACGGAGTTTCATGGTAGAGATAACGGAACTGAAGAATCTGCGCAGTCTGAATTTATCCTGTACCGAGTTGAATCAGCAATCGCTGCAGATGATATGCGAGGATCTCAAATATTTGGAGCGTTTGGATATTTCGGGGACGTGCGTCAAAGACTTAAGCCCGCTTTTGCTATTGTCGAACCAACTTACGAGCTTAGGAGTCAGTGTAAGTATGTCAATTAATATATTTCCATATTTATACAAGTTTTTTTACGGTAATTAAAATTTTATTCGAGAAAAATAGTGAAAGAAATTTTATAAATGTAATTAAACGAAAATTATACACTAATACAAAGAACAAGGCTAGTTAAGGAACGATATTTTATTTAGGGGACTCGGCACACATCCTTATCTAACTCATATTTCCGTTTTAAACACTTTGGAGTCTTCATTATTTGTTCTTACTGTATTTCTGTTGTTCCTTTGTTACCTCTATTGTGTCTTAATCTTTTTCCTGTTACTCTGACTTGTCAATGTAATTCTTTCGGTAATTTTTACAGTCATTTTTATCTCCGCTCTGATATATATCGGTAAAGCTTAGATCTTCACTTATAATTTCTCTTACTACCATAAAATTTTATCATTACATCGCAGGATTTAAAATCAATCAATTCAGCAGTGGATGTCATAACTCGCCTTACATCATTGCGCCACCTCGATCTGAGTCTAGTTCACGAAACGACCGAGAACGTCGAAAAAGATATCATTACAGAACTGCTGTCCGATCCTCAAAGCCTACCCGAACTCATCTCGTTGGAGATATCCGGCTGGAGGAGCGTTATCGAAGGCCTCATGTTAGAAACATACGTATTAGCCCATCCGAAGTTAAAATATCTAGGAATCGTGATGAACGCTGCGGCATTCGAACAGGTGTTCACCGAACCCACTTATAAGAACTACAAACACGATTTGGTGGTCGCAGGATTGGCTTCGGAGAGTCAGATCAAAGTGACGTTGAAGTACCACTACGAGAAGCCAACTTACGTGCAGAAAGCCCTCTATCACCTGTTTCAATTGACGGCCAGTTTCAACGGTGCCAGGCCTGACATCGTGGAATTAGTGCTGTCCGCTATGGCTGAGCATCCGACTAAGTTCGGGGTACAGGTGGCTGCGACTGCCTGCTTGTACAATCTGACGAGGGGGGATCTGTCGAAGAGTATACATCCGAGTTTATTAGGTGAGTAAATCAGATAAATGATATTTTGTCACAACGTAATTTTGTTAATCGAGATTTGTTCTCGCACAGAAAATAATATCTGTAATGTAACATCGACAAGACATAGAAAGCACTTACTGATGTTTAATAATCACACAGTATTAAAAAAAACGAAAAGCGGAGTGCCCTAGGGTACTACTCTGACGCCATTATTGTTCGATTTGACTCAAAACGAAAAATATTTTAACATACACGCATTAAATAGTATTAATACAAATTACTGTTTAATTATTTACTTTCATTATAGATTAAATAACATTATTTTTTTATGGTTTAATAGATGAAATATTACGAAAAAAAAAAAACAAGTTTAACAATATGAATAAAAACTGAAACGCAGTGAACTTAAATCAAGCAGACACCAAAACAATTTTATAGTATAATTGACGATATGATTCTCTATTTGGATATTTTTATATTTACAAATCAAGCGGTGTACCGCAACATACTATCCTGCTGCCAATAATGTTGTCTTCTCACAATATAATTTTTAGTAAAAAGTTTTGATATTGTTAATCGATAATTAACATTTACAAAAATCGAGAAAAGTAAACAGATTTAAGCAAATTTTTCTAAAAACTGAAGCACGGTGATTTTCAATCGAACACACAATTGGGCAGTTTATAATGGCGTACCTCAAGATACCATTCTGAAGCCGTTGTTATTCAATCGGTTTGGATATTTTTATATCCACAAATCAAACGGTTTCAATCTAAATTACGGTGTACCCCAAGATGCTATTCTGGGGCTATTATTATTTAGATTTCTTAGAGATCAAATGATGTGGTTTTTTTAGCATGTAATTTATAAAAAGAACTTTTGGTTAATGTTAATGGATAATTATCAGCACAAAAATTCAGGTGAAGAAAAACAGGTTTAAGTATATTAGCAAAAACTTGCAAAACTTTGAAGAAAGAAACATGTTTAAACCTACCGACAAAAACTACAACTCAGTGATCTTAGATCAAATAGACATGGCAATCGAAGGTGTACACCAGCGACACTTTCTAATTGTACGACCTACAGCATAAAATAGAGCCTAAATGTGTAGCATGGGTAATAGACGGCTTATGCATTCACTGCCGCCTTCGAAATATATAAACACAGATGTGCGGTACCTGTTTTTTTGGTAGTAAATCTACTTTAAATATAAGGAAGAATGCAGTAAGCAAACATAGAAAAACATTGAACTTATAAAATAGCGAGAAATAAATACATCAAAGGCGCATACTTATGCCTGCCGACTTACCTCGGTTAGCACAATTCCAAGTTTCTCAATTACTTACCTTAAATATAATATTGTATACGAACAGATGTTTTGTTTTCTTTACACATTCCTACAGCTTTACTAAATATGTTTGTTTTTTAATCCAATTAATTCAAAATAATTATTTTCATATCTATATATACATATATATAAAGTAATCATTAATTATTTATTTAAACCTGCATTTTATATTCATACCTATCACTGCTGTTCGATTTAGGACTAATTGAAAATTTGTATTTCCTTTCAAAAGTATTGTGAGACTTTTGAGGTAAAATCTTTGGAACTAGGCAATTTATAAACGAAAAATGAAATATTATT
The DNA here is from genome assembly GCA_949128085.1 of Cetonia aurata. Classification (NCBI taxonomy): domain Eukaryota; kingdom Metazoa; phylum Arthropoda; class Insecta; order Coleoptera; family Scarabaeidae; genus Cetonia; species Cetonia aurata. The sequence continues at coordinate 3,298,589 of OX421889.1, forward strand.
TTATCTTATTATTGTAATATTAATAAAAACATACCATTACTATAACCAACAAAAAATATTTCTGACAAGTGTAGAGTTTTTCGTTCTAATATCAGATATAAAAATCGTGATTTTGAATGCATCCTTGCCATATCTCCTTCATTATTTAATATCAAAGAAGGAAGCCGGAACGAATTAAAAAATTGATATGAAATCATTAGATATCAGTTAGATTAAAAAATGTAAACATATTTGGGTAAAGCTTCAGGCAAAACAAAACATGCATTTCTGTGAATAACGACAAATTTCTCTGCATTTAGTCATTAATTAGCGCAACACCCCAAATTTAGCGGCTTATGTCAATAAAATTTCAAATTTGTGTCCGCATTAGAACGTCATTGTTGATTTAAATTGACAAATTAATAAAAGTCTTCCTGATAATAATAAGTTTCAGATCTTAAGAGTTAACTCTTACCCCGTTACCTATACATTCAAAATTAACGGTAATTGAAAATTGGCTGATGCATCTTTCTGTTTCATAAATTTAATATTTTCTGGTATTAAAATGTGGGTTGTTTTTTCGTTTAAGAAACCGCATTTGTGCGTATGCGGCGCCGCCGGTTTTTCTTTCATTTAAAGTAGTGTATATAATATATAGTATTTTCGGAATCTTCTTTCATGCGAACAAAACACAGGCTTATTGATAAGTTTGTATTAATAAACAAGCATGTTCCTTCTGGAAAGCTGTCATTAGACGCTGAAGTATATAAGAACAAGCAGACAACACACTATTATTTAGAGCTCTTTAGGTGCATCATCCTAATTAACTGAAGTTAGATAATCTGTTGTAATAATTTAATAAAGTTACTATAAAATACGTATAAAATGAATAAAAGTAATAAAGCCATTTAATAAGACAACAGTTATTGGAAATACTTCAAACATCAAATAAAATTATTCCTACGCAAAGATAACAAATACATAATAGATGCATTCAACTTCGCACATTAATAAATCCAGCCTAAGCTTTTTTTAAAATAACCGACAGAGAGACCGCACATCTGTGTTTACATATTTCGAAGCGGCCAGTTACTGCATAAATTCGTCTACTATCCACGCTAAACATATGGGCTCTATTTTACCCTGTAGGTCGTACAATTAGAAAGTGTCGCTAGTGTACCTCAGCATAGTACCTGAAACCATTATCATTTAATTTGTTTCGACATTTTTATAAACAGAAATCAAATACTTATGTATTATTCCGAGGCCATCATTTTTTATTTTCATTAGAGATTAAACTTTTTCTTTCATGATATAATGAATGAAAACGGTATTTGAAACAGTTAATTATTAATAATTATTATTAAAATAATCTGAAGGAAACAGATATTGATAGAAACTGATCTTCAATCGCCTGGAAATACCATTCTGAGGCCATTGTTATTTAATATGTTTATGCTTTTTCATATATACAACAATTCAGTAATGTATTAATGCAAATTGCGGTATACGTCAATATACTATCCTTAGGCCATTATTATTTATTTTTGTTACGGATTAAATAATATTCTTTTCTGGTGCTATAGTTTATTAAAACAGTTTTCGTGTGACTGTTTGTCGATAGCTATTATTATTAACAAAAACTTTAGCACAGTGACTTCAGACAGAATATACAAGATAATCGATTAGTATTCAATTTATTTCGATATTTTTATGTTTACGAATCAAACAGTGTGAACACAAATTGCGGTGTACCGCGAGATACTATTCTGAGGCCGTCATTATTTACTTTTATTACATATTGAATCATATTTTCTCTTGATATGATTTACGAAAGGAGCTTTTGAGATTGTATGAAAGAGTATTAACGCCAATTGAGGTGTACCGCAGGATACTATTCTTATGCCATTATTATTTATATTTATCTTTGTTACATATTGAATCATATTTTCTTACGATGTAATTTATGAACAACTCTCCTCAGATTGTTATAAAATTCTGGAAAAAGACATTGAAACATAGGCAGCTTAAATCAAACTGTATTAAAACAAAGACACTCGATTATTTCGATATTTTTATACCGACAAATGAAACAGTATTAACACCAATTGAGGTGTACCCCAGGATACTATTCTGATGCCATTATTATTTATATTTACCTTTATTACATATTGAATCATATTTTCTTCTGATGTAATTTAGGAAAAGATCTTTTCAGATTGTTTATTGATAATAATTACTGATATCAAATTCTAGAAAAATACACTCCGCCAAAAAAGTATCGCATAATTTAGTTTTGAATCATAAAAGTATCGCATAATCTTTGTTTGTAGCATAAAGTTGTAAATATACTTTAATGCGCTCTAAGATATAATTTCTATGATTGTTTAAATAAAATACAGGCCAAATAAAAACAAGAACTCATACTTGAGATTTTTATTAAAACAAGAAATTATAATTTTGGAAAGAAAAATGTCATAACAGTAGCTTTTAATACTGAGTATTGCCACCTCTGGCTCTTATGACCGCTCGCATACGGTTTGGCAGAGATTCGATTAACCTCCGTATATAAGCCTGATTCAAATTCTCCCACTCGTCACGGAGAGCATTTGCTAGTCCATGCAGGTCCGCTGGGGCAACATTTTGGGTTCGTATCCGTCTGTGAAGGAGGTCCCACACGTGCTCGATAGGGTTCATGTCCGGACTTACCGCAGGCCAATCTAAAACTGGAATACCAACATCGTTAAGGTATTCCTGGACGATTATTGCAACATGCGGTCGTGCATTATCGTGCATTAACATGAATTCGTTTCCTATAATTGGCGCATATGGTACTACATGTTCTTCTAAAATGTCCGTTATATACCTGTGGGCAGTCAGTGTACCTCTGTCTACTGGTACTAACTCTGTACGACCTGTTAAACAGATGCCTCCCCGAACCATAATAGAGCCACCAGCGAAATTAGGTGTAGGTCTGATATTACACCGCGAATAGCGCTCACCGTCTCGTCTGTACACTGAGATACGCCCATCTGAGGTGTAAAGACCAAATCTTGACTCATCTGTGAAGAGTATATTGGCCCAGTCATTAATGTTCCAATTTACATGTTCCCTGGCAAACCTTAAGCGAGCCACTCGGTGGTTCCTAGTGAGACGAGGGGCTGTTACAACTACTCTAGCTCTTAATCCACTCTGTCGTAACCTATTCCGAATAGTTTGAGTACTCACACGAGTATTTCTGACTCTAGCCAAGTCGTTCTGCAATTGTCTCGCAGTTACATGTCTTCGATGTAATGCTTGTAGTAGTAAATAGCGGTCATCTTGGCGAGTAGAACATCTTGGACGACCTGGTACAGGTCTTCTACTGTAAATGCCTGTTTCCCTATATCTGGCTACGGCTCTAGAAACACTTGACTGATTGATGTTCATCAAATTAGCAACGTATGCTTGAGATCGTTCATCTTCGATTAAAGCAACTATAGCAGCCACTTGTTCTGAAGTTAAATTGCTCATTTTAGTTTTAAAAGCGTTGGTACAGAACTCTGACTTCGCACTTTAAAATTTGTCCGTATAGGGAGACTTTCAATAAACAACTGAGCAAACCGTACACATATGCATTTTTCTAAATGTGTTCTTTTAGGAAAAAAATAAAGTAAAAACGCTAAGTTCCATTATTTTGTTAGTGTTTTTATAGTTCACATACACGAGGCAAACTTTTTGTGAACGTATAAAAATATCTTGGTTCATAAATGCCCTTTTTTAGTTTATGCGATACTTTTTTGGCGGAGTGTACATTGAAACGCTGGCAGCTTAAATCAAACAGTGTTAAAATTAATGATACAATGCCGATGCCTTTATTATTCAATTTACTCTAAAATAGAATCATGTGGTGTTAATACAAATCACGGTGTACCTCAAGTTACTATTTCAGGACCATTAATCGATCTTTACTCTCGATTCTCATTCAATTCCGACAGGTAAGGGGGTCAATTTGATATTAAACGCGATGGAGACCTTCCCCGACGAGTACCAACTGCAGAAGAACTCCCTGCTAAACCTGTGCAGCGACCGTATCCTCCAGGAGTTGACCTTCGACAGATTCCGTTGCGCGAAGCTAGTCTTGGACTCGCTGTGCGTCTTCGACGAGACGAACATGAACCGTATGGCGGTCGCCATCTGCAGCATCCTAGCGGCCAAGGTGTCCACCGCGGAGACGTCGGAATTGGGCGCCAGGCCGTCGTACATGCGGAAGCTGCTGGCCATGGTGAAGGGCAGGATCGACCTGCAACTGTCCGACATCACGTTGAAGTTCACGTTGAGTGCCCTCTGGAATTTGACGGACGAAAGTGCCGCCACCTGTTCGGTATTCCTGGAGCAGGGCGGGGCGTCGCTGTTTCTCACAGTGTTGCAGACGTTCCGAGACGACAACGCCATCGAGACGAAGGTCTTGGGCTTGTTGAATAACATCGCCGAAGTGGAGACGTTGCGGCACAGTCTGATGTTGAACGCGCTGGTCGAGGAACTGTTCGTTCTGTTGAAGTCTCAGCATATCGATGTTAGTTACTTCGCGGCGGGAATAATAGCGCACCTGGCGTCTGATGGGGAGGAGAGGTGGACCGTCAAGAAGCACACGAGACCGGAGATGCTGGCGGAGTTGGAGTCGGCTGTGATGCAGTGGAAGGTGCCCGAGAGCGAGATGGTGGCTTATAGGAGTTTCAAACCGTTCTTTCCGTTATTGAGGAGGGATATGGATTATCAAGTGCAATTATGGGCCGTGTGGGCTGTCAATCACGTCTGCAATAAGAATCGTGAGTATCCGACATTAATCTTGTGCAAAATGTTAGATCGTAGATGAGTTGATGGTTCATTCGATGTTTTAGTTTTGGTTATTTCGATAGTTCGCAAATAAAATACACCTCTCCAATTGGTAGAATCTACGCCCAATGTATCTTATCTACGATTGGGGTTCCTTTACACCCAAAACAAGGGATTACAGGGTTTGTCCGGAAAGTAATACGACTGAAAAGATTTTAAAAAATTTACTGAGCCAATCGTTACAATTCTTTAAAAACTTTCAAAATAGGCTCCTTCTGCGTCGATGCAGCGCTGCCAGCGCGATTTCCAAGCATTGAAGGCGTCACGCTTGGATCCCCTCTGTCGTCTCAAAATGCTTGCCTTTCATCGGCCTTTTCAGGCGAGGAAACAAAAAGAAGTCCGGGGGGGGGGCACATCTGGGCTGTAGGGCGGCTGCGGAATTTTCTTGGCACACTTCCACTCGCCGCAATTTCTGGCCGTCAGTGAGCACTTTTGGGACCATCTTCGCGCACACCTTGCGCATGTTCAAATGCTCCGTCACAATGTCATGAACCACAGCTTTTGATAAATTTAACATCTGGGCAATTAAACGAATACTTAGTCGACGAGCCGAGTTCAAAACTTTGCGCACACGAGTCACATTGTCGGTGTTTGTCGAAGTCGAAAGTCTTCCAGCACGGTCTTCATCGGCGACCTCTTCCCGGCCCTCCGAAAAGGCCTTGTGCCACCGAAACACACCACTTCTTACTAAAACATCATCTGGGTAAGCCTGCTTGATCATATCAAACGTCTCTGTCGCAGATTTGCCGAGTTTCACACAGAATTTAATCGCGTACCTCTGCTCTAACGAACGCTGCATTTTCGGCTTGCACCACTCACAGAAACACGTCGCGCGAAAAAGCCTGTCCTGATTCTCCAGGTGCTCGGAGACACCTGACCAGCCGCTCGTTCGTTAGCTAGGAACGCCCTCTACCGATTCCAGTCGGTGCGCGCACGCTCCGAAGTACAGTCGCGGCGGAATAAAATCAGTCCTATTACTTTCCGGACAAACCCTGTATATAGAAACGGTTTGACATTTAGATTTGACGTTTGGTGGGGTTAAATTATACAACCGATATTTTGATATGAGTTTCAGTTCCAAAGATATTTCATTGATAGAATTGATAGAAGATATTTACAACAGGTTGTGATCGTGCATCACGTGCTCAGGTCATTGAGTGAGTTTCTGGTGGTCTTCTTTGTAATTAAATATTGAAATTTTGATGGAATTGAAGCTCACAGGTAGCTTAATTTTATGATGTAAGTGGCATTCATCCTTACTTGTTAGTTTCATTGTTATCTGTTAGTATTTTATTATCGCATTCTCTCCTAAATATACAGAACAGCTTTTTCTTGTCTGGTTTTTCGATTCTTAACACAAAACGTGCGATAAAAATACTGTAAACATTATTGTGTGTATATATGCCACGGATCCCAAAATAACGCCTACTACACGTCATAAGTCATCAGATTGCCGTCAGTTAGTACAAGACTTGCACGCAAACCAATCACCTACATGTAGTAACTTAAACCGTAGTTATATTACTATTGTCTCGGATTCTGAAAATGAAAGTAATACTGAGCTTGAAACGGCTTTGAACCAAGAAATAAACTTGCTCAAACAGAGTATGAACTATCTGAACTTAAAGAAGAAAAGGTGAAACTCCTAAAACAGTTGCAAGGATTAGAGGATAAGCTTGATGGAAAGCAGATTATAATTAATAACTTACATGCAACAATCGAAAAACTGACAGATTGTCTAGATAATAAAAAAATACTGACTAATGTTAGCGTACAAACTGATAAGTTGCTAAACTGTGGGAAATCCACGCAATGTGATGGACTCCTTGAAGGAAAAATAGTGGAGACGTCATCTGAGCTTTCCCATCCGACCGAACTGACTTCTGGTTTAGTCTGTGATCCAACCCGGGTGGTGGAGGACTCCTGCGGTGTTGAGCGTGCTTTGCCAAGGATTCTCTCTTGCACGCTATAAAAAGCCCTTTTCCTGAAACCGTGTTGGTTTTCATTAAGGATATTGTATTTATAAAGAAAATGCTCCAGACGAGTCAGCACACAGTACTGAAATACTTTCGCAATGTTGGAGGTTAAACATATAATTCTGTAGTTCGTAACACTATGACTATTTCCCTTTTTAAAAACTAGTACAACTGAAGAAACTTTAAAGCGATCTGGAAATATACCCCACTCGAAGGATAAATTAATGTGATACGTTAATGGCTTTGATAATAATTCTGAAAATTCTTTCAAAATGCTAGGAGAAATGTCATCGGGCTTTAGGCTACTCCAGGGAGCTGTTTTTCTGAGCTGTTAAGGCTGTTCCAAGGAGCTATTAAGGCTGTTCCAAGAACACGGCTAGGAACAACCTTAATAGCTTGAACACCCTGATCAGGTGTTAGGGTTATTTCTCTAGGAACGTCTACCTGTTCAGAGAATCCCCCATTTTGCCTTGTTTAAAGGAAAAAGTAGAGAACTAACTCCTACAAAGATTAGTTTACTAAATATAAATTCATAGTTGACCAAATTTTTATTCCATACATATAGGTTTAAAGCGTCCTCCTTCCATATTTCTAGCAAAGGTTGTGCAGTTCTATAACGGTGTCGATTTATCAAACAAACAAAAAGAATCTTACTTTGCTATCTTTGGCACTTTTTGTGATAAATTCTGCCTGCATACGAAATATGCCTTTATTATACAGGGTGTCCCAGAATTGTCTGGCCAAAATGGTATCACGGTATTCCTTGGATGAAAATATGAAGATTTGGTACGACAACCATTATGAAAAAGTGTCTGGTTTGACCGCTGTTGATGGTCAAAACTCTTAGAAAATTAAATGTTTTTTGCAATATCTTGAAAACGGCTGGATGTATTTAAATAAAACCGGATGTGCATTTTTTCAACATTGCAAGGCTTGTTTAGATGAAACGTTCATCTCCATCCGCAAGAGGTAAGTGGTAATTTCTTATCCATCATGGTACAAAAATGTGCAGAAAAATTTAATGACGGGGCAAAATAAAACGATTTTTTTTCTGGTGATGCGCTGATTATTTCCGAACATTTTCGATCTCTTTGTAAAGTTTCGCCCGATGCGCCGTTTAGGCAGAAAAAATGTTCTCCTATCTCGGGAAAAGTACCAATCTTCCATTACTGTGACAAGTATTCAAGCTATGACATCAATGTCATAAAAAATGTCTTAATAAGTCAAAATCTCTTGGCCAAAAATTAATCAAAAACGTGAATGAAAGAACCACTTTTGTTTTAGTTTTTTTTATTAATAAAGATGTGAAGAGTAAACGAAAAAGCAAAGTAAAAGTAAATAGTAAAGATGTGAATTTGTGGAGAATTGCGTATTAAGAATTAGAGAAGGTTCTCGAAGTGACCACCATTCTTACGAATGCATAACTGCACTCTCCGGAGAAAGTTGAATTGAGTCCTCCTCAATATCTCTTGATCATTCTTCAAGATGTTGAACTCTTGTTGAATGCGAAGAATTAGTTCTTGTTCACTACCCACAGGAGTCGCATACACTTTATTTTTCACTGCCCCCCACAAGAAATAATCCAGAGGATTAAGATCTGGAGATCTTGCCGGCCATTCCACTGGCACACCCCGCCCTCTTCTCCCAATCCACCTTTGAGGAAACGTATTATGCAGGAATTGCTGTACGTCGAGGGTGTAATGTGGTGGAGCACCATCGTGCACGAACCACATGTTAGCCCTAACAAGAAGTGGTACATCATCTATTAGTTCGGGCAGATCCTCACGTAGGAAGGCCAAATAATTTTCTCCGTTCAGTCGGCGTGGCAAGAAAAATGGGCCTAGAATAAAATTGTTGATAATTCCAGCCCAAACGTTCACGCGAAATTCTGTCTGGAAATGCTTGACGACCATCGCATGAGGATTTTCTTCCGCGTAAACATGGAAGTTGTGAGAATTGAAAATTCCAGTACGCGTGAATCCAGCTTCGTCAGTAAATAAAATTTGGTGGTGAAAATTCTGGTCCTCAACTCTTTTGTTCTGAATAAAATTGCAGAAATTAAGTCTCCGATCGTAGTCAGTCGGTAGGATCTCATGAACTTTAGTCGCATGGTACGGGTAAAGCTGTTGTTCCCTCAACACACGATTGACACCACTTTTCGACACGTTCAATTCCAATGCCAGTCGTCGAGTACTAATGTTCGGATCTTCAGCTACTCTATCGAGAATTTGTTCTTCCATCTCTGCGTTCAGGACACGATGAGGGCCACGATTCGCACCTAAAGGAACAAACCTGCCAGTTTCACGGAGAGTTCTTTCCACCCTCGCAAAAGTTTGTCGGTTAGGTGTACGACGGTTCGGATAGCGCTCAGCGTACTCTCGGACACAGGCTCGAAGTTTATCGCGACAAAAACCCATAACTTTGACCATATCGGTCATTTCTTCGTTGGAGAAAGCCATTCTTAAAATTTCAAGTAAACGTCAAGCTAAAAACGTCAACTATTATTTTTTATGACATTGATGTCATAGCTTGAATACTTGTCACAGTAATGGAAAATTGGTACTTTTCCCGAGATAGGAGAACATTTTTTCTGCCTAAATGGCGCATCGGGCGAAACTTTACAAAGAGATCGAAAATGTTCGGAAATAATCAGCGCATCACCAGGAAAAAAATCGTTTTATTTTGCCCCGTCATTAAATTTTCCTTTACATTTTTGTACCATGATGGATAAGAAATTACCACTTACCTCTTGCGGATGGACATGAACGTTTCATCTAAACAAGCCTTGCAATGTTGAAAAAATGCACATCCGGTTTAATTTAAATACATCCAGCCGTTTTCAAGATATTGCAAAAAACATTTAATTTTCTAAGAGTTTTGACCATCAACAGCGGTCAAACCAGACACTTTTTCATAATGGTTGTCGTACCAAATCTTCATATTTTCATCCAAGGAATACCGTGATACCATTTTGGCCAGACAATTCTGGGACACTTTGCATATTTATCGATAATACCGATTAAATTTCAGCCAAGAGATACTGCGTTATGCTCACCGAGGAGAAAGGTATCGGCTTACTTAGAGAATTGCTCTGCTACGAGGGATCCCATCCCATCATACGACAGAATGCGAACTTAATCTTGCAAACCATCGAACTGAACTGCCAACTAGCCAATTACGCGACCGATTGATGAAACGGTTTGAAACGTTGCGAAAACACAAAATTGACGCCGCAGTTTAAATTGCAAACATGCGAACGCCCCGACGATGAAATTAGGTGCGATTGTTTTGTTCTAAAACGTTCCCGAAAAGTTGCTTTAAACTGTTTCGTTAAATGACAATTTTAGATACATTTTTTTTTTTATATCATCAACTGTGGAATTTAAACTCAAAGTAAATTCAATTCATCATTATTTATTTTAATTGTTAGTAACATGATACGCCAGAGTGATCGCTGTTTATAACAATGTATGGTGTTGTATAGAAAAGGTATCGACATGATTTTATAAATAGTTTTTAAAATGTTATTTTATTATTCAATTTTTAAAATGGTTTTTATGAATAATACGAATGAAATTTTCTTGTAAAAACAGTGTTTTGTTTTAAGTAAGAATCACTCTAAATGTCTAAAAAAAAAGAAATTTCACTTATTAATTTTATCTTATTTTAAATAATTAACCGATATTTAATCGAAACAGCCTGTAGATCTGCCTTATTGACTAAAGACGAAGAAAAAGGATGTTATTATGAGAGTAATAAAAGAGAATAAAGTGTATTATTATATATATATATATATATATACTTTTGAAGAAATAATTTGAAACATGCTTTAAATTTATTATTACGATTAAAGAGAAAGTGATATTAAGATATAAATTCTGTAGAATAACTCTGGGCAGCTGAACGATAAATAAAACAAGTAGAAGCAATATTTAGATCACTATGTGTAATGAAAAATAAACATTTTATTGCAAAAAAAAGAAAATGTGAATTATTTCAACTATTCTTCGAAGAGTAGGATAAGTATATTAATTTATTATAGAGACGATGACTATTTTTTTTAAATATTACACAGGCTGTGTCTCACGAGGAACTGCATCGATCGATATACGAAAGAAAATTCTGAAAATTTTACAGCATACTAAACCCGACGTCCACTATTGAACTAAAAGATTTTTAATAATCTGACGGGTAATGACGTTCCGATATTATTATTAATAATTTAATATCGATATATTTCTTTCGATATATTCGATATTCTCATCGATATCGGGGTTTCGATAATATCGAGATATCGAAAGGAATCGAATCAAAATATCGAATTCCGATGCCCAACATCGTTCTCATCGGAGGTTATTGTCATGAGTCATGACTGCTAGGGTAAAGTGCACAATTATTGACACCTTAAGCAACGATTTCGGTTAGAAAATCTACTTAAAATCAAGTTTCGTAATTTATTAAAGTTGCTTTGCATAATAACATACTTTGGAATTTCTACTACCACCATTTATAACCCCAAATGTATTTAATACTCTTATCACCCAATAATTATTTATAATTAAGATGTTATATTAGTGCAGTGATTGACACACCAACTATAGTTATTGACATGAGTATCTACAGTAATTGACACGTTGATTTTTCTGTATTAGGACACTTTTTTAATTTTTGAACTGTTCACTGTGTGAATAAAAATAAACATCTTAATACTTCCTGAACGTAGTTTTTTATTTTGCATTCAAAAGTGTTAAAAAAATCTGGGCGTTCCATTTAAAAAAAGAAAGTTGGACGTATTTCCGATTAAACCGGAAGTGAAAAAAATATTAACTGTATTGCATAAAATGCATTTATATTAACTATACCCCCATACAAAATTTCAGAAATCATAATTTTCAAATAACAAAGTTATTCGACCGTTCCGGGACTTTTTACTAACCCTGTATAATACTATGTCAACAACTGTTCCTAGATTGTAAAAAAGTAAATCGCCCTGTTCTAATATTGTCTTCGTCACAATCAAACAGTGAAATCGTGTAAAAATTTAAAAGTTTGAAAATAATAATAGCACAGTTATTGACACGTGGTGTCAATCACTACTGGACGGGCTTTAGTATACTGCGAAATTTTCAGAATTTTCCAATATATATACTCGTGAGACACCCGGTATACAGTGACTCCCAGCTTAAATGTGTTTATTCAAATAATATGATCGAAATAAATTCGGCCATGAAAACATCCTTAAAAATATTTTTAAGTTTCTGAAGTTCCGGTAAGATGGCGGTGAAAAGAAAACAAATTGCCCCATCTTGCGAGAACTTCAGAAACCGTTTAGGATTTTCTAAGAATGTGGTTTTCATGACCGCATTTACTAGTATAATTTTTTTCCCTTTAAATTCTAGGACCAACCATTACCGAGATATCCTTAATGAAGCAGTCTGCACATTATCTCTAATTAAACCTTTTTTTTTTATCAGTAAAGACTAATTTATCCTGGCGTTTTCAGAAAATTATATTGAAAACAAAAATAACCCTTACCTGTGTGTATTCGTCGCTTGTAAAATCATTATTTTTTGGCCGCAACATTATTTTAAATTAAATAGAATTTAAAAGATTGCTAAAATGACAGTTTGCATTATCTGAAGAAGATTTCCTTTTAAATATCATTCTTTGTAACCATGGTTCTTCCATTTGGCTTTTTTTGATATCCTAAAGTTTCTTCTCTCCATCTTATTCTCTGCATAATGATTTTTATTTACATTTATGATATGAGCAACATTTCTTATTGATTAAGCTGAGAGATTGTGCCGTGTATGATGATTTTCAGTTTCACTTAAAGTATATGAAGCAAAACGATATTCTTTTTTCTTGGAGAACAAAAATAAAAGAACATTGTCACATTTCAACTTGAAACTTGTAAAAAAGGGGCACACAAAATCCAGTCTTTTATAAGGTAAATTGAGGTTTACTTTGTCCTAAAGACGAGAAACCATGCTTCTGATTAAAAAAGAAGATTTGGAGAATTTTTTTCTTGTTTATATTTGTTTATTACTGTTTCTTTTTGCCATTTCTTCAGCTATAAGATAATAAAAGAAAAAGTTAAGGGAAGAGATATAAGAAAACTGCGAAATAAATAAATTTGTGATCAAAATTATGAAAACGTTCAAATAATTTACAACTTCTCCGTTTGAATAGAAACAATTGAGGATTGAGTTTATCCTTTAATAAGTGATTCGTACTTTTTATTTGTGATGCATATTAAATATAATTTATGTTGTACAATTTTCTGTGAAATAAAACGTTGACAACTGTGTATTTATTGCTTGTAAAATACATTAATAGCTGAAACGTTAAAGTTGATTGTATTTATTTTGTAAATATTATAAATAATTAATTAGTTGTATTATACTGATAAGAGTCTATTAATTTGTATGTATAATTTTAAAAAAAATATGTATATGTAATTATATTTCTACCTTAAAATGGGTGATACAAAAAAAAAATCTATCCAAGCACTTATTTGCACGATTTTTTCTTTAAATTTTAACACCGTAAAATAAAATTAAAAACTATCTGTTCTTATTTCTCTTTATTGTATTAGATACAATTATATTGTAAAAGAAATTGTACAATATAAATGGTTCCCATTGAAGATTGCGTTTTTTACAAAACAAAATTTAATCGAAGCCAAAACAGACAAAAAAAATAGATTATACATTTTCACGATGCAATAAAACTATATTCTATTTGTGGTTATACACGCTGTGCCAAAATAATTGAAGTTATCAAGGAAAATTGAAGCTTTTTCGCGCTGTGTGAGTCGTTATTGGAGGTCTTGGGATTATGAAGAGGATCGATCCGATTGAAATGTGAATACCTATATATAATTGATAAGTTTACATGAGAAATAATTTACTAGTCATGTTTAATATTGGAAGGAGATTAATAAAAAAATAATAATTATTGTTTCAAAGATTTTTATTTTTTACTTTTACCCGTTCAAACGTCCTAAAACATAATAGGTAAGATTACCTTGTAGATTGATAATTGAAATTTCCCGCTAGAATGTTAGGGCGAAAACGATGAAAGACACACTAATGAAGAAAGGTAAGGTATTCTCCAGATCTCCAGTCGACATTTACCAAAAAGTGTTGAACCTTTATTGATAAAATATATATGAAAAGAAAAACTTTTAAATAACATCAATAAACGAACAATAAATAGAATTTGTTTCTTTTGATTACCCATAAACAAGACTGCTGCTGCCATCTTAGAACGAATGGCGTCAATATGTAAAAAATTCGGTTGACAGCATGTTGTTACAGCATGCTTGTTCCTCTTATAAATTTGAAGTCCAAAAGCAATTGTAAGCTGCTGTCGGTATGAAGCCTGAAGCATCAAAATTTGCTTCTCGTGTTAAAGAGATGAACATGAATTATCTTAATTCGTTAAAACTACTTCAGATAACAGTGATTATAACATAAAGGATTCTTCTTTTATTAAATTTTAAATATATAATTGTCTTTGTTTATATATTTCTTAAATGTATAATCTGACTGATGCTGCCATCTAAGAACGAATCGCGTCAATATGTAAAGTATTTTGTTGACAAGCAGCGTGTTCCTCTTATAAATTTAAAGTCCAAAAGCAATTGTAAGCTGCTGCCGGTATGAAGCCTGAAGCATCAAAATTTGCTTCTCGTGTTAAAGAGATGAACATAAATTATCTTAATTTGTTAAAACTACTTCAGGTAACAGTGATTGTAACATAAAAGATTTTTGTTTTTATTAAATTTTAAATATATAATTGTCTTTGTTTATATATTTCTTAAATGTATAATCTGACTAATGCCGCCATCTAAGAACGAATCGCGTCAATATGTAAAGTATTTTGTTGACTGGCAGCGTGTTCCTCCTATAAATTTGAAGTCCAAAGGCAATTGTAAGATGCTGCCGGTATGAAACCTGAAGCATAAAAATTTGCTTTTCGTGTTAAAGAGATGAACATGAATTATCTTAATTCGTTAAAACTACTTCAGATGACAGTGATTATAACATAAAGGATTTTTTTTGTATTAAAGTTTAAATATATATATCTTTGTTTATATATTTCTTTCAATAATATTACTATAGAAAACAACAAAATTAGGTTAGAAACCATTAAAATAATCTGGGAAGATTATTAAAACCTTCCGTAGTTACTGTAAAAAAAATCAGCTGGTAGCACTGCTTCCCTGCGTCTCCGTTGCTGCATGGTTTCCGCTAATTTGAGGCCATTTAATTACTGAGATTGACAAATAGAATATATGTTTATAATAAAATCGGTAGATACAATAATTACGTCTTCAATTACGTCTCGTTTGTGTTGCGAGATCGCGAATGAAAGAAAATGGGAACTTTGGATTACTAAGGGGAAAACCCTTTTATAATGATATTATTGATTAATGAGGCCGGCATATAGAATTGGTTTATTATGTAAAAGGTTGATATTTAAAAAATTCTAAAATAAATAGTAAAGGGTTTTCTTTTGTAGATACATTACTTATGAATATATAAAAAAAGGTGGTTTTGAACTGTTTGTAAAAATGAAATAACTGAACAGCATAATACCTCAACCTTAAAGTGATTAATAAAATACAATTACTAAAACATTTGTACTAAAAGAACACATTAGCCTGTAGATGAGAAAAGAAACAATCATCGTTTGGCTGTAAACTTATAAACGTATAAAAAGTTTTAACTGTGATTTGAACCAAATATATGCGAATTTCTTAAAAAAAATAAATAAAATTTAACCAGAGAATTTGAATTTCATGTTGGCCCAATTTGTATAACAGAGGGAACTACAATTTTAAATTATTTATATGACAAAACGCTACGTTATCGCGACTACCGAAACCAAGTCTGAACTCTTTTTTAAATTTAAATGAAACATCTTTTGTGCTTGTTTACATAGTTAGATTTTTTTCATAAAATTTTGTACACTTTTTACATCAACGTTCATATACACCCATTATCTTAATCTATATAAGTTTTGAAGAACTTTGTAAAGAATTATGAATATTTAATGTCCAATTTAAAACAAAAAAAAAAGAAATAGGTAACTTTGAAACGTTCTGTATAATGTATTACATTAAAAGAGCATAGAAATTTGATTATTTCTTTAATCATTTGAAAATAGCAAAGATATTTACTTTCTATATTAGTTAGTGTAAGGATTGAATATTCTCCAAAAATAAAAAAATAATAATTTATATGCGGAAAACGCTTCAAGATAAGGGTATAACAAAGTAAATGAAAAAGTCGTGGGAAATGTAATTAAAAATCCAACCAAGAAAATGAACACAGGATGTTAAACATCTAAATTTAAAAAAAAATGTTTTATGTACCTGAATTTAGGTAGAACGGATAATATTGCGGAAGGTGAAAGTATTTTAAAAGCGTAGTTCACTTGGAATAACTCGTACGTACAAAATTTCAATTAAATCTCATCATTGGTTTTCCATATTTACGCTTTTTTATTTGTCGGGTATAATTTGAAGTTCGCTTTCATGTCACTATTATAATAAATATAAAAGAATCTATTAAACGCACGTGTTTTTATTACATATTCTACGGAATAAGGAATCTATCGGATGCCGAGGTCAATATATAAAAGGCGGTGATTTTTTTTTTTTTCGTAGGATCATGTGCCAAAAATTTCAGCGATTTTTTTGCCGATTTAGGAGCTGTATTCGGCGAGGATTACGTGACACTAACGTTTTTTTTTTGTAATAGAGATCTCAGGTGTAATTTTGACTGACGGTTGTGGCCGCGCGAAACCGATTAAACAGGCGACAACATCAAACTGCGAACGTTCAACGGCGCGCAAATACCGCAAATACTGAACGCCGACCGAACGACAGCCGTATCTCGCGTCTTGCTCGTGCTCCGTGTCTTTTGGGGCAATTTATTTTCTTGATGTTTTTAGTTTCGAACAGGGGCACGCGCAGTAGTCGTATGATTTCGTGCGTCCGATCCCCTCCTCAGTCTTTTCGGGTGCACCATGTTTCCCGTTTCACAGTGCGGAGTGGAGAACTGTACAAAACGCAATGTACCTCCGCCATTGTTGCCGAATAGAACTCCGCAAGGTTCTATCCAAGTATATTCGGTTTTATCGATACAAACCGATTTTAAATGCAGAATAACGTAACAGAACTGACGCAGAAATTACTACGAGCACTGGACGCCAATTACAATGTAAGGAAGTGGAGGATTTTGTGAGATATTTGTGTTTTTCGTCCACCCATTCCGACCACTTACTGCCAATGACTACCGACTCGACTAACCAACGTTTCTATAGCACGCACGCACGGGACGAAACAGATCAGGTGGACTCCGTCTCTGTACATCCGTTTAAGAATACGGCGCTTTCACCCCCGTTTCGCCCTAGAATTTTCGCGGATCACCCTTTAGAAAATCGGAAAATAAAATTTCGCAATTTCGCGTCTTTACATAAGCAACAGGGGCGAAACCCGCCGTTTATAACGTCGCGGATCCATCGGAGATAACCGAGAGAGCCCCTTTTCATGCGAATTTTACGCCTTTTACCACGAATATAACCTAAATTATATCGATACGGATTTGACAGGCGCCGAAATGTCATATGATATTTTGAGGAGTACAGTGGAGTGCATTTGAGAGAATTTGACGACCCCCTGCGTGGTGATTTGAGAATATCTCAATTAAAATGTGTTTTCTCAACAGGTTATCGACATGCCCACAGTCATTGAAGTCGTATCTTTACTGGAAAAAGTCACAATTACCAAAGAATTACTCGAGGTACTGACATTTTTAAGTATTATTTGTAATTGTTAGGCTATAGTTAAACAGAATTAGTATTTTGTAGAAATTAGGCGATATTTTAGATTTTTTAACGCAAAATTTACTGGTTGTATCAAAATTACCTTTTTGAACTTGTTACCGATCAAATTTATCTAATAAATCTTTAAAAAGCAATTTTATAGTACATTTTTTTCTAAGAATTCTATTACAAAACGCAAGTAAAATTTGTTACTTTAATAAATTACTAATTATAATTTTAATTTAAACAATAATAATCATGAACACATTAATGTTCATTCGTTTAAGATTAACGTTTATTTTGTGAAAATTTCTTATTATATTTCATTCTGTTATAATGAATTTTTAGAATTACACCTGGTAAAAGCACCCATTTTTATAATTCACTTTTTCGTTATACCTTTCCATGTATTTTCGCTAGTTTGTATTGTGCATTTCTTAAGGGTAATTTTTTTACGAATTGTTACAATTATGTTGCTATTTTCTAAATTATTACTTATTGGTTAGTTTTGTATATTCACTTCTTCCATTCTATTCAAGCACAGTTCTGCACTCTTCAAATTGTGTACGATTAATCCGTCATTAAAACTTGGAATATCGAAATGTCTTTCGATAATTACCAAAAACATGTAAATATTAAAAAATAACACTTCTAACATTTGCAAGGAACTTTTCATTTATAAACTTGATTTGAAAATAATTCTAGTAAAATATGCGTTGGAATTTTTAACCATTGTTGCAAAATAATTAATTCTAGGGCATAGAAATGTTAAAAAATATTTACCCAATCAGTTAGTTTTTTATTTATCACTTATTTAGATTCTGCGTGAATGATTCTGAAAGTTTTTAGATTATCAAACAAAGATTGAATAAATATAATGATTTTATTGTTTTTCAAAATTTTAGCCTTTAATGTTAATACATTTTTGAATTCATTGAAGCATGCTTAAAGCGATGATAGTAGTTTTCCCAAGATACCTCAGAAATCGGGTTTTTACAATGTTGAATGCTGAAAAAGTAATTCCACAGTTGTATTTTTAGTTTCTAGAGGCAGGAAAAAATCATAAGCTGTTAGGTTAGGACTAAATGGTGGAAAGTCTACGATATCGAGTTTTAGGGCATTCAGATACTTTGTAATATAATTTTTGCTTTTCGGTGTTTTTCATGGACTTTTAACAAAATTTTATTGCCCAACGAATGCACTATTCAATGCGTCAGTCTTTCTGATGGCGAGTCACTTATATAGAATCCATCGAGGATCTAACTATTGATGTAAAATATTTTGGGTTTGATTCACCCGAATCAATTCATAAGATATCTGTCGATCTTCATCAAACAGCGTCAATATTCTCTTCAGTAAGAGCAGTTTTCAGGCATAATTTACGAAATTAGATGTGGCAGTTATAAATTGTTGCATCAGATGGAACTTTTTCGTCAAATGCATTTCTAAGTCGATCTTCATTTATTGCCTAGGCGTCAATAAATATTTAAAATCGTAAAAAAACCATAACCGACAGAGTTTCTCCAGTCAAATTCATTTTTGCGTAAACACAAAATTTTAAAAATTATGGTAGGATCAGTTGGGGTAAATATAAACAGGGGTGAAACTAAACGCACTTAAAAAAAAATGGAATTGCATGCATTATCCTTGGAAATTCGTCTTTAACATTTTTCACACGGCTATTTGACATTCCTTTAATCATAAATAAATGATAGAGTCATTTTTTGGCACTGAGTATTCCATGAATTGTAGTATGAATGATGTTAGTTAAAGTTTTAACAAGAAAATAAAATTTTACATAGGCGTTTGGATTCACCTCAATTTTTCTTATTGATAGGGGAAATATAAGCGAATGTTTGAAGTTGATTTAACAATTAAACTAAAGTTGCTATGCGGTTCAGAATAATTTACTATTCAGACATCCAAATCTAGATGCTATCCGTCATCAGAAACTTGGATGCTGAGTATATCCAAAAAGTTTTGGTTCCGGATATGCAAACCCAATCTGCGGCATGAGTATCTACGGATGGCAAAGCTCTACCGTCACTGCTCATCATATTCCAAAGTGTTTAGTAATTATTATTATTATTTTTTGACAATTTTGACCTTTAATTATTATGGTGAAACAACTGTCTTGAGCTACTAAAAATAGGTATTATAATTGAATGATATTCATAGACGAATGACAAAAAATTTCTTTTTCAAAAAGACGTGTCTTTAGTTTTACATTGCATGATCTGATATTGGCGTATATTTATTTGTTCGTAGCGTTATTCCATTTCGTAGCATTTGTATTATACCAAGCTGACTCGAAAATTAATGAAAAATTCATTGGATTTATTTAAAATCATTCATTATCATCTATAATATCCTGCATTAATCGTACTACTAGAAGGGAATCTTGATCAATCATTTTAGGGTTAAGAACCAAAATAAAAACTACAAAATTTATTGTAAAATTAATATCTCTCTTAGTATGCAACTTTTGTGAATATATTTTGACGTTAATGATCTCTTTTTAAGATGTTTAATCATCCCTTGAAAATAAAATCACAAAACCGTAAACACCTTGTAGTTATAGTTTATATAAAGTTGTTATTTTTCTGTAGTATTCTGTAGTAATATATAGGATGTTCCATTTAAAATAACGTGTGCTTACTTCTGGAACACTTGATATAGTCTGAAATATTTTTAGGTTATATAGCCTTAGATCCTCATAAATGTTATCATAATTGAAAATAGCAATTTTTTTTAACTTTACAGTAAACAATGATTTATATATATCGTCTTTTTTTCTCCCTCTGTAAATAGGCCACCAGATTAGGACGCCATGTGAACGAACTACGCAGAAACGCGACGAACGAATCTTTAGCGAAGCGAGCGAAAGAATTAGTGAAGAAATGGCGCAGTCTGGTCCTACCCGATTCGAACGGGCAGCTAAAACCGACCGACCCCCAAATATCGGACGAGAAATCGAAAAAGCGCACCCCCAAAGAGAAACTGGACAGCGTCAACCCGAAGAAGCCCCGCCTGAACGGCACGAACGAATACGATTTCTCGGACAACTCGAATTCCAGCTTCAAAGATGCGATAAACGCGGCGAAAACCGACCAACAGCAGACGCAGCAACACCAGCACAAGAAGGACGTCATCCTGATCAATTCCGATTCGAATTCGAGCTTCCCCGACGGCAAGAACGACCCGGTCTTGGAGCAGCAACAGCCGAAGAAACGGGGCCGGAAAAAAGGTTCGAAGAACCATCGGAATCTGCTGGACGAGGCCGAAACCTCGTTCAGCAATAAGATGGCGGTGTCGCGCGGTAACGCCAAGGTGAAGACCACGCAGGAATTGATCGCCAGTTTGCAGAATAAGAGTTCGTCGCTGGGCGGCGTCGTGAGTCCGGCCAAATCGAAGGAAGATCTGATGGAGAAGGCGGCCAAATTGACGGAACGCGTCTCGATAATCGACCAGAAGTTGAATACCAGCGGGAATCGGTATAAGAATGCGCAGAAGAGGAATTCCGGTTTGAGGAATCGGGTGATAGAGTCCGGTGTGGTTACGAATATCGAACGGTCGCCTTCCGGAAATATATCGCATACGGATGATGAGATTATCGTTGTCGATGAGGAATTGGAGGTGAGTAGTTTAGATTATTTCATTTTGGTCCAGGAGAGATGGATTCGTTTTATGTAAAATATGCACATTTTCCTTTAATATTTTCTCAGCAAAAAAAAAACTAATTGTAAAATAATCACACGACCAGTCTGCTCAAGAACTATATTCAAACTAAACTCTTTACAATTTCTTTACATCTAGTTATGATTCATATTCTTTGTTAACAATACGCGGGTAGAATTTGGGTCTCGCGTGATATACCTTTGGATCGATGATTCACAATAATATGCAAGGTCATCTTATGCAATAAATGTGATAACAATAATACATAATTAACACTCGGCCATCCAGTTCGCAAAGCGTCCTCGCTTGGCGTCCTTCTTGTGAAAAGCATCTTCGTAGCGGAAAGCGTCTTCCCTGAAACAGTACAAAGAAAGACAATACTGATCTAACATATAAGTTCATGTTTGCAGATATTGGTTGCTTTTATTTGTCTTCTCACAGACCTTCATAATTTTATTATTACCTTCTAACAGGCCCTTAAAAAAGGTGTGCTTAATCATATGCAAGTACTGCCTTTAAATTTTTGTTTTTTATTGTGTATACACGCCTTATAAATTTCTTTGCCTTCTCACAGGCCATACTGTTGTCTTCTAACAGACCTATGTCCATAATTCTTTAGCTGTCTACCCATACTTATCCTTACCCTTACATAAATCGTGCATTATGTCATTTACGGCTCTCCAACCCTTTATATAAAACTAAGTTGTGTAAATGACACCTGCCGCACTCTAATGTAAATAACTATTAAACCCGTTGTTTAGTACGATTGGAAATAAGTTAAAAAATCTGAATAAACGTGCCACCAAATCAGCTGCTTCCGAGATGAGAACCAGTTCCCAGCAGTACAGGAAATACTCTAAGATCAAACATCCAAGCATTATTATCTTTATTGTTTATTGTTTTATACAGTGTCGCACATAAAGTTCGCATCATATGGGATTTTTTTTATTATTCATAATAGGTAAATTTTAACTTTGCTTTCTGTTTGTGTTTAAAAAATGATGACAAATGACATGAATTTTAGTAGTACATACATATATATATTTATAATTATTTATAAGTTTGCATACATAAGATATTACAATGCGCTGTTTTTGCGCCTTCATTCTTCATTCATATTGTAAGGAGATTTCTGAATGTTACTAATTGTTGTAAATTCAGTTCTTGCGTCTTCTGGTAAACGTCCTTTGATGGTGTCCATTTATCCATGTTATACAGTGACTTTAGTATCGTGTTCTGTTGTCTTTGCAGTTTGTTTAAGTTTGCTTAATTGTGTGGCTCCATATGTTCAAGATCCATACATAGCTAATATGGGATGTAAATGTGGTGTGATTCACACGATGTTTTTAATTTTCTGCATTCCTGCTATTATCATGGTGTTTCTTTTTATCAAATTTTTACGTGGGTATCCCATTTTAGATCATTTTGTATGGTTAATCCTAGATATTTTATTTGGTAGGTTTGAGTTATGGTTTGTGTTTTAATCTTGATGTTAAAAGTGGGTTTATGTTTCTGTTTTGTTCTCATTCATCGTTATTAGATTATTATAGCACAAATCTTCTATTTTTTCCACATCTTCTATAATGTGTTGCTCCAGCTGTTCGTCGTTCTTGCTTGAGCAAACGATGCATACATCATCTGCGTATGCATACGTTTCTCCGTGGATCTTCAAATTAAAGATGTCATTTGTATAGGCTATGTACAATATCGGTGGTATATTCCCTCCTTGGGGGATTCCATATTCTGCTTGTAGCTGTAGACTTTCTATTTTGTTGACTATTGTTTGTTCTCTATTTGATAAATATGTTTTTATTAAGTTTCTATTTGCGTTCTTTATTCCCAGAGCACCACATTATAAAGTGGTGGGAGAAACATAATTTCTGTCACACAAGAGTTCCTATAACATTAATGAATGTCAACCATTTTTTAAAAATTTAGGTCCATTGTGAAGAGAATATCAAATAGATGAAAGCCATAAATAATATTGTTTCCGTGATGGTTTTAAGTTGGAAACTAGATGGCGTTACCTACTAGTCTGTCATATTTATGTGATTTTTTCGAAAAATTAAAATGGTGTCACTGTACTCAATCCAGAAAAATGCGAACGCAATCACAGTTTAACCAGTCGAAAGTGCAAATCGATATTTGTTCCAAAGATAATTAAATTTTTGTAAATTTCGTAAACTTTTGGCTTACCCTGTGACCTGTAAGTACTGTAATTACGTGCTCTCAGAAAAGAACTTAAGGGGCTACATATACCTAGCACAGTAAAAAAAGCAAAAGAGTTTTGATCAATATTTTTATTGAAATAGAAATGTCGTACAGATCTTGGAGGCTATGTATTTATGCTTATAAAAATCTAACAAAACATTGTAAACATTTTCGACAAACGTATATTGCTCCGCAGTTATTTTGTTGTAGTTTTAAAAGAATCACAGAAGAAGTATCATAAATATAAAACAAAGGCATATTCTTGAAGTAAATACATAAAACTAGTCCTTCTAGTACCAGATTTTGACAATTTTTATCTAAACAAAAAAATATTTCTTGTTGAATGTAAAATTTGGCTCTTGTAATTTTAAATAACGAATTTTTTTATCTATTTTTCGCAAGAATAATAAAACTATCGATTATAACGGAAAAACGACAACCATTAGATATAATATCAAATAAAAGAAGTACATTAAATTTGAAGCAAATCGGGTCATTGACGCCGGGAGATAATCTGTTCACTATATTTTACAATATGTAATTTTCAGAAAATAGCATTAAAATTTTAGATAACATTTGTCCACCAAAAAGTGTTCGCTACCGTTTATATGGAATTATCGTTTCCTGGCCTGTACATTAGCAGAAG
Organism: Cetonia aurata; assembly: GCA_949128085.1. Classification (NCBI taxonomy): domain Eukaryota; kingdom Metazoa; phylum Arthropoda; class Insecta; order Coleoptera; family Scarabaeidae; genus Cetonia; species Cetonia aurata. The sequence goes on from OX421889.1 coordinate 3,322,793, forward strand.
TTGACATCTTGAAAGAGGGTACTTTCAAGATGTCAACGTCTGCCGATTGTTTCTCCTGAGCTTTTCTGCTACATCGTACTTCCTGCTGTGCTTTCGTTGCTGCACGGTCGGCTTGAGTGGATCGTCTCGCGTCTTCTTTTCTAGCCCACTGATGGCCATGGCTGCCAACAGAGATATTCGTTGCTCGCATAATTTTTAGTGACGCACTGATGCCTTCGTTAAATACATAAGCAGCCAAAGGTGCCGCAATGTCGACAGTAATTTTACAGGAATTTATTGCTTTTGGGGAGATCCCCCGAATCAAATTGTCCAGGCTTTCATTGTTGTTTTACGTATGTTCCCCAACACAACGCTGTGAGTAAACTGTCACTGCTCAGGTCGTTGTATATCGGATAAATTACATTCAAAACTTCTGCTGGATTTCCACCAGAAGCTTTGTGTAGATGAGTAAAGTTGTACAAGGTATCGCTTGCCTAGTGCCAAACGCACCAAGAGTTGATTCCATCCGGACATTTTTCATGCTTTCTCTGTTGAATTGTAATGGCAAAAACATTTTTCCTGTTTTTAGCAGATTCGGTATTTCTTCGAATCGCCAAGCCATAATACTGTGATAATTTTTGCTGTTCGTTTGTGTCTTTGTTCACTTTTACGACGCATTGATGAAGGCGAGTGCCCATACGTTTCTGGACATGTCCAATGCATTCCTTTTTGCTAACTTCGGTATCTCCGTACGGTTAAGCCTCAACGAGCACTTTGAAAGAATATAGTGTGTGTACATTACTCCCATACCGCTCAACAGAACTCGCAAATATTTCCTTCATACCGCCAACTGCCATCTTCTCTACCTTCATGATTTATCAAGCAAGAACTTTTACGTTTCGCGTTCCACTGTTCATATGCAGCAGTATTTTGTTTCGTTGACCAATATTCGCACTGTTTATAATATGATTTTACCAGTGTATCAATAACTTTTGCCAGAGAACCACCAATAATTGCGGATAGCCCAATTTTGGATCGCAATTTCAATCGTATTAACGGTTTTACGTTCGGTATGGATATTGATAGACGTAGAGTCCGATCCAAACCTGAAGGGACTTGCGCAGAATACGAATTTGAGTAATAGAGAGAGCAAGCAGTACAAAATGGTGTTACATGGCGTTTGTTTTGAAAAGAAGCGGGAAATATATACGATGGCTTTGGTGACGATATTTTTAGCACGGACAGTACGGAGTTTTAAACCACGCCTCGCGCATCCCAAGTCCCTTCAGGGGTGGGACTCTGTGTACTATAGAATTCTATTTATCGCTTCGTTTCTACATCATTTGTACTCTGTGTGGCAATAGTCGCTTTCTATATGCCGCCATATTGTCGCCTAAGATTCGATACGTCCACACACCTCGCTTTAAAGGATAGATAGATCGTTTAGAAAAGGATAGTAATTTACCAGTTGATAGCTTACTTCACATACTTGTTTGATTTCACATTGATCCAGTGAAAGAGGTGTATAATGTTTGAGTTTTATATTTTTAAAATATAATAAAAATACACTTGCAAGTTCGTTATATTACAAATATCACCTGTTTTAATCTTACCTGCTATCTACTTCAGTGTATACAATACACTTTTAGTAGGAATATGGTAGGAATCAGTTTAAATTGTGGTGCAATTGAAATGTTAGTGTAGTTATATTTAAAGAATATAAAGTTAATAATTTCTACCTATCTAACATGTAGTTATTAAACATAAACATGAGGGTCACATAATTGGAAACATCTAAAGCAATAAATAAAGATTAGCGAATAAAATATGCAAATATTTTTCGCAGTCCTAACCTTAACAGCTTTTCTCACTGACTGCCTGATGCCATCTGTCATCCACCTGTGTTGTCTTTTTCATAAAAATTAGTAAGAACCCCATGCAAATTATACTGAACGGTTAGTGTTCACCTAATGAGGCGATTAAATTTCTATTCCTGTAGAATACTACTATAGAAAACGATAATAGAATTCTATTGTACACAGAGTCCCAGCCCAGGTTTGGATCGGACTCTACCTCATTCTCAATTTGACAACAATGAAAGCAAATAAAAGTCGCTAAACTATTTATTTACCGCGAAATTTGTTCAGGATATGTGGATATCAAATCCTTTTAATTATTATTAATGACTAATTGCGATTTGTTAAAATTCCCCCCTAAAGTTACTCTCAGTTGTTTAAATTATCCGCACTTCGGGTAATCACCCGGCACCATCTGGTAACACTGCAAACATACGTAATTCTAGGTGAGTTCCCAATTCGTTCCGGCAGAAACAACGGAGCGTTCTCACCCTCAACTACAAGACGAGAAAACGCCGAAATCCCTAAGCGTAGAAGACGCGATAGCATTGTTACCGCCCATCGACAAATCCTGCTTGTACGAGACGGACACCGGAGACGTCGAGTGTTCCTGCGTCCTGCAGGAGTACAAGGGCGACTTCTCCGTGGTGGCCGAGGACGCGGAGGAGACGCCCGCGGAGCACCGATTCGAATTCAAAGAAGACTGCGAGTGCCAGGCGAGGGCGTACCTCCGGGACAAGTACCATTTGGACGGGGTGAGTGAGGAACGCGTGTACAAATTGCACGAGCGCTTCGTGCCGGGCCTGAACGGGAACTTGAGCGCGGGCTGCGCGAACGGCGGCCCCGACATGCTCAGGGACGGCTTGTACGTGAACGTAGTGCCTAATAGGAATAGCGAAAGTATACCTAAGTGCGGTGGGGGGAGAGACTTTGCGTGCGAGAACTTCAAAAAGTACAGCATCTCAGAGGAGGAGGAGCCGGAGGAGGTGAAGGGGGACGAAGAGGATAGGGTTCCGACGAATACAGAGAGGACAAGCAGTGGTGACGTCGGTGGTGATGTTTTGAGTGAGAGAGGTACGTTCAAAGAGTGGCACGAAGTCGTGGAGAGACCTTCGTATAACGGTGAAATTTTTAAAATTTTGCCTTACGTCATTATAGATTAAAACAAAACAAAAAATGCGCTAGTCTACCATCCATCGATCATAGAATATACTAAGGGAGGGGGCACGTGTATGAGAGAAACCAAATCGATTGTTAGGGAAAGTACAAAAGAAAAAAAAATAAGCTTAGACGAGCTTCATGCAGATTGGTTAATCTAAGCCCAGATATTAATTAATATTTAGCAAACATTCGGTCTTTCTACTGTTAATTAACAGAAATTATTAAATTAATATTAATTTTTTTTTGAGATAATTAAAATTTTAATAAACGGCGAGTGAGAGACAAAAGATATGGCAAATACTAGTTAACCTCTTTGTCTGAGTTGGTTGTTATTTTATAGCTACGAATTAATTAGTAAAAGTTGATTAATAAAAATTAATTGAAAATTAAAAAAGGCGTTTTTTGAGATAATTGAAATTTTAAAATATGGTGAGTCGCAAAAGTTTTTGTATGAAAAAAAAAGCCGATATAGATTTCTGTCACTTACTATATCTGAGATGGTTAGTTGTTTTAAATCTACGAATTATTTAGCAAAAACTCAGGGTTTTCACTGTTACTCAACAGGAATTATAAAAAAATCAATTGAAAAATGTATTTTTTGAGATGATTAAAATTTTGATATACGAGTCGCAAAAGTTTTCGTATGCCATAAAAAAAAATACAAATATAGCAGATTTTAATTAATCTCTTTGTCTGAGCTGGTCGTTATTTTAGAACTAGGAATTAATTAGTAAAAACTAATTTACAGAAATTTCAAAAGAAATTGAAAAAAAGCGTTTTTTGAGATAATTAAAATTTTTATATATGGTGGGTTGCAAAAGTTTTAGTATGTAAAAAAAATGCCAATATAACAGCTCTGTTACTTGCGTTGTCTGATATGGTTGTTGTTTTAAATCTACGAATTATTTAGCAAAAATTCAGGGTTTTTACTGTTAATTATTAAAAATTAAAAGAGAACCAATATTGAAAGCAGCGTTTTTCTTTTGAGACAGAATTAAGGTTTTAAAATACACGGCAAGTCACAAAAGTTTTTATATGTAAAAAAAAATTCAATAAATAATAATAAAATAAAATACAGATTTTAGTTAATCTCTTTGTCTAAGATGGTTGTAATTTTAAAACTACGAGTTATTTAGCAAAAATTCAATGTCTTTACTGATACTAAACACAAAATAATAAAAACGGCAATCGAAAAATGCATTTTTTGAGATAACTAAAATTTTAATATACGGGGAGTGGGAAAAGTTTTCATATACAAAAAAATATATACAAATATAGCAGATTTTAATTAATCCTTTGAGTCGGTTGTTATTTTAGAGCTACAAATTAATTAGTAAAAATTAATTCACAGAAATTTAAAAAAAAATTATTGAAAGAGGCGTAGTTGAGATAATTAAAATTTTATATATGGTGAGTCGCAAAAGCTTTTGTATGTAAAAGAAATGCAAATATAGCAGATTTCTGTCAGTTTCTTTGTCTGAGATGGTTGTTATTTTAAATCTACGAATTATTTAGCAAAAATTCAGGGTTCTTACTGTTAATTATTAAAAATTAAAAGAAAAGCAAAACAGTTTTTTTTTAATAGCAGATTTTAGTCAATCTTGTTTGTCTGAGATGGTTGTTATTTTTAAAACTACGAGTTATTTAGCAAAAATTCAATGTTTTTACTGCTACTACACACAAAATAATAAAAAAAAGGTAATAGAAAAATGCATTTTTTGAGATAATTAAAATTTAATATACGGTCAGTTTTCATATACAAATATAGCAGATTTTAATTAATCTCTTTGAGTTAATTTTTCTCCCAGAAAAAGAAGAACCAATTAATTATTAAGAATGTAGCTTAATTCTTTCTTAGATAGAAAAGAAGCTAAAATTGATGTTTCATCTTTAAAGAGCAAATTTAAAAGGGTTATTACACCGATTTTGCCAAAATATTCTCTGCAATATGCCTGTTATTTATAGTATGTGTTATAATTTGTAAAATGATCTGCCAATCGTAATTTTCAATCTAATGTTTGGTAATTTTGCTGTATGAATGTTTGCTATTGAAGTTACTTATCATAAACTCAAAATTAATTTATTAAGGAATGCAAAAGAGAAGTCTTTCGTTAGCCAATCTGTGGATTTCGATCTTAAAGTTGTTGATCTGCCCTTTTGTGTCTTAAAATAATAAAAAAAAAAAAATAAAACCAGAAGAATGAAAAAATATCGACTTTTTAATGAAAATACAAATCAATCACTTCAATTTAAAAAAAAATATATATATATAATAACCAAAATTATTGTAAAAAAAAGCCGAATAGAATTTTGTATCTTTTGTTTGTATATTTTTTTATTTGTTAATCGTAAATAAATGAAAAGTTTTTAATATTATTCCTATTATAACTATTATTATTATATTATAGATAAAATTTTGATGAATTGTAAATTCGATTAAATAAATTTAAATTGAAAAATTGTTATTAAAATTTTTATTGTTTTTTTTTTATCATTTTTATTATACAGTGTGTAATTTTACAAGTAATTTTTTTTCCTCTTCAATCCATCCGGGGACACATTGTATATAAAAAGAAAAATAGTGCAGAATCTATTTCATAATTAAAATAATAAAAATAAAAGAAATATTTCGAGTATTCCCAGTAAATAAATTTTAACTTGTTTTAATTCCCAGTATATTTTTTAATTGAAAAGAAAAAATATTTCATAAAAAAAAGTTTCAGACAAAAACAAAACATTAATGTTGTTTCTATAATTTAAATATACAGGGTGATCATCTTAAAGCTATCTATGTATATCCTACTGATCGTTTAATTTAGTTTTAATTAATTTATTTTTTATCTAAGCTGATGTTACACGTCAGTTTTATTTTTTAGGTTGATCACACTGAATATATCAAATTTTCCAATTAAACTATAGCTTTCATATATTTTTTCTGCGGGTATTATACTACCAACTGTGAGAAATAAAATGTTATATAAGGAATATTAAATAGCTTGTTTTAAAGTAAAAAAAAAATAATTCAGAATTTCCAATACGTTTTGAATCTTCCGCGAAAAGAACGAGTCTTTAGTAAATTGTATGGTCAGTGGTGTTAATATTAAAAAGATAAAAGATACTAGAAATATAACTTTACTACACATGATAAAATAAATAAAAAAAAACACAAACACCTGTATATTATTATAATAAATGATTATTTCTTTTCGTTTCATTATTATATGATTATGCATATTATAAATACCTAAGTCTTTTCTATTGTTGATAAATATTATTATTATATTATAAATATGTACATTTGTATTTAAGCGAAGAAGTTAATGCTGTTATATTTTCTAAGAAAGAAAGTGTATTCGATTTATTTATTTTTTTCAAACTGGTTAGTAAAAATCATGCGGTATTTTTCCTTTGCGATGAAAACTAAAAAAAAAAAAAGAATAACTACAGCTGATTTTGGAGGGGCCATGTTTAATTTTGAAAAATCCACCCTGTATATTGTAGGGAAAGTACTGAAAAATCGGGGATGATCTTAGAATGGAATTATACGATAAATTAGGGATTCTCGATTGATTTCTTTTTAGAAAAAATCTGGTATAAAAAAAAGTATGTACCCAAATATTAAGTGACAAAAAGAGAAACTTCCAATATTGCTATCGTTGTTAAATCATAAGTGAAATATAAATTATATAATAAACTGTATATGTGTTATTATATCAAAATCGATAAAAGCAGAAAAAAATTACGGAAAAATCCCTATGAATATTACTATATTTAAACAAAAAGTGTTTTACGTTTGTCAATTTTCTCTACTATTACTATTATTATTATTATTATCCCTATTATTATTGTAATTATCGTATTATTTTTATCTTGTCTTTCTTCTGTCTTATATTATTGTAAATATTTCATTAAACAAAACAAAAAAAAAAATGATGATAAGTTGTTTTTTCAAATATTTTTCAAAATGGGGGTTGTGCAGACGACGCCAATGCCTTTTTTGACGATATTAATGCCTTCTCTATAATGAAATAAAGATATTTTCTATAATTTCTTGTGTTTTTATTCCGAATATTCCTTGTGAGGTATATGTATGGGAACGGTAGTACTATGGCCCTGAGAGATCATAATGGACATGTGCCAGAGCAGATGGGATCAAAATGATTGAGCAGCACAATGGACCAAGAAATTAATACCAAACTTACGTTATTGTGTGGATGAATTGCAAATTTCGGACGGTAAATTATATGACGCAAGTATTGACTGGACGTGGTGTATTTAGAGCATATGCAAAGCGGTTTAAGAAGGATGATGTATCCAAAGGAAGTTTAAGATAATGATTAAAAATTGCATCTAAAAAATCAGTAAAAAAAAATCAAATTTCATATTTTAATTTATAAATACATATTCAAAGTAACGTATCACTTTTAAAGATCACATTAAGTGTATACAGTTGTCGTTAGTCGTTACTATTCAAAACATCAGCACTGACAGTTAATGCCAAAGGTTCAACATCATTTTGCCAATAATGAAATTAAATCCAATAAATAGTTGAATTTTGTTATCTTGAATTTATTGTTGCGTGTAATTTACAAAATTGTCGTGAATAAGTGGACGATAATAAATTCATGGATAAATTGTCAAATTAGAACACATTGTAATTTATGTTGAATCTTTTGGGGAATTCTCGTTAGTTTTCGTTTTATAAATTAGTACCAACTGCGAAATGACATTTGCGGTTATTACTTCGTTATTAATTGCTTCAATCAAATCGAGTAAAAGTGTAAAACACCTTTCGTTCAATCTTGAAACTGTTATAAACTGGTCTGGATGTTCCTTATTATTATTCTAATTCAGTAAATGCGTAATAACCAAGGCCGTTTTGCCACCGTACAAGGCAACGCAACATTTATTTTGCCACTTCACGCATTTTCAATCTTTTGTCACTTTTCCCACTTTCATTTTGAATATTGAATATGTGCATCTGTGAGAGACGTGAAAACGTCAAGAAAACACTGACAGTTAACAATAATTAGCAACACATTGGTGCTGCATAAGTCACTAATATATATATATAAAAATTGCACCGTGTAAAACACTCCCACCTTGTCAATTTCATATATGTAATACTACAATTTATTCAAGCAGTTCTTTATGAATGAATTCACCAATTTATTTGACCGTGTAAAATAAGCTTTAGCAATATTAAAAGACAAGTCATGACAATTCGGTGATAATTTCTGTAAAATTTTCGCTTATTTATATATTCCTTTTTTATAAAAATACATTTTATTTGTATCATTAAAAATTAATAAATAAAAAGGGTCAAATGACAAAAAGATAACCTTTAATTTAAATTACACGGCTACATTCTGCTACCCACTGCTGTGATTCTCAGGTCTTGTGACTTTTTTATTATTTCAATTTTCATTTGCTTATATATTTCCTCCTAAAAAATATATATATCTTACTCATAATCACTTAAAATTAATAAATAAAAAATGCCATATAACAACAAGATAGCTTTATTTAAAAACAGTCAATTCACTGCTGTTCACAACTGTGATTCTCCGATCTTGTGATTTTCTCTTTATTTGAATTTACTGATTCGGTGATAATTTTTGTACAGAAATTATCACCGAATCAGTAAATTTTATTTGTTTATATATTTCTTCTTGAAAAAAATACGTTTTATTTGTAATCACTAAAAACTAATAAATAAAAAGTGCCAAATGGCACTGCTACTCACTACTGTGATTCTCTGGTCTTGTGATTTCTTCCTTATTTCAATTTTCATTTGCTTACATATTTCCTCCTAAAAAATATACATTTTACCTATGATCACTTCATCTTTGATTTTATTATTAATAAAAATAAAAGCCATATGATAATTTATAATTTAAAAACATAACCTAAATTTTTTTTTTATTTTATCAATTTAAAAATTAGTTTCAAAACTCATTTTTTCAAGCAATTCTGTGATAATTTTTGTTTAGTTTGAAAAAGAAAAGAACAAAAACATTAATTTATAAATATTTAACTTCCAACTAATCCAATTTTGATTGATTTTACTATACTTACCTGTTAGCTGTGATTATTTTTTACACGAATTAGCTTATTTTATGTAAATTTTTTGTTATTTAAAAAGAAAAACAAAATAATAAAAACATCCAAAGATATATTTTACTTTTAAAGAAATCCTGTTGTTATTAGAATTGTGATTTCCAAGTTCTGTAATTTCGTATTTGAATTAAGTAAACTGCGTATTCTCTCCAATATTCACTTAATCACACTGTTTTTTAAGGTAGAAAAATGAATGAATAGAAACACCGAATGACAAAAAGATACTTTTATTTTCATTTTTAAAAAACTGTTCATTCAGTCATTCACATCTTAAATATGTATTACCCTAGAAACTAGAAAATATGAGAATTTCACCTATTTTTATAATTATGTTCACTTAAAAATAATTGCCTATCAAGTGTTTACAGAAATATACAAAAATAACACCAGTAGACGAGGTAAACATGCGATTTATGCTTCAACACTGCCATTTCAAGATCGTTGCCCTGGTATTAAAGAGTTAATGTAGAAAACAGTCGTTTCCCACTATTCTGCAGGCGAAAAGTCCAAAACATCTCTTAACTAAATGGGAAAAACGGAAAAAGAAACATGTTAATTAGGCACATTCCATCGTTGAAATTGAACTGGAATTTTCATTCAGGATAGATTCCGTCGCCGAAGGATCTTCCCAGTTGATCTTGAATCGAGTCACCCGAGGTTCGGACGCTAGGATATTCCTTATAACCTGTCAATTAAAACATACAACCACAAGAATAGCTGTGAATCCATTCAAGTTGCCAAAAAAAAATTACCTTATCGAACTGCGGCGGACTCGGTGGATTCTCTCGAAGTTCCTGATCGCTATATTCATTATTTATGAAATACCCAACCCTGATGAACTCCTGACCCTTATACGAACAAGTTAAAAGCACAACGGTAACTCCTATAGCGTCATTTTCCGGGATTCTCGTAACATTTGGAGGATCAGCCTACACTTACGACAGCCACAAATCACTAAAGGGAATCTTTAGATTGGAATTTAACTTACTTGAAATACGAACATGTGCTTTCCCTCAGGAATTGGGCCTACGAATACCGAATCTAGAACTTGATCGTGTTCCTCGCTCTCAGCAGACCCTACATATATCATTTTCCATTCCAGATCTGCAGAAATAAATTAGGATATTCACCCTTGTTTTACCCGGGTAATATAAAATGGGATACCTTCTTTGAGTTCCTCAATGCATTCGAACGTTATTTCGAATTGGAAGGGGTTCAAAAAGGGGCTTGGATTGTCCATAACCGTTATGTTGCACAGTTGCACTTTTGCCATGATTTCTTATAGTCCGTAAAGATGATTCCTCACTAAATAATTTACTTACACTTAAACTCGATATAAACGCACGAAATCCGCTAAAACACAGCGTAAAAAACGATTTCTCCGGGACAAAAATATAACAAACACCTTCACATCGCTATTGCTGCATTACCCGCTTTTATTCGAGTGATAAATGGGGAATTTTGCTCGCAAATAGTGTTTAGTGGTTGAATTAAGTTGGTAATGTTTACAAAAACGACGCGCGTGTGTCTGCAAAGCACCTATAGAAAAGAGCGTTTTTCATTTGTTATGTTATTCCAAAAGCAAGGAAAAGAAACGGTTTTTTGCGCGTAACCGAATTTTTTGTGCGTATCTCTTTTGCTACTAATATTCTCGTAGGTATATTTAAGTAATGCGGTGTGAAAGTGTTTTGTAATAAGTAGTATTTCGATTTTTAATAACTTTTCCTGAATTTTATTTTCGCGTGTGTTAATTTCGGAAACTTGTGTTTGTGCATTAATAGTGGGAGACCTACAGTGTGCATAATGTGGATAAACTAAGAAATGCTGCTAAAGGCGAGTGACGCATTCAGTCAATGCTTGTAAGAATTATTTTTTAGATTTAGCAAGACGATTTTTGTCGAATTTCATAAGATATAGCCTATTATACTATCAAATATTTTGGTTTTTTTTAAGTTGGTGTAATACTTGCATTTCAGAAAATTTATTTTGCACTTATATAAATGCGTGTTGTTTCAACGAAATGTTTTATGTAAAAGCAGACAAATTTGGTATAATTTCTGCCTTTAGCATAAATCGAATTATATATTTTATGATTTCATACTTTGCAAGTAAACTTAAGAATTTTAATTCTTAAGTTTAATTGAAATTGAAATCGCGGGCATACGCAAATTCTGAAGTTATTTTAGATTGGTCCTGTTCAAAATACGAATACGGTAGGTACATATCAGTAACTGTTTCCGCTACACAAAATGGCGACCGTTCCGTAGTATGCTATGTGTTACTCTTTTGAGACGAATTGTCAACAGTTCCCAAACTGTTTGGGTGCAGCTACGTGATCTGGACGCATCCATTCAATTCGTTGACGGAAACTATAAAGGTTAAATTTTACAAATATAAATCCCTCTGCGCACGCCTACAAAATTACTGCGTCTTCGATGCATGCCGACAAAAGTAATCGCAGATTACGAAAACGCCAACAGAACAACAATAAAGACAAAACTAAAACTTTCAGTTCGTTTAAGTAGGTGCTTTTATAAAATTATGTTTAGTATTGCAATATTTTGATGGTTATAAAATTATTACTATTAGATACATATTTTCCGTACTAGCCACGTACTATCACTATTAATATGATTGATAATTGAGACCTGCAGGAAATATCTGTGGTTTCATCTACTCTAGAAAAAAAAAACGTAGCTTCTTTAATTTCTGTATCTATTTCTTGTTTTAATACAAAAGAAATACAATTTATTAAATCCTTTTGAATAGATTTATATGTACCGGAAAAAAAAAATATTACTACAAACAAAATCTATTAAAACTAGGTTATATTTGCTAAAGAGTTCGATTAGTTCTTTATAATTTCTACGGTTAAAAGAATCTGCATGAAGTCTCATTGTTCTTCATTATTATAGGCAATAATTGCATCTTTGCGCGCGCTGTCTACAGCAGTAGCAATATTTTGTTTTACAAATAATTTAAATTTGCACAACGATTAAATATGTATGTTCTTTAGACTTAGAATGCCGTTCAATAGATCCTAGTAAATTTTTTCAACCCGTATAACCTAATTTCGACCACGTTTCAACAAAAATAATCTTTTCTGTTTAATTAAACCCGTTAACTAACCACATTTAGTGTAAGAATTTCTCACCAACCAGTCGATAAGATCTTCGCAGCTCCCTATTTCATTAATTTTATCCATTTTCCGTGTACGTATGACCTAACAACATTTTATAAAGTAATATAAACCGAATAATTATTGCGTAGATGCTTAAAACATTCTTATTAAAAGTAATACGTTTAGGACTGACTATGAATCGCATACGTGCGAACTGCGAACGTTTTCCCAACGAGAATGCACGACAGCTTGCCGATCTCATACGATCTCACTCGAGCTAAGCCTCCGGTCATACTTTATCGCCGTATAAAGTACACATGCACCGACGAGGACGCATCGGTTTTGTTCCTAGCCTCCTCGCTTGCTATTATAGTGCGTGCAGTAAAATTTCATGCATTATTGAAAATCTCTTTGCATTTTTAAATAAAGCAGTGAATAAATCCACTATTTATTATAGATTTTTTTGTAAAAATTGCGGTGTTTTAGTATATAGCCAATGCATAATAAATGTTTTAATATATAATAAACACCATTTACTTTATTAAATAAATAAATAGGGGACGCTTACCCTCCCTTAACGAACCGCCATTGGTTGAATGCAGAAATGTGACACGTCAAAGTATTTTTTTAGGTTAAGAATCGTCTTCATTAATTCGTGTTTAATCTGCGTTATTATTTTAACAAAATAGATATTTCCTCCAGTATTTTTCGCAAATTCTCTTTATCTCAGTATGTAATTAATTATTAATTCATCGTATTTTTCAAGAAACCGTGTGTACGGGAAAGATTATTTTGTTGGCCATGTCTACTTTTTTGTAACCAATCCGAAACGTGGTCGAAATTAGGTTATACAGATTTAAAAAATCTACCGCGCGCTATTGAACGGCATTCTAAGTCTAAAGAACACATTTCGTCGATGTGCAAATTTAAGTTATTTGGAAAACAAAATATTGGTACTGCTGTAGACAGCGCGCGCAAAGATGCAATTATTGCCTATAATAATGAAGTTAGAGAAAACCGCAAAAATTTAAGAAAATTAATAGACGTAACAATATTTTTAGCATCACAAGGTTTAGCTTTTCGGGGACACAATGAGACTTCAGATTCTTTTAATCGTGGAAATTATAAAGAATTACTCGAACTCTTCAGTAAATATGAACCTAGTTTTAATAAATTTGCTAGTAGTAATATTTTTTCGGATACATCTAAATCTATACAAAATGATTTAATAGATTGTATTTCTTTGTATTAAAACAAGAAATAGATACAGAAATTAAAGAAACTCCGTTTTTTTCTTGGCAAGTAGATGAAACCACAGATATTTCCTCTAAGTCTCAATTATCAATCATATTACGTTGTCAAGAGTGGTGAAGTTATTGAAAGATTTTTGGAGTTTTTTGACGTATCATCCGGTCGAACAGCTGAAGATTTATTAACCTTTTATCAAATAACAGTGAAAAATATGATTTAAAAAAAAAATTAGTCGCTCAAACATATGAGAGAACATCTGTTATGGCAGGGCATTTAAATGGTTTACACTGTAAAATAAAAACAATTGCACCTCAAGCTCTTTTTGTACATTGTCATGCTCATGCCTTAAATTCAGTTTTGAGTAAAGCTGTAATATAAACAAAGAATCTACAATTTTCTTTTCTAATTTAATTGTTATTGTTTTTAGAGTTTATTTTTGGTTTATCCAGAGTTTATTTTTAAGTTTTTATTACCTTTTTACCTATCATCCATTCTCCTATTCAGGCAAGATTTCACTCTCACCTCTACGTGGTTCTTGCTAGACAATAAATTATATTTTATTTTAATCTATTTTTGTTTCCAATTTTTATTCTACACTTACAATCCAACAATAATAACTATAAAAGTGTAATTTATTGATCGAGAAGGATTACTTAGGCTACGGTAGCCTCCCTTGCACAAAACGTAACGAGCCGCCACTGCTGAAAACTGGGAATAAAGAGAAAATAATACATTAATAAAACATTGTAGATCTTTTTTTTATTTATAATAAAATGTATATATTTACAACAGTAGATTTACAATATAATATATATATATAATATTTATGTATATTTTATTTTTCACAAATTCTTTTTTTTTTTACCTAAATAAAATCAAATAATTCTCACATTTTATATTCATCAAAAAGAAATAGTTAATGGGAGGGAGGGGGACGATTATTTTATAGAAAACTATTTATAGCAAAATGTAAATAAATAAAAAATATAAAAATACTTAAATACTAATATGTATATTTTTTTAATAAAAAAATAAAAATAAACTATTTATGTACGTATCTTTAAGAGTTAGATATATTAGTATATTAATAATATACACTGATGAAAATCATTTGTTTAAAATTTTTTTTCCAAAATTGTACACTTTTAATCGGTGCGCAGTGTACAAAAGTTTTTACTCGACTATGCCATTCTTATTTGTATCAACAATCGCCACTGTTTGCGAAAAGGTGTTTTGCATTCCACGATTATTGCTTACTAAACAGTTGATAATAGACTTCGCGGTGAAACGTGTTCCGATTCTCTCTTCTGGTTAATTCGAGGAGATTCAAAATAAATAAAAATCACCTGAATGGTATATTATTTAAAATATATATATATATATGTACATATAACTAAAAAAATAAGGTTTTAAACGATACTGCGCGACGGGTAAGTACTGAGTCGTTTAATTTAATCCTAACGGCAATATTTCAGGTGTCCTTAGCTGATATTATCACTGTTTTTCGTCCTCCTACCTTTGCTGAAGTAAATACTGGGTTCTTCGTCGTTCTCGGACGTTAAAAGGAGTTCTTGTGCGTTTTTCTTGCGGGTTAAGAACCTGTAACATATATTCATATTCATAAAAAAAAATGGAGTATATAAATATGGTTTGTGTTAGAATAAATTAGTTTAATACGTTTATTAATGGAATAAAAATGCATCACGACTATAATGTTAATAAAAATTATTAAAATCGGTGTTATAAAGTAAGCTTAAGTCAAAATTGCTCGCAGAAATAGACTTATATAAAATTGCGAGCATTCGTTGTTAAAAGCAGCAGAAAATGTTATGATTTAATGCAGTGAAAAATAGTCTATCACATTCTTTCTAAATAGAAATCATTTGGGTTCAGATTAAACCTTTGAAAAAAAAAAAATAATCATACACTCATTCAATTAACACCAACTGTACGAAACTAAATATCCCCAACTGTATCTACACCTAAATTTATCGCACCTCGATTTATACAATTTCTTATCATTTCAATTAATATAGGAAGTTCTATTCCGATGAAGGGCGATTTTGTCAACGATTTCAACGGATATTAATGCCTTAATGATAAATTATAATATCTAAAACGTATTATAGAACCTGGAATGTTCTGGTTGTATTGAGATGTCTTATTCCATTATTTCTGGCGGTTATGATTTTTATCATGGTGTCTTAGGGGAATTTCTAATATTATGTTATTTATAATGTTACTGACGGACGACTGGCAAAAAAGTGGCAAACGTGATTTTAGTGTTGAGCTGTAAAATTATAAACATATTTTAAACATAAAATTAGTTTATCTTTTTGCGATTTTTATTTATTTATTACTCTAGGGTTAAATTCGACGGTTGGTACTACCGTATCGGTACCAACATAATTTTTTTATTAAAACTAAAATACATGTCTGAAGGTGTGTTATGAGAAATTCGTTTTTAAACCGTGAACATCCCGTTGTAGTAGGAAAACGTATTTCTGTTATTAATAAAAAGAAAAAAAGTTAATTTGAGCGAATTTCATTTGTTCCCTGTCGAAAGGGCATTTTTATATTTTCTCAATTAAATGTTGGTAGCCCTGTTTCTCGATTAAAATAATTAACGTATCCTATAAAAGATTAAATTTTAAACGTCAGAATTAATTATCAATTGCTGATTACGTGATTATATACAGTATGATTCGCAGAGATATTATCTGAGATTAATTGATCAGAGATGTATTGAATAAATAAATAAATAATAAAAACAAAACAGTTATAAGGACAAAAGACGATCACAAACACATACAGAATAAAAAAAAAACACATCACAGATTGCTGAGCGTTCTTTTTTTTTATACAATAGTTAGTTCTAACATGTTAACCTGTTATTGCTTTCTAAAATAAACAAAAAGAAAAATTATAATAAAAACAAAAAAAAAAAACAATAAATAACAACTGAAGGAAGAAAAATAGAACAAAATATACAACAATTCACAGCTTGCTTTGTCTCTACTTTACCCTAAAATGAACTTATACCTACAGAAGTGTTTTTTTTCCTATCACTACTCCCTCTGACGTGCGGGCAGTTATAATAAGTTGGGTTTGAAATTTTTCCCAGTTTTCTCCACAATAGATAAAATGCTGTAAAATTATAACAAAATCCAGGGTTTATGTACAAAAAAATTACCGTGAAAACAGAATCTAAGTAAATTCAAACGATCTTGTGAGTTGAAGAATTTTTGAGATTAATATTAAGATCAAAATTTGGTAAAATTTAAGTAAGTTATTTTCCAAAAGCTAATTGGGTGTTGGTAGCAACTGTCTTTTGATTATATACATCATAAAATGGTGTAAAAGTTGTACTTTTTACAGATTCAATTTAGGGGAATACCAACAATGTATTTTACTTAGAAACAAAAAAAATGCTACCCATCGTATAAGTATGATAAGTTGATTCACTTTCTAGGATTCAAGCGGCATATATTAAATTAAAAATTGAGTTTAACCTATTAAATATTCAATGAATTTATCCCAGCGAAGATTAGGTCTTCGCTTATACCTCTATTTGTCATTTTAGAAAGAAATCTTTACTACAAATTTTTTATAAAATCTAATATTGCGTAAACTAAAATAATTTCAGACTATACAGAGTGTCCCAGAAGTAGGCAAAAGCATACTTCGTTAATTAATTCAAAAGGAATACCTTTTATTATTAATTAATTTTTCGATTCTACACAGAAAAATAATCTTTCTTAAATCATGTCAATAAATTCATTTGAATATTGCCCATTTTCAAGTATTAAACAAAATGAATAAGCAAATAAATAAACGAATAACGAAATTTAAGAAGGAAAAACTATTTTTATAAATATATAAAATTATTTTTTGCAAGTTGTGACGATTGATTATGACTGTGAAACAATTATTACCTCGGTCTACTAAAAATAGGTACTACAGTTTCTGATATAATCATAGACGAATGATATTTATGTAATAATTTCTTCATTAGTTTTATATTTTATGATTTTATGATACTGACGTATATTTACTTTTAATTCGTAGCTTTATTCAATTGTACAGCGTTTATACTACGCTAAGGAGACTTGAATATTAATGAAAAATTCATCGGATTGATTTAAAATCATTAATTATCTGTAAAATCCTGCATTAGTCGTCATAAATGTTTAGTATGAATTGAAGAGGCTTTGCGTAAGGGTTAATTTAGTATGAGCACAAACATAGGGGAGGTGCTTTCTAAAAAAAATCAAGTTACCTTTGCAAAGCTATAGTGGATAAACACCTGTATATAATTCCATCGATTTTAGTTTAGCTGTTGTATCAAAACAAGGTGTACGTGCTGCAGAACATAACGCAACTATCATTTCTGCTTCATAGATCCTGGAAAAAGCCTTTGATAAAGTATTAAGACAACAAATTTGGGAAACTCTAGAGACCTAAGGAGTAGAACAAAGTCTGGTGGGGGCAATAAAATCTTTGTTCCAATGAAGAATCGGAAGAATTTATCAGCACACAAGGAGTTAGACAAGGCGGTGTACTGAGTGAGCCCTTTGCTTTTTATACTGCTTCTAAATAAAGCATACCTAATAAAAATTTCTGGTGAAAAATAAAAAAGGCATGGGCGCCGTCAGGATATTTTAAAATGTAAAAAAAATATGAAGACAACAAATTTGGGAAAGTCTAAAGACCCAAGGAGTAGAACAAAGTCTGGTGGAGGCAATAAAATCTTTGCTCCGATGAAGAATCGGAAGAATTTATCAGCACACAAGGAGTTAGACAAGGAGGTGTACTGAGCCCTTTGCTTTTTATACTGCTTCTAAATAAAGCATACCTAATAAAAATTTGTGGTGAAAAATAAAAAAGGCATGGGCGCCGTCAGGATATTTTAAAACGACTTCAATTCGCATTAATCGAATTATAAGTGTTTGGTATTACCTGTGGAGGATGATCGTTTAAAAATTTTAAAAGGGCCAACCAGTTTTTAATTACATTCCATAATATTGCACTTTTACATTTAAACTAATGAGTTATTCATGTAGTACCTATGGATTAGTTTTTAATTTATGTTTAATTATATTGATTACATTATTAATATTTAATTATTTAAAACAGCAACGGTAGCCCCTTTTAAATTTTTCGGCATACGCCCCAATAGACAAATACTGTAAGCGTTTTATTACCCTTATAATCCGATTAGTACGAATTGAGGAGGTCATTTTAAAATATCCTGACGGCGAGTATAAGAGTAGGATACAACAAGATGCAGAATATTGCATGCGTGTACGCTGACACGACATCGTTCTAATAGCGACAGATAAAACTACACTCAAAGAAAATGTGAATATATGGACACGAGAATGAAACAGAAGACCGGAATGTGTGATAAGTACGCACAAAATCAAAAATTATGGTTGTATCTAACGTGCACTAGAAAGACGAGTAGTAGAACATTTAGACCAGATCAAATACCTTGGAACGGTAATAGAGCAAACAGGCAACATTGAAATAAAACTGAATAACAGAATAACAGTAGCAGAAAGATTGTATCATAGCATGAAAAAGAATTTATAAACAAATAACACCAAGTACGAAGATAACCACAAGAAATGGAAATAAAGATTTGCATCTATACAAGTCTAAACCAGATACGCTTTTGTCCATTTAAGGAAATGCATGGTTTACTAGATATTTGTATAAAATAGAAATTCACCAACACTTTGAAGAAGTACGGCGTTTGCAGAGTGACCATTTTTTTTTTACAATAACAACATTTATAATTGTAGTTTATATGAAATAATATCTAAGATGTTTGTTCATTTAAAATAGTTGTATTAGACAGAAATAAACCTTAGGTTATGCAACATTGGATTCTATAAAATGTTTGTTAACTAAAAATGATACAATAAAATTGTAATCGAAGACCCAGTCTTCCATGGGACGGCCTGTAGGTACACTCGTGGTCAGATAAATGTTTCCAACCTACACGCATTTTCTACAGATTTTTTACAGTGTACGAATGTGTTTGTCCGTTTGTCCTAGTCGAGGTTGGATAGCACGACGTGCCAGATGTGTTTAGTGAATAGAGTATGCCACAAATCAAGATAAGGTGTTAGAGAAAAGAGTGTTTATATTTTGGATGCGGGTTAGCTGCAGGAATTCGTTTAGTACGTTTTTCTGTGCGGCGGCTTTTATTCTCTCTCGGTATTTATATCGAAGTCCGTCAATCGAAAAGAGAAACCGCACCGATAGATATATTTTATTATTGTTTTTATTATATATATTTTAAAATTTGCAATAACAAACTTTTAGCTTCTTTCTTATTATTTTCTGCTCCCTCTCCTTTCCTGTATAAATAATTAATTTACATTTATAGTTATTCAATACTGCAGCCTTTTGGTAAATGTGTATACCGTAGTCGACAAAATTTAACTTTAGTGGATCTTGAAATACGCATGTTTCTTTTTATTTATAGCGGCGCGGTCTTTCCTACACTCCGCTTTCCTACATCTAATTCAATTTTGTTGACTACGATATATGTTTAATGTAATATAAGCTTTTGTTTTACAAAATTAAAATCAAAAACACCTTTTATAAAAAAAATCGCATTTAAATTAATTTTTACATTGTTCTAAATATAAATGTTCTTACGCCCTTATAGCGTGATGCCCTCTATATATGGCAGGGACAAAAAAAAAATACAACAAATAATAATAAGAAAAGAAAAATCGTTATTACAAATCTTATAATACTGTTACAGAAAATAAAAAAAAAACATGAATAAAATATCAAAATGTTTTGTAAAATATCAAAATGTTTTGTAAAATAACCACACTTAATATTATGTCATGTTTCTTACAAAGATGTGTTTCTCTTACTGTGAGGTGTTTTATAAACTTACACACACAACTTCGTTTATTTTCCTATTCATTTTACTCGCTTCATATCTACTACTAATAAATTCTAATAGGAAAAAAGAGCTTGCGGTCGAACATCTGGCAGCTACACTGTTAAGGTTGAAAACATACGAATTTACGGTTTCAGGTCGGAAACATTTATGTGGCCACGAGTGTACATACATAATACTGCTCTCAATACCACCGACAAAATCTCACAAATGAAGTTTCTCAAAATTGAACTAATAAAAACACTTTCTTCATCATTAAATTCAATATTAAATTAAACCTATTAATCTCAAATGAGTAATTCTCTCTATCTAAATCCACCCACTACACCTGGCACGATTGTCTATACCTGGATAAGGCCGTCGGAGGACCACCGTTAATCTGTTCGATGTCATCTAGTCCCCTATGCACCGAGATCGTGTCCAATTCGCAATTGTTTCTCAACGATAAATATTCCGGCGTTTCCAAATCTTTCTTCGTCGGCTTCTTCCACAGCTTCAAGAGTAAAGAGCACCCCACCACCGATACGCTGCTCAAGGCCATGGCTCCGCTGGCCATCCACGGCGCCAACATAAAACCGAATTTGCTAAAAACCCCCGCCGCTAAAGGGATACCTGTAAACATGGTAAAATAAGGGCGCGATCGCACTTGTGGGGAGACTTACATAATAAATTATATAAACTAGCCAGCAGGAAATTGAGTCTTATCCTATTCACAGTCTTTCTGGACAGCTCCAGGCACGCCACCACGTCTAGGAGATCGTTTCGCATAAGTACAACGTGGGCGGCCTCCACTGCGACGTCGGTGCCCGCCGCTATCGCCATACCGACGTCGGCTTGCGCTAGCGCGGGGGAATCGTTGATCCCGTCTCCCACCATGCATACTTTGGTGCCTCTGGCTTGCAGTCTGAAATCGCGCGGGAAAATGTCGCATGAAAAGTAGGCACAATCAATCAATATATGACCTTGAAATTACCTTTGAACTCTGGCGACTTTGTGCGAAGGCAAGACCTCGGCGTATACCTTCGTTATTCCCACTTGTCTCGCTATGCTGGCGGCTGTTTTGCGATTGTCGCCTGTCAAGAGGATGACTTCGAGGCCCATTTTCTTGAGCGAATGTACGGCCAAATGGGCTTCGGGTTTTACCGTATCTGCCACGCTGATCATGGCTACTATTTCCCCTGGAATTATAATTTCGCGCTCTAAATTCCATGTTGATATTCATGCAGAAATATAAGAGATTATAACTCATAATAATTGTCTTAAAGTAAAAATGACTTATTGAATATAACAATTGTTTTCATGTACATTTGATAAAGGGCTACTTTTCTTATGGGATCTTCGCCAGCTGGATTCGAAACTCAATGTTAATTTTTCTTTTATGTAGCAGTTTTTGAGATTTTGTGATTTTTTTTTCATTTTTTGACCTCCTTGCACATTAAAAAGTATATCTGGATGTGTCCAATTTGGTCGTTCTTGGTAGAAACTGAAAGATATTCAAGTGATATACAAATACATATGATGGAATCTTTAATCGGCCAGGAGCTTCAAAAGATATCGATGAAAATATTCCAGCGTAAGGATTCTGTAACTTTGTCGAATAGAATCGACTACTGTCCACTGTCGAACAAAGCGATTCTGTAAAAAGTAGAATCAGACATTCTTGCATGTTCGGAAGTTCATAACCTAACGTAGGATATTATATAGACCATATATGTAATACTACTACATTGCGAGACTCGTATAGAACCAGCGGCACAAATTTCCGCCGATGAAGGGGGATGGAAGATACACTTCTTTGTCTAACTATGTTCTCTGACAGTTCTTATGTTTGACAGATTTTGTTTAGTCAAAAGTCAGAATAGTTGTCTATGGTCAGAATGTAGGTTATCTCTGGTGAGAATACACAAGTCATATATGTGTATGTAAACAATAAAGATTATTTTAAAGTATATTATTGAATATATTTTAACATTGTGCAGAATAATAATAATTTGAATTCTTTGGAACAAATGGCATCAAAAGTTGGGAAAAGTTCTACCGGATATTTATACAGTATTCCTAGAGGCTACTAGAACAAAACCAAGTTAGGTTAGGCAAAAAGTAGTAGTAGAGGCAAAAATACCAAATTCATCGTGGAGTAAAGATGCCATACAGCAATGGTTGACAAACAATAATATTCCATTCCAGGCAGGTTCTTTTAAGAAACATTTACTACAGTTGGTTTTGTTGAATAAACCTCCAAAAACATACGTTGCTGATACGTTAGCAGCAAAGCATGGTCATAAAGTTCTTCGCTTGCCACCATACCACTGCATATTCAATCCGATTGAAAATATTTGGGGATTAGTAAAAAATTATTATAACAAACACATTGGTCGCAATGGTTATGGTACCGAGAGATGTATCGCACTATGGAAGGAAGCACTAGAAACAATTACGCCTGAAGTATGGTCCAACACAGTGGATCACACAGAAAAGGTAATTGAGGAATGGTGGGAAAGAGAAGTTGGGTTTGAGAGGGACGAAATTCCAGAATTAATTATTAATCTTGAAGATACATCTGATGATGATTCTAGCAATCTGGAAAATGATTAATTTATCTTATTTATTATCTCTTACATGTTGTAATCTATATAAATAAACTTATAAAAATAAATGTATTTTGAAATTACTTATTTCTTTAAAAAATATATTGTCTTGGACTTCATCTTTGCTAAAAATGATTACAATTAGCATGCAACAGGTAATGATCCTAACCTCATAAAAACCTGTATGACAGTTCAAGATGTAATACTAGACATTGCAACTATGTGTAACATTACGTCATTTCCTGTTGATGACGTGCATTCATTGCTTAAATAATTTAACTACTATATATGAAATAGTCGAAATACAATATAAATACAATTTATATTATATTTTAACTATTTCATTATACATGGTGCAATCATAATGTTATTATTTCGTTTCATCCATGCTATCTAAGTTACAAGGTGCAACAATAAAGTTCCGCGTGGTTTTTTCGATTATACGAGGTTCGATCATAAACTACTCACCGTTTATGGCGCACAAGACGACAGATCTCCCTTGCTCCTCCTCCTCCAGCATTTTGCCATCTATCACGTCGCTGATTAGCATGCCGTTGCGATTCATCCATTCCCGATTGCCCACGATGACGGAGAACCTCCCGTTGGGATCTGCACTTTGGTTTTCGACGCCGATCAATTCCCCCAATCTAGTCGCAGGTCCGTTGGTGATCTCCACCTCCACTTCTTTCAAGAGGAACTTACCGGAGCTGCCCGCCTTGATATGGGCCAAGAAGTTGGCCAGATCGGGCGAATTTTTACCGGATTTGACCATCGCACTTAGGGAAGCGACGTTGCATCTCATTCCACAGCCGGGAACCGCTAGGAAGTCGCTGCTCTGTGCGGTAATCTCGCAGGCGAATAGATTTTTGACGAAGCGTACTATCGCGAACGCTATGGGGTGTTCCGAATCCCTTTCCGCGCAACCCAAAGCGGATAAAGTGATCACGGGCGATAAGGAATCGTTTTGCAGCCATAGTTTAGCGACCTCCGGTGTTCCTTTTGTTATAGTGCCGGTTTTATCGAACATTATCGTCTTGACCTTGTGCGCGTTCTCTAGGGGTTCGGCTCCTTTGATTAGGATACCATTTATAGCTCCAACACCGGTTCCTACCATGACAGCGGTGGGCGTGGCTAAACCCAAAGCGCACGGGCACGCTATAGCCAATACGCTTAGAGCGCAGCGAAAGACGAATTGTAGTAATACTTCCGTGTCGGTGAACCCATGTTTTTCACTGTCGGATACCGGAAGATTCTTTATATTGATCGAGCCAATCACAGTCCATATTAGTAGCGTTAAAAGCGACACAAACACAACCACGGGGACGAAATATCCTGCGATTTTATCGGCCAACTGTTGTATGGGCGCTTTCGAGGTCTGAGCTTCTTCTACTAAACGGACTATCTGCGATAGAGTCGTCGCTTCACCAGTATGTGTTGCCTCCACTATTAGGAGTCCGTGTTGGTTGATGGAACCCCCGATAACGTTCGAGCCTATCTTTTTGGGTACCGGCATGCTCTCTCCAGTTATCAGACTTTCGTCACACATCGATTGACCCTGTTAGGAATGCAAGGATTCGTAAGTTACGATCAAGCATTTGTGGAGGAAAAATAAGAGAAAATTGAAAGATGAAATTCCATCGTTTCGAATGAATATTTAGTTAGAGTAGGTATTCATTTCATATCGTTTCGTTTTTCAGTGTTTAATCTACTTAAAACAATTTGACGGCCACTAAAATCTTAAATTCTAATTTGGCCGTAATATTTCTGGTATCGCACAATTGACCAAATCAAATGTGCCAAATTTCAAAATGCTATTTCATCAAAGTTTTGAGTTATAAATATATTTTTTATTAATCAAGTTTTTGACTTACACCTCCTGAATTACTAAAGATAGTAAATTCTAATTTCTTGAAACACGTTTGATTACTGTACCAAATATCAAACGAAATTTTCGAGATATCAACATTTTTCGGAACAAATTTTGCAGTATCTCCAGTTTTTTTAGTTATACATATCTCCTAAATTACTAGAGATAGTAAATTCGAATAGTTGCAGGCGCACTTGAATACTATGCCAAATTTCAAATGAAGTCTTCGCGATATCAGCAATTTTTTAGGAAAATGAAAATTCTGTAGAATTGTCAGTTTTTTAACTATATCGTCTGAATTACTAGAGATAGTGAATTCTAATTTTTTGGGCATATTTACTATAAATTTATGAAATTTTCAGCACTTGTCAAAAAAATCAAATTTTCAAGAATCTCTAGTTTTTTAGTTATGTCTCCTGAATTACTAGAGATAGCAAATTCTAATTTCTTGAAACACGTTTGAATGGTGTGCCAAATATCAAATGAAATTTTCGAGATATCAACATTTTTCGGAACAACCAAATTTTGCAGGATCTCCAGTTTTTTTAGTTATACATATCTCCTAAATTACTAGAGATAGTAAATTCTAATAGTTGCAGGCGCACTTGAATACGATGCCAAATTTCAAATGAAGTCTTCGCGATATCAGCAATTTTTTAGGAAAATGAAAATTTTGTATAATTGCGAGTTTTTTTTAACTATATCGTCTGAATTACTAGAGATAGTGAATTCTAATTTTTTGGCCACATTTACTATATATTTATGAAGATTTCAGCACTTGTCAAAACAATCAAATTTTGAAGATTCTCTAGTTTTTTAGTTATACCTCCTGAATTACTAGAGATAGTAAATTCTAATTTCTTGAAACACGTTTAAATGCTGTGCCAAATATCAAATGAAATTTTCGAGATATCAACATTTTTCGGAACAATCAAATTTTGCAGGATCTCCAGTTTTTTAGTTATACATATCTCCTAAATCACTAGAGATAGTAAATTCTAACAGTTGCAGGCGCACTTGAATACTATGCCAAATTGCAAATGAAGTCTTCGCGATATCAGCAATTTTTTAGGAAAATGAAAATTTTGTATAACTGCGAGTTTTTTTAACTATATCGTCTTAATTACTAGAGATACTGAAATCTAATCTTTTGGCCACATTTACTATATATTTATGAAATTTTCAGCACTTGTCAAAACAATCAAATTTTGAAGATTCTCTAGTTTTTTAGTTATGTCTCCTGAATTACTAGAGATAGTAAATTCTAATTTCTTGAAACACGTTTGAATGCTGTGCCAAATTTCAAATGAAATTTTCGAGATATCAACACTTTTCGGAACAATCAAATTTTGCAGCATCTCCAGTTTTTTTAGTTATACATATCTCCTAAATTACTAGAGATAGTAAATTCTAATAGTTGCAGGCACACATGGATATTATTCCAAATTTCAAATGAAGCGATATCAGCAATTTCTTAGGAAAATGGAAATTTTGTAGCATTGCCAGTTTTTTTTTTTAGCTATATCGTCTGAATTCCTAGAGACAGTAAATTTTGATCTTTGGGAACATTTATAGCGCCAAAATTGAATACCGTGCCAAATTTTAAATACAATTTTTGAGATAACAACATTTTTCGGAAAAATCAAATTTTGCAAAATCTCCAGTTTTTTTAGTCATATCTTTTGAACGGATCTACGGATGTAAGTGCTAATTTTTAGGAAACATTTCTTGGGGCACACTTGAATAATGTACCAAATTTGAAAAGGGCGATTTTATGAAATTTTATCAGTATTTCTCGGAGAAATCAAATTTCGCAGAATCTCCAATTTTTTTTGTTATATCTTTTGAATTACTAAAGATAGTAAATACTAATTCTTTTGATAACATTTCTAGTGGTACACTTGAATACTGTGCCAAATTTCAAATCGTCATTTTATGAAATTTTCGATATCAACATTTTTCATAAAAAATAAATTTTGCAGAATCTCAAGTTTTTTAGTTATATCTACTGCATTGCTAGAGATAGTAGAATCTAATTTTTTAGGACCATTTCTAGAGGCATGCTTGCCAAATTTTAAAAGAAATTTTCGAGATTTTCTGATTTTCATCTCCTTGTATATCCTTAATTGCTAGAGATAGTAAATTCTAATTTTCTAGGAGTATTTCTAGAGCCACACTTGAATACTGCACCAAATTTCAAAACGCTATTTTCTCTAATTTTTGAGATATCAACATTTTTTCAAGATCATCATATGGAAACCGACTAGGGCAAAATTAACAATTTTATAAATGAAACAAAATATCTATACCTGAATTACTTTACCATCCACCGGAACTTTAGCACCCGGGATGACCTTCAGAATATCCCCCCTCTGTACCAAATCAACGTGCACTTGTCTCTCACTCTGGACTTCCCCTTCTCCGTTCAGTATAATCAAGATGGCGTCAGTGGCTTGCAAGGACAACAATCTGGAGAGGGCTTCAGACGTTTTTCCTTTGGCTATATGCTCCAGCCAGCGTCCCAAGCTGATGAAGACCAATAACATCGGTGGAGTATCGAAAAACGTTTGCGGAGAGACATTCTGCCTTAGAATCATGGCAGCCACCACAACGATGACGCTATAAGTGTAGGATATCGAAGTTGCCATGGCTATCAGGACGTCCATGTTGGTGGTGTGGTGCTTCAGCGCCTTATAAGCTTGGATGAAGAAGTGCCTACCTCCGAATATGAGCACTGGCGTGGATAAGGAAAACATGATTAGGTTCTCTAACGATAAACCAGGTAGGACGCAGCACATGTCCTCGTGGGACGTCCCAGCGCTCATCAGCGCCATGAAATAAACCATGGCGATCATACATGGCCCTCCGAATATCAGCGACACCAAGAAGGCGTACTTCCACTTCCGAATCTCTTCCTTCTGTTGTAAATATTCCCCGCCACGTTGTCTAGCGAATAGATCAGCGTGGAAACCTAATTTACCGATAGCTTCTATGATATATCGCGGACCCGTCACTTCAGGGTCGTACTTGAACTTCCCCTTTTGCGTCGTCAAAGCTACTTTGGCCGCTAGGATTCCGGGCATCTTAGCTATATTACTTTCTATCTTGTGCACGCAGCTAGCGCAGGTCATTCCACCGATCTGTAAGTCTACTTCCGCTTCGCCGGCGCCATTTTGTTGGAGGACCGACGCGGGGAATCCCAGTTCCGTTATGGACTCCGCTATCTCGATTGGGGTGACTAGGGAGGGGTCGTATTGGATTTCCGCGCGGGCCGCTAGGAGGGCGACCAGGATTTTGTGACAACCTTTAAGATTGGAAGAAGAAAAAATCCGAGATTAATCGGCAGATTTATTTTGACAGCTCGAAACGTCACACACCAATTTGGCAGCGTGTACCTGGCTAGGCAACCACTAATTATTACGACAATGTCTGTTTCGCACCACTCCCAAAAAATCGGTTAAAATGTCATTTGTCACTTAAAAAAAAATTCCTATTGACACAACTTTGACAGTTGACTGTTTATTTCATCGTTATTATAAAAAATGAAATAATAAAATACTTAAATTATGAGTCTCCTATTTATTGTTTTAATTACAACTACACGGATGTCGTTCATTCCTCAAATGGCGGTCAAACAGTCTCTCTTGTCACTTAAACATCTTATTGACACAACTTTGTCGGTAAAAAAAAATCAGGCGAATAAAAATCATGACTTTCTTGCATCTCTATTATAAAAGGCAAAATGATGATAAATTACTTAACGTGAGACACTCGTAACTGTATGCGGAAACTTAACGTGTGACCCTCGTAGTTAGTATTTTCATGTTCCTAACGAAGCAAAGGTTAATAGCGATCTCGCAAAGCGTGCACTAGTTGATTGATATTGTCCCTAAAGATGTACTGAAAGTTAATCGTGTGCTAGTTTATGATTATTTCTCCTTCTCGTGAAGAATTTACTGTACTTCATTTTATCTATCTATTCTTGACAGTTCAGGCTCTTATGGATAATAACATGCTTTGCTTTTGATATCCATACAACATACATTTTTTTTTAATTAAAATAAAACAAATGGTGATTTTATCAACAAAACGAAAATTTTGGCAAATATATTTTTGTAATCTTATAAAAAATGTGATAGAATGAAATTTATTAATATAAGGCGGCGAAAATAATGGTAAAGGATGTCCATAGGCGTGCGGGTAAGCGGTTGTGTGCAAAAAAGGTTGCATTTTTTTTATTGCTTTGCTAAGAAATTTGTTTGTTAGTCTAGTACCTATATGTCAAAGGCAGGCAAGTTTGTTCTAAAAAAATGAAAAAAAGAATTTCTAATAATACGTCCGTTTTAGTATGTGCTGCAGTTGAAATAAATTCGAATCTGGCACTATTTCCAATGATTTAGACATATCCCGTTCTTCCCGTTCAGCGAATACTCAAAGCAAATGGGTATCACAATTTTAAATATTCTAAACACCAACAATTATTTCACGACGACTCATTTAAGCGTATCGAATTTTGTGAAAAGTTAAGAGATTTAATTAACGGAGATGCTAATTTGGTAAACAATATTATCTTTACCGGTGAATCTTCTTCTCCTTTGATTAGAAGTCACAATTCATCTGTGACAACATACTGAGCCAAGCAAAACGAGCACAGATATTTAAGTTGATCTAGTCAGCAACAGCAAAAAGTAAATGTTTTGGCAGGTTTGTTAAACAACCATATTATTGGGCCTTCTTTTATCAATGGCAATTTGAACGCAAATGCATATTTAGAATTACTGAACATCCATACTCTACCTACTGTACAGCAACTTCCCGACATAAATACGCAAAACATCTACTTTCAGCAAGATGGTTGCCCTGCACATAATGCAGTGGCTGTCTGAAACTATTTAAGTGAACAGTTTCCATTGAATTTAAGATCCAACATATTGTACATGCATGACGGGGCACCCGCTCACAATGCCAGAATTTCGAGGGATTGGTTAAACGAACACTTTCCGCATCGGTGGATAGGGCGTAACGGTCCAATAGCATGGCCAGCAAGATCTCCCGATATTAATCCTCTGGACTTTTTCGTTTGGGGATTTTTAAAGGAAAAGGTCTATGCAACGCCTCCAGCTAACGAAGAGGATGTAATTAATAAAATTACGGCGGCAGTTCGATTAATCATCCCCGATATGTTGGAGCGCGTTTTGAATTCGCTTCCTCGAAGATTGGAATTATGTCTGGAAACTGATGGCTACCAATTTGAACAGTTGTTATAATTTTTTCATATTATCTTTAAATTTCAATAACATTTTTATCCATGTTAACATAAAATTCTTGCTAATTTGCGTATTTACCTGATTTATAGTAAATAATAAAATGATTACTGCCACAGTACTTGTCTGATTAGGTGTTGCCAAATTTATAATTCTTTTAAACTGCTCGTGTGACTTAAGAAAACACTGTACTACTTTTCTCAATTAAGATTGTCAACTCAGAATTAAACAAAGATTTGGCCTGCGTGGTGTTTGTCCGCATTTTTCTGGCCACCGTGTATATTATATCATATCAATTTAAAAGATTTAAAAACAGTGTACTTCCATATCATCTATAAGCCGAGTACTGTCAAGAATAAATAGGTTAAAAGCGGAAGAAAAGACTCACCTTTGATCCTTTGACAATGCTTTTCTATAGCGGCAACGCACGAGGCACAAGTCATCCCTTTCACGTGGAGTTGGCATTTCTCCAAGTTGTAGTCTTCGAAAAAATCGTCTTCGTAAGTCAATTTTTTAGTGGTCCCATTGGCTATTGGCCTATCTGATTTGCAAAGATAAAAGTGTGAGAATTACATCATTAAAATAGCGTAAAAATTGCTTATAATCTATCAAGTTGAACATTGTATACCGCCAGAACAATGAACAATAACTGTGACAATCTACCTTTTGCATAGATTGAACAAACATCTTCACTAGTCCTTTTAGAAACGTCACTCTTTCTAAATCTAAGACAATTACCGCTGTCTACTTCATTTTTAAACGCCATAGTAATGAATCGGCACGCCTTGATTTGCACTAGACCGTTTTGGATCGCTACAAACCTTTTCTGACTTGTTTCCCGTTGACTGAGATGACCGCAGCATCGAAACCCATATCGCTGATCTGTTCGGCGATCTCTTCAGCTGTTACCACGTTCTCTAAGTACTCCACGGCGCCCTCCTTCTGCTTCAAATCAACTTTGATACTCCTGACACCCTCTTTAGTGGAAATCATTCCTAAACAATCAAAAGTTCGAGATAGTAGTTTCGGCTGTGGTTTTTTTTTTTTTAAGTGGAGGAAATGTACCTTCAATGCTACTGACGCAAGAATTGCAAGTCATTCCTTCGATGTGGACGATGCAGCTGTTAGTCGTCTGCCTGTTCGTGAGTAGAGGAAGCGAGGATTCGAACCCCATGTCTTCTATAGCATCACATATCTCCTGCGGTGTTATGGACGATGTTTCGTAGCGGACGAGCCCCGATTTTTCGGATAAATTTACCTGTTATTGGGTCAATGAAGTGTATAATTTATAAAATAAAGTTAAATTGAAATTTTCAAAATATTTTTATTTGGGATTATACAGGCTGCGCCATTATAGTGTGTCGGCGGAATTTAGCACGAAAACTACGAAAGATAGGAAATTGAGATTTTCTGTACGTATTGCTGTGGTCTGGCAACCCGGTTTGCGTAAATTCAGTTTCTTTTTCTTGTTAATTCCGTTAAGAGTTTTTCAATGTTGCGAGAAATTTCAAATTGTTTTATTTTTGTCTAAGAGAGTTAATGTTTTGGATTGTTTAATTTATTTATTTTATTGTTCAGTTATTTATTTTAATTTCATTCATTTGTACATTTTGCTTTCAGGGGTACTGTATATATTATTTTGTTTTTGCGAGTCTGTTTGCGGACAGCTCTTGGTGCGTTGTTTTCGCACGCATCGGAGACTTTTATACTTATACGGTTGTTTGAACCGTGTAAGAGCAGTTCCCTGATAACACGTGTAAGTAGAGATATATAAAAATTTGTATTTCATTTCTGCCATTTTGAGATTTGTACTTTCAAGCATTGAATTCACATTTTTGAATTAATATCGTTAATCATGGAACTCATTTAATAATAATTGATATTGTATTTTTGTGTACACAATTTAGATATAAGATCTGTTATTATTTTTACGTGCAGGAAGATAGTTTAAGTTTAAAAGAGTAATTTTTTTAGTACGTTGTTAATTTTTCTGTTTTGTAATTATTTATTAATCGCCTCGGGTTGGGTGAATAAAAGCATTGTGCTTGCTTTTAATTTTCAATTATTTAAATTACTGGAATTTTCCACGTGTAATTTAGTTGTTTTAATTTTTAGACCACGTGGATTGATTTGCAGAAATTTATTATCTTCCTGAACTTTTTGTTTTCTTTTGCTTAGTAAAAGGATTTTGAATTGTCCTTTTGTAATTTAAAGCCAGCAGTTTTATTTCGACCAGGATCTTACATCCAAGGTTTTTTTCTGCAAAGTTTGTATTTAACATTTTTTTTTTTCTTTTTTTTTTAAATAAAATTATAGAATTTTTATATCATTCAAAATTACTGTTCTTTTATTTTTAATTAAACCTTTTAAATTGTTTTTTTGGAGTATTAATGAAAGTCAGTTTTCTTTTAACCCACAATTTTCTTTTTAAAATTGAAACCCTGAGATTAATTGTTCTTTTGCGCCTTAATAAAATTGTTATCATTTGAGCTAGCTAAATTAATTTTTCATTGTAAAATTTCATTTTTACATTTTTGTTGGTACTTTCAGTACACAGCAGTATGTATGTATATAGTTGATCAATGCGCATATGGTAAAATTATTGTTAAATATACAGGGTGTTACAAATTCCCAGAGCCACTTTCAACTTTTTTATTTTAAATGGATTGCTATATTTTTTATTTATTATTTCGATAGCCACCTAAAACACCTTTGCAGTGTTATATGGTTATGTGCGCTTCTGACTGTTAGTTTAGGCTATATTGCAAATTTTGTCAAAATTTTGGCAGTTACGACTTTTGAGATTTTAACTTTTATCTTAAAAATTGTTTTAGTGTCGCCCATAAATCTTTGGTTATGGATTTGAGGGCTAACAGTTAGCATGTTTCAAGGTGGTATGACTTAGAAATATATACAGGGTGTTACATGTCATGGAACATTTTTCGAAATTCAAACGCTTTTCTTTCGATTTCTTTAAATGGAACTTATATTTTCCAATATAATCAGCAAATTCCTTGTAAAATTGCCTTCAAAATGGTACCAATAAGTACAATCTCGATTATCCGAAATAATGTGGACCAAAGTGATTTCGGATAATCGAAATTTTGGTTAATCCGAATTTTTTTTGGAAAATAGCAGTTTAGGATGCGTATATCATTAGATCGACTTAAAAACATTTATGAAATATTTTACTTGAATTTATGTATTAATTTAAAAATAACATCAACAAATACTTTCTTTAATTTTTATTACTTAATTTTTTTTAACATAGTATGTACATAAATGCCTAAATATGTACATATGTACATTCATAAAAGACATGTTAAATGCAACGTAAAATATAAAATATATATCCCATTCTACACTTTACTGTTTAAAAATGAGGTAATTTTTAACTGCACTCGTTTAACACTACTTCTATTTTTGGCCGCAATGTCTCTCCAACGTTTTATTAAAAGAACATCCGCGGCAGTTGCATTTTCTTGTTGTTCTACATAAGTTAACGCTTTCTCCAAGGCTTCTAGTCCTTCTTAATGTGACATTTTTACTGGAATATTGTCAGTGCATTCTACTTCGTCATCGTCATCACTGCTTATTTCATTAGCATTTTTGCAAACACGCTCAATTAATTCTTGGTCAGTCATTTCATCTTCTACATTATCACTGTTTAACCATTCATTAACTTCTGTTTCCGTAACATTTTCACATCCTGGTATTTTCGTGAAAATTTGCTGTAAACTTTCTTCATGGTCGGACTCTGCTTCTGTGACACGTTCCTCCTCGTGTTGAATCAATTTTTCCAGGGTTCTACCTTTTACTTGATTCCAAGCTGAAGCTATCCAATATACAACATTTTTCAAGTTTAACTTCTTTAGACATTCATTGAGATTGGCACCCTCATCTACTTCTTCCAAAATATGCTCCAATAGCAAACGCCTGTAATTTCGTTTTAAATTTTCCAGCACACCCTGGTCCATGGGCTGAATGAGGGAAGTTACAGCAGGAGGCAAAAACATTGCTTTTATTTCCCCACTTTGAAGTTGCTCCGCACTTGGGTGAGTGGGAGCATTGTCTAGTAACAAAACACATTTTCTGGGGTATCCGTGCTCTTTTAAAGAAGACTCTACTTTTGGTACGAAATCTTCAAAAAACCAATTTTTGAATAGATTTGCATTCATCCAGCCTCTTTTTTGATTTTTATACAAAACAGGTAAAGCATTGGGACGAATATTCTTGAAGGCTCGTGGTTTTGCTGACTTGCCGATACATAATAATGGAAGTTTGTGTCTCCCAGAAGCATTAGCGCATGCAAGAACAGCGATACGTTCTTTGCTACGTTTGTAACCAGGTGCTCCAGCTTCCGTTTTTGAAGCTAAGGTACTTGAGGGCAAGATTTTGTAGTCCAAGCCGGTTTCGTCGCAATTATAGATCTGGTCTGGTTGTAAATCATTTTCTCTGATAAGCTCCAGAAAATTCTCTGCAAATTTTTTTGCGGCAGATACATAGGCAGACAACTTTTCCCCACAAACTTTCAGTTTACGTACACCATGTCTTTTTTTCCATCGGTCTAGCCATCCATTACTTGCAGAAAAACTTTCAGGCGCTTCAATGACCGGCAATTCTTCGCTTAAACTCACCCCTTTTTGTTTTAAAATGGTCCCCGAAATTGGTATTCCACGTTCTCGATTCTGTGTAAATCATAAAAATAAAGAATCATCCACTTTTTCGTATTCACCTCTTTTCATACTTTTTTCGTGCCGGGGTCGGCGATGACAAAACACTACACCATTTTTCAAGTTTTTCGGGATTTTTTCTCCATTCTGCAACCGTACTCACGCCTACGCCTAAATCCTTTGCTATATTTTTAGGCAATTCACCATTATCTAATCGTCGAACCGCTTTAAGTTTTTCCTGCAAGCTGATAACAACGCGTTTACGTTTATTGCTCTGACAGTGCATTTTGTAAAATATTTGAGAATAAAACTACTCTTTTTGCGATAATAACAGACGTTAATACATATGTACTTGTAACACTCTGTCGGCTAACCAAAACTATTCACATTTTAGACCGTCGTATTGCCGTGAAACCCCGAGGGGAACCACCAGTATATGTGAATTCCAGACGCGTTTCGTATAATGCGAATTTTTTCGGTTAATCGGGATTTTTGTTTTTAAATAGTTTGTTTCGGATAAACCGGATTTCAGATAATCGCGATTCGGTTAATCGGGATTGTACTGTACTAATGTCTAGCTACTTTTTTTTTTTCTTCAAAAGTAGGCTTGGAAGAAACAGCAATTTCTTTTTGTGTCAGTCTGTATTTTTCGAAACAATTTTAAAAGGTGCTGCTTACGAATCTGTATAATCCCTAATAAAAATATTATAAATTGTTCAAAAAACTTTCCGTTAATTTGAAAACCATTTTGATACATGCACGGCGAAGTTGGTCTTTCATATTCCGCGATTTTAATATCATCCAAGTTATTCAATTAAATATTAAATATTCCACAGTTTCCGATATCAGTATACGCTTGAGAAGAGTGAACAACCATCAAACGATACAAAAAATTCTCATAAAGAAATTAAAAAAAACACGCATTACTTCATTAGAATATTACTACGGATATTATGTTGACTTATCCAGTTTTATTTTTATCTAAGTACATAGACCTTTATAATTGCTTATCACTATGACACTTTAAGTTCGTAAAAACACAATTGAGGATTACATCGGCGTTAAAAAAAAATAATCTGTCGTACAAACGCAAACATTATTGCAATATATATATTAAAGTTTTAGAGTAATATGTGATATATAATTCCTGATATACGGTTTAGAATTAAAATTACTTTGATCCTTATATAAGATAGATTATAAATTACTATAATACTACCAATAAAAGTATTTAATTTACGACGGAACAGACGTAATGGGAAATAGGCCATTAACAGGTAATTCTTTTAGCAATAAAGATTAAATTTCTTGTTATTTAACTTTATAAACGTCACGAGCATTGAACGAAATACCAGAGTTGACATTCTTTTAGCAACTAAAAACTTACTAACGTTGTCTAATAGATGTTCAGAAGTGGAACATTCTGTGTTTATACAAACTGGCCAGAAATGATCCAAGAAATACGCTGGATTAATAAGAATCGCACCATTCTATTCAAAATAAGAAAGTTGATGTTAACATATACAAACAGGCTAACTCAAAACTCATTAAGGGTGGCCATATCTCGGTTGCTCTTAGAGCTTAGCGAAAAAAATTATATTAGTAAATGTGGCACCGAAAACATCCCTAAAAAAATTGTGAGTTAAAGATGGCGTAATTTCCTTTATTAAGATTGGTAAAAAATAAATGTCAAATAAACAGCCCATAATTATATGTCATAAGTTTCATGATACTTTAAAATTACACCTGTATATTATAAAGTGGTGGGGGAACCATACTTTTTGTCACACAAAAATCCCTGCTACCTGAATGCCAACCGATTTTGTGTGTGTCATTTGACAGATAAGTCTTTAATAAGTGCTTGGTTAGTCTGCCATGGCCAACTGATTAACGTTCTGTCTTCATTTGTACCTATCGTCTTAACATACTACACATTTATACACTAGAATTTTTTAAAGTTTAAAATCAAAAAGTCGATTCCCAGAAGAAATTCTCCTAAATAATATAAAGATACTATGTTTTTACGATAATCAATAAGATGAAAAATAATAGCCGATTCGTAGATAGAAAATTTAAAAATCACAGAAACACGTTGTTCTTACAAGATTTTGACGTTTGTATTATTTGACAGATTAATTATAACTGGGAACACTACAGTGTCTTTCAAAAAGTTGGATTCATATACTATTTCGTTTTTTTTTTTTTTTTAATCGTGATTGGAAATAAACTTTAAGATTCAATCACCTCCGCTTCCAAAAACACTTGAAATATGCCATGTTGACAGGTGACGTAACAAATCTGTCAAATTCGCTATTAAAGTAAAAGAAAATCAAATAAAAAACAAAAATTATTAATAACAAATGTTTCTGTAGTAGTATTAACAGATATTTGAACATAAAAAAAAAAAACGATTTTGTTAGTAGTATTCAATGGCATAGCTATTTTTGAAGAATATTAAATTAATTATATTATATATACTAGGTGACCATGGAAAGTGGATATATTCTGTAACTTTTTTATTATTTCCGATAAAAATTTAAATATTAGAGGACTTATAGCAGATCGCTTTGTGAATGTTTGTAAAGACTTTGAATGTGCAAGTTACTTCCGGTTTGACCATTATGTAGCCATCTGCAGGTTTTTTCTTTGTTTCATTGTTTCTTTTCTATGTTGAAATATCTGTTAATGTAAAGTGTCACTACAGAAACCTTTTCTATTAATAATTTTTTTTTCATATTTGATTTTCTTTTATTTTAACAGCGGATTTGACAGATTTGTTATGTCACCCGTCAACATGGCATATTTCAAGCGTTTTTGGAAGCGAAGGTGATTGAATCTTAAAGTTTGTTTCCAATCACGATTAAAAAAAAAAAAGGAAATAGTAGATGAATCCAACTTTTTGAAACACACTGTAGTTTTCTAGTTATAGTTTATCTGTCAAATTAATACAAACGTCAAAATCTTGTAGCAACAACATGTTTCTGTGATTTTTGTTAGTAGTTTTGCTAGTAGTATTCAATGGTATAGCTATTTTTGACGAATGTTAAATTAATGTTATTCTACACATTATGCAGCCATCTGCAGGTTTTTTTCTTTGTTTCATTGTTTCTTTTCTATGTTGAAATATCTGTTAATGTAAAGTGTCACTACAGAAACCTTTTCTATTAATAATTTTTTTTTCATATTTGATTTTCTTTTATTTTAACAGCGGATTTGACAGATTTGTTATGTCACCTGTCAACATGGCATATTTCAAGCGTTTTTGGAAGCGAAGGTGATTAAATCTTAAAGTTTGTTTCCAATCACGATTAAAAAAAAAAGGAAATACTATATGAATCTAACTTTTTGAAACACACTGTAGTTTTCTAATTATAGTTTATCTGTCAAATTAATACAAACGTCAAAATCTTGTAGCAACAACATGTTTCTGTGATTTTTGTTAGTAGTTTTGCTAGTGGTATTCAATGGCATAGCTATTTTTGACGAATACTAAATTAATGTTATTCTACACATTATGAAGCCATCTGCAGGTTTTTTCTTTGTTTCATGTAAATTTTAAAACCGAAACTAGCTGGCTGTGATTCTCATAAATTGCTTTTGGTTTGCATTGTTATTATAAGAATTTAATACTTTATAATATTATAATACTTTTACGTTACTGACTTTATTGTAAGATGTTTGATCACCCCTTGAAAATAAAATCATATTAAATCACGTGAACAGCCTGTATATTAAAACACCTAGGCAAAGTTTTTCCAAACGTCTAAAAATTTCACAAAAAAAAAGAGCTGATAGTATCGGCAGTAACATTTTAAAGTCTTTTCAAGATGTTTTTCAATCAGAAATCTTATAAATCCTCGACTTACCAAATATCTGAAGGTATAATTTTTCAAACACCTCAACCCCCTAACCAAACTCATGTTCAACACAAAACTAACTAATTCTCGCATCAGCACACGACACAATCCAAAACGCGCTTATAAAAAAAAAAACAGGTACAAGATATCGAAGTCGAAATTCGCTTCCTAATCAGGGTTATTTACATGCCCGTCCGAGGCTGATAAAGCTCACCTGCATTTCCCATATTTGCATACATATCGCGTCCATACCACGTACGTACAAGTGACAAGAATATCGCGAAAGACATTTGCAGCCGTCGGAACATACCTTAATGCTGATAATGCCCCGGTGTTTGCCTAAAGTTTCTTCGATACTTCGAACGCACGACTGGCACGTCATTCCTTCTATGTTCACCTTGATGGTGCTGTCGGGACACTCTTCCAGTTGCAGCAGCGTCTGGGAGGCATTGTGGTCTCCTGTGGCCCGCTGGGTGGCTTCTACTATTCGATTCTGTTCGGAAGATTTGTGTTTTGGAATCGGTTCGAAGCCTAAGGAATCTGTGATGTCCCTGTAATGAAGAGAGTATACATACACTCCGCCAAAAAAGTATCGCATAAACTAAAAAAGGGGCATTTATGAACCAAGATAGTTTTATACGTTCACAAAAAGTTTGCCTCGTGTATGTGAACTATAAAAACACTAACAAAATAATGGAACTTAGCGTTTTTACTTTATTTTTTTCCTAAAAGAACACATTTAGAAAAATGCATATGTGTAAGGTTTGCTCAGTTGTTTATTGAAAGTCTTACTATACGGACAATAATAAAGTGCGAAGTCAGAGTTCTGTACCAACGCTTTTAAAACTAAAATGAGCAATTTAACTTCAGAACAAGTGGCTGCTATAGTTGCTTTAATCGAAGATGGACGATCTCAAGCATACGTTGCTAATTTGATGAACATCAATCAGTCAAGTGTTTCTAGAGCCGTAGCCAGATATAGGGAAACAGGCATTTACAGTAGAAGACCTGTACCAGGTCGTCCAAGATGTTCTACTCGCCAAGATGACCGCTATTTACTACTACAAGCATTACGTCGAAGACATGTAACTGCGAGACAATTGCAGAACGACTTGGCTAGAGTCAGAAATACTCGTGTGAGTACTCAAACTATTCGGAATAGGTTACGACAGAGTGGATTAAGAGCTAGAGTAGCTGCAACAGCCCCTCGTCTCACTAGGAACCACCGAGTGCCTCGCTTAAGGTTTGCCAGAGAACATGTAAATTGGAACATTAATGACTGGGCCAATATACTCTTCACAGATGAGTCAAGATTTGGTCTTTACACCTCAGATAGGCGTATCTCAGTGTACAGACGAGACGGTGAACGCTATTCGCAGTGTAATATCAGACCTAGACCTAATTTCGCTGGTGGCTCTATTATGGTTTGGGGAGGCATCTGTTTAACAGGTCGTACAGAGTTAGTACCAGTAGACAGAGGTACACTGACTGCCCACAGGTATATAACGGACATTTTAGAAGAACATGTAGTACCATATGCGCCAATTATAGGAAACGAATTCATGTTAATGCATGATAATGCACGACCGCATGTTGCAATAATCGTCCAGGAATACCTTAACGATGTTGGTATTCCAGTTTTAGATTGGCCTGCGGTAAGTCCGGACATGAACCCTATCGAGCACGTGTGGGACCTCCTTCCAAGACGGATACGAACCCAAAATGTTGCCCCAGCGGACCTGCATGGACTAGCAAATGCTCTCCGTGACGAGTGGGAGAATTTGGATCAGGCTTATATACGGAGGTTAATCGAATCTCTGCCAAACCGTATGCGAGCGGTCATAAGAGCCAGAGGTGGCAATACTCAGTATTAAAAGCTACTGTTATGACATTTTTCTTTCCAAAATTATAATTTCTTGTTTTAATAAAAATCTCAAGTATGAGTTCTTGTTTTTATTTGGCCTGTATTTAATTTAAACAATCATAGAAATTATATCTTAGAGCGCATTAAAGTATATTTACAACTTTATGCTACAAACAAAGATTATGCGATACTTTTTTGATTCAAAACTAAATTATGCGATACTTTTTTGGCGGAGTGTATATGAAACTTTCACTTAATCTTCAGCGGAAAATAGAATTAATCCGAAATACAGAGACTTCTTATGCTTAGAACAAGCAAAAATGTTTTTCTTCAGCGCCTTAAAGCAATAAATTTGTCAGCGCAACACTGTTGTTTTTTCACAATTATTCAATCCGCATTCCTTTCATTTCAGAATGACCTCATTAGACGAAAGCTTAAGAAATTACCTTACTATAAGTACGTATTTATTATCTAAGGTCAATATTAAACAATATTTTATACAGGCTGTCTCACAAGGAACTGCATCGATGGATATATGAAAGAGTACACTCAAAAAAGTACATAGGGAATTATTACTATAATATTGTAGTTGAAAAAATGTAGTTATAGTTACTACAATTGTAAAAGCCAGTCCTAATCCGTTCTCGTACAGCTTACTACACTCCGCCAAAAAAGTATCGCATAAACTAAAAAAGGGCATTTATGAACCAAGATATTTGTATACGTTCACAAAAAGTTTGCCTCGTGTATGTGAACTATAAAAACACTAACAAAATAATGGAACTTAGCGTTTTTACTTTATTTTTTTCCTAAAAGAAACCAACGTGCGTGAGCTTCTCAGTAATTGCTCTGATGTTCTTCAAAGTTTGGTCGGCTGGTTTAGCAACAATAAATTAGTTTTGAACGTTGAAAAATCAGATATAGTTTTCTGCTCGGCTGTATGAGCAATTACGAATTGACATTGGTAAGTACCGTTGGATTAGTTTCAGTTTTGAACTGTGAAGTGCTGGGTATGACTTTAGATAATAAATTAAAATTAACTGTTGTCATTTTAAAATTGAAAAAATCCCAAACTGAATTTAAATAAATTGTATTAAATGTAGTCCTCGGAAAAATGAAATGCTAACCACAAGAAAACTATTCATGTTAGGTATAGGGAACCCTAATATATTTTGAAAGGGAATTAAATTCTACGTTGGATAGTATCATCAGATATAGGGTGTTCTATTTAAGATAAGAAAGTTAATTTACTGCAAAAGTCATCAAACTTAAACAAGCGTTTTTGAACACTCTGTATAACTGTGTGACTACAATTCCACTTTATTTCATTGCTTAGCCTCTTAGCTGAATGATGAATGTAGGTAGCTGAGTTTAATTTTGGATTACACAGTAAAAATCAAACTTACATTTTGTATTGCAATTTCATAAATTTTAAAATATCTCGAACACCGATGGTTTTAGGAATATATGTATTACATAAACTTGCCCTAATTTGATCGTTAGATTCCAAATATGTCATTATATATAGGGTGTTCCATTTAAAAAAAGGTAACTTTGTTATGGATCTTTCTTTTCGAATACCCGGTATAATTCAAAATAATTTTAAATTGTACATACAAAGGTCTAGCATTCAACTAAATAAAAAGGATTTCAAGAAATCATATGATTTTCCATACAGAGCCCGGCCTGTATACTAGTTCTATATTTTATGACTTATTATTATTAACTATTGTTATTTTATTGATTCACTGTGTGCATTTGATGTTCTTTATGTATTCGATTACCCAAGGTGTGGAATTGAATAATTACTACTAATTCACTTCGAATATTACCTGTAAGAAAGCGACTTTTATTTCCAACTTAAAAAAAAATCAAAAAATAAGCACTTCTATATCACTCAAACTTTAGAACGAGACTGGTTCAAAACAAGATGATAACCTACTTTGATTATCCACAAAATGTACCGCAAAACAACCGCAACCTTATCAACTACGACTCTAAACACCTAAACCGCAAAGATTCGCCGTGTTTACTTACAAATACAAATCGAAATATGCATCTTACCACAGATTATCATCGCCTAGCAATAACGGTCGCCTACTTTCATCCATGTCTATATCACTGCGTCCACCAGACACTCAAAGTCACGAAAGACACTTCTCAAAATCCGCACCGCATGTTTATTCTCAGCACATCCACGTGAACTTCAATATAATACTTTTCCCGTGTTTAAGATTGGCTATATAGGTAGGTGGTATGTCTTGAGACGTGTATATTATATTTATTTGTATACAACAACACTTGTTATATACATATATGACTTACACACTATACAAGAACGAAGTTTGTGTTCTAGAATATTTACATTTCTGATAAAACTGTGTTGATAATCGTACATATATGTCAATGTTAATTATTAAAGCGTTTAAAAGGTAATGCTGCCTTGAAGAGGTAACCTAATATATATGTATATACCTGATGTGAAATATGCATGTAGTGACAGGAGTATCAGCGGAATGAATAATGGCTTTCCGCGATAAAGTTGTAGACAATTATGCGTTTCAGGAATAAATGGAAAATGCACAAAAATATGGTATTCATACAATAATGCAAACGTAGAAATTAGAGTGTCCAGGATTAATACACTTTACAAGGAAGATACGAAAAATTGAGCTATTTTTTTTAATGCATGCTATAACTACTCAAAAATAATTAATTTAAAATAAATTTAGCTCTCTTTTACCAGTCGCTCTAAAATACTGGGTCAAAGAAAAAAAATTTATAACATTTTTATGTTTTATGTTAAAAAATTCGATGTTGCCATTTACAAAGATACCTGTTTATTAGTAACTATCGAGATATTAGGCAACACTGCAATGAAGTTATTTGTCAATTTTTCTTAGCCAAGTAATTCTTTACAATTTTGTTTTTGCTCACTATTAGTGAAAAAATAAAAATCATTAATCTGATTGAAATAGAAAAAAAAATCTATTGCAACTGTTGCTAAAATATACAATAAAAACGAATCTTCGATACGGGAAGTGTTCGATGGCAAAGTGCTACAACAAAAGGCGTTGGTTTTATATGAAGATATGCAGACCCAAGATTATACTGAAGAGGAAGGAAAATCATTCACAGCCAGTAGGGGGTGGCTGCATAGATTTAAAACTCGGTTTAATCTAAAAGATGACAGGGGAATCTGCGTCGGCTGAACATGTAGCTGCTGCCCTGTTTCCAGAAAAATTTAAACAAATTATTGCAGAAAAGAATTATCATCCTAAGCAAGTTTTTAACTGCGATGAGAGTGGTCTTATGTGGAAAAAAATGCCTCAACGGACTTATATTCATAAGACTGCAAAGAGTGCACCAGGCTTTAAAGCAATTAAGGATAGACTTACCTTGATATTTTGTACAAATGCAGCTGGTCATATGATTAAACCTGGACTT
This sequence comes from Cetonia aurata, assembly GCA_949128085.1. Classification (NCBI taxonomy): domain Eukaryota; kingdom Metazoa; phylum Arthropoda; class Insecta; order Coleoptera; family Scarabaeidae; genus Cetonia; species Cetonia aurata. The sequence goes on from OX421889.1 coordinate 3,366,769, forward strand.
GTTTACCGATCACAGAATCCACGTGCTCTTAAATACAAAGATAAAGCTTGCCTGCCTGTGCTTTGGCAATCAAATCGAAAGGCGTCGGTTACGGCTGTTCTATTTACACAATGGTTTCATCAATGCTTTATTGCGGAAGTGGAAAGATATTTGGAAAAGGAAGAATTACCATTTAAAGTGCTGCTGATACTAGACAATGCTCCTGGGCATCCTGTGTCACTAGGCACAGAAAATAAAAATGTTGAGGTGGTTTTTTTACCACCTAACACGACCTCATTGCTTCAACCCCTTGATCAAGGTGTCATTAGATGCTTTAAAGCCATATATATTCGACAGGTTTTCGAAATGCTGTATACAATGGCTAACGAATGCTCTGATATCGGGCTCATGGAATGCTGGAAGTCATTTACAATTGCTGACGCAATTCTATTTATCAAAGGAGCGATGGAGGAATTAAAGTGAGAAACGATAATAGCATGTTGGAAAAATCTGTGGAATGACATCGTTCTTAGTTCTGAAGACACACATGATATTAATTCCCATCTAACAACGATATTGAACATAGCGCAGAAAATAGATGGAGAAGGATTTAACGATATAACCAAAGAGGAACTCAGTGATTACATAAACGAAGAGGATCAAGTATTCACCAACGAGGAATTGGTAGAAATGTGTGTGAAATCTTCTCCAGAAGCGAGTGACGATGAGGATGAGGGTCAACAAGAACCGCCAGCATGGACGCTTGAAAAATTTTCAGCGATATTTCGAACTGCTCAAAAATTAAAAGAACAGATAGTAGAATATGATCCAATAATGAAACGCAGTATAAAAATTACTCGCACTATAACAGACGCCTTGAAACCTTTGGAGGATTCGTTTATTGAAATGAAAAGACAAAAAACGACAACTACCAATAACAATGCTCTTTGAAAAAGTCGACAAAATTATCGATAACGCACACCCATCAACATCGTTTGCTTCGGATCTAAGTAAACAATCGACTGCTAACTTGGACTTGGAGGAAGATGAATGAATATGTAGCTCACGATGATAAAGTTTTTCTTGTTGTGTATGTAAATTTGTACTATATGTACATATGTATCAACTTATATATTTATGAAACTTAAATTCTATTTGTGCCACAGCACAAGAATATTTTATATATATTTCTATGTCACAGAACTTATTTCTTCAAAATTCTCTTGACTTTTCATAAATATATATAGGTAGATTTTCTTGGTTTTTGACATTATTAATTTTTAAAATGTAAATGATTAAAGTTTGATTATTAAACCGAAAAAAAATTACTCACTACGAATAGTTATTTAATTATACGACTTCAAAAACCAAGAAAATCTACGTATAGAACTTATTTCGATGACAAAATCCGCGGTGGTGGATTTAGTAGTACCGAAACTGGTTTAGCACAGAAAAAAAAATCTTATTAATGTTCTTGAAAGCAGCTAAAATAAATGTAAATGTTTTTAGATATTCTCACTTATATTAATAGACTTTGGAAATATTCAGCACGATGCTGTATGTGCAAACAAACAATATAATTAGCGACAAGTTCACACAATTCACTTAATGTCGATTTCAGATCATCACAAACCGAAGAGAATCATACAAAATTCTCCATACAAGAAGAACGACAGATATAGTTTCTTTCTTTCTTACAATCAACACAAGAGATATGATATAATTTTAATTGCTGATGATCTAAGAGAGTGCTCTACACAACATCACTGTATAATCTTTAAATGGATCAGTCTCACTATATTACAATCGTATCGTTCACACAAATAAAAAGTAAACTTCGCGTTATCAAACATGAAACGTCGGTTTCACCTCACGGGATGCTGAAAATCTACTGAGGCAAAATTGGAAACATTAGCAGGCTTTATTTATTATTTTATGGTGTTGCATGTACTTATTGTATAATATAAAAAAACATGCTCGGTATGTATTATTTGAAAATTCTAATCGCGTTATCAGTGTTTTTATTCTTTATTTTGACGATGGAAGCTATCTCTAATACAAGTTGTTAACTTACTGTGAAACTACGATTTTTACATCTTATATTATATATACAGTGTGGCAACCGTTCATAGCATGATTATTATTAGTAGTTATTAGTAACTACTGGTCGACTATAACCGTATTAGGGACTCGACTATGAATAAGGCTGTTACTCTTTTAATTTCTTTTAAAACTCCTCGAACTATTTTTATTTTGTTCGATATTATACTTAAGTTATATTTGCGTAACTATATAGAGATTCCTATGCAACTTTTGCAATAAGCGGTGAGAATGATAATCAACATTGATAATTATCGAATGCAACAGATACAATGAAATTTAATACACTTAAACGATAATAAAACGATCTACAACATTAGATTATAGCGCTAATTGTAAGAAATATTTTTATATTTCATGGCTATTCTTCTGTCACACTATATATTCCCTGATTCTAGAATCCTATCTTGTTTTATAAAAGTTGTCATTCTGGAAACTAAATCTCGTCAGTTATTTGTTTTTTAATGTTATATCGAGTGCATGCTGGAATAATTGACTATTATCTGCTTATTTTTTTCTTATTTTTTTTATCAATTAGATCTAAAAAAACAAACTTCAGAATAGATAGTTATCATTTTACTGAGCGCACGACGGCACAAACAAATCATAGCCAATTGGAATATATGCACACAAATAGGAGAGAAATTCTTTTATGTAAATTTGAATATGTCTTCTTGAGATAAGAAGCTTAAGCTTTGAGTATCATTTAATAAAACATATTTTTTTACTAAGTGAGAAAAAATAAGATTCCATTCCCGGTATTTACATTGGAAATGTAGCAAACAAGTCAGGTGATTGATATACAAGCTGTGTTAGAACATATACGGGCTGTTGCAAAACGTAGCAATATACCGAAGTTATGTTAATCTTTCCAATTAATTTTCCAATGTATACTCTTTGATATATTGATCGATGCAGTTCCTCGTGAGACAGCCTGTATAGAGTACCTATCTATCTAGCTAGACCACAATAGCATTGTTTTTTAATTACCTGTTTCAAATTTGTTACAACACTTAATAAACAGACTGTATATATCATCTAATTTCGTGGCATTTCTGTATATACCAATTGTCCGCCTGCGTCCGCATTATAGCGATCCTGTAGTGTAAGCGAGATACACAGAGGTATCCGTGCATTAGAACGGTAAAGAAGTATACGGAATATTCGACTGGATTACATTAGCATATTGCTATGATGCACTCGTATTTGCCAAGAAATCCACATTTCTACGCTGTCGCCGCACAGGTGCGAGAGCCGTCGCTCGCACACGTGCCTGTCGGATGCATTTTATATTTCGTCGGGAGAACTACTCGCTCGTACTATTTAATAAAACGCGTTGTTGGTAGGTAGATAACGGTTATTTTAAAAATGGAGTACTATACGCCGGAGCAAAAACTCTTCATGATTAAACACTTTTACGGTGGTAATTCCGCGGAAGTAACTCGGGATTTATTTGCAGCTAATTTCCACGAAAGTCAAATTCCCAATGCAAGCACCATTCGTAGGACCGTTAATCGATTTGAAACTACATTTTCTTTAGTAAATAATAAAAATAAAGTTGTTCCGGATAAGAATGTAAGCGATATAGAAATTCGAGTATGTGCTTTAGTTGAAGTAAATCCCACTATGTCATCTCGACAAATTGCTCGCGAATTAGGTATCTCTAAAACAACGGTTCATAAGATTTTAGGTACTAATAAATATCGTTCATACAAATTTACAAGTTCCAAGTACTTCTTCCCGATGATTATTATCGCCGAATGGAATTTTGCGAAAGAATGATAAATAAATATCACGATAACCATTTTTTTTTAATAACGTATTGTTCACAGATGAAAAAACATTTTACCTACACGGGCATCATAACCGCGCAGTTTGTCGTTACTGGTCGCGTAAAAATCTACATTTAAATATACCAACGCGAACGCAGTATCCACAGAAGCTAAATGTATGGGCAGGTATCATTGGAAATCATATAATTGGGCCTTTTTTCATTGACGGTAATTTAAACGGAAATAGATACCTACAGTTACTTGAAAATAATATTATTCCGGCAATACGGGAGCGATTTAATATAAATGAAGTTTGGTTTCAGCAAGATGATTGCCCAGCACACAATACACGCATTGTAACAAACTTTATAAACGCAGTTTTTGAAAACAGATGGATCGGTAACTCGGGCCCTATTAAATGGCCAGCGCGGTCCCCTGATCTAGCTCCAATCGATTTCTTTTTATGGCCCTTTTTACATAATACAATATACGGATACGGTGATCAACGGCCATCAAACCTAGAGGAAGTGCGCGCGAGAAATCAGTAATACTGTCACAGCAGATATGTTAACAAATGTTCGTCGGAATTTTTATGATCGGTTGGGTTACGGTTCTTATCAAGAGGGAGGTTTATTTGAACACTTAATAAATTAATTTACTTCAAATTTTATTATTGTTTAAGAATAATATTCTCTTTTAGCTAATTGCAGGTTTATTGCAATGTTGAATACAATTCTGTTTTAAGAATTAAATATTTTATTTTCCATTATTTTATTATAGTTGGGCGTTTTTAGATTTTATACTTGTCGAACAATATTATTTTAGTTTTTATTTTAAAGTTTAGGAGTTCTGATTATTTATTTTTGATTTTTTATGTTGTTTATGAGGCTGTGATGAATTACTTCACTGACATGTTATCAGTGTTTATCTGATGCTTCAAACAACTAAAAATATTTACTTATATCGGGAACACACTACCTCTAACAGTGCTTTTTATTTTTCAGGAATAGTATTTTCTACCACATGTAATGTTATTAATCGCTTATGCTATAACATAGAACTCTAAAAGACTTTGATTTGCCTATATGCCCCAATACATTTATACGTGTAACTTATAATACGTTCGCTATCGTTTGTAAATGCCATCCGCGTGCCGCTAAGTAGGCGTGGCAATTCAAGGTGGCACGCCCATTTATAGTCGACCAGTAGTTACTAATACATGCATCGTGCTATGACCGTTTGTCACACTGTATAAGGTACGTCCGGCCTGTCAGCAATTCTTTTCAAAAACATTGAATGTAAGCAAGCATCGTATTTGCTATTACTTTAAAAGTCACAAAGATGCCAATTCTTTCTTTAAAACGTTCGTTGCCAAAAGTAAATATGGTGCTTTTCAGTTTTCCTTTATTATTATATATTTTTAAAGTATTTAAATAAAACCAATATTATTTGTATATTTTGTTTAATTTTCTTGTTTAAATCAATAACTATTGCGACAGAAAAGGTAGTCTTGATGAAAAATAATATTATTATTGTGTTCTATGTCCCATGAAATGATTCAATATCCTTTCAATTACAAAAAATTGCCAAAAAGTCAATATTTGCTCTATATTCTATTTGGTTTTTGAATAAAAGTTGAAATAGTCGCAATTTAAAAAAATAATTAAGGATGGAATTATATTACTTCACAATTTGTTGTAAAACAAGAAGGAAATGGGCTAAATTGTTGAACTTATTAATGTCTGGTCTGAAGCAACATTCCTTAAAATTAAAACAACCAACATTATTAAATTTGGACATAGAAGATAATACGGTGACGACATATATTTACATACAACTTTTAGGTTACATTTAATAGCGTCTTAAACATACCCCCAATCGCTACTAAGGATTTAGTTGGCAACTAAGCTTAGTACGCTAGTAAATACCACTATGAATGTGGATTTTCTTAGTAGGATCTTAGTAGGATGTTAGTAACTACTAAATCCGACTATGAATAAGGCTGTAAAGAACGGACATTCTTTTGCTGCACTCTATATAATTATATAAATGCTTATAAAAGTATGGAGAAAGCGAGAAAAATGATCCTTCAATTTATTTTATTGTTTTAATATAATCTTATCGTCCGTAGAAAATATTTTAAAAGAATATAATTCTGCAAAACGAAAATAAAAATAAAAACTTTTGTTATACACGCACAATTTTAGATCTCCAGTGAATAAACTACAACACAGTAACACTTAATAAATTAAGTAAATAAAGTAAATAAAGTAGTACAGCGCACAGAATTAATTTAAAACTACACTTTTATAACTTTCAAACTCTCATTCGACTCTCTCTCTGGATTATTGCTGTGCTAAACCAACCGTATCGTTTTTACGATTCATTAGATAGAAAAGAATATTCCGCAAATGAAATCAGGATGAAAAAACAATTTAAAATCGATAAATTTTCACCGGAAACAAAAAGGAAATGACCGCATTAACCCTACACACTGTATTACTACATTATTTGTACCGCTCAGTCCTCTAACGTAACCATTACAAAAATACACTTGGATTTGCACAAACGTGAATATAACAAACACCGATTAAAATACACCTTTAAAACACGGCGCGACGAGGCGGTACGTTAACGACTGGTTTGAAATTGTAACGCGAAAAGCGAAAGTAAAAGAACTTGTCTACATATTCTGCTGGACTCATTTCGTGGAGGATATATTTTGCAGGAGGCTAATTAAAAGTGTTGCATTATATGTGTGTATATTTATGCACAGATTTGATATTAAAGCAGGTTCTATTTGTAAACGAAATAGAATATATTTCCAAATGCGATTTTTAAGGAATAGATTAGATATGGAATATAAATACAACACTGATTTCCATTTAACACATCCTTAATAAAATCCTGCCAATATCCAACTGTACAACATCTAAAACATAATTTCATATTATTGAAATCTTGAACGACTCCCTTGACCTTGTCTTTGCAGTCAAGGTTTTCCCGTATGCATTCATTACATAATTGACATGGTACACAAATAATTATTTCAATTATCTTATTGAAATCCAACGCGTTCTATACAAGTTATTTAAGACCGTAATATGGGTCGCACTGTAAGAAAGAGATGAATATTAATACACTAATTCATATTGTCTTGTCTTGCAAGTAAATAAATACAGGGCGTTTCAAGTAAGAGCCACTTCAAATAACTTTTCCTTCACCTGCTGTGATTTATATAAAATTCCGATTGTCTGTCATTTGCAGTGGCGGCTCGTGACGTTTTGTTCAAGGGAGGCTACTGTAGCCTAAGTAACCCTTCTCGGTTAATAAATTATATTTTTATAGTTATTATTGTAGCATCGTAAGTGTAGAATAAAAATTGAAAAAAAAATAGATTAAAATAAAATACAAATTATTGTCTAGCAAGAACCACGTAGAGGTGAAACTGAAATCTTGCCTGGATAGGAAAATGGATGAGGTGATAGGTAAAAAGGTAATAAAAACGTAAAAATAAACTCTTGATAAACGTAATAATAAACCAAAAATAAACTCTAAAAACAATAACAATTAAATTAGAAAAGAAAATTGTAGATTCTTTTTTATATTACAAACTTCATTCAAAACTAAATTTAAGGTATGAGCATGACAATGTACAAAAAGAGCTTGAGGTGCAATTGTTTTTTTTTTTTACTTTGTAAACCATTTAAATGCCCTGCCATAACAGATGCACCATTATATGTTTGAGCGACTAATTTTTCTTTTAAATCATATTTTTCGCTGTTATTTGATAAAAAGTTAAATAAATCTTCAGCTGTTCGACCGGATGATACGTCAAAAACTCCAAAAATCTTTCAATAACTTCACCGCTCTTGACATAACGTAATATGATTGATAATTGAGACTTACAGGAAGTATCTGTGGTTTCATCTACTAGGCAGTTATTTACATTAAATTTAATATGCTTAAAATTTTAATTAACATTGGTCCTAACAAATTACAAGAAAGACTAAATTTCATTTTCCATGGACATACTTATATTGCGACCCTCATATATAACTTGTTATTCGAATTTTCATTATAATTTTTAGGACAAAGAAAGCTTTCTAATATATAATTTGATGCAAATTCACACTGAAAATAAATAAGTTTTTTTTTCCCTATAAAATACATAGAAGATCACTGTTACAGATATATCAGGGTTATATTAAAAAATTAAAATCCGTTTTCCACGTATTCCAAACAATCTCTTAATAATGGTATGTAAATGTATCATAGTATGGATTCATTAAGGGTGACATTGCGGCAACTGTTTATGCTAGAGCGTAACGAAAAAAATATACGTTGTTTTTAAACCATTTTTCATAAATATTTATTACCAACATACCAGGGTTATACAAAAAAATTAAATTTGACGTATTCCGAAAAATATCTTAGAAGCTCTAGGAAAAAAGATTATACTTTGTTTTTTCATAAAATACACGCTGTTTTCTTTTTATACAGGGTGAGCCGTGAGGAATCGACCAAACTCTAGGAGTGTATTCTAGAGGTGAAAATAATGTAAAAAAAACTCAAATGTTGTTATCAGATTTTTATTCGTTTTCGAGTAATAGCGTAATTAAAAATAAACAAACATTTTCTATGATGGCAGCGCCCCCACTATATCAACAATGAACTAGAGGTAGCGACATTAGACGCATTAGTCATACAAAACACTAAATCTACATTTTTAATTATGCTATAACTCGGAAACAAATAAAAATCGAATAACAACATTTGAGTTTTTTTACATTATTTTCACCTGTAGAATACACTCCTACAGTTTGGTCGATTCCTCACGACTCACCCTGTATATACAGTGTGTCCCGCATCTATTTTCCCAAGCATTTACTCGGAAACTAATAGAGGTAGAAAGTTGCAGTAAAATCCAGTGGAAATGAGACGACATTGTACATCAAATTTTGCCATTATAACACCCCCGTATAAATAGCATTTTACCCCGCTGCCCCACTTTATTTTTTTTAAATTGTAGCCCTAATTTTTTTCACAATTTTTCGGTAGTTGCCAGGCTTATAAATACAGTCATATCTATTTTTTTATTAATAATATTTAATGCACCTTCTTTTTTTTTCTTAACTTTTACGTATACTAACCATCCTAAAGTAACTTTGAACTTATTAAATTTCTAGAGAAATACCAACGTTGAATTTCGGTATATAAACTTCTATTTATTAAATCGTGAGGTGATAATTTTTTTCTCTATTTGTCTTAATAGATCAATGGAAAATCTTTGTGATACATTTTTTTAAATAAAAATAAAAAAAGCGAACATTTTTTGTATTGCCTTCGTGTATTTGTAACAGTTGCGACAAACTCATAGATAGGCAGCCAATATAACAACTAATAGATTATGTATATCATATTTCTTTAAAAATGGCTTTGTTTTAAGCAATTATCACAAATGTTATTGAATTGAGCAATATTCCTTGCTAATAGAAATGAAATGTTATCTAATTTCATTCATATTACATTAAAAATCATTGAATATTTATGGAATCTAATTTTTAATTTGTTCTTCCAATTTCATCGAATTTTTTAGTTCAATGTTTGCCTATAACAATGTAACACTAATAATTTCAGTTGTGTTAACCGTTATTTTTAATTTTTCATTGATAAATTTTGTTTTTACACTGATTAAATTACGAATCAAAAAAATGTTTTGTTATTTAAACAAAAATAACTATTATCCGAATTTAAGTAAAAATTGCACTCACTTTATAATTTCATAATTTCCTTCCAATGCCGTAACATCCAAGTGCGAGAGGTCATCCGATACATTGACTAGGGTTCCGTCTATCTTCTGTAGTTGCACCTTGAATTCTTCGCAATCCTTCTCAGTATTTTTCTTCCCACCTACAACAGAGATTTATGTAGTATTTATCGTTGAATTTAACTCATTTTAAATCCCCTTACCTTTACGTACGAATCTAACTGCGTTAATTTCAACAGACATCTTAACAATACATTAAAAGTTCCTTCCGTAATAAAATAAGAGTAAAAATTGATGTAGCAGGTATAAAAATACCCTTTGTTGTATGTAAATCCAAATAGATAAGGTGTATAAAAACAAATTAGAACAGGAGCATATAGATAATAACTGTATATGGCATCATTTAAATTCTATTTTTTTATTTGGCACAATTATTGCACATAATGTATACTGTTTTCTAATGATTAACTAACGACCTGAACTCGTAATCTTTATGATCACTATAATACGATACCAGTTCGAAAAAACCGCATCTTTTCCAATTTTCACACCTTACTTTTGTCCGAGTATATTTTAAAATAACTTAAATTTTGCTCACATCTGATTGAGTCGTCAAATTCAAGGACGTTATTGTCAAATAATTAGTGAATTTTAAGCTAAATGGGTGGTAGGATTGCCACTACTATTTTGCAATCGACTTTAACTTATGACATTTCAATTTATAGGTTAATGTTTTATAGAATTACATTACTTAAACCGAATTTATACGTACTACACATACAAAATGACTAAATTAATGGATTGGTTAAGTTTCTGTTTGCCTTTATTTGCCCTCTGGTATGCGTTACTAACAAAAAAAATCTTTAAAGATTTCGCCGAAGATAACCAAACATTAATCATATATTCTCCATTCATAGCAGTGTTATTATTTGGGGTGAGTTTATTTAAATTCAATGTTGAATAAGGTACAAATGAGTTATTTATTCTTAGATATATGCGGGATCAGTCGTTCTGTATAGGGTGTTTACGTTTAATGATTGCGAAGAAGCCGCTAAAGAGTTGCACAAGGTTGTACAATATGTCTTTTGATGAATATCTATGAATTGTAAGTCTTATTTTGTTTTGCAGGAGATACACGAGGCTCGAGATGATTTAAAACGATTAGGATTTGTGTTTAAAAATACTAGTAATTGATTTTAAGGTATATTCGTTGTAAAAATAAACAGTGATATAATTTATTTTTATTAAGGGTATCAGTGGCCGATAATGTGAATTCGTATAAATTTTTGATGTTACACATGCCGTATTTAGTATTTTGGCTTTGTTTACTGGAATTGAGGTTTGCGAAAAGAATTAAACATTTACTATAAACCAAATGGGTATGTGAAATAAAATTTGATAAAACAATGATCATAAGGAGGATTTAAATTCAACAAATATTCAATTAATTTATGGTTTAGATTTATTTATCGTGCGTTTGATAGCGCTTTGAATTTTGACTACTCTATTTTCTTTGTGAAAAACTAATAATATGTTTTGGACGCCTTTATTAAAAGAAATATCACCAATCAATTGAATATTATTATTTATTATAAACTTGAGACTTATTTAGTTTTCAATGTGTATCATTAAGATAAATCTTAATTTTCTTATCTCATGATTCGTCAGAATTTAAATTATGTACATATTACAGTCAAACGCCCATTCTTAGGACATTTTGTGAAGTTCTATTTCGAAGGTTGGCAATCCTTTAGTGTTTTTCAAATCCACATCAAACTTCTCGTGTAAATGATAACTTTAGTAGACTTTAATGACGTCACATCAAATTTTACTTTGCCATTAAAAGCAGTTGCAACAAATTTTGTTTACAAAGCCGGTCAAACTTCTGGTGTGCGCATGCGTATGCATTGCTACCACCATTTTGTTTCAAAATAACTTGTAAACATAAATTAAAAGAGGTTATGTCTGTAATAGTGAAAGTTTAGGGTTTTTTGGAACCGTGAAACCTCCATAGCACTCCAAAGTTACATAAACACTTCCCTGCAACCGCCTTCTTCAAAATCGTTCAAAACAATCTTAATACGATATAATATATGCTCTGAATGAGAAATTGCACTTTTTTAATATTGTTGTTAAAATAATGTTATTTTGTATATATACACTGAAATTTTGACGGTTTTCTGTAAAGTAGTTTTTGAAATATAAATTTTTTAAGATCTTTATACGTCACAGTCAGTTTACAATTTAAAAGAAGGTTTAATGAAGGGCTATATATTACAACATTCTGTATCATTCTATGACATAAAAAAAAAAGTTGTGCAATTCCTCATTATCGCTGTCAAATTGAAACTTTGGCATGTAATTTTGGTACCAAAGTTTGCGCATTTACGAAAAAACTTTGACGTTCTGTGGTGGTGTCATACAGGCTTAAAGAAAAGTAATCATATTTGATTGCACAAAGTGAAACTTTATGTGTTTGTGATACTGTTATTCGACAAAACAGTTGCAACAATACCCAATGTACAAAGCGAGCAACCGGATGTGACCACCACGTGACCTCAAATTTTAAGGTGGCTACATTGTTAAGTTGGTAGTACAAGATATGTCACATTACTGATTTGTCGTGTTTATAATTTAACTTTATGTCGTATATTTTTTTCAAACACGTTAAATGTCAGATGACAGAACGTAAACAATAAGGTAAGGTGGATTGGTACCACTGCATTTTGACAACTATACTGTATGTAAAAGTGAATGTTAGTTGTAATGATTTTTGGAAAATAACAATTAAAACGGCAATAACATCGATAAATGCGTTTTTTTAAACGAAAGTATGCATATTTTAAAAAGTTCCTACTTTTTTATTATATTATTTTTAGATAAATTTAAATATGATTAATTAATTGTATTAATGAAATAAGTAAAATAAATTTTTAAATCAATTTAACGTTTATTTTATAAAAACAATCCATTTTACGGCACGTGATTACCTACCGTATATTGTCGCTTTCTTCCGCTAGATGATTAGATAGTACATCAAATTTGAAATCTAAATCTGGATTTTTATATATGTTAGACTTGCGCTGTTCTAGAAGCCATATCTGGTGCCGATAATGGTTCAATAAATAAACAAAGCTCGAAGTGCCGAGCTAAAATTTTATTTGTGTACGTTGCAATTCTTATTTAAGACTCCACTCTTTCTTTGTATTTTATTTGTAAAGCGTAAGCTTGTATCTGAATGTAATAAATCGTGTTTATCGTAAATTTGTGTTATTTGTACTTTAATCAAGTAAATATTTAGTGAAACACTAACATATATATACATACATACAAAAATTAAAACTGTTACAAAATGATAAAAAACAATAAATACAGAATATACATCATTTGCGCCGGAGGAGTTTTCCGCATTAAACAATTGAAAGTTCGACCAAATTGTACAAAATTTTCGCTTTTATTCGCGCCTAACAATCGAGTTTCAGTAAATTCAGCAGAGAATGCAACGCATGGACGGCGTTCTTGAAGGTTCTCGGCTTCTTCTTGTACTCCAACCCCCAATCCGGTCCGATTGATGGCGCTGGCAAGTTCTTGTAGTTCCCAAACATATCCGGTGTGGTGCTCTTGTGCTGGATCTTCCCGGCCATCTTGTATTTTCTCTCGCAGAGCTGTTTGATCCTGTTGAGTTTCTGTGGGAGTTTAGGCAGAGCCTTTATATATCTGTTACGCGGGGGATGTTGCGCCAGGTGCCAGATCAGAGTGCAGAGGTACGCGAACAGCGGATAATCCTTGTCGCACCAATGGATCATGACCGTGAAGATGTCGTCCATGTATTCTGGATGCCAGCAATTGTTTATGGTGGTCGAGTGTTTACAGAAGTTGATTAAGATGCTAGTAGCGGCGGTGCACGATTGCATCTCCGGTACTGATCTGCTGGAAGTCGTTATCATTCTGTATAATTCTTCGGGAAGGCATCGGCTTAAGTCGGTGCAACTTTGTTTGAACAATCGGGTCTCGTAATCTGCGATAATGATAAAGTGATTATAAGATTTACACGGAAAATCTAAAAAAAATATGACAATATATAGAGCATATATATTGCTACGAAACTTGTAGATAAATATTTTAAATTTTCAATTAAATTTGATTAAGTAAACTGTTTTAATTTTACTAAACACCACCCAGAGTCATCTGTTATGCCCTCAATACTTCTCAAATAAACCACATCTCAAATGATAGATGGCAATGAATGGTAAATCCGCCCCCGTCTTACGGTTTTGAGTATATCCTCAAGGAAAAGGAAGATATTATTCAGTAACACTCGGGAAATGGGAGGATATCGGTCGCTCTGGCTAAATACTGGTTATACTATCAATATAGCATATAACATTTCAGTATCTTTAATGTGACTGTATATTTATTAATTAGTGATGTTCTTCTATACTTTGAATAAAGTAAAACAGTGAATATTAAATGAAGTTAGTCTATTGTTGATAGTTTTAAATAAAATAACAAAGAAATGAATCTTCTAAAGGGTAAGTAGACTCTTTTTACTATATAGATACACGATAATAAGATTTCTACAATCTTAATCCAGACTAATAACTTATACACAGTTAATCAATGCCAACTCAAAATACGTTCGTAAGAATAACCCACAGAATCATGTCCAACCTCACATATCAAAAATTACTACATTTTATATATTATAAATGAAAACAATTATAACCACGAAATCTGTTGTTCGTTATCCATCGATTATAAGTTCAAAAGATGAAAAAATCGCTTACTTCTGGTACGAAAACTGCTCTAGTATAATCCAGATAATTCCGTGTTAAAAAAAAAAATCATTCAGCTCTGAAGAAGTACCAAAATCTCACAGCTAAAACTGCGTCGAATATTGTTCTTCAAAACCCCAGGATTAGACGAAACGCCACCCCAAATCTCGAAATAACTTAGCACAAAACACGTAATACTCTCATCCTAGTAAGTAATTACAGCACTTTTTAGTGATAAATAAAATAATTTCTAGATAATATTCGAAAGGCAACTATTCCCAGGAAAAAAACCGAAAAAGAAGTTCTCTCCCATTTGTTTTCGACAAACTCAGTATTTCCTAGACGAAAGTACCCCGGCAACTACCAAAAAGAAATCATCATTATATTCCCAAGGTTTTTTTTTTGAATTTCCGAGTTCGGGATTTTCCCTTGTTAGTCAAAATAATAATAATAAACAAAAACAACTTACCTAAATCTTGCAATGCTGTTATTATTTGGTCCAAAGTCGAGTCTTCGCTCACCATGATATCCAGAGCCTTCTCCTTTTTATAGGCCAAAGTGTTTTGTGGCACCACCTTTTCTTTAGCCACCTTAACCTTTTCCCTGATGGTCTTCAATTCGGGTTTCTCAACGGATCTGGATTTGTACCCCCTCCAACTAGCTTGGATTTTCGTCGCAGCTTTTTCTTCCAATGCCCTTCTTTCCCTTTTCTCGATTAATATCGGAAGATAGTGCCGTTCGAAAGTTTTCCTAGCAAGGAAACCCCTGACAAACGCCTGAATGATAACTATGTTAGCTCTAGTTTTCCTAACGATTCTTCTAGCCCTCCACAAACGCTGTATAAGAACGACGGATTTGACCAAAGTCTGATAACGTTGCCTTTGTATCTTCCCGAGTTTGTTAGCTCTAAACCGTCTTTGCACCACATCGGCGCTCTTCCTCAGAATCAAATACTCCCTCCTGATTCTATTGGTCACTAAAATCTCTCTAAACCGCTTTTGTATAAACAACGTTGTCCTCTTCAACTCCAAAAACTCCCCACGTCGTTTCAGCATGAATTTATTTGCTAAATAGCGCTCCTCGATCGTGACAACAGCCATTTTTAGAGCTAAATATCGATCGCTGTCGCGTTTCTTCGCTTTCAACTCTCTATACCTCTTTTGCACTACCACTGCGGCGTTCCTCAGCCGCAAATATTCGATGCGATGCACCCTCATCAATAGTGTAGCTCTAAATCTGCGCTGCAAACACAAATTAGCTTCGACGATAGCTCTAAAGCGTAGCCGTTCGCTCCTCATCAGTATATTCGCTCGGAATCTATTCTGAACGATGATAGTTCGTTCTCGTAGCTCTAAATATTCCCTGCGAGAGATTCTCATCAATTTGTTAGCTCTAAATCGCCTCTGGATGATTATAGCAGCTCTCCTTAGCTCTAAAAATCTTTTACGTTGTGCTACCATCGAGGTATGCGCCCTAAATCTGCGTTGTATCAAAACGGTTGATTCTCGTAGAGATTTGTAGACTTTCAATTGTTTTCGAGCTAATAATCTAGCTTCAAATCTATTTTCCACTATCCATACAGCTCTCTTCAGTTTCAATCGTTTAATCTCCTCTTCCTTTGCTAATTTTACTAATCTAAATCGTCTTTGTATGAATATGGTAGCTCTTTTCAAGGTTAAAAATCTCTTTCTCTGAATTAGCATTAATTGATTAGCTCTAAATTTTGTTTGTATTGCGATGGTTGCCCTCCTCAATTGCTTATAGCGAAATTCGTCGAGTTTCATCTGTTTTTGAGCTCTGAATCTGCGTTGTATCGTAACCACTGCTCTTTTTAACTCTAAGAAACTCTTTTGTTGTTTGTTAGCTAGTATCTTCGCTGAATATCTCTCTTCAATCACCCTAACTGATTTTCTCATCTGCAGATATGTTTGCCTTTGTTGTTTCATCAATTTGATCGCTAAGAAATGGTCTTCGATTGTTCTGACAGATGATTTTAGCTCTAAATATCTTTTTCTCACTATTCTACCGGATAATTTAGCTCTATAATGTCGTTGTATCGTAATTGTAGCGTCTCTAAGGTTTTGATAGCGAGTTCTTTGAGTTAGCATCAGTTTATTAGCTCTATATCGCTTTTGGATGATCATAGTAGCTCCCCTTAACTCTAAAAATCTCTGGCGTTGCGTTAACATCGAGGTATGCGCCCTGAATTTGCGTTGTATCAAAACGGTTGATTCTCGTAAAGATTTGTAGGCTTTCAACTGTTTTCGAGCTAATAATATAGCTTCAAATCTAGTCTCAACTATCGAAACAGCTTTCTTCAATTCCAATCGCTTAATCTTCGCTTCCTTTGCTAATTTTAATAATCTAAATCGTCTTTGTATGAATATAGTAGCTCTTTTCAAGGTTAAAAATTCCTTTCTCTGAATTAGCATTAATTTATTAGCTCTAAATTTCATTTGTATTGAGACAGTTGCCTTCCTCAATTGCTTATAGCGATCTTCGTCGAGTTTCTTTTGTTTTTGAGCTATAAATCTGCGTTGGATCAAAACCGTTGCCTTTTTTAGCTCTAAGAACGTCTTTTGCTGTTTGACAGCCAAGATCTTTGCTTTGTATCTCTCTTCAATAATCCTGACTGAATTCCTCAACCGTAGATATGTTTCTCTTTGTTGTTTCATCAATTTCATAGCTAGTAAATGTTCTTCGATGGTTCTGACTGACGATTTTAGCTCTAAATATCTTTTTCTCACTATTCTGCCAGATAATTTAGCTCTATATAGTCGTTGTATCGTAACTGTAGCATCTCGAAGCTTTTCATAGCGAGTCCTATGAGTTCGCATCAGTTCATTAGCTCTAAATCGCCTTTGGACGATCACAGCACCTCTCTTTAGCTCTAAAAATCTCTTACGTTGTATTAACATCGAGGTATGCGCCCTGAATCTGCGTTGGATCATAACCGTTACCCTTCTTAGCTCTAGGAAATTTTCTCGCTGCTTTAGAGCTACTACTTTCGCTGTGTATCTCTCTTCTATCACCCTGACTGATTTTTTCATCTGCAGATATGTTCGCCTTTGTCGTTTCATCAATTTGGTCGCTAAGAAATGGTCTTCAATTATTCCGACAGATGATTTTAGCTCTAAATATCTTTTTCTCACTATTCTACCGGATAATTTAGCTCTATAAAGCCGTTGTATCGTAATTGTAGCGTCTCTAAGGTTTTGGTGGCGAGTTCTTTGAGTTAGCATCAGTTTATTAGCTCTAAATCGCTTTTGGATGATCACAGCAGCTCTCCTTAGCTCTAAAAATCTCTTGCGTTGCGTTAACATGGAGGTATGCGCTCTGAATTTGCGTTGTATCAAAACGGTTGATTCTCGTAGAGATTTGTAGGCTTTCAACTGTTTTCGAGCTAATAATATAGCTTCAAATCTATTTTCTATTACCCAAACGGCTTTCTTCACCTGCAGTCGTTTAATCTCCTCTTCCTTAGCTAATTTTACTAATCTAAATCGCCTTTGTATGAATATAGTAGCTCTCTTCAAGGTTAAAAATTCCTTTTTCTGTATTAGCATTAATTGATTAGCTCTAAATTTCGTTTGTATTACGACGGTTGCTTTCCTCAATCGCTCATAGCGAAATTCGTCGAGTTTCATCTGTTTTTGAGCTCTAAATCTGCGTTGTATCGTAACCGCTGCTCTTTTTAGCTCTACGAACCTCTTTTGTTGTTTGTTAGCTAGTATCTTCGCTGAATATCTCTCTTCAATCACCCTAACTGATTTTATCATCTGCAGATATGTGAGCCTTTGTCGTTTCATCAATCTCGTAGCTAAGAAATGCTCTTCGACGATTCTAACACACGATTTTAGCTCTAAATACCTTTTTCTCACTACGCTACCGGATAATTTAGCCCTATAAATCCGTTGTATCGTGATTGTAGCGTTTCTAAGGTTTTCATAGCGAGTTCTTTGTGTTAACATAAATTTATTAGCTCTAAATATCTGTTGTAGAAAGATAGTCGACGTTTTTAGGGCTAGATAATCGTTTCTTTGCTTCCGCATCAGTTTATTAGCTCTAAATTTGTGTTGGATGAAAATTGCAGTCGACTTCAACTGGGTGTACGCTTCTAGATGTTTCCTCATCGCTAATTTAGCTCTAAATTTCGCTTGTACGAAGAGGGTGGCCGATTTGAGCCTGCGATACTCCTCGAATTGAGTTTGCATCAATCGTTTTCCAGCATAAATTTCCTCGACATATCTAACCGACGCTTTCAAACTTAAGAATTGTTTTCTTCGGATATACATTCGCAAGTGGCTCTGGATCAAAATGACGGCTCTAATTTTCGATTTAACGTATCGAGTGATTAGGAGTCTTCGAGAGTAACTTTGTATTTTGATAATTCTAGTGCGTAGCGTTAAATATCTTTTCCTGTGGACCACCATTTTGAAAACGCTTTGTATTAGCGTGGCCGCCTTTTCTAGTTTCCTTCGATGTAGGATTTCCGCCACAATTGGAATAATTTGCTCCAGTCTGTGTCTTAATCTTATCCGTCTGTAACATCGTTGGAGTTTAATCGCGGCTGATTCTCTGCGTAGTCTCTCTTTGAGTAGAATCCTTCGTTTGATCGTGACATGCAGACTTCTCCAGAATTTCTGTATCGTAACTATCGCTTTAGTTATCCTGGGGGATTGGAACTTGTAGATGATTTGCCACAGGAACGATAGGGTCTTCTCTTTATGCCCGTCGACGATATCTTTGGGTTCGATCTCATGCATGATGGTGTGTCCAGATTTGTTTAAGGCTTCAAACACGATTTTTACGTTATGGATTTTTTGCAAACGCGAAATAGCTGGGACCCTCAATCGATCCGTCAGGCCTTCCACCGTCAAAATGATCTCCATAACTCTTGTTAGACGCACACCATCTCTCAAATCGACCCCCAAATTATTCACGGCATAATCGAATTCGTGAATGTAAGTCTGCTTGTGCTTTAAGATATAGTTAGCGGGTTTCAGCACCTTTGTTATATCCCCGATCGAAGATAGCAATTCGCAGGAGAATTTCAATATAATATCTCGACTTTCCTTGTACGGAGCGTTCTTGCAGAATAAACACGGATCGTGAGGGATCAATTTAGTTTCTTTAGCCTTATCCAGGAAGAATATTAAAGTCAAGAACTTCTTCAGCACTAATTTCTTTATCTCCAGCGCGTATTTCTTCGAATGCACAGTCTTGAACTTCCTCATCAGATATTGATCTTTAAAAAAATGTTCTGACAAGAACATCACCAATCCGACAACGTCAGAATTAGAATTCAACGATATCGTCGAATTATAAACCGTTTCCAAGCCGATACGCAACCACAACGGATTATAACTCAAGAACAATCGTAACACTTCGGCTTGCAGGCCCAAATCCAAATGTACGTCTCTGTCGTCTCGGATTACCAACCGTCGATTTTCGATCATCATGCAAACTTTCGAGTGGACCTCGCCGATTTGTTTCGATCTGAAGAAAACGCTCGCACTCCTCCGCAGGGAATCCAAACGAGTCTTGGTGTGGTATTTGCTGGAGACCGTTTCTCTGGTGGGTGCTTTAGAGACTTCCCTTTTTTTGCAATCCTGCCACACTTTCACTATATCCAATTGGGCGGCTTCGGTGTTGGAGTTTAGTTCGGCGGGTGGTGTTAGGAGGGCGTTCAGCCATTTCTTGAAGCCGCTCTCTTGTTCGTCCACCCATTTGGAATCGTAGTATAGTGTGCCGGACATGAAAGGATCTATCGAGTCGATTGCGGTGAGGATGAAAGGATTGTGCGTTGTAAATATCGGTGTGTCATGCTCGAATTGTCGTGTCACTTTAGTGGTGGTGGATTCCACTGGAAATTTCATTAGAAAAAAATTAAAATAACGGCGAATTGGATGTTTGATTCAAAATGAAAAAAGGATTTTAGAGCATAAACATCAATGTGACACTTGTGTTTTAAAATATTATAATAAAGTTGGATGTGTATATTGTATACAGAAGTGGGCCTAAAATTGACCCTTGCGGGACACCAGATCTTATGGGCAGATACGATGAAGTGTAATCGTCAACACGAACACACTGATAGTTCTTCCAATGAGGTAATTATGAAGCAAGGTAACAGCAGTGGGCCCCAAGCCAATAGAGGATAATATTACCGACATCAAGTCATGATTGATGGTGTCGAAGGCCTTCGAGAAGTCGAGCAAGTGAAGTATAACAAACATTAAGTAAGCGCATAAGGAGAATATATTTGCTAATTATATTTGTGTTACTCGCAGAAACAGTTAGCTCTAAATTTCATTTACACCTCAGCTGGATTAGATCAAAACGGTGGCTCTCTTTTTAGCCCTAAGAAACTATTTTTTCCTCTATAGCTCTCTTCAACCGTCCTGTTTATGTTCTTTGTTTTCACAAATGAACTTGGCTCCATAAATGCTTCTTCATCACTACTACCTAGCTGAATTTTTAGCTCTATAAACTCATTAAATCGCAATGTTGTCGCGTTGCTGAGAATTTAATGGCGAGTCTTTTGAGTGATAAGCATTTTGTTAGTTCTAAATCGTTTTTATATCAATACTAGCTCCTGTTATTTCTACAGAGGGGGATTTTTGGTATTATATAACCAATTTTTCTCTGGGTACTTCTAGCGAAATTCTTTGCGAAGCCATATCAATAATAAGTTAGCTTTAAAATAATCCTGTAACACAACGAATGCTATTTTTAGGATTTGTATAGTAATTTCTTCGTTTGAAAGTTTTTTTTAACTAAATTACAATTATAACCGTTATCAAATTTTACTTTAGCATTAGGTGATTAGCTCTAAGTTGAATCAAAACTGTCAGTGATTTAAGTTGTTTTCTCATACAAGCAAAATTTGGTAAGAATGTAGGTATAACGAAAAAAATTTGACGCTTTTTTTTTTAGTGTCCTGGTTTTAATTTTAGGGTGTGTAATTAGGAATCAAAGTTACCCCCAAAAACACATTTTTCTTGCAATATTTCAGAAACTAGAAGAGATAGAGAGATCGAGTCGTTCCTTGTTTTTGGATTTTTTTTTTAAATTGCCCCTTTTGGGAAGTTATCGTCATTTTTATGTACTCCTCATCATATTTTTTGTATTAAATTTAATCTAGCATTGTATTTAAATTAAAAATTGTTTGTTATATTACAACATAAAAAGAAAGGTTCTGCGTAGTTATATTAAAAAAGGTCTAAAATGCTAAATTCCTTCGCCTTCTCGCCAAATGTAACTTCGTTTTTTAAGTCGTATCTCCACGATCGTTCTGGTTTTGTTTATCATAATGGCGTTTGTTCTAACACTTTCACTCCAAACGCGGGTGTGCCTCAAGGCTCAACGCTGGGTCCTTTGCTCTTTAATATTTATATCAATGATTTACTTCAACTGTTAGACTGTAGAGTATTAGCATATGCCGACGATATTAAGATTTTCAGTGCAATTAATTCGGATGCTGACTGTATTCATCTTCAGAGAAATCTAACTGCTCTAAGTGAGTGGTGTACGAGCAATGGACTTCACTTGAACATTACTAAGTGTGCTATGCTCTCTTTTCCTAGGTGTGCAAATCCAGTCTCGTTTAATTACTCGGTGCGTAACGTTGAGGTTTGTATATTACTAACCTTCTGCTCTTCTGCTTCTAAATCGTTGGAATTTGTGATCCGAGTCATTTTTTAATAATTTTAACGCCATAAAATTACTTTTTTTACTCTGGTCCGTTCAAAATTGGAATATGGCTCGCTGCTGTGGTATCCTTGCTACCTCTATCAACGATTAATGTTAGAGAGAGTGCGGAGGAGGTTCCTAAAATTTTTGTCGTTCAAAGTTGACCACATTTATCCAACTTGTGGTGCCAATTATGAAGACCTTCTTCTTAAACACAGTTTCACTTCCCTATCCCAACATAGAGATGAGTTCAGTGCCAAATTCTTAATTAAATTAATGAATGGAATTGCGGATTCTCCATCCGTGTTATCTCAAGTTGGCTTAGTTGTGCCTCGATAAAATACCCGTTCGGCAGATACTTTTCTGGTTCCCCGAGCACGTACAAACGTTCTGTTAAAGGCAACCCCCCTAACCCACATGTGCAGAAATGCAAATTACAGTGACTCTCATCCCTTTCGGTTCGCTTAAGCCTTGCTTAATTATTTATATAATAATTATTTTAGACATAAATTTCCAATGTATTTCAATGTGTCTTTTCATATTATTATTTTTTATATTAACTTTTATGATGTGCTGTAATTAGATTACTAAGATCTGTTGGACATTAAATATATTATTATTATTTTTGAATCAGTTAGTTTAGGGGTTGGTATAATCTTTAATTTATTGTGAATATATTTATTATAAACAAGGCGAAATCTTTTTTATATTACCTATATAAAAAGTATTTTTCAGAATTGAAACCTACAAAATTACTGTAGGCATTGAAACAATCAGAAATCAAATTTCAATAATAAAGCGTGCAGAATGAACGGGTAAAATTTGTTTTACGTAAAATATTGAGTTAGCCTCGAAAATATCTAACAAGTGTGAATTACAACTGCATAAAATAGGATAGAAAAAATAAACAAAAATTAAGACTCACCAGTGATTTCTTCGACTGTTTCTAAAGTTTCATTCGCTTGCTTCGTCTTCATCACTAGTTCCCTTAAATTAAGTGCTTTCCCAGCTCTATAACTCCTTTTAACAGCACCAGTTCTAAAGTTCCTCTGTTCATCGTTCAAATTTGGTGATCTTCGTTTCGGCGAAACAACATTTAAACAATTTTCACTCCGTCTCTTCCTAAAATCTGTACGACTCAACTGGCTTACATCCGACATTACAGTCGATTCCTCTAGGATCTGTTCCAGCATCTTTTTAGGCCGGCTTCCCTCCGAAACATCATTATTTTCATTCTCGAATCTTATAGGCGATAGACTCCGATCAGAGAAGTTCAGATCTGCCCCAATAGCTTCTTTCGTGTACGTGCTAGAGCTGACGTTGGCCTTGACAAAAGTTCCGGTGCTTATATTCGAAAGGCGTTCTTCGATGTTGTAAGTCCCCGATGATATGTTACCCAAGTCTAAATCGGTGGATCTTATGTAAGTCCCACTGCTAAGATTCGACTGCGGGCTGCATTTTAATACATCGTAAGTGACCGTCGATGATATATTCATATTAGATGTATCTTCCTTCTTAAAAAACAGAGTTTTCTCTCCGGGCAAAGTGAAACTTGGTCCAAATTGTGTCGGTTCAAAGATCAAAGCGTTCAATTTATCTTCGATGCTAAGTACAGTTCTATGTGAATGATCAAAGTCTGTACGCCCTTCTTTTTGCATTTCTAAGCTATCATCGAAATGTTCATCACTTCCTTTGGAGTTATCACCACCAACGATATCACAAAATACATTTCTACTTGATATATTAGCGATAAACTCAATGCCGGATAACTCTAGATTTTCTTTGTTTTTAACATAGGTATTTTCGTTACATATTGTGTTTTTTCGAGGAGATTCCACTAAAATTCTTGGAATATTTGTTATATCTGGAAGAGCTGATCTCATAGCGGTCGGTTTGGGAGATTTTTGTTTTGGAGAAAACCATTTTTTTGGCGATTTTACTTTCGTGCTGACACATTTGACGGTTTTTTTTGGTTTTGGTTTCGCTTTCTATGAGATAATACAAAAAAATATATATAAAATAGATAAGAGATTAATTCTACAAGAAAGAAATAAAGAAAAACAACACACATCATTAAGTAACCAATATTAGAGCTTACAAAATGATTTTATATATCAGGAGAACATGAGTAATAGCAAGTTAATGCGAACGAAAACTGGAAACCTGGATTACAAATGCGGGAAAAGATGCACAAATATAGAGTAGATTTAAAGAAAAAAGTGAAATAAAACATAAAATCATTCTAAAGAAACAAAAATATAAGAAAAATATTGAAAACGGAGACCTATGTCGATCAAAATGAAAAACACCAAATTAATGAAGTATTAACAGAACAAAATAACGAATTTTTACAAAAATATATACCCGATCAAAACAAAATACATTGTAAAATAACTCACCTTAGGTTTCACCGCTTTAAAAATCACCGAGACATCTTTCTTAATCCGTCGACCATCTTCGAACGTTAAAGTATCTTTCCATCCTCCCTCTAGCACTGCTTCCCAATATAACTCCAAAGCAACCTTTTCCTGTGATCTTACAGTACATTCGACCCAACTTAGTGTAAAACGTCGCTCATCAGGAGGTGCTCTGGTTATGTACAACTATAAAAACAACTCGTAATCGATTAATTGCAACTAAGAATCATGATTACCTTTATATTATTAGGTGTAGGATTGTGTATGATTAAAGTTTTCGTTTGATTTGTATTAATCAAGACGTTATCAAAACAGATTTTCGGTATCGCTGTGAATGGGGCCAACGAAAGAACGGGTATTTCTTCCGGTTCAGGTAAAACTTTCTTCGTTGGTTTGGCTCTGTGTACGGGGGATACCTTAAAAACAGGTATAACGAACACTCTCCACTTAAAATGCGGAAAAATGAATTATTAAATGCAAATACCTGGAAATACATCCTCGTTTTTAAAATTAATAAATCGAATTTAAAATAATAACAGGATGATGGAAATGGAACTACTTTGTTTCGATAAAGCACTTCACACTTTCACTCAATTATATACAATTAAGAATATAGATTTAAAAACGGAACACGTTAAAATTAGTCGTTAATTTAGAATTAAAAGACGACATAAAAACAGAACTGTTTCTGCAAAAACGACCGTTCCAGATTTGAGATTTGAACTTCAAACGATCGACCAATCAAATTGGGAGACAACCAATGAGGGAGCTGGAAAGTTTGACATGTTAGAAATAATGAAGCGTTCAGCTAGAATTAGAGCGCTAGAAGGACTTTTTAGCTGTATCTAATTGTGGATTTTTAAATAATTTAATTTATATTTTGTTATAATTTTAATGTGCTCTTTATGTTGTATGGTATCGTACGTGCATAAGTGAGCAAATTTTTCAGGTAGGAAATTAAAAAATTCAAATTTGACTATAGGTACATTTTATAGAATAGTGTGGAAATAAGAGGCGTACGTAGAACTGTCATTAAGGGGATCTTTTTATTTTCGTAAAAGAATATAATAAATTCGATTTTTTAAATTATTCGTGGGCACAATGTAATTTTTTTTTCTCATTGTTATATATTCTTATGAAAGTTTAATTGTAAGAGCGAGTTTATAAATTCATCGATTATATTTATGTACTAAACAGAGATGCAGTTTAATCGATGAATTTATAGGATATCCCCACGGATATCCCCAAACTGCAATATTTTGGTTTAAATTCCAAAAGAATCGTTTGAAAAATTAAGATAACCCCAAGGTATTGTATATCAAAAGAAGCGTCTTTTCACGTGGAATCGAATGGTGGAAAGCAAACTTCGATATCGTTAACCAGAGATAAGTAATATTGCCGCCAAGCTTTTCCGACATAATTGAGGTTAAAGTCCTGAAATTAAAGTTAACACAGAGGACGTTAGTACCATAGGAATAATAGGTTCATTTTCATTGTATTGAATTGAAAGGATAAAATAAATAATACAACAGCGAATTGGTTAGATTATTAATCGAATTTTGTGGATTTTTCACTTATTTTTATTTAGGGTGACCAGAAATTTTAAAACTGTAAGAGATTCTTTTTTCAGGTTTCTTTTTTTCGTCACAAGCAAACAACAAACTGTCATATTATAATTTTAGTTAACAAATTAAAAAGGATCGTTACATTACAAAGCTGTTACAAACACATGTCATCTACTTTCTTTTCATACAGATATACAAACATATTATACATATACAAACAGAGTATACCATTTAAGAAATATTTATGGATATTCTTCAGCAAATTTTGCTTTCAGTAACAAATTCCTCAGAAGTAATTTTAATATTGTGTTTGACTTTAATTAACGCTTTGTAAATTAGTAGCTGTTAACCGACCTTTTTCTTTAGTCCAATAGTTTCTATGGAAATAACCAAATGAAACAATATTATAATTTTTTTGTTCATGGTTTCTGAAGACGCTTCTTTTTTTTTTAATTTAGAGAACATTTAAGGATTTTTTTTTTAAAAGAAGTAGAGGATAATTCCTAAAAAAAAAAAAAAGATAACACTACTATTAAAAAGAGTACGTCTGATCACCTTATTTTATTGTAACTTGAATGATTCGGAATAAGTTTTATTAACAAAGGTTTTCGACAAAAAAGAAATTTCTTAATAGGAATGACCCATACTTTCCTGTTTTTTCTTCTTCTTTTTAACAGAAGTATTCCCAACATCTGCATTATTAGGGGCTGTAAAACAATCTTTGATAGAATAGTAAAATGAATTAAATGAACAACAACTTGATGTTTTTAATCGGCCTTAAATACAGTAAAACAAACGGTTTGTCATTGTTGTAAAATTTATTTTAATGCTCGTTACTTATATATAGATTTAAAAATAGTGGCAGAGATATAAAATTAATATTATATAATATATCCTAATACTTCTACTTAACCCTAAAAACCCAAATTCAATCAAAAATGCACATCGACCGGACAAGTGCAAGCGCACTCATGCAGCACCCTACACTGCGGATTAGTGAGGAGAAAATGGGTGACGCCGTTTCGCGTAACTTTAGTGCCGGTCACGTCTAACAGATCTAATTTCAGATCGGACAGAAAATGCAAACTATGATCGGTGATTCCCGGATAACCTCGCAGCGACAATTTCCTAATGACCACCTGGGGAGCGTCGTTCAAAACACCGTTCAGAGGTACTAAATCATGTCTCGAGCGTAACCACTCGAGGTCGACGCTAAACGACGATCCGCGATTTAGTCCGCCACAATGTAATACGAAAGTTTTGAACTGCGGTTGTTCCCCGTCGTTGTCCCGTCTGCGTTTGTTCCCTCTCCTTTTTTTCTGCCTCGGCGACGTAGATCGGTCTCCTTGGGCTTTATCGTCGCCATTTTCATCGTCGATGTCCGAATTGGATTCGCAATCCGATGTGTCGGAGGAAGCGCCGCTTTTCTCCTCCTTGTCGGGCGAGAATTTCCGTTTGCTACATCCGGGCTTTCTGTCCGCATCTTCGTTTTTGACTGAACTATCGTCCAACACGTCAGACGATGAATTGTACCTAAACGGGGATAAAAAACATTTAATTGAATTATCATCGAAATGCAAGATATTGCCGAATAATTTAATAATAATAATAATAATCTTTATTGTCCAACAGAAAAACATTATATAAAGGACATATAAAGGAAAGAGTAAGTAGTTACAGTGTAATAATAATAACAACAATAATAGTACTAGATAATTCTACAAACTGAAGCTATTTCACAAAAAAAAAAAAAAAAAATAGGAGAAAGAAAGTAATTACAAATACATCGATTGCCTAAGAATGAAACCAAAATGAGAAAGAAAGGCAAATTACAATACAAGAAATTATTCTGTAAACCAAACCCAAATACAAGAAAGTAATTATAAATGCAGTGGTAATCAGGTAAAAATAGAAACAAAGAAATAAAGAGAAGTGGTAGTACTGACTGAATATATAACAAAAAAAAAATTAAACGTTTCCGGTGAACGGATCAGTAAACATCTGATCAATATTCTGGTATAAAATAAAAAAAAATATACATATGCGTTAGGGGAACCTTAAGTAAAATATTGGTGCGAGCTCTGGGAAGGGAAAACGTAGCACAAGATCTACTATTAAGGCGGGGCACACTAAAGTTGAGTTGGCTAAGTAGGGTTGGTGCATTAATGTTATTATGAATTAGATTGTAAAGAAATTTGGCGCTAGCATCATTTCTGCGTTGCGATAAAGAAAAGAAGTTATGTCTTTCAAGCAGACTAGAATAATCGGTTCCACGAATAGGATATCTACCATCATCTCTAAAGGAAAGATACTTTAAAAATCTTTTTTGAGCACGTTCAATGATAAGCTGTTGGTGCAAGTAATGTGGATGCCAAACAACGGATGCGTATTCCAATCTGGATCTAACTAGCACGAAATACAAGACTTTTAAGGCCAAAGGATTGGTAAAATCTCTGCAAGAACGGATGAGAAAACCCAGAGTTTTGGAAGCACTGGCAGAAACATTAAAAACGTGGGGAGAAAATGTTAAGTGCGCATCAAAGAGTACTCCTAAATCGTTGAATTGTGACACTCTAGGAATGAGGGAGTGAAATGCAGTATAATTATAGAGGAATGGATTGGCACATCTCGTGAAGGACAACACAGCACATTTTCCAATGTTCAAACGAATGTGATTGACCGCGCACCATTCGCCAATGACATTAACATCCCTCTGCATCATCAAACAATCAGCTGTAGAAGCAATACTGCGGTAGATCTCAAGGTCATCTGCATACGCTAGAACCCCGCAATTTAATAATTGAAACAAGTCGTTAATAAAGATGTTGAAGAGTAGGGGGCCTAAATTTGATCCTTGCGGCACGCCCGCAGTAACAGAAAAAGGAGGAGATGCAAAACCATTGTACTGAACGTAGCAAGATCTTCCGCTAAGGTACGACTGAATAAAATCCGTAAGTCTAGGAGTAAAACCAAGAGATGATAATTTCTGTATAAGTATAGAATGGTTAATCGTGTCGAAAGCTTTAGAAAAGTCAGTATAAATAACATCTACCTGTTGACGTTTATCAAGACACTCGCTAATACATTGTGTAATCTCTATTAAGTTGGTTACAGTGGATCTGCCAGCGATAAAACCATGTTGATGGATGGAAAGAAAGGCTTGACACAGGCATATAATTTCGTAAATAATAGAATTTCAAAAACTTTGCTGCAGCTGGAAAGTATAGTAACAGGCCTGTAGTTCTCTAAGCAGCCGCGATCGCCTTTCTTGTGAACAGGCGTTATTCTGCCAACCTTCCAAAGCGAATTTACATTTTAGTAATTTCCATTTCTTTTGAATTTGGTTATATTTGCAAATTAAATTTTTAAAACCGTTTGAGAATTTACTTTTATCCTCGGGAAATCTTAAAAAAACTTACGTTGGATTATCTTCCTTATCGGTACTGCCACCGTTAGATTCATCCGTGTTCCTGGAATAGATCGGAATTAGCATCCATGAATTTGAAATACAGTGAAACTTCACGTAAACGAACACTTTGCTTTTTTGGGAATGGAAAATTCGACGGTAAATACGTCAAAACGTTTAATTTTGATTTATTTAGCGGTTGCAATGCAACGCACATTCTGTATATACAGTGGTGGACATAAAAATAGGTACAATGGTTCAACAAGTTATACGGGGTAAATCACAATATATGCGACAAAATTTAAGAGCTGATTCCTAAGGTTCTTTTGATCATTAAAGTTCATAGGAGTATCTGTTCAAAACGGTTTGGTTTAAAAGTTATTGAATGTTTAATAATAAATTATGAACTATGACTAACACGGTATTGTGAATTGTGTTGAGAGGGAATTGTTTGTCATTTCAATATTTGACAGTAGTTGTCAGAGTGTTCATTCACTTTATTGTCAGTTCCTGTTTTCTAAAATGAAGTACACGAATGCCGAGATGGGTGATATGCATTTTGTTTACGGTCTTGCCAATGGAAATTCGCGGAACACCAAGATTATAGCAGGAATGCAGAAAATTAAAGACATAGTACCAGAATATCTGAAGAAGTCTGTGTATCACAGCACATTTACGTCCCATATTAGCTATCTACATATGGAGCCATACGACTAAACAAAATTTAAATAAACTACAAAGACAGCAGAACAAGATACTAAAGACACTGTATAACATGGACAAATGGACACCATCAAAGGACGTTTACGAGAAGACGCAAGAACTAAATTTACAACAATTAATAACATTCAGAAATCTCCTTACAGTACACAAAATCGATAACAAATTAATGAAAACTGATTGCAAATTCATACCTAATACAGAAATACACACACACAAAACACGAAGACATTCACACCTAAGAACAGAAAAAAACACAAGTTACAAATATGAAAAATTTCCAACACCTGATGCGATCAAAACATACAATAAACTACCAAAACACACAAAGACACTAAAACACGTTAAATTTAAAAGCAAGATAAGGATGGAGGTATACCGGCAGTACAACATGTAGGAAGGACCAAACGACTAAATCAACGACGCCTTCGATACCGTTAGTTCGAGAAGAGTGCACCATCTCGTATGCTCGGATGAAGAATGAAGGCGGAAAAACAGTGCATGGCAACGCTTGCTATACATGTTGCAATTTTTTTTGTGTATATACATACATTTTGTAAACTGCATAGTTTGTGTTTGTTTAAATAAATAATTGTTCAAATGAAAATATGCACAATCGAAAGTTTGTCCGTCTTAAAGAAGCATCAGTGTGAATAAATTACGAAAAAGTTATTATACCCGTATAAATCCCAGAGCATCAATTCCGGGTCTGAAATATCGATCGTTTTGCGTTCCAAACTCAACTCCTGGTTACTCTCCGTCTTCAAAATACCGAAATCGCTAAAATCCAGCGCCGTATGTTCGAATACCGCCATCTGGTAGTCGCTAATGAGATTCGTCTTCCCGTTGATAGAAATCGGATACGAACTTTTATGCGATAAACCGCAAACGAACTTCCTACCCTTTCCGGAACTTTCCTCCGCCTCTATTATCCGCTTCAACTTGGAAATCTCTTCGCCCTCGTCGCCCGCGTGCGACGTTTGCGTGTTACGCATCGCGGTTTTCCCGACGCCGAATATATAACCGCAAGTGCATTCTGCGTGCGGTGGCCGGTAGAGGACGCTGCCCACCTTGCGCACCGCGTCCAAGTCGGGTCTCAGCGAGTTGTAGCTGGCCGTGCCCTGATCGGTCACCGTTTGCATGTTGCGTCTGACAAGGCGGTAACACTTGAATAGTTCCGCTATGCGAGAAGGGCTGAAGTCGGGGATGTCGTCGTAGTGGGAGAAGTAGGCGTGGCGTTTGACGGCGCCGCCTCGGGCTATGGCTAGGCGACGTTTCGCGCGGTCCAAGGCGTAGGTGGTGGTGTAGTCTTGGAAGTAGAGTTCTTGGAGCGTGCGGTGTTTGTAGAAGGTTTTTAGTATTTGATCTCCGAGGCCTAGGGCGTAAAAAAAATTACCTTTTTAAGGTATCCATTAATGCCGTTTATTATAATAGTAATAATGAGTGTATCCCAATAAAATAAATGGTAAGACTCCCGACTATAGCCCGCCGATTTGGCGTTATTTATGCGTATTAAGGGTTCAAAAAATCGAAAATTTTTTTTTTGCATTTTCTTATAGTTTAACGTCTTGAAAACGAAATCCCAAAGGGATTTAGCCAGATTCGAAAAATTGGAAAAGTTATAGGCTTTGAAGCGGAGCGGCGCGTAGGTAGAAATCATGTACCTTTGATTAGTACGCGAAACTTTAAACGCGTTTTTCTCAAAATGACATTTTTTGAAATGGCTGCCACGATATCTCAAGAACCAATCGACCAATTTACTTGAAATTTTGCAGATATATTCAGTAGACGTGTCATTCTCGCCCGAACTAGAATCAAGTCGATAGTCACAAAATTCGCAATGTACGACTTAAAAATTAAGCAAAATTGCTTGCTTGGAGGAAAATCGAAACTTTTTTTGAAAAGCCGTCATTCATTTTGTTATTTTTCAATTTTTTTCATTTATTCTAGTTCGGGCTATAGCCACATTTACACTGATTAAGAATCTTCTTTAATTTTTTATTTCAGACAACCTGGACAGCTGATTCTATGGCAGCCATTCAAGGACATTTTTTTATAGACGCTTCCATACAACTGCTGTAACGTCTAATAAATCGATATTTTTACCTAAAAAAAAAAAACTTGGTATTCCTCAAATATAGCTAAACAAATTTGCAAAGTTTCAAATTGATATGCAGATTAGTTTTTTCCAAAAAATTCCCCAAAATCGTCTTATTTTTAGGCCGTCACACTAGGAAGACCCCTTAACGGATCAGAACGTATCAGAAAGTAACTTGGCTAACCCACCCCCTAATTTATGCAACCATTTCTACATCTCCGTCAAAATCGCGTCGAATATGACCTGGAAATAGCACTTTTCAAACATTGTTTTTAGTATTTTTTTTTTTCATTTAATTAAACAATTTATGCCCACTTTGAAATCAGGGAGAGATGCTCTATCCGTTAATACGCATAATAACGCCTAATCGGCGGCCTATAGTTGGGAGTCTAGCCAGAAAAAATATAACAATATATAAGCGAACAATAAAGTACCTTAAACTTGAGTAAAAATTGCTTACCTGTAAACCGTACATCCAAAATTCGTAGATTCGTAAACCCGTAAGACCCAGCCAGACTTATATAGGCGATATCGCTATCTGACAATTTCTTACATCTATACAGCGATAGAATCTCCAATTTCGGGTATTTACTAATCGGTACCAGCATTTGAGTGTCCACCCAGGCACATTCGTCTAAAATCAACACCTGAGAAGCACACAAAAGACCATCATTCCGCTGCTTTACATACAGGCCGTTTCAAATCGACTCACAATATCTTAGAAACATCGGTTTTTGACATCAATTACCTTTAGATTCTGCATGTGTGTGTCACTAAATTTAAAGAATTTCTCGCAATTCTTAACAAAAGTCTTTCGTAAACTTAATTCGACCAGTCCTTTGGGATAATCAGACAATTTCGGTTGAAGAACGATTGGTTTATAGTTTGATGAGCGACGTTCCCTCAAACTTATTTGTTTCTTAGGTTTTCCCTAAATCAAATGGAAAGAAAAGAAAGAAAAACAATTGTTGAAAAATATGTAAAATGCATTTTGAAATAAAAGAGCATTTTGTGCCTGTTTAATATAATAAATTAATAAAATAAATTTAACGATAACCTACAACAGTCGTATTTACAATTGGATTAATTGAATTATTGACTAAGCGATTCCGCATTAAAATATATATAATAAAATTAAGTTATAAAAATATGCGGGATTAAAAGAATTATATTTTAGAATTTATATTTAATTGGTAAATTTCCCGCCAAATAAAACAACTATAATCGTTAGAAACGTCAAAAATGGTGAAAAACAAACATAACCTAGAAATAGTACTTTTTTATTATTTTCTATTCATTTCGAAAAAGAATCATTAGAGATAATTTATATTTTTTAACAGAGCCTGGAAATAAATCTACGAAGTTCATTTCAATTTAGTGCTTTCTTTATGTAAATTTGCGGTTACTTTTAAGTCATTTTTATACTTCTACAGCATCACTACCAATCTACCAATCGTCGCAAACGTCAAAAATTCCGTACATAAACATAACCTACAAATAGTACATTTTAAACAGGTTCTGTTCTATTTTGTACTAGTTTTTGAAAAAAAAAATAAGGGGGAATTTCAACTTAGCAAAACACAAGCTTTCCGTTATAAATCACCAAATTTTTAAAAACTACAGCGGAAATAATACAAAAACAAATCATTACAATACTTACCGGTTCTTTGCATATCAGTTGATTCTCTAACGCTAATACTGTTAAATTTAGATAACTGCATTCCTTAAATGTATCTGCCGGCAGGCCTTTTTTATCTCTACCTTCGCCACATATCAGTAAGTGTTCGGTGTGTTCGTTTGCTTTGCCCAAGCAATATTTCACTTTATCTAGAGTATTTGATGTGGCCGCTCTTGCATCGATCCGATACCATAAATTCTTTTCTTTAGCCAGGGATTCGAGACGTTTGCACATGCTGTGAAATCCAGCAATGAGAACCGATGTTGTTAGTGTTAATTTAAAACGTGCTTACGAACTTAGGTTGTATAGATCACTAGAGGATAAGTATTTAAAGATGTGCAGCAGGGAATAATCCGATAGATCCATTAGGTTGCATGTTTTATCTTCTCCCATGATGGTTATGTTTTTATCCGATATTTTATTTAAATTCCTCTTAATTATATCGTAAAATAACAATAATATTCGGTAAATTGCGAGAAATAAAGAAAATATCTCTATAAGGTTATGTTTGAGGAACATAGCACGGGTCCGTTGGCGATGGACGAAAACATGATGTTATCCAAAACAACGCCAGCTTTAGGCAAATAGGTTATAGAAATATATATAAAATATTATTGTGTTTACAAACATGCAGTAGCAAGTAAACCATTGCTATTCGCATGCAATGAAAATACACTAGAAACAAACGAATAGAGCTACAAAACTGTTGAAAACTGTACACATACAACCCCTTAGCACCCTTTTAGAATCATGGCCACCAACCATTGATATAAGAAAGTTTCAACTTCAGTTTATTGAATTAATGTCGGCAATTTATATTTTTATACAACTTGCGTGAAAATTGGTGTTCACATCATGCAATTGCATAATGTCCGTGTAAATCGAGGAGAAAATTCTATGCATTAGACCATGTTTTAAAAAAAAAAAGTTGCCTGCCAAATTTTAGTAACTTTAGTGTTGACAACTGTTACAAGTTACAAAGACAATAAAAATTGCATGTACTGTAAATACCATGTAAATACTAGTTTATATAATTTTTGAAAAATGCATCCTGTTAAAGTTGCATTGCAAGAAATTACATTGGGGTGTATCCCATTTTAAATATGATTCCTCGGTAAGAATTTTAAGAAAATTTCCGATTGTTTTTAATAGTTCTATCTATTGCTTTCCTTGTCATGATACTTTTTCCGGTTTTTCTAATAGTTTCGCAAGCTTAGTTGTGTGGTCTTCTAAACGTGAGTGATGAACTTTGTTGTTGAAATGAATTCGTTGAATTTGTTTAAAATATTCTTTAGGTTGTCAGTAAACACTTTATTTCCTTTAAAACCGAGCAAGTATATCAAACAATTACTTTTTTATTATTTAGTGTATTCTAACTTATTTATATTATCTATTTTCAGAGTTTATTTTTATTCTAAATTAGGTATGTCTGTGGTGCGGTTTCTGCTGATTAAACATAATGCTCAATATTCACATCTAATATTAACTTTAAAAATGAGGAAATTATTTTTAATCTTCCCTTGTAATTATTCTAATAGAAAAATGATAAGCAAGAAATACGTTTACGACCATTAGTGAAAAATTTTGCAAAATCAACAGATCTAATTTTAAAATTCCACGATTTATTTCGTAAACAGTCTATAATTGTAGTTCTATGTTTGGCCGTGTACCCCCTGCAAGGGCGCTGTTGTAAACAATCGTGACGTAAGATATGTATTCCTAACGAAATATAATTTGTTAGTGTGTCATTGCGTCTTTTACTTTTGTAATAGAGTTTTAGGAAATGCTATTATTGTATTACTTTTTGTCAGAATCTAATACATTCTACGTTTAGCTTTTTTCTTTAGTTAGTTGCATTGGAAATGATAAAACAAATATCCATTACACAAAATTCTAATCAATTCAAATCGGCCGGAAACTTACCATTCGCCGGCAAAAAGACCACTATTGGTTGGCAAAACTATATTGGAATTACTGATATTTCTGCCATTAATTATACAAAACATTCGATGACAGATGTCAGAATTCTCGTTACACAGTTTCTTAATTAATTCATATTCATTCCAATTCTATTCTCGGAAGATTTTACAGGTGATAAATAGTTAATAACTTCACACACAACCTCTGTAATATGAGCTGGCGTCTCCATTATCCTTATTATTGATGAATATGTATCAAAACTACCAAGAAAATTAAAACGTCAAAACACTAAGGTATTTTAACCCTGATTTCCAATTCAAAATTCATACGTAATAAGTATTGCCAACCTGTACTGTTAACTCCCTAGCGTTATTTCTTTTATTATTTACAACAAAATTAGGATTTGTCGGCTCAAAAAATAGTGTGTAACACACGGTCAGAAACTTTTTTGCGAGTATTCGCACTTGTGGGACCTCGGCCCCACAAACCGTACTCACACTCGCAAAACTATAGTTGCTGGCCTAGTGATACAAATAACTATTAATTGCAAATGTCAAAATTTTCACAAAATTGCGAATAACTCAAAAACTATTAGGTTTACGGATGGGAACACAAATGATCCGAGAAATACAATAGTAGCATACAAATTGCATCATCTCATTTAAAATAAGAAAATTGATGCCAACACCCTGTATATTAGATGGGCTATAAAATTGAAAAAATATTTGCTTCAAATAGATCATAGTCGACCCTGACCACTCTGCAAGTTTTGATTAAAATTAACGCAATAAATAAAAGAATAAATAGTATAAAAACGAAAGATACATAGATAAAATGAAGCAACTAAATATTATTAAATAATTAATTGTTAAAAAAGCGATTTGGAAATGTTGAGACAAATAAATAACGAAACTTAGCCCGTTAAATAAAAATCATAAAGGAAATCCTAAAAAAAAAAAACAACTTACAACAAAATAAAACATAAATTTAGTTTTCATAAGATTGCTTTTTTGCTTGATCGATCAATTTATTTCATAAACTGTACAATTTCTCACGTATAAAGATAAATACAAAATTTAAGATGAATATAAAACAAAGTAAAAAATATAATGCTGAACTTTCACATACTTCATATACATAACAAGAAAATAAGACACAAAAAACGAAGATCCATCGAAAAATCTAAATGCACTATACATATTTATATTTGTACATGGCCAGTCCTATTAAACCCACCGCAACGCTGGCTCCGAACATAGTTATTGCCTGTATCTGAAATATTAAATAGAACTTTCGTGCAACATCGAAAAACAAGAAAAATTCTTACTGCAGTGCCGAATCCTTGCCCCTTTTTCTGATTAGCGTTGTCCTTCATATTGAACATCCTTTGAGCCAGTTCCTTCTCGGACGCGCGCTGCTTTTTAATGAGCGAACTCAATGAGGTTATTTCCTTCTGGATTTCGTTATCGTCGGGGGAAACTTCATTCGCTTTTTGTAGGATTTTCAAAGCTGTATTGTATTCGCTTTTCGCTTTGTACACCTAAATAACAATGTATAGGTGTTTACACAACATCGTTTTAAAAAATTAAATTGTTCTATGTGCGACTTTAGAATTTCTAATCTGCAGAAGAGGCCTTAAACTTGAATTTTTGTAATTGGAAATTTATCTGTGATTAAAATAGACGTTGTTTTTTTTTTTGTTGAGAATCGTTTAGCATGTCTACCAACATAAAATTTATTTTGACACAAGTGATCACTAGTATGGCGGTAAATTTAAAAAGTATGCTCCGAAATCCGTAAAAAGTGAGGTTAAATGATATGATATCAAAAAAACGTTATAATTATAGTTGTGTTCTCGTGGACTTCTATTATAAAAAAAAAAAACGTTATTTGAAATAGTTCGTCAGAATTTTATTTTGAACCAATGTGCATTTATTTTGGTAAATATATTAGAAAAAAATCTGAAAAATGCATCTTTTAAATAAATAATAGCTCAATTGAAGTAAAGTTTCTGAATTTCCATAACACCTTAACATTCAATTTATATTTAAAAACTCTATAATACTGCCGTATAAAAAGAGACAACCAGAAAACATCAAATAATCTGATTAAGAATACGCAAGACAATATGTGTACATGTGATAACTACAAGGAGGACTTACTTGCAATATCTGATAGTAAATTGCAACTAAAACTCACTTTTCTATTGTTTTTACCAATGTACCTATTTTTTTGACCACTTCCAGGTATTTGAATGTTTTGTTATCGGGGAATAACCGGCATTGTTTTCCAGCGATATTTACATTACCTTTAGTATACACCACGGGTATGAAATGGTAATTACACTGGTCAACAGTGAAATTGCTTCTTAGGTGAAAGTACCCAATCCTGAATGAATTCAACGTGCTGAACACGAATATCACATTGAAAAAAGTTGATTGGCTCACGTTCCAGAGATATTGACGTTTTGTCCATTGTATAGATGCTATTGCATAATGTAATGCAATTTAGTGAGAAATTACGAAATTTTGCGTCATATTGCATCACCCCTTCATGCAAAGAAGTTAATGTTGGACAATCAGTAGAGATGCTCCACAAGTCCACTACAAACGGCGGGCCAAAAGAAGTCGAAAGCCAGAAGCAGACTAATGTTTTCTTACCATGTATTATAATATTGACATAAGTACACTTTTTCTGAAATATGCGTACATATTACAGAAAACCCGTAGCCAATTCAGCTTTTTCTTAGTCATTTTCGTGTTCAGCACATTGAATTCATTAAGAAATGACTATTTTCAGCTTGGAAGCATGAACTTTTCGAAAATTTGTTGCCCAGTGTTATTAGCAGACGTATCACACTAATGACATTAAGGAAAATCGAAACATATCTACTTTTTAAAATCTCGCGCTATATTTCGTAATTCTATGTTTAGCCGTTTTCTCTGGAGGGCGCTGTGATAATGCAATCGTGACGTCACATGTTTCCAACGAAATGTACAGGATTTGCGGTTTATTGTTGTTCTGTGGCGCCACCAGTCTTAAAAGGTTCGAAACTTTGCTCTTGCTTTGTGAAATCGCAGATGTAAAAACTAACTTTAATTTTGAATTTTTGGCAAATATCATTTTGCCGAAGGTTGTTCGTTTGACAACCGAGACGTAGCTTCTAATTCAATAAACATTTTAAGCTCAAATTGCCGTTTTTCATTCAAGGCGAGTGTCAATTTTTTAAATTTGTGGTCACTTGGCAGGTGTCAAAATAAAATTGTGGAATTGCTGGATATGTTGGAGCTATTTTAAAAGGGGAAAAAATATGCTATTTCTATAATACTGTAACATTCAATTTATATTTAAAAAGTGGGTGATATTGCTGTATAAAAAGAGACAACAAGAAAATATCAAATAATCTGATTATGAATAAGCAAACACAAATGCGAAACCCATGGCAAGATACAAGGAAAAAAGAGTATAAATCTCTTAGAAACTCAGAAAAAAAAACTTATCCACATAGAAAAAAAGACATATCTGTTAATAATTACCTAAATCAACATACTTGTATTAAACAATTTCTTTTAGTTCAGTTTTTAAGCAACACAGGAAGATTTTAATTCTTTGTTTATACATTTAAAATCACTTTAGGTATGGAAGCAAAAAAGATATTAAAATCATCTGGAGTTATTCCTACAGGTTTTCTATTATCAGATTTACATTTCAAATTTTCATTAATAATTTTCCATAAAGTTTTCCAGTTTAATTTCTGTTTTCTTTTATTTTTTTTTAACTTACAATTGGTAATAATCTTTAATCCTTTTTATAATCACCTGTATCCTCTAACTAAATCATAAATCATTATAATTTTATGCACTTACCCGAGCTTTCCTATACAGAGCTTTCACATTATGAGGTTGACATCGTAAAACGGTTTCCAGTGAGTGCAAAGCGGCATCATTTAATCCTTCACAGAAATAAAACATATTGTTAAAAAATTCGAATCCGTTTAATTTATGAAACCCACAAACCTAATTTTATTTGCGCTGCTGCCATATTATTACAAACGCTCAAACGATCTTCGAGTAATTTCTGAAGCTCCCTGTCGGAGACATCTTGTTCATCTTCCGTATCGCCGGCTTTAATTCCACCTTCCAATTCGTCTAAATAATCTAGAGCACGACGATAGCATTGTATTGCCAATGTATTTTCGCCTCTACCGTACCACCAATTTCCACGTTCACGTTTTTTGTTACTAAGATATAATAAAGGGATCAGAGCGATTCAAATTACAATTTTGTCTAGTTAAATATTTATAGAAGATATACACTCATGTAAAAGAATATCCTTTGGTTTTTACTTAGCTAATTCATTAAATTAATCGTCTAAATCTTTCACTTTAGAACATGTAGTAAAACAAAAAAATAAAAAAAAAAAAAAAAAAAATTGTAAATTTTACAAATCAACATCTTTAAAAATTCACAAAAATTGATAATTAAACGTAAGAATAGTAATTTATTGTTTTATAATAAAAATAAACTCACCCCATGGTTTTTCTTTGGCTCACGCTAAGATTCTCAGCTTCATCTTCGTCTCTCACCGACACTAACTCAACAGTACAAAAGACTTTTGCATCGCCCGGTATTAGCGGA
Source organism: Cetonia aurata (assembly GCA_949128085.1). Lineage (NCBI taxonomy): Eukaryota > Metazoa > Arthropoda > Insecta > Coleoptera > Scarabaeidae > Cetonia > Cetonia aurata. The sequence continues at coordinate 3,407,301 of OX421889.1, forward strand.
GGCAATCCCCTGTTTCCATATGCGAGTCTCGGTTCGATTTTTAATTCGCATATCTCGCCAACGTTCATCAATCCAATCGCTAAATCTAAGCCATGTACAACCTAGGCGATACACATTCGAACTACATTAAGCAAAATCTATTATCTGTTTAACTTACATCGCAATCTCCCAGTTGCATCTCGAAATTTTCACATTTCTCAGCTAAAATACCGCTTTCGAGTTTAGATTCGTAATTTATCGTGCAAAATTGAAGCCGTTGCGGTCTACTATCAGGTTTTCCCTTTTGCAATACTTTTTTCAAGATACTACGGCTGCCTAAGATATCCTCCCATTCTTCTTCGGTTTTTTCGGAGGCAATCGCATTGTTATCGGTCGTTTTTTCGCTTTCTTGAGTAGTTTTATTTTCGATATTTTCTTCCACCATGTTTACGTATAGCTTTATTACACGATCGAGAATGAGAAGAAATTTACGATGCTGTAATCGTTGTGATCAATTAAAATGGACAGGTTTTTTAAGATTAACCGCATAAATAGCATTTTACTTACTTAGAAAAAAACATAAATGACAGATATGCACATGTTGAGATGAACGAACCGACTGGCTGCCTGCACTGTCACTGCGCGGTGTCATGAATGTTATCAATTTACATTCATCTTATCATATTTTGAATAAACAGGTTGGTATAAATAGAGAGCAGCTATTGTTTGTTGTTATAATAGAAAAAAGAAATCCCTCTGTGGCTTCAGTTAATGTTATTTATTTCATTTTGCATGGAACATTCCTACCGCATCTATTAACCTACTAAACGTATTTCAAATATCCCGCAATTATTTTTAATAACTTCAACCTTGAAACAGAAAATTACCTGCAATATAAAAAGTAATAGTTTCCTTAAAATTTTTTAATCGGCTCAAAATCTAACAGAGGAAAGTTTTGGCAGATGCATACGTTTCGTTAAAACAAACTTAATCGCAGGTCTAATGCCTTTGAAGTCTAAAACTCGCGAATTTTATATTATGAAGGCTAGTCTAGATCTGTTCAAGATATACGTAAGTGATGTATAGATGTAAAATCTATGGATTCTATAATGATTAAAGTATACTTATGTATGCTTTTAAGGTAGGTATTTAAAAAAAATTAAAATTTCATCATCTGTTTCTGTTTAATTTAGACTGGTATACACACATATTTAGTACCTGTCCACGAAAATGATCACAGGTATTTTGGTGTTTTTTTTTTTTTATTAAATTTGTACTATAATAACGAAATTTAAAATTAATTATGAATTATTTTTGGAAGCTGTAATTGCCGCTGCATGTTATAAGATTTATGATGTACGGATATTTATTTCCAGAGAGCACAAGACCCGTTAATATTTGAATAATATATTGAACGTTATAAATTGCTATATACAATGTGGTGTCTACGGCAACAGTACAGAATTATACAGTAATGCAACATAACAAAAATAAAATATATTATTGTAGAACGTCGTCTATTATAGTAGCATAATACTGCATATTAATGATTTAATTGATGCTTTATTAATAACTTTCCGTAAATGCTCTCTTTTTTTTGCTCTTTTGATTTTCAGTAGAAGGCTGTCATCCAATAGATACAACGATTTAATGTAATCAATAATTCATCTATTATATACAAATTTTAAGAGATTTGATTTCACCTTCTGAAGTTTTGAAGAAACTTCCTTGCTAATTGAAATTTCAAATTTAATTGGTCAAAACAAGCTAAACAGCATCGACCAAGAATGATACCGATTCCTATTTAAATCATACAGCCAATGTTACATTCTAAGCATTATTTAAAGTTAAAAAAAATCATCTATGGTGTTACCATTAGTAACTTAAATTTTATATATACGTATACAACAAAAACGCAATAAACCAACATTTATTACTAATTTAATTTTGTTTATTTATTAAAATAAAAAAAATATAAGTTACAATTTTTTTCTAAATCATACAAAAAGGACTTACATAACCTATAATACAACTTTATTAACAATATTTTCATAATAATACTGCACCCTCTTAATAATATAATCCAGTCTTTTTTTATACATTATTATTTACTAACTACAACACTACAAAACTTATTTGTTTCACCGAATTTTCTTTTATTTTTTTCTTCAGAGAGGCAAGATAACAGCTACTTTTTTGGTTCGAATCTTGACATTTTTCGTCATGTCTGCTTCGTTTTGCGTTGAATTGGAGCCGTACCCAAAGTTGCTCTCATCCTACTGGACACTTTGCTGGTTTTATCAGTCGTGTGATAGGTCCTGAATTGGGTTCCCTTGTAGCTGGAACAGTTGGAGTCGGCTATGCTTCTGCCATCACCTTCATCGCGTTTCGACATCTCAGAAAACGGTGATAATCTTTTTGGTTCCACTTCCTCCTTTTGATGGATTTCGTTCCTGAAAAAAAAGCGATCAATAGACACTTCCTGATCGACCTTCCGAAGATATATTCTCACCTCAATACTTTCTTGTTCTTTACCTCCCTTTCTAGGATATCAGCGGTGGTCAGATCAGAGCTTTGTATCTGCTGCAACGCGCTGGCATTCTCCGACAACCAGGGTTTCTTATTCTTACAACCACACACTTCGGATTTGCACCTTAGACACTGGGTACTTTTACCCAATTCCGGACCGGATTCCACGTCTTCTAATATCACCAGATTGATCTTATCCAGAACTGAATTGTCAGTTTGTGGTGCTGCAGTCGAATTTTGATTCAGCAGCAGCTTAGATAAAGACGGAGCTAAACCCAATCCGATATTTCTCTCATGGTAGACTTCTGATATGGTAGGAGTTAGTTCGCGGTTGATGTGGCGTAACTGCGTCGCTAAAATTGTATCGTGCAAACTATTTTGATTCTTATTATCTGGTTTCGATATATCCTGGTGGGTCGCCTCCTCTTTGTCTTTGCTCTTGACTGGTGCAATATCCAAAGTGTCGTTTGGAGAAAAATACAATAGTCTTTCATTGGTAGAAATGTTCTCCTCTGTTGGTAAGGGAATCATTTTCCGGGCGTTTTGACTAGACAAAACGGTTTGCTGAGGTGTCACTTCAGTTCTAACGCTCAACCTATCCAGTGTGGACATTGGATTCCTTGATTTCTTATAAGCGATCTTGTTCCTCTGATGAGTAGTTGCTGTGAATAATTTGGCTTCCATCTTTTCCAATTCGCTATCAGAGCTGTTCTCGAAGGACGCTGGCAAATTATTATAGAGAGGCACCAACGGCAGATCCACCAAAGGCTTATTCCTTGGAGGCGGCACCGGAGGTGCCTGATTCTGAGCTTGCCTCCTCAATACCGTAGCGTGCCCGCTATCCCAATCCGTCGCAGAACTAGCTGAACTTGAACTATCCGGTCGTACGCTATCTCCCTTATTTTCGTTCTGAGAATACAGGTTTCTAATCCTAGTCTGGTGCGCCAAAGACATCGCTATGGACTCGTTCTCCGGTTGCAACACCACCGGTGGACTTGGTGTGAACGCCGCGTCGGATTCCCCACCACCAGGCCTGGCTAAAGTATTGGATTTTCTAGTTTTAGTATCGATCTGTAGTTTGACATCAGCAGGATTGGCTGTCCTGCCATCTGGTTCACCTCTACGCCTTACGTAACTGGTAAAAGCACCCCCCAGACGTTTCGACGGCAAAACCGTACGAGTAAATGGCGGAGGAATGGGTCTTATGGGCGGAGCTTGCGCTGAAGTGGCTGGTTTCTGCTGACACATCGTCAATTCATTGTCAGAATGGGAGAAGTCATTTTCAACTGATGCTAGGGATTCTAGACTGCTGGAGGAGTCTATCGTTAAGCTTTTAGGTGCTTCTTGCGTATCTATAAAAGAATATATATATAAATACATATGCAATAATGGAAAAATCCCCACCACAAAGCTGACTTACCAAACAATGCTAGCAAGGCTTGAAGCGTGAACTGCACATTCCTCCTGTTAGCTTGCTTGCCTGTACGCAAAGTCACTTTATCCTGTCCTACATCAGATAAATCAAATCCTAGAGACGCTAGAAGCTCGTGACAACCTGGCGTCCTCCACAATCTAATCAAAAAAAATCAAAGGAATACTGATCTGATACTAGATTTATTTCAATCGAGATCTTTTACCTGACGTTCAGTTCGATTTCTATGCTATCCGATTCGGAATTTTTGCTGGAGAATTGCGCTAGGGCAGACTGTATTACCCCTATGATATCGTCTGCTACTTCAGGACTGGCCGTTAACTTCGATAGGGCTTGTATTGAGGTGCTGGTCAATGCTAGAGGGCGAAGAAATTTCGATTTTAAAGCTTGAAATGTAAGATTCTGATTTTGGGCCTCACCTAAAAGAGCTTGCAAGCTTGCTGAACATTGGGTTAGCCGTTCATCGGGATCTGATTGCGGGAAAAATACGCTGCTGGGGATCCCGTTGCTTGCTGGTTCGAATCTGAAGCCTACTGACATCAACAGCTCTTTCCAACCTGTCACAATGCCGACCTAAAATTTGGATAACCGTAGAAATTCTATTTTGACATGGAATTGCAATTTATTAAAAAAAAAAAACAGCAATTTCTAATGATTACTCCTCTGTAGATGCAGTCCAGAATCTAAAGAAAATTCAGTAGAAATGTTACTGTAAAAGCCCGAACTGCGGTAGATCTTAGGATTTTCTAGTAACACCTAAGATTTACCAAATCTTAATGGTAAAAGTCCGACCAGTTCTGTGATTATCACTCATTTCGAACTTTTACCAGTTCTGTTGATTTCTGTTTGTGTTTTTGATGTCTAAAAGTAGTTTATGAATCAAAATGAGTGTAAAACATAGATTTTATGAAATGATGGAATGAGTTCGTTGCAAGCAAGTAAGATAATAACATTTATCTCGATGAGGACAAATACGGAAAGTGTTTGGAGGAAATAAAAACCGCTAAGGACGTGAAAAAGAAGGAAACTGTTCATTACAGGCGTATAAAGCGCTATGATGTTTTGACTATAGGTGGCAAAGAAAAGCTAATTTGGCCGCTAAAGGAAAAGAATGGAGAAATCAAGCATTACGTTTGTTACCATGGCTTATTCAATTTTCTCGAAGAAACGCATGTTGCTATTTGACACGGTGGAAGGACAAAGATGCTTAAGCAGTGGCGGTTTGTGACGTTTTGTTCAAGGGAGGCTACTGTAGCCTAAGTAACCCTTATCAGTCAATAAATTATATTTTTATAGTTATTATTGTAGCATTGTGAGTGTAGAATAAAAATTGAAAAAATTGTTTGATTCCCAAAACCAACATTACCAGCCGTTACTCGTACATTCTAATGGTAAAAGCTCTTAAGAAATCGTCCTTTTTTTTTATAAATCCTTACATTTACTAACTCATGTGGGTAAACCCTAAGATTTACTGGTAAAACCTAAGGTTAACCAATATACAAGCATTTACAGTATCATAGACACCATCTAAGAGGCTCTACGAATCTTTTTAATCTCAGTATAAATCCGCAATAAAAAGTTTATTTAATTATTTTTTCTGTAGAACTTCGAAATGTATAATATATAATATTTAGAAGTGTAGAATATTGACATATACACTCCGCCAAAAAAGTATCGCATAATTTAGTTTTGAATCATAAAAGTATCGCATAATCTTTGTTTGTAGCATAAAGTTGTAAATATACTTTAATGCGCTCTAAGATATAATTTCTATGATTGTTTAAATAAAATACAGGCCAAATAAAAACAAGAACTCATACTTGAGATTTTTATTAAAACAAGAAATTATAATTTTGGAAAGAAAAATGTCATAACAGTAGCTTTTAATACTGAGTATTGCCACCTCTGGCTCTTATGACCGCTCGCATACGGTTTGGCAGAGATTCGATTAACCTCCGTATATAAGCCTGATCCAAATTCTCCCACTCGTCACGGAGAGCATTTGCTAGTCCATGCAGGTCCGCTGGGGCAACATTTTGGGTTCGTATCCGTCTGTGAAGGAGGTCCCACACGTGCTCGATAGGGTTCATGTCTGGACTTACCGCAGGCCAATCTAAAACTGGAATACCAACATCGTTAAGGTATTCCTGGACGATTATTGCAACATGCGGTCGTGCATTATCGTGCATTAACATGAATTCGTTTCCTATAATTGGCGCATATGGTACTACATGTTCTTCTAAAAGGTCCGTTATATACCTGTGGGCAGTCAGTGTACCTCTGTCTACTGGTACTAACTCTGTACGACCTGTTAAACAGATGCCTCCCCAAACCATAATAGAGCCACCAGCGAAATTAGGTCTAGGTCTGATATTACACTGCGAATAGCGCTCACCGTCTCGTCTGTACACTGAGATACGCCTATCTGAGGTGTAAAGACCAAATCTTGACTCATCTGTGAAGAGTATATTGGCCCAGTCATTAATGTTCCAATTTACATGTTCTCTGGCAAACCTTAAGCGAGCCACTCGGTGGTTCCTAGTGAGACGAGGGGCTGTTACAGCTACTCTAGCTCTTAATCCACTCTGTCGTAACCTATTCCGAATAGTTTGAGTACTCACACGAGTATTTCTGACTCTAGCCAAGTCGTTCTGCAATTGTCTCGCAGTTACATGTCTTCGACGTAATGCTTGTAGTAGTAAATAGCGGTCATCTTGGCGAGTAGAACATCTTGGACGACCTGGTACAGGTCTTCTACTGTAAATGCCTGTTTCCCTATATCTGGCTACGGCTCTAGAAACACTTGACTGATTGATGTTCATCAAATTAGCAACGTATGCTTGAGATCGTCCATCTTCGATTAAAGCAACTATAGCAGCCACTTGTTCTGAAGTTAAATTGCTCATTTTAGTTTTAAAAGCGTTGGTACAGAACTCTGACTTCGCACTTTAAAATTTGTCCGTATAGGAAGACTTTCAATAAACAACTGAACAAACCTTACACATATGCATTTTTCTAAATGTGTTCTTTTAGAAAAAAAAAAGTAAAAACGCTAAGTTCCATTATTTTGTTAGTGTTTTTATAGTTCACATACACGAGGCAAACTTTTTGTGAACGTATAAAAATATCTTGGTTCATAAATGCCCTTTTTTAGTTTATGCGATACTTTTTTGGCGGAGTGTATTTTACTTCGTGAAACACATCGAAAATTCTTTTAGTTAGGCCCAAATTTAAACCAAATTATAACGTTCAATCAGAACTAAATTTAAGAAGCACAATATCTCTATTTGAGGCTTGAATCATCGTGTGTGGCACAACACATAAATGATACTGGACATAATATTAAAATAGTAAATTAATGAAAATTATATATATGTATATATATATTAAAACGTACCTTATTTTCAATAGATTTCTGCGTTGTGTACATAGCATTCTTTTGTCCTCTGTGTATTCGTTGCAAGCTTTTCTCAACCAGATGTAGAGTAACTCTAAGAGCGTCTCGGCATTTTTCTGGCATTCGTAGGAGCTCGCATAAAGCTTGTCCCATTAAAGCAACCTAAATTTTGGTTCGGTAAAAATATAAATAATACCCCAAAAAAATGTTGCGTCCTACTTACCTTGTTCGAAAGTCTAATATTAACACCCACCAACAAAAACCCAGCCCAATTAGCCGGATGGGCAAAATGTTTCGTGTGTTGGACGGTCTGCATTGCCTCGGCTAACGCCCTATGATTTTTCGACGTTGTAAATAAGCTTCAAAATAAGATTTAACTTACCTGGCAGCCCTGGTTCCTTGCAGCAAGGAGGAATAGAAGGCCCTCAATAGGATTTTCGTAGCAGTATCTGGCACAGGCCATAGTGATATTAAAACAGCTTGAACACCTGCGGCCAAAAGAGCTCTGATCAGGGCTACCAACCCGTCAGAGGTGGCCCAACCTTGCTGATCTCTTGTATGGGATGAGCTTATCTGAAAATCCAGATGTGGACAAATTCCGGAGAGCATTTAAACAATTTTTGGCAACTTACCACAACTAATTTGGCAGGAATTTGCAAAGATAATATATCAGAAGCGCTGAGTAGGAATTCTGATATGGGTGGCAACTCTGCAGTTATGGATACCTCACTAGTTTCGTCCTCTTCATTATTGTCAGTCATGTATAATCTTTTGGATTGGCTCTGGTCTAAAACCTGAAATTCCGTTATTTTTTCATCTTTCGATAAAATATAATCTAAAGTAATTACTTCTGTTGGTGTTAAGACTATCGAAGATAATTTCCAAGACACGTGACTGGCAATATGAACGCATTCAGCCTCTTGTATCTGCGCGACTACCTGCTCCTTGGTCGCTTGGCTTCCGAGCAGAACTTGCGTTTGGAGCAGTTCTGCTATCATGGTCGCTTCTTGTTCGGCTTGAGGTATGTCTCCCCAACCCCAGTGTTCGGTCACTGAGGTTGGGAGTTTTGGATTTCCTACTATGAGGCTCCTGACGGCTTGATCATTATCCTAAAGCGATTTCGTGAAATATTTGAAGAAGAAAAATGCTTTGTACGGACGAATTACCTGCTTTCGTGAACGCGGAGCCTTCAAAGTCGACAGATTGGGCACTGCTAATAAGGAGAATCTTTCGCACAGATATTCTGCGTTGTCTTGAGATGATCTAAGTACTGGGAACGGTACTAGATACAGATCACCTTCCAGAACTAATATTAATTCGCGTTTGGTTTTGTTTTCTTTATTTGCTGCATCAAAATAAACAAGAACAATTTAGTGATTCCTATAAAGGCCTGATAAGTTAGTTGAACCGGCCAGTTTTGAAACACCTAAATTAAACCAACATATTTTAGAAGAAGTTGTTATATATTTTTTGCGCCTCCGGTCAGAAACACTGATTTTGCATTACTTTAAATCGGCCGGAAATATTCTTATTATTTATTTATTATTTAATTTTACAATGTAGGTGAGTATGGTTTAACTTTGGAATTTTGAATATGTAGTGATTCTTTCCACTAGTTGGTTGATGAAAAGTCTTGCTGCTGTTGTTCTTAAGAATGTTATTTGTGGGCTTCTTCAAGTAAAATTCTGTTGCCACTTCTTCATATGACATTGAGATTGACGGAAACCTACGTAACGGTCGCTAAAGGTGATGAACTAAAATGGTGAACGTTTTCTCTATTCAAGAGGAAAGGTTTTAAAGGTTATTGTTTGTAACTGTCATTTTTGACAATTAGCATGTGTCAAAGGTGTGTCAACGTTAATTAGAATAAGGTTTTAACATTTTGAATATCTAATGATTTTTTCCACTAGCTGGTTGATGATCAGTGGCGAGATTACAAAGATTGGTGGGTAAATATGTCCTTGAAGATTAGTTTATTCCATTTAAATTTGATGTTCAATTTATGAAAGCTGTTACCTTTTATAACGAAAATAAAAATTCTCATATATACCTCATTGCTTATTTTGTTCAAGTGGTCACAGAAAATGATGAAACTATTACCGGAAAAAATTAAGTTTGATGTTCAGCCTATGCAAGAGCTTATTTCACTAATTTATCTGGCATAATATTTAATTCCTTTAGCTCACATACCAGCCTTGGTCGGTAAATGCTCTTCGAATGGTTGTATCAGCAAAGTGTAGAGGGCATGCAGACAAGTGGGGCCCTTCCAAGCTTTCCTTTTCGGCAATCTAGTGGATCCTTGAGCGCTAGCACTCGATCTTGTGGAACCTTGCAACGAAGCTACTGATCCGCCAACGCTGCCCAAAGAAAATAATGAACTTAACGAGTAGTTGCTGGAATTCATCAGATGCTGCCTGTTGACCATCCTAAGGAAGCCTAGATGGAGGAAAAATATAAAAGTCCAGGCCGAAATCTGTCATCATATTTACCTGTCCTCTCCGACAGTTGCTCTTCTGGATACTGGTCTTCACTTATCGTGGTGCAAGGCGGCAATTCTACCCCAAGACTATCTCTAACTGACGTTACTAATCTTTCTAAAAGTCCTGCAGAATTCGTTAGTAAAGGTGTTTCGCCGTTTTCGCATTTATTCTCGTTCGGAATTTCACTCAAAGGTGTTGAATGGAATTTAATGACACCTAGGATAAAATATATTCGGCGTTATGTTCTTTGGGCGTTGAATATGTTATTACCTTTCGTAGGAACTATCAACCAAGCATATAAAAATCCCGCTGCTATGCTATAGTACAAAACAGAAGCCCTTTGCCTATTCACGAACTCCTTGATTTGATCTAGCGAATTTGACCCGGCGTCTTCGATTCTAGAACTGTTCATCTTACTTTTGGCATGTGTTTCACTCAAATTCTGCTTTTCCAACAGCAAATCGACGAATGCCCTGTTCCTTCCGCGCTCTGCTATCACCAGAGCTTCTTCTTGTCTATTCAAACCTGCGAGATTCGATTTTGAATCGAATTTTTACATTCAAGAAAAGAACCTACCAACTAAGACCCTTTGCAGGACTTGGTAACTCGTAGTTTGCAGTTCGAAAAGCGATAATTTATAATCTGGCGCCGTCCTGGATTCTCTACGAATGCTCTCTAAGAGATTAGTGGTTGCTTCCAATTGTTTTTGAGCGCCTTCCAAATCTCCATTCGCCCATAGAGCTAATCCTAGTCTGTTGCGTATTTTGGCCTGTTAAATCATGAAAATCGGATTATTTTTTTTTAATTGATAAGCATCGTACCTCTTCATCGCGTCTTCCTAGAACTTCTGCTATGCATAGACCTTGCGTTAGGTATGCAATCGCTTGGGTTCTGTTGCCCAAAAGCTGGTGAACGCGTCCTAACGAGCTGTAAGCTAAAGTCTTTGCTAGTTGGTCATTGGTGCTAGCTGCTACTTGTAGATGTTGCTCCTGGTACCTCACGGCTTGTTCTAAATTACCCAAAGCTTCATGGACGGCACCTACAATTAACGGATACTTATTTCGAGTGTGCACTTTTATATATTAGACATTGACATACCGATGTTTCCACAAGCTCTGCTTTGTAGCATAGCCATGCCTAGATGTTCGGAGATCTCCAAATCATTCTGATGGTACCTCAAAGCCGTGGCATATTCCCCCATCTGTTGGTAAACCTGCCCTAAGCCGCTAATAGATTCCGCTTCCATCACTTTATCGTCTAGAAACAAAAATAATAATAATCTAGATGATTCTAACTTATGAAATGACATACTTAATTCTTGTGCTATAGATCTTTGATGATCTAAACAAGACACGGCTTGCTCCAGGTTGCCTAGGGTAGCGTGCAATTGCCCTAACTCCCCATATGCTGCCGCTTTTGCTTCTGGATTTCCCAACTCGTGTGACACCACCAATCTTTTCTCCAAACATACCAAAGCTTGTTGGAGATTGCCCAAAGATTTATGCGATTGTCCCAAACCCCTGTAAGCCCTTTCTTGGTCTCTGACGCTCTTCAACTTTAGCGCTATGGATAAGTATTGCTCGTGGCATTTTGCAGCCTCTTCAGGATCACCTAGGGCATCGTAACAATCTCCTAAGCTTCCAAAAGCTCGTCCCTTATCTAGTTGGGCAGTCGGGGTGCTTAGCCTTTCTAACGTTGCTAATTGCTGCTCGAAATATCCTATGGCGTCTTCATAATGGGCCATGTTTAGTCTGGGAATTTGGAGAAAATTATTGGAGATGGAAAAATTAAGTTTGTAAATAACGTACCTTGCAATTCCCAAATTGCCGTAAGCTTGGGCTTCAACAGCGCAATCTTGCAGCTCCTGAGCCCTTTCTAACTGCTCCTGGTAGCATTTAACAGCATGAGTATAGTTTCCCAAAGCCATGTGGACTGCTCCCAAGTGACCATGAGCTCTGCACTCACCTGAGAGTTCGGACATCTCTTGTCTAAGCGTTAATTCTTGGGTATGGTAACCTGTATCAACGAAAAAAATTAATCTAATCTAATCCCTGCAGGATTCTAGCATACCTAAAGCCTTGTCGAATCTCTTTAATAGCCTATGGGCAATTCCTAATGCACCACAGGCCGCTGCTTCCATGGTTCGCTCCCTATTACTTCTAGCCAATCCTAATTGGCGGTGGTACATTTTGACGGCTTCCTCTGTTTCCCCCATCTTAATCAGGACGTCCCCTATGTTTCCCAAGGCCCTGAATTTGCCATTCAAGTTGTTGGTCATATGTGCTATTGCCAGAAAATATTTCTGACACTCCAAAGCTGTGTCCAATTGCCCCAGAGCAAGATGGGCTAATCCTAGGTTGCAGTAGGCCCTTCCCATATTCATTTTATCTTGAAGATCCTTGGCCAAGGCTAAGTCTTGGTCGTAATAACGTACGGCTTCTCTGTAGTTGCCGATACAATAGTGGGCATAACCTGAAGTTGCGTTTAAATAAGATATACTCATAATTCTTCAGCATTACAGTTCCGAGGAAAATGATTTGATGACGGAAAGATCATTCGACAAATCTATGTAAGAATTTGGTTTATTCATTTTCCTTGAAACTCTGATGCAGAATATACTGTGGATGTTTCACCTAAGAAATGACAAGCTTTGGCTTCTCCTTCTACATCCAGTAATTCCTGCGAGAGCATCAGATATTGCTCATAATATGGAATAGCCTCGCTGAATTCACTCCTCGAGCTAAGACAGTTGCCCAAATTCAGCAGTGCACAAGCTTCACCGGCCGTGTCCTTCAATTCTCTTGCTATGCCTGTGGGAGCAATTTTTTGTTGATGGGTCGCTTTGGCCTTGACGAAGCACTTACCTAAATGGGCTCTATAATGTAATAGGGCCATATCATGTGCTCCAATTGCTTGATAAGCAACTGCTAAGTTCCCGTGAGTACTGGCTTCTGAACTTCTATCGTGGACTTCTTTGCTGATGGTCAGTTCTTGTTTATGATATTTTATGGCGGATTCGTAGTAACCTGCGGCTGAATATGCATTGCCTATGTTCCCGTAAGCTCTTCCCATGCCGGCGCGATCTTGTAGACTCCTCGCGATGGCCAAATGGGCTTGGTGCAATTTCAAAGCCGCGTCGTATTCCCCCAATAATTGATAGACGATGCCTAGGTTGGAACAAGCGCGACCTTCACCAACTTTATCTCTGGTAGCCAAGGCCATGTCCAATTGACGCTCATGCCAGTATTTCGCTTGGGCGTAATCCCCAGCACACCTGGCAGCATGACCCAATCCAGCGTAAGCCCTCGCTTCAACCGATCTAAAACGGAATTTTAAATTCCGATGTATTCATCGCGATTTTCGCATTTTAAACCTTACTTGTCCCCAATACCTTGAGCTAGCCTCAACACCTTCTCATGATAAACTATAGCTTGAGAAAAGTTACGTCTATAATGATGACTGGAACCTAGATTACTGTAAGCGCGAGCTTCTTCAATCTAAATTTGAGGGGAAAAAACTATAGAAATATCTATTTTTAAAAGATTTTGATGATTTACTTGGTTTCCCATTCTCCTCGCTATCTTTAAATGTTGGGTATGACAATCCACTGCTGAATCAAAATCTCCCATCGCCAAATATACTGCGCCTACGTTGCCTATTTCCCTAGCTTCTTGGAGACGATCTCCCATTTGTTTGACCAACTGGACGCATTGCTTATGCGAAGCTAAAGCGTTAGGATAATCTCCAATAGCCGTATAAACGTGTCCTAAAGACGTCAAAGCCGCCGCTGCAGCTTGAGTGTCTTTGCATTTCATCGCCAATACTAATTGGTACCTATGAGCTGTCAGAGCCTCCTTATATGATCCTTGACTGAAGTAGGCTGATCCTAAATTACCATGGGCTCTGCATTCTCCTGCGGTATCTCCTAGACTCTTGGCTATGGCTAAATCTTGTTGCATGTACCTATTTTCTTCTTATTAATAAAAAGATCAGTATGATATTAAATGAATATTACCCGATCGCTTTGTCCAATTGATTCAAAGCCCAATGCGCCGAGCTTAAGGCACTGAAAACTGAGCCCCTCAACTTCAACGAGCAAGAGCCAATACGCAATGCCGATTCTAGCACTGTAACTGCTGAATTATAAAGTCCAGCTGCTAGTAATTCTTGCCCAACTACGCTGATCAAGACAAACGGGCTTTGGTCTAATTTCATCAGCTCCAGTTGTTGGAAAGTAGGCTCCAAGTTATGCCTGAGTGGTGATTTGATTGAGGCTTCAACCAAGGCTGATAGGAGCTGTTGCGATGTGGGATCTTGAGCCAGACCAGCGCTGAATGCTGCCAGTGCTTCGCCATGACGTCCCATGCATTGTAAAGCGACACCTTGTCTTTTTTTTAGGAACAAAAAGAATAAAAAAAGATGGTATTACTGTTGGAGAAAATTGAGATTTTCAAAACTTTTGTTCTTGAGTTGCGGTATACCATGTTTATTGGGTTAAAATTTGTAGTGCAAACACTTCAGTTCCAAATTGTTCTAATGACATAAATAATGGATCTACATTCTACATATACAGTGTCCAACAAAATTGGCTCATTAGAATTTTTCCAAGTTCCAATTGGAACTTTATTTTGAAACCGGCAAAGTAGTCATTACTAAAGGGCGGAATATATGCAAAGTGCAAAAAGTGTAAAATTTGTGTGCATATTTTTATGTTTTTCGTTTTATCAAAAGATTAAGTGCGACCCTTGCAGGTAATTGAAATAATTTAAAAGGTGGGTAGGTTTTGTCGACTCACCCGTTTTATTATTATATGGTTTATTGCCGGCATTTATTGGGTGTTTAGGAATTTCCAAGTAATCAGCTTGCCTAATGGAGAACAGATGTGGTCTATTCTTTTGTATTTATATTGTTAGTTTAGTTTGTCGATAGACTCCAGTGTGAAAAGAGTGATTTCGAAAATATTTTATTTCAAACGCCTAAAATGCCGAAAGCCGCTTCGTGGATTAAAAATTTTCCTGAGTTGGAGTTTAGTGGGGATAAAGTGTTTTGCAAAGTTTGTGCCAAAATCATTGTTTGTGAAAAGAAGTTCCAAATTGATCAACACTTGAAAACAGCTATGCATAAAGCTAAGTTGCAGAAAAATAAATCTGTGCCTGTTCAGCAGTGTGTGCAAACCGCATTTCAAAATGTCAAACCAAAGAGTGAAAAGGAGGTGTTTCATCAAGACTTATGCAAAGCTTTAGTCGCAGCAAATATACCTTTGAAGAAACTGCAAAATACACAATTCATAGATTTTTTGCAAAAATATTGTAATCAAAACATGCCTGACGAATCCACACTTAGAAAGAAGAATGTGCAAACAGTATACGAAACCGTAGTGGGAGAAATTAAAGTTTCACTGGGCGATGAACATTTTTATATTATTGTTGATGAAAGCACAGACTCATGTGGTCGATATATCGCACATCTTATGATTGGAGGGCTTCAAGAAAATGAGCCAGGGAAACCATATTTAATATCTTCTAAACAGTTAGACAAAACAAATAATGTGACCGTAACTCGATTTATTCAGCAGTCTCTATCAAATTTTTTTTTACCAAATCCAGTTCCAGTAGAGAAGTTTTTAGTGTTTTTGTCTGACGCAGCGCCGTATATGGTTAAAGTAGGCCAAAACTTAAAAATATTTTATCCCAATATGGTACATATCACTTCTTTTACACGGGATAAACAGAGTTGCAGAAACTATTAGAACAGCATATCCCTTGGTGAACAAATTAATTTCAAATGTAAAGAAAGTGTTTTTGAAAGCACCTCTAAGAGTGCAGATCTATAGAGAGAAATTGCCAGGAGTTTGTTTACCTCCAGAGCCCGTAATTACTCGATGGGGAACATGGATTAAGGCCGCGATATTCTACGCAGACCATTTTGAGGCCATTAAAGACGTAGTTTTAGATTTAGAAGACAATTCGCAGTGTGTAGTGCAAAGTCAAGCATTATTCAAAAATGTAAATTTAGCTAAGGAACTTGTTCTTATTAAGGTTAATTTTAGTTTTGTACCAGATATAATAACTTCGTTAGAAAGTAGGAATATAAGTTTAAGAGAATCAATTAATATTGTTGAAACTTTTTTCCGACAAATGCAAAGAAGTCACCGGTGATGTAGGAAATCAAGTAAGAACGAAACTCGAAGTTATTGTGGGAAAGAATGAAGGCTTTAAGTATTTAATGGAAGTCAAAAATATTTTTGATAGTAAACCATCCAACGAAGTAATACCTTGGCCTTATGACTTACTACCCAAATTAAAATATTGCCAGATCACATTGGTAGATGTTGAAAGAACTTTTTCTTTGTACAAACATATTTTTACAGACAAAAGGCAAACATTTTTATTGGAAAATTTTGAAAAATATATCGTTATAAATGCATTTTATACTATTTCAGGTTGAAAATTTTACCTATTATGTTTTTCTTTTAATTTTACTTAAAATAAATAATTTTTGTAAGAGTCGGCGTTTCTTTATTTCCATTTTTCCATGTTATATTCAAGGCATATAATTGCATATTTCGACAAATAAATGCATATTGTGGCATATTTCAGAGAGAAACGATGCATACAGAGTGATTGTAAATGATTGAGGATGGTTTGAATTTCCCGCTGCACAAAATTTTTATTGCGTTGGTTAGCTGATGTTTCTTATCAGTGGCGTGCCAAACGGACCATTCATACGGTAGTGATATGATCTAATAAATATTATGGTGCTTGGGATATAGAAATATAATGAAATACATATGCTTTAATGACGTTTTTAATTAATCCAATAATTGTCTTGTCAGTTTGCTGACATTGAAACACGAATTTTAAATAAAACAATTTTAACAATATACAATTTAATGAAAAAGATCATAAAATAAGTTTAAAATGACCACCATATGCTTCTAAGCATTAATTTACTCCTCTTTTGACAATCTCGAATACATGTTGTAATTGAGTTTCATTAATATTTTGAATGCCTTGTTCGATGGCTGCTAGTATTTCTCCAAGTTGTGAAGTCGTTTTTGGAATATTTTAGTTTTTAAGAATCCAAATAGATAAAACCCTCTTAGTGAATACCACGCCGATAATGTGTTTTTAAAATAAAAGCGTCCTGTGCAACTGCAAAAGGCATACTAAAAATGAAAGATTTCAGTTCAGTTTAATTTTCCTTAAAATTTTTGCAAAACATACCTGAATGTCAACCCTGATAAAAAAAACTAGCTCTAAAAAGAACTTTCAAATAAAAATGATGGAAGTAATAGTAATAAATATCAAAAATAGAATAACTAATGAAAATATGTCTGTGCTAACGAGTCGCCCACAACGCTGACAGCTGATTGCCATTTTAGCATTGTAGCCATTTTGAACATGTAAAATACCCTAAAATCTAGAGCGGGAAATTCAAAGCATCCTCAATCATTTAAAATCACTCTGTATATATGCGCATATTTTAACTGAATTGACGTGCATATATTCCGGCCTTTAGACATTACTCATGGCTACTCTGCAAGTTTCAAAATCAAATCCAAACTAGAGCTTCGAAAAATTCTTATATTGAAGTGGGACTGCACATTTTGCAACAAATCCTATCGAAAAATTCAACCAATCCGTTTATTTGAAGTTAATTATCAAATATAATATGAAAAATGTATTTTTTTCCGAATATATAAATAAATAAACTTTATCTTTCTTGAGTATGCTGAATCCTTAGACATTAAATCAGTTTTCCTACATTGTGTTAGCACTCCAAAACACACCCACGACTAGTCAGACGACCGAATTAAAATTGTTGGGAAAATGTCAATATTTTGATTGCCTGGCAGCGTAACATTCAAGTCGAACACGTAGTTGTAATTTGTGATGATGAGTTTTGACGTAACGCTGAGCGTGAAATGGTGGATCTGCTAGAGCGTTTAGAAAGTTGTAAATGCCGCGTTTAGAACTTACGCAGAACGTGTTAATAACTACATAATTTCGCGTAATATATTTTCCTGCTTTGTGGAGCGCGTTAATTTTTTTACAATCGTAATTTTGTTGCTTAAATGTTTGCGATTATGGAAATAAATTATTAGGGATATTATTTACGCTCAAGAAAACATTAAATCCTTCTGTTTATAGAATCTACTAGAAACTTTGAATGCCAATTGTGATATTGTTTTTATTTTCTGTATAAATTAAATAAAACTATTTGTTATTAGTTTTTTTATCAATACATCGATAAATCAAAAACCTTAAATGCTGATTTGTTACCTGTAGTAAGCCTTGGGCCACGTTGGACACAAATCCCTAGCTGTCGTGGCATCCTGTAAGGCTTGCGAGAACAATCCTTGTTTCAACTTGGCCGCAGATCTATTGGAGTATAATATATGATTTGTCGGATCCAGTTGCAATGCGTCAGTGTACAGCGCGACAGCCGTACCGAAATCACCATTCTGACAAGCTGTATTCGACTGTCTGACCTAATTTAAATTAAAAAAACAAGAAATGCATATTATTAGTGTTGGGTCCATCGCGTACATGAGCGCGTACAATTAGCGACATACTAAATTACATAATACGTACTTCGTACTCTTCGTAGATAAAAAGCCTATATTGTACGTTTTCAATGTGGACATTAGCGGACATTGAGTATATCGATTCATTGCGTACATAAATGGCATTGACTCGTTCAGAGTCCTTTCTGGCGTACATGAGCAATGTACGCTTACGCGTATCACAGGAAATACGAATTCGTATTTTAAGGCCTTCGATAAATAATAAGGTTCATTTGATGTTATAAGATCACAACTTTTTTTTATTATTTTATATTTTTACCACTTACAAAGTTTTTTTTCTCTCTCTATAGTATATTTGTTTTTCATAAATGTAGGTTATTTAGCTATATAACATTTTCAATATTTTTATGTACCTCTATATAACAAATACAATAAAATGTTATAACGTAAGAACAAACTGTCAACTTTAAGTTAAAGTCGCTATAAAAGCTTTTTCGTTTTTGTTTATTTATCTTAATTTTTTGAACAAAATTGAAAAATTGGACATATTAATCCTGCTGTGCCGTTTTTGTTCACTTGTCTTAATTTTTTGAACAAAATCGCAAAAATTTGACATATTAATCCTACAATTATGATCTTGAGAAGCATAAATAAAAACTGTCAAATTTAAATTACAGTTATTATACACATATAGAATTATTCTATATTAAAGAAATTTACCTGAGGATTTTACAATTAACTTAACAAAAAAAAAAAACATAATAATTCACTTAATACATAACCGTCAAGAAATTGCAAATTAGCATTTTCATTAAATAATAAAAACAAAATTTCTTTTTTATATTACACTGAAAAATTTATATTTGTATAAGACTTATATCATTCATTTCTTCATAATAGTACCACATATCCCCGCAGGTACGCGCTGAAAGCGTACAATCTACGCTTTATCTACGGGGGGAGAGGGGGGGGGGGGGTACATGTTTTTAGTAGTACGTAAAAAAATGTACGCGTTCATGTATGCGAGGGACCCAACGTTACATATTATATATGAAGTATATTACACAAATTTTGGTAGAATTCAAAATTAAAACCAAGGCCAAAAGCGTACGTTTGTTATCATCCTCACCTTTTCTAAAAACAGTTGCCTACTAGCTGCTGGTAATTCGGATGTCCCTTCAGGTTCAACCTGAAACAATATTATCGAAAGAGATTAATTTTGTCTTGATTGTAGGTATGAAAGGATTTTTAAAACATTATGTTGCATTAAACATACTGCATCATATATATTATGGGTGATTTTCCCCGTTCTAATATATGTATGTATTTACATAGAGCGGCGGTTTTAAGGACGCAAAAACGCTTAAGCGACTGTCAATACGCTTTTTGATTGAAAATAGTGAAAAATAATACATCGAGTGGGTAAAAACAAGATTCAAACCCACTACTCACTGCATGTGCGAATAGTTATATGTTAATATACAGGGTGTTCCATTAAAAAAATATATTTAAAGGAATTTTTGTAACATGCGGTCTGAGGGTAACGTGTGGAAGGCCCTGTATAATGTAACTAAATTCAAATAACATAGCAAGTTAGTCCAAGGTGCCCTTAAACCATGTTAAAAAAAAAAATTGGACTTTTAGGACTATTTTGTAGGGTCAAATTATCAAAAAAAAAAAGAAATTGAAATTGATTTATATCTAGAAAACGCTTTGAAATAGGTATAGGGAAATAAGTGTGCAAGTTTTATGAAATTTAATAAGAAACCCAATCATGATGAGAAATACAGTCTGCTTCATTTGGATTAAAAAAGTTGTTATCAGATTTAAGTAGAAACGGCAACACTGCATGTATTAAAATATTTTATAAACGTAGTTCACCTCGAATAACATGCACATACCAAATTTGAATTAATTCTGATGATTGGTTTAAAATATACTGCTAATGGAACATCTACCTTGGGACACCCGGTATAGGTTCGTACGAATTCCTTAACAAATCAAAAAAATAGAAAATACACGCGTTCTCGCACTGGCGCACAAGATGTTCATGCAGCGACCTTTCCAATTGTAATGTAAGCTTTTTTTTTATTATATACTCGTATTTGATTTTTTCTAGCTTAGAAATTCAAACAACAGATGTCGCTTTCAAATAATCACACTTCCTATTGATAGTTACTTCATCTAATTCCTGTGTTTCTGCGTAAATATATTAAGAGCACAACTGCACAGGCTGATTCTGTAGCATACACTCTTCAGTTAGAAGTGAAATCGCGATTCCAAAATGACATTTATTTTTACGTCTAGCACACAGTGGCGGGTTGTGACGTTTTGTTCAAGGGAGGCTACTGTAGCGTAAGTAACCCTTCTCGGTCAATAAATTAGGTTTTTATAGTTATTATTGTAGCATTGTAAGTGTAGAATAAAACTAAAAATAATGAACTAAAATCACGATTTTGCCGGTTGCCGTCGTTAGATACTACAGATAAATTAGGCCGTGGTTTCTCAATGTTTTGTACGATGTGTAATTTCGTCTCTATGTTTAAACAACTAAAAGAATTTCTTACCAACCAGTGGACAATATCTTGGCAAATTCTAATTTCGTTCATTTTATCCATTTTGTGTGCGTAACCTGACAAACAAAACTCACCCAACGCTTCTTAAGTTATTAGTACTGGGAGCTGGGAGTCGCATGGGCAGTTGCCTACCAATGTTTTACGACCGATAACGCACGATAACATGCCGATCGGGTAGAATCTCACCGCGGCGGCAAGCCTCCAACCGTACGTATTCGCCGTATAAAGTGCACGTGCACTTACGGAGACGCATTGCTTTCAGCCATGGCATTAATCATCGGTGCGGAGCCAAATCTGTGGCTAGCCTCCTCGCTTGCTATTATAGTGCATACAGTCAAATTTCGCGCATTATTGGAAATTTGTTTGCATTTTTAAATTAAGTAATGAATAAATATACTATTGATTATATATTTTTTTGCAAAATTGCTTTATTTTAGTACAATCTACTGTATTTTCGTAGTAATAAATTGTACTTAACTGTATTTTTTGCTCATTTTCTAATATAAATTTCTATACCTGTAATTTATATTAATATTCTGTTGAATTTCGATATAACTGAATTATATCGTATTCCCAGTTTCTCTATATGATTGTTTGATAAATATGTTAATCCTTATCTCTAGATATGTAATAACAAAACATATCAGTAGAAATCTGCTTTATGATAATATCATTTTCACGAGCAATTAATTAATGGAATGATGTTCGGACGGCTGAAATCGCAATCGGAGAATAAATCATCAGTTTTACTGTCACAGGTGGAAAATAAACAAATCCATGCTCTACTAGGACCAGGATGCGTTGTAAGTACCTCAAATACGATAATAAACTGTGTTGTCAAGTATTAACAGTACTTTGTAGTGCGTTAGTTTCCAGGTGTTGATAAATTTGCGTGTTCAGATATACAGGCTGTTTTGAAAAAAAAGTTACGCTTATATTCTGCAAGTAATTTATTGTAAATGACACAGAGTTGATTTATTTCATGGACGGTCTAATGTGTGATGGAATCTCTGCTCGAATTTCTTAATTTTTATTAGCTCTTCGTTATAAAAAAACATTTTTATTTTGTGATGTTATCAATTTTTCGAGATTTGATAAAAATATACAGGGCTTTCCCTGAAAGTGAATATACAGTATGTTCCCCGATCGACTTTAAAAGCGGATTTTTTTTTTTTTATTTACTCTGCTTGTTTTCAAACCCCAAAAACATAAATTACTCTTTATTTAACTCGAACGGTTCTCGAGATATACCATTTTTCTTCAAAATTTGGACTTAAAATTTTTTATCGTACTTTTTAGAAGTAACTCTAGTAGGCGGATTTCATTGATAAAATACAACTGGCAGCAGTTGACAAATGTAATAAGTTAGTAGAACTGTAAATTAAATCTTTGCTAATTTGAACAGTATTTGTGCTATAATGTTGACTGTACAACAAAGAATTTATCTGATTCAATGTTACGGAACTGGGAAAGAGTGCTACCGAGTTTTTATCAGAAAATTCAACCAGAAATACCCGGAAGTTACCATTTCACATTCCGGAGCTAAAAACTTGGTGACCAAATTCTCTAAAACAGGTTTTAAACATTAATAAGTCAAAGAAGTTGTTCGATGAAGACGATGCTGCTTCAGTTCTCGCCGTTCATTCCGCAATAGAAGCTCCAAAGTTGTCTTTAAGAAGGGGGGCAATACTAACTGGGATAAGTAAATCACATTTACAATGAATATTTAAGGAGAAAAAAATTTTACTATTTAAACCACAATTTAGACAAACTTTAGAAAAGGGTGATGAATCCAAACGTATTTTTGTTTAGAAATGGGCTACAGAGCTTTGGAAGATTCAAATTTTCGAATTATGTTCTCCGGTGAATCAACTTTTACAACTAACGGAGTCGTTTCGTCTCAACATTACCGGTACTGGAGTGAGACGAATCCAAACTTCAGAATTTCTTATCGCAGACAATATTTTAAAAAAGTTAATGTGTGACGTGGGGTTTCGTACCATGGCATTGTTTGCCCATATTTTTTTGATCAAAATTTAAACCGTAATTTATATTTGGAAATGTTGCAAAATTTTTTAACTGGTGTACTGGATGAATTGCCGTTAAACTACTGAATGGAAATGTTTTACCAGCACGATGGGTGCCCTGCTCATTACGCCGGCATTGTTCGCCAGTGGATCAATACAGAGTTCCATGATAACTAGATAGGAAGAGATAATCCCATTTTATGGCCACCGAAAAGTCCTGATCTTACAATATTGGACTTTTATCTGTGGGGTGGTTTAAAACAAATTGTGTAGAGTGAGCCACTAGACAATGACGAAGAGCAATTAAAAAATGAGATACAAAATTCAGTCTAGTCCTTATCAATCTTAGAAATAAGACGCAGTTTCAAGGAATTTAGAGGTCGCATTGAAATCTGTGCAGGAAAAGGAGTTATTTGAATAGAAAATTAATAGTTTAGTTTTTTGAGAATTTTATTTTATTTTACTATTATTTGTTAAAATTTTTAAATAAAATTTGAGCACAATTTGTATATTTTCTAGCAAGAAAATGATATTATCCCGAGAACAGGTCGAGTTAAATAAAAAGTAATTTGTGTTTTGGGGGTTTAAAAACAAGCAGAGTAAATCATCGAGAGTGAAATTTTCTGAAAAATCAAAAATAAAAAAACATTCCTCTTTTAAAGTCGATCCTGGGACATACTGTATATAAGGTGATTCACGTAACCTGTCCATTAAAAGTGCTTGGATTTGCTATGTTATCTCGATTTTGAAACTTCGGCGATAACCATAGTTGGCTATGATCTAGTTAGAAAAAGTGACATAATCAATGTCGCACTTCCGGTTACATCGAAAGTCATAGCCAACTTTAATATTTTAAATAGAAGCCTATATCTTTGATTGCATTTTTAGATTCTATATGGAATTTTGAAGCCAATTTTATAAAACATCTTTTTAGCTATCGGTTACCGTTTCGGAGTTATTTTGATATTTGTGAAAAAATCCAAAAAAACAGATGATGCATTAAAGGGGTGTAACAGCCATATAGTAAAAGGTAGACAGCTTTTATGTGAATTGTGGAGGGTACAGGTACTATACTATTTAACGAAGGCATAAAAAGTAAACAAAATCATACAGGGTGTCTGACAACCTAGGGTTGATTTGGCATAACTTCTTAGTAGTAAAAGTATTTTTTTTCAAATGGAACGCCCTGTATATTTTTACACTATGCGATGTAGAATTTAATTCTCTATCGAAAAGCTATAAGTGTTCTTATGCCTATCGTCGTTGGACTTATAACACTTATGACCTAAGTGGTTGAATACATTAATTACGGGCATTAAAACTGTGAGATTATGAAAAATTTTATACGCTACAGTCCTTCAATATCTTTGAATAATACGCGAATTATTGCAGAGCGTATCAACAGCCGTCCTACAACTATTTCACACAAAAGGACCTGATCATTCCAGCTGGAACAAACTAGGAGTTGGCGTCCTGTGTTTCGTGAGAGATGACATCAGAAACAATTATTTTTTCCGATTATACAGCACGCAAATTAGTTATATGGTGTGGGAGCAAGAGCTCTATGAAAATATGGAGTATAAATGCCCAAAATCCTTCTTCCATTCATTCGAAGGGGATGTAAGAAATTTGAATTTATTTAATAGAATCTCCTTCAATTCCTTTACGCGTAATAATTTTAGAAATGCATATATGGATTTAATTTTGCTTCTGAGGTAGAAGCAGAACAGATGAGACATGCAGTAGTAGATAAGCTAGAATCCCTAAAGTTACAAAAACCACATAATCATGTTAGGCCAACTAAATCATGCGATCATCATCCGATCCAGATATCATCAAAATCTGATGCAAGTGCGATAACCAGCAGTATATAAACAAGTTACACTTCTTACTGTACATATTTCTATCGGTGTTTTAGCAAACAAAAAGTGCCAGAAAAGAATAACCAAAGATATAATTGGTGTTCCCACAGAGTTTAGACATTTAACATCAGTAAGCTTTGATTATTTTAAAGGATTAGAAGTTAAAACGTTCTTCGAAAACTTTGGGAAGGTATACATGTTACATTTCCATCGAAATAAGAATTTATTTCTATGTAATACATGTTTTAGGATGGTTTTAAATATGGCACCTTTCAACACGGAAAGGACATAGAAGATTCAATGCGGCACAAGCCGATATCGTGTGATGCGACGTCATCAGAAACTGTAAGTTAACTTCTCTATGTTCTTATAACTGTATTGGTGATAGAAATGATTCTGCAAATAGCGGAAATGCTTGTTTTAAGTATATTTCTTTGTTCTGACGAAACACTTTGGGTATCCATCATTTCTTTAAATTATATCTAAACATTTCATTAAAAATATAGCATGGTGTATTCCTCAGAAACTTTTAGATTTCAAACAAAACTTGAAATGTCTTTAAAGGTGGACATTGGACGCAAGTTTTAATAGCAAATATATCACCATCAGTAATAAAACTGAAATGAATAGCTACTCTAAAACTATCCTAAGTTATACCTGAAAAAGACATGCTTAACGAATCACCTTTTATACGGAAAAGACGTATCCCATATTAGGTGTGATTCACTCGCAGCGGCAATGCCATAGAAAAAGAAAACAGAATAGTAGCTCTCGTGGTGAGGGTAAACTCGTATTTCGGCGCCTCCAGCAGCTAAACTCGCAACTATATAGTAAGCTAGCACGGCATATATTAATACCTAGTCGAAGGAGTATCACTTTATCCTTCAACACAACACTTTCTCATGCGATATGAGAAAAACATATCCGATTTTGAAGGAAATCTCGTGAACTATAACGTAACGTAAAGGTAACAAATTAAAAAAAAAACCTAATATTTTCTTTCTAAAATCCCACAACAAGTAAATCTACCTGATAGTTATAACAGCACAGCGTTTCTTGGGAATTGCTTTATTAATGTTTTAATAACAAAATAACAAGTTTACAAAGTATAGTTTCACAAAACTGCAGACGCTTATCCTCATCCTCACCTCACTCATAGCACCGATTTCTCACATTTCGGAATTCATGAACAGTTAGTAACTCATCTATTCCTCAAATCCGACTCATAATTGAGTCAAGAGTGAGTAAAAGTTAAGGCTTGCTAGTAGCTACCTTACCTATTTCTCAGAACCTTTATTTTTGTATATATATATATTGTAAATTGTATATGAGGAATATGTGGAATATGTAGAAGATGAACCATATATTCGTATACCAAGGTAAAAAACAGTTGATATGAATATTTTTGAGTTGTGACACGGGATTTGGTTATAGAAATATTGTGAGAGATATGGATAACCCTTTTGAAAAATATAGTAACACTGAACTGTTACAACGGTACCGTTTTTCAAGGCAAACTATCCAACATCTTTTATTACATTTGGCATATCCAAATGAACAGCCAATAAATCAGCGTGGTTTACCCATACCTCCTATTACAAAATTATGCATTTTTTTGCATCCAATTATGCCCCGATGTTTATTAATGAGATCTTTTAAAGAAAACTTTCTCATCGCTAGTAAAGAACGTTCTTTTCGAAGCCATCTCCTTAAAAACTTCTAAATATTGAACACGACTAGCACAAGGTTACACAGGAAGTGACCATTTCCGTCTAAGAAAATACTTAGGTAAAATGAGGGATAATTAGCGCAATAAAATTCAGAGCCCAGTTCAAATCAAATATTTCGTATTTCGCATCTGCCATACAATTGGTTCAACGGAGCAAAACGTCATGCATACGTCATTCAAACGTTGACGTAATAGCGGCTTCTCATCTTTTTCTCAACTTAGGAAGATGCTTACTCATGTTTCTGAATACCAAAACTGAGGTCACGATAAGGTTTCCTTGAGTGAGCAAGAGATGAGGTAAGGATGAGTTTTACTTAAGTGATGACTATGAATTTGGCTCTTATTCAACTACTCTTCATTTAGCTTCACTACAAAGATATACAGGTAGGTATACAGTGCAACCAACTTTTAAACAATATTCGGTTACCACCAACACTACCTAACCTTATAATGAACGTTGATGATTTGAAGTAAAGATCAATAGCAAAACAAGAACTTATGAGTCGCACAACAAAAAACGGCTAACGACAAAACGCAAATGGTGAGGTACACGTCGGAGGTCATGCACACGTGACACGTGGTATCTAAACGTATATGGATGCATGACGTATGCAAACCCCCTTAGTTGTGAATTTAGCTACCAGATGGCGCACAAATAATAATCGGCGGAAAGCCGAGAGTCCTCACTCCCTGGGCAACGCACAGTTGATCAGCTCATGATATGATAGATAAATAGATATAGAGATAGATAATTTATTGTCAGAGATCTCCGATATAATCTCCGGTTCATATTGATCTACAATATAGAGATATGCTCAGATGTATTAGACACCTATATTTTTTGCGAATAATCAAAGTAAGGTGAGTACAAAATAAAACTCTTAATTGAAATGGCTTATAAATAGTATTCTAATAAAGAATTTTAATAATTTGTCGCATTTCTGTAAGATTTTAATACAGTTGCAATACTTTACTTTTCTCAGTGCATAAAAAGCTGACGTCTCAGAAAGGTGAACATGCATAAAAACTTAATAGATCTAGGAAAAATATCTATAAAAACTGTTGTAAAATCATAAAAACGAATACCTAAACACTTAAATTAACTGCCACAGATGTAATGCAAAAACACGAAATTAATGGTAAATCATAGAGATGTTGACATAAAGATGACATTTGAGCATAGCTGTATGTACTCAGTAACAAATTTAATTCAAGTAGAAAAGTAAAAAGAATTATGCTTAAAAGTAATAGACATCTCTATGATTTACCATTAATTTCGTGTTTGGCATTACATCTGTGGCAGTTAATTTAAGTGTTTAGGTATTCGTTTTTATGATTTTACAACACATCCTGTGATGGGTGGAGACTGTGGCTTGAAAACTATAACAAAAATCTCAAAAGAAAGGGATTTTTCACCTTTCTTTTGGGATTTTTGTTATTTATTTTACAACACACACTAAAAAATATTTGCAATTCCCACGGAAAATTCCAGTAATGCATTGGGTAAATTTATCAAAAATTAGAAAATATACTTAAAGTTTTCTATTAAATTTCCCAATTTTTGGCAATTTTACCTTATACGTTACTGGAATTTTCCGTAGGAATTGCATATATTTGTTAGTGTGCAGTTTTTATAGATACTTTACCTAGATCTACTAAATTTTTATGCATGTTCACGTTTCTGAGATGTCAGTTTTTTTACGCACTGAAAAAAGTATTGCAACTGTATTAAAATCTTAGAGAACTACGACAAATTATTAAGATTCTTTA
The DNA here is from genome assembly GCA_949128085.1 of Cetonia aurata. Lineage (NCBI taxonomy): Eukaryota > Metazoa > Arthropoda > Insecta > Coleoptera > Scarabaeidae > Cetonia > Cetonia aurata. The sequence goes on from OX421889.1 coordinate 3,435,612, forward strand.
TTAAAATACTATTTATAAGGCATTTAAACTAAGAGTTTTATTTTGTACTCACCTTGCTTTGATTATTCGCAAAAAATATAGGTCTCTAATACATTTGAGCATATCTGCAATGCGATGATGCGCGCTGTCTTAGAATTATTATATATTGCGGGCTGCGCAAACTCTGCGGCTCACTCGTTGAAGTTAGAAAATTAATTTCTCGAAAATCGAGATAGTTGATATCATAAAAAAATTCTAAAAATTCGTTGTAGTCTTAGCTTTAAATCGAAAAAGAAAAATTAAAATCGGAAACGCTTTTTTCGAGATATTCGATTTTGATGTTATTTTTCAGGATTTTTCATAAAAATACGTTGATAAAAAAAATTTCTCACGCGCTATTGAAAATTAGAGAAAAAAACGCTAAATTTAGGTATTTTCTGATTTTCGAAAAACCCATACATTTTTAGATATAATCGTTTGAAAATCGAACAATTCCGGCATAGTTGATTTTTTGAGGTACCGTTATTCCGAAACGAACATCTTTAAAATTGGAAAAGAAAAAATACGTTCGAAAAGGAATTATAAAATAAATATTTCATTTGAAAATAAATTTGCAGTGTAAATTTGGAAAAGAATGACCCATGTATGTACATATGTATTAAAAATGGAAGTAGTAATTGTAAAAGTAAATTTAAAGTTTTATATAAAATTTGTAAACTCCATAAAATTTAGTCTAAACACTTTGTCCTGTTATGATTCCTTTAATTATTAATAATTTCCACTCAACTGGCTGCAGTGGGTGACGATATGCTTCGTAACATTTGAAGATGACCTTCAGATGGACAGGTAAAATTCAGACGGTTCTTGTGGCGGATGTTAGCGGTTTTTAAGTTATAATTAGAGGCTAATTTAAAGTTGCTTCGTTTTTCTCTCGCTTGCAGTTTGACAAAGACGGTACCAAAAGTAATTTGGTGAAATTGCCAAAAATTATAAAGTGCTATTGCCGAAATGAACGGAATGCGGTGAATATAATCTTAGCAGTTTGTCGAAATATTATTGTCCTGTTACAGGAAGATTCAGTTTTCCAATCTTTTTTTTTTTTTTAGTAAATATGTATTAAACTTTAATCGGCTGTGGTACAGCAATAAAAAAAACGATAAGAACCCACTATAGTTACATTTGAAAAAAGTTAGTTCTTAAGCAAAAATCTGTTTTGAAATTTTGAGGGAAAATATCTAAGAACAGATAGAAAAAACATCAGGTTTGAATTATTTCTCATGATAACAATCCAAAGCCAGTGGCGGCGCGTGGACTTTTATTTCGGGAGTGCACATGTGGGTAGGTACCAGAGAGTCCGGTTTTGAAAATTAACCTTCAAAACTCGCATTTCAGAGCAGTTTGTGACGTTCTTTCGCCTTATCTTGGGATAATATTCAGAAAAGGGCTTAGCGCAAAAATCCGAAATTGTCAGTTCTTCTTTTTATACAGAACAGTCACATCATAAACGAACAAAAATGACTTGAACTAAAAATTGTTTGAAAAATTGATAAGACCTTTAAATATACCAGGATTTATCGAATCATTTCCTTCGTAATGGCCACGTAATGCTAATTCGAAAGCACCACAAAATTTAATACAGTTTATAATTTTCGATAAAATGTATCTGTTCTTTTTTACTTGCTCATTATGTTTCTCGATATTCAGTCGGTACGCACTGTTTAGTTGTTGTCGAATATCTTGTTTAAATTAAAACCTAATTTAGCAGAGGGGTGTGTCTTGGAACGTTGATGTTTTTTAATTTTTTCTTTTAAATGGATTAAATCCTTGACACCGGAGGTGGTCCATTCTGTTTGAACATCACCAGCAAATAATAAACACGGAAAACAATAAAGACCGTTACTAATTTCACAACCACATAACCAGGCGGCTTTTTCATAAGTGTCTATCTTAAAGGTTCTTTTATAATCGCGTGTTTTACATTTTGTTACATGCGTGATCGATAAATTCGGTTTTGGACGACCGGCACTTTTGATCTTTTGTTTTTCTTCTAATGTCAGCGAAGAAAAACGAATTGTTTTTAAATATTGTACGCTAGTGCAAATCGGATTCTCCAAATTATCCGCCATAATTGCGCGGGAATACAACAAAAGTAATTTCCCGGTTCCCGGTATACAACACCACACTAACAGACGACAAACTAAATGTGTACATATGGTAACTAAGTACTGAGGACTATTACGGGAGGTGTGGGTGTGCGAGGGGTAGCTGCTGCTCCAATCACGGGCCAGTTCGAGAGAGCAGTGTACGAGCCGCATTACGCATGTTCGCGCCTGGAGTCTGAACCGAACATCGGAAATGAAAAATAAAATTAAATACCCAAATAGAAAACGTTAGGTTTACGTCAAACACAAAAATAAATTCCTTTAGATGAAGATATTGGTTGGGGGTACACGTGCACATGTGCAGTTATTGAGAAGCCGCCACTGTCCAAAGCAAAAGCAATTTATGAGAGTCACAGCCGCCTAGTTTTGATTTTAAAATTGACCTGACACTGGGAAAAGAAAAAATCCTCAGATAGCTTCATCATGCGTAGAATAACACGCCGATTCAAAAAATACAGGCTGTTCCATTTAAAAATCAAAGGGGTTGGGAACGCTTTCGGTCAAACCGGAGGTAACTTGCACATTCAAAATTATTGCAAAAACTCACAACGTGATCTATACTGTAAGCCCTCCAAAATTTAAATTTTTATCTGAAATAATAAAGAAGTTATGTACATAGTGTCTTGAGAGTTGTTTACCTCGTTAAAAGCTGTGCGACTCCGCAAAATGTTAGTAAGTATCTTCACATCTACAAGAAGCAAACACCTAGATACAGACATACGCACGAGATATACAATAATTATAAAAGCAGATGCATTAGCTGTACTTTGCAACACCAATCACGCGGGTAGTAATACCGCAGCAACTTATTTATCTATTTATTTGTACAAAATCGATGGAAAAAGAAACTTGCTAATGGCTGCGGAAATTTCTCTATTAGAATTCCTCTGATACACACGGATAGATGTACAACATACATATGTATGTATATCGAAGTCCGCTGTTATAAACTCGCAACTTGAATTTGTGTATAGTTTAGGTGAGCTGAAACTTGTTTTGCTACTATCTACATACATTTATATACAACGCGTAAGTTAGCTGGTCTGGTAGTGTATTTCCTCTTTTATTTTAAATCGGTATAACTATGAGAAAATAGTTTGCTTGAGCGATAAAACGATATTGAGTTGTAGCGTTGCTCGATAACAATAACGTTTAATAGATCAAAAGATAAGAGGCAAGTAACAAAACAAAAAAAAAGACAAATTTATTGTACTGTAAAGGATAAACACTATTACGATCTAACGACGATTGTAAATTTCAATTTTATTTCCGAGGTGCGGAAAATATCACTCGCGAATTATAAAAATGTCATAGAATCGTATTTTTATCATTCGCGACACTTTATTTGAGAAAAGTTAAATATTACAAATCATCCTAAAAACCCAGTGCTCCACCTAAAAGGTACTACACTGGGTTACCTGTTCTAAGTATTCAATTATTTCCATAACATTTCAAATTTCCCTATTCTAACTAATTATTCCACCTAATTATTTAATCTGGCTATCAGACGTTATTATGAAATTTGCGCCCGTGGAGCGACTTATATTGTTAACTCTCAGCATTCGCCTACACAGGTAAAAATATAGCGGAGTGAAAAACAGAGTCTCCGATTCTCTCCATATCAGGGTTATTCTTATTTCAACTACTAAACGCTGTTAAATGTATCCGATTCATGTAATATTCCGTTTTTATCGGAGTTATTTTTTTGAATACAATACATAGTTTTAGTTGCGTATTTATTTCCATCAGTTTTACACCGAACAGGAGAAAAATAATCCTTTTGGGAATTTTTTTTGTCCAAAGTGGAGTTCGGTTAATGGTCGTCGATGAACACATGCGTAAACGTTGTATGAGGGAGCCACTTGAAAATGGCGTCAAATAGCAGAAAGCCTTCCTTTTATTGTATAGTTCTGTATGTACAGATACACATCGTGTATGAACGGAAACCGCAGACAAGAAATATAATATATATTTACGCATAAAGTATCAGAATATCAAAAGGTGTTGTGTTTATTTGATTAGGTGCTAGCAACAGTCACCTTACTTTGATTATTATACATAACTGGAAACCGCATTAATAATGAGATGAAATGAAATGAATGCTGTATAGTTTTATATCTATATAGTAGGAATATCATAATACTGATAATTCGTTTAGCTACATAAATATGATACTATAGATTTTGTCGTAAAGATGGCGCTACGCTTGTTTCATAATCTTTGTACTTCTTACTCAATGTAAATTGTGATCGGTAATTGTGACTATGTAATATCTATATGATGTTTACACATGGTTGATATCGTATAAAATGTACTTCGTTTTGGTTTCCAGTAACTTCGCTATGAAATCAATTAATTCTCTGATATGGAATTAGAAACGCTGGCTAAAAGAGGTAATTTCTTCTATTTCGGAAAAAGTTACCTCCGATATGGATTTCAATAGCACCGTCATGGAACAATAGTTTCCGTAACGGAGGCATTTTCGTCTGTCAAGGAGGGAATGTACTCTCAAATGGAGTTAGAATCTCTCCTTGGCGGTGGTAATCTCATCTATTAAGGAGGTAGTTACCTCTGATACGGATTTCAGTAGCTCCCATTAACCCCCCAGCGGTGTGTTTTACCTTCGTAAGAGGAGAAACATCCTCCTTATTGGAGGAAATTCACAGTTTCTAGGATGAAATTGCCTCCACGTTTCTTCCGTTGAGGTGTAAAATATTTAACTCTTAAATGGAGGCTCCTTGAACGGATGGTCGCGAGGGAACACCGGAAAAGTGTTGAAACGGTGTTAAATCCAACTCCGTATTTTTATCTGTGTAGGAATGAGGAAAACCACGAAAACCCCATTCTGAGAGTGGCATTGGGAAAACAACCCCAAGCCTTATTGTTGATAGCCAGCAAACAAATAAACAAAATTTAACAAGGGGCCTCCACAACTTTTCATCTTCGAAGTTGTGAAATCTCTAGGTGACGCTCTCAATTATTACGGACAAGGAGAAATATCACTCGCGAATGAGAACAACACTATTTGCTTTTATTAATTCCGATCCCGAGTGAATGGTATTTTATAGCATTCCTATTCATGAGCGAGTCATCCCTACCTCACCGCACGGAAAAAAATTTACAAAAAATTTTACTACAAAAACATAAAATTTTACTACAAGCTGTATTAAAATACCAGATTATTGCAACTTGTGGTAAATTTTTCTAAACATTTGTAAATAGGCGCTGCGTTAACAAATATTAGAATTTGTAGCATTAGTCTGCACATAAGTGTAACGGCCGGTTTCATAACATGCCCGGTAAAGTGACTTTAACTAAAGTCTACTTTAAGTTAAAGTCGACTTTAAATCCAATTTAAAGTCCAGGCGTTTCATAAGGAGGTTAGCTGTTACCTTTAGCTAAAGTCGACTTTAATATAATATTTCTATGTTGGCGACAATGCACTGTAGTTTTTTTTTGTATTCTTAGTAGATTATGTTGGTTAAATTGACATGTTTCAATAGTTTCGCGCGCGTTTTCTGCTTCTTGTTTGACAGATACGTATAACTTATATTTTAAATTTGATTTATTTTGGTGAAATCTTCTTTTCCATACGCCATACTGTCGTTCAACAACATTGCGAGATCTAATTAATGATTCATTATACAGATTCTCTGCCTCTGTTTGAGTGTGCAACAGTGGTGTCATTAGATAAGGTTCAATTTTATAGCCACTATCGCCCAACATTAAATATCGACCATACCTACCAGCTATAAAATCTTGCTTGACACCAGAATTATTGAAAATAGTTTGATCATGGCAAGAACCAGGCCATCTAACAACTATATTTCTGATCTTTAAATCTGCATCAGAAACAGTTTGCACATTTAACGAAAAGAAACCTTTTCGTGATCTGAAAATTTTTATTAACGTGCAGTCAATAGCACCAATTACCCTAGGAAATCTTGCAAAATTATAAAAATTTTCAGCAGAGTTACCCATTTCGACATTATTACGTGGCATATAGATGTTATTCTAGCAATAGTGAACGTATTGCATATGACACTCTTTTAACAATTCTGCATGCTGAAGTTTTGGACACTCCTACAAAATCGCCTGCTGAAATCAGCATATTAGTGGCTATTCTATTCTATAAAATATACGTTGTAATGAAGGTGACAAAATTATAGGGGCAAACTTACTGATTTGAAGGACGTGAAATTAAGTGCTCAATTCGATTTAATAATGCGACAGTAGTTTCTTTCGTGAACCTAAATCTCTCAAAAAACTCACTTTCATTATATTTGTTAAAGCAATCAACTGTGTTTCTTATCTTAAAACTTATCTTCAGAATACTACAAAATGCATATTAACTAACTGAATAGTGTGTCTTAAGCGAATATCCACACGCCCTGTACAATTCATCAAAGTCTGCGTTTCAAAATAACGAAAAATGGCAATGAAACGCAATTTGTTTAATTTTTTAAGTATAACACCGAAATGACTGGGCCTAAAACATACATATTCTGTATTTTGTAAAAAATTGAAATTTGCATAATCGATATTTGAGAAAACTTGCGAATGTTTGACTCACAACAATCATTTAAAATTGCCAAACGTACAAACAAAACTGTTAATTGACGTAGACACAATTTTTTTTTTTAATTTGAATGGATCTTTCTCACAATCACTCTGCAAATTATTTTATATTACTATAAATGTTACATATAATATGAATACATAATAGCAACGAACGCATTAAGAACTAATAAAAATATGTATCCGCACATTGTCATGCTCATGATTATACTGAAACAATAGAATGACTACTTTCCGAGAGAGTTCCTGTGGCGTTCCTATATACCCTATAATAATAAATATTGTTATGGTGGTATTAAGGACCGTCTTCACTTTGAAAATTGCGTGTCTTCTATCGCAGGTTTCCTTTCACATTGTTATTAAATTTGTGAAATCGGTCCTTCTGTGCTGTGAAAACGTGGATGTATTATGTTATTAATATTTTTCTTTGCTTTTGCGTTGTAGATAATTTATTTTCCATTTTATATACAGTGTGCACCCAGTCGAGTTGTTGATGGGCATCTTAGTAATTCAAAAAGTTTTCCATTTACCCTACCGTCGACGGAAGTTTGGTTAAACTACAGAGTTTTACAAATGCACTAATCTAGTAAGTTTTGTGCATTCAACCATTATAATCTTAATATGTATTCGTCCATATTAAAACACTGGCGTTTGTTGTAATACGAGTGATGTATACAGGGTGGGCCAGAGCGGAAAAGCATTTTTATTTAGTTGAATGCTTGAATCCTTTGTATGTGCAATTTAAAATTATTTTGAATAATGAAACACAGGTTTTCCAACAATTCCGCCCTAAACGTTTATTAATCAGCGCTGTTGACGATCTATTTGCCAAACTATACCTACACTGCAAAAAATTACAGTAATTTTACTGTGTAAATCGGGAATATTACATGTAATAACGTTGTGAATTTACTACGATAAATCATGTAAACCTTGTTTTACATGATTTATCGTAGTAAATCATGTAAACCTTCCCGATTTACACAGTAAAATTACTGTAATTTTTTGCAGTGTACTAGGATTTTCGACAGAATAATAATGTCTGTTGACGCAGACCAGTGTTATGAAAAGTTGCTTCGTTAGAAAAAATTCTTTGGGTTGTGACCTCGCATTTAATTCAACTTCTTGCCCTACACTTTCTTAACAAGTATTTGGATTTCATGTAGCTGTCAATAAAACTGCCTCATTCTTCTCATTTATTGCCGTCTTTGTTCTTTCCATCATTTTATTGTTATCATTCTCTGTTTGAAAGAAGTCTGTCTACCGTTCTATTTAAAAAAATCAAGTTATCCTTGATTTTAGAGCTCGAAAGCTACAGATACTTATTTAATCAGCCTGTATATTAAACCCAACATTTTTTTTTTCTATAAAAGATGCTTTCATGCTTAAGTAAAAGGTGAAAATCGCGTCTTTCTAACTTTCTCAAACTTTTTAAAAGTACTCTTTTGATGGCACTAACAATTGCGGAGGTGTCATGTCTCTTTCTGGATCAGACTTAAAATCGTAAAATCAAAATTTGAAAATCTTCGTTCGCTTAAGACATACGAGGGAAAATCAAAGAATTGTCAATTTCAAAATTACCTTGTACACTCCGCCAAAAAAGTATAGCATAATTTAGTTTTGAATCATAAAAGTATCGCATAATCTTTGTTTGTAGCATAAAGTTGTAAATATACTTTAATGCGCTCTAAGATATAATTTCTATGATTGTTTAAATAAAATACAGGCCAAACAAGAACTCATACTTGAGATTTTTATTAAAACAAGAAATTATAATTTTGGAAAGAAAAATGTCATAACAGTAGCTTTTAATACTGAGTATTGCCACCTCTGGCTCTTATGACCGCTCGCATACGGTTTGGCAGAGATTCGATTAACCTCCGTATATAAGCCTGATCCAAATTCTCCCACTCGTCACGGAGAGCATTTGCTAGTCCATGCAGGTCCGCTGGGGCAACATTTTGGGTTCGTATCCGTCTGTGAAGGAAGTCCCACACGTGCTCGATAGGGTTCATGTCCGGACTTACCGCAGGCCAATCTAAAACTGGAATACCAACATCGTTAAGGTATTCCTGGACGATTATTGCAACATGCGGTCGTGCATTATCGTGCATTAACATGAATTCGTTTCCTATAATTGGCGCATATGGTACTACATGTTCTTCTAAAATGTCCGTTATATACCTGTGGGCAGTCAGTGTACCTCTGTCTACTGGTACTAACTCTGTACGACCTGTTAAACAGATGCCTCCCCAAACCATAATAGAGCCACCAGCGAAATTAGGTCTAGGTCTGATATTACACTGCGAATAGCGCTCACCGTCTCGTCTGTACACTGAGATACGCCTATCTGAATGTAAAGACCAAATCTTGACTCATCTGTGAAGAGTATATTGGCCCAGTCATTAATGTTCCAATTTACATGTTCTCTGGCAAACCTTAAGCGAGCCACTCGGTGGTTCCTAGTGAGACGAGGGGCTGTTACAGCTACTCTAGCTCTTAATCCACTCTGTCGTAACCTATTCCGAATAGTTTGAGTACTCACACGAGTATTTCTGACTCTAGCCAAGTCGTTCTGCAATTGTCTCGCAGTTACATGTCTTCGACGTAATGCTTGTAGTAGTAAATGGCGGTCATCTTGGCGAGTAGAACATCTTGGACGACCTGGTACAGGTCTTCTACTGTAAATGCCTGTTTCCCTATATCTGGCTACGGCTCTAGAAACACTTGACTGATTGATGTTCATCAAATTAGCAACGTACACTGAGAGAACAAAATGCATTAAATTAACAAAAACCATTTTGTTGAAAAAATATTGTTATATCAACAACTTTTTTAATCAAATCGAGCAAAATAAAAGGTTACAACAACTGCAAAAAAAGATTGATAATATTTTGTTAGCCCAACAACATACCATTTGTTAACACGAAGAGCAACAAAATATTTCGTTTCATTGAATTAAAAATATTTGGTTATATTGACCAAGTCATAATTGTTGAAGGAAAACTTTACACTAGCATATATTGACAAACATAAATATTTACTTTAACAAATTCACTTTGTTAATGTAAATGCATAACAAGATCTGTTATGTATTGTTAAACGAACCAAAATGTGCATTAACATGACAGAAAAGTATCCAAGACAACACTATGTACTTATCTCTTATTTCTACGGTAGTAACCTTAGGTTACAAACATACATATGCCTTTATGCATCCGTTTCTTTTAAATTGGCAGTTTGAAGAGGTAAAAGAAATTATTAATGTAACAGTTCAAAAAAAAATCTATATAATAATCATTCCTGCGCCTGAAACACTAAACAACCTATAAAACTTGATCCTAATGGAGGTTAAAATGAAATATCCACGAATATATGTACTTCTGTTGTCGGGCATCTTTTAATGGAAATATTTTTTGAATTAAAATCTTGTAATTTATAATTTGTTGTGTTTATAATTTAATCCAAACTTAATTCATGTTTTATCTAATAAAATAGTTGCGGAAAATCATAATGTTTTTACCTATGGCTATATATGCAAGTGTAGCTGCGCAATAAGAATTAGATGTTCTGTGTTTCGGGGTTGTTCGCGATAATAATTATGTTAGTCAGCATTACCTTTAAGGCAGTTAGAGTGTATCCTTCTCCATTTATATTTAGTGTATATGAATATATTGCAATTGTATCGGTAGATCGTTGTACAAGTCGAAGTTCATTAAGTTCAAATTTATGGTTTTGTAATACTTGAGATTAAAAATTCAAGTAATCTGCTGAATTACACTTTCGATGATAGAGTTAAAATTAATAGCTAATATCACCGACATAAAAATGATTCGGCTGATCATTTGAATTTTTAAGCTAAGGTATTAGGAAATTATCAATTTGAATAATTGTATTGAGGAGGTCGATACTTGGTGAAAATTCACCAAAAATCAATTTGAACTTAATAATTTTCGCTTGAACAACCACAATATGCATCTGTATAAGTGTAACTAAATGTATAGGTACAGTATAACGCAATATACGGAGGATTATTCCATACCAAACGACTATCATTAATTTAACCAAAAAATCATATTTAAATGAATACATTTTTTTGGTTGAAGAGAGTATTTGTTTTTATAGGAACAACATTCCTATTTCGTTGATTTAACAACTGTACATATTTACTACAAACAAAAGTAAATAGTTAACCTAACAACTTCTAATTTTAATGTTAATCAATTCTTTTGGTAAACTTAACATGAAATAACTGTTTGTTTAACCCAAGGCACTTGTTGCCCGAACAATTTCAAAGATTCAGATCAAAATTACCTTGATTGTTAAGACAATGCTAAAAATATTGTCTAATCTACACAATTATAGTAACAATCACATTTTGTTACCTTGACAAAAAATTTTGTTTGACTATATTTAACCAAATGTTTTTGTTGGATAGACAATTTTTTTGTTAACTTAACACATTTTGTTCTCTCAGTGTATGCTTGAGATCGTCCATCTTCGATTAAAGCAACTATAGCAGCCACTTGTTCTGAAGTTAAATTGCTCATTTTAGTTTTAAAAGCGTTGGTACAGAACTCTGACTTCGCACTTTAAAATTTGTCCGTATAGGAAGACTTTCAATAAACAACTGAACAAACCTTACACATATGCATTTTTCTAAATGTGTTGTTTTAGAAAAAAAAAATAAAAACGCTAAGTTCCATTTTTATAGTTCACATACACGAGGCAAACTTTTTGTGAACGTATAAAAATATCTTGGTTCATAAATGCCCATTTTTAGTTTATGCGATACTTTTTTGGCGGAGTGTATATTCCTAGTTAAAAGAGATACAGGAAAATATTTTATATAAAAGTTTCTTTATAATGATTGTTGAATAATCTGCTGTTGTCAGAATAAGTATACGGGGTCAAATAAAAAAGTTATCGGACTCGGACCCTTTTTTTAATGCAACATTCTGTATATTTTAATCTAAAAAGATAGCACTTTAAATTCTCCTTTAAAAAATAAAACACACCATAATGATATTGGCTTCCTAGGCGATTAATTTAAATTTTATTACTTTAAACCACACAGTAGGCTATGAAACAAAAGCTAATATCCTAGAAACAAAACTATGTTGACATTATAGCAGGAAAGACATTACACATTATATTTTAACAGACAAAGAGTATAAGAAATAGTTGACATAAGAAAGTAAATTAAAACACTATGGAAACTTTGAAACGAAATAAAAGATTCAAATTTTTTTTCGAACGGTTTTTAAGGAATTCATGATGTATAATGGTTTTATTTCTGCAAAGGCGTCATAAATTCTTTGGTCAAGTTGTTCGCGGGTTAAGATGACTTCCTTATAAATTTTATTTTCCAACACGACAAAAAAAAAATCTAGAGATCGTAGTGGCCACCTTAGGGTAGGATCCATTTGTTCCTATCCAAAGGTTTATATTGCCATTATTAAAAATATGTTCCTAACATTATAAGTCGTATATATTAATAAAATTCCTAACTTAGTTCGTAAAAGAGTCATGGATCCCTTTATTGCAGGACCTTGTATAAATTCTTCTAGTAATAGAAATTGGTGAAAGATGGGAAAAGCAATGATTTGGTATTGTATTGCGTTACATCGTCAAAGTGTGAATCAACCGTCCATTTGTAATCAAAATAGCCAAATAATACTGCTTTGTGTATCATCCGTTGAAATACGAACCCAGTCATTCAATCTCAATTATTTAATCTTCTTTACATTTGCACATAAAAAAAAAGTCCTTTTAATAAATAGGTAGTATAATAAACCATACACTGAGAAAAATGGATAGTAGAATTTAGATAGTAAATCTCTTTATGTTAATTAGTAACATAATTATTGTCAAAACGACAATATGTGGGGTATTAAGAGTAAAATAACCAGATGTTACCATGCTTATAGTAAGAGGTAAAATCTGGATGTTACCAGGTATTCGATGCATATTCAATTTCTAACATAAATGTTCGTAACGCTCTTCCCACCCCTTGCTCTATTCATTGTCGATCTTTACCGAAGAAATCGACCAATAAGCTGTATTGCCACTCACACGTGTTATGTACGTGTGATACAGGTGTACGTATTCGTGTCGGTGCATGTTTGTGTCTGCACAGAGAAAAATCCATGTTGTAATATTTACACTTCACTGTTTGACGGAAATTGTAGTAAGAATTCCTACTATTGTGCAAAATTTTAGAACAACGGCGTTGCATTTTCCTATATCACGGTTACAAAAAAAGCAATAAAATTGTTTAAAAATATTGTGTGACAATCTTCTACAAAATATAGTGAAATGTTTTACAATATTTTACAACAAGTGAATATAATAAATTGCATATAATGTAGTGAAGACAGTTATAATAACAGGTGTAGCAAATTTACTGTGTTGTGTTTATTTAGGTTAGGTTAGGTGCTTGCAACAGTCACCTTACTTTGATTATTGAAAACGGCATTAATAATGAGATGGAATGAAATGAATGCTGTATAGTTTTATATCTATATAGTAGGAATATCATAATACTCATAATTGGTTTAGCTACATAAATATGTGATACTACAGCTTTTGTCGTAAAGATGGCGCTACGCTTGTTTCATAATCTTTGAAATTCGTACTCAATGTAAATTGTGATCGGTAAATGTGGCTGCGTAATATCTATATGATGCTTATACATGGTTAACGTCGTGTAAAAAGTACTGTGGACAATCGCCCACAGACGAGAATTACGAGGCGCTTCAATACCGGTAGTACTCTACAGTATACGGGCCGGTCTGATTCCCGCAATCCTGCCCGATACGACGGCAATTCGCCCGGCTGTCACCGGCTAATCAAATTATATTAATTAATTATAATTAAAAATTATTAAACAATATTTATTATAGTTTTCATTGTTAACAGTTATTATCAAATATAGTCAGCGCTACTAGACATTTTTTTCACATTTACTAACATGTATGCTCAAATTAATAATACAAATATAGTACACTTTACCATACGAGTTAATAAAAAGTATTCACAGATATTTACTATACAGATATTGTCACCGGTAATATAAAATATGATTGTCCCTATAGGAGCTATAAAATATATTAAAGTATACTATATTTATGTTAAAGAGTACTATATATTTCTCTCAGTGTAGCATTAGTTTAACCGCGAAATTTTAAATTTAATGTCTTCGACTCCATTTCATCATTTCAGATAGGCATCTTTTTAATCTACAGTACCTAATTTCGAATTACATTTCCACCTGATGATACTTTATTATCTCGACTATAGCAGATCGGAGAGACCCCTTGTCTTATCCGTGACTCTAAGATAACGAAGACGTATCAGAAGAAAACAAAAATTACCTCATCCATACACGTGGGTGAATCTGAAATGAGATAGATTAAAACACAACGCTTCAATATGTGAGTCAGTCCTATCTACTTTTTTATTGGGTATATCTATTCGAGTTTTGTGCGCGCGTCCTCCTTTTTCCTTTTCATTTAATTTATAAGCAGGTATTAGTCCTAGATTAGGTGCGACAGATCTTTTAGATTGCCTTCAAAGGCTTCAGGTACTTTCGTAGGTCTTTTTACGAGTTTTGTTGATGGTAAAAGATGGTAGTGTCTTATCGGGAATTGGTCTAATGTACATTTTATGCCGTTCAATTTTCATATATTAATAGTATTGCTGTTAGATGCTACCGCATATAGGAGTACATAGATGGCGATATAAAACTGTTTAATATAATAACTGAAAGAAAATGTTATTAAATTATGTTTTTGTGTATTTTTTCTTTTCTGTAAGGACTATTAATTTTGTAAAAGCGCTAAAGTAACAAAGTGTACTTTCTTAAACCGAAAATTATATTCCTAACAATGTTTGTCGCTCCATTGCAGTACATACCAGCAAAGAACGGTACTCAAAAAGTTTTACATGCACGTATAAAACTTTCTCACTTAGCATTTGGAAACAAAAAACATTTCTTATAGGAATCTTTATTTGCCGTTTGCACCAAAATAAAAATAACATAGGCAACGAAACAATAGAATAATGTTAGAAGCATATTATCAAGACACGGTGGCCCATACTGGTGAAAAGGTATCTGTTGCAACAAGGTTGTCCCTGCTGTCCTTGTTTATATATCTTATAGTTATTCAACCGAGCTGCGTAAGGTGCTGATATCTGGCGGCGATAGTATAAAAGTACTGATGAATGAAATTAAATACCGCCAAATATTCATTGGAATGCGAGCTATGTTAGTTACAGATTCTGAAATAAACTTGGCAGTTAATAACAAAGTAAAATCAATCAAAATTAAGAAATTACAATGCAACATTATTAAAAAAAATTAATGGGCACGCCAAACCTGACACGCCATCTGAACGCCATCCAAAGGTACTTCAAACCGGTTGAATAACTATAAGATATATAAACAAGGCTGCTGTGCATATAAGAATGAACGGGTGATTATGTTAGCAAGGAGGCGTTCCCGTACGGTCTACCGAGCTTTGCTAATAAATGGATAGGTCTCGAAGAGGTGCAATTGAGCAGTTTGGATTTTTTTATTGGCGAATCTCAAACATATAGTGTATGCAACAAAGCCGTCGGACAACATTGATGATCTCAAACAAAAAATATAAACAGAAATAAAGAATATTTCACACCTCAAGTTTTAGATAAAAGTTAGAGAAGAGTTTTACTACGGATTAAGTGATTGCCAACAAGTAAACGAAGAACATTTCTAACATTTAATACGTTAAATTGTAACAATAATTTTAATAAAAGCGTTCATAATCTCATAGCCTTAAAATGCCTGTAATTAATGTAATCAAACAAATAAAACAGCCTGTATATGAAGATGTATCATTAAAATCAAAAGCTTTTTCAGAAAACTCTATTATACACAGAAAGAAATTTGTTGTAAATTTTAAAACAATTGTAAAGTTTGGTGCAACAAATTGTGTAACATATAGGGACGAGCACAACTTGTATTAAAATTTTCTACAAAATTGTTAACGAAAATTATTGCATTTTTTGCAACAAAATGTACAATTTCATCACACAATTTATGTTGACATAACCTTTACAATTTAAGTACCATAAAGTGCGAGTCACTTGTTGCAAATAATACGTTTAGCCCAGTGGTAATAATTGCAACAAACCGTTAAGAAATCTTTTACACGAATCTTGCCATTATTACAAACCGCTGTAGTGAATTATCAGTACAGATTAACTACACTATTGCAATAATTAATATAGTTGCGTATAATTTGATTAGCTGGTGACAGCGGGCGAATTGCGGAGATCAGACCGGCCCGTACTGCAGAGTACCAGTATGGGGAAGCGCCTCGTAATTCTTGCCTCTGCGCGATTGTCAATCACAGTACCTTTTATATGATATTAACCATGTGTAAACATCATAGATATTACATGGCCACATTTACCGATCACAATTTACATTGAGTAAGAAGTTCAAAGATTATGAAACAAGCGTAGCGCCATCTTTACGACAAAATCTGTAGTATCACATATTTATGTAGCTAAACTAATTATGAGTATTGTGATATTTCTACTATATAGTTATAAAACTATACAGCATTCATTTCATTTCATCTCATTATTAATGCGGTTTCCAGTTATGTATAATAATCAAAGTGAGGTGAGTAGTGCTAGCACCTAACCAAATAAACACAATACATAGTAAATTTGCTACACCTGTTGTTATAACTTTCTTCACTACATTATATGCAATTTATTATATTCACTATTTGTAAAATATTGTAAAGCATTTCACTATATTTTGTAGAAGATTGTCACACAATATTTTTTAACAATTTTATTGCTTTTTTTGTAACCACGATATAGGAAAATGCAGCGACGCTGTTGAAAAATTTTGCACAATAGTATGAATTCTTACTACAATTTCCGTCAAACAGCAAAGTGTAAATATTACAATATGGATTTTTTTCTGTGTAACCTGAAAAATCATTTTATTCGATAAGTTGTACCACACTGTATATAGCACCAACTTCTTATAGTTACGTTAGATGCTTGCATTGGCCTTTTAAGCGATTAATATTGAGTGGTATATCCAATAGACGACGGGCGAATTATTCTCAGATAGTATTTATTATTATCTAACAATGAGTGAAAAGAATCCGCGGCTCACCTCAGTAAAATCTCTTTGAGACATCTTCTAAAATCAAGCTCGTCCGAGGTAATCAACATATTAGACGGATGATACTCCAAGACGTTGAGATGAAGGAATCCGGAAAGATCGAAGCACACTTTTCAAACTTATAATCACATTCCTGCACAACGGAAACTCGCAAAAGAAATCGCCCGCACAAAACTGACACTTCTATCTCGTATTTCCTGTCATTTTTCCTAAGAAAAGAATATACTTGGACACACCAGAACACAATCGCACTACTTCCTATAGCAATTCTTTAGGTTTTTTTTTCCTTTCGAGGGAAACGGCTTGCTCGTACAGGAGGCGCTTTGCCGACCGCTATAGAACGCAACTGTTGGCTGCCCGTGGATTTATCCGTACCTTGGCACAGTCAAAACAGTTACTGTACTCGCATTCTTGAAGTCGCCATATTGGAATGTGGGTAAGCTCTCGCAGGTATCTCGATTTTACACCAATGTTGTTTGGGAGATTGCCGGGAAAGGTATATAAAGAAGAGGGAAGGAGCTATACACCTGCTTTCGGAGTGTATATGCAATCTGATGAACTGCGTGCTATATAAGCCAAGTCAGAATCAGCAGTGCCGTCAAAGGAATAATGCTGCCGGGTAGTTCCCCATAATCTCTTTTATAAATAACGATATTGGACGATAATGTGGCTAGATAAATCTGTTCTTCTTCCGGGATATTATTCATTGTGAAAAATTAGAAAACCAATTGCAAGATAGATGCAAGCAATATGTTGGTATATGACTTCTTCATGAAGTTTAAAGGGACGCGAAGGACAACGTGCATATATTTTATTTTTGCATATCTTTGAGTATACAGTGTGAAAAGAAAAGGTTGTCGGATATTTTACCCAATTATAGTACTGGTGGAAATAAACAAAAAAGTCTTAGTCAACATGGGTCCGCAATTCAACTGTTTTTGACATATAGTCGATTGCATATTGTTTTAGTAGGATGAAAATTTTCAAAGAAATTCTGATCGCAATGTAAATTAAACAAATGTTTATTTAAAGTAAAACTAAAGAAATTGTACTACATGTCCACCGTTCATTTCTAAGCACGCTTCACACCTTCTTATGAAAGATCGACGCAATCTTTCGAAAATTCCTGGAGTCCTCCGAATTTCCTCGCAACAATTTACGATTCGTTGCCTGAGTTCTTCCAAATTGTTTACAGATCGTGCGTACACTAATTGGTTTAGATGCCCCCAAACATAGAAGTCTAGAGGTGTCAGGTCAGGGGACCTAGGAGGCCATGCAGTTGGTCCACCCCGTCCTATCCATCTCCCGTTGTAATCTTGATTTAAGACATTTCTAACTACGATGGAAAAATGCGCAGGAGCTCCATCGTGCATAAACCACACATATTTAATCTGTTAAAAAGTGGCACGTCTTCCAACAAAACGGGTAATTCATTTCTTAAAAAATCCAAGTATACTTGTCCCATTAAACGATTAGGGAGACATACTGGACCAATTAAACAGTCTCCAAAAATAGCAAGCCAAACATTTACCGAAAAACGGTTTTGGTGATGCAGTTCAACAACAGCATGGGGATTTTCATCTGCCCAGACATGATTGTTATGAAAATTGAATATTCCGTCTCTTGTAAACCCAGCCTCGTCACTAAATAAAATCTGAGTCGCAAAATTAGGAGTTTCTGCCAGCTTTCGTAAAACCCAATGATAAAAAACCCTATACGTGCATCATAATGGAGAGGAGCAAGAACTTGCACGCGTTGAATGTGGTAGGGATAGAGCTGCTGTTCCCGCAGAATTCTCCAAATGAGAGGATGACTGACGTTCAGTTCTGCGGCAACTCTTCGGGTGCTAATATTTGGGTTGCCTTCTACCCGTCTCAAAATATCTAATTCTACTGCGGGAGAAGAAACTGATCTAGGTCTACCAGAACCACCATTAATTTTAAATGAACCAGTTTCGGACAGCCGGATATGAAGTCTTGAGAAAATCTTATCACTCGGTAACAACCGATTTGGAAATTCTTCGGCATACATAAGCCGTGCTTCAGTGGCATTACCATTCGCACGACCGTACATAAAATGCATATCGGCCATTTCTGCATTTGTGTACTTATGCATAATTTGAGAACAAACAAAAATTTACGCAAATGATAAATAATCTGATGACAGATGTCTGACAGAACTAATTTTAAGTCACCATCAGTTGTTTGACAAAGGGAACTATTCTCAAAACCGAAAAATGTTTTTTTTTATTTTAAAATATGCAATCGACTATATGTCAAAAACAGTTGAATTGCGGACCCATGTTGACTAAGACTTTTTTGTTTATTTCCACCAGTACTATAATTGGGTAAAATATCCGACAACCTTTTTTTAACAGGCTGTATATTACACTGTTAAAGTTGATTAGTGTTAATGAGTGATTTCGTAAATTGCATATTTAAGCATTATTTAGGCATATTTTGCATATCTAAGCTTTTTCTTATCCTTACTCTCGCCAAAAAAAAAATTTACTAATGGTATCCGGCGCCATACACCGCGCAAAATTTAAAAATTTTATAGTAATACTATTCGTACCACTTGCTTAGGTCATGAGTTCAATCGTGTAGCCCAAGACATTAGGAATCAATTCCCTTTGGTGCAGCAGCAATGTCAAAAAAGTATTTTTGAAAGCACCTTTGCGAATCTAATTTTATAAGGACCGACTTCCTGTGTTTAGTTGCCTCCCGAACCGATTATTACGAGATGGGGTACATGGTTAGAGCCTGCAATTTTCAATGCGCATATGGTAAAATTATTGTTAAATATACAGGGTGTTACAAAATCCCAGAGCCACTTTCAACTTTTGTATTTTAAATGGATTGCTATATTTTTTAGTTATTATTTCGATAGCCACCTAAAACACCTTTGCAGTGATATATGGTTATGTGCGCTTCTGACTGTTAGTTTAGGCTATATTGGAAATTTTGTCAAAATTTTAGTAATTGCGACTTTTGAGATTTTAACTTTTATCTTAAAAACTGTTTTAGTGTCGCCCGTGAATCTTTTGTTATGGATTTGGGGGCTAACAGTTAGCATGTTTCAAGGTGGTATAACTTGGAAATATATACAGGGTGTTAAATATGTCATGGAACATTTTTCGAAATTCAAACGCTTTTCTTTCGATTTTTTTAAATTGAACCTATATTTTCCAATATAATCAGCAAATTCCTTGTAAAATTGCCTTCAAAATGGTACCAATAACGTAATACCTATTTTCAGTATTTTCGAAGATATTATGGAAAATATATTTAATAATAGCAATTTACCCCTATTCATTTGTTCGCTTTTATATAAGTTCTTTAGATTATTTATAACGTAACAAAAACAAACTGTACGTGACAGAAAATTATTTTATTTTTTTACACTTTTAGATATATATAGTAATTATATATATATATTTTTCTTATGAAATGGAGGATCACTTAGCCTGATCACTCTATTTTTCAACTCTATAATAGTGTTGCGTTTATATTTCATACTGTGTTGGGAAAAGTAATTCAAAGACCTACCCGAATGTAAATCTTTCATGTACCAATCTACCGAAATTTCACCTGTGTACTCTGTTTTTCTATGTTTTTATCCTTTTCACTTCTTTACCTTGTAAAGATTTCCATACCGACGTTTATTCGTACGTTGGTCGTTGCAGTTTAACTTAATAAATTTGTCACCGTAAATGTAAATAACCATTATTTTAAATCATGTTCAATTTTATATAAATCGATAATTAATTCTGTACTTATTTTTTAAATTTCACTTCGTTTACTAAATTTATTTTGATTAATACATCGTCAATTAAAATGACCAGCTTTTTAAAAATTTCATTAACCAATTTATAATGTATAATAGTAACTCCTATTAAGAAATCGCTACTTAGGTAAGATGTTGTTTTTAACGTGTTGTGTTGTCTTATTTTAAAAAAATGAATATCATCTTTTCAGCTTGAGAAAGATTAAATAAATTAATCGAAACGTCGCTAAATGTAGATAGCTGTTTTTTATTTCAAATAATATTTTATCCAATGCCGACGACGCATTTTTAACATATATATATATATACAGACTTTCCTATCTTTAGTTGTTTTTGTGCTAAATTTCGCCGACACAGTAATGGCGCACCTGGTATAACTTTTCAATTCTAAATTTTTATTATACTTATGTACATTTACGAACCGCATAATCTCGTCACATTTTTTTTTTCTCCTTTTTGTTATTAAACGCTCCGTAAACTCTGAAAATTGTTTGTAATGATGATCTATAGTCTAGACATTCGGATGATCCTGATACTTCAGTACCTATACATTTAACATTATATATTCTCAGGTAAGTCAATGGGAAAAAGGAAAAAATATATGTAGGTACATATATAAAATCGACAGTGGTTTTTGGCTTCGGAAGCGGTCGTCACTTCTTCTAACTTTATAAAATCACTGTTGCATGCAGTGAGGACTCAACCGTAAGCATCCGGTATCCAGAATGCATGCGGTAACGATTGATTCTGGAGAGGCGAGACAAATGATAAATCTATATACAGGCGGTCCAATTAACGTGCTCATAATAACGTTCAAACAGAAACTAAAATCGCAATAAAACATTCTAAGAGAGAGGGAAAGGCGATGCCGTAAAATCTTTACCTGGTTGGTCCCATCGATAAAACGTGTCTAATAAGCGGGTTAACATAATCCGGTTTCAAATGCCGTTTTGCGTTCCGGGTCGTAAAATATTTAATAACATTTTCTGTGCCTAATTGTTTATTCAAGTCGCCGGTGTGTTTGAGAAGAATACATATTATTATGAATGCAATGAAACGTATTAAATTATTTTACTATATCGCACAACTAATTCAAACTAATACCTTGAACATAATAGACACACTCTGCACTGTTTACTTTTTCTCACACAAATTAGAACTTTTTTGTAACTTTTTATAGAATTGGAATTTTTAAATGATTTTTTCAGTGTGATGAGATTAAATATAAAGGATATGGATTACATAAAAGAGAAAGAGATTAAATATAAAATACTGCGCCTACTAGTCCGGAACTCGGCAAATGCGGAAAAAACTACTTGCGATTAAAAACTAGAACAAATTCCGATATTTAGTACTTTCATACGTTTATAGGATCTATATAGACATTCATATTACCAAATTTTTCAATATATTTGAATATATTTTAGAAAATTTCCAAATACGAGTGATATGCAGCAAACTCGTTTTGATTAAGAAAAGTGAAGGTAATTTTTAGTCATTAATTAAATGTAAAAGGACACTTCATTAAGAAAAATAATATATATATATATATAATTTTCAAATATATACAACATTAATTTATATATTATCATATTTTATAGTTCATTCAGTATTACAAAATTCTTATCATACATCATTTTACACGTTTTGACGTTTTATTATTTTTGTGAATTAAAATCATTGACGTTTTTTGTCTGAAGATACTCGATTAACGAGCAAAACATTTCGCAAAAACTATTAAGTAAATAAATGTAGATTTGACAGTACTACACTCTTTTTACTATATAAGTATTCATATTAAAATCAATACATTTACTACTTGAATCGACAAATAACTTAAAACAATAGTTTTTAAACATCTTCGTGTAACACACAAAATTTGTCAATATTATAAACTAAAAAAGGGCATTTATGAACCAAGATATTTTTATACGTTCACAAAAAGTTTGCCTCGTGTATGTGAACTATAAAAACACTAACAAAATAATGGAACTTAGCGTTTTTACTTTATTTTTTTCCTAAAAGAACACATTTAGAAAAATGCATATGTGTAAGGTTTGCTCAGTTGTTTATTGAAAGTCTTCCTATACGGACAAATTTTAAAGTGCGAAGTCAGAGTTCTGTACCAACGCTTTTAAAACTAAAATGAGCAATTTAACTTCAGAACAAGTGGCTGCTATAGTTGCTTTAATCGAAGATGGACGATCTCAACCATACGTTGCTAATTTGATGAACATCAATCAGTCAAGTGTTTCTAGAGCCGTAGCCAGATATAGGGAAACAGGCATTTACAGTAGAAGACCTGTACCAGGTCGTCCAAGATGTTCTACTCGCCAAGATGACCGCTATTTACTACTACAAGCATTACGTCGAAGACATGTAACTGCGAGACAATTGCAGAACGACTTGGCTAGAGTCAGAAATACTCGTGTGCGTACTCAAACTATTCGGAATAGGTTACGACAGAGTGGATTAAGAGCTAGAGTAGCTGTAACAGCCCCTCGTCTCACTAGGAACCACCGAGTGGCTCGCTTAAGGTTTGCCAGAGAACATGTAAATTGGAACATTAATGACTGGGCCAATATAGTCTTCACAGATGAGTCAAGATTTGGTCTTTACATTCAGATAGGCGTATCTCAGTGTACAGACGAGACGGTGAGCGCTATTCGCAGTGTAATATCAGACCTAGACCTAATTTCGCTGGTGGCTCTATTATGGTTTGGGGAGGCATCTGTTTAACAGGTCGTACAGAGTTAGTACCAGTAGACAGAGGTACACTGACTGCCCACAGGTATATAACGGACATTTTAGAAGAACATGTAGTACCATATGCGCCAATTATAGGAAACGAATTCATGTTAATGCACGATAATGCACGACCGCATGTTGCAATAATCGTCCAGGAATACCTTAACGATGTTGGTATTCCAGTTTTAGATTGGCCTGCGGTAAGTCCGGACATGAACCCTATCGAGCACGTGTGGGACCTCCTTCACAGACGGATACGAACCCAAAATGTTGCCCCAGCGGACCTGCATGGACTAGCAAATGCTCTCCGTGACGAGTGGGAGAATTTGGATCAGGCTTATATACGGAGGTTAATCGAATCTCTGCCAAACCGTATGCGAGCGGTCATAAGAGCCAGAGGTGGCAATACTCAGTATTAAAAGCTACTGTTATCACATTTTTCTTTCCAAAATTATAATTTCTTGTTTTAATAAAAATCTCAAGTATGAGTTCTTGTTTTTATTTGGCCTGTATTTTATTTAAACAATCCTAGAAATTATATCTTAGAGCGCATTAAAGTATATTTACAACTTTATGCTACAAACAAAGATTATGCGATACTTTTATGATTCAAAACTAAATTATGCGATACTTTTTTGGCGGAGTGTATATGCCTTAAGGAAGGACCGTATAACTTTTTTGGATTAAGATTATCGCCTCAGAATTTAACAAAGAATCGTTCTACCTGGCGATTATCCGCCCTTTTCTGGTCACCGTGTATATTGAAAAGAGAAGAGGTCCCAAAACAGAACAGAACAAAACAGAACCCTGCGGTAGAAATACATAGAGGCAGCGATACAGTACTATTTAAAACAACACTCTGCCGACGATCCGATAAATAACTTTTTATAAGCTGGACTGATGCGACACTTAAACTTAAACTATTTAAAAGAGAAGAAAGAATTGCATGACAAACCGTGTCAAATATGATTATTTATTTTTTTCCTTTCTTATTTATATTTTTTTTTTTTTTTTTTTTTTTTTTTTTTTTTTTTTTTTTTTTTTTTTTTTGGTAGGTGGAAATCCTTTAGGGACACTGCAGGCAAGGGTCTGACGCCCTACAGTAGTGTGGGACTCCCGGTCGGTGGGTGCAGGACCGGTATACCCACTAAAACCACCTTTGCTCTCGCCCTGTGCTCCACGGGACCATCCTGTTTGGGACTTTTTTCATCATGAGAGCACTGCATTGTCCGATAAACTTATCCGAGGTCTCTCTCGATCATCTGCTTTTGCCTATCTCGCTCCTCCAGCTCCTTGTTTTTCATGATCCAAATGAGCATGTCATGGATCTTGCGCCAGTTTTCCCTCGTCGCTATCATAAGGGGCACGAGCGTGTCGGGTGTTAATACGCCAGTATCTTCCTCTACTTTCTTTCGGAGGTTTTCCCATCTGGGGCACTCGAAGACGGTGTGCTCCGCCGTGTCTACTTGGCCGCAATACATACACTCGTCCGAAGTGTCTTTTCCGAATCGTCTGGCGTAATATCTATACGTTCCGTGGGCGGTCAGGACCTGTGTTAGGTAATATCCTCCCTCCCTATGGCTACACTCAGTCCAGCTCCGGATATTCTGGATAAGTCTTTTGGTCCATTGGGCCTTATCTTTCTCTCTGTCCCATCGTGTCTGCCATTCCGCATAAGAGTTCTCCCGTGCCACGTTCCGTTTGGCTGCCAGCTCGCCCTCCCCATGCATTATATGCGCTCTTTCCTTGGCCAGAAGGTCTATTGGTATCGTGCCGGTAATCACTTGTAGCGCTATTGCCGACACGGTCCTGTAGGCAGATGCAATTCTTAGCAGCATACTTCTCTGAGCTCGAACCATAAGGTTTTCGTATTTTCGGATCTTGAGCACATCGATCCAGATGGGAGCTGCGTAGAGGAGGATGCTGTGTAGTGCCCCACACAGTACCGCTCTTTTGCCACTTCTTGGGCCACCGATGTTTGGTAAGATTCGGCTGATTGTAGCCAGCCTTTCTTCCGCCCTGGTCGTCACCGCTACCACATGCTGTCCGAAGTTCCCTTTTTGATCGAAGACTACTCCCAAATATTTCACCGTTCTTTTGGGAACTATTCTCTTACCCTCCAGTATGAAGTTCACATGAGCTCTTTTCCTTCCTCCCTTTATAAGGATTGCTTCCGTCTTCTCCGGCGCTAGGGTCAGCCTACGGTCCCCCATCCATGCGCTGATCTCCTCTAGGCACTTGTTGGTGTTGTTCATTAGTGCATCCTCACTGCTAGCAGCCACTATCAGTGCCAGGTCGTCAGCAAAGGCGATCGTCGCAGCATCAACCCGAAGGTCCAAACGCAGAACCCCATCATAGAGAACGTTCCACAATACTGGTCCCAGCACCGACCCCTGCGGAACCCCGGACCCGCTGGCTAGGAGCACTCCCGGTTCAATCATAATTTTCCTGTTTTGCAGGTAGCTTGAAATTATATTCACTAGGTATTTGGATATTTGCCTTGCTCGAAGCTCGTCAACAATCAGCCTATGGCTGGCAGAGTTAAAGGCGTTTCTCACGTCAATGGTCACAAGGACGACCCATCTGTTATCATACTCTCTTATAATTCGCTTTGTTTCCTCCAGCGCATGGACCGTCGATGCCCCCTTGCGGAAGCCATATTGGTGAGCGTGCAGGCCGCCTTTTTCCTCGATTTCTGTATTCAACCGGTTTCTTATTAATATTTCCAGCAGTTTGCTCATGGTATTAAGCATGCATAATGGTCGATACGACCCGGCCAGTTCTGGTGGTTTACCGCTTTTTAGAATAAATATAACCCTAGCTATTTTCCATTTGTCTGGGATTTCCTGGGTTTTCAATAGCTCATTCATAGCCGCTAACATCCAGTCAGGGAGCACCTCTACCACAAGCTTTATGGCCTCAGGTGGGATTTGGTCGATTCCAGCTGCTCTACCAGTCTTAATAGTGGATGCTGCATATTGTAACTCTACCAGCGTAAAAGTTTTGATATTTCTTTCAGCTTTGTTCATCTCCCAAATATTGTCCGCGGAAGGAAAAAGCTCTTTAGCGATGGATTTTTTTTTCTCAGTGTCCATCTCGTACGGTGTAAGTTTCCCCAGCTTTTTCGTGATTATCTTATAGGCTCCGCCCCAGATGTCATTATCCAGCTCTTGGCAAAGGTTTACCCAACATTTCTTTTTTGCTTTCCTTATTTGTTGTTTAAGGTCTTTCCTTCGTTGTTTGTATTCCATACTTATCACGGTGGCGGCAGGACTACTTGCGCTATTCTTCCTTCTTTCTCGGGTAAGTCGTCTTCTGGCCATGTTACATAGCTTCCTTTGCTCTGCGATGCAGTTATTCCACCAGTAAGGGTCGTTACCAGCATCATAGCATCTCTTTTTGCTGTTTCTAAGAGCTTGTTGTATCATTTTAGTGCATTTGCTGTACGTAGCATCGCCGGTACCTGCTGCTGTTATCTGGATGGTATCCCTAAATGCCTCCCAATCCACGACTACTCTGTCTCGGGACTGCTTCTTCCGTCGGTCTTGACCCGTGGCTTGGATTTCGAAGGATATGTACTGGTGTTCAGTAAGTGACTCCAGGTCCAGCACCTCCCAGCCGTTTATTTTCCTGGCTATCTGGCTAGTCGCTAGGGTGACGTCAATATACGAGCAGCTGGCCCCCCTTATAAAAGTAGGTTTATTGCCGTTATTTAATACTACCATATCGAGCGTTGAAATCCATTCTATCCAGTATTGGCCTTTAACATCGGTTACCGGTGAACCCCACCGTGGGGACTTGGCATTTATATCCCCGAGAACAACAGTCTCGCGCCGGCCAATATTATCCATGATATTGTCGACTTCGTTTTTGTAATCCTCCAAGCTAGTATTCGGGGAAATATAGCAGCCAATTATATCTACTTTGGGAAGGTGTATAGTTAGATGGCCATCAGCCACTGTATGATTCAATACTTGCACGTTCCTTGTAAGAAAAAGCATTGCCACGTCAGCCCTGCTGTCTGTTACCCATAGCGCATCCCTTACCCGTTTCTTATTTGGTTCGCATACGACCAATATATCTGCACCTTGTTCCTTAGCAGTGGCATATGCCATATCATGGGCCGCATACGCTCTTCCAACATTTATTTGTAGGACTTTCATTGTCGGAGGTCTTGACGAGCCACAGTGGTGCGTTTGCCTCTGGCCTCGTTTGCCGCTGCCTTCGCCTTCTCATTTACGAGCCTTCTATAATAAGGACACTTTGTCTGCTCGGCACGATGGCCTTCCTGTTTACACGTTAGACAGTAGCTAGTATTTGGGCATTCCTTGCCCTTATGTCCTTCCTTTCCACATTTTATACACAGCTTTGATTTATCTTCATTGGTACACTCGCTACTATGGTGTCCAAAGCCCAAACACCTGTAGCATCTGACGATATTAACCCTTAGCCTTACTCTGCAGGGTGCCCAGCCTATTTTAATGGTTCCTTTCCTAATTAGTTCCTTTGCCGAATATTTTGGGAGGGCCACCGTGGCGTTTTGGCTGCCGTTCCGGTTCGGCCTAAGCGATAGGACTTTAATATCTGTCATGTTTATGTTTCCTACGTTCTTTTTTATTGCCTCCAAGATTCCTTCTGGCTCCATATCTCCATCAATGTCAGTGACGTGTAAGACTTCCTCATTGTTTTTTATCTGTACCCGAGTTTGATGACTATTGGCCTGGATTTCTCGTTTGAGGGTTTCCGCCTTATCTTTCCCTCCCATGACTTCCATCATGATATCTCCTCTGAGTGTCTTTTTAATGGTTTTCACTTGTACCCCTACTTTTTCTAGGTCGATTTTACTTTTGACGGAGCGCAAGATATCGGCATACGGCTGGCCATCTGCTTTAATAATGAGTTTCTCCGTTGGTTTGAGTTGCTTCTCGCTGGTCGATTTGAGTTCTCCCCTTCTGTTGGTTTTGCCAGCAATTACCTCGGCTCTAATTTGCGTGCCATGAAAGACGTATTCGGCGCATTTCCTGAGGTAGTTTATGTCTATATTTCCCAGCGCGAAGAGTTTAATGCATTCAACTTTATGCGAGCATAGCTCACTTTTCAGCTTTCCTATTATATCATACAGTTTATGGATATCATTTATTCCCTCTTTATTTAAATCATAGGGGAGTGCAAACAGAGTTCTTGAGCTCGCCCTTTCTCTGCCTTTACTAAGGGAGGTCACCGTACTTGTTTTAATATATTCAATATCGCCTTCCTTAATTCCTTCTTCAAGCAGAGCACCCATCTCTGGGAGCCAGCTGGTTGCGTCTTCTAAGGTTTCGTTCGCGATCTTTCTATCAGGGTGTATGATAAGAGCAATATCTCCCTTTATATTCCTAAGATTTTCCATGTACGTGATTCCTGTATTTTTGTACGTATCGTTTGGCCAATTAAGGTCTACTACCGTGGCCAGACCTTCCCATCCGTCTTTATCTGCAAGTTGACTTGTTATTTTTTTGCGTATTTCATCAGCCAGTTGCGCGGTCTCCCTTCTTATATCCTCTTCGTCCGCTTGAGTGCCCATCTCGGAAGTCTTGCCACGGATCTTCTTGTCTTTGCTGATATTTTCTTCTGCCTTTCGCTTACAGTCGTTTTCCGTACTCAGCGTTGCTAGTGAGTCATGTTTCACTTTGAGATCCTTCATTTTTTTATTTAGAATTCCTACGGCATGGAAGAGTTCTCTCGTAATAGCTTTGATTTCTGTCTTTGTTTTGGTACTGATCTTCACCTGACTTTTGAGCTCTTCTGTTTTGGTGGTTACCTGCAATAGGGCTTTTAGAGCAAGTTCCATTTCTTTACTAGACTCGGTTGCCCCCTCCGTATCATCCCTTTTCCTTTTCTTATTTTTTGGGTCAGCATTTCCCATACATTCCGAGGTTTCGTGGGCCTTATCGGCATATAATTTAAATATAGGACTATTGTCCGCGTCCTCGTCTTGCCAAGGATCATATTCCTCAATCTCATCTGCTTCAGTAGCTTCCCCTTGGCCAGTTCCAAAACTACATAATAACTCATCTACCAGAGATTGGCTCCTTTGTCCTAGCGGTGCAGCAAGAGAAGTACTCGTACTCTGCTTAGGCATGCTTACAGCGCTAATAACCTCGACCAGCTGCTCCTGACTTAATCCACGCGGTAGCCCTCGAGCTGTCTGGGGGCTCCGCGCAATAGTTTTCCCTCGAAAGGGGTTTGCATCTATTCTCGGCTTCCCATCATCACTCTCCAGATGGTCTACTCCTGTATTCATCCTCTCTATCCTCCTCATGCTCACTTTTGCCTCATTTCCTGATTCTTTGGTTTTTGTTTTATAGTCTTCCATCTTGTTCCCACGAGTAGCTGGGGATCTACCTGTCGACCGACGCAGAGCCCCGCATTACGCCGGCAAGGCTTATTACTCCGGAGGAACGCCTGGTACTCCGGAGGCTCCGTTCAAGACCAACTAACGTGTGGCCATCCACCCCTCGGCACGGGTCGCGTGACACCTTGGGTTCCGATCGTTCCCTGACAGGGGCCCTTACAGGGTACTATCACCCGGGCCAGGTGAACCCTGGTTTTTTAACGAGGTTGTTACTCCTCCCCCTCACCCTTTCTCAACCTGGCTTGGGACAGGCTATGGCGGGTTTTTTCTTATTTATATTAGCCAATAAACTACTATTATTATTATCATCATACTCCTGGTCGCAAATTTAATAAAATGCGTTCTAACCTCCACCGAACTCACTACATCGTTATCACGACGAATCCAAAATGATTTTTTGAGAGCTTCACGAATGCGCGAAGGTCGAGCATACTTTCAGCTGAAGCCTAATTACTTTTACTCTCCGCTATACACTGCCTTCCCATCGTACATAGCGCTGGACGCTCGCATGGGTATATCCAAGTTTACCTGGCGGGACTAGTCTGCCGTCTTCGTCCGTCCAAAACCGTCTGCGTTTCTAATTATTGCTTTACTATGGTGTTTCTGTCTTTGTTTGCGGTTGTTTCGGACATTCTCGATTACCTGTTAGGTGCTGCCGGACTGTAAGTGGACCCACGGGAAATAAAAGTAAACAATCCCGTGCAAGTGAAGGTCAAACCGACGAATGATTGAAACGCGTCTGTTCCACCGCGGTTTTTAGACGAATATAGTGGGGGGAAACTTTGAAAAGGCGCTACACAAGTAGTATATTAACGAACTAGTTCCACAGAATACGTTTTAAAGATCACAAATTCAAGTTAATTGAATGTGTTGGGTAAAATAAAAACTGGTACATTGTTGTAATCAGATTTACTTTATACTGCTAAATGGACTATATTGTATAAATGAGATATGAAATGACTGAAAACTTATTCTATGACATAAAACGAACGATAAACAAACTGTTGCCAACCGTAGAGAGGGTTAAAACTCGGCCGGTAATACAGAATTCTACAATTTAAATATATCTAGGATATACCGAACAGAATGCATTTTCATAAAAGCAAAATTTAAAACGCAAATGAATAAATCCACACCCACTTAAAATACAAATTAAAAAAAAAGTTTAATCTAGTGGTACATAAAAGTGGGCATTGGAATTTTGAGGGACTGTCGCTAATTACAGTTAAAGAAAAACAAGTTCATAATTATTTAAGTAATTAAAGAATTTTTCAAATATATTTTCCCACATTACAAAACTTTATGCGAGCTACTGTAGTTAAAAGATTACATCAGTAAACTTGAAGTACTCTATTACTTGTTAAATAATTTTCTGATAAAAAAAATGATCTAGCATTACTCATTTCACATTGTTTTATTGATAACCTTGCGAGATACCCACAAGTAAAATTGTTATTATAGTCTTGCATTTTCCAATGTTATAAAAATAAAGTTCTATATAATATTTTCTTCGGTAATCATAATTTATTATCACAAAAAAACAACCAATCTACAAGTACAATAAATTATATAAAATGCAATAAACGATTCAATTTTTCTTCAATTTTTTTGTACTGTCCTTTTCAGTCTTCTTACGGCAAAATCTTCTACAGATCCTTCTAGAAATAAATCTAGTTAGCTTTACAACGACCCATACTATCACCAAAAGAATTCCTAATAGAAGACCCAACACATCCAAAAGAAAATATTGATACAATGGTAAATCTGCAGCGCCGCTTCTTAAATGCTTAGCCCCTTTGTGCCTTAGAACATATTCAGTCCACCAAACGGCTTTCTCCAGTCCATTCATTGGTTGGTCGTTGGTTATATCAGCTAATTTTTCAACTGCTTCTAAGTACCTTTCCAGAATATAAACATAATTATTTCAAATTTTCAATACTGAGGGATTTGTAAGATCTACTCACTTTGGATTTTCTGCAACTTCACTTATAACCAATTTAACCAAATCTGCATCCACCTGATTGTAATCTACAGCCAAACCCATGCCTTTGCTTTGGGCTTGGATACAATTGCTGAAGTGATCAGTGCTGTAAGGTATGCAAATGACCGGCTTCTTAAAGTTGATGGCTTCCTCCAGGGATTGTAGTCCCCCTTGCGTGACGAAAGCTTTAACATTTGGATGTCCTGCAAATTCGTTGAAACCAGACTATTGTGTGTAACGATTTAAAGGGCTTTAGGACTCACGCAGAACATCTTGCTGGGGTACCCATTTGAAGATTTTGACATTATCAGGTAATCCAGATAGTTCCGTTTCATCAATCTTCAAAAGAATTCTATATGGTAACATCGAAAAAGCTTCGAGCATTTCATCCATGAAATTTCGCGATAGAAATTTAGTTCTGATATTACTACCTAAGCTAAAATAGATTACACCTTCTTTTCCACCGTCTAAAAACTTTTGTAGATCCTAAAAAAAGTCGTATTAAATTATGATTTAAATAAATGCTTAAGCATACAGGGTATTCCACCAAACTGGCTCATGAGAATCTTCTTAGTTCCAGACTGAATTTAATTTTAACTATGATCTACTTAAACAAAATATTTTTTATTTATAACCTATCCTAAATATAATATGTTGATAAATAATGTTTATGAATCTATTATAGTGCATTTCTTGGATCATTTGTGATCAATTAAATTCCAACTTGTCAGTTCGTTGGGACACACCTGTACACTTACATCTGGTAACTGTTTCGCTGGTTTGATATTCATGGATCCCCCAATATGTATGACAGCAGGAACTGTTGGTCTTATATTATGGAAAGCCGGATTAGCATTTACGAAAAACATGTCCACATTCTTCAGCAACTCATCCAATGGCGGATAATCCGCGCCAAAGTACTTAGCAATGATTTCATCTTCTTCCAATTTGACGAATTCGAAATAGATCCTTCGCAAGACAGAATATATAACGCTAAAAACTCTTTGCTTGAACGTCAACGGTACATTAAACCTCAAAGGACTATCTGGATTCAGGACAGGATGCGTTGGATTTCCCATCATATCATAGCCGGATAAAGAAGCATCTAAAGACATGATAGCGATGGCTGGACAATTGAAACGATGCGAAAGAGCTGCCATTGTGGGTAGGAAATATTCGAAGATGACCAAGTCGAAATGGGCGGTAGGATCGTTGAGTAGTCTATGCACTTGTGGATCCGATAGTTGATCTTCGTTAGCGACGCTTAGTGCTTTTCCGAAGAATTTTAAAAATTGCAAAGGCTGGTTCCTCAATTCAGTCAAAGTTTCCGTGAATTTAAACTTCGTTTCGATGAGACTATACATAAATTCTGTACTCAGTTCAGTCAGATTAGTCAAAGTTGAATCCTTCAAAGGATTTGGTGTTATAACGGTGACTTGATGCCCCCTTAAAGATAATTCTTTCCATATCGGCTGGTAAACCACTTGATGGCTGTATGAGGGTGTCATCGCCACGAACAGTATCTTAGAAGCACTGGATACGCTCACAAATAAAATGAAAAGAATTTGCGCTACCAAATACATCTTAACTACTTTGATGGATTTCGCGAAATAATTGTGAAGAAACACCTGCGTTATTTATCTGTCCAGATGTTCGATATAATTGACTGATAGATTTGTATCTGCATAAGAGATAATAAAACAGAAATCGTACATGCTCTTTTTGCTATAAGTATAGTTGAATGCAAGAGCAGATATCACAGATAGTGGTAATCTGAACAACACTTATTATATTCTTATTCTCTATTATGTTATGAAAAAGAATTCTAATTATAACATTATTATATACTTCATTAAATGTAAAATTCAAAAAAGGAAATAAAAATTACTTAATCCGTGATTGAACAGGTGCAACAAGTATCAACTATGTGTTTTGAAATTAATATAGTACCTGTAATTAATCTGAATGCTTAGTAATCTCACAGTAAACATTTTTTATTCGCATTAATTACTACAATATATTATATGCCGTATTAATCTATGTATTACGCTTTGAAATAGTTTTGAATAAAGCAGTTATAATAAAGAAGAGTGCATATTTCATATAAAAATATTTGTTTTTCACAATAATCAATAAATAGTTCCACAGCGTCATCTACGATTCATTCTTACCACTAATAAACGTCAAATTCAATTTTTTGCGCTCTGCATTACCAACTGGTTCTACTAATATTGCCATCATTTGCGTCAATATGTTTATGTCAACCGTTGATCTGATGTTTTTAAAATTTGTCAAAACATAATCGCGTACGAACAGTTTGTTGAATATTTCTCTATTGTACGTCTTTACACGTCGTCGAAAATGAACGGGATGATGTTTGGGACACAGCCGTATTTGGTGTGCTTCGACAAAAATACAAAAGTTTTCATCGACAGCTCAAAGGTATTGTGCCAGTTTTGTTATTATCCATTCATTTTCCATCGTTTTCTACTTAAAATTCCGCCAGTTCTCGATAGGCAGAGGCGTCTCGAACTCCTACGTGATCGAGGATCTGAAAATCTCTAGGACTCACTGCGTCCTCGAGGAAAAGGGCGGGAAATGGTATCTGATTGACGTAGTTAGTGTCAAAAAAAACCGTAGTGTGGGGCGCGCGAAAATTCCTTAATGCGACTCATTTTTGTAGAGCACGAACGGCACTAACGTGGGCAATAAAAAGATCGAGCCGAACGTACCTTACGAATTAACGACGGGGGATGTAATACAATTATGCGATCTGCACGAGTACGCATTCGTGCATATGAACAAGGACAGTTTGGACGATCTGGAATTCTCACCCCCCCTCGAAGAACAGGCTGTTCCCGCGGCTGGTAACGAACTTGAGGTGAGGACGACGGATATAGAAGAACAAACAGACGCGGATTACCTGAGGAAGGCTATGCCCCAGCCGAGTAGTTGCCATACGAATCGCGAAATACAGAATAATCCAGAGCAAAGTGTTGTACCTGCGAGTGACTCGAATCAGAATAATTCCACTTTAAACGTTCAAAATGTAAGTACAAATGAAAAATTAATTTTATATTGGAGTTTTCGTTTATATCTTTTTTATAACTTTCGGACAAGAAGAATATGAATGTTAGGAGTGGTAATATTATTACGGGCTTGACTAACCATATTAATGATATTTTGGATGCATTGCACTATTTTATAATTGCATTCGCATAACTGCATTTGAGGAAACGTGTTCTGCTATTACTTTGTCCTTTTTTACGTTGTGTCTTATTCTTTAACTACCTAGTGATTGCGAGGTTTATTAGATAATATAATTTTTTATGAATTTTATATTACTTTTAATGCTTGGTGACGCACAGTTATTATTTTATTTGTTCAAATTGCTAATTTCATTAATAATTCTAATTTTTATTATGTTTTACGAATTTGGCGATAGCTAAAGCGAATTTATGGTTTCCATTAAAGAATGTATTTATTTTACTTACCATTATTTAATACTAATTTAGTTTAATTAATACTTATTCTGTAAATATAGATAGATAGGTAAATAATCGTCCAATAACAAATACAAAGAAATATAATGGACATGTCCAGAAATATAAACATATTGCAAATAAAAATGGTGGCAACATAATAAATTCAAGTTAAAAAATAGTTAAATTTAGACAACACAATGTTAACTAAGTATTACTGCACTCCTCTTCAAAAGTAACCGGAAAATCGACAATTGAGTAAACACATTTTAAATAGTTCCGTAAAACAAATTTGAATCTGTTTACAGTTTTTAATTTCTTAATAGGGTCGGGCAACAGGTTAAAAAATCGTGGCCCTATTCGTAGTTTTATTTCTTGTATTGTACGATTGAACATCAGAATTTCCCAGAAACCTATGCCGATTGTTATAAACATACTAAAATCTTAAATATATACACACTGGGTAGAGTCGATATTCGAAATTTTCTGAAATATAGTCTACATGTGTCGGTATTGACAATGCCAGCAATGCAGCGAATTATTCTTTTCTGGGCAAGGAAAACATCATAAGGCGACGAACTCCAGAAAATAATACCGTATGACATTCTGGAGAAAACCTGACCATAATAAACTAAGCATCTGTGATCCAACACCGCTCTCAGACTACGAATTTGGTAACAAGATGTATATCGTTTAAAAATATAATAAACAGAATTGGCCCAAGTACGATACCTTGTGGTATCCCTATATTATATTAATGCGTGATGCCATACAACATTTTTACCACGATAATTAAAAACGAAAAAAAGAGCATAAAGTATAAAACAGTTTATACTTTTCAATATTTTGATTTTTTTTTCACTGTATACAGCAAATACATTTGTACATATCATTTCCTATGCCCTTATTACGACCCTGGCGAAATATATTTTACAACTCCGTCTATTTACATTAAAAGGCGTACAAACAAACGACCTTCATCAATACGATCTCGCTGTAATAACATTCATATAGACTTGTGAGCTGATCGACTGTGCATTGCCGATGCGAGTGAATCACACCTGATACGGGATACGTCCTTTCCGCACGGTACTTTGAGGTTTTTCTTTTTTTCCACTCTTCTTCGTCGGACATTTTATTTGCTAAATTATCTGTTGAACTACAATTATGCGGTTGTTGTTTGTACCTATATCGTATATTTCAAATTTCATGATTTTAACGCATTTTTTCGGTAAATTATCGTTTAGAAACGTAATAAATAGAAGTGGACCAAGCGCTATACCTTATGGCACTCCTATAACGGTGCCCGCCTTGTTTTTTTTTTAAATATTTGATGCTAAATATTCACTTCGTTCGTGCTTAAACGTATTTAGTAACCGTTTGACGTGCTTGTTGCAGTCCTCAACTATCGAATTCGAAGCGACGGCCCGTTTCAGGAGGATATTAGACGAGCCGCGATGTACGAACGGGGAAAACGAAGGCCAACATTCGAATCGTCGCACAAACTTGAACAAAACGAAATCTGCTGCGACAGTACCCTTTATGGGAGTCTTAGATCCTACGATCGAGGAACTGATGGCAGAAAGGATGGGTAATTGTGAAACAAAGGATCCGAAAACCGCGACAAAAGTTCCCGAGCCAGCACCCGGCAGTTCGGGAACAATTGATCAGATGGAAGACGAATTGCAGTGCAGTATATGCACGGAATTGTTCATCAGGGCCACTACGCTGAACTGTTCGCACTCATTTTGTAAATATTGTCTGGGGGAATGGCAACGGAAGAGTAATAAATGCCCGATTTGTCGTACCAAAATCTCAACGGCTAATCCGACTATAGTTTTAGATAATTTCATTGCAAAGGTAAGTGGTTACAGGCAGCGCTCACTTAACGTATATAATGCGTGCAGAAATTGTTGTGCGTTAAGCGGACGGTGAATTTGCATGTAAAAATAGGTGTTTAGTGCTTACGTACGGTTCTTTGTTCATACGAACGTCGGCATAGCCTTTGTCGGCTTGAAACTATACAATAAATACCTGATAAGTCAGTAGGGAAATTCGTATAATAGGTTATACGAATTCACAAGACGGGGATTTCCCCTACTTTGTGGTCAAGTAAAAATTACTGAGACAGGGAAATGCTGATATTCTTTTCTGTTGCTGTTTTATACTTATTGGCTTAAGCGTATTGATACCGAGTGGTCGCTAAAAATAGTTAAATAAAACATACAATTTTTACGAAATTTTTGATAAAAATTAAAAATAGGAGCGAAAATCAAAGAAATCGAAAAAAAGAGGGAAAAACTATTAGTTTCGAGAAAAAATTAAAAATTATTGAAAAGCAGAGAGCGGAGAAAAATTAGAATAAATAGGGCGGAATCTAGGTTTGAGTCGTTCGACAGTAAATATTTTAGTAAAAAAACTAGAAAACCGAAGCCGTTCACCCCATTTCGCTTCTCGCGCGAAAATTTCGCCATTTTGGGTACTTTTTTCGTCAGATTGGGGAAAATGAAGGTCGCCGGAAGCTATTTCTGACATTCGTCGAGCAGTCACGTGACTTTAAATAAGCGAATTTCGAAAATGAAGCATTCTGACGATCGAATTGCCAAATCTGACAGTCCTGGTCGGCCATCTGCCCCGCATTGGCGTGAAATTTCCGCGTCCCCTTTCGACCCGATTTTTCTCGCATCAACGCCAAAGATTAATAATTTCGCTATCGACTGTTCAGTGGGGACGCTTCGGCCTCCCATTTTTTCCCTAATTAACCCGTTATCATAGATACGATTACCGCTTTGTAGTCGCCACGTTACGTCTTAATTCTTGCCTCTTACTTGTAAAAAGACTCGACACTTCGCGTCTCGCAGTCTTGCATTTGTGTGGCTGGTTTGGGTTCGTCGGTACAGCCTGTATATTCTTTTTTCTTAATTCTTGCCTCTCACTTGTAAAAAGGCTCGACCCAAGGCAGCAGCCCCCCAAACCTAACTTTCAAACGCCTCATTTGTAAAAAGACTCGACGCTTCGCGTCTCGCAGTCGTTCATTTGATGACGGATTACGGGATGGTTTCGAAAATTAAAATTCGAACTAGATTACTTAACATCAAAGTGACGGCCAAGATGCTAGTGCTGATGTTAATGCAGCAAATGCTTTTACCGGATACCTTAAGATGATAATGGAGGATGGAGGCTACTGTGCGCAACAAGTCTTCATTGTCGACCAGACAAGATTATTCTAGAAGATAATGCACGCTTGTTCTGACGAAAGACGTATGTCGAGACATAAAACCTTCAAAGATCGCCTTACATAACTATTAGGTGAAAATGCGGGGATTTTAAACTGAAGCTTATGCTAGTATACCAGCCTACCTAGTATAGTATAGTAAAAATCCTAGAGCGTCTAGGGGAACTGCAAAATTTGGAAATCTAACCGCAAAGCAGAGGTTACCGTTTCATTATTATTAGTTCAAACATTATTTTGTACTCTCCCCATCTTTTCAACCTGCCATTAGAGACCAGTCTAATCTGTAGATGATGAGATGGCTGAGCATGTCTCTGCGATGACATAAAAGCCATACTTGGGGCGTTCGGCTTGGCATCGCCAGCGTCAGGAAAGCTCCCATTCCCTAAGGGAATGTCTTAGCGTTTGTGAAGACAATAGGCTGGTTGACCACCAAGCTGGGGCAACGTAAACGGAGGAAGCATAATGGGCCTAATGAGGCCTAAATGCAGTGGTAGTCGCCACCCTCCAAGTAATCCAGGACACAATCAATTTGTGTTTTATATATAGTATATACACTTACGCAGGTATTTACTTTATTTTTGTATTATATTATCTACAAAAAAATAAATTATTTCAATCAGTTGTTATTCATTATTTTTAATTTTAGAAACGCAACATGCATATTTCTGCGGCAGCTGAAAGAGTAAGTTAGGTAGATCTGCTGTACGTCCGGACATTATCGAACGTATGTTAAGCGAGCGCGGACTATACTTGCATTTTTCCTTTTTTTTTTTTCTACGATCTACTGAATTAATTTATAGCAATGTCCATATTGTACTTTTCATAATCACTATTAATTCCCCATTCAGGTATTAGAAAAAGCAGCGGAGGAGGTAAGACACAGGCGCGAGGAAGTATTGAGAGAGAGGGAGAAACTCGAGAGCAGGGCATCAAAGAAACCGCCCCGACAAAAGAGCATCCGAGCCTTGCAGCGGGTAAGGATAGGCGTTCCCATCGAAATCAGCTCTGACGATGACGACTATTCCGACGAGGACGATGAGGATTTCATGGATTATACGGAGAGCGATGAGGCGGGGTACAACGGAATGCCCGGAGTTTATTACGGCGGTTATGGGCACTGCTATTCCTGTGGCGAACGAGGACATTGGGCTAACGGTTGTCCCTATCGTTGATTTTCAGTGTTATCCAGTGAGAATATCGTGCAGCAGCGATTTTAAGATATTCCACAAAATGAAAAAAAAAAAAAAAAGATGGACTTTTATTGAATTGTTTCTGTTTATAGTTATTTCTACTTATGTTATAAATGTGTACTGTAAAAATGTTTTTTCTCCTTTTGT
Organism: Cetonia aurata; assembly: GCA_949128085.1. Classification (NCBI taxonomy): domain Eukaryota; kingdom Metazoa; phylum Arthropoda; class Insecta; order Coleoptera; family Scarabaeidae; genus Cetonia; species Cetonia aurata. Next base: position 3,475,486 of record OX421889.1, read on the forward strand.
ACTTTTTTTTTCGTTACTAGTAACTAGTGACTTAAAATTATATTTATGTATTATATTACAATAAAAAAATTCTGTTACCAGTATGTTTTATAAATCAAACTACTACCCTATCGAAAACATTGATCGAATCGAAATACTACTCTGTTAAAAACATCGACGTTTAAACTCTCTTACGAAATAATAAATCGTGTTCCTAAAATGATTTTCTCTTATTCTATATCTATTATTCTTGTGATAAATGAAGAGAATATCGTGCAGCAGCGCAGTTGCGATATTCCACAAAATGAAAAAAAATTGACTTATATTGAATTGTTTCCGTTTATAGTTATTTCTACTTGTTATAAATGTGTATTGTAAAAATGTTTTTTCTCCGTTTGTACAAGGTGGGGCAGAAAAACCAATCCGATTTCAAATCCCTTTTTCTCAGAAGAGGGAACAGGTAGAGTAGTGGGGTAAAAACCGTTAGTAGGCCGGTTTTATGCCATTTGTCAGTAGTCAATATGCCTTGGTCTGGTGAACATCGCGCTTTTGTTATTGAGCGGTTTATCGAAAACGGCGGTTCGATAATTGCTACACAACGTGCGTTTCTTCGAATTCATTTCGGACTCGGGCGTCATGATCCTGTTCCACATCACGCTACGATTAAAGTGTGGGTGTCAAATTTTCGACAGACGGGATCAGCATTGAAAAAGAAGTCGCCTGGACGTCCCAGGACAGCAACAGGACCTGAAAACGTGGCCAATGTGCGAGCCGCGATTGAAGATTCCCCGCGTCGTTCGGCGCGAAAACATTCGCTCGCTTTGGCGATTTCCAACCGCAGTATTCGGCGAATTTTGCACCGGGACCTCAAAATGCATCCCTACAAAATGGTTGTTGCACAGGAATTAAGTGAAAGGGATTTTGAAACCCGTACGAACCTTTGTCGCGATCTCCGAGAACTCCCAAACGACGATGTTGTGCTCTTCACGGACGAAGCCCATTTTCACCTTTGTGGCGCCGTAAACAGGCAAAATTTTCGATATTGGAGTGACGAAAATCCTCGGGAAATCCATCAGGAACCCCTCCATAGCCCAAAAGTGACTGTGTGGTGTGCTCTTTCCCGCCTAGGCGTCTGGGGGCCTTACTTTTTTGAAGAAAATGGGCAAACCGTAACGGTCAACAGCGAGCGCTATTGTTTCATGCTGGAAAATTTTCTTCGACCCAAAATGGTGGAAATTGGCGTGGAAAATGTGTGGTTTCAACAGGATGGTGCAACCGCCCACACATCGCGACGATCAATGGACGTTCTCAGGGAAATGTTTCCCGGACGCCTCATTTCTCGGAGAGGTGATCTTGGCTGGCCGCCGCGCTCACCGGATCTCAATCCATGTGACTTCTTCCTTTGGGGTTACCTCAAATCGAGGGTATTCCAGCATCGACCAAGGACCCTTCTTGCTTTACGAAGGGAAATTGCTCGGGCAATTGAAGAAATTCCTGTGGAAATGACGGTGAAAGTCATGGAAAGCTACCGCGAGCGCCTAAATCAGTGTATCCGCTCCCAAGGACGACATTTAAGTGATGTGCTTTTCAAAACTTAAATTTGAAAATGGCATAAAATTTGCGATATGTTAATAAAAAAAAAATTTTGTCAAGTTGAGTGGTTTTAATTTTATAACGTTTTGAAATCGGATAGGTTTTTCTGCCCCACCCTGTACTTTGTTTTTGTTCGTTACTAGTAACTGGTGACTTAAAATTATATTTATGTAGCGTATTAGAATAAACAAATTGTGTTTACAGTATGTTTTATGAATTAAACTACTACCTTATTAAAAACATTGACGTAATCGTAATTGTTCTTTTTTAAACTGGAAATTTTATTCATCAGCTGTTGATTGAGGGCCAAAGTCAATATTTTGTGTGAGCGATTCATGATTCTAGCATAAAAATTTTAAGTTACAATCACTTATATTGAAATATAAATTTACATACCCATTCACACAATGTAGAGATCACCAATAAGTACCTATTTCATAGAAGAAATATTCAGTAAATCGACGTTTAACGTTCACGTTTCAAAAAGCCCAATAATTGACTATACAGTATTAAAATACCCACAATATCAAAACTGTTGGAATTTTGAGGTTAGAAATTGTACTTTGCCGACTTTGCGAACCATTTTGGAGAAGTGTCGTATATTGTAGTGGAACCAAGCCATTTTTAAGCCACATTGTCGTATGTTACTGTTTTATTATAAGATATGATGAGTCTCCCCAACACTGCAACAATACGACAACGCACAATAATCTTGACAGTCACAAATGTTAGCATAAATTGTCGTAACTTAGGTTTTTTTATGCGAGATACGACAAATCTTCTTAACAGTGCACCGATGCGACCGACAATGCTCACTAATCTTGACTACCACAGACGTTAAAACATACTGTCGTAGCTAATGGTTTTATGCGACATACAACAATTTTTCTTAACAAAATTGAGATACATCAAAACACAGTAATAATGACAACAGTCACTGCACATACGACAAACTATCAAGTCGATTTTGGAGGAACTGGTTAGCAGATACGACATTATGTTGTAACAAAACGATGTAGTTTCTTACGTTGAATCCAAATATGCCGTCAACCGATAATGGCCAAATTTGTAGATACGACAGTTGGGCTTAACACGGCAGTACACCTACAGTAGTTTCAAAGATATCGTCGGTCTTCACTCTTACTGGAACAGCTTGTATATACAAATTGTATCCTCAAAGCAAGATTAGTTATATATAACAGGTGGCGCAAAGATAACCTTCCGATGTTTTTTGGCTGTAATTAAAAAAAAAAATGAAAAACTTTGATTCTTCTTGTGGATTATTTTTATTTGGTCTTTTAATTTTTTTACATCAAGTCGAGAATATGATGTCATGTAAATGGCCGCCGCCACAGTTGATTGTCATTTGAGCCCTTTTTATGGCATTTTCCATCACTTTGGTCAAAACTTCGGGCGATAGGTCCTCACATTCTTGACGGATATTGTCTTTAAGAGCTGCAAGAGTCTGAGGCTTGTTGACATAAACCCGCGACTTCAAAAAGCCCCACAAAAAGAAGTCTGCAGCGGTCAAATCAGGCGATCTTGCTGGCCAGTGCAAATCGCCAAAACGGGAGATTAGGCGCCCGGGAAATGCATCCTTCAGCATATCGGTGGTGGCACGTGCAGTGTGTGCCGTTGCACCGTCCTGTTGGAACCACATGTTTTCCAATCACAATTCATCAAGTTGCGGCAAAAAGAACTCGTTGATCATTGCTCTGTAGCGCTCACCATTCACAGTAACCGTTTGGCCCGCGACGTCTTCGAAGAAAAAAGGTCCGATGACTCCTCCAGCGAAAACAGCACACCATACAGTGACTTTGAGCGGGTGTAATGGCTCTTCGTGGGTTACACGCAGATTTTCAGTGCCCCAGAAGCGTAAATTTTGCTTATTTACGTACCCGCTAAGATTGAAATGGGCCTCATCACTCATGATTATTTTTGATGAAAAATCATCTTCCTCTTGGTGGTGATTAAGGATGGCTTGAGCGTATGTTAGACGCGATTGGCGGTCAGTAGCTAACAGCTGATGCACCGTCTGGACTTTGTACGGAAACATCTTCAAATCTTGCACCAAAATTCGCTGTAAAGACCGTCGACTGATACCCATTTGCGTGGCACGTCGTCTGGTCGATGTCGACGGCGCTTCCATGACATCCTCGGCTACAGCAGCAATATTCTCTGCAGAACGGCTACTCTGGGGTCTGCTACGCCTGGCAGCATCTCGTGTTGTGCCAGTCTCTTCGAGGCGAGCGGCTAAACGTCGCAGTGTTTCACCAGTAGGCGTTGGACGGCCAGGAAATCTGCGACGAAATTCACGTTGTGCCAAAGTCACCGACCGATTATTGGTCAAATAAATAGTCACCAATATTCCGCGTTCTGGAGCACTGTAGCGTAACATTGTTTATTAACGTGTATTTCGCATGTGTTTACTACACAAATGTCAAAACAGAACTGTCATTAGGGGCCAATCGCAAAATTTATAGCATTTTCTGATAGGAGGATTACTTTTGCGCCACCTGTTATATGATAAATAAAATAACAACACCAAAATATCATCAATATATGTATTCAAATCATATATTTTCACAACGAGTAAGTAGATATTCTTTGTAATTAATACTTTTATTGTAATAAAAAATATATTAAGATTCAAAATTGCATGCCTATTACTCAATAACTATAATCTTTTTTTTTATATTACTAATTAGGTATCACATTCCTAGAGGAAAAAATTCCGCGAAATAATATAACATAATTATATTATATGTATAAATATTCCTAATGAAACAAGGAAACACAAAAAACAAAAACAAATTTGCTAACGAACATCAAAAACACATGTCAAAAATTAGGTTTATGGAAAATGGAGAATATATCTTTCTTTCGTAATAAAAGAAGCACATTCGAAAAAGAATTTCGAGCAGTGCAACTACGGAAGAATATTGAATTAGAATTGAACTAAAAAAATGTCGGTTTATTAGGGTTTTTTTTTTTATACGAGAGATATGAACGTTATCGACTGAGATTAGTCACGTAGAGGTGTTTCAACTCCGTCTTTGGTATGTTCTCGAATAGAGCGGCTCTATTCTGTCCCTCTCCTTTCTTAACCCAGTGTCCGTAAACCCTGAAGGCGCATCCGTCGATCACCTGCGAATCACCTGTTTAAGAACTCTGGAATTTGCATCGAATATGAAACACGCTTACTTTACGCAGTATTTTTATTCTATACGGATCGGTCTGTGCTATCGTGACACTCAACGGTTCCGGAGTGAACCTCAAACGTTGCAATCGAATCATAGCTCGCACCACCAGGATGGCCCATTTGAATTTCTGCCTCGGGTTGAACTTCCTCTGCTCGACTCGCTGTAAGAAACGGGCACACATAAATTTTTAATGCTCAGACGTTTTCGTTGTTGATGTTAAACACGAAATGTGCACAACAAAGTGAAATAAAACGAGAGAGAGAGAGAGAGAAAAAAAGCACACAGGACGAACACACAGCAAGATCGTGTATTATTATTCATAATCGATTAATATTATTTTGTTAGTGCGATGGCAGGTAGATTATTTTTTTTATTATTTTTGGTCGCTGCGTTAAATGACATTCTCTTTACCAGAGCCATCATCTCTGATATTCTACTGTAACGTCTGGTGTTCCTGCGGAGAGAATTCTTCAACGGTGCTATGTCTTGGTTCCAGAGTTGCTGTAAAGATCAGTGCGGGTGTCAAAAATTATGTATTCGGTGTCTCAGCGAAGGCTGGGTTTTCAATTTAGATTAGAAATTAGAATTCAATGTTGCATAACCTGGAAATATTGCTTATTATATATAAATTATTAAATGAAATATAATATATTGTATACTACAAACAGGATTTTGAATTTGTCGATTGTAAATGGAGTTTCTCAGAAGCTGATTAAAGTGATTACGAGAGTTCTTCAAGAACGTGTATTAATTATGTTTTAATAAAATTTGTTAAAAGAGGGATATATATATTGCTACGACACTTGTAGATAATTCTTAATAATTTTTATTAAATTTTTAAATTAATTCAACACTGTTTTATTAACATTTCATACAGTCAGCGTCATCTATTAAATATCATTTACTCCACAGATATGCTACGCCCCAATTGTAAGATGACACTACAGTACACAAGTACATGAAATTTACCCCTCCACTATGTTTTTGGGTACACCGCAAACCAATCGAATGATATACACTTAAATATCTTAATTGTAACTGTACTAGTTATTCGTTAGTGATGTACTTATGCTACAAGACATTATTATTAATGAAATTTATTTATTTCGAGTTAAATAAATATGATGAACAAAGAAATGAATCTTCTAAAGATTCCCTCAGGGTAAGTAAGTTCTTTACTATTTAAATTGTACAAAAATAAGATTTCTAGAATCTTAATCCAAACTAATAACTCATATATCTCGTTTTAATATCAATATAGAAATTCAAATCTCCCGCTGAATTCCCGTCAAATCAAGTATTGTCAAATAACGCCAACTTAAACCGTTCACGAGCGGTTTAAGTTGAGCCCACAGGATCAAACAATAACCTCACAATACCAAATTTCACTAGAATCACTATTATCATACGATAATATAACCTAACATTCCCTTTACGCTTTTGACGCCAGTTATAGGTTCAAAAAAATAATGAAAGCGCTTACTTCAAGTGTGAAAAACTGCTCTAATATACTCCAAATACTAATTCCAACTCCACAACAATCATTTCAGCTCCCAATTAGTGTTCCAATGATGTCACAGCAAATAGGCTCGAACAAGACTCTTCAATAGGCCCCGGGATTAGATATACGCCACCCCAAATCTTCGAAATCACTGAATTTCCATCATCTTGGATCTTGGCACTACATACGCAATACTGTCATTCTTGTAAGTAAATTTCAAAAGTTAATTACTCTTATTGTGATACAAATTTATAATTTCTAGATAATTATTCGAAATGCAACTACACTCAGGAAAAACCGAAAAAGAAATCCTTCACATTTGTTTTCAACAACTTGATATCTCCTAGGCAAAAAGGACCCCAGCAACGATGATAAATATCGTTTCCAACGATACGATGCAGCAAAATCAACCCACGTTCGAACAATCAGCGAAAGAACACATTTCCTTAAAATCCATGGTAATCTGCCCTTTTTGAATTAGATACGAAATAAATAAGTTTTTAGTTTAAATTTTATAGTTAACGTTTGATCCTGTATAGGTTATGTTTAGGATGATAATATCATAGCAATATATATATATAAATATTGCTACGAAACTTGTAGACAATATTTTAACTTTTAAATTATATTTTTATAAATTAAATAACTGTTTAATTTAACTGAATAATCCAGAGTCATCTGTGATACTCTCTACAAATTCAGAAATAAACCAGATCTCAATTTGCAGGTGGCCCAAACTTTAAAATACTTCCCCAGTCAAACGGTTTCGCCCCCCTCTTAACGAATAGGAAGATAAGTTAAATTATTCAGAAAATATAGCGCTATGACCACCACTCCTTATAACTCCCAATACACCAATTAATATCAATGTATCTTTAATGTCATTGTTTAGTTATCATGTAGTGATGTTTTTCTATATGTTATATTGAATAAAAAACTGTCCAACAAATGCTATTCCAATTTATTTGTGTTAGCGTAAAAAATGTGACAAAGAAATAAGCCATCTGCACAGATACTCTCAAGTAAGTAGGGTCATTTACTATATAAAAATCACTATAATAAAAATTTCTATTATCTCAAAAATCCACAGCCGAAACTCGCCTCGAATATTGCTCTTCAAAATTCCAGGATTAAATTAGGGACAAATCCAAACCATCAAACAACTGGATGCGTATCATCTTTACACCAAAGACGATGTACTATCATTCAAGTAAGTAGATTAAACTATTCTTTAGAATTTCAAATTAATAAAAAATCAATCATCATTTCTAGATAAAAATTTTTCGAAAGATGCTAATACTCTCAGAAGATCGGAAAAGAAGGCTATTTTCCCATTTGTTTTCAACAACCTCCTATTTCCAAGGCAAAACTCACCCGGCAACCCCAAATAGATATTACGTTTACAACGATACGGCTGAATTAAAAATCCCCAACGTCGAACATCCTTTTGAAAGATACAAACATTTTAATATACAATACACTTACATAAACCAAGTAAACTCAATTTAAATAGTCAACAATTCTTTGAGCTTTATAATTCATATAAAATAACAGCAATATATATAATTCTGTACAAGTAAAATATGTAATCAACCCTTGTGCGATCGCGAGGGCGGCATTTACACCGCCTTTTTTATTCCTTTCAATTTTATCATAAAATTACAAATGAAAATAACATACGGCCGACTTTACAGTGCTTTTTGATTGTTTATTTATATTTTAACATAAAGTCACAAGTGAAAATAACGTAGGGCGGTATTTATGCCGTCACGCGAGAGCGTTATTTTAAATAGCGCGAGCGTTGGAAAGATAAATTTATGCCGTGGAAATCGGTATTTTAGTAAAGAAATATGTTTAGGTTGTGCAGCATTATACAAAAATTGTTGTAGAAAATATAAAATAGAACCGTAATCAAAGATCTAGTCTTTGCTTGGACACCACATACATCATATCAAAAATAAAATAAAAATACCCATAAGAAACACTGATCGATGTCACACCATCAAATAAACTTACCATAGTGTGGAAGAATGGATGTTCTAAGGCTTCCCGTAACGATATCCTCTTCTCCGGCTGTACAACGAGGAATTTCCTTATCAGATCTTTCGGAGCTTCAGAAATATCCGCCCATTCAGGTGAAGTAAATGAATATTTCCCCTCCATAATGTTCCGTAACATTAACATCTGTTTCCGATGCCAAAACGGTGGGCATCCGACCAATCTGCAGAATAAGAAGATTATTAATTACAAATAAAGTGGTCCAATCAGACGGATTCTACTTACAAAGTATACATTATCACACCGCAGGCCCATCTGAAATCGGAAAATTCATTTCACAAAACTATGAAAAAAATCAATTATCACATACATGTCCACCTCGAAAGAATATCCTGGAGCGTTCTCAAACATGTTGCACTTTAAAGTCTCCGGGGCCAAGTATCCGGGCGTACCGCACAAATCTAATCCGAACCGATTAAGATATTTCAAGAAAATACATATAAATTGTACGAATTCTTACCGGACAGGACTTCTCCGTGGTTTAATTTTCGTGCGAAACCGAAGTCGGTGATCTTAACATTTAAGTTATCGTCTAATAGGATGTTCTCGGGTTTTAAATCTCGGTGTACGACGCCACGGCAGTGAATGTGCAGCAGACCTTCGAGAATTTGCCTCATAATGTACCGAGTTTTCTTCTCAGATAAGGTTACCACACTCGTTAAGTAATCGAATAGTTCACCGTGCTTGCACAGTTCGAATACTAAGAATATGAAAGTGTTCGATTCAAATACGTCTTGCAGTTCGACTATAATGGGAAAAAAAAAATGTATTTTATTCAGCATGTTTTTTTTAAACCTAATATAAGCCAAGTCTTTTGTAAGAAGTGATAAAGACCACGTACTACTGGATAAGAAATTACTTACTTAAACCAAAAAATTCATAAATATTGACTTCTTTGCAGTATTGCCAGATATCAGAGTTGCTATTGAAATAATGTTTTTGTTTTTAATGGCAATACCATAATTCAATAGGTGCGAAACTTCTCATTAGTTAAAAATGTTGTACAACACCTTTTTGTCAGAGTTTTAATAAAAAGTAAGCTTCAAAATATAAATAAAAACGTGTTATTCACTGGTGTCAACTTAGGGAATTTTCCTTACATCTAGGAATTAATTGATCAAATATGAAAAAAAAGAGAATTTGACTCCATACTTTGTAAAAAAAAAAAAACTTAAAATGTTAGGATTTAAGTTATTTTGTTATCTAAGGATTGGCACTACTGTTTATAATATATGAAGTTGGTAACAGAAAAAGAAGTACAAGATCTAATGACATGTTACGGTGAAAACAAGTAAGCATGTAACAGTAAAATTGCAGCGAGTGTTTTACTGCTCTGACAATCACTTCCTGACCCACAAAAAAATAAAAAGTATTCGCTGCATGACCCCAATGTCGAAACAAACAAACCCAGTATTTTCAATAAACATGAACACAGCCACCAAAATAAAAAACAAAAATAGAACAAATTAAGATTTTCTAGCAATAAGAACAATCTTGGTTGCTAATATTTTAACGCTATAAAGAACATTTACACCGTAATTAATCTCGAATGTCTGAAGTTGGTATCAAGAAGGTCCCTAGATGAGTTAAAACTAGTTTTTTATTTACTTTCTTGAATTGGCTACACCTCTGTTTGACATCTGTCATCGCGCCATTTGTCATTTGTGGTGTTTGATCTGCGTGTAATCAGTGCCATATTTACATTGTGGGGCGTACAAATATTTCTTCAATTAAAAGTAAAGGCAGTGGTGCAGATTGTTTTGTAGTTAGTAGTAGACAAAAGTAACGGAAAATTAAAAAAAAATCTAGGGAATTATGGAAAAGAGGTTGCCTAGGCATATTTAGGGAATTTTTGCAATGATTTCTGGGGATTTTCAACACTAAACTATTTGCATCGCTATAATTAGGAACAAGAAATTGTAATTGTGTTGTTTTTAATCTTTTATAAATGTAACATTTTCATCAATTTGCTAAGATGAATCACATTACTCCAAAGTGCGCCAGTTTGAACATTTATAGCAAAATATGTAATTTTTCAACTAGGTATATAGAAAATATATTAATTTGCTTTAACTCTAATTTTGTTTTCATTATATGAAATGAAAGAGTTGGTCTATGTTAGGTTTCAATACAGGTTGGAATCATTAACTTAAGACATTTAAATTTGGAACTCTTTATCACTAATACTAATTAACACAATTTAGAGATGGCCCTTTTTAGCTTTAAACAAACAAGTGTGTTGAATTTCTTAAAAAAAAAGTTAGATACAATGGAATTCACTACAAGAAGAAACAGTTTACAGTACTGTTAAAATTGTTTGTTAAAATAGGAGTAAAACGAGTATATTTCAGCCTTTATGTAAAGAACAATGTGTTCAAATTTCCCACATTATTGCAACTAAATTTAAAAGTATGAGCTTAGCAAAAACTTGATGAATAAAACATCCAAGATTCTGACAGAAGTAGCATATTTTTATATTTCAAACAACAAATTTCACTTTGACAATAATTCACACGATATAAAAATTCACTTTGACAATATTTTGAAGTAATATATGAACCTAACCTCAAAAAATGACAAGATAAACTGTAAATTTTACATATAATCCAAGGAAAAATACTGATACACCACAAGAGATAAAATGATCATGAAAGAGATTTATCACTCGGTATATGATTTTATAAAAGCAAATTCACTTACTTATATAAGGATGTCCTGCCACATGGCGTAGTATTGCTATCTCCTGCATCGTGGCATCGTAAAACGAATGCCCGTCAGAATTATCAGTACTTAAATCGATTATTTTAGCAGCATATTCTCTGCCGGTCTCTTTCTCGATGCATCTACGCACAGTCGAACTGATTCCTCTAAAATACCATTCGTAACGAACACAATGAAAAAATTACTAAGTGTTTTTGTACCTTCCAAGTATCTCTTTTGGTTCATACTTTGCGTAGAATTCCTTGGCGACGTCTTTGTCCGGTAATTTATCGTCCTCCTCTTCTTTAGCCATGATTTTCTATTTATTTAAGCGCTTGGCGCGATGATAAAAATTTTCCTATTTTGATTCTTTGGATTAGATATCACATATTTCGTCGTCCTTTATACACTATTCGATTTTCTCGGAAATCACCGTGATTTATATATTTGGCAGTGTTGAATAACAATAGGACAAAATCACGAACGTCGAGATAGGTTTAAAAAAATCTTTCGGTGACCTTCGCGTTAGAGAACAAACACACGCGTTAAGTTAGGTGATTATTAAAAATTGATTTTAATTTTATCAAATTGTCTATTTATTAAAATAAAACTATTTGGCGTAATATTATGGAAAATCCTGTCAAAATTCTTAAATCGACGTACGAAATGCAGCGTGCACAAATTAAAAGTCCCTATGCATAAGCAGATCAAAACAGCAGATATAATGTCAAATGTCAGTAGTGATTAGCTAAATTCAGTCGAGATTCGTTTTTGTTTGAAAAAATTCTATAGAATCCGTTTTTATAATGAAAATATGAACTTAAATGTGTTAATAAGTTAATAGCAAGATGCAGACATTCAGCGAAATTTAAGGTAGGAAATACCGTATTTGTTTCTGATTTATATTAATTTAAATTTGAGTGAATAATTTATATTTATAATATAAATGAAATACCTACCCAAAGATTCACGTAAATAAAACAATTATATCATAATTTTTAATAATTGTATTTTTACAATAAGTTTTACAATAATATTAATAATATTGATTGTATATCTTTCTTCAATAATAATAATAATATAATAATATTTATATTCATTCATATATATATATAATATATTTATATACAATTTTTTTTCATATCTTTATACAATACTAGAGATCTATACAGATTTAATTTCTGTATTCATCGTCGAATTATAAAGGACAGCTATTACAAAAAAATAGCTGCACCTCACACCGAGGCTGCTCTCATCGGGATAAAATACTACTTACCCCAACGATAATCATCACAATCGAATGTTCCTTAATTGTATAGTAATAATAGTAGCTTAAATTATCCGTACTAGCAAAATTAATAAGATACTGTAAATCTTGTGTGTATAGTAAAAGTGATAATTTATTGCGGTGTAAGAACGGAAAACTAGACATATCACAATGTTGATTTCGATCGAAATAGAATGGATGCGGTGCGATTTGTTTGGTTGATGTGTGCGATGGAGTGAAAAGAAAAAAAGCTATTTTATTCAAAATCAATAATCGGTAATATGAAATATTATTATTTTTAGAATTATATCTCCCTATTTTTGTTATGGATAGATGACGGCTATTTTACGGGATTTGTAATATTGTTTAAAATTAATTAATAATTATAATAGAATAAATAATAATATCAAAATATACCATGCGAAAATATAAATTAATAAATTGAATTGGGGTGGTTATGCAAATTAAAATGCTTATAATTTTTTGTTCGTGACAGCTGTCAATGTTATTCTCTTTTTTGACAGCTGTCAATGTCAATTTTAATTTGCATCGTCCCCCACCGTTTAAAAATTTATTCCATCGTACTGACAATAATAAAGTAAATGAATTTTGGAAAATAGAATCTCCCCACAATTGCAACCTAAAATAATTAAGAGTATTTATTTAATATAAGGAAATGCTTAGTTTCTCCCTATTAAAAGACGGTAGTTGATTTCACTTTTATCATTTTTGTTTGCTGTATGTTCCTCTTAAAAATATTAATTTATCATTATTACATAAATATATATTACAATGAAATATATACACAAATACATATTGGACCGAGAGATCTGCCTCTGTTCGTCGTCGGTTTTACGTGCAGAGGGCGCCCCGTGTCACGAGAGACGTTCGGAATCAAAGGCATAGTACGTGAGCGTCGCGGCCCTCCCCCGCCGCCATTAACTGGGTCGAGAGGGCGTACTGACCACCACCACCGGTTTCACGACGTATTGAGCGTTTACTATAGGCACGACTTTGCCGCCGAGCTGCTGGGGCGTTATCAGGTGCGCGACCGTCGGACTGGGCACGAGAGGCGACAAATCGGTGAGGTTCTTCGGGACCAAGGCCACTTTCTGGAGGACTACCTGACTCATCGGGTAATGTAGGGGGACCACCGACAGGGCGGTCGTCTGGACTTGCGCGTTCTGCAAACAGATATCGCTTAGAATATCTTTTAAACTAAAAGAAAATCGGAAAAACTTTATTTAGATATGTGATCCCGGAACACACAAGCTATCACCTGCCCAAATTTCAGCACATATTTTTAAACACTCTGTATATTAAAATCTCGTTACACTTTGATTAGAATCGCGTAATTTCGTGTTTAACAACATTAGATGCCAATTACGCCCACTTCACGAAAATTTAGATCATAGGAAAATCTAACAGTCTGTATCTCCTGAACTATAAGAAATAAGAAAAAATGTTAAAGACATTTTCGATTCAGAATTACATCAGCTACAATCTGTTTAAATATTGTCACATATTTCGAAAACATCCTTTATATATAAAAACGGAAAAATATGGAAATTTAAGAGCGTATCAATACGATTTAAATTGCGTAAAAATAAACTAGCATCACGGCATCAACATTTTGATTATGGAAAATTTTAACACCCTGTATCTCCTAAGTTACAAGGAATAAAGAAAAATGTTATAGAAGTTTTCGATTCAGATTTACGTCAGCCATGACCTGTTCAAATTTCGTCACACATTTCAAAGACGGCCTTTATATTAAAAAACTCCAATAAAATGTCTCATCATCAGTAAATTATAATTTCAAGCTAATCAAATACGATTTAAATTGCGTAAAAAATGAAGTAGCTTCGTGGCACCAAAATGTAGATTTAGGGCAAATTTTAACATTTTGTATCTTATAAATTAGAAGTAGTAAAAAAGATGTCTTAGTCAGTTGTTAGTCGGACTTGGATTTGTATCGATTATAAACCCAGCTTAAAGCATATATTTCAAAGACAGATTATACCCTAAAAACAAAAGAAAAGCAACATCGAGATTTAAATTTAAGAATCGTCATGTTTTGTCTCTGCAGAATATTCCATTATTGTCTTAATGCTGTTTTCCAAAATTAACATACATACATACATATATACAGGGCATCGCAAAAATATATGCCAATAATATGGGTTAATGTTCATTGAAATTCCGTAAATAGTATTTTTATTAATGGTGGTATCAACATTTTTAAAAATCAACCTTATACAAGGTATGAAAAAATAAATGCATTTTTTTAAACGGGTGAAAGCACTTATTGAATATCTATATTAATAAAGAGGATATCTAAATTTATCTAAAAGTAACACATACAGGGTGTCAGAAAATTACGTGCAAAATTTTTAAAGAATGAAAGCACTGATCGAATGGAACTGATCTGCGTTTAAATTTATTATATAGCTCTTTTAGTAATGGAGATATCTAAATATATAATCTAAGAAACACATGCATTTTTTAAAGGGTGAAAGCACGTTTAAATTGGAGCCAATCTGCGTTTATTTCTTTAATATCTATTAATAACGAAGATCTTTAAATTTATCTAAAATTTACATATACAGGGTGTCAGAAAATTACGTGCAGAATGTTTAAAGAATGAAAGCACTGATCGAATGGAACTGATCTGCGTTTAAATTTCTTATATAGCTCTTTTAGTAATGGAGATATCTAAATATATAATCTAAGAAACACATGCATTTTTTAAAGGGTGAAAGCACGTTTAAATTGGAGCCCATCTGCGTTTATTTCTTTAATATCTATTAATAACGAAGATTTTTAAATTTATCTAAAATTTACATATACAGGGTGTCAGAAAATTACGTGCAAAATTTTTAAAGAATGAAAGCACTGATCGAATGGAACTGATCTGCGTTTAAATTTCTTATATAGCTCTTTTAGTAATGGAGATATCTAAATATATAATCTAAGAAACACATGCATTTTTTAAAGGGTGAAAGCACGTTTAAATTGGAGCCCATCTGCGTTTATTTCTTTAATATCTATTAATAACGAAGATTTTTAAATTTATCTAAAATTTACATATACAGGGTGTCAGAAAATTACGTGCAAAATTTTTAAAGAATGAAAGCACTGATCGAATGGAACTGATCTGCGTTTAAATTTCTTATATAGCTCTTTTAGTAATGGAGATATCTAAATATATAATCTAAGAAACACATGCATTTTTTAAAGGGTGAAAGCACGTTTAAATTGGAGCCCATCTGCGTTTATTTCTTTAATATCTATTAATAACGAAGATTTTATAAATTTATCTAAAATTTACATATACAGGGTGTCAGAAAATTTCGTGCAGAATTTTTTTTGGGCAAAGTACTGATCAAATGGAACCAAACTGCGTTAAAATTTTTGAATTATCTATATTAATAAAGGAGAAAATTACGTGTACAATGAATCTACGTTTAAGTTTCTGAAACAACTCTTTTGATAATAAAGAAACTTAAAATTCTTTCCTTCGAAACTAACCTCTTTGATGCCATTCACTCGTTGGTGCGCCTGCGCAATTGACCTGGGAATCGCCATCACTGGATTCTTGACGGCCTTGTTGTTCTCGATAAGAATTGGCTCGTCCGCCTCCATTTTGATCTCAACCGGCGCGATTTCCATTTTGATTTCGACCGGCGCCGCCGCCTCCATCGCCTCGTCGACGCCGACGTGCGTCCCGGACGCCTGCGCCACGATCTCCGGCGAATACGTCGCGAAGTCGAAGCCGTCATAAACGCTGCCGCTGAAATCCTTCTTCAGCACCGCCATCTTCTGCTGGTAGGCGATCTTCTGTCGCGCCAATTGCTCCATCTCGTGTTCCAGGTCGCGTTCGCGCTTTTTCAAGCTATTTATATAGCGGATGGCCGAGTGTAGGATGCTCAAGTTGGAGGATTTGCGTTCGTCTTGCGCCTTGGGCAGTTGTTTCTTCAGGAGGTCGAAGCATTCTTTCAGGTGCGCCCTCCTGTCTTTCTCCAACTTGTTGTGCACCTCTCTGGTACCCGCTCTGAAGACTATGGGGGGCTGTTTTCGCTTCTGTTCGCCCGTTTCGTCGATCACGAGTCTGTTGATGATGTCGAAGCTGTTTTTGATTACTTTGGTCGCGGCGGGCGCCGACGTCATCGTTAACGTTGGGCTTATATGTTCTGGAAGAGAAATTGTGTCAAAAATCAATTTTGTAACGTATAATCATATTTTTCGGCTCTCACATTCGAAGGTACAACTTTAGTACACTCATTCGAGTGGCGAAATAAAGTAAACTAAATTTTATTCCTCTTTGAAGACGAAGTTAGGGCAAAAAACAATGAAATTTGCGATTACAGTAGCTACAATACGGGAAAAGTGTGTTTAATAAGTGATGCGAGAACGATTTGTGTGCGTTACAGGGGCTATTAGCATAGTGATCAGTAAAATTTGATTTGAGTTGGTGCTATACAGACATTATGGACTATTAGCGATTTTGTGTGTTAGATTGTGTGCAATATTTGGGGTGATAATTGAATCGGAGATGGTTTTATAGGGACTATTAGCGATACCCTAAAAATAGTATAATTTAGATGTCAGTGGAAAATAAGCATTATTTTAATGATTTTACATAAAGAATATACACTTTAGGTGAATTTAAAAGAAAAAAAAACAAAAAAACAGAATTTTGATATTCCTTTTTTTCTTGTGTATACAAAAGAACAGAAAATATTCTCAAGATTAGATGTGTAACCATAAAATTGGAGCACGTCCTATTTTTTATCTAGTAAATTTTGTTCCCGCATATAAACTGTAGTAATTATTTGCCACTTTGGAGAAATCAGTATTTGTGGATTAATCATTTCACCCAAGCAGTTAAGATTGAGTTTAAAACTGGCAGCCGAAAAAAAAAATCTTGTATGCACCACGGCTACAAAGTAACTTTATCGAACTGGTCTGATCGCTCGCAATCCCCAAACTCGTTCAATAAAGTGTTACTTTCCAGCATTGGTACGGAAATAATTAAATAACTTTAAAACAGTCCTTTGTAAAATCCTTATTTTCTGTGCTACTGCAGTTTATCTTTCGTAACTGTCAAACAACTGTCATTTCTAAATTAATCTCCGCTTATAATAATGACAAACCTATCGTTTTTGAAGTTTTATTAATGGCGGTATTCAGTGTCTGCAGGTGATTCGTTTGGATGTGTTGCATCATCTGTTGCTGTTGGAACTGAATGTGATCTTGCTGTTGGTGTATTATCGGTATCCTGGTCAGTATTTCCGGTGTAATTTGAATCTGCCTCTGTTGTTTAGCTTTTTCTTCTTGTTCCTCCAGATATTTAGCGGCTTCCAATAGTGTATCTACATTCATTCTGCGCGAGTAAAATAAGAAGCATTAGTTTAAACAACCAAACAGCATTACAAAAATATATATAGACGCTATATTTAATCAAAGTGGAGGGGATATAATAAATAACAGCCGATTGGTATTCTATAATATATATTTTTATTCAAAAACTATAAGATTACAAAAGGATTATTACAAAACATCATATCACAAATAAATTATTAAGAAACATGTTCGCTGCGATAGAAAAGTCCAAATCATTCCCATATTTTTCCCTAGATGGAGTCTTCGTCAACCCTGTAATAAAAATTAAAACAAAACATGTCATTAGTGACTTATTTCAAACAATTATGACTTGTTCGCAATATAACACTTTATAAAGAACTATTTTTATTAAGGAAATAATTCATTTCTACCGCTGTAACGCTGTTACAATAACTATAGAAGCACAGGACAAAAAATCATTGAATAGATTTGGCAACAATGCGAATAGTATTTAATTTAAGCAGTATATTATAATTGAATTTAAATCCGTTAAATATTGCATTTTTCTTTGAAAGAAATAAAAATCGACTTTCTACGGTATTAGTTCACGTTTGCATTGTTTAAAAGTGGAAGATGTTCTTTAGTGCAGTTTATTTTAGTTTAATCGTGAATTCACAATAAATTAATTAAATGTCTATTCTATGCGAGCACATGTGGAATTAGTGACTTTGTATCAGGGTTGATAAAAATCAGGATTTTTAAAAAAAATCAAAAATCGTAGATTTTAAAAAAAAAATCATGATTTTTTTGATTACTTTAAATTTTAAATACTGATGCATTATAAAAACGTTTTATTATTTATTTTCATAAAAAAGTACGGATAAAATACTGACAAGAATCTGAAATTGGTAAAAAGCGGAGACGTTTTGCGGTTTTGTTTCGGCAAGCCAGCAATCCTGAACCAATCCGCGAGCGTGTTGAAACACGAAATTGGTTTCAATAATGTTAAAAAGTCTTCGGCCATTCTTTTGATTTGAATATTCGAAACTTTTTTAAAAATCACAGGATCAATGTCACCTTCATGCTCTTCACAAATTTGTAATAACTTCGACCATTCACCGACATATGTTTCAAAACAGTCAGCGAGTGTATTCCATCGAACATCGTGAGGTAGTACTAATTTGTTCCCTCCTTTTTGTTTATAACAAGCATTAGGTAAATGTGTATTGCGAAAATATTTTACAATTTGAAGTACAAGTTCTTTTATTTGTTTAATCTCTAAATCCTTGAAAAGCAAATTCAGTATATGAGCAGAACATCCATAAGTTATAATGGGATATTTCAAATTCAGGAGCTCTGATAGTTTTTTTCTCATACTACTCATATTAGCCGCATTCTCTGTGACAATGCTAGTTACTTTTCAATTATACTCAGTGTCACACTTATTTATTACATTTACAGCGATATCTGTAAGATAATCAGATGTATGTGGGTGCCCTGATGTATCTATACTTTCGAACAAGAAACTATTTCCATCCTCGGCCGTCAAAACGACACAAATAATTGGTTCATTATGAATATTTGACCATCCATCAAGAGACATACAAACTGACTTGCCTGATAGATCTTTACAATATTTTGATTTCTCCTCTTCAAATACTTCATCTAAAAGAACCGATGATAGCTGGAACCTAGAAGGTGGAACATATCCCGGCCTTAGCATTTCAATTGCTTTTCGAACTTCTTTATGTTCAATTGATCTGAAGCTACAGTTTATTGCAAAAATAGCCCTAGCTAACTGCTTGTCCAATTCTTTTTTCTTGTCGTGATTTGTTCTAACAACAAATGACCTTAAAACGTCGCTATTCCTACTGCAACCGGCATCAAAATCGAAAGTACTAGAGCCACTCAAACTCCCACTTTTATTAAATTTTTGTTCTTTTATATGCTGTGCAGTTAGAGTTTCTTCATTTTCTTTTCCTTGCTTTGTCGATTGAGATTCATTTATATTTTCACTTTCATCATCACCATTATTTAAACAATTTTTATTTTTACAACTTTCCCAGTGGGTTTTAAGTCTCTCGACCAACCCTTGCATATTTTTACCGCATTTTTTACAGATAGCGCGAGTTACAAGTTTCAACGTGTTTCAACACGTTCGCGGATTGGTTCAGGATTGCTATCTTGCCGAAACAAAACCGCAAAACGTCTCCGCTTTTTACCAATTTCAGATTCTTGTCAGTATTTTATACGTCCTTTTTTAAGAAAATAAAACGATTTTTGAATTTTTGTTAAAAAATTTTGATTTTTATCAACCCTGTTTTAACGCATTCCAGATTTTATAAAAAAATATTTACATATAAAAAAGTTATGGCCAGGGACCTATGAGCTGGGAATCCGGTAGATAATTTTTGTTGCATACAATATCTATTTAAATTGTAATATCTATAAAATTATTTTCACTGGCTTGTTTTCAAGTTTACTTAACATTTTCTATTATGTTATTAAGCGTTTCTTCTTTGAGATAAGAAGTTCAGCTTAAACACATAAAAATATATACATAGTTATCTTTTAACCCTTAGATTACCACGCATTAAAAATCTCATAAGCTACCTCGTGGGGTCTTTTTAGGACCCCAATGAATGTGTGGATATAAAGTGCTAATTTTCTTTGCAGGTTAGAGTTTATAATTACAAGGGGTCTTAAATCCATATATCATAAATATTATGTTTAAATTATTTTATTGAAAGAAACTATTATTATTATTATACAATATAAACTAAGCATAAACAATACAAAGTTAAAAATTAAAACTTTCAAATTTTAATTTTCATATTAAATGTCCTCTAAATCTTTGTGATCAGTACAATAGTTAGCAGGTTTTACAACAGATTTGCGATGATTTTTACAAATAAACGACCCACAGGTGGTACATCGGATGTTAACTTTTTTGTCCAATAATCTTGGACATAAACGGCATCTTCCTCTTTTGACGCCTGTTTGTATTGGTGCGGGAGCTGCGTTTTCCGGAATCAAATGTATACCACAAGCCTGAATGGCTCTGACTACATGGGGATTGTTTTTCACTACTGGTAATCGCTCTTTCATGTTAGGTATGGCTAGGTCTTTTCCTAATGTTTTCAAAAATATATGTCTTCTGTTACTGCGCGTTTTCTTCCAATCGGGATATTTCGCTGTATATATAATAAATGCATTCAAACATGCAATATCCAACATGTTCATAAACAATCTGAAGGGCCACCTAGCTGTACGACGAGCGCAAGAATACTCTCGAATTAATTTGTCTGCGTTATCAACACCTCCTTTGGTGGTGTTATACTCCAAAATTATGTTAGGTTTTCGATGCTCCTCTTGAGATACCTGTTCATCATGGTGTTGGGATGATAGCACATGAACCATTCTCCCTTTTTTTGGAATATATGACACCATCATTAGATTTTGAGAAAAAGCAAATAAAGATGAGTATTCTGCTCTCCTTGTACTTAGTTTTAGGTGCTCTGGGGTGTCAGCTTTATTTTTCCGCACGGTTCCGAGAAGGGTAATTCGTTCTGTAAGCAAAAATTCGGCAAGAGGCGCCGACGTAAAAAAATTGTCTGTTGTCACACTACGGCCCGATTTGAACAAAGGTTTCATAAGGTCCTTTACCACTCGTTCGCCTTGTAGCCTTTCGGATCTACCCCCAGGTGGCTTTCCCGTGTAGACCTGCAAATTATACAGGTACGAAGTCTTTACATCAGCGAGGGCCCAAATCTTTATTCCATATCGTGCTGGTTTCGACTTTATAAATTGTCGAAATGGACATCTGCCCCGAAATGAAACTAATTGTTCGTCAATAGTTAACGTTTCATGTGGTATAAAACATGTTTTGCAGTTATCAACCAGCTTATAAAACAGTTCGTTGATGGCTGCTAATTTATTATCTTTTCGTCTTTCTGGTCTCGTAATTTTATCGTCAAATCTAAGATATTTTCGAATTTGAATAAATCTATTTCGAGACATAGAGGCAGTGAAAATTGATCTGCGAATGGACTCATCTGTGGTCCACATTTCGGCGGTGTTTTCTTTTCTGCAATGTAACGCTCCTGCAGATATGAGAATTCCTATAAATGCATCTAGCTCCACTTTAGACATCTCTTTCCACTGTTTTTCTTTTCCGTGATTTTCTTGGTTATATAAGTTGTAAACTCGCATAGCTTCATCATTGGTGTGTTTGCATATAATACTCTTCATATCTTCATCAATGAACAAGTTAAAAACATCGACAATGCTGTCAATAGCATCCGATTTTAACGTGAGACCCGGTTTGTCGGTTATAATATTCTCACAACGGCGACGACCACACAATGACCGAAATGGCTTAGACTGCCATATCATACCAGATTTAGCGGTATATTGTATACAATTTTCTGCATCCAGTTCGTTGTTTTCTTGATTTAAGTTTTCGTCTGATAGAACAGCATCCTCGTCTTCTTCCTCAACATACTCAATATTATTTTCTATTTCTGAAGAACTATCATTGGCATCGCCTGGAAGCAATTCTTCATCATAATTTGGATCCTCATCGTCTGTGTCTATGTTTGAGCTAGCACAATCTTCCTCACCTAACCTCAAAATTTCAGCTTCTAATTCTGCCTGTGTAAGAGGGCGCACCCTCTCATAACTACTCATTTTTCTAGCTAGTCTCTACATATAAAACATGAATCAAAAATATTTAGACAAAAGTGAAATTAGTATACATACCGTAACACTGCTTTTATTTTTACGCACTAATAATGCACCTCATTTACTAGTATTCACACAACAGTTGATATACCGGCGGCTAAATAACTGATTTACAGTTTTACCGACGGATAAATCAGCTGTTACTTATAATAAGAATGGTTCCCTAAACAGCCGCATGGGGTCATGGTGGGACCCCAGCTATCTATTTCAAACTTAGCTAAAGAGAAAACAATTACAATTTCGTAGTGAGTTCAGGATTTTGTTACAAAACATATGAAGATAAATTACACAAGCGCATATAATTGAAAATTAAAATATAAACGAATGAAGTGTAAAACATCCGATCTGGGGTCCCCAGAAGACCCCGCGTGGTAATCTAAGGGTTAACATCTGCTGTGTCGGGGAAATTGCTATTTCCACCAGTTTTAATCGCTTCAAACAAACATAAGTAAAAAAGTTCTACTGACGAATGAAGCTTTAACTTTAACATTGTAGACGTCTGTTGTACCACAATTGTTACATTTAAAAATTGTGAAAGGATCTTGGATTCACGTGACTATCAGTACATACAATCACATTGAAAACCTGAATGTATACCGTATGCTATAGTATATGTAATCGCTATGTGGAAGCATTCTATTTCCCTTCGCCATAACACTACAATATTTACACAAGTGCTCTTTTGATAGCCCGCAAAACAATGACGAAGCGGACATATTACGTAAAACAAAAACTAAACAGAAAACTAAAAGTTAAAACGCTAAGTAAATACAATACCAAGGGTAAAAAGGCAGCTGGTAATAACTTTCGCTTTTAAAAAAATTAATTCGTATGTTTACATAAGATTGTTATTAAGCGATAACTAACAAATTGTAAAAATAAACAGATCATAATAAAAATAATGCAATTATGTTCGCGCGACAGCTCCAAAATTTAAAGAAACCGAGATATGAATTTCTAAAGTTACCCTTAAATATTGTTTCACTATCACCGTTGGTCTTGCAATCGGGTGCTTATTTAATAAATAATGCATAACTTGCAGACGAGCAAAAAAAATACCCGTCTGCTTTGATGACTAAATGCATGGAAATCTAGCTCTCACATCTGTTATTGAAAAGAATTTCGATAAAAAATTATACTGGGAGAACTATTACCTGGGCTTCTTTAAATAAAAACAGAAAGAGAAGAGGCTGTCTTTTACCTTTTTTTTTTTGTTTCAAGTGTCGTGTTCTTTTTCTCATCAGCAACGTTTTCTTTAGTATTAAAATTAGATGCATTAAAACGTTTATTTAAGTAAAAATAATATTTTGTTTCTGTTGTACATTTATTTTGAACAATTTTTCACTGGATTCGCTATGGAAATGATTAGCTTCGTTGAAAAATCGTTATGGTTATCCTTATTCTGCTAAATTCTGTGCTTCGTTCCCTTGCCAAAATACACTCCGCCAAAAAAGTATCGCATAAACTAAAAAAGGGCATTTATGAACCAAGATATTTTTCTACGTTCACAAAAAGTTTGCCTCGTGTATGTGAACTATAAAAACACTAACAAAATAATGGAACTTAGCGTTTTTACTTTTTTTTTTTTGTAAAAGAACACATTTAGAAAAATGCATATGTGTAAGGTTTGTTCAGTTGTTTATTGAAAGTCTTCCTATACGGACAAATTTTAAAGTGCGAAGTCAGAGTTCTGTACCAACGCTTTTAAAACTAAAATGAGCAATTTAACTTCAGAACAAGTGGCTGCTATAGTTGCTTTAATCGAAGATGGACGATCTCAAGCATACGTTGCTAATTTGATGAACATCAATCAGTCAAGTGTTTCTAGAGCCGTAGCCAGATATAGGGAAACAGGCATTTACAGTGGAAGACCTGTACCAGGTCGTCCAAGATGTTCTACTCGCCAAGATGACCGCTATTTACTACTACAAGCATTACGTCGAAGACATGTAACTGCGAGACAATTGCAGAACGACTTGGCTAGAGTCAGAAATACTCGTGTGAGTACTCAAACTATTCGGAATAGGTTACGACAGAGTGGATTAAGAGCTAGAGTAGCTGTAACAGCCCCTCGTCTCACTAGGAACCACCGAGTGGCTCGCTTAAGGTTTGCCAGAGAACATGTAAATTGGAACATTAATGACTGGGCCAATATACTCTTCACAGATGAGTCAAGATTTGGTCTTTACACCTCAGATAGGCGTAGCTCAGTGTACAGACGAGACGGTGAGCGCTCTTCGCAATGTGTGCAATGTAATATCAGACCTAGACCTAATTTCGCTGGTGGCTCTATTATGGTTTGGGGAGGCATCTGTTTAACAGGTCGTACAGAGTTAGTACCAGTAGACAGAGGTACACTGACTGCCCACAGGTATATAACGGACATTTTAGAAGAACATGTAGTACCATATGCGCCAATTATAGGAAACGAATTCATGTTAATGCACGATAATGCACGACCGCATGTTGCAATAATCGTCCAGGAATACCTTAACGATGTTTGTATTCCAGTTTTAGATTGGCCTGCGGTAAGTCCGGACATGAACCCTATCGAGCACGTGTGGGACCTCCTTCACAGACGGATACGAACCCAAAATGTTGCCCCAGCGGACCTGCATGGACTAGCAAATGCTCTCCGTGACGAGTGGGAGAATTTGGATCAGGCTTATATACGGAGGTTAATCGAATCTCTGCCAAACCGTATGCGAGCGGTCATAAGAGCCAGAGGTGGCAATACTCAGTATTAAAAGCTACTGTTATGACATTTTTCTTTCCAAAATTATAATTTCTTGTTTTAATAAAAATCTCAAGTATGAGTTCTTGTTTTTATTTGGCCTGTATTTTATTTAAACAATCATAGAAATTATATCTTAGAGCGCATTAAAGTATATTTACAACTTTATCCTACAAACAAAGATTATGCGATACTTTTATGATTCAAAACTAAATTATGCGATACTTTTTTGGCGGAGTGTATAAGCTTCGCATTTTATTGATTCAAAATCATCTCGTATTTTTTTTAATATTTTCATGTAATGTACAGACATGATCCCTGCAAAGTCAACGGTTATACCACGCATGTGCGTCTCCCGTTCATTCTTCTTACTGCAGTAGGTATTCCCCTACATTCATTCGTCATAGCCACTCATAGCTCACAACGAATACTGGCGCGAGCGCAGCCGGTGCTTTGCTATTCAATCTACACGCAGAAATGTGTTAATCTTTAGTGACCGTGAAACGTATTGAATTTTTATTATGAAAATGAATAAATTGCAGTATGTATTGCTTTGGACACACGTACTTATAAACTCAAAAGGCGTAATGAAAGCGTAAAACAGTAATTTATAGTATCTATTATGTACTTAAAAATAGTCTTTGCTCATGACAAGAAAATTAAAGTAATTCTAATGAACGAAGAACAAAACCCTCATAAAGAAATAGTAAATTTAACGAAGGAAAAATAAAACTTAATTCTGAGTAAATAATTTTAAAAAATGAAAACTTAAAAGTAACCCTTAATAATAAATTAAATAAACTTTAACACCAGCTCCGTTACTATTCTATTCGTAATAGTAAGAAATAAAGAAATATAAAATTAAGGTTTGTTCATGACAAGGAAATCAAAGTCATTTCCAAACAAATATGTATTTAAAACTTAGACAACCAACTTACTTGAACCGACTA
Organism: Cetonia aurata; assembly: GCA_949128085.1. Lineage (NCBI taxonomy): Eukaryota > Metazoa > Arthropoda > Insecta > Coleoptera > Scarabaeidae > Cetonia > Cetonia aurata. Next base: position 3,501,560 of record OX421889.1, read on the forward strand.
ATAATACTGATCCCTGATCAGTCTACACGTGCTATTATCGTACTACAGCGCCACACCTCGCCGTTAGGTAGAGTGGGACTATATGTACTTCCCGCCGTTTATTTTGCAGAGAGGCGGTATAGACATTAACAGCAGTGTTATTTTGTGTATAAGTAACCGTCAAACTGTGGAGTTACAAAAATGAAATGTTATTTTATTAGCCAGGGACATAAAAATACTACCATTGTATGTAGTTTAGTTAGCCTTAAGACATTGTAACATCACTTAAGAAACAACCTGTATATTCCAGAAGGTTTATCATTATCATAGTAAAATACAGCAATATATAGGGATATAAATCATTACATTTTTCCAGTTATTTAAGGCAAGTTTCAAGTTTTATAAGTAAGCAAAAACTTCAAAATTCAAGGATACTCTTTTGCTTCACAGCAAGCATATATATTCGTGTGCAACATTAGGGTCTTACATTGCGTTTTTTACTACTTCATAAATATATTTAGTATTGCACACTGCGGTTTTGTTTAATGTTGGTGGTGACAACTTCTATTCAGTGCAACCGTTCCTGCTGTACTAAAACTAATAGCGTTTTAGACTTATTGCACTTTACGCGTGGAGTATATATATCTCCCTTACTAATATTATGTATTAAAATAAGATGGAAATACAATCAGTGGATAAAAGTGCAATAAGTCGAAAACGCTATAAACTACATCATTTTTCCTTTTATTTCCATTAAAAAGAACGATTCGTAAACGCTAAAACTTACACCACAAAGCCAAGATGATAATTATGTTAACCTATTTCACATTGCTTATAGAGTGTGTTGTTCGTAGATTGGTACATAATAAAAACTTTCTATCATTGTCTTACGTTTGTATTGTTTTTTTTTTTTAGTTCCTCGCTATTTCGTCTCAGGATGTGTATTGTGCAATATAGCGTTTCTTTACGTCATTCTTAATTACACATTTTTAATAGGAAATGTTGAGTATCTCGCAAGTTGTTGGGGTTCTACAATTCTTAATAATACATAAATAAAATAAAAAAAACATTTTTATTTTATTTACTTTTATATACAGATGTCCCACCGAACTGACTCATTAGAATTTTTCGTAATAGCAGTTGGAATTTGACATTGAAACTTGCAGAGTAATCATGGTCGACTATGATCGATCTGAGAGGCATATTACACTATAAAAGTTCTTCGATAAAGATCTTTTATAAAAAATATTTGACAAACTTTTATAGTGTAATAGGTTAACTTTCATAAAATATACCTTTTATAAAAGTTCTTTTATCATATTTGCCTTTTCATCTAATATCTTATAAAAGATGTTTATTTGACAGATGGGAGCGCGATCTATGTTGTGTAATAGCAGTGCCACAAAAACAGCTTTTAAAGCACTCATTTAAATTTAAGGCATCACATAAATACAAAACATACTCCAGTTTAAGATAAAAACGAAATAAAATACGACGACTCATATTTAAATTATCATTAACACCCACAATGTACAGCATGCAACCAAACATTTCCTATTATTGTAATATTTTTTAAGCGTTGATAAGATGGTAGTTCACCAAATCATATCTCAGGCTTTTTTGATATATCGTGTGCACGCAGTTGATGATTTGTCGTTGGGTATCGGTGATGGTTGGTTCCATTAAATTTTGTAGCGCGTTCATTTAATTACGATCAATTGAAAGATATTTAAAAATTTCTGCAAAAAAAAAATTATGAGGAAAAATCACTTAAATTTTTATCCGGAAAAATTTTATTTTCAGTATACAGGGTGAATCTCAATATATGTGACGAAATTTAAGAGCTGATTCCTGAGGTTATTTTGATCATTAAAGTTCATATGAGTATATGTCCAAAACGGTTTGGTTTGAAAGTTATTGAATGTTTAATAATAAATTATGAACTATGACTAACACGATATAATATCACAGTTGGTTCTTCAAAATCAATTGTGTTGAGAGGGAATTGTTTGTCATTTCAATATTTGACAGTAGTTGTCAGAGTATTCATTCGGTTTATTGTCAGTTTCTGTTTTCTAAAATGAATTACACGAATGCTGCGATGGGTGATATGCATTTTGTTTACGGTCTTGCCAATGGAAATTCGCGTGCTGCTAGACGTCTTTATGAAGAACGATACCCGAACCGTATCATACCGCATCATTCAATATTTGCCCGTCTTCACCAACATCTTAGTGAAATGGGAAGTTTTAAAAAACAGACGACTGATAACGGGCACCTATTTACAGTGAGAACTCGACAAGTTGAAGAAATGGTACTAAATGAAATTGAGAAACATCCTACTACAAGCACCAGAGAAATGTCGTTTGCTTTAAACATTAGTCAGGCCACAGTTTGGAGAATATTTAAAGATCAACGGGTGCAGGCAGTTTTGCTAGCAGATTTTCCGCAAAGAGTAGCTTTTTGTCAATGGGTGCAACACAAAATCGCACAAATTCCTGACTATTTGGCTCAAATATTCTTCACCGACGCGGCTACTTTCTCTAGAAACGCGATTATTAATTTTCATAATAATCACATATGGGCCGAAGAAAATCCGCACGAAATAGTGAATGCCCGTTATCAACATCAATTCTCTGTCAATGTGTGGGCCGGAATTGTTGGAGATCACTTGATAGGTGCACATTTTTTACCGATGCGGTTAAATGCCGAGGTATACCGCAATTTTCTTGAAGAGGAGCTACCACTACTGCTGCAAGAAGTTCCCTTACAATTAAGATTACAAATGTATTTTATGCATGACGGTGCTCCAGCGCATTTTAGTTTAGTTGCTCGCGAGTTTTTGAACAATACGTATCCAAATCGGTGGATAGGACGGGAAGGTCCACAACCGTGGCCTCCTCGGTCTCCAGACTTAAATAGTTTTGACTTTTTTCTCTGGGGTCACCTTAAATCTTTTAGTTTATACGACTCCCATTGAAAATGTCGATGAACTGAGAAATCGTATTATCGTAGCTTTTCAAACAATTCGATATATCCCTGGTATTTTCGAACGGACTCGCCAGTCAATACAACGGAGGATAGAAACTTGTATTGCAGTCGGGGGCGGTCATTTTCAACAGTTACTGGTGTGTCTGTTGTTTAAAATAAAAACTGGTACATTGTTGTAATCAGATTTACTTTATACTTCTATATGGACTGTATTGTATAAATGAGAAATGAAACGACTGAAAACTGTTAAAAAACTTATTCTATGACATACAACGAACGATAAACAAACTGTTGCCATCTGTAGAGAGGGTTGAAACTCAGCCGGTAATACAGAGTTGCAATTCAAATATATCTAAGATATACCGAACAGTTACTATAAGTTAATTTTGTTTTACTAATTATTTTGTTAATTTATAATAAAAACATTAACATTTATGTTACCTTACTATTAAACATTGTATAACTTTAGAAATAAGCAGTTTGGGACATATGTTCTTATGAACTTTCGTGATCAAAATAACCTCAAGAATTAGCTCCTAAAGTTTGTCGCATATATTGTGATTCACCCTGATATTTAACTACTTTGATCGTGCCATCTAAACTTTACCAATACAGCAAAATGGGGTGCTGCCTCATCTTGCTGAAACCAAACATTCGTGTGTTTAAATTGGTGACCTTGTTCCTGAATATACATTTCCAATCATCGTGTTAATGACTGACGGAATCTTTGAAATACGATACTTTTTTTTGTTATTTTTCGTTCCTCTTATATCGTGGTAGTTTTTCCTATGCCACATTGTATATTCTATATTTATATTTCACATCGTCTTCCACAAGATAGGGTTTTATTTTTATCGGGGGGACATGCCCAAGTTCTCTCTAAACTGTGAATGAATTTTTGGAAACGGTTCCTTGCGAAACATTGGGCAATTTAGGATACTTCTGATTAAAAATATCAGGAACTTCCACTTGACCATACTACACTTATATCCGTAACCGATCATCATCAAAATTCCTATATGATGACTTTCTGTTAATATCGCGTTGTTTATTAAGGACGGAATGTCTTTCAAAAAGAGATAATTTACTAAAATGTCTCTGTTCCTGTAAGCGGTAATGTCATACTGACTTTGTTTTCGTTGCCTAGGTTATTTTTATTTTGGTGCAAACGGCAATAAAGATTGGTATAAGTGAAAAAATTTTACACGTGCATATAAAACTGTTTGAGTACCGTTCTTTGCTGGTATGTACCAGGGTTGGGCATCATTCAATAATTTCTAATAATTGAAATAATTATTTGAATGAAATTTTCATCTGTTATTCTTTATTCCGTATTAAATTATTGTTGAATAAAACCATGGGAAATCATTTGAATGAAGAATTGTTCCAATAAAACGTTATTTGAATGAAGCATTATTGGAATGACTCTTTAACCAAATAAATCGTTATTCAAATAATTTATTACTGAATAACACCGACATAAATTTAGATTAGGTATATGCCTACATGTTTGTGCAGATAATCATATAAAAATTATCGCTAATGTTAGGAAGTGCATCGGTAGGACGACATGCCAGTACTAATTATATCTGCCGACATCTGCGACATTCCTCTAGATTTACGTGAGGTCATTTCTGAAATCGATAAACAAACCTTCAAACTTATAAAAATTCCACTTATTTTTTCCCACACAACTTTAATCTCTTTAAAAATTGGCGGGCAATATTTAAATAGAATCCGCTGATGTTAGAAAGTGTACCAGTAACACGACATGGCAGTAATAATTATATCCGCCGATATATTCGACCTCCCTCAAGATTTACGTATTATCGTTTTTGAAACCGATAACCAAACTCTCAAACTTATGAAAATCACATTTATCTTTTTCCCACAACTTCCAATGTCCTTCAGAAACGGCGAGTAGTATTTATATAAAAATTTCTGCTAATGTTAGGAAGTCTACCAGTAAGACGACATGGCAGTAATAATTTTATCCGTCAAAATCTTCGACATCCCTCAAGATTTATGAGTTGTCATTTCTGAAGTCGATGCACAAACCCTTAAACTTATAAAAATCGCATTTATTTTTTCTCCCACAACCCCCAATATTCTTCCAAACTGGCGGGTAATATTTATGTATATAAAAATTTCCGCTAATGTCAGGATGTGTACCAGTGATAATTATATCCGCCGATATACTGGACATCCTTCAAGATTTATGTATTGTCGTTCTAGAAACCGGTGACCAAACTTTCAAACTTATGATAATCACATTTATTTTTTTTTCCACAACTTCCAATGTCCTTCAAAAATGGCGGCTAATATTAATATAAAAGTTCCCGCTAACGTTAGAAAATGCATCGGCAGGAAAAAACCTCAAACTTACAAGAATTTCCTATAAGTTTGAGGATTTGTTTATGATTTATATAGGTTCTTCATAACTGTTTAGAGTAGAATGAAATAAATGTTACCGTTCGTTATTGAATAATTGAATAATGAAAAAAAAGTTATCTATAATTTCTGAAAAAGAATAACGACGTTATTCATTTATTTTTATTATTAATCTAAATAAATTTTGCCCAACCCTGGTATGTACTACAATTGGACGACAAGCATTGTAGGAAGATAATTTTCGCTTTGAGAAAGTATACTTTTTTACTTTTGCGCTTTTACAAAATTAATAGTCCGAATTTAACTTCCCCGAAAGTAATTATTCGCTCACTTAGCTCATAGGTGTTGTAGGTCGTTGAAATCAATTCATTAAGGAGACAGAGGGCGAAAAATTGTTAATTTGTCTTCTATTATTTACAGAATGATTGTTTTTTCTTTTAATTTTTATTGATTTATAACGTTTTTTCATTGAAATTTTAGTTTCGTTAAAGGTGAATGTATGATTATTTTCAATTAAATGTTTTTTTTTTAAGAAGTAATAATATTAGAACATTTATGATGTTTTAATCTTTCTGAAAGATATATTCTTTAAAGCAATTCAGAATGTTCGGAAAACCAAGCCGTCTGTGATAAAATATTTCGAACAAAATCGTATTTTTCCCGGTAAGCTTTCGGATCACTCGTTGCACGTAACAATCTTTTCAGATTGTAAAGCTATTACAAATTAAACAATATACATTTTGGATTATTAGTATCAAAATCTTAATTCAGCTAACAGTTATTTAATAAATCAACTATATAGAAAACTCATCCAATTTGCGTAAGTTTTAATAATATTAGGAAATTATCCATACTCCGTATAATAATACATGTGTCCCAGCACGTTTACCAACTTTATAATTCGCGGAATCCCATCGACACTTGCCACTTGCCAACAACCAGGGGGCTATCAATCGAGAAACATTCTATATACTTAGATGACACATTCCATCTCTGGATGTCGTAACAAATCAAAAACACGTTTTAAAACGATAAAATCTAATCCGATTTAAACGGATATTACTCTTAAATGATATCAATGAAAAAAAAAAATATATATATACATCAGAAAGAAGGGCATCGAAACGCGGGTGGATCATCAGCAGACGGGCAGCCCCTCCTAGCTCGTCCGAAAACTGAAAACACGGCACGCACAACACAAACACACACGTGGCATTTAGCGGACGTGTTCTACGAAGCACGTGTTAAGTTCGTTGATATCCGTGTGACGCACGCGTACTAACCGTCGTCTTTATCCCGTCGATGTTTTAAGTCGAGAATCGCCCGTCGATGCAAGCGTGTAACCCGGCCACCTTGCTGAATTGACCGCGAGGTCGCAACGTTGCCGTACCGCACCTAGGGTACAGTTAACGAAAACCAGAACAAAGAAACGCGATATCTCTTTAGGTAAAAGCGCCGTGGAATTAATCGTTTCACGTCGGAGACGATCCGAAATTCTCTAGGAGCGATCTAATATCCGTACGAATGTCGCAATGTGCGTATTTATTTGGCAACCGCGTTATTTACTCGTCGTATTTATTTTTTTTTTTATTATTATTACGGGGAAGTTGGTATCGTTTCCCTAGGTGTACGATCGTATTTTTCGAACTAGTTACGTACGTCGTACGGACGCACGATGAATCAATCGGTGGGTGTGTGTTATTGCGACTGCGATTGAATTTCGGAAATAGAGGTGTTGTACCACAAACCTGTTCCAAATAGCGGCTTAATGTTCGAATTGCCCCGATTCGCCTCAGCTAACAGTTTCCTCCATCAAGTTCGTCGTCTGCGTGTGTCAGAAACCGAAGTACACTTCGCGACGCGCCCGTATAACTGACCAGGTCACAACACCACACAACATCACGTGTGCGGAGCGCGCTATCGACCAATGGCAAACGAGAACGGAGCCCAATGCGCTAGCTGACGTCACGCGAATCCACCTCACACATGCACGATACGATATATTACGGGATCACGCACTATTTTATAATAACAACGGCGCGCGGATTTGATGCACGGTCGCTTGGCTGATGCACTCCCGGCTGACCGATTTTTGAACGGGACACACTGCCGTCCAAACGCGGCGCCCTATCCGTTCGCTAATCGAGGGCCTGCTGCTGCTGTTGTTTCTCGGTTTCTGGTTTCTGGTTTACCCGAATAATCACGTGAAAACAGCTCCGCCCCACCACCGGTCGCACGCGGTGGCGATCGCTTGTGATGCGCACTGGGCTGCGCAAAGCGGTGTTGATGACAACTTTCTATTTGTCTCGGTCGGTGTTGCGCGGAGATGCCGCTAGATGGCGCTGGTATATAAACAAGAATAACGTTTCTTATACAGTCCGTTTTTAAAGTTGGAATATATAGAGTTTTTTAGCCATATTAATTACTTTTTACAGGATAGTATTGAAATAAAGAAAATACAAACTTAAAATAAATGCGTGTGCAACAAAGATAATATTTACGTACAAATGTAATTGTAACAAAAGTAAAACACTTAAAACTAAATATGTAGAATAAACATTTATCAAGTAAAAAAAACATAAAAATATATAACCATATTAAATTTTAGAGAAAAAATTATATTTTTACTTTTTTAACTTATGTAAATGTGCCGGGAAATTAGCATGTCCGAATTTCATTTTAGCGATAGTCGAATAGAAATATCGAGAGACCCCCACGTTATTGTGCCAACGAGAGTGATAAATCGTTGAATAAATTTTAGCGTACTGCGTAATTTGCTGATTGTATGACGATTGCCATCTGCGTTCCCATGTTTCTTCCAAAAAATATCTTTTAAGGTTGGATGTGAGTGCTTCGACAATCGCCCTTGCCTCTGCTGAGAAGATGTTTAGCTTGTTACCTAATCTCCACGAATTTTCGACCCTATTAGTTTCGTCAAAAATCGCACAGCCACAACCATTATTCGATTTGGAGGCATCGGTGTAAATAATAGTAAAGTTTGTAAGGTTACTTGTAATTTCTTAATGTAGCATTTTATCATTAAATGAAGTTGGGTAAGAAAATTTGGATGGGGTTGATATACTCAAATTTTGTAGTAATGTAGTACGAGGTTTCTTCAATAATATGAATCTTGCGTAAAATACCCCTTTATTTTAGGTAATATCGAAAATTACTATAATGTTGATTAGAATTAAACATAATAAACTATTTAAGAAACTTATTTTCGCCTTTATAGTATTTCCGGATTTTCCGAGGTTGACGCTGACAAACTTTTTAAACTCTTAGGAAAAAAAAAAACCTTTCCGAAAAAGATTAAATCTAAACACATTCCAGTATATGTGTGTTTGTCCGAAGAACGTGTGATGTCGCTTACAATATTAAACTGGTTACCTTTCTTATTTTGACGATGAGATTTATGTTCAAATGTCAAATTTACAAATTGAAAATGAATTAATCTGAGTTAATAGTAATTATGGAAAAAATTTTAAACAAAAAACATACGGAAAAAAAGCAATATTTAGCTAAAGTAAAAACAAAATCCTTTTGTTATTGTATTAATTTTTAACATCCGTTGTTTGATTAATTTTATAGCGTTTTCGACTTATTGCACTTTTATCCACTGATTGTATTTCCATCTTATTTTAATACATAATATTAGTAAGGGAGATAGATATACTCCACGCGAAGAGTGCAATAAGTCGAAAACGCTATAAGATAAGGCATAAGAAAGTTACAAACCCGCAATTAGAAAATATATTCAAAAAAAGAAATATGTAAGGTATTTTCTTCCGACCAACATTCCCAAATTCTAAAAGAAAAAGGTCAACAAATAAAGGAAACACAGAAATTAAGATTAAAAATAATATATACTACATTTATTATTTTATTTATTCATAAAAAGTTTAGCAATTTTTGGGGAGAGCTAATATAGCGCCATCTCATATTAAATACATAAACTATAAGGTTAATTAGGAATCTATAATCCAGGTAGTTATTGCTATTGTCTAATAGATGGCGCAAAATGCATAAAAATTTAATAAAATTTGTTCAAAAAATATTCCCTTTACTTATAATAAAAGCAATGCTTTATTATAAATAAAGGGAATATTCTTCTTTTAATAAATAATAATAAAAAAGAAAACTTAAAACAATAACAGATGATTTACTAAAAACAAGTTTCTGACGTGAATAACTAGACCACAGACTAGACCAGTGACTATATCACTGGACTAGACGATAGCATGATTTCGGTAATAAAATGAGAATTAAGAAAGAATATCTAAGTATATTTAATTTACTAAGAAAATTGATTTGTAAGTTTTCCAAACAATTTAAACAGAAAATTGGCAGCACAATTTGAATTTACGTTACACGGGTAAACATATATGAATAATCTATCTGTAGCTCTGTAGTTCATTTAGTTAACGCTAGTGTTGAATAGATGGTGCAAATTCAATTGGTGCGCCACCTAACGTGAAAAATACGAATTATATAGCGAAACAAGATTATACTAATGTTTAATAGATGGCGCAAGACGTATGAACTTTTCATTTCTTTCAAAAAGCACTTTAATTTCAAAGGAAAACAAATAATATATTCTTTTTTAAATAATATTTATTTACATAATTAAACAATCACAAAAAACAAAATAGTTAAAACAATAACAAGAAAAACCAAAAGAAAACGCCCCTGGAAATTCGAAAAAACATTTTATTCTTTCGCCACATTTTTGGCACACACATAATTCGGGTTTATTTATTATTTTCATTTAATTTGTTTTCGATTTATCGATTCGTAGATTCAGTTCAGAAAAGTGACACCCAAACATCGTCTATGTATATATTTTTTTTTTCAAATAAAAAAATAATAAATAGATAATATTTACGCTTAATATATCATAAATATTTCCTAAAGTAGCTGTTTTTAATAATGATATTAGTAAAATATTCCATTTGGCATTATGTAACAATATTTTCTTTCTGTATAAGCTGATTTACTAAATAGGACGGTGCTGCTACATTAAGTTACACTGCTCGGGATTCCCCTGAGGATCGAATTGTAGTCCAGGACCAACATCTCCGACTAAATCTGCAGGGGGCTGACCGTAATCTTGCAGTTTCTGCATTAAACTGAGTACCTTTTCGAATCGTTGCCTCTTTACATCATTGCTATCGGATTCAGTTTCATTTTCCAGTTCTTTGCAGACGTCTTCCATTAATTTTTGCTGGTTTTGATATCTGCAAACAATAATTTAGAAAAAAAAAAGGACGTAGTATTATTTGACCAGTAATAACCTTTCTTTCTCTTCAGCCGTTATTTTAGATTCATTCTCTCTAAGCCATTCAGGGAATTTCTCTAGGATATCTTTCAGACTGGGATATAAGACTTCCTTACTCAAAAGACTCTGCATCATACCTTGCATGAAAGGTATGAAACCATTTTGTTCACCGCCCACTTAAAAAGAAAGAAACAGGAAAATCAATGTCCGATCGAAGGATTTAAATTAATGTTTCTACCCTCAGGAGCTGCAGCTCCTCCGAGCATATTGAAGAATTCTTGCTCGGAGAAAGGGTTCTGCAGATTCTCTGCGCCTTCGTTCAAACCCCTTAAAGTTTGTGATATGGCAGACGATAGATCTGTCGAGGTGTTAGTGATTTCTGGGTTGGTCAGGACTTGTTGGGCTGCTTCGGCCATTCGTTGGAAACTTTGCTGGATCTGGAAGTTAAAATTGTCCAAAATATTGCTATAAAAGGGGCTTTTCTTTGAATATGGTAATGTTTGAGCACTTTCGAGGGATTATTTAGAATTTTGGTGGACTTAAACGATATCCAAAGTACTATTTCAACACAGAGAAATTGGTGACAATCATAATAAATTTAGTTTGATCCAAAATCGTCAAATAAAACTAACAACTAAGTAAGAATATCCCAGATTATTCATGTACAGTGATGGTCTTAATTAATTATTATCTCCCCCTATGACCGAGAGAATATCAAAACTACTTTCTCAGACAGTTCGGCTTCTATCGATATTTTTAATAGTTGCTGGTTATTTTTGGCAATATAGAAGAAGCACCACAACACAACGGTTCCATTGATGCCAGATTGCTTAGCTTTGAAGAATTGCACCAAATCATTCTTTTAACCTTTTGTGCTTTTGTTGCGATCTTTTATGCCTTACCATCATCTTTTACATTTCCTTTACATTCCTTGCTGCTTTGACTTCCACAGTCACATAAATTATATATTTTATTTACCAATTAACAATTAATACATATTAAGGCTAAACTTTTACTCGAAACGCGAAATAGCGCGGGTGCAGACAAAACTTGTCACAGAATAGGCCTCAAGAGAAAGTGTCTTTTCGATTTGAAAGTATTTTTCTAGGGTGAAAGAACTTTATCGCCACGGAATAGGCATATTTAAGTTTGTGAAAATGCTTTGCAAGTATCGCTAGTGATTTTTTAAACGCAAAAACGGCTCTCACGAACGCCAATGCGAGATATATTAATTTTGCTTTGCGGTTTTCCATTATTTACATGGATTTTCATGTTTTTCTTTTACGTAGGGTGACTTGATATTTCTGCCCATGTTAGAAAGGTTAAAGAATGTAGTATGAAATGAAAATATAGTGGATAACTGGCATGGAGAATTCATTAACTATTAATACTACTTACAATTGTGATTACCGATATTAACTTTGGTTTTTCGACAGATGAAATAAAAAGTTGATTTTCTAAACGATTAAAATTTGCTTTTTCTACTTTATCTGTTATTGACAACCTTCTGACCTTTTTTTATTGTGATTATTTGTAACTACCTATATATAGTTACTAGCAAAATTAGAAGGAAAATCTTACCTTTGAGTTGTCACATTAAAAAGATAAAAAAGAAACTTCTTTTAAAACGTTTTATGCTGTATGTACTTGTTAGATTAAAGACTGTTGCCTTGTTATCTGTATATTTAAGATATTAAAAATAAGCAACCCACTTCTAAGATTATATCTCAGGTTCCATCATATATGAATTATTGGGGTCTAATATACTGATTTGTATAAATATTTTGGAATATTTCCATATATAGTATTTATACAGTAATTATTTTCATAAAAAATGCAACTTTTCTTGAATATTGATATTATAATAATTGATATCGGGCAAATATGCATACGATAATTAAGTTTTAACAATTTGGTCCATATGTCCGACTTTATTATATTATATATTTACGGTTATGAGAATACGCATCTATCATTATCGTAATTAAAATGGATTAAAAACTAAAGTGCCTGTCCTTGACAAAGAAAGAAAATTCATAATCTGTTTCAGAGTATACAAACAGAATTTTTAAAGTTTTCAAAATGATTTTTTTAATAAAATTTATCTATTAATCATATATGAAATAAAAATTCCATCAGATTTACTTTGCATTTAATCCCTAAATAAGTTTTCTACAATTACACAATCTGGCACACAAATCTAAGCTATTAAAAGTATTTAATCCCATGTAAATCACATGATCGCTAATTTATTTTATAAACTTTTTCAATTTTCTACTAATATTAATCCATATTTACATAATCACGTTTTTTTTTGTTAAAAAAGAATTTACAACTTACTTGATCAGGTGTAACATTAGCAGTGTCTCCGGTTTCAGCTAATAATTTTCCAAAATTGCTTTCGAATTGTTCAGCCGCTTGCTTCAAGAACTCGTCAGACCATTCTGCGTCCCCAGCCGCTTCTTCCCCTAGCTCTTCGGTACCTTTTTCCTCTTCCTTCTTCGCATCTGCAGGTTTAGGCTGCGTTTCTTTAGAAAAATCACCCAAAGCACCTAAGTACGAACTGAGTAAACAATCTGGTAATGGGGATAAACGCGTAGGTTGGACGATCTCTTACTGTCTAGCAAGTCTGATAATTCCTTGTCGATTTCTTTCTTCTGTTCCTTCGGAGTGTCCTTCTCATCGCTCATTGTGAATAGAAACTAATCGCGACAGAATGAAAGCGAGCGGTTACTTAAAAAGAAAGAACAAATTGCGTAATAAGATAGTGAACGTAAATGATTAGTGAGGTTAGGAATTTTGGAATGACTGGTGGTGATTGTTGGTTTTAACAGTATAGCCAATATTAAGTTTATAAAATGTGTATTTCAGGTGAATGGTTTTTATGTTTATTTTATTTAAATATCATATATCAAAATAAAATTACTGTATATAAATATCATTCTCTCTCTTTTTTTTTTAATATTTTAACGTTCTTCCTCTTTGTATTGCAGAATAAAAATTAATGTTAGGGATTGGTGCGATTGATATTTCTAAGGAAGGTAATGTAGATTTCTTATTGATTATGAATTGGCGCGCTATTTAAATTTAAAACTGAAATATTTTCTTTTTTTAGCATTTTTAGTATTTATTTATATTATTTATGATGGTAAAGTACTCCTTTAAATAAAAAAAATTGAGATGGTAGAATCTAAACTTTCAAAATTCTAGAAATTGTAAAAAATTAGGGATTATAAATAAAAATACCAACTAACAATTAATTCTTTATTTTCAATGAAAAATATAACAATTTTTTTTTATTTTTGTGTTCGTTTGCTCGTATAATTATAATAAATAGTAAAATTTTCCTTAATACTACCATTTTAGTACCCGATTTGTACATGTAAATTCTATTTTAGAAAAAAATCGTTTTAAACGTTTTAAGAAAAAAAAAAAGAACAAAAAAATCTATACACCCTTTTAGATAACAAATATTATTGTTTGCTATTTATTGTATGGTACACACACACACACTAAATTCTTTTTCATTTTGTTTCCTTTCCTATTATCAATATTGTTATTATATTTAACTTAAAATTATCTAACAAAAAGAAGAAAATTTAGAAGAGAAACAATTAAAAGTAGTAAAGACACGACCTAAAATAACTCAATCAACGAATTACACTAAAACAGCCTCTTCTGCGGTTAACATTTTATCGATATAGAACTTGCGAGAACCTTAATCGTTAACTGGCTTCCTTCTGTTCCGATTGGTTACTCAATTGCGATAGGGTCCTGATGACTTCCACTTTCTGGTTGTCGTTTAACTTCTGAACGATATCCACCACAACATCGAGGGCCACTTCGGAACAACTCTACGGATTTAAACGAAGGAAAATATTGTATCAGAATATAATAATCTAATAGGATTAAAATATAACTCAATAAGGATTATAAACATGATGCAATAGTACTGGAACATACATAAGGCTAGAATATAAGCTATAATAGGGGTTAGAACGTAATCTATGAAGAATTAGAATGTCATCTATATCAGTATCAATATAGAACATAACCTTATAAATTGGGTTAAAACATTGAATTTTCTCGTCGCCTAACTTTAATGCAAATTGTTTTTTTAATATTTTTCTTAAATATACTTTTTATCTTATTTACACATTCATTACAGACAAAATTTTCGATTTCGCATACTTATAAACAGTTTGCGGAAACGACGGCATCCCCTAAAGATGCTTGTTGCTTACACTACACTATTTCGATAGACCTAGAAGCATTTCTTTGCAATTGTTTATATTAGTTATTAATTTAAAAAAAAAAATTCTAATGAACCCTCAGGTATTAAATTTAATTTTTTATAATTAAGAATTACTTTAATTTTATTTCCCTCCAAAATGCCCGCGTGAAGAACTGTTACACAGCTGGATTATTATTATTAGATATTGATTTTTTTGAAATTGTTAGTGATATCGTCGTTTCCGCAGACTATTACCAACTGATTCAAAAATTGATAAAAATAACAAAAGAAAATATCAGAAATGTTTTTTCTGGTTAGATTTGTCGCAACAAATTGTAACTTTTATGTAAATACAGTTTACCTAATAATAAAAGTAAATTAAATTAAAAAATAACATAAAATTTAATAAAACGTATTGTAACATAACCCAAAATAGGGTTAGAAAACACCCTAATAGTGTCTTGGGCATTTTATTATTTTGACGAACTAAATTTTTTGTCCAACGTACCTCCAGAACATTTTTGATTTGATTGATAACCGCATCTTTCTTGACACAATGGAGGTTATAGAACACTACCGATTCTTCTTTCTCTTTACCGAGTTGTTCTTCCAGCCAATGGACTACGGTTTCATTATTGTCCCAACGATAGCCCTGTTGAGTTAATAATTAATTTGCATTAACTTCTTTCCTACACATAAAAAAATATATATAACATGTCAGAGTCTACTACCTCGGAAGTGCCCTTGTTCTCGACGAACCACCTCCTCAACATGGCTTCGGCCTGTCCGACACCCAAATTGGGCTGCGCCTCCAGTAGAGCCGATATAACCCTGTCTTGCAGTAACAGTCTTCGCAATCTCCAATATAGTATCGCTCTGGAATGTCTCCATGGCACCACGTCCTGGAATATTTCACATTTTTTTTTTATTTTGTAGGCTAATTAACAATTTTGGGCTGGGAAAATTTGCTGCTCTCGCAATATTATAATACCTTTAATAATATATTTTTGAGCCGCATGTGTAATTTATTTTTTAAAATAATTGTACGTATGGCTGTTTTAATAATATAATTTCAGTTAAACATAACGTTTCGGTTGACTCTGCAACCTTTTTCAAATTCTTAATGCCCTCATGTTACATTAACCAAAGTTAAATTCAACAAAACAAAAGTTGTATCATAAACGGGGCAGAAACACAAACTTTTAAAAAGTATTAAGCAACAGAATACGAAACACGAAGGATAAACAGTAATATGCATTTACAAACGGATTTAAACTGAAGTTTAAGAGTTTAAATTTGAAAAAGGCTTAACTGAAATTATATTATTAAAACATACGTCCAATCATTTTAAAAAATAAAATACCTTTGATGAAAAACGGACAGGGAATTTATATAAGTTCAGTTAATATTGTTGAAAAGGGGGAGTGCTGCAAGGATCGGTTCCTGGCGCCTTTGTTGTTTATATATTATTAATAAATGAATGTCTGGTATAGTAATTTCAGCATATAATGTAAATAAATGCATAAAATAAGTATACGATGTGAATAAACGATGCAAACACACACAATTGAAAGCTTAACACATTAACTGACAGCGCAGGCAGGACATAGACTCTCCAATCAGCAAACGCAAAATGGCTAATTTTTAATTGGCCGAAACAGAATCGATAATTTTTTAATAGCCGTTTTAAAAAAATATACAATTTTAAACTATTTTTTCTTTAAAAGTAATAATCCCAGAAACAAGAAACCTATAAATTCATAGTTATTTGAAAATTATCTTTCGTATAAAAAAATAAAAAAAAAATAGTTCTCGACCCCATTGGAAGAAAGAAATGATTCTAGGGGACAAAATGCACAAAATTGGATTTTCAACAATCCTTAGAAAAAGGAGTGCTCGGGTGTTGGGGCCTTTGCTGTTTATAATTATGAGTAAATGAATGTCTGGTACAGTAATTTTAGCATCTAATGTTGATGTATCAAACAGAACGATTTCAACAGATAAAAATGTACACATTTGAGCTTTCAACAATCCTCAGAAAAAGGAGTGCTGCAAGGATCGGTTCTTGGAGCCTTTGCTGTTTATATTATGAGTAAATTAATATCTGATATAGTAATTTCAGCATACAAACTAGATGAATTGGAAAAATAAAAAAACGATTCTAGAAAATAAAAAAAGATAAAATTGAACTTTTCAACAATCCTTGGAAAAGGGAGTGCTCCAAGCATCGGTTCCTGCGGCTTGCTGTTTATATTATGAGTAAACGGATATCTAGTATAGTAATTGTGACACATTCGATAGATGAATTGAAAAAAAGACGATTCCAGGAGATAAAATGCACAAAATTGATTTTAAAACAATCGTTAGAAAAGGGAGTGCCGCATGGATCGGTTCCTGGGGCCTTTGCTGTTTATATCATGATTAAATGAATGTTTGAATCTAGATGAAGTGAAAAATAAACGGCTCTAGGAAATAAAAAAAAGATAAAATTGAACTTTTCAACAATCCTTGGAAAAGGGAATGCTCCAAGCATCGGTTCCTGAGGCTTGCTGTTTATACTATGATGCATGGATCGGTTCTTGGGGCCTTTTACTGTTTATATTATGATTAAATGAATGTTTGAGTCTAGATGAATTAGAAAAAGACGATTTTGAAATTGAACTTTCAACAATCCTCAAAAAATCTACGACTTACATGTATTGTCCCTTTTTCGTGCATCCTCTCAGGAGTATCGTGCAAGTCGGCGAAATGCACCGCGATCTGGTGATACATCGGTAACAGCAGATTTTCCCTAGCCGCGATCTGCGCTTCTAACTCCAGCACCTCGGCGGGTTTCTTGTTTTCGGTCTGCTGTGCGGATAAACTATTTTTCCTCTCGTACACGGGCTGTGTTTGATTTATCAATCTGATCTTCTCCGACAGGTCCCTGACGACCGGATCGGTCCTTTGTATGGCCTTCACCAGGTCCTTTTTCCTGAATTTTATCTCCACTATGCCTTCAGGTTCCAAAACCCCACCCCGACTGTCCGGATCGGCGTACATCTCCATGTATCTGGAGTTGATGGTTGGATCAACAACCGCCCAAGCGCCACCGCGTAATTCTCCGTTCGGTGGAATGTAAATAATTATGGGTTTGCTGTATTTTCTTAGGCCGTCAACGATGTATGCTCCGAATTTGACGATTTGTTCGTACATGTCTAAATAAATACATGAATGAATAAATAAATATATAAATAAATAAATAAATAAAACAATGGTAGTTTGTCATAGTTTGAGAATTATTGATTTGTACCTTTCATTCCACCGCTGAATCCCCTCCAATTAGCAAATATTATCAACGGAAGATCCTCCCTGGAAAAGTCCTGTATAGCTTGTGCTGTTTTGTAAGCGGAGTCGGGGAACCAAACTTGTCCTGCTTGCGAGACAGTCTGCGATAATATACCAAGAAATAATTATTACACGACTTTCTTTCGTTTTCATGAAATTGCGGTACCTTGGCTTCAGAATCTAAATTAGCCGGATCGGCTGGTAAATTCAACTCTACAGTTCTGGTCTCGACAGCTATGACACCTACTGGGATTCCACCTAACCTAGCTCTGCCCGTAACGACGGTTTGGGCCCACGGTTCCATAATTTCTTGCCAGGAATCTTTGTCGAAGAAACCCGACTCCCATTCAGAAGGATTGCCTGTTTTTGTAGAATAAAATAAATGAAAATGTTGGGAAAAAATAAACATAACGTTATAAAAGATATCAGTCCTTGAGGCCTTTACTATTTGTATAAATTTAGGAGTTGTGCAAGATTCTATTTTAGGTCTTATATCATTGCAGGTTATTGCAGAAATATAAATGTAAGAAAATAATAATAAAAAGTAGGGCTGCCTTAAAAATTTGTAGTAGAAATACTCATTTCATCAGTCTGTTGTGACTGTAAAAAAAAGTATTTGCAGCGTTGAAGTGTTTGCCTTTATGATGATTTAACTCACTATAGATTTAGAAATATTAAAAAAATCAATTATTTGATATCAAATTCCAGAAATTAAAACAATACAAACAGGAATATCTAATTACTTATGAAAGAAATACACTAAGTAACGGGAATCTTGCAAGATTCTAACTTATATCCCATGCTGTTTTTTTTTATTATTAATTAGACCAACAGAATTGTACTTTACTATGACTTTGTCATGAAAAGGAGCATATACAAGTTGCAATTAACTATTTGGAGTTCTAAAAGGTTCTATTCTATGTCTGATACTGTTGCAGATTCTTTTAGAAATGTAAAACTAAGAAAATTAATTATTAAATGCTAATATCATAAACACAATTGTGATTTTCTCGCATACAAAAAAAGTAATAGCGTCTGTGGGGTTCTCCAAATTGCTATGTCGAACAAACTCGTTGAAGCACTCATTCTGCGTGTTTCGAATCCCTTAGTGTTTATAAAAAAATGTTTCCAGCACTGAAGTTTCCATCTTTAGGAGCTAAGCAATAAATTGTAATTTACTTTTGGAATATTAAAAAAAGAAAACAAAGTTTAGCATGAAATGCGAAAAATTTAAAATTATATTCAATACCTTACGAAAGAAATACAGAAGCTGGGGTTCCGCTAGATTCTAACTTATGCCCCATGCTATCGTTTTTGTTAAGCAGATAAAAAAAAAAAAATGTGTATTTTACTAAAACTTCTCAATCTTGAACCTATCCAGTTTTTATAAAGTTTTCAGTTCTGCAAGGTTCTAATTTATGTCTTATACTATTTGCAGACTGCTTTATTAAAAATGTAAACTTGAGAAAATCAATTTACTAATTCACGAGATTATAAAAGTACTGTGCTTATCTTGCATCCAAAAAACATATTAGTATATACAATAATCAAAGCAAAAAAAGTTGAAATATTCATTTTTTAATGCCTTACTGTTTGTAGAAGAAATATATATTTGCAGCGCTGAAGTTAGTTTTAAATCTCATCTGTTATCTAATAGAAAACAAACCGTGTATTTAAAGATTCTGACGGAAAAACTACACGTTCACGGAAAACTGTTATTAATAGGCATTTATTTTGTTATCTATTAATCACCAAAAGGGTACAACATTTCTAGATTTGTTTTCATAATGAATGGAGTTTATTTAGTACGTAGTACAGTAAAATACAAATAAAATTTTTTTAGTCTCTTTTAGAAAATGCATTTTTTTGAACGTGAAACTCATATTTTGGTGAAGATTTTTGATAATTTGTCCATTTAAATTTACAAATATGTTCTAATTGTAATAATTATAACAAATGAACAAACATTTTCGCAAAAAAAATGAGTCAGGATAACAGGGCCCCACATGAAATGAACTGGAACAGGATTTTCGCCGATATGGTTTCTTCTAAGCCGGGTAACTGGGATGATAAGTTTTATGTAGCTGAATTATTTAAACTGAGGGCAAATTATATGGAATGATGTTCTAGGTAACTTATGCCCTATGCTGTTTCTAATATTACATAAAAAAACATCTGCACTTCACTAGAACTTTGTTCTGATTCGGTATGAATGTTGAGCCTACATATACTATTTTTATAAATCGTTTGGGAGTTCTGCAAGGTTCTATTTTATGCCGTATACTGTTGTAGATCGTTTTAGAAATGAAAATATAAGAGAATTAATTTATTGTTTAATGCAATTACATATGAAAACAATGCGTTTCTATTGCTTAAAAAGCGTGATAGTGTTTTTGGGGTGCTTCAAGATTCTGCGACAAACAATTTAGCTCAATTTTATGAACCACACAATTTAAAATATTATAACTATCACAAAAAATATAAATATATACGAGGGAGAAATACGATGTCTGGGGTTCTCCATGATTCTAACGTATGCCCCATACGATTTTTGCGATTTATAAATTTATACTTACTAGGATTTTGTCTGCCGGCGAGCATCCATCTAGGATTGTACGGCGCCTTCGTCGGCATATATCCCACCTCTCTGTCTATCGGATCCACCGGCTTCAAAATCGGCAGAGGGGAGTTCTTATCTTTCGGAATATAGGACAGCCATTTCAGAACGGTGTAAATTCCTTCTAGATCCGTTTGCTCGGTCTTATGCGACACTCCGTTGTTGTACATGATCTGTATCCCGCCTAATTGATTATTGGAGGCGTACACCTCCCTACCCAGCAGTTTATTCAACGCGCTGTATCCGGTCAGGATTATATGCGAGTTCTCGATCTGTATCACCCTCTGCCCTAGACGCACCAGGTACGATCCGATACCTATGGCCCGGCAGGACACCATGGAGATGGTGACGACTTCGTCGTACGCCAGGGACGTCTCTCCGGCGATGAGGCCCGCCCATCGCAGGTTTTCCACGCCCAATCCTTCGTCTTTGCCGATGATGTCGGTGATTTTGTATCTGGATTCGCCCTCGTCTTCTATTAGGATCGCGCGCACCGAATTCAACGGACTAACTTTGGCGTAATCTTCGGGCGTGAGATACAGATAGCGGAAACCGTGATCGGGTTCGTTCGGATCCTCCCAAGCTATGCGGAATATGCTTTTGATTTCTTCCGCTAGGCCGATTCTGGCGCCGCTGTTGACGGCTATGTATATCTTAAATAATAATAACAAAAATAAAAAATTATAGGGAAACCTACAAGTGTTTACATTACAATTAAATTATAATAATTTAGAATATAAATGAATTTTTTGTTTTAAATTAAAATATCTCGGTAGATAGGAGTTTAGAATATATTTTTCGAAGAAGATCCGATATGTAAATTAACATCATTCCGTGTTTCGAGTTAAAAAAGGTTGTTGCGACGGCAAAATTAACTGAAGAGAACAGAGATTACTTAGCTGTAGCTTGAAACAATGGGGCTTCGAAGCTGAAATAGCCAGCACGTGGATTCTATGCTTTCGAGTCAAAACGAGTACGTCACAACGGCAAATAGTTAATTTGCGCTCTCTGTTCCCGTTCAGTTGAACGGGAACAGAGAGCGCGCGTAGCGTGCAGAGCCCTTATAAAGGCTCGGTAAGTAGGTACACTCGTGGCCACATAAATGTTTCCCACCTCAAACCGTAAATTCGTATGTTTTCAACCTTAACAGTGTAGCTGCCAGATGTTCGACCGCAAGCTTTTTTTTCCTATTAGAATTTATTAGTAGTAGATATGAAGCGAGTAAAATGAATAGGAAAATAAACGAAGTTATGTGTGTAAGTTTATAAAACACCTCACAGTAAGAGAAACACATCTTTGTAAGAAACATGACATAATATTAAGTGGGGTTTTCAAGTGAGCGATTATGTTACAGCTGTAGGTCGTCAGATCCAACTTCTAGATAATATGGGAGTATAACCGTACGAGTAAGCGAAAATAAAGAAGTGCCCTAGAACATTTTAAATAATGATTTGTGACGCTGCTTCGACCGTTGCTCATAGAACTTCGTTTTTATTACGGAATTCACTGTAGATCCAAAAGTAACTAAATAATATAAAAAATACACTAAAGAAGAAGTTGATAACATTAGTTAATCTAGATACCTATTATTAAATATTTATATGAACATGATAAATGAATATACGGAATAAAAAATAAGAAATAATTTATACAAACACAATAGTAATATTATTGGTTAACCAAAAGTATTTTCTGATCAGTTTGATAGTTTGAAATTCACGCGCAAATATATTTCTGTGCGTATTTTTGTTTAGTTGGGAAACCACCCAAACTTCGGTACTCATATGCGTTCTAGCGATTAGAAGCCACGCTTACGGAGGTTGTTATCTCGGGCATTTGATAGTTCACTTAATACAAAACTTTTGTACCGTGATTTGCTCCACCCATTTTCTGTTTGTATACACCTTCTAGCCAACAAAGTTTAACAAATGTCTTACGTAAGAAGCTTCGGGCGCTCCGAAATAAATAAAATATTTTTTTACGATAAAAAAACAAACATTTCAGTTCGCTGTTGAAGGGTTTTGCAAATTATTAATTAAACCAATTTAATTTTTTTCTTAGCAAATTAAAAAAGCATCCTATCATTTGTTGTATTGTTGCAAAGTACTGTTTATTATTATTATGGGATAATCGTGTCCGTTTATATTATTTTAGTGACATCACTACATCCTTCGTAATTTTCGCTTCTTTTATATATATATATATATAAAAAAAATGGTTTGGCCTTACAAATACCGTACCAGGGTTGTTTTTGCCAGAACAAGTTATAGAAAACGTTATAAGAAACCAAAATGACTTTAGGCGAATTTTCGCGGCATAATCTAGCTGAAAATTATGCTGGATTATTACATTATTACAGCCTGCGCAGAAGTGATTGTAAAGGGGGGTGCATTTTACTTTTTATTCTTTATCTGCCGTTCTTTCTTTACACATTTCTTCGCAAAATATGTTGCCCAAGCTTTCAAAAGAGGTATGACTATTCATCTTTCAAAACTATTACGTATTTTATGTAATAAATCATCATTTGTAGATTAATTTCGAAAGTACTTCCTTTCGTTCGAATATATACAGGCACCAGTTTTCTCTAATTTCTGTTCTCGTGATTCCATTTGTAAAATTTTTTTTTAACAGTAATATCTCTCTTATTATGCAACTTTTGTTAAAATACTTTGATGTTAATCTTATTTTGTTAACACCCTGTATATCAATATTACTTGAAACATTTAATTCTCCTCACCCCAGATTAAAATTTACAATTGAAATTGAAGAAAACTCATACAAAAAATAATAGCATATTAAACCTACATGTTCTGAACGTTATCTATTATTTTAAATTACCACAATTTACACCCTGTATATTAAATATTTGTCAGATTTACCCGGGGTATCTTCAATATCCTAGCGATCTCACTAGCCAATCCGAACACCTTATCCTCCCTAGGTCCAAAAGATCCGATCAAGTACGTAATGTCATTAGCTATGACGATTATGTCCCTTCCTTCCGGATACTCGGGCGTATACAGGGTGACCCTCCAAGCGACCATACCAACATTATTTTCACCAGGTACCCGTTTCAGTTCAATTAAGCGAGTTTCAGTCTCTGTGTCCAAGACAAGTTCGACGAAGTCTATCAGCTTCTCAGGGACTTGCACGGGTTCTAAATTGTAAGAAGGAATTTGTGTTAAAAAAAATGGACGGTTGTTTATTTTTTGGAGATTTACCCGGTCTCTGTTGGCTGTACTCCTTCCACATCAAATCGGTCATTTGCCTGAACATATCTAGATAGTCGTAGACGTAAGTCGTACCCACGGATTGGGCTTGGAATCGCTTCTGTTGGAGGTAATCTTTAGCTAGGTACGGTGTCGACGTCGGAAGGCCGTGTAATGGTCCTTGTTTCGGTCCGTAGGCTGTGAAATGTATCTAGAGATGGAATTAAGGAATCAAATTTTGGGAATTAATATTTCGAGGGAGAGAGAACTTACTATTCCGGTATCTGGATCTACGACTTCAGTGTACATGTTGATATCTAAATAATATCCGCTATCGTTGGCTATACATAACCTCACAGCTGTTGTCGGAGCGTTCGGCGACGCCCTGATGGTCATCCTCAATTCGGCTTGTAACACGCGCAGTTTCCACAGCCTAGGGCCATAACGCATCACCATACTGGTGACTGCTTCTTCAATCTGATCAAAAAAAAAAAAGCAAAAAAGAAAAACAATTTTATGTAAGTCCATAACAATCCATAATAAATAACAAATAATCGTTCAAAAAAGTTTTTATTTTACTAAATATAGTTCAATCAAAGATTAGAGTACCGATGTAGCTTGACATGCTTGTTTTTTGGAACGTTGTATGCGTTAAATAAGCATGTCCATTGTATCAATACGTTTGATCTGCAGATCTTTTATGTTAATAAAATTATAAGGAATGAACGAACTAGATCCACATCAATAGATGGAACTGGAACGCGAGAACGTCCCTAGGATACTTTTTGCTCGTCCCACTTAGATTCCAGCAGAAATTGCCCTTTTATGACTTAAATCTTATCTGTTATCTAATAGAAAACAAACTGCCCTGAGTTTTTTTTTTAAATTATGGAATTACCGTCAGACTTAGCAACAGATGTTGACTAATTGGAATTGATATGGAGGAATGCAATAAATTTCATATAAAAGATGAAGAACAAAAACAGTACTTATTGTTGTTGGTCAAGCAGTTTCAAAGCAAATATGTAGGCTCTAAAAAATCTACATGAATTAATAATACTAAAGTGCATCCGTTTGCGTACGTCATCATCTAGCTGCGTGGACGCCTCTCGAAAAAAGTCGCACTCGAAAGGCTATAAAAGCGGGGCTCTGTTAAAAGGGGAAGGAATTTTGAGGGGCGTAACGCGTCGGCCGGAGCTTAACGCCTATCGTCGTTAGAAGCTAAGAAACGCGTAAACCTTTTCCGAAACATCGAAACCTTGAACGAGGAATTCTGTATGAAATACATAAGCACAAAGGGGATCGAAGAAATGGCAAAACATTAATTGTTTTAGTGTTACAACGGAAAATAATGATGATACAGTATGTGTAATTTCTAATTAAGAAAAATGAATATACAGGTGACAATTTCACGTTTAATTATTACAATGTATACAGTATGTGTAATTTTTAATTAAGAAAAATGAATATACCGACGATCCCAAACCAATCACAGGTGTAGGGGGGAGAGGTTTAGCGGGTCTTCTGAGGTGGGCGGTAATCCGTTATCAAATCAACGACTTTTTCGAAGTGAGAGGCAGGAATGAAGAAAAACGAATATACAGGGTGTACCGACGATCCTAAACCACAGGTAAGGACGTAATCCGTCATCAAACCACTATTTAATTGGCTGAGTTTGAAACCATGAATTGTTTTATCCATTTAGAAGTAGCGATGAATCAAACAGTGACTCACCTTAGCCGGATCCATCACCACCGTCGGCACAAAATTCAAAAAGATGTGATTACAATCAGTCCTCCTCGAGTGCGGATGCGAAAAGGCCACCTCCAACTCGTCCATGGCCTCCAATAACACCCTCTCACCTTCATTTTGAAGGTATTCGAACGAAGCTTCTTTGGTTATAAGATCCGAGTGCCTGATGATGGACCTGATAAAGAATCTGAAATCGGTAACGTCCTGCCCGGGCGCCACCTGTAACAATCCAATCAATTACACATTTCTTACACGCTCGATCCTGTCATCTTGTCACAGTTACCTTCGCTTTTCCCAAATACAGGTGCATCTTTTGATTACTAGTCGGCAGCGCTTCCAAATTGTAATTCCTCATCCTGTTCAGCTCCAGCTGGAAGGCGCAGGCCGGCTCCAGATGTCTGTAGATGCGATCCTCCTTGAAGATGTCCCTGGCGCGATAGGTGAAGAATTTGGGGAATTGTTTCCGTTTGAGGGTGGCGAACGTGATCCGCCTTATACCTCTGCCGATCATCTCCTCTTTGTGGCGCGCGCAGAAGTTACCGAACATCTTGCTCATGGTGGAGTCGTCCGCGTCGCCTTTGTCTTTGATGCCTGTGTGGATTAAAACGCTCTGAATACTTCCCTCATCTTATTTTTGCTTGTAAATATTTATTTTCAGCGCCCAACGTGGGGCGTACAGTTATAATCTGGTGCGATTGTGTTTTTAGCAGGAAAGTTTTGATTTCATCCAATTTATATGTATTTCTCGGTCGCTAAATCCGAATCTGAGAGGTTTGCCGACAGAATTTCGTGGCGCAACAATGGAAAATTATAGAGACGACCAAAAATTATTTTATGGTGCTTTGAAACAACCGAGGCAGAAAAAAGAATATGACATGATAAATATAAAAGGAAAAGACGGAAACATATTAACAGAAGAAGATGAAATAATGGAAAGATGGGGACAACACTTCGAAGAATTGACTAAAACAGAAATAAACGTTGTTGAAGGACAAGAAGAGTTAAATGATACAGAGGAAATAGAAGTAATACAGAAAGAGGAAGTCATGGACGCTCTGCAAAGATTAAAATTAGGAAAAGCACCTAGAGTAGATAATATAACACCGGAAATGATGAAATATATGGGAGAGAAAGGTATAATCAAATTTACAGAACTACTTAACGAAATAATGAAGACAATGAAGATACCAATGGAATGAAAAATAGGAATAATACTCCCAATATATAAGAAAGGCGACAAAAGAGTGTGTGATAATTACAGAGGAATAACACTAACAAGTTTACCTGCCAAACTGCTCGCTAGATTAATTGAAAGAAGGATAAAAAACAAGATCGAAAATACAATAGAAGAGACACAATGCGGCTTTAGGAGTGGAAGAAGTACACAAGATTTAATTTTGATCATCCGACAAGTAAGCGAAAAATGTATAATCAAAGGTAGAGACATACACATGTGTTTCATAGAGCTAGAGAAGGCGTTTGACAGGGTACAAAGAGAGCACGTATGGGAAGCGCTAAGGAAGAGTAATATACATAGCAGAATAATTGAAATAATAAAATCAATGTATAAAAATAAGAAGAACATCGTAAGGACAAACAATGAGCAATCAAAAGAATTTGAAACAAAGGTAGGTGTAAAACAAGGATGTGTGTTAAGCCCCCTACTATTATCCATAGTACTAGATGAAGCTAGTAAATATGCTCATGGAAACATCCTTAAAAATACTTTTAAAGTTTCTAAAGATTAATTCGTAATTTTTCGTGAAGATCACATACCTAAATAGGACGGCTAAACTATAATAGAACGACAACCTTGGTAAAGAAAAATTATTAAAATGAGTAATAAATGTTATAAAAAAACTTTAGAAACTTAAAAATATTTTCAAAGATGTTTTCATCACCACATTTACTGGCGTAATTTTTTTCCCTAAGCTCTACGACCAACCGTTACCGAGATATGGCCGATCGTCATCTTTAATGTATCACCCTGTACGAAAAAAACAGCATTCTAATCTGATTATTGCATTGGCTAAACAAATCGACTTACCAACATGTAAAATATGCATCGGTTCAAGCGATTTATTATCCTCAGCAGCTGTCCTGGAGCCGTCCACAGACAAACTCACATTGATCGACGTGCTCAGAGTCCTCGACTCCGACCCACTTTCCACGGCGTTCAAATCTTTGGCCGAAATAACGGCCGGACTGGCGAAATCTTCGATCAAATCGAAAATTTCGTCCGCGTACTGTTCGAACTGTTGGAAACTCTCGAAGGCGGCCATGCATCCGCTCCTCTGGAAATTGGTGGAGAGTTGGCTCTGCGGCCCCGCACTCTCTTCCTCCTTATCTTTATAGTTGTCGTAGGGAACCAGACGGTTAGGATGCGCCGACGGCAAGAAGAATTGGAAGTGCACTAGGGGCACTTCGCCGCTTAGTTCCAAGTGTTGCAGACAGGTGATGTCGTAGCTGGTATAGGCGCGTCTGACGTAGACTTCCAGGGCGGCATTGCAAACCGTACGGTTGGTGTGGTAGAAAAAGTCGTGTAGAATGTCGAAGATGGAGGTCTCGGATACGATCAGCTTTTGTAGATTCTCCGGGTGGAATTCGTGGCCGTACATGTCGACCGCCGATAGGAATATGCTCTCCATTTGGTTGTGTCTGAGTTCGTAAGCTGGCTGGTGAGCGGCTATTAGCACCTGCGCGGTGAAAAGAGGGTAAACATATCGTAGGTCCAGGTTTTTTCGTACAATTTGGAAGTAAATAGCTTTGTTAAAAGCTGAAGTAGAAAAATATATTATATACTTTGGTTACTATAATGAATGTACCAACAAAAAAATTAACGACCTGCACGAAAATATTTGAGGTGAGCGAACTGCAACTTTTACTACGGGCAAATGAATAGAGGGATATATAAATAAATGTAACCCAGTTGTAAATTTCGTCGGCTATTCACTTTTCGCTCGTACGACGCTTCGGTGGTAAATTTTAGTAAAATGTAGCGATTACTTCTATCAAGGTTTCATTATTGTAAAAACGTGTTTCTCCTAAAAAAAAGCTTTCAATTTCGTAATTTTAACATTTAATATAGTAAATTTTAACATAAATAAATATATAATAACAAAAAATTGAAACATAATGGCACATTTTGTTTATAACATAACTTCTACAAACGAAAGTTTTTTTTTCGGAAAACAACATACAAGCAATATCATCGTTCTAATTTTTTTGATTTTTATTTTTTCTAGATTCATTAATTTTTAAAATGTTTAAATTTTTATGTTTTTTTTTTAAACGTGTCTCGCTTTGAAGAACTCTCGCTCGTAAAAGTTTCTATTACCTTTTCTTTTTCAAATCTTTTTATTCTTTGGAATTTTTTTTTTAATTCATTAATTTTCAAACATTCTTTTAAATACGTCTCGCTTTGAAGAACTCGACGCTATATGCGTCTCGCTGTGATTTAGAAGAACTAAATTTTTAATTGTAATTTTCCTTTTAAAATTTTTAAAAATTAATAAATTAAAGTTTATTTTTTTAAAATGCGTTAGAAGAATTATCGTGTGATGGGTGGAGACTGTGGCTTGAAAACTATAACAAAAATCCCAAAAGAAAGGTGAAAAAATCCCTTACCACAAAATTAGATAACAAATCTAAATACCTATTTCGGCAATTAAGTTGCCATCTTCAGTAGAAACAAGTGAAGATCAGTGTTAAACATAGTGTTTTCGGCTAAGGTAAACCTTGGAAGATATGCTCTTCACCAAATTTGGTGAAGAGCATGGCAACTTAGTTGCCGAAATACGTATTTAGATTTGTTATCTAATTTTGTGGTAAGGGATTTTTTCACCTTTCTTTTGGGATTTTTGTTAAAGAATTATCGTTCCAAAAAAATCTTTTAATTTAATTTAAAAAAAAAAAAATTAGTGAATTAAGGTTTATTTTTTTAATTCAATTATTTTTAAAATTTTTATTTTTTCAACGCACCTCGCTTTGGTTTAGAAGATCGCTCTGGAATTTTTTTTTTAATTTTTTTAAATGCGTCTCGCTTTGGAAAATTTTTAATTTTTGTAATTTTTCTTTTAGTAGTATTTTAAAACACAAGTGTCACAATGACGTTATGTAATGCGAGTACAAGTTTGAAGTACGAGCATTACAAGTCATTGTGGCACACGTTTTTTACAGTACTTTTTCTAATTTGCACATTAATCGCCTATATTACGTTGCGGCAAGAGTCCCCCCACCCACGTTAATATCTCATTACAGCACAGTATGCTGTAATATTCGTATCAACACTGCGTCGTCGTTTGTTTTAGCTTTATTGCAACATCCATTAGAAAATTTTTTTAAAAATTACTGAATTGAAGTTTATGTTTTTTGAAATCGTCTCGATTTAGAAGAACTCTCTCTAAAAAAATTTATATTTTATTTTAATTTTTTTAAAGCGCGTCGTATTCAATTTTTTTTTTTAATTTCTTTTAATTCATTAACTTTAAAAATTTTGAAATTTAGAATTTAGAAGAATTCTGGCTCTGGAAAATTTTTCTTATAAATCTTAAAATTTTTTGATATTTTTAAACGCGTCTCGCTTTGGATTTGTTAATTTTTATTTTAATTCACCGATTTTTAAAATTTTATTATTTTTAAATACGTCTTGTTCCGAAGAACTCGACGTTACTCGTTTCGCTTTAGCTTAGAAGAACTGTCGCTCTGGAAATTTTTTCTTTGAATTTTTTAAAAGCGTCTCGCTTTGGAAAATTTTTAATTTCCGTAAAAATTTTTAAAAAATTAATAAATTTTGTTTTTAAATGCGTCTCGCTTTAGAAGAAAACTTGCTCCGAAATATTTTCTTTTTTTTATTTAATTTTTTTTAAACGCGTCTCGTTTTGGAATTTTTTAAAACTTTTTGATTTCATTGATTTCTAAATTTTTAGTTTTTAATGCGTCTCGCTTTGAAAAAAAAATCTTTTTATAAATTTTATTTTTTTTTATAAAAAAAAAATGACGTCATTAGTAAAAATTTTGGGGAATTATTAAAAAGTAGATTTCACATCCATACCTCACACAAAAAACTGCAATGTTATATCGTATAATTGAACTTGAAGCGAGAATTTTTTTTCAAATTCTTGAAAACGGTAATATTTATCTGAAATCTGATTTTTCCAATGATTTTATCCCGAAAAAGTAAGTCCTAGAATACCCAAGATATTTTTTCGTGTGTCCGCTGCAAAGAGTATTTGTTCCACTCTGTATAGGTCGAAACAAAGATTTCTGAACAGTATTATTTTTAGGAGCTTTAACGTTTTTTTTTTTTTCACGTGGCAACATTGTAAAGGTGCAATAAACAGATTTTACTCATTCAAGGGTTCTCTTACCTGTCTAGCGCGCAAAGCAACTCTGGAATGTTCGCTCTTATTCAACGACGTCAACTCATTCAACGTAGCGGCCAGTTCGTCAGTCAATCCCGGCTCGTTCGCCCACAGATGATCGATCAACATCGTCACCAGCATATTCTTCTTCGCCACCTGTCCATGGGAGAAGATAGTCGCAGACACCATCGCCATATCGTCCTTGTGCTTCTCCCTCAAGGCGGACACGCACTTATCGTAGTGTCCCTGCTGGAATTGGCTCTCGACGTTGAAATATTGCTTCAGCAGGTCGTGCACGGCCGCTTTCATTCTACCCCTGATGCCGTTCCGATACCTCTGCACCAGTTGGACTATACCTTCAGTCGCTAAGAAGAACCCGTCCCGCTCCGTTCTCTTGGTCATGCTGGCGGCGTGACTGTCTATCACGCTGGCTATCTGTTGACTGGGGAACTGCGCTAGGACGGAAGTTATGTTGCGTTCGTAGAGGGACATGAGCCGACGGATTTTCTTCTCGACAGCTGACGGGATACGGCCAGAAATGGACGCTATCACTTCTTGGAGTTCGAGTAAAGGTAGACTGGGGTCTCTCAGACTGGCCATGAATTTCTCGATGACTTCTCTGAGACGGGCCGTGTTGTAAGGTTCTGGCAGGCAGTAACCTGCGGAAGAATAAGAAAAGAAAAAAAATTATCGATGTGGGACGATTAAAATCTGTAGGAGGGTTCGCAAAGTCGAAAACTAGCAGAGACCGCGTACCGTTTTAGGTTAAATTGTTCAGTAAATAAGCGGTACGCATTATTAAAAACTCTAAAAAGGACGAAAATAGACGTAAGCCTTGCAAAAAGATTAATAAAACAAACGGTGCAGAGAAAAGAAAGTTCGGAGATTGCATTTCAAAGTGGATGCCGTAGAGAAAAAAAAAAAAACGTATTCAAAAATTCCTATGCACACTACACCGAGCGAGGTTTCTATTTACAGAAGTAAATAACTTAACAATAACACTCTGCACTAATATAGCCGCGAAAGCGGGTATCTTTCCCAAGAAAGAAACTTAATTTACAAAGCATCAGAGCGGAACGCTGATCTGATTGTTCTCTCACAAGGTCAGGGCCAGAAGAGAGCGAAAATTTGCCGCTTAAGTGACGTAAAATCATACCGGGCGAGCGCGAACACAGACACCTCCAACCTATGCTGGACAAACGACAATTTAAGAGTTTAATAATTTTTTTAGGTACGCCTATTTAATGATTGTCTGTGAACGTTATAGAGGATTTAAGTCTGGGCTGCTACTGGCTAATCATACGTCGGAATAAAGTTCGGTAGATTGTCTTGAGTCGTTTTTGGTTTGTGTACTTTCATTGAGAGGCTTCACAACCTTCTTGATACACTTTCGCCGAAGTTTTGATTCATTTTTCGCAAAAATGGAGCTTAGTGAGACCATCACGAGCGACTCGCCGCCTTCATACCTTCACGTAAGCTTATTTGATCTCTCGGAACGAGTTCAGACGCTTGTTACGACGACGTTACCTAAACTCTGCGGTACGGTAATGAATGTAAATAAAGATCTGTGAGCGCCAGAAGCTGTGCCGGCGCAACTGCTACAGCGGAGAAAAATCGGTAAAATGCCTGTGTTACGTCAGTGAGCTTTGCCAGCGCTACGATCAGACGGGGAATAAGAAGCTCGACGAGTATCAGAACCTTTGCCGACACATGAGTCATAGCGAACCGAAAAAATGTCTGTGTTACGCCAGTGAGTTTCGTCAGCGCCACGACCAGACCGGGAATAAGAAGCTCGACGAGTATCAGAAACTTTGCCGACACATGAGTCATAGCGAACGGAAAAAATGTCTGTGTTACGCCAGTGAGCTTCGTCAGCGCCACGACCAGACCGGGAATAAGAAGCTCGACTCGTCGAGCTCGACATTTTTTCCGTTCGCTATGACTCATGTGTCGGCAAAGTTTCTGATACGAGTATCAGAAACTTTGCCGACACATGAGTCATAGCGGATGGAAAAAATGTCTGTGTTACGTCAGTGAGCTTCGTCAGCGCCACGACCAGACCGGGAATAAGAAGCTCGACGAGTATCAGAAACTTTGCCGACCCATGAGTCATAGCGGACTGGGAGAGACTGTGTGTTTGTGTTAAGCGCGCGTTTTAAATACATTTGCGGTTCCCCTCACGCGGTCGCGATGGTGGGGATGTTGAGCTTGCTCGAACCGGGCATTGTAAACAATATCAATCAAATAAAAATTCGATGAAATCAAACAACACGCGGTAGCAACGCTACCGCCCATGGGAAAATCGATGGAAATAAAAGGAATTAATGATTAAATCAAACTAAACTTAAAACTGGATAACTGAGATAGATTTTCCCATGGAACGGCACTTACAAGGTTTTTGCTTCGACTTTTCTTTTATAGTCTTTTAACGATAAAAAGACTTTCACAGTAGTTTTGATGATACGATTTTCAATATTGCAGCATTCAATGGTAACAAACAGCCCGATGTAAAAAGCTTTTCGCCGATGAAACGTGCAATGTGCTGTCGGGGACAAGAGTGGGGATAAATATATGCATTTGTTTTCTCCGCGGTAGGTGCGTTTCCGTGTGTATCGGAACTCATGAAAGTAAGTAGGTAAACCCAAATAAATTTTATGTCATAGACTCACCAGCCAGTGTATTTTCCAATATCGCTTTGTAACTGTTGTGTATATGATTCAATTTCTGCGAACTGACGTGATTCGTAACGTCCAACTCCGGAAACGTGCCCTTGTACAGTTGCGCTTTCGTCACCAGCGACGGATCGTCCAATTCCAAAGTTGCCAGCACTGAACCAGCATCTAAAACCGCTCCGGGCCTCTTCACGTAGAACACTGAGCCCGTTTCAGCTGCCGTAAGCGTCATCACCATCTTCATCACCTAGGCGGAATAATTAAAACAAAACTCCTACTTTGCATTCCCCATATATATCTAAACTCATGTTCAAAATTAACGCACCATGTTAGATCTAGTAGCTTTATGTCACCACTAAGCAATTTCGACATTTCTGTGTGAAAGCCGCCGAAATTTAGTCTCAAGTCTTATTAAAATTAAAATACCCAAGGTTTCGAAGGTACAATCATTATAATTTATAAGTTTTAAATTAAAATTAATTAAAAACCTAGTTAATTGATGCACCAATGACTAATTATCTTTTATTAAATTGTCTTTTGATGATGGTTAAAAGTGAGTCACCGATCAAAAATTTTTAGTGTAATTTTGAACACAAGTTTATATAAAAAAATAATCGATCCCGTACAAGCACTTACTTCTATTTCGGCGTAAGCCTGTCCTTTGTACACGTGACCACCATCCTCCACTAGAAATCCGATCAATTTCCCCGCGGACGGCGACCTCAAGATCGTCGGATCGTTTTCCTTCTCGAAAACGCACGTCTGATTCCCGATGACTATCCTGTACCTGTCCACCTCTTCTTTCATGTAAGTGGTGAAAGAGGCGCCGTCGATCGAGAGTAGAATGCCTGCGATTTTAAACCCCAATAGTATATTCTTCAACACGGGTGAAAACTCCAACATCGGTTAATCCTCCTTAGACCGGTGTTGGAATTTTCACCCTCGCTACAAGACACTATTTTCTCCTCCACGGCTATTAAGACGAATTATACAAATATAATTAATTTGAAACGTCTAATACATTTCAAATTTTCACTTATCTAGCGCTTGCTATGGATGTAACGGTGATTTGTTGCTGTATTCCGAAAATATACGCGATATTGTTTTTAAAAGGCCGGTGTGAGGAATTACTGTCATTTGTCAAATTTGTGAATTCACGAGAAGAATATTTCAAAATATTCTGTGGTCGTTACCTCCATCACTCAAGCGATGCAACTCCACTTCCTTGAAGGAACCGTTCATGACTAGAAAATAGGTTTGCGGGCCGCTCTTGGTCGCTTGCACCTTGTACTTGTACCCGTCGTGGATTAACTCCATGTCTATTTGATTGTTCAGCGTGTTGGAACCTTGGATTTGACCCCGTTCGAGCGAATTTTGGAACTCTTGAAAAGCGGTCGTTATCGCCTTATCTGATATGTGCAAAGAACCGCATATCACCCCCAACAGAACATCTGGCTTCTCAGATTGGACCCTCTCAGAGATTAATATGTCCAACCAAGCCGTATCTATCGTATTCTCCTTTAAAAAGTATTTTAATTTATCAAGCAGTTAATATCGTCCGAAGTTTGAACCACCAACCTGGAAGCTTTTCGTCTCCAATAAAGTGATCAGATACTCCACAGTCGTCCTAAAATCACCCCTGATCGACAATTCTTTAAGGGCGATCACCAAATTCTCTCTGGCCTGCTCCCTATTTTCCCCCCAAGAGAAACAATGGCCGAATTGAGAATCGGCGAATTCGTGCAAGCCCCCAGAAGCGGCGACTGAGAAGTAACCCCAAACGTTCTTCGAGGATCTGAAGTTTAATTCCTGTACGGTTCCAGAACTCGGTTTGAAGCCTAAATTTTGTATGATTAATCGTTTATGTGAGATGGAATATATATGAAAGAGATTAACCTTCGTCTGGATTCTCAGAAGTGATCCTGGCCGCTATGACGTGGCCCCAAGGCTGCGGTTTGTTCCTGGGGGTGTCGAAATCGATTTCCGAGTTACCCCAAGGCGATTCCCCGTACAACAAACGGATATCTTTGATGTAGTGCAATGGCAGACCCATGGCGATCTATTTTAAAGAGACGACTTCATGAGGTTTCCTTATATGTACTTATTTAAAATTTCGTTCGAGATTTTAACTGCAATTACACTGATAACTGACTGGGGATGCCCAAAAATACTGCTCTGGATGAACACAGCAATAATCACTTATGGAGCAGTGGCTTGGTGCAAAAGAACTAATCTGGTCACCGCGAGAGTAAACCTCCAATCAGTGAGCCTTTATATCAACGCCACTAAGACTACCTTAATAGCATTCAAAAGGAAAAGAGAACCCAGCCTCAAGACCATAAAAGTAGATGGGCAAGACATAGACTGGAAATAAAAGTAGGTGAAATATCTAGGCCTTATCCTGGATAATAAACTTCTGTGGAATAAGTATGAGTTTGAAGTAACTAACAAGACAAAGAAGGCCTTAAGGTTTTGTAGAAACTTTGCTGGTAATCACTGGGGTTGCAACCCAAAAATACTGCTCTGGATGTATACAGCAATTGTGATACCAATAATCACTTATGGGGCAGTGGCTTGGAGCAAGGGAACTAATCTGGCCATTGGGAGAGCTAATCTCTCCAAAGTGCAAAGATTAGCATGTGTATGCATAACTGGAGCAATGATAACCTGTCCAACAGCAGCTATGCAGGTGAGACTAAACCTTACACCTGTCCATAATTTGGTGGAGAGCGTAGCCAAAAGAATTACATGCAGAATGATCAGAGAAGGAATGGTTAGACATAGGCTTCAGCCTCCTGAAGGTGGCCAAACCTGGAATATACCTCGGTACAATATGCGCCAAAAAAGTTCAGCTTTGTGAAGGAATTTACCACAAAGTTTATCAGCAAAAAAAAAAAAAACTCAATGGAAATGCCATCAAATGCTACATGGATGGCTACAAAATGGCAGATGAAACTGGGATAGGGATATATATAAGCCTAGAGCCGAACATTTCAAAAGCTTGGGCTTGTACCATATAATCTTCCAAGCGTTTAACATTGACAGAAACTATCAAAAGTGAAAGATTATCATGATGTCCGAGAGTCAAGCAGCCATCAGGGCATCGAGCTCAAATATAATCAGCTCCAAGATGGTTTGGGAGTGTCTAGGAAAACTATATGAGCTAGGCAAAGTAACAAGATGATTCTTTGGTGTGTTCCGCAACTCACAGGAGAGAGGACCGAAACGAAATAATAGAAAATCCAAATGGAATGAGGCAAGCTAAAACTCTTCTGGGAATCTATAACCGGAAGTGATCTATAGAATGCATCAACCTAAGTGAAAGTAATATCCGCATATGGGCAGGTATCCTATCAGGCCATTGTAAACTGAAAGGGCATCTGAGCAGCTTTGGAATAGTAGAGCAAGTCGAATTAGTGACTGCCAAATGGCGGATGCAGTGTGCAACTCAAGGGTTCTGCACCTGGGAGCAGGTGAAATTGAAGAGGGAGAGTTACCTAAAGTGGGGCCTTCAGACATTCTGCACCTTTTAAAGAGAATAGGGGACACAATGGATCTTTCAATTTGCAGTGTACTATCCCCTTTATCTTACATACATACATTGGTATTATTCAGAAACGAGCAAAAGAAGTGGGATGAGCAATGGTGTTGTTCAAAATGCATTGGTGTCATGAGGAAACGAGCAGAAGGTATCGGATACCGAATGATATTATTTAAAAACGAGCCGAAAGAAGTGAGATGAGCGTTGGCGTTGTTCAGAGACGAACAGAAGAAGTGGGGTGAGCATTGGTGTTGTTCAAAATGCATTGGTGTTGTGGAGAAACGAGCAGGTGTCGGACATTCATTGGTTCAGTTCAAAAACGAGCACAAGAGATGAGATGAGCGTTGGCGTCGTTCAGTTTGCATTGGCGTTATTCAGAAACGGGTCAAAGGAATAGAGTGAGCATTAGAGTAGTTCAGAAGACATGGAATGGGGGCATTGCTGTTGTTCAAAATGCATTTTAAAACCAATCCTGATGAAAAGAAAAGAGAGTGCAACTACAAGACACGTAAACGACATTCTATAGAATGGTGCAACTTTTTCTCGTAGAAATAATAAATGTAAGTTGTAAGTTCGGTTTTTTATACCTAAACAATTTCAAATAAAAATTATTAAAAAGCAAAAAAAAAAAACTTACTTGAAGCTGCGCAGCCGGTAAATTGACATCGGAAACCATTTCGGTGCAAGGATGTTCGACCTGCAACCTCGGATTCAACTCCAGGAAGTAATAATGCCCCGAGGTGTCGTACAAATACTCCACAGTGCCCGCAGAAACGTATCCCACCATCTTGGCCAACCGTACCGCCGCCTTTTCCATAGCCTCAAAAACTGCCTGCTCAGCTATGACCGCCGGCGCCTCCTCTATGATCTTCTGGTGCCGCCTCTGTATGGAACAATCGCGCCCGAAAATCGATATCGCGTTCCCGTATTGATCCGCCAATAATTGCACCTCCAGATGTCTGGCGCACTTCGCCAATTTCATGACGAATATCGGCGAACCGGGCACTTCCGCTTGGACCTGCGAAGATTTCAAGTCATTGATGCTGGAGCGGATTTTTCTGTCTCTCCAACATGAGATTTTCAATAGATAATTTCATAGAGGCTAAATTTAATCGATATTAATGTCATATCTTACTTGTCTGAACGCAGCTGGGAAGTCGTCGGCATTATCCACTTTCCTTATACCTTTACCGCCGCCACCCTCTGACGCCTTGATCATCACAGGGAAGCCGATCTTTTGCGCAGCGCTCAAGCCTTGTTCCGCCGAATGGACGCAGCCCCTGGCGAAGAGTTCCGAAGAAATTTTGATTTTCTTCCCCGAGTATTGTGCCTTCAAATCTATACAAAACATGAATTTATCTATTTAATTTTCTTAAATAAAAAAACTTACCTGATCCTGACCAGGGTAAAGTCGGAATATCAGCAGTTTGGGCAACGATTGAAGACGCGATCTTATCCCCCAAAGCCCACATGGCCTTCTCCGGGGGCCCAATGAAAGCGATGTTGTTCTTGTGGAGTAATTCGGGTAATTTCGGATTTTCTGACGCGTGACCCCAACCAGCCCAAACAGCCTAGACACACATACGGTAGATAAAATTCAATTTTAAAGCCCTTTTCGAAGACCAAGATCGCTTACCTGGACTTGAGACCGAATAGCAATATCTATTATGAGCTCCACGTTGGCGTAGTTATTATTATTAGTACCGCCAGGTACGGGAACGTAATGGTCGGCCATTTTGATGTATTCAGCGTTAGCCTTCAGATCTTCAGGGGTCACCATCACTACGAATCTGACTGCGCGTTCGTTTTTGAACATCTCGTACGACCATCGCCTAACTGAACGCATGCATTTGACAGCGGCTATACCGTTGTTGGCTATCAGAACCTGCGGATCATCCAGATTATGTCAGCAAAATTATGCCTATTTAGGATGTTCTTATTTCGTATATACAACGTGTCCCGTTTACTACGGCTGCGGTTTGTCGGCGTAAACAAACGTTATGTATTTATCCCACACAGGATTTCTCGATTTATGTTTTGTTATCAAAATACACACATGCACACGTTGAAACAATATTTTGCTGTATTCCTTTGTAAAACAGATTTCCTGTTTCTGGATGTTCTTATTGGTTTATTAGAATATCTTATTTCGTATATACAACGTGTCCCGTATCATTTTATTCAAACTTTTGAAGGGTAATGTAGACTAAATTAATGGACTAAAAACAGCAAAAGTGGTAGGTCAATTTTGTTTCGTTACCAATATACAGAGTGTTTACCATTCGTACACTATCATTTTCTGGAGATCCCCGCAATTAGTTTAATGGGACAAAATTTTGACAACAAAATTCCACCTGGAGAATTATTTACCATTATTTTCAACTTCCGGAAAACTTTCGTTATACCGGACGTCGATAGGTACTTTCTTATTTTAAATGGAATGGCGTCGTTTTTCTTACTGTAAGGGATTTTACACATTCTTTAAAGGCAATTTGCCCTTACGTTCTCTACCTTTATTATATACGCTCCTTCTTATCGGCTTTTTATTGTAATAACAAGTTTTTGCCGGCATTACCGCCAACTCCAGGTATCTGATTGTGACTCAAGAAATTTTTTGTATATTGAATAGAGGTTTCGTAATCTGTATCGGCTTTATTTTGCACAAATGTGGAAAGACATACAGTTTTTGTTCTGACGTCTACCGTCGGCAAACTTTGTCCAATATATTATTATATTATTATTGTATTAATATTAAATCTGTTAACATTCTTGATATTAAGAAGTAAAACATAGGTCTGTAGTTTCGGTCAAAGCCCGGAGTAGCATCTAAATGTTTGTTTTTTTTTGTAAATTTCAGCGTTACAGGGTGAAATAACAACAAAGAATAAAACTATCAATAAAATTGAAAAGGAGAGAACATAATTGATTTCTTCGATCCCCTTTGTGCTTATTTCACATCAAATTCGTCGTTGTTCAAGGTTTCGATGTTTTGATGTTCGGTGCACGACTACCTGCAATATTACATAATCCATCTCGCCGGCGCGCGGGCATCGGCCTTGGGAATTGTCGCTTCGTTACCGAAAATCGTGAAAAATCGAAATTTCGGAAAAGATTTACGCGTTTACCCCTATAGGCCCAGCGGACCTATTATTTATTATTTTTATTGTATTTTAATGTAGAATATACTTCATTTCATTATTCACTCATAAACCCAAATTACCGACAGATGTCAGTGTCAGGGTGCCGGACACACCGAGCCGCCTAGGCAGAAGTTTTTATTGAAATGGTCACCCATCCAACAACTTGTTATGCATACTGCTGTTTGACGCACAAAACTGACAATGATGTAACGTACCATTAAGCCGTACTGCCGGCTTATTTCATTATTAGTTTGACGTATTTTTATTCACCTTGAATTTCTTAAGAAATAAAATCCGTTAAAATCTGTAATACACCAACACGTTCCTTTTTCCCCTCTTATTAATATTTTGCAGAAAGTTTAAATATTTTTCTATACCAAAATGCTTTACAACTGATTCAAGTTTAATTATAATTTCCGTAATATTACTGAAAACAA
Source organism: Cetonia aurata (assembly GCA_949128085.1). Classification (NCBI taxonomy): domain Eukaryota; kingdom Metazoa; phylum Arthropoda; class Insecta; order Coleoptera; family Scarabaeidae; genus Cetonia; species Cetonia aurata. The sequence goes on from OX421889.1 coordinate 3,542,491, forward strand.
AAATCCCAATTCAAATCAGAAACAATTATACATTTTTTATTTCAATAATAAATTTTAAAATTCGAATTATTAAAATAACGTTAATAATTCTGCTGAACTATAATGAAGAGAACGTCTGAATGCTAAACAAGATAAAAGATAAGTGACTAAACGTTTATCATCCTTAAAAACACAATCATACATCACATTTTCACCAAGAGAATACGTAGTTCCCCTCAACACATCCACTTTCCTTCCGGGAGCCTACTAAAATTCGCATAAGCGAATAACCGGCTGCCGCGGCGTTGAGAAAGAGTGACGGGGCGGGTGTTTTGCTCCCGAGTATATCCGAACGGACCATTGCGCTTACACTGTGGCTTAGACAGGACATTTTGGGTGTCCGTGAGTGTACAATTCAACCTAACAATATATAACTAAAATCGCGATCATTCAGATTGTTAACCTTATTTTGGGAGGAGCTGTACACTTAGAATCAATCTAGACTACGTTTTAAAATCCCTCGAAAAAAAAAGGCATATAATTCTATTTATATTACAAAAACCAAACATACTTTTAAAATATGAGCATGACTTCATACGTAAATGAAAAGTAGTCATATTACACCCAGCTAGTTATAGTATGAACGTATTGAATAAATACATCATTAAGCAAGTGAACATTGCACTTAGACATTTACAATGAATTAACCAGTAATTTTTTTAAAATTGTCTGCTTATACATATACCTACAATAGCAAACAGCATGATGGCCGGCCTTGAAACCTAATTGACAAACACTTAAGTTGTAGTGTCCTTTTGTATAAACACATAAAGCCTTCCAATAAATTCTTGAGGATAGTATGATGGCAAACGCTGCAAGTATATATTGTCTGTAGTAGCATGGTAAAAAAGATGCTCTCTTGTAATTCAACATGCTTATATTATTATTTATCGAGTCTATTTCCGGGTTTGATTGCCATGTGTTGTTGATTATATTACGTCAGTATTGAACAAAATCAAACAATACACTATTGCAAATATGTTTAATTAAATATTTACAGGAGATTTTTACGAGATGCTAATTTAAAAACTGTTAAAATTCGTTTGGAATGAGCACTGTCATCTAGACACACGGTTCTTTCTTTTTTGTATCTAGGAAAGGCAGTTAATTATAGAGTTGTCTGTTTAAATAACACCTGCAATGACACTATTTCTATTCAAGACTTAGCACATTTAAATATGGGGGTAGGTAGTCAGATCCTTATACTGCTACATATTTGTATTTATTTGATTTGTTAGTTTAATTTTATTTTAATTAGCTATTTGCAAATTTTAATGGTGATGTTTAAAATAGTAAATTTGTCAATTTCAACCAGTTATACTAATGTTAAATAATACAAAATATGTACCTGTATTACTTCTTACGACAACTTATACAAATACTTTAAACAAAAAGTGCTTCGATATCTTGAATAAACAAATGATAATGCATATAACAATAAGGTACATAATATATGTTGGAATTCTTCTTATTTTGATTTGTCGAATAATTTTCCTACGTATTTTTATACAGCGTTGAAAGAATTTTTTTCTTTTCTCTCTTATTAAACCTGAGAACGAATGAAGTATATGTTACCAGTTCATCGTAAGTTTAGAAACTGTCTATAGTTCTAAGTTGTCCACAACTTTAATAAAAAAAAAAAACAATGCCATATAAAATACATAGGATAAAATCTAACATATGCTAATATAACAATATAAAATGCATAACTAATTATCATTAGAAATAACAAGTGCTATTAAACTTTATTGCTATCCTTAACTTTATTTATTGGAATATCCGCCATGGTATCGACGTCATTGATGACACTTGTGTTCCAATATGGCGCATTTCAATTGATGGCAGTTTTGAGTTCAATATTAGCACTTTATCATCTCTATGCCCAGAACCTACACGCAGCGATATTCTTCGGTTTTTTTGTTACTAATATTATTTTATAACGTTTTTGTTTTTTTTTGTTTTAAAAGTTTGTTTTTATGGTTAAATAAGAGAGACATTGTTACTTTTTAGTAAAAAGATTTCTAAGAAATTCCATATATTGTTATTTTATTTAGTTAACTATTACACAGTCAATGTGTGTCGATTTTATCATTAGCAGAGTTTTTATGCTCATAAATTTCAATTACTTCAAGTGAAACGTTTTCCAGCAAGATATCCCAAAGAAAAATTTATTTATTCTTAAGCAATTCAAAAATATTTATTTAAATTCCAAGTACAAACTCTGCGATTACTTGTGGAAAATGATATCCACTAAATGACCACGTCGACTCTCCCTGCAAAATGGTCAATCTTTTGAACAAGTTTTGCATGACATTTTCGGATAACTGTGATTCTATTTGACGAATAAAACAGCTCGAATATAGGCTTTGAAGGTGTTCCGAAAACCTTTATTTTTCGTGTTGTTTATTGTTAAAATTAAATGTATTATTTTGTGTTATTTCGTGGTTCTTTAAGGCTATAAAATTTTTGTTATATTTGTGTTCTTTTATTGTATTTTTTAAATATGAGAGTGATTCATGTAACTGCAGCACAAAATCGAACAATTTATATATTTTTTTATTTTGACCTAAGTGAGCAAGTAATTATTTTCAGGGGAGTTATTATTATTATAAACCGTTGAAATCAGTTCATTAAGTAGATTTCGAAAATAAAAAAAAATATGCGAGTGTTCAATTTAAAAAAAATATATTGGAGCTACCAATTAATCACAATATACCTAAATCGGAGCACAGAAATTCCCGTTTTACCTACCTTATTGATGACTTTAGTGCCGTTGAACCTTTTCACGAATTCTTCAGGCGTGGCTACCGTAAAATCTTTCTCCTGTTGCCTGTTGTGCAGCATCACAGTGCCTTGCGACATACTGGGCCTAGAACAAATACAGTACTTAGGCTTCCAATTCGAAACTGTATTGAACACGACGGAATATGGGGTTTACCATCTGCAGAAGACATAATAAGACATCAACATCACCTTTATTTTTGTGGCGTCTGAATAAACTTGTCACTTTCAGTAATTCTGACAGTTCCGGTGACACATTTGACAGGTTGCGTATATATAATCAAAAGTGACAGGTCGTATATTCTCTTAGCGGTTTCTTGTAACTAAATGTGAGAGAATTTACTTAATTAAGTGCGGGAAAAGTAATTATGAAATAAATGAACAGTGAAACGCCCTTGTTGGATACAAATTATAAGATAAAAACGGCAATTTCAGCAGTAAAAATCTTTAATAGCTATCGGTGTGTATCATCTACTACTTACAGTGTAAAAAACCTCTCTTAATTTTTTCTTTTCCATATCTTTGAAACGGACGAAGAAAAATGAAAGTAAATGATAATATCAATTAGAAAAAATGTTCATAAACACTACAATAAAATAGATATGTATTTCATTTTATTTTGGTGTTAAAATGATGATCAAAGCCTTTGATGTTTGCCGCCTCACTGGCGGCCCAACAAAAGATTATTGCTTCTCAAATGTTCTACACTAGACGATTCTAGATCACTCTTTAATTTTTCCTGTAAAAGCGAGTGGATTCGCCCGAACTTTAGTTCAGTGTTCAGTTCTATTTGAGCTACCGAGGTGATAACTTCGACAAGCGATATTCTAGCGAACTGCTAGTGTCGTCAATTCGCTTTATGACTTTGTGTGCATCTTGAGTGCTTACTAATTATATTTTGTTATTAAGTTTATCGAACGAAAAGTAAACAAAAATGATGTCTGGTGGAAAGAAAACGAAAAGTAGATGCAGAGGGTTGCCAGTTTCCAGAAAAATGAACTGAAGAATTCTTTTTTATCTTGCACAATGGTAGTAAGCCTATTTGTTTGCTGTGTAATGAATCCATTTCAGTGATGAAAGAATTCAATATAATTACTCAACTAAGCATCCTATGCTGCACTCACTGACAGGACAAATAAGAAAAGACAAAATCAAGAAGCTTACCGCAAATTTGGCAAAACAGCAGCAAATGTTTCATAAACAAACAACACAACTTCATAATGTTGTGAAAGCTAGTTTTATAGTTAGTTCAGAATTGGGAAAGTCATTAAAACCATTTGCCGAAGGAGAATTTATCAAGGAGTGTATGTTAGAAGTTTGCAGTGCTTTGTGTCCTGAAAAGAAAAATGAATTTGAAAAAATTAGTTTGTCAAGACGAACTGTTGCCCGGCGTATAGAAATGATGGCTATTGATATAAAAACAACTTTGACTGACCGTATGGTTGGTTTTGAATCATTTTCCATAGCATTAGACGAGAGCACCGATTTCTCTGACACAACTCAACTGGCTATATTTATTCGAGGTGTTGATAAAGAGTTCACTGTTACTGAGGAATTGCTTGCTTTACAGCCGCTAAAAGGAACCACTACAGGAGAGGGCATTTTTAATGAAGTTGAAACTGTATTCACAAGTTTTGGCTTGCCATGGTCAAAATTAGTTGGTGTATGCACAGATGGTGCACCTTCTATGGTCGGCTTACGTAAAGGTTTCATCGGAATTTTGTATGAAAAAGCAACTGAATTAAATGTGCAAAAAGATGATTCGACAGTCCTTCATTGCATTATCCACAAACAGAACTTGTGTTCTAAGTCCATTCGACTCCAGAATGTTATGAATGTGGTAGTAAAAACCATCAAATTTATTCAATCCCGACGGCTTAACCATCGTCAGTTCAAGGCGTTTTTTGGATGAAATATCAGCCGAATATGGCGACGTAACATATTATTGTGAAGTCAGATGGCCAAGCAAAGGGAAAATGCGGTTTTACGAGCTTAGAAATGAGATAGCAGATTTTATGCAAATAAAAGATAAACCACTATCTGAATTGAGTGACCCAAAATGGATATGTGACTTAGCATTTCTGGTCGACCTTACAGGCCATTTGAATGATTTAAATTTGAAACTGCAAAAACAAGGACAGTTACTGAATGATTTGTACAGCCGTTTGAAAGCGTTTCAAAACAAAATCCGCTTGTGGGAGGCACAGATGCTGTCTGATAACAGTTACCATTGCACCACGCCCTCTGCGTACGAAAATACTGCTTATGCTCAATATGCTGAAGAACTCAAGTTAGTGTCGGAGCAATTTTCGAACAGATTTAGCGATTTTAAAAACATGGAAGACAGTTTCAATTTATTTGCTACTCCAACAAAAAGTAATGTACAAAATGCTCCATTACACATCCAAGTGGAGTTGATCGAGCTTCAAGAAAACTCACTCCTAAAATCTAAATTTGAAGACGTGGAATTGTGCGATTTCTACAAAAAATACCTCGAAGATTTTCCGGAGCTTAGAAAATTCGCAAGAAGATTGATTTGTGCGTTTGGCAGTACATATAAATGCGAACAGTTCTTTTCCATGATGAAAGTTAATAAATCAAAACATCGTACAAGGCTGACTGACGATAATTTGGAAAATTCTTTACATCTTTGTATCAGTGGAATTCATCTAAACATCGATGGGTTAGTTTCCCAAATTCAAGCTCAAGTGTCTCATTGATTTCGTTGTCGCTATTTAACTTTCGTAGTTTGTAATAATTCCAAATTTTACCATTTAATTATAATGTTGTACCTATTTTTTTCATTTCATTTTCTTATTTTAATAAATTGCATTATAATAACATTGTCGTATTATTTCATGTCCGATATCTATCGCTAAAAATTATGAACACTACTTTAAAATGCACTACTTTTAAACGCGCCCCGCGAACGTATTTGCACCCTAAGTTTGGCCCACAACATGTCGAAGGTTGCCCATACTTGGGTTAGAGTGTAGCAGCAAAACGTTGCATCTCCGTTATCGGTCAATTGTGTGATCATTTTTTACCTTAGAGAGTAGTTCCTTGTGTGAATGTCTTTTAGGAAAGTTGTTTAATGGAATCTTATTAATTTTACATGTACCAATGTACTTATGCCTTATTACACTACAAAATGGTTGATAAACATACATAGCGATAAAATAACTTATAATATACAGGGTTATTATAAAGTAATGCACAAAATTCATAAAACGTACAATGTTCATTTTTGAAAAAAATGCAAAAACACGTCAAACAGTTTATTTTAGTCCGCGTCTTTTGACATAAGTCAAAAAAATAAAACGTCAAATTTGTCAAAGTTATGACGTCATCAATATTTTTATTAAATAGGAAGCTAGGTTTTTTTTTACATTATTTGATAAAGCTTGTTTTTCTGCTTTATAAAAAAATAATTGAAGTAGGGGTCACATAATAAAAAACTGTGAGAAAATAATAAAAAACAAAATAAACTTAATTCTAGTAGTAACTTTTAAATTAACTAAACAGTCCATTAAACCAAAACTAATTTCTTACAGGAATTGTTCAAACTGTGTCCCGTTCACTATCTGACATAGGCCAAGACGATGGTAGACCTGATTTACAGAGTTTTCGATCATCTGCGGAGTTATACGAGTCATTTCATGTCTAATCCGTTCCATTAAGTCTTCTAAATTGTCTGGTCGGTTAACGTAGACCCGACTTTTTAAATGTCCCCACAGAAAAAAATCAAGGGGGGTAAGATCAGGTGACCTAGGTAATTAAAAGAATTAAAACTTAAAGTTACCTAGTAAGAATATCTGCTTTTGTCAATTTTTCAATTGATTTAATAAAACAACTGTCAGTGTCAGTCTTACAATTAGCGTCATACCAATTTTATTATTATGGCTCCTTTAACCGAAAGAGAAAGGATAGAAATTCTAATGATGGTAGGTTACGGCGATGGACTTCGAAGTCATGAAGAAACATGTGCTTTATTTAACGAAACACATTTTGAAAGACCTCCAATTGCTAGAAGCACAGTAAGCAGAATTGTTGCAAAATTTTATGAAACGGGAAGCGTGAGGGATGCTCCAAAATCTGGAAGACCAGGAATAAGCGACGATGCAAAGTTAGATATTTTGCTGTCATTAGAAGACAACCCTCACGCAACTACAACAGAAATTGCCTTACAACAAAATGTTAGTCAGTCGTTTGTAGTAAAGTTTTTAAAAAAAGAAAAACTGCACCCATACAAAGTTCAACTTGTTCACGAACTCTCGGAAGATGATCCGGACAGACGTCTGGAATTTTGTGAAGTCTTCATGAGGCATTGTGACGAAAATCCAAATTTTCTTAATAGTGTAGTATTTTCAGACGAGGCAACGTTTCATTTAAATGGTACAGTAAATCGACACAATTGTCGCTACTGGGCTCGGGAAAATCCCCACTGGATTCAGACAAAACACACCCAGCACCCCCAAAAAATTAATGTTTGGGTAGGAATCGTCAGGGGAAGATTTATTGGTCCTTATTTCTTTCGCGGAAATTTAACAGCTGAGCGATATTTGGAACATCTTCGTATGGCAGTGCTTCCGGACCTAATTGCGGCATTTCCGGATCCAAATAATAGGGAAAACTTGGATCCCAGTATCTGGTTCCAACAAGATGGCGCACCACCACATTATGGTCTTATTGTTCGAAGGTTTCTGGATAACCAATTTGAAGGAAGGTGGATTGGAAGACGTGGACCAATGGAGTGGCCACCTAGGTCACCTGATCTTACCCCTCTTGATTTTTTTCTGTGGGGACATTTAAAAAGTCGGGTCTACGTTAACCGACCAGACAATTTAGAAGACTTAATGGAACGGATTAGACATGAAATGACTCGTATAACTCCGCAGATGATCGAAAACTCTGTAAATCAGGTCTACCATCGTCTTGGCCTATGTCAGATAGTGAACGGGACACAGTTTGAACAATTCCTGTAAGAAATTAGTTTTGGTTTAATGGACTGTTTAGTTAATTTAAAAGTTACTACTAGAATTAAGTTTATTTTGTTTTTTATTATTTTCTCACAGTTTTTTATTATGTGACCCCTACTTCAATTATTTTTTTATAAAGCAGAAAAACAAGCTTTATCAAATAATGTAAAAAAAAACCTAGCTTCCTATTTAATAAAAATATTGATGACGTCATAACTTTGACAAATTTGACGTTTTATTTTTTTGACTTATGTCAAAAGACGCGGACTAAAATAAACTGTTTGACGTGTTTTTGCATTTTTTTCAAAAATGAACATTGTACGTTTTATGAATTTTGTGCATTACTTTATAATAACCCTGTATATATATATATACATAATATTTCCTTTATCGTTCAATGTAATTCACGTCAAAAACGATCAACTGCGACCTTGATTTTGACAAACAGCAAGCGAATCAATCCACTGTCACAATAATTAATTACACACAACAGTAACTTACGTCAAGTAGCTGCCAACCCTGAGAAATCTCCCTATCACTTGAGCCGGTGGCACATTGTGGTTTTCTTCTGGCGGTAGTAGCTCTCGGTGTTCTTCGGTGCTCTCGGATTCATCGCCAATGACGAACCGCTTACTGTTTCGTCGGTTCAATTGTTTGGCGTGCATATTTACTCGGATTTTCGGGAGATTCTGTCGAATTTGACGTCAGCGCAGGAAATTTCAGAAACGGGTATTCCAAAACAAATTATGTGGGCTGCTAATGATCGCAGTAATGGTTTCTGGGAGCCATGGTTATTGTTATTGTTGTTAAAAACTGGTTCTTGCGATTCGTCTAGCTTAGAACACAACGAAAATATTCGTTGTTGTACAAGGTACGGTTTGAAAAGGTCGTGTTGAGTGAAATATAGCTGGGATTCGTTTCTTTAATGTTAGCGAATTAAAAGGAAATTCAAGGTATTTATAAGTGGGTCATTATCTTCTTGTTTCTTTTTTTTTTATATAATACGTTCATGAGATTTGACATTATATGATTTCTTTTTATGGCCTCACATAAAAAACAACATTTTTCAAATACTCGTGAATTATGACTTGCAGCAAAGAATTGAACAAAAAATCGTTGAAATAATGGTAATCCAGCGTTGTCGGAGAATGTTGGTAGTCAACGTTTTTAGCAATTCATGTAATTTTTAGTCAAATAAACTTTTTCACCTAGCATTTGGAAAAACGAATCTTTATAGTTGTTTGCACCAGAATAAAAATAACCTAGGCAACGAAACAATAAAATAAAGCCAGTATGACATTAGCGCCTACAGGAACAAACACATTAGTAAAATATCTCTTTTCAGAAGATATTCTGTTCTTCATAAACAATGCGATATTTAACAGAAAGTTATCGTGTAGATATTTTGATGATGGCCGGGGTAAAACTTCCTAATTAATGGGAACGATTTGGCGACTTATAGATATGCTATCGGATATAGCATCTCTCCACGAGTCCAAAATGGGCATTCATTATGTGCGCAAATGAAAAGAAACTACTAAAAAACGGTGTTTGAAAAGTGCTATTTCCAGGTTATCTTCGACGCGATTTTGACGTTTATTACGTGTGGTACGGCGAAAGTTACTAAAAGCAGAGCCAAAAGTTACCAACGTAGATGAAATTGGGTCGAAATACAAACTAGATTTATAAATTACATATACTATAAATAAAAGAATAATAAAAAAAATGTAATAACTCGTTAGAATAAATAAATTTATTAAGGTTATGAGTTTTGAACTCTTTTTTTTTCTTGTTTTGTGGTTGTAACAATGAAAGTAAGTAAGAAACACGGAAATGACTGCCAAATATCTTCGCGTATTTTTAATTTAACGGTTACATTTGTTTTACAATTGCAAATAATAAAATTCTAGTAATGTGAAGTGTGTTTTATAATAACATTTACTAATGTTAATATATCTCTGTGTTCTGCATATATTTTTATCAATACTTTAGTATTTTGAACCAAACTAATTCAATGCATTCTTGTAACATTTATATGTTATAGTTTATACAGGCTGTCCCCTCGTTGGGTTGCATAACTTCATTGGGTTATTCCTTGTATCAAAATTACCAAAACACTTCTAGTCAGCATAGGTCCAATTCTCAACCGTTTTCGAGATATGGGTGGTCAAAAGCGCTGAAAGTCACTAGTTACGATAACTAATTTAGACGAATCATAGACGCATTTGACTCGAATTTCGGCATGAAATGGTTGCTAAGGAACGATTAACTGAAATTACAGTCTTACTTCCACAATAATGAGCAGAAATTGTTTTAATGATTTTAATAAACAAGCAATGCTGTAAACATCTAAAGCTGCTCAAAATGGCGACCCTGGACTGCCAAACACAACTCTGCTCTTTGACTCAGTCCTCCTATCCAGTTGACATTTTCCATATTTCCACGAACTTCCTGAAATGCTCCTTGGATTTTACCTACCAGTTCTTTAGATATATTAACATTAGTAAATGTTATTATAAAGCACACTTCACATTACTAGAATTTTATTATTTGCAATTGTAAAACAAATGTAACCGTTAAATTAAAAATACGCGAAGAAATTTGGCAATCATTTCCGTGTTTCTTACTTACTTTCATTGTTACAACCACAGAACAAGAAAAAAAAAAAAGAGTTCAAAACTCATAACGTTAATAAATTTATTTATTCTAACGAGTTATTACATTTTTTTTATTATTCTTTTATTTATAGTATATGTAATTTATAAATCTAGATTGTATTTCGCGCCAATTTCATCTACGTTGGTAACTTTTGGCTCTGCTTTTAGTAACTTTCGCCGTACCACACGTAATCAACGTCAAAATCGCGTCGAAGATAACTTGGAAATGCCACTTCTCAAACACCGTTTTTAGTACTTTCTCTTAATTTTCGCACATAATGAATGCCCATTTTGAACTCGGGGAGAGATGCTATATCCGATAGCATATCTATAAATCGCTCCCATTAATTAGGAAGTGTAGCCAAAAAATCAATCACTTTGTGATGCAATTACATGAATCACCCTGTATGTTTCAAATTTCATTCAGAAGGCGTGTAACTTTTAAAATAAAAAAGTTCCAGCATTTTTCATAACACTCTACTATAACATAATAAAATAATTTTATTCCATAAGTTGTTACTTCACTGTATATCTGAATCGGTGTTAAACTTAATAATTATACACCATCTTTGAATATCTAGATTAGATAAACAGAATTATTGCAAAATTTGAGCAAATAATGATAATTTAAACAATTTTAATTCTGCCAATTACATAGAAAAGTATTTTAATACATATTAACGCAATGAATCTTTCGAGCCAAAATTTTATTTTACAAAAAATAAAATATAGGTACTCTTGTATTAATGAATTATTTTTTATATATAGATTCAAAATGCAAGATAATCCTTTCATATATCCACAAGATTATTTTGAGATTAAATTCTGAAACCTATCAATTTAAGCCAAGACAAATATCTAATTTGTCGAAGATTCTAATTAATTATATTATTATATTTTACATGCACCTTATCATTTACTATAAAAATGATTATACATACGCAGAAATGTACTTTTCTTAATAGGTCATATAATACGAATTACCTAGAATGACTAATATTCACCTAATGTATTGAATGTTTTTACAATTACCTTGTTTTCCTCCCAATTTTTTTCTTAAATATATGAAACGAACCTTTAGCTATTTCATCGAATCTTTTCAAATACCATAACATTGCAAATTTTACCGGTGTTAAACGTGTTAGTATCAGGAGAGAAATCAGGTTGTAGAGACTGGTAAAAATCACAAATCACATAACCTCAAAACACCACATGAAATTACCAGGAATATCGTTGTTATTACTATTATATCGTGCACTTCACTATATTTTCTGTTTGCAGACGGACGTAACAATATATTATGTGTAAATCGATAATTGAATGCTGTTTACGAAAAGGAAACAAACGCGATTTGACAAACACGAAAAGTGGGACACGATCACCGACTGCACCTTAACAGGTCCAACTTACGACTGAATTGACCGACTCTAGAGTAAGCAAACGCGTTGAACATGCGATGCGTTTTGCGTTTGATGGATGAGAGAAAACACGTTTTTACAAATTTGCTCGTCTCTTTTTATACCTTGAAGCTCTTCGTTTATTTTATTACTATAGGGACTGTAAATGGTTATTTACTTAATTAAAAAAAGTGTGCAAACTTAAATACGTACTCAACAGGTTAGTTTACTAGTAGTGAAATTTAAATTAATTGTGACTAAACATTTTTGGAATAGTTCCGGTCCAACAACATTATCTAAACATTACTTATGTATATACAGGGTGTGTAGATATAATCGTGCAAGATCTGCAAGTGGCAATCTCATTTGATAACTTCTTATTAGTAGTTTAGGTTAATTGAAAAATCGTATCTTACGTCCCGCGTCCATTTTTAACGCTAAAACGTTCGGGCAATAACTTGTGCCAAGTAAATGTAAACGAAAGACCATTAGTGAATTTTTTATTAAGTTGAATGTCTGTAACTTTTCTCATTTGTCTAGCTGCTTCATTAGTTATAACTGCATTGATTGTTCGACGTAAATTTTTCCGAATAAATATTAATAATGAAAGTAAAGTTGATTCATCGCACCAACAGCGAATACACCGCTGTCATGTTTTTAATTTATGGTGAAGTACGCTAGAATTCTGCTGCTGCAAGTCGATTGCTAACAGGTCAACATCTATTCTACAAAAATTCACCGCTCTGGTAATCCGTGCACGAGAAACTGGTGTACTGCAAACAAGTCGACAAGGTCGAACCAACGAATTTTGGATGCCCAAGAAGGAATCCTAAATCTTGTCGAAGAAGATCCTTCTAATAAAAACCTATACGAAAAATATCCCGCCCAAAGTAAATGTATCAAATCAAATTGTCTGGCGAACACTGCGCGAGAATCAATATCATTTTCATGTACAAAAAGTACAGGCTTTATAACTTGAAGATTACGTTTACAATTTAGCCGATGGTTTCTACAAAAACATGCAGAAATTCCACAAATTTTTCTTCCATTGTATTGACGACTGATGAAGCTACGTTTATACGCAACCGCATAAATAACTCATATCTGGGTTGTGGAAAATCCACATGCTGTTCATCGTATCATTTCCAGCATAGATTTTCGATAAACTTTTAGGCCGGACTGGTCAATGGACAATTTATTGGTTCATTTGTGTTGCAAAATGGAAATGACTATCTCTTGTTTTTGCAAGATCATTTGATGGAACTATTGGAAGAAGTTCCTTTGAATGTATGTCGACAAATGTGGTCGACTTAGGTGCCATAAGAAAGAAGCTAAAACCATTAACTGGTACCATTAACTTGGTTACTGGACACTGTCTCCTGAAAAAGCATTTGGACAGCACAGGTCGAGTAAGCGAACCGCGGTGCAGAAGATGCGAACTACAGGAGGAAACGAGTTTACATGTAATCTGCACATGTGAGGAGTTGAAAGTACTCAGGCAGAAACGTTTCGGGAATGATCTATTGGAGCCCTCCAAGGTTTCCAAGTTTCCACTGGGCAAGATACTGGGCTTTATAGAGAAAATCAAACTGCTAGAGTGGAAGTAATAGATTTAATAGTGACGGTACAATGCACACCTAGCTCAAGTGCCCGGACTAACCTTATGAATGAATGAATGAAGTGGACCGGTTGAGGTGGTCCTGTGCCATGCCCTTCTCTGTCACCCAACCTTAATCCCCTTGATTTATACTTATGACGCGTTGTGAAGACCATGGCATACACCAATGATATAATTGATTTAGATGATCTTTGTAACCGCGTTGAGGCAGCTTGGGCGACAATTCGACGGCAAGACCAAGGTCTAGTAAATTATGCCGGATTCATGGATATATCGAGCGAGACTTTGCGTTCAACAATACGCCGATAACTTTGAACAACTAGTGTAAAGTAGATTCCATGGAAAACATAAGAAAATTGTTTAATTTAATATGCTTAATCACCACTTAAAAATAAAAACTACTTATTAAGTTACTTTTGTTCAGATATTCTTACGTAATGACCTTATTTTAAGTAGTATAATCACCAGTTGAAAATAAATATAATAAATACGATCTTATCCCCATCAGAAACAAAAAAATTAATTGGAAACCCATATGTGGTCTCCTAAAACTTACTTCAATCGGCGCCTCTTCTCCAGCAATAGCCTAGTCTCTTCTTCCGTCAGACCATGACCTCCTTGACCGTCAGAGGGAGCTGCTGGCGGGTGGTGGTTCATATCCGGGTCGAAGACGTCATTTTCTTCAGGTCTCTCCTCAACCTCATCACCAACAGTCCACAGGACGTCATTCTGTTGTTCCGGTGGTGCACCATTCACTTCCGCCATGGTGGTTGGAGTTGGCGCAGCGCCTTCCTTGTCGTCGTCTATGTTGTTCGAGGTCCAAAACCACCCGAAGAGGTTCCAAAGTCCTACAACGAAAATTAGAGGTGGTAATTTTCTGGTCGTGACAGAAATCTTCAACGTGATCCTTTCATACCGAATAAAGACAACAATAATATTCTACAATGTCAAAAACGTCTGGGTGAACCTTCTCTCATTAATTATTGGATATTTAAATGTTGTTTCAAAAACATTCACAGCACTATTACATAACATATCATTCTTGCTTCTTATTCCGATATATTTAATTTGTTTACGGATAAAACTATTTGATTTTAGTGTGCTGATCGCGAAATAGCCTAATTAAATCAGTGTTTTGGTTGCCGAATGCTTTCTTAGTACTTAATGCAACGAAATTTAATCAATAAGTTCGCCAATTTTTTTTTGGAGTGTGTTTTTATAGAGGGGTCATAGTTGATAAGAGAGGAAATGTTTATAATCTTACAACTCATTACGTAAAATTGAATTTGGCTGATATAATTTAAATACTTGTTTGGTAAAATGTACACTGAGAGAAATCTTTGTAGTAAAAACTTAGGGGATAGTGCTGTTTTGCGCATCCCCAATTACATTTACATAACGCGCCAATTTGCATTGACATGCTCATCGACGATTGGCGTTCTCGATCACGCGACACTGAAATGCACATGTGTAGTTCACTGCAATTGTCCTCCCTTTTGGTTTTACCTGTGTTAGGTGCGGTTCTGAAGAATAGTGCTCTCTTGATGTTTAATATATATACTTCCCAATTTATTTATTACAATCTTACTATATTACTGTGGTAGTTTCAGTTAATAAACCGTCTTCAGGCACTTACCTAATGATGTAATAGTACTAATAGTCAATTGTCAATGGAAGACAATGTGGAAATTACCGAAAGTAGAATACAATTGTCGATTGAAGCTTCGGAGAGGGTATGTCCGCGATGCGGTAGCGTAGTAGTATAGTAAAATTATAATAAATAAATTAGGAAGTACCTACTACAGAAGACTGCTGTTTTGTTTTATTTATTTGTGTTATGTAAAAGTCTGTTATTTGTGAATTTTCTTAGTTTCAGAATATATGTTTCTAGTTTGTTAACATAGTGTATCTTTACTACCTACTTTGATCCTTTTAACAATGAAATGAAACTTTAACGATAAATTATAGAATTAATGATAAAAATATTAGAAGTGCTACAGGCGACTGCAAAATTTTAAAACTGCAAGGTAGACATTTAACATACTACATTAGATAAAATTCACAATAAGAATTAGTATAAATTATTGCAAATATATAGTAATTTGCATTGTATATACTACATATATTAATACACAAATTGAAACTTATCCACACAACAATGTAGTATTAAGTTATATATCTTTTGTGGATGTTTCAATAAAGGTAAGTAAAATTTATTATAAAATTATAATAATTTAAAATAATGAGTGGAATAAATATTACTACAACAGGTGTTAATTTATGCTCACCTGTATATAGAAAAGTCACACAAAACTGTATACAATTTTACTACAATAAATACTACTTTATCTTACAACGTTGTTGAAGGAAAACTAACTGTTCACTACTGTTGTTTATACAAATTGTAAGAATTAATACTACAAACTTAGTGCTACAATTTCATGGTAAACATTGTTACAAATTGTACTTGTCCCTATATGTACTACAATGTATAGTATAAATGCTGACAATTATAGTTAAATTTCCTACATTTTTATCCCTGTGTAACTTGTAGTTGTGCTTCATTTTCTCTTTAGAAAATAATTTTGATCCCAAAATTCCACAAACGAAAGAAATAATGGTTAAGAATCATTCTTTCATCCAAGGAAGACGCTTTAATATTAATTATGAGTACACAATTTATGTTTTCTCTTACATCAAATATGATTTTTATATTACTATCATCGACTAAACTTCGAGTTGAAACACAGTCAATCAATTTAATACACTTAACTAATGAGGAAACTTGATAAGGGATGGAAATTTTAGCTTTGGAAGTATTCTTCAAAAAATAAACAGATTTTTTTTATCAATGACCAAACTTATTTGTTTGGAAGCAAACAGATAGCTCATATGCATATTTTAGTGATCAGGCAGGGACATACGTACACCTCTCATGAAAAGATTCTGGGACACCAGCATTAAAAGCAACCCAGCTTCTTACTTTAAATCTTTGATTAGAAGAGTTTGTATAGTGAGGGATTTCTAAGCAGTCTTGCATTCAACGCATTGTGGATTATTTAGTTGAAAAGACTCCTGAATTTGAATCGATTGTAAGTATCTTGGTAGTTGTGTTCTTTAAAGAAACTCTGTTCTAAATCATTCTAAGTACATACATGTTGTATAATGGAGACTAATACATTGCTGTGCAATAAACTATGTTGGTTCTTTTTATTATTATAAACATTAGTGAATAGAACAACTAAAGGCAGCGAAAAAAATTGTTAGATCTGGAAGTCGATAATTTGTACATGCAGAATGGGATAAGCCTTACACTAAACATATTCTAATCCCTTTTTAGCCAATCTACAATTTTGATCCAAAGGAATCCAAATACGACTCAATCTTAAAACTTACTCGAATTTTCCTTATCCACAACGTTTTCCTTCACCAATACACACAAAACGAAAACCAAGATTCCACTCAAACACAGTAACAGAAACATACAACAGTTGCTGCAGCACCGTTATGGACGCACTGATGATACCATATCACCTTCTAACCACCTTCACAGATAGTTGAAACATTATAGACTTCGCGAAATTATTAAAGACGTAACAGTTCGTCCTAAAACCGAGGCAAAAAATTCGGACAAAGTGACCTTATGATTACGAAGATCATTCAAATGTATATGTACGTAATCTGTGCAATGGAAACAGATTTAAGAGCGGCCATGCCGATCGGTTAGTCTATTTTTCTTCGCAACTGAATCAAAACAAGAGAATCCGTGATAAGCAGTTGATGATAGTAAAGAAAAAAAAAATGGATACAAAGTACAGCATTTGAAATAAAATGAGTTGCATCACCGTAGAGATGTAACAAAAACTATTATGGTTCAGTTCAGCCTTTAAAAGAAGTATTGCTCCTATGGACTACATATGTATATGCATCTTTTTTTATTTTATACCTGTTTGAATGTGTCTATATCAGTGGCGGCTCGTCAGGGGAGGCTACGGAGGCTAAGCCTCTCCTATTATTTTTAATAAAATAAGTAGCGTTTATTATGTATTAAAATAATGTTTAAGCATCGGTTATATACTAAAATAAAGCAATTTTGCAAAAAAATATATAATCAATAGTATATTTATTCATTACTTAATTTAAAAATGCAAACAAATTTCCAATAATGCCCGAAATTTTACTGTACGCACTATAATAGCAAGCGAGGAGGCTAGCGAGGAGGCTTGCCGTCGCGGTGAGATCCTACCCGATCGGCATGTTGCGTTGTCGGTCGTAAAACATTGGTAGGCAACTGCCCATGCGACTCCCAGCTCCCAGTACTAATAACTTAAGAAGCGTTGGGTGAGTTTTGTTTGTCAGGTTACGCACACAAAATGAATAAAATGAACGAAATTAGAATTTGTCAAGATATTGTCCACTAGTTGGTAAGAAATTCTTTTAGTTGTTTAAACAAAGAGACGAAATTACACATCGTACAAAACATTGAGAAACCACACTGAGAAAAATGGATTGTAGAAATTAGATAGTAAATCTCTTTATGTTAATTAGTAACATAATTATTGTCAAAACGACAATATGTGGGGTATTAAGAGTAAAATAACCAGATGTTACCATGCTTATAGTAAGAGGTAAAATCTGGATGTTACCAGGTATTCGATGCATATTCAATTTCTAACATAAATGTTCGTAACGCTCTTCCCACCCCTTGCTCTATTCATTGTCGATCTTTACCGAAGAAATCGACCAATAAGCTGTATTGCCACTCACATGTGTTATGTACGTGTGATACAGGTGTACGTATTCGGGTCGGTGCATGTTTGTGTCTGCACAGAGAAAAATCCATGTTGTAATATTTACACTTCACTGTTTGACGGAAATTGTAGTAAGAATTCCTACTATTGTGCAAAATTTTAGAACAACGGCGTTGCATTTTCCTATATCACGGTTACAAAAAAAGCAATAAAATTGTTTAAAAATATTGTGTGACAATCTTCTACAAAATATAGTGAACTGTTTTACAATATTTTACAACAAGTGAATATAATAAATTGCATATAATGTAGTGAAGACAGTTATAATAACAGGTGTAGCAAATTTACTGTGTTGTGTTTATTTAGGCTAGGTTAGGTGCTTGCAACAGTCACCTTACTTTGATTATTGAAAACGGCATTAATAATGAGATGGAATGAAATGAATGCTGTATAGTTTTATATCTATATAGTAGGAATATCATAATACTCATAATTGGTTTAGCTACATAAATATGCGATACTACAGCTTTTGTCGTAAAGATGGCGCTACGCTTGTTTCATAATCTTTGAAATTCGTACTCAATGTAAATTGTGATCGGTAAATGTGGCTGCGTAATATCTATATGATGCTTATACATGGTTAACGTCGTGTAAAAAGTACTGTGGACAATCGCCCACAGACGAGAATTACGAGGCGCTTCAATACCGGTAGTAGATACTCTACAGTACACGGGCCGGTCTGATTCCCGCAATCCTGCCCCACTGCCCGATACGACGGCAATTCGCCCGGCTGTCACCGGCTAATCAAATTATATTAATTAATTATAATTAAAAATTATTAAACTATATTTATTATAGTTTTCATTGTTAACAGTTATTATCAAATATAGTCAGCGCTACTAGACATTTTTTTCACATTTACTAACATGTATGCTCAAATTAATAATACAAATATAGTACACTTTACCATACGAGTTAATAAAAAGTATTCACAGATATTTACTATAGAGATATTGTCACCGGTAATATAAAATATGATTGTCCCTATAGGAGCTATAAAATATATTAAAGTATACCATATTTATGTTAAAGAGTACTATCTATTTCTCTCAGTGCACGGCCTAATTTATCTGTAGTATCTAACGACGGCAACCGGCAAAATCGTAGTTTTAGTTCATTATGGTACACTAAATGTGGTTGGTTAACTGGTTCAATTGAACGGGAAAGATTATTTTGTTGGTCATGTCTACTTTTTTGTAACCAAACCGAAACGTGGTCGAAATTAGGTTATACAAATTTAAAAAATCTACCGCGCACTATTGAACGGCATTCTAAGTCTAAAGAACACGTTTCATCGTTGTGCAAATTTAAATTATTTGGAAAACAAAATATTGCTACTGCTGTAGACAGCGCGCGCACAGATGCAATTATTGCCTATAATAATGAAGTTAGAGAAAACTGCAAAAATTTAAGAAAATTAATAGACGTAACAATGTTTTTAGCATCACAAGATTGAGCTTTTCGGGGACACAATGAGACTTCAGATTCTTTTAATCGTGGAAATTATAAAGAATTACTCGAACTCTTTAGTAAATATGAACCTAGTTTTAATAAATTTGTTAGTAGTAATATTTTTCGGGCACATCTAAATCTATACAAAATGATTTAATAGATTGTATTTCTTTTGTATTAAAACAAGAAACAGATGCAGAAATTAAAGAAGCTTCGTTTTTTTTTTCTTGGCAAGTAGATGAAACCACAGATATTTACTGTAAGTCTCAATTATCAATCATATTACGTTATGTCAAGAGCGGTGAAGTTATTGAAAGATTTTTGGAGTTTTTTGACGGATCATCCGGTCGAACAGCTGAAGATTTATTTAACCTTTTATCAAATAACAGCGAAAGATGACATAAAAAAAAATTAGTCGCTCAAACATATGACGGTGCATCTGTTATGGCAGAGCATTTAAATGGTTTACAATGTAAAACAAAAAAAACAATTTCACCTCAAGCTCTTTTTGTACATTGTCATGCTCATGCCTTAAATTTAGTTTTCAGTAAAGCTTGTAATATAAAAAAGAATCTACAATTTTCTTTTCTAATTTAATTGTTATTGTTTTTAGAGTTTATTTTTGGTTTATTATTACGTTTATCAAGAGTTTATTTTTAAGTTTTTATTACCTTTTTACCTATCACCTCATCCAGTTTCCTATCCAGGCAAGATTTCACTCTCACCTCTACGTGGTTCTTGCTAGACAATAATTTATATTTTATTTTAATCTATATTTTTTTTCAATTTTTATTCTACACTTACAATGCTACAATAATAACTATAAAAATATAATTTAATGACCAAGAAGGGTTACTTAGGCTACAGTAGCCTCCCTTGAATAAAACGTCACGAGCCGCCACTGAATTTCAAAGGACTTGTTTATCTCTAAGCAAATGTATCTATACGTTTGCAAGTGCAGGAACACTTCTGCAGAAGACCTCCATATTTTACTTAAATTTTATTGGTCAGAATTTGTTCCTAGGCAGAATAAATTCCAACAATATTAGTCTACAACCAAATATACATGACACAAACCTTATTCGTAAGAGTTAACTGCACATAGTACACATCAATTCATCTACGGTAAAAGTTAGCGTTCATAAAATATAAATCTGAATCCACTTACCATAACATCATCTGATTTACCAGAAGGTAAAAGTACGAGTAGATATTTTTAGGTTAAATTTAAATTTTCGTAAATGGCAAATGATAAAAGCGGTTAAGGGCAGTAATGCATACCAAGAGTTTTCATAAATTACAAATCGTCATATCAGGTTATTAAAACCCGCTAAGCCGTGATAAATATCTACCTTTCCAACAATTTTTGTATACTCCTTTATCCACGCACAAACACTGATATTTTATAAATTTTTTGTAAAATATTTTACACAGTGTAATACAGAATCTTTTAATGGGAAATTATCTTTTATAAAAGCAGTTTTACCATTGACAGTTTTATAATAAATCTTTATAAAAATAACTTTTATTTTACAGTGTCAATATCCGCTTATAAATGCACTTCATTTCTAACTTGTCCACATTACAAAAGAACAGCTCATAGCCAAATAATAATAATAAGAACGAACGACTCGTCCGACTATCAACGGCATCTATCATCATCTCCCAGTACTTCAATTTCCGTTAGAATAACAAAACACTAGATACGAAGCCACGTGAGAATCCGGCCGGCCCGGCGTCGCGTCTTGATCAATGAATGCGTAAAAACATGTGGCATGTTTTTCGCCGGGCCAATGGGATGGCCGGTCTAGATCTGCTGACTCGCACGTCGGCCAATCGCGTTTGAGCCGACGACGGTTCACGTGTTTACGGTTTTACAATGCCAAGTTCATATCGGAACAGCTGATCTGATGAACTGATTAGAAATTCTAACGCTAGATGTCGCCGGTGTAAGATTTCATAATCGCAATTTGCGCGTTGGATTTTTCGAATAATAATATTGTAGAGTGCAGAGTTGTAAAAGTGCGTGTTTGTTTATTGGAGCGTGGAAGGAATTTGGTTTAGTAGATTTTATCGTCCGTGAAAGAGACATACAGCAACGTCAATGGAAGTTTGGCTAAGTGTAAGGGATTGATACATATTTTCGAGCGCTGACAACTATATGTTCGGATGATGTATGAAATGTTTAAAAAAATCCCTAATAGGGTCTTAGTACGCTACTAGCTAGTAGCCAATAAGATCGTATTAGAATCCTACTAACCATTGCCATTCATAGTCGCGTTTATGGTGGCTACGAAGTAATAGAATGGTAGTAGAGAAAACTGTGTGGCAACAGGGTAAAATATTAACGAGTTCATGCGCAATGAATGTCTTGTAAGATTTTGACAGAATCTGACAAGCATTTATAAACATCTCTTATATTTAAGTACAGAGTAAATGGCTGATGAATAATTGATATTCAAGATGAATTATGTAGTTGAATTTTAAGAAGCAGAAATTCATCTCGGGCTCGTTCGTAATCCAAAGTTGTATTTAGAAAGGCATAATCCTTTGGAAATGTATAATGAATAATCATGTAAAACAAAATATCGAATGTCCAAAAATGTAGCGAATATTTTTATAAATTTAATTCGTGATAATTTAAGTACAGTAAGCAATCGTGGTTTGCCTATTTCACTTGAAACACAAGTTTTGGCGACTGTACTTGGCTAAAGGTGCATATGGTGATGACGCAGGTACAAAAATATTGATACAACAAAAGCAGCAATAGTTGCTGTTGCCATTTTGCATAATGTTGTTTTAGAAAACCAACCGGAAATACAACGTAAAATTTCATGTTGATATTATTGTGGTAGTAAGTATTTAATATTGTCATTTTAGAATACGATTTTGACGAAGACAATCAATGTAATCAAGTGCATGTTAATGACGTTCAGAATGAAAATGTTTTTAGGCAGAACTATATTAGAAGACACTTTATTTTTTTGACTTATATTGCATTAACTACAATACATTATATATACCAATTGTCCGCCTGCGTCCGCATTATAGCGATCCTGTAGTGTAAGCGAGATACACAGAGGTATCCGTGCATTAAAACGGTAGACGCCAGAATATTCGATTGGATTACATTAGCATATTGCTATGATGCACTCGTATTTGTCAAGAAATCCACATTCCTACGCTGTCGCCGCACAGGCGCATGAGCCGTCGCTCGCACACGTGCCTGTCAGATGCATTTTATATTTCGTCGGGAGAACTACTCGCTCATACTATTTAATAAAACGCGTTGTTGGTAGGTAGATAACGGTTATTTTAAAAATGGAGCACTATACGCCGGAGCAAAAACTCTTCATGATTAAACACTTTTACGGTGGTAATTCCGCGGAAGTAACTCGGGATTTATTTGCAGCTAATTTCCCCGAAAGTCAAATTCCCAATGCAAACACCATTCGTAGGATCGTTAATCGATTTGAAACTACATTCTCTTTAGTAAATAATAAAAATAAAGTTGTTCCGCATAAGAATGTAAGCGATATAGAAATTCGAGTATGTGCTATAGTTGAAGTAAATCCGACTATGTCATCTCGACAAATTGCTCGCGAATTAGGTATCTCTAAAACAACGGTTCATAAGATTTTACGTACTAATAAATATCGTTCATACAAATTTACAAGTTCACAAGTACTTCTTCCCGATGATTATTATCGCCGAATGGAATTTTGCGAAAGAATGATAAATAAATATCACGATAACCAATTTTTTTTAACAACGTATTGTTCACAGATGAAAAAACATTTTACCTACACGGGCATCATAACCGCGTAGTTTGTCGTTACTGGTCGCGTAAAAATCTACATTTAAATATACCAACGCGAACGCAGTATCCACAGAAGCTAAATGTATGGGCAGGTATCATTGGAAATCATATAATTGGGGCTTTTTTCATTGACGGTAATTTAAACGGAAATAGATACCTACAGTTACTTGAAAATAATATTATTCCGGCAATACGGGAGCGATTTAATATAAATGAAGTTTGGTTTCAGCAAGATGGTTGCCCAGCACACAATACACGCATTGTAACAAACTTTATAAATGCGGTTTTTGAAAACAGATGGATCGGTAACTCAGGCCCTATTAAATGGCCAGCGCGGTCCCCTGATCTAGCTCTAATCGATTTCGTTTTATGGCCCTTTTTACATAATGCAATATACGGATACGGTGAGCAACGGCCATCAAACCTAGAGGAACTGCGCGCGAGAATTATTGAAATCAGTAATACTGTCACAGCAGATATGTTAACAAATGTTCGTCGGAATTTTTATGATCGGTTGGGTTACTGTTCTTATCAAGAGGGAGGTTTATTTGAACACTTAATAAATTAATTTACTTCAAATTTTATTATTGTTTAAGAATAATATTCTCTTTTAGCTAATTGCAGGTTTATTGCAATGTTGAATACAATTCTGTTTTAAGAATTAAATATTTTATTTTCCATTATCTTATTATAGTTGCGTTTTTAGATTTTATACTTGTTGAACAATATTATTTACTTATATGGGGAACACAATACCTCTAACAGTGCTTTTTATTTTTCAGGAATAGTATTTTCTACCACAGGTAATGTTATTAATCTCTTATGCTATAACATAGAACTCTAAAAGACTGATTTGCCTATATGCCGCAATAGATTTATACGTGTAACTTATAATACGTCCGCTATCTTTTGTAAATGCCATCCGCGTGCCGCTAAGTAGGCGTGGCAATTCAAGGTGTCACGCCCATTTATAGTCGACCAGTAGTTACTAATGCATGCATCGTGCTATGAACGGTTGCCACACTGTATGCTATTACTTTAAAAGTCACAAGATGCCAATTCTTTCAAAACAAGGCAAGCATTCAAAACGTGTTCGTTGCCAAAAGCAAACATGGTACTTATTATTATGGTTACCTTTTACAATTATTTTCATATTATACACGATGTTCCAAAAGCCCTAAAAGTATCAACGTTATTTTTTAAATGCAGTAATATTATTGCATTTCTGGATTGTTTGATCAAAATAAGTGTCTGTTTAATAAGGTTTATAATACTTAAACCTTAATATTTTTTAAATAATTTGAAATTTTGTGAAAATCTGAACCAGTTTTCATGTTTCACATACTTAAGAAGTATTTAAACTATATATGCGAACGTTACAATTTATAGTGAAGTGTAACAATATACCATATTATATAACTCAATTATAATAAACCTGCTATCTTATACAGTGTGTACACAAATTAAAACTAATCGAACAAGAATTTTAAGTGGCTATAAATAGATTAATTTAAGATTTGGAACGGCATATTTTTTAATTTACCAGCAAATGTACAATCCATATTCAAGGAGGTATAAATATAAAAATTCCCTATTCTAGATAAATAACAGTTGTGCGGCAAAAAAGCATATTTTTTTAGATACAAAAAAAACAAGCGACTCGGTACCCCTTCCACACTCAGACGTTCCGTCTCCGATCGCACAACACCTTGTTCCCCGCAAGTATCTATGTTTCATCAAATCGAAATATTGTACCTTTGATTTATGCAGCCCGCGTGATTCGGCCAAATCTGCTACAGTGAGCTATCTGTTTACTTATCTGTGAAACAACTCTGGAATGTTTTATAACAAGCACGAAACACTATCCAAGACGACACATTAATAAAATTAACCGCAAGGATGCCTGTGAGTTGTGCGAGCCGCCATTGACGCACGCAAAGGTTTTTTGCGAGAAAAATTACATTTATAAGATTCGGACAAGACTTTATTCAAACACTATTGAGTGGACAATACCGTAAATCACAGTCAATAATATAATAAAAAAGCAGATAAGTCAAACGAAACAAATTTCCTTAAATTTTGCATATACAAAAAAAAATCTAAATTTAAAGAACTCACTTGACATTCAACTCTCCCAAGAAAACAAAATCGCACGTCACTCCTGCACATATACAGAATTTTCCGCAACTAACTTGTCATTTTTTAAACGTTTTAATTTGGAAGGGACGAATGCCAACGGCTTAATTGAATACAATGGCCAACAGCGACACACTATTTCACATTTGCATACAGAACGTTTAGCCCCACAGGTCGCGGAATGCTCATTTATTATTATTTTGTTTTGTTGACGTACAGAAATCACATTTACGTAAAAATATAGCGTATAGAAGGATTAATTCGGAAACGCCAGAAAACATACCATGATGTAAGCAATCTTAAATTTGAATATGGGGAATTCACAAAGAAATTAGTTACATAAATATATAAGTGGATGATTTGTAGAATACATTAAATCAATTACTAGACAATAATAATATCAAGGATACAGATAGGTCTTACAAAAAATCTTCAGAAACAACAATCAGTGCTACACATCTATGCGAGACAAGTAAAATTTATAACGCCAGGCAAAAACTCCAATTGTTTGATCACGTTTATTCTTAAGGTTTCAGAAAGGTCATATTTAATTTATTTATTTTACATATTATATGCAGGTGGCCTACAGGAGAATATGTATATATTGAAATATTGTGGAAAAGATTTTTTTTCCAAAATGAAAAATAGAAAAAAAAAGTCGGGTCCATTCACATAATTCAATAGTCGTTTGATAACCGCTTACGGCCCAACTCGGCAGAAAGTCCGCGTTCCACCTGGAACGCACCCTATTGAAAAAGTTGGTACGCCTAGCCCCTTTTTTAATTTCAATTTTCTTTTTCAAATGCCTCTCACTTTCAAAAAGCGGCCGGGTCGCCCGTAAATGGTACCCGACATCACCGGTGAACCCTCATCTATAGAAAAAATGACAAAAAAAAAAAACGGGGGCGCGAAACGCTTCAAATAACGCGCGATAAACGAATTCGTCGGGGTGTGTTTTTGCCATTTTATTTTGCGGATCCAAAATGTAAGTGAAAATTGGATAGAAAACGCGTTTCGCGATATAACATCGCAAATGGGAAGCTGTTATCTTCGGATACGAAATGTCCAGTTTTTTTTTAAACACGCGCGTTTGAAAAAAAAAAAATTTCTTTTTTTAAAATTAAAAAAAATTGAAAAATCATGAAATTGCAAATCATTTTAAAGTGACGCGGAGCATCGAGTGTTTTTAAAAGTGAGAGGCATTTGAAAAAGAAAATTGAAATTAAAAAAATTACAAAAGGGGGCTAGGCGTACCAACTCTTTCAATAGGGTGCGTTCCAGGTGGAACGCGGACTTTCTGCTTTCTGCAGAGTTGGGGCGTAAGCGGTCATGGAACGACTATTGAATTGGCTGGGTGAATAGACCCGGCTTTCCAGTTACAGTTCTATTTCTCATTTTGGAAAAAAAACCTTTTCTACAAAAAGGTTTTAAGGGGGTACTGTAGCTATACAATTGCACGACCTCAGTAAATCAAATCTTGCGCTATTATTTTATCGAATTATGACTTGAAATAAAAAACCATGTGTTCTGTAAAGACGAATAAGGGTACCTGCAGACTTCAATTTTATCAAATAAGTTCGGTTGTTTCGAGTAAAATGGTTAGTTATCTGTTTTTTAGAAGCATATAACAAATATTTAATACTGAATACTCGAAAATGCCCGGTGTAGGTACCTAAATTTAACAATGCTTAATCTAATGATGTAAAATAGTACAATATATTATATAATCGCCATTAAGGGAGAAATATTTGATCTAAAGCACGAATGTTTTACTAAAAATTCAATACATATTGCATATCTTACAGACACTCAGACTGGAGAGTAGTATAGCCCGTCAGCTTGGAATTTACGCATATGTGTAAATTCAAACGTACACTGTAAAAAATCAAATCATGTGTTTAGGCGTAAATACCCTACAGCATTTGTGCCCTAACGTGTGCGTTATAATATATGTATACTTGTGTAACATTTACATACTTGTATTCTAATTCACCAACTGGACGAGATTCTGAAGAAACCAACTCACAAAAATTAATAGTGAATTAATTTGATGTTTAGCTTCCACCTCTAGGTACATACACTATTTCGATGGTAATGTTTAATTTGTTTTTCACTTTGGATCATTTAAAGGTTAGTTATTATCAGTAGAAAACCTACCGAATAACAAATTGCGTCTTTCATAAACTAAGTTTAAAATATAGTTTTCCTGTTTGTAGCAAATACTTTAGAGATGGTCGAGCGATTGTAAGGTATTTCGATAATATATGCAGATTTAACATGAAATTTGTTTCGGGTTCGCCAATTCATTCTCTCTTACAACTGTCACGCGAAATTTAATAATTTCCAATATTTATTAATAAAATAAAATAACAACTAGGTACTTAACTATAAAAGAAAAGAGAAACAACTTCTATTTATATGATTTAAAAAAAAGTAAGTCATCTCTATAAAAAATATGTTCTTACAAAAAAAAGAGGATGATTTAGTTGATGATATTTACAAAACGGTGATTGTAAATGCAAAGCGTCTCTATAATAGTAATAAATACATAGCCGCTAAAAACTAAACTAAACTATTATTTGATACTCCTCCCCAACTCCATTCCCATCCGGGGATGTTCCCAGAAGAATGTAGAATAGAAAAAAGGAAAGATGCCTTCAATACGTAACTTCTTGAAACTACTTCTAACCTAAATATGTGGACGTAACACTAATAATACCAATACTCAAATTTCAATAACGCGTATTTCATATTCAGTACCCAAATAGACCTCCGACGTATAGACACGATAACATATAACAGTGTACAACGCATAAAAACAGTAAGGTATCTATCCAAACTGGGAGTTCTAATCGTCATCGGCTAAAATTTTGTTACTACGTCGGCTGAAGCGGAACACATTTACCATCCCTGTTAGAACTTTCGTTTCGCAGTCAACGATAGAATTTCGGTTTGGTTGAAGTACAATGTAAACATATTTTTGATTATACATAACGTCCCAAAACTAGATAAATGCATTACCTACACCATTATTTTAAATGGCACTCAAAAACCACGAAACAAATACCGTAAAGTGGGGCGTCATTAAGACAGGTATCTGTCAACAAATGAGTAATGACATCTTTTAGCGAATTAAATTTAGTGAGAGCTTTGACTACGTGCTGCTTTAGCACTTAAATAAGGAAATCAACTATTTCATAATTACTGGATACTTTTTTATCTGTGCATGCCGCTAGCTAAAATGGAAACGCTGAGCATTTTTTTTTGTCCTAGCACATTACAAGGCAACATTAACATAACTTCAAATTATTTTATACTAGCTAGGTATCTTAGTAAGCAAGCAGTGCCGTATCACTTCATTTGTTTTTGTCATTGCAACGTGACTTGACAAATCATGCCACGAAAATATGAAGGGCTTGTGGGCTCTCGCAGCTACCGGAACAATTCTTTGACGCTTTTTGTAAGCTTTAAAGAGCATATTGTGCTTATACAGATTGTCTCTCGAGGAATTGCATCGATAGATATATGAAAGAGTTTCAGTAGGAGAAACACCTGCGCATATGACATCTAGATACAATCTATGGAATTCAATATCTCATATAAAATCTCAATCATTAAATACCTGTGAGTAAGAAACTGTAATGAACGTTTCGATTCTGCCTATCTCCCATATGCATCTTGATGATGTTATCGTTCATAATTTGATAATATATCGATGATTATCACTTAGGTATAAAAACGCACATTCACATCAACCAACCGCGGTTTGGGAAAACAATGCATACTTTACTGATAATACTGTCATCAATTACATGCATTTATATATTTCTTTTCTGTACGAATTAATAATTCTTGCTTTAAATTGAAGTGGGATCCGTTGCCCTTGATAGAATTCGCAATTCAAGTATTGCGGAAATAATAAGACGAACAAATGCGTAGGTATCCCAGATATATTCGAATTAGAATAACTTGAATTTTTTTTTTTTATTTACGTTATATTTTGTTTTATTAATATTGTGTTTTTCATTACCAATTTTAAATTTCGTCGCATTTTTTTTGTGCTGTTTGAATAGCAAGCCTTTGTTGTGGAAGTTTTAAAAATATAGAAAACCTAACAGAACAGGAATAGAAATCAGAATGAGGCAGAAGATAATGATGAAGTAAACATTTTGGCATATTTATACCTAGTGAAATAATGAAAATTCTTTAGAAATCTAAAATGAAACCCGTATATATTCTTCTTATCGGAAAATTGACACCGATTGGATCTTCAAAAACGTATTTACATTTTTGCGATTGGTTATTAAATATTTGTCATTCATTTTATGGATAGATGAAGCAAATTTCCATCGGAATTGTCCTTGGTAAGTAACACAATTAGCATTCATGGGATGATGTCAATCCTCATGGGATGCAAGTAATTTGATATCAGATGTGTTTTTCTACACACATAATGCGTAATGAGCGGTCACTTATGTAGGAACTTATATTTATAACGGTGCACTTAATCAAGAGAGCAGATTATTAAACTTTATACAAATTGAATTCCAAGAATATTTAGATGAGATCTACCTTTGACTCTCCGAATACAGATCTGGTTCCAGCATGACAATTCACCACTGCATAATGCACAACCTGGAGAACAAATGTTATAAATCTAGGATTTGAAAATAGATCTCCCAGATCACCGGACCTCTCAATGAACGGAGAAATCCATTGTGTCGTGTTTTCTTAAAGTTGGGGGCATTAGGAATATTTTTAGATTTATCTAAGGCGTTTGACTCTATAAATCATTCGATCTTGATAAATTATATTGCTGTGGAATTCGTGATAGGGCTTTATTAGCATGGATAAATTCCTATCTGGCAAATCGAAAACAGTATGCATAAGAGATCCAATCTCAGGTGAAATTGTAAGATCTAAACAATTAATTATATTAATGGCCATCCCACAAGGAGAAGTATTTTAGGTCCTTTGTTATTCATTAATGATTTAGATATAAATAATAACAATTACCTTATGATAAATTATACAGACGACACAACGTTACCTATTAAAGGTAATACTTTGGCGGATATTGTTTCATGTGGTGATACTGTGATGCAACAAGTACAAAAATGGCTTAGTGAGAATAATTTATTAATAAACGTCAATAAAACAAAATTTAGTTAATAAAAGTTCTCGAATTGCCGGTAAAAATTTTGCATATAATATATACATCATATTTAAAAATTTCTGTGTCTTATAACTCATCTAACCTTCCCCGAATTCTATATGTATTATATTAATTTGAAATAAATGTTCAATTTGTAGGAATTAAAAACAATATTTAAAGATATACAAAACCATTTCTTATTTATTTACGTACTTATTTATTTTATTAATATTCTAAACACGAGTATCTATCATTCCAAACAGGTGTTCGCGTATCAGAGAGATTCGTCAGTTCTCCTACTATTAATAAATCTGAGATTCGCATTTTATTTTGGCTAAATGCTCAAATTATACAGACGTTCCCTACTGGTTTATTAAATTGATACCAACACGGATAATATAAAAATAGTGTTGAATATGATTAAGTCATTAGGATTGCAAGCAACTTTCATTCATTAAACTACATTACGTACACACGTAACTGAAGGAACGGTTGACATTCCAATTCCTCGATTTAATTGGAAGATAAAAGTGAAACAGATTAATCCTTTATCGTTTCTATTAAGAATTTAACTCGTTCCGACCGTTCAAGACCTGCCGAATCTTTCATCACTTACCGTTTACGTTCCCAATGTTTGTTGTATCCGTTCGTTCCGCGATAGACGGTCGCACATAACCTCCAAATTATCGGCACCAACAGATTTTCACACGCGCGCGTTACCCTATCATCGCCACGGGACCGCGTCAGGTAACGTAAACGACGCGAATCTTGCGACGACACGGTATATTCCCCGCTCATGAGACGTTTAGCGCCTTTGATATGACGCTAAACGTATCGCGCTGTTTGCATTGTGGAAATCGACGTTTTTAAGAGCCGTAAACGTTCGACAACAACGTGTTGTTGATTTCAGTGCTAGCGCCCTCTGCGGGGGATCTCGTGTGGTGCGAGTGAAAACAAATACGAGAGTCAGGCGGTAACGCGATGCGGATTTGAATTATTTGACAGTTTTGAGAGAAAGTTTCCGTTTTCCTTTTTTTTTTTTTTAAATAATTAAACTATATAATAATAAATGCTTTAATTGCCCTTTGATTAATAAGTAATAAAATGAACAACTACCAAAAAAATGTAAATAAAATTCCTATATCAAATTTTCTACTTCCAATAAACAATAAACTACGCGGTTATAAAAATTATGGCGTACATTCGATAATATATCAGGAGTAATTGAAAGTAAGGTATTACATATATAAAAACACAATGATTTTTCTTATTTATAATTTTCATAATTATCGACCTATAGCTTTGCTGTGTAACTTCTCAAAAATTTTTGAAATCATTATTTGTGATTCAATCTCGTGGCATATTTACTCGCATTTTAATCAAAATCAGCATGGATTTGTTAAAGGGCGCTCTACTGTAACTAATTTGTGCAATTTCACTCAATATACAGCCGACAGTATGAACAACAGAAAGCAGGTACAGAGTGAGCAACCGGATGTGACCACCACGTGATCACGAACGTCACAGAAAAAGTGTATGTTTTTGTTTTACTGTTTACTGCTCTGCTTGTTGTTTACGTTCTGTCATTTGACATTTAACGTGTTGGAAAAAAATATATGGCACGTCTTATTTTAAGGTTAAGTTATAAACATATTGACAAATCAGTAATGTGACATATCTTGTACTACCAACTTAACAATGTTGCCACCTTAAAATTTGAGGTCACGTGGTGGTCACATCCGGTTGCTCACTCTGTATATACCGATATTAGTAAAGCTTTCGATCGTGCTAAACATAATGTCATTGTCTCCAAATTAGAAACTTTTGGATTTGACCCAAGTTTATTAGCTTTAATAAAAAACTACTTGATCGATCGTCAGCTGTATGTTGAGTATGCAGGGGTTGCTTCTAGTGTTTATACTGCGCGCAGTAGAGTTCCTCAGGGATCAAACCTTGGCCCTCTTTTATTCGTAATTTTTATAAATGATTTATGCGATCATTTCGATGTTGAATATGAACTGTATGCGGATGACCTTAAGGTTTTTTCTGTAGTTGATGGTATTGAGGATTCTCGAGGGGGGTCTCTTGAGGGTATCAAAAATGAAGATTCTCCAATGCTCTTTCGTGATGATGTAGTGAGCCATCCCGTTCCCATTTGAAAAAATTTAATTAAATCATAAAAACTAAATTTTGGACGTGCAAATGCGCGTAGAAAACTGTGTATACATTAAAAACGAAAAACGTTGTTCTTATGATGTTTATGCAGTAACACCTGAGCATTTTAAGAACTTCAAAGCACCCTCGATGAATAAAAAAAGATTAAAAAAATAATTCTTTTTATGTCAAGAAATATCAAATTTGGTGCAGTTGTACTCAGAATATTATTCCGAATCAAAATATCGACAAATATACAGGTAGTGCCATTTAAAAATCGAAAATCAAAGTGATTTCCGGTAAACCGAAAGTGACAAAAATTTATTGACTATGTCAAAAAAGGTAAATTTATGCCCCGTACTTCATTCCCAAATTTCGTTTCTCTATCTCAAATACTTCAGAAATTATAGAGGCGAGCCACCTCCCAGAAACACCCGGTATATTGCTTTTGTCTATATGTTCATTTATATTTAAATTGTACTGTATTTACTTAACTTAATCTAGTACTGTAAAATAACCCTGTAATTGGATTCACTCTGTAGGGTGTATAATAATAAATAAATAAATAAATACTCGTAAATATTTAATTTCAAAAAGCGCGCAACAAGAATAAAACACAACCAACTGACATTGACATAATTTTATTTACACGATTTTTCCCTCCCTCCCCCACATTTCATGGCGACGTGCCGTTCCGTCATAGCGTCATAGATGGTGATTCAAAAGTGAACGAGTGGATTAGTTAAAGAAGAATTCGAAACCGGTTTTGCGGTGAATTTTTCATTTTTTTGCGATTTTTCGTGGTTACACCCGACAGCTTGGAAAAACTTCGAAGACGCGAAAATCGCCAGCATCAGTGACTGATTCTGGCGTCGATCCTGGCGCCCGAAACGGTCGGCCTCCCCACGGGAGGCGGAGTCAAGGGTATGCGAGCCTTATGCGACTTGGTCTTCTTCTTCTTGTTGCGCGGTTTCTTGCTCAGCAGGTCGTCGGGGCAGATTAGCGTTTTCCCGGTGCGTTTTCGCTTGCAAGGGTCCTCTTTCTCGTCCCTGTAATCCTTACAGACGTCGAGGTTAATCTTTGGGCACTTCTTCTTTTCCTCGCCCTCCTTTTTCTGATCGGAAGCCAGCAGGATTTTGAACGGGTTATCTAGCTTAGGTTGCGTCCTCTTGCATCTATCACTCTTCTCCGCTGGACAGTCGGTGATCAATTTGCGTTTGGGCTTCGGCGGACACTTGTTCACGGTTGACGTCGATGGTTTCCGCTCTTTGACGATCTCGAAGGTGCACTCTTTGAAAGGAAACTGTAAATAATACGTCGTAAGTAAAATAATTAGGAACTGTTTTCGACATTCTGGATCACTCGTCTCTTGAAATTCCCGAAACAAATGAGAAGGTCTTCACTTTTATCTAACAAGACTTTAAAAACGTGCAAGTATCAACCCTCATCTTATTATCAGATGGCCTAATTTTGACCCTCACTTCCTGCTTCTCCAATTAAATACTACAACGTTACATTGGATTATATAATAAGGTTTGGATGCCGATTTTGCGTTCGTTGATTCAATTTTTTCTACAGAATTTTTTCTGCTATAACAGCATAAAAAGCGGATATATCAGTTTTTTTCCGGTGTTCCAATAAGGGTTTACAATTTGGAAGAAAAGGTTGGAATTATATTAATTTATGAAGCCGTAAATCAATGTGCCCGACGAACTGCGGTAATTATTAAATTAAATTATTAAAAGTATAGGCGTGTATGTATGTATTTAGCATTAAGCTTTTT
Organism: Cetonia aurata; assembly: GCA_949128085.1. Taxonomy (NCBI): domain Eukaryota; kingdom Metazoa; phylum Arthropoda; class Insecta; order Coleoptera; family Scarabaeidae; genus Cetonia; species Cetonia aurata. The sequence continues at coordinate 3,577,273 of OX421889.1, forward strand.
ACCTCCAATTCTAGCATTACACAAGTAGAAACGTTCGCAATAAATATAGTACGAATCGCCATTTTCTGTGGCAGAGTTTCTCAAATATTCTTTTACTTGGTGTTATAATTTGTAGCACAATTTACGAGTGCATATTACAAAGCGTTGCATAGTTTAGCGTAAAAATTACGACAACTTTGTTGATTCAGTCTTATTTGTTTTGAGAAATTGTCTCGCAGAGAAGTTGTATAAAGTATTAGAATATTGTAGTAAGGTCTCTTAAAAATAAAATGCCCGTACTGACTATATTGTTGTCGCAAATTCTTTTACAAATTCTAATACACATTCTTATACGCGTTAGACACAATTTTGTGTGACTTTTCATTACAGATTGCTCCTGGTGCATATATTACTGTAATTTGTAGCGTTATGGAATACAATTGTAACAAAATTTGCTAGTTTTTGTTTTTTGGGTGTACCTTTTTACAACGGCCTCCTCCTTCTGGTTTCTCTTCGTCGGCGGCAAAGCTTATCTCGTGCATTCTCCCAGCAGAGGGTAGTAGGATGTCTTCGGGCTTCAACCGTTGCAACCAACCACTCATTTCCCCGTTCAAGCTCATCATGGACGCCTTATGGGCCCCCGACGGTCCAAGCGTCTTCGCGGTTTTTGCTTTTTCCATTTCTTCTTCGACTTCCCCCGTCCCAGGTCGCTCTTTCGCGTGCGAGGCGTACGTCGCTCGTTGGACCTGTAACAGTGACAGTGAACGCATAAACGGAGAAATCCCCGACAAGCGGAAACACTTTCGATTGTGATGCGGAATCGTTCGGATTCTGGTCCCCCTCCTGCCGGAACCTCGCCGGCTGCTCTGTGCAGGTATTATCGTCGGTAAGAACGATTGTATCTTCTTCGCGAGAGAAGGTGCTCTCGTATCGGAGACCCTGAAATATGGATTTCGAACCGAAAATTGTTTTTAAACGTCCCACCATATCCCCACATACAATCAGATAATCAATATATTTCCAATTTGCTGGCGGGAGCATAATTTAGACATATTGCAATGGATTTGTGGGGAATTTTTAATTTAATTTGACTTGCAACCGAAAATAAGCCATTCCCAATAAAATATTATGATAATTTTGGTGTACATGTATGCGTACATTGTTTATGTCATGTCAAAGTGACAGCTATATTGTTGCCGGCTTTAATTTTCGTGGTTTTGGCAGAAAATTGAATGGGAGGAAAAAAAAACCGATAAATTGAGCATTATGCCAACTCAAACCGCGTATTTTTGGTTAAACTTATGAGAAATTCTGACGTGACTCAAGGCCAAAGGAAGCGCGCTATATCGTACATGTCCCAGATTCAATGTTACAAGTGATATCCCCCTTATATGTATAGAGATATAAGATTGTACAAGGCGTCATTCCGGAGACCAAACCAGCATCTTCAACTACATCGAACAGACAGTACCACTATCCACAAGCGCGGAAAAGATTCCGTCCGTCCTCAGCTTCACTAGGAAATACCTTAGATAGATATTTCTAATAGTGAGACTGCAAAAGCTTACGTCCGCAAACCGAGGCGAGGATCCCATCGCTGGTTTGTGGATGCCTCGAAGACGCCGAATGGCACAGGCATTGGAGAGATGTAGAACCCATTGGCGAAGCCATCAGTTGCGCCTCAATTTTGCAGGTTGAAGTAATAGCCATCCAGACCTGTGCAGAGAGCATTTTAAACTGCCTGCATGAGAAATTTTTTCTGACAGCTAAGGTGCCCTCAGGGCTGCATTGGCTGTCAAATTCGTTTTCCGAAGCGGTACTGGGCTGCCGTAGGCAGCTCGAAGAATTCACGGAACATCACAGCATTACGTTGAGATGGGTGCAAAGCTACTCTGGGATTAGAGGCAACGAAATTGCTGATAAACTAGCTAGAGGCGCCAGTGACTGATCATTTACAGGTGCAGAACCGTCGTGTGTGAATTCTTATGGCGGTATCAAAGCTTTTGTCAGACCTGGACTAGCTGCTATTGGAACGGACTTGCCGGCGCGAGACATTGTAAAACTCTCGGGGTTAATCTGGGCGAGGAAAGACTCCCCAAAGCAGTCTTTGTGAGCAGGAACAGACTGAGACTACTCACGGGAGTCTTAACTGGCCACTGCACACTGAACAAGGACTCCCCCCTTTACAGAAACTGTGGGAGAGGAGAAGAAACTCCTGTGCACCTTCTGGTCGACTGCCCGACAGCGGACAGGGAGAGATGGAATCATTTACGGATCGTTCGGTTAAACGAACCCAGTCTAAGTAAACTTACTCTAGACCAATTTGCGGACCTCTTTGTTTGGGTACAACCAGGTCAAGAGGGCTAAAACATCATGGGGGCACAACAGTTCTTCTGGATGAGTTGCCTTACGGGGCAAACCTGCCCATGAAGGTCAAAACGAAAGGTGTCGTTCAAAATGCTTTCCTAAAAGATGTACTTTTTATAACCATCCCTCTAAGAAACCTATCCCAAACAATTTTTCCTAAATTGCAACCCTTATCTTTTTCGCGTTATGATTAAGATACTAAGAGTTTGGAATACAATTGTAGAAACGAAAATTGCAATTAAGAAATATTTGATTAATTTAAAATGATCATTTCAATAATAAATAACAAAGATTTTTACAAAAAATTCATACTTCCAATCGACCAATTAATTCCCTGAAAGTGGCTGCTGTAATCATACTAATTCTAACGGAATTTCATGCGTGCCAAATCTTTAAATCGTCCAAGTTCGTAGGCGGAGTAGATTACATAATTTCTTTCAAATACCCCCACAAAAAGAACTGTCCACTGGGCTTAAATTTGGCGAGCGAGCTTGCCATTGAATGTTATCGTTAGCACCAGTCCATCTGTTGGGATCTAGTACAAGATTTAAATACAACTCTACAATAAATCCCGAGTTATGCCACCACAAATCATTCCGTTTTGCCAATGGAACATCTTCCATTAACCCGGGAAGGTCAATTTGTAAAGAATGAAAATAACGTTGCCCTGGCAAAGTTCCTTTGAAGATGTATGGGCTAATTTGGATTTCTTAAAAGGTGGTTTACTAGGGGTAGTTTTGAGAAGGTATATCTTTTATGGGGGGAGGGAAGCATAAACTATACATAGGACATAAAGACCTGAAGCCGATATATCCTACGGTAGTTCCTTTCCCTGTTGCTTTGGTAGTATGTGCAAAGAATACGACACAAATTAGAAACAATTTGCAAATTTGGGAAGAAATAGAAATTGGGAAGCATTGTCATCGATGCTTTGCTCGACCTAAAATCTCTACAAATGAAAAAGATATCACTTGCCATCTGGGACTTGGGGATGGATGATGATTTGTTTTTTCTTTTTTTTTGGCAAATATGACAATATGTATACTTCTATTTTTTAATATTTTTGTAATACTTAATTATATACAGCCATAATCCCTGCAAAGTCAACGGTTATACCACGCATGTGCGTCTCCCGCTCAATCTTCTTACTACAGTAGGTATTCCCCTACATTCAGTCATTCGTCATAGCCACTCATAGCTCACAACGAATACTGGCGCGAGCGCAGCGGTTGGTTTGCTATTCAATCTACACGCAGCAATGTGTTAATTTTTAGTGACCGTGAAACGTATTGCATTTTTATTATGAAAATGAATAAATTGCAATATGTATTGCTTTGGACACACGTACTTATAAACTCAAAAGGTGTAATGAAAGCGTAAAACAGTAATTTATAGTATCTATTATGTACTTAAAAATAGTATTTCCTCATGACAAGAAAATTAAAGTAATTCTAATGAACGAAGAACAAAGCCCTCATAAAGAAATAATAAATTTAAGGGAGGAAAAATAAAACTTAATTCTGAGGATATAATTTTAAAAAATGAAAACTTAAAAGTAACTCTTAATAATAAATTAAATAAACTTTAACACCAGCTCGGTTACTATTCTATTCGTAATAGTAATAAATAAAGAAATATAAAATTAGGGTTTGTTATGACAAGGAAATCAGTCATTCTAATGAATTTAGGACGAAACCCTCAAAAAGAAATAGTAAATTTAATGAAGGACAAATAAAAATTAATTCTGGGTAAATAAATTTAAAAAATAGAAAACTAAAATAAGCCTTAATAATAAGATGAAATAAACGTGAATTTTTTAAAAATCATTGAATCTTCAAACAAAAGGTTCAAATATGCCCCCATCATTGGCTAAACAATATCCTAATGTGTTGTAGAAATTCATTCTAACATTCTCCAACATTTCTGGGCTAATGTTGTTTGACATTTGAACAATTTTATTGCGCAATTGATCTAACGTCTTCATTGCCATAAATTATTTCTTTTAAATAACCCCAGTAAAAGAAATCGAGGGGAGATAAATCTGGTGAACGTGGCGGCCATTTGATATTTTCAGAATGAGTTCCGATCCACCGGTTATGAAACTGTTCACTTAAATAGTTTCGGACAGCCAGTGCATTATGTGCAGGGCAACCATCTTGCTGAAAGTAGATGTTTTGCATATTTATGTCGGGAAGTTGCTGTACAGTAGGTAGAATGTGGGTGTTCAGTAATTCTAAATATGCATTTGCGTTAAAATTGCCATTGATAAAAAAGAGGCCCAATAATATGGTTGTTTAACAAACCTGCCCAAACATTTACATTTTGCTGTTGCTGACTAGATGAACTTAAATATCTGTGCTCGTTTTGCTTGGCCCAGTATATGTTGTCACAGATAAATTGCGACTTCTAACCAAAGGAAAAGAAGATTCATCGGTAAAGATAATATTGTTCACAAAATTAGCATCTCGGCTAATTAAATCACTTAACTTTTCACAAAATACCATACGCTTAAATGCGCCGCCGTGAAATAATTGTTGGTGTTTAGGATATTTAAAATTATGATACCCATTTGCTTTGAGTATTCGCTGAACGGAAGAACGGGATATGTCTAAATCATTGGAAATAGTGCCAGATGACATATTCGTTTTTATTTCAACTGCACCACATACTAAAACGGACGTATTATTAGAAATTCTACGAGTTGGAAGTGATGTTTTTAAATTTTCGACCGAATCGGTATTGTCGGTTTTATTTCTTAATTTAAAAATTGTGGCTTCATTTGGAATAGGCCTGTTTGGGGTATTTAGCTGCAAACACGTCGCATACCCTTTGAAAAGAATTGATACCACCGCATCATCTCAGCTCTCTCTTCCACAGTATAACGCGGCATTTTGCGCAAAAATATGTATTTAAAACATAGACAACCAACTTACTTGAACTGACTAATAATACTGAGCACTGATCAGTATTATACTATTATCGTATTACAGCGCCACACCTCGCTGTTAGGTAGAGTGGGAGACGGTGGGAGTATATGTACTTCCCCGCCGTTTACTTTGCAGAGATTGAGGCTGTAAATACTTAATTTTGAAAAAAAAAATAAATTTCCAGAAAAAATTGGATTATACCATCACTTTTTCGCGGAGGGCAATCTTCAGCGAAGTAAATATTGATATAACTTCTACGGTAACAGGTTATTCTTTTGCGATCGGCCAATTGGTTCTGACCTGTACTATAACAATCTTAACGATTCTAAGGTATTTTAATAATGTCATTTAAATTTTCCAAATTAAACAGAGCGGTTTTCAAACTGACAAAACTTAAACGCACGAATATAAAATTCTTATTTAATTCTTAAATTAACTTATTCAAATCATTTGCCTTTAAAATTTTATAAATCCAATACGGTAGTCTCTACTTTAAATCGGTCAAACCTAAAGGATACAGAGCGACCAACCTTCTTCTTGTTTCTAAACTCTCTAATCATGATCTTCACTCCCCTTAAACTTATTGTTAGTCCCAATAAAATACTAATATCGTAATTTTAGGGACTCTGTCGTATTTAATTTTTTGCAAATCCGACTTTAAACTGGCAAAACTTAAATGACATACAACTACCAACCTTCTTCTTGTCGTCGAAACGTCTGTTCTTCATCCTCTCAGCCTTAACCTTGGTGGCCAATACGGAGAGGGTGTGGAAACTGTTCTTGGGCGGAGTGAAGGTGGGATGATCGTCAGGACGGTACGGGCAAATCTTACACTCCGAAGGCTTGTTCTGGGGATCCTCGTGACAAGTTTCGCTGTAGCTGGGATAGGGCGCCTGCTTCTTCACGCACTGCATCGCCGCTTTCTTCTTCTTGCCGCAACGGATGCTCTTGACGGGGGCGCAGAACGGCACCTTTATTTTCGTACACTTCTTTGGCTCGGCGTCCTTGCCGAGTTTGCACTTTTTGTCGGTGCTGCTGCCACCACCGCCAGCCGCTTGATTATTATTAGTGGAATAGCTCCTCGTCGAAGGCAAAGAACGGATAGAGGGTTTCTTTTGGGGTTGAGCGGCGCTCGCGGTAGCCGTAGCCATCTTGGAATCGGCCAGCATCTGTTCGGCTTTCTCCTGATCGGACACGGTATGAGATTGCATTACCTATAGATGGAAATAGTTTGAGTACCACTCGGTTCGACAATGTGAGTACTAGAATTAAGTTAATACAGGCTAATAATATCCTATTTCTAAAACGCCGCAAGAAACATAAATTCACGATAGTGGATGTTACAATTAATAGACACACAAGAAATCCCACCACCCAGTTCTATATCAATTGTTTCGGAAATTCGTGGATTTCCATTTGCAACCGAAGACCGAATAAACTAGGAAACGATAAAAATATCTAAGCATGCTTCGTTATCCCCACCCTAAATTTATATTTACAAGTGCGTTTTTCCCTTTTACCGTCTACTTTCGACCTGCCAAAATTCTGTAAATTCTGAACTCGTACAAAATGTAACCACGAAAGAAATGTGTTTCTACTCTAATAAATCGATCAGCACCGAATAGTACCAACCGGGGCATGTTCCCAATTCAAGAAATTTTTAGATTCCCTTTTGATATAAATGCTTTCAAAAGCGTTTAATTCTTTCTAGGATGTTACATTATGGTCCGTGGAGCGTTAGAGAGTCACACCAGAGAAACAATTCTTCCAAATGCGATCAAACAGGCAAATCCACGAATCTCATATAAATAATTTTGTCTAGCTTATTTCAGACTCGCTCGAATCGAAGGAAATAGCAACGGCAGCATTTGTGCACATAGAAAAGGCATTTAATAGGGATTATTAAATGCCAAGGTTTGAAACTTGAATTTGCAGATAATGTAAAATATCTAGGCGTCCTATTTGATAAGGCACGAACCTTGAATCCACACAGGGAAAAGATTACTCACAAGGCAAGGTTATCCTTATGGACTTGCCGAAGAATATCTGGGAAATCTTGGGGGAGATCCTCAAAGCTAATCCATTGGCTCTATGTGATGGTAGTACGTCCAGCCATAACCAATGGAGCGATACATGCTGGCAGCAAGTGCTGCAAGCCAGAGCTACAGCAAAACTTGCATCCATACAAAGGATTGCAGTCATTCGCATTGGAAATTCTTCTGGACCTATCACCTTTGCACATTGTTGTGGAAAGGGAGGCCAGATTAATTTACATTCCGCCTATGGCACTTTGCGAAGCAATCGCCACATGCTCACGCCTGTGCGGCTGACAAAGCGCTGGAAATTGGAGTTCCATCGGACATGACGCGTATTCGACCAATGATCGATACATGGGTACTTCACTACCTCCTTTCCAAACAGAGAGGAATGGAAAAAATACCGACACAGGCACATACCTGCTGGTTTAGGGATGGTTCGAAAACAGAGCAGGGTGTTGTCGTAAGAATATTCTGTCGTAATCCAAGAGTTAGAAAATACCGCAACTTTCGCAAACACACAACGATTTTTCAGGCCGAAATCTATGCAATCGAGATGTGTGCTAGATAGACTTTGGATAAAAACATCAGATATAAATCCATAAAAATCTTCAGCGACAGTCAGACGGTGCTAAAAGCACTAGAGGCGCATAAATGCAACTCAGGGCTCATCTGGAGCTGTAAAAATACTAATCTGGGCGCCTGGGCACTCACTCATTCATGGCAATGAAGAAGCAGATATTCTTGCAAAAAAGGGTTCTGCGGAGCATATCCTGGGACCAGAAGCTGATATTGGCATAGCATCTACGGTAGCTAAACAGGAAATCAATGTATATGAACACATCAGAGAGTGCTCCAACATTGGAACTATTGTCCTGGTATGGTGCATGCGAAAAAGTGTATTTCGTTTAATCATGTCAGAACCCAGGAACTACTAGAATTTGACCGTAAAAATGTCAAAGTAATTGTTTCTGGCTTTGCAGGTTACTGTAAACTCAGAAAGCCCCTACACAGAATCGGACTCTTGGAAGAGACTGAAGAGACAGTTGAGTATATCTTCTGCTGCTGCCTCGTCCAAATGAGAACCAGGTATGACATCATTGAGAAGGTTGACCTTTCCCTAGAAGACCTGAGAAAGACCTCATTCAGAAAAATTCTGAGCTACCTGGAGGATCTGAACTTGTTGGATGAACTTTAAAGATAACATCCGCGGTGGATGTGATGGATGATCCACCCATGTAGATACTATCTGCTTCTCAATACTTAATACTCTCAAATTGCGCTGCACTGTGCAACTCAAGGGAAAGGTACAGATTCTACACTTTTTTAAAGGAATCGGATTGAACGGCCAACTGTAAATACGGCAACAATAGGGCACTCAATAGATCTATCATACCAGAATATAAACGAATCATTTCATTAAGAATAACTCCACTCACCTTCACCGGATCAGGAAACGGACTGGCCAACTTGGGTCCCTTCAAAGGCAACGTGATATTCTTAAAAGTATTCGACTCTTCGATCTTCCTGTATCTCACCGTCTCCTGCATCTCAGTCTCCGTGACTGGATCGATGCCCAAGCAGGCGGAATTGATCTCAATCGGGGGCTTGTAGTATTCCGGCAACATGGACGGTTGAAGGTGCTGTAAGGCTACGGTTTGTCGTACAGCGTCGCTCTCGTTCTGCACCGAATTGGGGAAAGGCGTTATGGGGGTGGTGCGCGGTCTACACACTTCATACTGCACGGCATGAGTCGGCGGTGCTGGTGGTGGCACGGGAACTTCCGCCGCCTTAGACGTATCTTCGGCTTTCTGTAGGGCGGGCTCCAGGTCGCCATCTCGTTTGGCCGATATTGATCGAGATATCTAAAAGTTAAAATACCATTGACATTTCGATATGTAGCTGTCAAATCGTCGAGCATTTTGGTGGAAGGTAAAGCGCTTTGGTAAACCTCCAGTGGTCATTAGAACTGTCAGCATCCAAACATATTAACGGTATCTTCAATTTAGAATAGATTCACTAAAGTTAAACGTCATTTTTCTGCAATATTTTTTTCCTTCTTCCCGCACGATGACAAGGTGACAACAGTTTTAGACGCTCCTGAGCTGTGTTACGTGTTCATGTAGATATGGGGAGTTTCTACTTACGTTTTGGACAATCTGACGGTTAATTTTGTTCGCTATTCGTAAAGCCATGATGTTGTTTGAATGTTGGTGGTAAACAACTAAACAAAATGTCAAATAAAAAGTAAATACGCGTCGTTGTCATGTTGTCGCTATTCGTTTATTTAGTTGGGGATCACTATGATATATAAGAGATTTTCGATTCAGATCTATTGAAATCAAACACTAAACTTATATGGTATTTTGCTGAGAAGCTTTTTATTACAGAATTGGGGGTAAATTCAGCTGACGATATAGACGGCAAACTTTTCAGATCCATCCTCTTCTTAATTGGATTTATCATATTTTTGAACTACAAACCCAGTAGTGGAAAACCTTCTTGACATGTATTGAGGTAAAACTGGTGCAATTTATAGTGACTGGTCAATATTTAGTCCACTAGTCTTTGCTCAGAAGATCTTTTCTAAAATGTAGGCCTTTGTATATGTGCCACCTAGTGTTTTGGCCACCCCCATATGCCACCGTTAAATCATCATGGTTCCAATCACCCTGGTATATAACCATAGAGTCTTCTTAGCTATGGACACCCATTTCTCAACAGACAATCATCTACAGTCGCCCAAGAGGATGTTTTCAGATTATGTAGATCCATAGAGATGATAGAGTGCTGATATTGAACCCAAAACTGCCATCAATTGAAATGCACCATATTAGTACACAAACGTCATCAATGACGTCGATACCATGGCGGATATTCAAATAAATAAAGTTAAGGATATCAATAGATTTTAATAGCACTTGCAATTTGTAATGATAATTAGTAGCATATGTTAGATTTTATCCTATGTATTTTATACGGCACTGTTTTTTTTTTTATTAAAGTTCTGGACAACTTAGAACTAGACAGTTTCTAAACTTACGATGAACTGGTAACATATACTTAATTCGTGCTCAGGTTTAATAAGAGAGAAAAGAAAAAATTTCTTTCAACGCCATATAAAAATACATAGGAAAAATCTAATACAAATTTCATGAGATCTTCACGACTTGTCATAACAATCCAACATTGTATGTTGCCTTTAGGAGTAAATAATATACTGCAGTAGTTGTAGTATAATTTATTGATGATTAAATAATATTAGTTTACTTAATTCCTTCCTTATTGATCTTTCTTGTATTTTTTCTGTAAACTTCTTCGCGAAATTATCAAATCTAATTTTGCTATAAGACGATATTATGGTTTTACTTCAAATTGAAACACGAGTTTCTTCCAGAGGTGACATATCTAACAAATGATGGGAAAAAACTAGAAAAAATGTTTTGGGAAACATGACAAGTCGTTAGGAAGTTTTCTTCTTGTGGCATCTTGTTTCCTGTCAAGACCATTACTTTCCGAATTTGTTTTTCGGTGAATTGGCAAATATATCCTGCCTCCTTTGATGGGCAGATTAATTTACCTAAGAAATAGTGAAGAAAATTTAAGGAAATATATACAATCATTTATTTACCTCTACCCTTTGTTTTCAGGAATATCATGTGATTCTAAATAAAATTTTTTTTAGATTTTTTTTGTCCGAATTCAATATTGGAATAACTCTGTCTTTAATTCGCACAATCTGTCCCGTTCTATCAAAATCCTTTTCGAGGAAATGTTGTGAACAAACAAATGCACGCTTGCTTTTGCAGGGATTTATGGTACGCCCTGTATGAGTAATCCACACAACAATGTTTGGGCATTCTACAAAAACTTATTTCACAGAAAAATACTAAGTATTATCATAATTTCAGAATATTTCTAAGCTATGGCATTAGTCTGCAACTTACATATGAAAAGTTAGTTCTCCGTCATCTTTGTAACTATTGCTTTTGCACGATTTTACACCACACGATGGCATCACTTTTCTTTAGGAAAAGCTACCTGGATTAATTGTCATATAAGCCCAATTGTTAATGCTATAACATGCATACTTACACCACAGCCTTACACGTAAAACAAAAATATCGGGTGAATAATATATAATATTCGAAACAGTCCGTGAAAGAATAAAGCAAAGAAAGTAAATAAAACAATCAAACTGCGAGGTTAGGTAACATCAGTAACACTTGTCAACTTGCAAAAAACTTAACGTGACTTAACGCAAATACTTCCTAAAGAAAACTAACGTAAGCATGACGCTACATGAAACATGACGCATATAATGACGCCTGTGTTCCAAGATGTCCTTTAGTCTTTTGATGGTGCGCCGTAGCGATGCGCATACGGTCACTGGCAGTCTGTGTGTAGATCTCATGTAACTCTGATCGAAATATATCTTAAAGTATTTCATTTCTTTTGTCGTATGAAACCTGTTCTCCTCCCAAAATTAGTGGTTGTGACACGTGACAACCTGCCTATATTAGTTCTCGATCGTCTTCACAGCCATTTGCAGACGTTCTAGTAGAAGTTTTGGAAACCGCCTTTTGACCATCATTCGCATATCGACAACATAATCCAGACAATAAAATCCTTTCTCAGATTCCTTTTCCCAGGCGGGCTTAAGCGAAGGATTCTAATAGGAGTAAGTAGATTTTCCTTAGCAGAATATATTTATTTGTAGTATCATTCTTCAATCGTATACCAAATTTTCAACCAATTATGTGCTATGATCCGTAAAATATTGCTAACTTTTAATGACGGCTAGTGATTTTGCAGTTTTTCAACAGAAGGAAGAGTTATGGGCAAAATATTACATGAACCATCATCTGTAAAAGACGAGCTATCAAGGTAAGTCGAACAGAACCTCTCAGTCAGCGAAAACATTAGCAATACTTTAGGAAGTATCGTGCACATTATTATTGAAAGACATTACATTTGGAATCCTTGTAGAATCCATATTTATCGTGAATATATTGAAATATCTGTTTAGAATTACGTTTAATATAGGTTTGCACATACGTAAAGTCACCCAATATAAGAACAGGTTTCTCCAAGAGAAAGGCCTCTAAATTCTCCTAAAATAATTCAAAGTCCTGCTGTGAAATATTTAGTGGTATATACAAGGCAACAATGCATGCAGTAATATAATTCAAGGTACATTTACAAGTAACGATATCGACCATTGGAAGGTCACAAGTAAAGAGAAGTTAATTAACAGGGGTATAATTTATTTTATTCAATATAGGAATAAATTCACCAATGCCAGAAGACTTTCCAACAAAAGCGTTTCTCATATCTTAGAATTACGTAAAAAGGTGGTAACAATTCTGACGTAAATGGATTCATCAAGTGACCACAATAATATCATAAGAAGCCTTTGTAGAAAATATTTATAGTTTAGGTCGTAGGCCTCTTGTATTGTGATAATAAATATTAATAAAAAACCGGGAATATATCTAATATTTCTCCAAATTTATTAAAGTTAAGTGTATTTTGATAAGCAAGACATTATGCAATATAATTCTTCAATCCTGTGCCAAATTTTAGCAGATTATGTGTTGTAATCTTTGGGATATTGCTGATTTTTAGTACCATCTACCATCCAAACCTATTAATAATAATATTTTAGTAAATATTTTGATCTGAAAGGTCTTCTATCAGATTTTGGTCTCCATAAGTTTCATTGTTAGTAACTTGGATCCAGCACTTCGAATTATAGCTTAAACTTTAGCTGTAGGTACACTTCATATCATTCTGGGCTCACAGAAGATTGGTTGCAATTGAAACACCTAATTTTAATTGTAACAATAGCTTTAATGATACAACACTTAACATTAAGATCATTACAAATAATTATGTACAATATTAAATTGAAAAGTCTTTGTAATAAACCGTAAAAAAGAAAAATCTATGAGAATTCGTAAACTGTTGAACTGTTGAGTGCTGTCTTGTTCTTCGTGCTGACTTCAACATGAGCATCCAATCCGTCAGATAGTCGACTTAGCCTTCTGGCCCAAGAAGTTCGCATCGTTGCTACGAAAGATACAATGGATACAAAACATACTTTTTTTTGATAAGATAGCTTACCTGGGGTTCTATCGCTTCTGTTGGCGTTATTATTGTCTCTCATGCCACCTATGAGGTCGTCATAATCGAAATCACCTTTCTTCAAGCCATGTTCGTATTTGGCCTCCTTTGCTAACAAGGATTCCCTTTGGATCTGTGTCTTTAGCTGTGAGTGTGATTAAATCAGAATGGATTTTAAACGAAGCTGGTTAAATATAAAAAGGAGGTCACTTACTTCAGATGGTACATCCGGTATGATGTATTGCATCAGGCCAGTTAGAGCGAAAACTATATGCTGGAATTGGGATAAGGTTTTTAGTTAGAAATTGGTAATATTAGATTTATTTATGGTGCAAATTTTTTGATGAATTTGAATCTGAAATATACATTATATTTCTGTTTGCTAAAGTATAACAGTTGTTTCCGCTAAATTGCTACTGAAATATTAAAGCATGATATAAAAATAACATTTGGCGTTTTAAAACAGAAACGCGAAATATTAAACAGAAAATAACCGCTAGTGTATCAAAAAATTGAGTATATTTCCCATATAATAAGAAAGAGCATATTAACTATTTAACACATCAAATAATAAATATTAACTAATTTATTTAAAAACTGCAACATTTAATACATAAGTTGAAAAAAAAAAACAAAGCCATATGTTTTAAATATTCAATACAATAAGTGAAAAATTTATTTTATTTCTGGTATTTTTCCTTTAGATAGATCAAAGAATTTTTTTATCTCTAAACAGATGTATTCATTTCCGAGCGCACAAACACGTGCAGACGGTTTCACTATTTTACTTCAATTTTATCGGTAAATCCAGATATGGTTTTTAAAGTACATACAAGGATGCCGAAGAAATGAAAAAAATCACAATATCTCAAAAACTGTTCCATAAAATTTTTTTTAACATTTATTTTCGAATGTCAGAAGGAGTAGATCCATAAGAAAAGTCGTTCCTCATCAAATGTACATTTTTAGTGTGCGAACTAGTGTAATTCGACTTTTTTCCACACTTTAAGCTTACCCTGTAAGCTATGGCCACTCTTAATTAATTACCATGTACAGCACCCTGAATTTCTTACCTCGAAAATTACCACGAAAGCCAATCGAGCTGCGAACACATGCCAATACTGCGGACTCAAACCATATGGATCAACCGGATCATCAGGACCATTCCTGTAGCCTCTGTACTGGCAAGTCGCCGGTGGCTTCTTCTGCAACGATGCATCAGCACCCATATCCTCTTCATAATGCGAGGTATTGAACACCGATAGGGAAGCATCGATGTACCCAACCAAGCTGTCATCCGGAGAGTATTTGTACTTGTAAACCATTCTGGGTATAAAATCACTGGTGTAAGCTATCACGAAAGCCTGGAAAATGATGTTCAATCGTCCAGCATCTGTTGGATTGACACTCTTACGTTTAAACTTACATTAGAAACTATGGCAGTGTAAGTGATTGCCCTCAGTATCCCGTACCAGGCGCCTATGTCTTCCGCCCGTTCCGCTAGAGGTCTTCTAGCTTGGGTTACGAATTTGTATGCGTCCAGACGTATCTCGGCGATATTGTTGAGCAAGGCGCAGAGCGGTGCTAAAGGGAAAGCTGCGACGAATAACGTGACAAAACCGTACTGCAATACTGTTGAATGACACGTAATATAAGCATTCTTAAATTTAAAATTGTAACTGCACACTTTTAAACACCTAACCACAAATTTTACTACACTGGATTCACGTTTCAATACCAAAGCTACCGTCACCATCTGGAAAACTGAACGGCCGATGATAAATAATAAAAGGTCGTCAGCAAACCCCAGGCAATGAAAGCCGTTTCTGGCCATTTTTAGGATTAGATTAGGTGGAGACAAAACTCCTCCCTGTAGGCATA
Organism: Cetonia aurata; assembly: GCA_949128085.1. Taxonomy (NCBI): domain Eukaryota; kingdom Metazoa; phylum Arthropoda; class Insecta; order Coleoptera; family Scarabaeidae; genus Cetonia; species Cetonia aurata. The sequence goes on from OX421889.1 coordinate 3,592,589, forward strand.
TTCATCTCACTTCCGCTCCAATGGTAATCTCGCCGATTGTTCCTGATGATGATAGCTTTGCTGTTGAAGTCACTTTTAAACTTCACAGTGTTTTTATCATCGGCTTTGTAGAGTAACTTACTCATTTCAAGGTACTCATCGAACAATGCTAATCTCCCAGGATCTTGCAGATGATAATCTTCTTCCCAACTGGTATGCTTCCTCGTCAAATCCTTAGTGTGGGATCTGTGATTCCTCCTCCTCCACCAATTATAGAATAAGCTGAAATGTCAAAATTATACCAGATGCTACTGTAATGCCCATGAATGCTCTTACGGGTTGAACAGTTCCAAGAAATTATTGAAAACCTGCTTGCCGATCATTATTATGGCTAGTTGGATGCAAAGCTCGCTTAGGCAACCAGCCGGATCGCATACGTCACCTTTAACTCGTAGAAATTCCGATTGGCGACTTATGGTGTCTCCAGGATAGTCGAAGAATCTTCCCTATGAAATATCTCTTTAATTCTAGGACAAGAGGATTTTCCGTGTCGGTGAAGACTTACCTTGAAGAAGGCTATGTAAATTAATGAGGAGTAAAAGTTCATGAACTCGAATACGAATATTTTGAAGGTATAAGAATCTTCATATTCCGTTTGTGTCCTTGGGTTTTCCAGATTGGTCAGTTGGATTGCTATCCTGTGATAGAACTGGAAAGATTATTATTAGATTTTATCAAGGAAGCGGGAAGAAAATTTTAATACAGGTATACAAAATAATTCATTCAAAATAATATTATTTTGATGTGACTTACCCTTGTTAAACACATTATAATGACAAGATTGATCAAAGCCGCTGATATTGAAGTAAAGATTTTCGCATGCCTATTCAAGAGACCATCACCGCTTCCATATATAACCGATACTAGTGATAAACGATAAATTATAGTCCCAAGAACTGCGCATAATACAACGATTAACTGCAGATGAAAAGAAAATTAATCCATTGCACGTTTGATGATTTCTAAAGGTTTAGACCCACCATGAAGAATACTGCCGACCCAGTGGCAAAGAATCTAATGGTCCTAGACCAGGATGGAAGGTATGGTTCCTTTTCTCTGGTGACCGGGTTCATTCTGAACGTTTTAACACTAGTTTCAAATTCTAAAAAAAAAAATCGAGTTGCATAATATGTGCTTCCTTTCGAAAAATCGCACCTGGTCGTGGTTCCTCATCCTGTTCCACGCCTTGCAGATCCCATTCCCACTGAATAACACTCTCTTTCCTCCTCCAAGATTCCAGGAATAGCGTTGCCCATAAACTCATGAAAATTGCGAAGAATACAGTGGCGGGGTTATCGAAAAGGTAAGTCAGTCTTGCAAATCGACAACTCTCCATTAGTTTCTGGTAACGGCACGCTTTATCGCACAGCGGACATAGTGTGATGTTCCCTGGTCCTTTCTCATCACAAATTTCTTTGCTTAAATCAGCAATTATAATCTCAGATGCGTAAAAGAACACACATTAAGTTCCTACACAGATAAAAATATAGCGGAGCGAAATACAGCGTCTCCGATTCGGAAGAATTTATGTAGAGAAAAGAGCTGTATATCTACAAAACAGTGGGCATTTTATCACTTTCGGACAAAATCCCTACCGAAACGGAGGTTCACAATGTCCTCCGTTTTATTTTAACCCCAACACGGAGAAAACATCCTTCTTATTATTTCCGCCACGGATATTTGTATATCTAACTCCCAAACGCAGTTAAATGTATTCATTACATATTATATTCTCTTCATATCAGAGTTATTCTTATTTCAACTACTAAACGCTATTAAATGCATCCGATTCATGTGGTATTCCGTTTTTATCGGAGTTATTTTTTTGAATAGAATAGGTAGTTTTAGCTGCGTATTTATTTCCATCAGTTTTACACCCAACAGAAGAAAAATAATCCTTTCGGGAATTTTTTTTTTCTCCAAAGTGGAGTTCGGTTAATGCTCGTCGCTGAACGCATGCGTAAACGTTGTATGAGGGAGCCACTTGAAAATCGCGTCAAATAGCAGAAACCCTTCCTTTTATTGTTTAGCCATAAGACGTATAGTTATGTAGGTATGTACAGATACACATCGTGTATGAACGGAAATGGCAGACAAGGAATATAATATATATTTACGCATAAAGTACCGGAATATCAAAAGGTGGGTGAAAGTTGAAGGACAGCACATTACCAAATTTGATGTAGATAAAGCAGGTAAGTGAAATGTTTAGCAGAATGTTCATGTTCGTTTCGTGTTGTTGGTAATACGTGCTTGTGCTTTATAATCTCTTTTTCTGTACACTACTTGCAGTTTGTCGTTAAAGTATGAAAACGATATTTATCCTATAGCAAACTATGAAAATTATTAAAATGTAATAGTGTGTTTGAATTAAGTAAAAACTATGTAGAATGTAAAAAAATATTATATTAATATTGGTTCAATATAATGCATAACCCAGACTTAATTATTATTACCTAATTAAGGACGCTCACATACTTACACACTAAAAAATATTACACTTTTCCTACGGAAAATTCCTGTAATGTGTAGGGTGAATTTCCCAATTTTTGGTAATTTTACCCTATACATTACAGGAATTTTCCGTAGGAAAAGTGTAATTTTTTTAGTGTGTAGTTTCATATTTGTTCTTTAATTTATTATTAAATGTGTTAGTTTCCTATTAATATATACCATGTAATACTAGGTAATATGTCAACATGCTATCGTTATGTATACCAATTGTCCGCCTGCGTCCGCGTTATAGCGATCCTGTAGTGTAAGCGAGATACACAGAGGTATCCGTGCATTAGAACGGTAAAGAAATATTACATTAGCATATTGCTATGATGCACTCGTATTTGCCAAGAAATCCACATTTCTACGCTGTCGCCGCACAGGCGCATGAGCCGTCGCACATGTGCGTGTCAGATGCATTTTATATTTCGTCAGGAGAACTACTCGCTCGTACTATTTAATAAAACGCGTTGTTGGTAGGTAGATAACGGTTATTTTAAAAATGGAGTACTATACGCCGGAGCAAAAACTCTTCACGATTAAACACTTTTACGGTGGTAATTCACTTCCGCGGAATTACCACGGCCATCAAACATAGAGGAACTGCGCGCGAGAATTATTGAAATCAGTAATACTGTCACAGCAGATATGTTAACAAATGTTCGTCGGAATTTTTATGATCGGTTGGGTTACTGTTCTTATCAAGAGGGAGGTTTATTTGAACACGTAATAAATTAATTTACTTCAAATTTTATTATTGTTTAAGAATAATATTCTCTTTTAGCTAATTGCAGGTTTATTGCAATGTTGAATACAATTCTGTTTTAAGAATTAAATATTTTATTTTCCATTATTTTATTATAGTTGCGTTTTTAGATTTTATACTTGTTGAACAATATTATTTTAGTTTTTATTTTAAAGTTTAGGAGTTCTGATTATTTATTTTTGATTTTTTATGTTGTTTATGAGGCTGTGATGAATTACTTCACTGACATGTTATCAGTGATTATCTGATGCTTCAAACAACTAAAAATATTTACTTATATCGGGAACACACTACCTCTAACAGTGCTTTTTATTTTTCAGGAATAGTATTTTCTACCACATGTAATGTTATTAATCACTTCTGCTACAACATAGAACTCTAAAAGACTTTGATTTGCCTATATGCCCCAATACATTTATACGTGTAACTTATAATACGTCCGCTATCGTTTGTAAATGCCATCCGCGTGCCGCTAAGTAGGCGTGGCAATTCAAGGTGGCACGCCCATTTATAGTCGGCCAATAGTTACTAATGCATGCATCGTGCTATGAACGGTTGCCACACTGTATGCCATGTTCGTGTTTCCTTAATATAAACTCTTCATTTCAAAATGACGTTTGATTTAGTATATGTATTTAACACATAATTATCTACTCTCTAGCCCCAGAATTTTGCCAATTCGTGTGTAAAAAGTAATAACCACACTTATGTCACTCTTTTGGAATTATATGATTGTTACAATTTCACTATTTCAAAAATAAAACATTCTCAGAAACAAAACGGCTTTGTTGTGTATACCTCTCCTGTAAAGATTTTTTTCCTTTGAAAAGAACAGTCTTCCATGCACATTTCGTAAGATGTGAAAGAAACTTGTTTCATGTAGACAGCATATGTATTCGCAGGAAAAGAATTTTAAAGTGGACATTCGCGGGTTGGTATTGATTGCTTCCGATGGCTGTGGTACGTAAATACAAAATTGAATTAATGGTTTCGTAATGGAAATATGTATTATGAAAAAAATTGACTTCGTGTTGGTTTCCAGTAACTTCGCTATGAAATCAATTAATTCTGATATGGAATTAGAAACGCTTGGTAAAAGAAGTAATTTCTTCTATTTCGGAAAAAGTTACCTCCGATATGGATTTCAGGATCACCGTCATGGAACTATAGTTTCCGTAACGGAAGCATTTTCGTCTGTCAAGGAGGGGATTTACTCTCAAATGGAGTTAGAATCTCTCCTTGGCGGTGGTAATCGCATCTACTAAGGAGGTAGTTACCTCTGATATGGATTTCAGTACCTCCGTTCCGGGAATATAGCTTCCGCAACGGAGGTAATTATGTCTGACGCGGAAATAGTTTTATTTATTCCGGAGAAAGTTACCTCCTCTAGGGATTTTTTTAACAAATTATTATCGTCGTAGCAGAGGGATTTTCACCTGTCACTGCGACAATTAACCTCCCAGCGGTGTGTTTTACCTTCGTAAGAGGTGAAACATCCTCCTTATTGAAGGAAATTCGCGATTTCTAGGATGAACCACGTTTCTTCCGTTGGGGTGTAAAATATTTAACTCTTAAATGGAGGCTCCTTGAACGGATGGTCGCGAGGGAACGCCGGAAAAGTGTTGAAACGGTGTTAAATCTAACTCCGTATTTTTATCTGTGTATGTTTACCTAGGTATATTATCACTGCTGTTCATGGAAAACAGCCCATATAAGAAGCATAGTGTTCCAACGATCGCTGGAGCGTATAACATCTTGGTGTAGAACCCTAGCCAGCAGAAATACAATCCTATTTTATCGCCAAAGTATTTTCGTACTAAATTTAGCGGTTGGCGTTTGTACCATTTGCTAGGTCTGGCCCATTCGAGGTATAGCAACTGAAATCATATTAAATTTTTTTAGCAAAGATATAAGATAGAAGAGTTGTGTTGGAGATTATACCCGTCGATCCAATAATTTTCCATTGCTGTCTTCTTTGTCAAAGCGGCCTTCATGTAAAGGAAAACACGCTAGATATGTTGAGTCGTTCAGGAGTCTTCTGATGCCCACCTGGGCTTATCAAAAGAAAAATTTATTAATAGTAGCTGAAATTTTGTGCTATACAGCAAGGTTTAGTAAGCTTCACGTATAGGTAATTTGTTCAGAAATTTTGTTTAATATTATTATATACACGGTGGCCAGAAAAATGCGGACAAACACCACGCAGGCCAAATCTTTGTTTAATTCTGAGTTGATAATCTTAATTGAGAAAAGTAGTACAGTGTTTTCTTAAGTCACACGAGCAGGTTAAGAAAATTGTAAATTTGGCAACACCTAATCAGACAAGTACTGTGGCAGTAATCATTTTATTATTTACTATGAATCAGGTAAATACGCAAATTAGCAAGAATTTTATGTTAACATGGATAAAAATTTTATTGAAATTTAAAGATAATATGAAAAAATTATAACAACTGTTCAAATTGGTAGCCATCAGTTTCCAGACATAATTCCAATCTTCGAGGAAGCGAATTCAAAACGCGCTCCAACATATCGGGGGTGATTAATCGAACTGCCGCCGTAATTTTATTAATTACATCCTCTTCGTTAGCTGGAGGCGTTGCATAGACCTTTTCCTTTAAAAACCCTCAAACGAAAAAGTCCAGAGGATTAATATCGGGAGATCTTGCTGGCCATGCTATTGGACCGTTACGCCCTATCCACCGATTCGGAAAGTATTCGTTTAACCAATCCCTCGAAATTCTGGCATTGTGCGCGGGTGCCCCGTCATGTATGTAGAACATGTTGGGTCTCAAATTCAATGGAATATTATCCAGTACTTCTTCTAAAACGTTAAAGTACTGAATTCCATTTAGACGATTTGGAAGAAATATTGGTCCAACAACTCGGAGATTTAAAATCCCCAGCCAAACATTTACCGAAAATCTTCTCTGATGTCCAATTTCCTTTACTGCCTTGGGATTTTCGTCCGCCCAAAAATGAAAATTATGGCTATGAAAGACGTAAACAAGCATTCGTCGCTCCAGAGAATATGCAATAAAAAGTTCGGCTCTTCTTGAATCCTTTGTAAAACATTGTTACAAAACATTCTTCTGTGCACATTATCGTTTACATACAAAGGCTGCACTTTCCTTGCATAAAACGGACGCAAAAGATGTTGAGATAGTGCTGAGTGCACTGTTGTTTTGCTAGGAATATTCAGTTCCCGAGCTATTTGTCTTGTGCTGGACGTCGGATCTTCGTAAACAGCATCCAATATTTGCTGTTTGAATTGAACTGTTCGACGCTCTCTAGGTCTACCGCTGTTACGATAATTCGGTATAAAGGTGCCAGTTTCTCTAAGTCGCTGATCCAATCTACGGAACGTGTTGGTGGATGGATGTCGCCGTTGTGGATTCCGTATTTGATATTCCTCTTTTGCCAAGTTTGCATTTCCATTGCAAAATCCGAATACCATATACATGTCGGCGTATTCTCCAAAGGTAAACATTGTTCAGTATTAAGAACAGCACAAAATGTTTATCTTATTTCAACAGCCAAATGTCACATGAGAAACGTCAAAAATTGACAACTACTTATTACTTTTAAACAAGCAGCCTTACAGTACCACGTTGCCATATGTACTTTAATTTAAAAAACGCCAATGAAGAAATGTTAAAAATGTAAACCATTGGTATTAATCGATTAGTTACACCAATGCATTTGAGATAATTCCATTTCTAAATTTCACCACAATGATTTTACATAGATAAATTTGAAGAATTTTGCTAAATTTTAGCCGTACATCTTAAGGTTTGATGGTCTCGTATGCCTTAAGGAAGGACCGTATAACTTTTTTGGATTAAGATTATCGCCTCAGAATTGAACAAAGAATCGTTCTACCTGGCGATTATCCGCCCTTTTCTGGCCACCGTGTATAAAATTGTTTTAATATTAATTGTAGTCCTGAAAATTATAAATTTTTACAAGTAATGTATACTTCGAGAATCTTTTAATTTATCGAGACAAATATTGGTGGAACTAGAGTAACTACTGACTCCATTGCAATTATTGACAATGTTTTTAGTAATCTAAATTATAATTTAGAATCTACATTAAAAGATATACACTTCTCGGGTCATAGATACTCCGAGAACCTACTCCATCAATAAAATACTACGAATATCGCTGATCATACAAAACTGACAATAAAACTTGTTTCTTAGAACGTATTCAAACGGAAAGCTGGGCTCCAGTATATATAATCACATTAATGATCGTCTTCTACTGCATTTACCTTGTCAGTATCATCAAACTTCATTCTGAGTAATATTTGCATGACTATCGAACTCCTTTGAGCAGAGGAGTATGACGTAACTCTGTCTTTGACGATGAATCTGTAATGAAAAGTTGGTCTATTGTTGTACATAATCACCAATAAAATTAGAAAAGGGAAATTCAAAAGTATTCCCAGAAGTTCACAAAAGGATTTTTTATTTGGAGACTTTTCATTTAAATAATAGATTGACTCACTGTTCTTCCCTGTCAGCACCTTGTGTGCTGTCGTAGAAAGATGGTACTGGGTCTATCAAATCATGGTTGAATTCGAATAACTCATCCCATTTTTCCTTCCATCGTGCATATAAACCTTTGTGTTTGCTCACATCCTTTTCGTCATCCTAAATTCATTAAATTACAGTTTTAAGCTACTGCATCTATTTCCTCTCCTACGTAACATACCCAAGCCTTCACAGAGATAGTGATGAACCTCTTGATCGGTAGTTTCAATACCATGACAGCCGCATACCTGGTCTTCGTCTTCCATGGCAGATGGATCTTGAGGAACCAAGTTTTGCCATCGAAAGACAGGTCTTTGTGTTCCAGCTCCAATTCCAGACCTTCCTTTATCAGATTCTCTTGGAACATGCGCCTTTGGTCTCTTCTTCTGGCTTCCGCTTCGGTCATTACGCCAAATTCTTCTTCTTGGTAAACAAGCACCATGTCAATTCTTCTGCGACCATCTCTGAAGTATAAACTTTCTGGATCGGCTACCTAAAATGGGATTTGTAATGAAATTAAATGTGATTCAATTAAATTGAGAATCAAGGATTTTAAATCATTAAAAGTGGTCCGCCTTGATATGAGAATTCACAGGTTTCGGAATTTTATACCGCCTGCATCTCTGCAAAGAAAACGGCGGGGAAGTACATATACAACAAAAAATCAAAAGTGCCGGTCGTCCAAAACCGAATTTATCGATCACGCATGTAACAAAATGTAAAACACGCGATTATAAAAGAACCTTTAAGATAGACACTTATGAAAAAGCCACCTGGTTATGTGGTTGTGAAATTAGTAACAGTCTTTATTGTTTTCCGTGTTTATTATTAGCTGGTGATGTTCAAACAGAATGGACCACATCCGGTGTCAAGGATTTAATCTATTTAAAAGAAAAAATTAAAAAACATCAAAGTTCCAAGACACACCTCTCTGCTAAATTAGGTTTTAATCTATTAGGTAAACAAGATATTCGACAACAAGAGAAAGAACAGGCGACTTGAATTACAATACAAAACGTGTGTGAAAATTAGTACTAAGTGTTTGTGTTAGTTAGTATCACAGCAGGTAAAAAGTTGTTTGAGGTGATTTTCATGTGCTTTTTTGTCTTAAATTTAAGTTTTTAAAAATAAATAAGCATTCAGATTTAAACTAACATTAATCAGTAACATCTCAACCCAAAAGAAAAACAACCAGGTCAAGATAAGCAAGAGCATTTATCCTGTCCTTGTTAAATATATTTATACAAGAAATTCCCTATTCCAATATAAACATCCCATTAAATATCAAAGTATCGACCCAATACCGTCTCAATTACATTAACGCTAATAGAAGCTCACCAAGGAATTGATGGCTAAGTTTATGATCATTTATATAATATCGAAGGTAAACACCCCCCTTTCACTGGGTTATTTACAGGGTGGGATCCGTGGAAAGAGTTGTTCAAGGCCCGATATTTTTAGGTCAGAACAATACATATAAGGAATTCATAAGGCAATGTTCCAGTTTACCTAGTAATTACCAGATAAATTTGTTCGATGTCAACGAATGGTTTGTTGTCCGGTGTTGACGTTCTCGTAAAAAAGTGGCTATCGTTTGAAGCGACCTTTCGGTATTGTTATCGTCACTGATATTATAATCGAAGGGTTGCGTTGTGGGGGGTTTTATCTGTTAGAATTTCCCGTTGTCGTGCGACTAGTTTTACACGTTTTATTGGCCCTGAATCAATTTAATGTATTCGTCATAAATGTCAGATCTATTTTCGGTGGTTTTATACGAGATGGAATAACAAAAATTAATGGATTATTAATACCTAGCAACAAATTAATGATTTAAAAAATTATATGTCCGTTTCGGACCACTTACCTAATGCGATATTATACGGAGTGACTCATTAAGAGTGGCCATATCTCGGAAACGGTTGATTCTAGAGCAAGTATGGGCAACCTTTGACCTGAACTGAACTAAAGTTCGGGCCATCCACCCGCTTATATAGGCAAAATGAAGGAATGATCTAGAATCGTCTAGTGTAGAACATTTGAGTAGCAATAATCTTTTGTTGCGCCGCCAGTGAGGCGGGAAACATCAAAGCCTTTGATGTTTGCCGCCTCTTGATTCCGCAAGCGACAAACCCCATATCACTCGATCTTCCTCATTTGGAGTGAGTATGAGTAAGTAGTGCAATATTTTTTTTTAAATGGGTTTTTCAAAATGTCTCGCGAACCGGATCAAATCATACAGCGGGGCCGGTTGTTGCCCACATATGTTCTAAAGGTTAGAGAGAGAAATTATACTAGTAAATGTGGTTATGAAAACATCTTCAAAAATATTTTTAAGTTTCTAAAATTCCCGCAAGATGGCGTAATTTGTTTCCCATTACTATTTTTAAAGACGTTTTCATGGTCGCATTTACTAGTATAATTTTTTCTTTAAGCTCTAGGAGATGTTGTTGGTGGCCAATCTTAATGAATAACTATATCGGCATATTCTGGCATACTCACTGCTTCTCGTTCGCATGGCGTCTTTGGCGGTGTCATATTGAAGTCGGAATCCGGAGTGTCCGGCGCCAAAGAAGGTATGGGCGTTCCGGGTACAGTCGACAAGTTATCAGAACTCAACTGGGGCCCAAAACAATCGCGAATCGATATTCCGAGAGGCTGTACGGAAGCCCTACTGGTTTTTCGCTCCATCTAATTCGGAAGCAACATAACAACAAAACTATTATTAAGTGTAATCGTTTTCAAAGCAAAATTTGTTGATGATATTGACGGATACACAAACTAATTATTCCATATTTTTTGGCGCATTTTGGCAGTCGAAGGAAAAGACATTAATGCAATTATATGTTTAAGGGTTCGTCTTGTGTTTAGGTGAAAGATTCGTCAACCTAACTATTCTATACGATCTAACCTTATCAATCTGCAACGAAGATCTGCGCATCTGGTACTTGCTTTTGGGACTTTCTTCTATACCATTCAATTCCGAATCGTAGTTCCGGTTGGAATTCTTCTCAATGTTCACTAAGGACCTCGATATACTCTTGCTTAAATAAGTATCAGTGATTGTTGAAACTTGTGGCGTGTCTAATCTTGCGAAGGGTACATTCAAACTGCAAGTACTTTCATTGCTGTGTCTTCTAGACGAGGCTAAACGGGCAAGTTTCATTATTTTGAAGATATTCCTTTTCCCATTGGTGTTGAGAATATTACCTGCAGAATCTCTGTTCTTTTCCTTTTCTATAAAAAGAGAGCTGGTGTCTTTGGCATCCATATCAGACTTCTTATTGTTAGTCGTGATGATTTTCATTACAACAAAGGATTCATCTCCAACTGGTCGCCTTTTCCATTTGTTCCAAATTCGTAGGTAGTAGTTAAACTATGATTGTAAAATGTATTATGATGCTGCATTATCTGGAATTAAAAAAAAAAACCAATGTGATGAAAGTTAAGGGGGTGTAAATTCAATTAATTCTACCTTTAAGTTAAATTCTATGCGAATAGAAACAACTGTTGATTTTTTTATTAAAGAAAAACAATCGAATTACTATAGCATGGCTCTAAGCAGTTTAGCGGAAATTGGATCGCACAGTTTCAAAGGTAAGTATTTCACGCAATTTGCTTCACGCGACTAGATTAAAAATGTTCGCTTTGTACAGTTAGAATGCGATGTGAAATAACAGAATGATATGTACTATATTTACGCTTTGGGAATTAATTTTCTATTGTCCCAAGAGCACTTAACGTAATAACAGTGCCGATAACAACAAAATAATATGTATACATTGTACATACTTGGTAGAGTATACCAGATGATATCAGATTTCTTTAAGCCATTTTTTTAATATGACGTAATGCTGTTCAATCATATATAGTCCTTTTATATATTTTACAAAACATCAGTTTTGACTGAACGCCACGGCTATTGTACAGCAAATGTCTTTTCTTACAAAAAACGCCATTTAATACTTTAAAATGTGTTTAATAAATAAAACTGAAACATATGTATAACCAAAAATAAATGTAATTCTACAAGTAGTACTTAAAAAAATAAATCACAAAATAAACTTCAACTAATTGTGACAGAGCAAAAATTCTTTAACTATCGTAATTACCAGGTCAAACTACGTAGGAAATGATATGTTTTAAACGATTTTAAAAAATTGCAAAATTTAACAAATTTTGAAGGGTCCCCCCTTTGAACTTTTCCGATCAAATTTGGCCCAAATTTTAATGATTTTTTTCGAAGATTGAAGGCCCACACGCAATTATCTGCAGAACGAATTGTGACAGAGCAAAAATTCTTTAACTATCATAATGACCAGGTCAAACTACGTAGGAAATGATATGTTTGATTTTTGAGAGAAAATTTCAATTTTTCAAAGTGCGTAAAATCGTACTTCAAATGGAAGCTATATCCGTATACTTCATAGAAAAATTGTTTTCACTTCCGGAAAAGATAATATTGAACTTTTCCGATCAAATTTGGCCCAAATTTTAATGATTTTTCGAAGATTGAAGGCCCACACGCAATTATCTGCAGAACTAATTGTGACAGAGCAAAAATTCTTTAACTATCATAATTACCAGGTCAAACTACGTAGGCAATGATATGTTTTAAACGATTTTAAAAAATTGCAAAATTTAACAAATTTTGAAGGGTCCCCCCTTTGGACTTTTCCGATCAAATTTGGCCCAAATTTTAATGATTTTTTTCGAAGATTGAAGGCCCACACGCAATTATCTGCAGAACGAATTGTGACAGAGCAAAAATTCTTTAACTATCGTAATTACCAGGTCAAACTACGTAGGAAATGATATGTTTTAAACGATTTTAAAAAATTGCAAAATTTAACAAATTTTGAAGGGTCCCCCCTTTGGACTTTTCCGATCAAATTTGGCCCAAATTTTAATGATTTTTTTCGAAGATTGAAGGCCCACACGCAATTATCTGCAGAACGAATTGTGACAGAGCAAAAATTCTTTAACTATCGTAATTACCAGGTCAAACTACGTAGGAAATGATATGTTTTAAACGATTTTAAAAAATTGCAAAATTTAACAAATTTTGAAGGGTCACCCCTTTGATTTTTGAGAGAAAATTTCAATTTTTCAAAGTGCGTAAAATCGTACTTCAAATGGAAGCTATATGCGTATATTTCATAGAAAAATTGTTTTCACTTCCGGAAAAGATAATATTGAACTTTTTCGATCAAATTTGGCCCAAATTTTAATGATTTTTCGAAGATTGAAGGCCCACACGCAATTATCTGCAGAACTAATTGTGACAGAGCAAAAATTCTTTAACTATCGTAATTACCAGGTCAAACTACGTAGGAAATGATATGTTTTAAACGATTTTAAAAAATTGCAAAATTTAACAAATTTTGAAGGGTCCCCCCTTTGGACTTTTCCGATCAAATTTGGCCCAAATTTTAATGATTTTCTTCGAAGATTGAAGGCCCACACGCAATTATCTGCAGAACTAATTGTGACAGAGCAAAAATTCTTTAACTATCCTAATTACCAGGTCAAACTACGTAGGAAATGATATGTTTTAAACGATTTAGCAGCATTTTATTCTACTTCCATTTCCTCTTCTTTACATTTTACGCATGTAATATGTATGGAACTATGCTTTTTACAAATATTTTTTCCACACTTGCTACACATTTGTTTGGTTTTATTGTTTTTGTGAGTGCCACAAACGAAACAAATGCCAACCTTCACTGCTTCACTTCTTTCAGACCCATCTTCATTTCTATATTTGGACAAAAAGAAATAAATCTCTTTAGGTGGCGATTGTATCAGAGACCTCTCTTTCAAGTGATCTTTCATTAGTTCAAAGGACAATTTTTTCAAAAACACACGTCTATTATCTTTGTTGTCCAAATTGTTCAATTTAAATATAACACGGGCTATATCGAGATGTCTAAAAAATACAGCAAGAGGCCATGTTCTTGTAGTTCTCGATACTCTATGTGAAGCACACATCTGGTCCACTGTATCAACACCCCCTTTGGTGGAATTGTAGTCCAAGTTTACCAACGACTTCTTTGAATCTTCATCCACATCTGCAGTATTGTGCATTGTGGACAGAAATATAACTGTCTTGTTTTTCTTTGGAACGGAAGGAGTAAGACAGAAATTTTCTTGGAATCCAAAAATATGAGAGTTGACAGGTCTGGTTTTGTTTGGTAAAAATTCGACTGGTATTTCTCTCTTATTCCCAAAAATTTTATACCTTTTTGCAAGAGATACTCGGCCAGCGAATAGCTGCTATAGTAGTTATCAGTGGTGACATTTCTTTTTGTGTTCTCTATAGGGACAACCAACCTTTTCACAATGTCATCCGGTTTGTTAGAGGCAGCATAGGGTCCTGCTGGTTGCTTACCGCAATAAATTTCAAAATTAAATGTGTAGAATGTTTTTGCGTCACAAAGTCCATACATTTTTATTCCATATTTGGCAGGTTTGTTAGGCAGTTTGTTGGACAAATGAGCATCGTCCTCGAAAAGGATGAAGCATTTTTTGTAAGAAGGTTAACGGTGCAATAGGTAATTCTACCCACGAAAAATTTAAAAAGGTAATAAATAACAATGAGGGGTATTTAAAATTAAACAAAATTAAACAAAATTAACAAAAATTTTAAAGGCGAAACAGTAAATGATTTCCACTTCAATTTTAGTTTAGAATGCATTGCAAAGTTTAAAAATGCACCAATTACGTCTGCAGATGTTGAAATAAGCTTTTCAATTTCTAACCATGTATTCTGATTGAAGACAAAACTTTCTTTGACACAATTTTGAGAAACATTTAATTACAGATTGTTTTAGAAATATGTTGTAAAAAATTTTTGTGCAATAAAGTTCATGTTTAAACTTCTGCTTATTTTAAGTAAAATTTTTGCATATTTTCTCAATTTTTTTGCAAATATGATCCAAATTCATCCATATTTCCTGAAAAATGCTGGCATATATTTCAGTTTTTCTTCCAATATAATCTGGTCTTTAGTTATAGATGTTAAGGCGAATATGGACGACCTTTTAGTGAGATTATCTGCTGGTGCGCGCTTTTTCCGTTGTTTTTAGACATACCAATCAAAATATTTTAAATTTGAAAAAAAGAACTGATTTAAAAACAGTATTTAAAACTGCGAAAAACGTTTTATTTTTTCAAATTTCCTTTTAAATTTAAGTTTTTGTTTGGTTCTTTTTTGGCTTCCAAGAGGAAAAAATAAAATGGGTCAAGAGCGATCTTTTAGCGGTACTTACTAATAATAACGCAATTTTTTTTTATTCTTTTTTCGATCGAAAATAGCGTCCAAAAGAGGAAAACACATTTTCTCCTTGATTAGCATAACTAGGGGCACGTTGAATCAAGTGGGCTACACAAATGATCTTTTCAAAACATTGCTAGTTAGAGTGTACTGTGAACTTGCATGTATAGATTAAAACTATTTCATAGTGGTTTTTAGTAAAATCAAAATGTTAATCAATAAGGCACCATCAGTAGTTTTATTTAATTCACTAAGCCAAAGAAGAAAGCTATTACTATAGAAGAAATAATTATACCACTGATAATGTTCGTATTATGGATCAGTACAATGAGTGATTTCTTTTATAAATGCTGTTTTCCGAGAACTGAACTATCTCGAGGTATCCACAAATTAGTCAGCTCGAAAAGAAGGATTGGCTTGTCTTGGTATTCACGTCAATTTTTAAGAGTTGAGCTATATCATCGAATGTTTCCCTTCTATATTACACGTGCCCAAAATGAATTGTTAAGATATTCTTTAGAATATTCACTACATTTCGCTGAGTGTTATTGTATATCTGTATCCATGATTTTGCAATACAATTTCTTATGTAGTAACTTATTCTGAATAGGTCAGGATGCCACACATTTTCACAAATATACACAAATCCTCATCTACATACACACAGACATCGCACACATGTGGTCAAATGCCCCCAAAAGAGAGAAGTTTTTTCCCCGAACTGACTTAGCATTGCAGTTTTTAGAAGAAGAATATTCATACATAACGGTTATCTATATAAAAATATTGTAATGTATTGCTGTAAGTTGTAACTTCTTTACCATTTTGGACTTATCTAAGTTAATAGACCTTGTCATTCTGCATCACGCAAAAATTTCCTTACCTTTACGATATAACCCAATACTTAAGGCGATTTCCAGAATCTCCGATTTAGAAAACATTCTCTTGATACAATCGCACGAATTCTGAACCGCACCAAAAGTTTTCGAAAGACGACAAATCACCGAAAAACTTCACGTGAGATCTAGAGTTGGCATCATCGCGGATTATATTTCGACCGCGGTCACGAAAACAAGTTTTCACCGCAGCGATGCTTCCGTCTCAATCGCGTAGGAGCGGTGAGTGACTTGTCACCCTGTCGCAGAAGCAATCAAATATTGTCTCATTTAATAATGCATCGGACGGAACCATAGCTACAATCCATACATACACGGAGTCGATAAAATCAATCATTTAGATATACAACATATGTTGTAAGTAGATAAAAGCCGTTGGCATAATACATGTTGTATTGTTGGGGACGATATCCGGAATGCGGTGCTGTTGCTTGACAGGTCTTGTGGTTGTCGTGTCCATTTTATGGCATGCGAAAGGGTTGGTTATATACGGGTATATTTGACATAGGTAGTAGCATCGGCGTTGGTTTTCAAAAATTCGAATTCGTGCCAACCCCACCAGAATCACTCACGCTTATATAGATCAAATTATCATAATTAATTAATAATTAATTATTATCAGGTATGCAGGTGCCCCGGACTATATACACTCCGCCAAAAAAGTATCGCATAATTTAGTTTTGAATCATAAAAGTATCGCATAATCTTTGTTTGTAGCATAAAGTTGTAAATATACTTTAATGCGCTCTAAGATATAATTTCTATGATTGTTTAAATAAAATACAGGCCAAATAAAAACAAGAACTCGTACTTGAGATTTTTATTAAAACAAGAAATTATAATTTTGGAAAGAAAAATGTCATAACAGTAGCTTTTAATACTGAGTATTGCCACCTCTGGCTCTTATGACCGCTCGCATACGGTTTGGCAGAGATTCGATTAACCTCCGTATATAAGCCTGATCCAAATTCTCCCACTCGTCACGGAGAGCATTTGCTAGTCCATGCAGGTCCGCTGGGGCAACATTTTGGGTTCGTATCCGTCTGTGAAGGAGGTCCCACACGTGCTCGATAGGGTTCATGTCCGGACTTACCGCAGGCCAATCTAAAACTGGAATACCAACATCGTTAAGGTATTCCTGGACGATTATTGCAACATGCGGTCGTGCATTATCGTGCATTAACATGAATTCGTTTCCTATAATTGGCGCATATGGTAGGTACTACATGTTCTTCTAAAATGTCCGTTATATACCTGTGGGCAGTCAGTGTACCTCTGTCTACTGGTACTAACTCTGTACGACCTGTTAAACAGATGCCTCCCCAAACCATAATAGAGCCACCAGCGAAATTAGGTCTAGGTCTGATATTACACTGCGAATAGCGCTCACCGTCTCGTCTGTACACTGAGATACGCCTATCTGAGGTGTAAAGACCAAATCTTGACTCATCTGTGAAGAGTATATTGGCCCAGTCATTAATGTTCCAATTTATATGTTCTCTGGCAAACCTTAAGCGAGCCACTCGGTGGTTCCTAGTGAGACGAGGGGCTGTTACAGCTACTCTAGCTCTTAATCCACTCTGTCGTAACCTATTCCGAATAGTTTGAGTACTCACACGAGTATTTCTGACTCTAGCCAAGTCGTTCTGCAATTGTCTCGCAGTTACATGTCTTCGACGTAATGCTTGTAGTAGTAAATAGCGGTCATCTTGGCGAGTAGAACATCTTGGACGACCTGGTACAGGTCTTCTACTGTAAATGCCTGTTTCCCTATATCTGGCCACGGCTCTAGAAACACTTGACTGATTGATGTTCATCAAATTAGCAACGTATGCTTGAGATCGTCCATCTTCGATTAAAGCAACTATAGCAGCCACTTGTTCTGAAGTTAAATTGCTCATTTTAGTTTTAAAAGCGTTGGTACAGAACTCTGACTTCGCACTTTAAAATTTGTCCGTATAGGAAGACTTTCAATAAACAACTGAGCAAACCTTACACATATGCATTTTTCTAAATGTGTTCTTTTAGGAAAAAAATAAAGTAAAAACGCTAAGTTCCATTATTTTGTTAGTGTTTTTATAGTTCACATACACGAGGCAAACGTTTTGTGAACGTATAAAAATATCTTGGTTCATAAATGCCCTTTTTTAGTTTATGCGATACTTTTTTGGCGGAGTGTAGTTATACATTGTGATAAAAATAAACTTTCAATTCATTTGCAACTTTATAAAAAAGATATCGTAGCGGGCCTCATGTTGGACAGCTCTGGTTTAGAGGATTAAATATTCGAAGTCAACGCTATCGTGTTTAATAAAGGGTATGCCGTTTCCATAATACAACTAAATACTATAACACTTCAAAAAACAAGTTTAAAATCAGAAAAGGAGCACTCAGTTGTTTTTACTATTTTTGTTGTTTATTTTAACAGCTCCAGTAACTCCATATTCGTGTAGCTAAAAAAAAATGCATGGCTTGTTATTGTTCAATTTCATTTTTTAACTTGTTTCTTGCTATAATATAAACAAATGGCTACTTACCTTTAAACACAGGAATAATTTCATACAACTGCCACTCTTTTAATAGATTCCCGATAGTTTCATCTGCCATAACTGAGATGTAGGTACTATTTATTTAATTTGCTAACAACTCAGTACACGGTGCACGCTGAAACTTGTAATCTAATGAGAAACGAATAAAACCAAAATGTGTATTTTTAGATGTATTTGCACGTGTTGCATAGCACGTGGGTGGTATAGTCAATAGAATTCGAGTAATTCAAGGATATGTTAGTGGTAGATATAATAAATCCATCGAGTTAATGTGAACATAAGTACTTTGTAAAATAGACTATTCTTCTTGTTTATATTGAATTTGTGTTTTTTTAAAGCAATGGCATATACATTTTCCTTTCAACAATTTTATTTTAGTTCAGGGAATATCCACAATTTGTTAACAGGATGCATCTCATTTGTTTAATTTCTTGTTTAACGTTTTCAACTTGTTAATTCAACAGAAATATTTTAGTTCACGCAATGCTGTATTTTTGTTGGTATAACAAAATTTTCGGTAAATTCAACAAGCGTGATCCTAACAAAGCGATTTTTGTTAATTCAACGCATCTTCTTCTCCCAGTGTAGCGATTTGCCGAATTCCTGGTGGACTGAGGATTAAGTGTTGGAATTATTTGAATTTAAACCAACGTAAATGCGTTCTATGCTGTTAAAAAGTGCTGTCTCAGCACAATACAACCTTGTTAAGCGCGAAAATCTGAACTTCAAATGGGGAGAAGACCTTTCGGTAATCTATCGGAATAAACCTACACTTTAATTCTCTCATGAATTATTCACGGAGCAAACTAACATTTACTATTCGACCTATAAATCTAAAAATGTAACACTACGGGGGTGTTTCACGCCATAAGCGGCCAACCCCCTTTTGTGAAACGACTCCGCGTATCACAGGGTGACGTGCAAGAATCACTTGTCAATATTTCATCGCGTACACCTGTCTCATTTCACATGAAACGTTTTCCAACGCGTAAAGCGGAACTGTTGTAACGTTTAAAACGATGATTCAACGATTTATGACGTATTTTAAGACAAAAATAAGTGGGAAAATAGCGATTTCAAGGATTAATTACACCCCTTCTAAGTGATAATTTATTTTCACACCTTTCCAAATTCCCCGGCGACATCGTTAACGGTTCCCTAAAATTAAAAAGAAAAAAAAATAATCGTTGATTGCAAACTATCTTTTTATTATAATGGTGAATGGAATTCTCCAAAAGCTTATGTATGGAGGGTAAAGATACATCGATTGCAGATATTGTTATTTTATCCGGAACGGCACGGCATGACCTGCGAAACTTGGCACGAAGACCGCTCAGTGCAAAATATATAAGAAGTCAATTTTTATGTAAATTTAGTTCATAGCATTTTGTAATGTCAGCTGCTAACACGGTTCACATTATTTATCTGTTGATACTTTTCTTAGTAATTTAGAATTATAAATACTAATGTCTACACACTAAAAAATGTTAATAAATTTACCAGGATTCTTGCTAAAAATTCCAGTAACATCACAAAAAATTGGGTAATTTTATGTTTAATATCATCAAGATCTGTTGTTAAAATATGCATTTATTTTTTAACATTATTTTTAACAATGATAAGGTAAAATTATTTACATCGGTAAAACTACTACAAAAACAATAAAACAAATAATAAATAAAATAAATATACAACAAGTTCAATATAACTTATACACTAATTTGTACACCGATTTTGTTTATAAAACAACTTGAAGCCAATCCCAGTTAACTCATCATTTGTATGTACAGGAATCATAACTATTGGACCAGTTGTAGTATCTGCAAAATTATAGTATAGTAATTTATTCAGTTTCAAAATTAATAGTAATAATAAATCCGATATTAGTTGATCAAGTTTTCAACTAAATGTCACCTTTGTTGACAATTTTCATAAATTGACAATAAGGTAGGCTTTTATGGGTACAATAGTAGTACCCCCATATCCGCGGGGGTTTGGTTCTGTGCTCTTCCGCGGATACTGAAAACCGCGGATAGTAGCGAACGCTTTATTGCCGAATACAATATGAAATATGAAGCAAAGTTAAAACAATGAAACAAGAAAAAATAAGTTATATAATATTTATTTAAAATAAATAAACAATAAATAAATAAATATTCTTGTGCTGTGGCACAAATAGAATTTAAGTTTAATAAATATATAAGTTCATACATATGTACATATAGTACATATTTACATACACAACAAGAAAAATTTTATCATCGTGAGCTACATATTCATTCATCTTCCTCCAAGTCCAAGTTAGCAGTCGATTGTTTACTTAGATCCGAAGCAAACGATGTTGATGGCTGTGCATTATCGATAGTTTTGTCGACTTTTTCAAAGAACATTGTTATTGGTAGTTGTCGTTTTTGTCTTTTCATTTCAATAAACAAATCCTCCAAAGGTTTCAAGGCGTCTGTTATAGTGCGAGTAATTTTTATACTGCGTTCCATTATTGGATCATATTCTACTATCTGTTCTTTTAATTTTTGAGCAGTTCGAAATATCGCTGAAAATTTTTCAAGCGTCCATGCTGGCGGTTCTTGTTGACCCTCATCCTCATCGTCACTCGCTTCTGGAGAAGATTTCACAAGGTCTACCAATTCCTCGTTGGTGAATACTTGATCCTCTTCGTTTATGTAATCACTGAGTTCCTCTTTGGTTATATCGTTAAATCCTTCTCCATCTATTTTCTGCGTTGTTATGTTAAATATTGAATTAATATCATGTGTGTCTTCAGAACTAAGAACGATGTCATTCCACAGATTTTTCCAACATGCTATTATCGTTTCTGACTTTAATTCCTCCATCGCTCCTTTGATAAATAGAATCGCGTCAGCAATTGTAAATGACCTTCAGCATTCCATGAGCCCGATATCAGAGCATTCGTTAGCCATTGTATACAGCATTTCGAAAACCTGTCGAATATATATGGCTTTAAAGCATCTAATGACATCTTGATCAAGGGGCTGAAGCAATGAGGTCGTGTTAGGTGGTAAAAAAACCACTTCAACATTTTTATTTTCTGTGTCTAGTGACACAGGATGCCCAGGAGCATTGTCTAGTATGAGCAGCACTTTAAATGGTAATTCTTCCTTTTCCAAATATCTTTCCACTTCCGCAATAAAGCATTGATGAAACCATTGTGTAAATAGAACAGCCGTAAGCCACGCCTTTCGATTTGATTGCCAAAACACAGGCAGGCAAGCTTTATCTTTGTATTTAAGAGCACGTGGCTTCTGTGATCGGTAAACAAGTCCAGGTTTAATCATATGACCAGCTGCATTTGTACAAAATATCAAGGTAAGTCTATCCTTAATTGCTTTAAAGCCTGGTACACTCTTTGCAGTCTAATGAATATAAGTCCATTGAGGCATTTTTTTTCCACATAAGACCAGTGTCATCGCAGTTAAAAACTTGCTTAGGATAATAATTCTTTTCTGCAATAATTTGTTTAAATTTTTCTGGAAACAGGGCAGCAGCTACATGACCAGCCGACGCAGATTCCCCTGTCATTTTTATATTTTGTAGATTAAACCGAGTTTTAAATCTATGCAGCCACCCCCTACTTGCTGTGAACGATTTTCCTTCCTCTTCAGTATAATCTTGGGTCTGCATATCTTCATATAAAACCAACGCCTTTTGTTGTAGCACTTTGCCATCGATAGGAATATGTTTTCTTGTCATATCTTCCACCCATAAATTTAAGGCATTTTCTACCTTAAGTAACACTTTATTACGTATTGTGGTTGCAACTTTTGCAGTTTGGGGTGCACTAGAAAAACTAGCTCGAATCTTATCTTTGTTTTTTAACACTTCCCGTATCGAAGATTCGTTTTTATTGTATATTTTAGCAACAGTTGCAATAGTTTTTTTTTCTATTTCAATCATATTAATGATTTTAATTTTTTCACTAATAGTGAGCATTTCACGTTTTCTTTTTGGTTTAGAAGCCATTTAAAAATGATTTACAAATTGCTAGCACTGTCTTGTCCGACAATTCGAATAGTACTAAACTCATAGTTAACAGGAGCGTTTATATGTACAAGTAAAAGCGAGTGGCACCTTAAGCACGTTCCAACTTGTTTAACTTATCATAAGAGAGCGCCGAATTCAGGAGATGACTCATATATACGACGATATATCGACAAATGCTCCTATAACTTTTAATAAGGCTCGAATGTCTTTATTTGTTTCTGTATTTATTGATATAACGCGTTTTCTGCCCATCATAGGTAAATCGCGGATGACTGAAACCGCGGATACGGAGTCAGCGGATAACGGTGTACTACTGTATATTATCTCTAGTTTTTATCATTGAACTATTTTTAATATAAATTATGTATTTAAAACTATATCCTTTGTAGAAATCTAAACTGATGAAGACATAAAATATTGTCGAAACGTTTTAGATAAACTTACAAGCCTAGATTTCTACTAGTATTGGATTTTTTATTTAAAAAAAGCTACCAAAATTCAACTATAATTAAGATAGTTTATTACCAGTTACAGTTTGGAAATTTTGCCCGCAGATCCTCATGTTATCAATCACCACAAAATCATTTGGGCAGTCAATCGGTCCCAGACCAAATTCCTCATCGGATTCCCCGTCTGAATCTGAGTCTGAAATTACAAGAATGCAATCATAAAAATCACGTTACAAAATCATTTCACCCATAATACCATCAATTGCATTTCTAATATCAAAGAGGTAATCATCTTCAGCGTATCGATTTGAAAATGTTACCGAACAATATCCCATTTCCCTTCGAAGGCATATGACATAATTCAAATTATTCTGCCAGTTTTGAAAGAAAAAAAAATAATACAATAATTATTAATAATTAACAATAAAAAAAGAAATAGAAATATTTAAGTACCAAATATCCCGGGTCACTCCTAGCCAAGATCGAAGCCTGATCGTAGTTGAAACTCGATATGCTGCCTTCAGTACCGATATAATGTTGCAAGCAGTTCATGCCGATGGCGCAAGGTGACTCTAGTTGGCTGATTTTAATTTTATATCGCTTGCTGTAGACGTCATTCGATAAAATAGAGATCTGCAATGCTCCTACTAATTTTGACACGTCAATATACACTGTAAAAGTTTTAAAAATTTAATCTTTTGAATATATTTTGATGTATTGTCTGTTTAAAAAGATAGTAGGTGGCACCGCGCTACAGGGTGTTTCCTAACTTGTCTGACAAAATAAACGAACATATTCTTCAGCAAATTTTAACACGAAAATGCGGTATAAATTTTTTTTTAATGTGGCTTTGTTTTCGAGATACAGGGTGTAATTTTTTTTTTCATTTTTTTTTTACTTAATTTTTGTAACTGGTTTTAAGAATCCTATATTTGTCGACACAAATACTATTTACAGATGAAGCGAATTTTTCAACAGAGGGTGTTACCAATTTTAACAACAATCATATTTGGGCGGATAAGAAGAATCCTAATGCTATCACCAGCATACATTTTTCGGGTAATATTTGGACAGGGATTATTGGAGATAGCTTTGTTGGACCATATTTTTCTCCAAATCGACTTATTTGTGATGTCTATTACAACTTCCTTAGAGATGAATTTAATTTGTTTAATTTAATGTGGTACATGCATGACGGCGCTCCCCCTCACTTTGCAATACGTGCTAAAAACTATTTTGATCAACAATATCCTGCTCCACCCGGTTAGCCGGATCTAAATCCATTGGATTTTCATTTCTGGGCTTATCTGAAAGAACTTGTTTATACTACTCCTATTGAAACTGAAGAAGACCTTCAACTGGGTATTATTAACGGTTTTAATACGATTAGCGCAACTCCAGAAATTTTCCAGCGCGTAAGACATAATTTAGCACATTGTGTACATGGGTGTTTACTAGTTCATGTAGGACATTTTCAGCAGTTTATTTGACTTTTGTTCATTAATGTTCAATATTCAATGTTTTTATAGCATTTATTAAAATTCTTAAAAGCAATTAATTTTTACCGAAAAACTCGAAAAACTAATTTCCTTAAAATTTATTTTTATAAGAATTTCGATTATTTAGCAGGTCCGTATTACCAATTTTTGCAAAATTAAAGTACTCTTTACCCAGATCTCTGCCAATGAAGTAATTGTAAAGTTTAAAATTGATCCAAAGTAAAGTGCTCTAACCCCTTATTATATTTAACAAATAGCACTAGGATATCGTTCGGCATTGATTAATAAAATGAAAAAAAAAAAAATTACACTCTGTATCTCGAAAACGAAGCGACATTCGAAAAAAATTTATACCACATTTTTGTCTTAAAATAAGGCGAGGAATATCGTCATTTATTTTGTCAGATAGATTAGGGAACACCCTGTATATTTTAAAACGACTAATACTAATCTTTTTTATGTTTAACAAATATCATTAGAATATCGTTCGGCATTGATTAATAAAATGAAAAAAAAAACATTTACACTCTGTATCTCGAAAACGAAACGACATTCGAAAAAATTTTATACTACATTTTCGTCTTAAAATTAGGTGAGGAATATCGTCATTTATTTTGTCAGATAGATTAGGAAACATCCTGTAATTTTAAAACTAGTAATACTAATCTTTTTTTGTGTTTAACAAATATCATTAGAATATCGTTCGGCATTGATTAATAAAATGAAAAAAAAATTTTAAACCCTCTATCTCGAAAACGAAGCGACATTCGAAAAAATTTTATACCACATTTTTGTCTTGAAATTAGGTGAGGAGTATCGTGATTTATTTTGTCAGATAGATTAGGAAACACCCTGTATATTTTGAAACGAATAATACTAATCATTTTTATGTAACCAGGTGTTCATTTGAAAATTTCTCACTATAAATTTCTGAATATCAAACAACTAAGAAGTATTATCGAGGAGAACAACTTCTGAGGCAAAAATTGACTGAGCCACTGCAACCCTGTGCCCCCGAGAGCCAACCCCTTAAAAATCTTAAATTGAAAGGAGTATAAATCTATAATTTTAATGGTATGTTGAAACCCTATATTCTGACGTATTCCAGAATTTCAGAAATTTTTAATATGGGAAGCTTTCAAATGAACACCCGGTATATACCGTGCTGTCCTGAATTATATCCACAAAGTATTGGAGTTAGAGCATTTAAATTATCGCCAGTGATCATTAGTTTTTCGTCTACACAATCCCCATTTACGTCAGGACCGATCAACTAAAAAATATTATTAAATAGGGTCATTACCCCTAATCTGGCCAATTTTACCTCCAAATCGACAAAATCTATCCTCATTTGTTGCACGCCCTCCGAGAGTTTTAACACCTTAAACGTACAAGCAAAATTCTCAGCCATATTGCCATCTCTTGCTATGGCATACTCCATGTATTTATTGTTGAAATTTCGATTTTCTTCCAAAATATTGTCTGTAAAATCTATTTCACTAGAGCTTTGTTGAGAATCATTCCAATCCTCAGAAAATTCATCTGAATTATCAGTAACTGCAAAATTGTCTTCAGTAGTATCTTCTAATCTGTAAGGCGTGGTAAACGTTTCTTCTTCATCTGGTTGGTCTTCATAATTGTTTTGGTCATCATCTGTAGTTGTAACTTCTCCGTCTGTATAATCGTCATCTACGTTTTGATCTTTGGGAAAATATTCCGGATAATTTGGACTTTCGAAGTAGGTGCAATTTTGACTGGTAGATTCTCCACAAGTGAATTTGACTGAAACCAATAGATTTTGTTACGATATCACAGGAGGAAAAAAACAATTTTCACTTACAAATGCAGCATTTCTCGTAACGGCTACAGTTTCCAACGGATGTTCCTCCGAGTTTCAAGCACTGTTTCTCAGTATAACACGTCCCTTCATAGTAACTGAAAGAATTGTCCGCTGAACATCGGTAATTCGCATGTTGCGTCACGGTGAATAGGCTCATGAATCGATTGGCGAAATTCAAAGATTGGTTCCGTAGTTGATTGAAGGTCATGCTGAATAAGGAGCGCTGTTTGGAACGATTCATACTTGAAGATTGAGTATCTCCATCAATATTTTGTTTCAATTTCTCCATGTAGTTCTTTATGACATCTGGGATATTATTTTGCTGTTTCACTGTCAAGTCATCTTTCCTTCTGTTAAATCTATTTTGATACCTTTTTCTGTTGCTGTTAAATTTGTTCAATTTCCTATTGGGTTTCCTATTTTGCGTGACCCTATTCTTGATTTTGTTCGAGGCAACTTTATTCCTGGTCGGCCTCTTGTTTGAGGAATTTGGGTTTCTACAGCCCGACGGAGATTGCAAATTTTGCTGGACTTTCCTCTTGTTTTGTTGCAATTTCTTTCTGGTATTGGCATTCTTGTCACGATTATTTACAATTGGCCTACGCGTAGTAGTGGTTCTTCTGATTCGTTTCTTATTGTTTTGCAACGTTGGTTTTTTCCGTCTGGTATTATTTGAAATCTTATTTTTGTTTTTATTTCTGTTGTTGGTGCTGTTCTTATTGCCTTGTGGTCTCCTGTTCTTGTTCGGGCCTAATTTGTTGTTGTTCGGTTTATTAATTTTATTTCCTTGCTGAAAATAAAATTTATTTCATCTGGAAACTGCTTTTTGGATCATCTTTTGTTAATTATTAATCATGCTGTTTATGTCTTAATACCTTCTTAGATAAAGTTTTAATGTCATCGAAAAACAAATTCTTTTAATCAAAATTTATTCCAAATCCAAATAGACTTTTTAGCAATAGGGAAAACTATTTTGGAAAGATCATCAACATGTAACATTCTACAAACATTGTATAGTTATTACCGAAAAAAGGTTTACAACCTACGGCTGCAGCTTCTGAGCGTAAACAAACGTTAGGTATGATTTATTGTGTATTTATTGTGTATTTATCCGACACAGAGTTTCTCGTTTCTATAATTTATTTTTTATAATCAAAACACAGTCATGCACACGTTGAAGTAATATTTTGATGTATCCGTTGGTAAAACAAATTTCCTGTGTCTGAATATTCTTATTTCGTATATACAACGTGTCCCGTATTATTTTATTCCAACTTTTGGAGGGTAAACCGGGGTAAACGTAGGCACACATACATGCATGCGATACCAGACATTTACAAGACGCATAAAAATACATATTCCCACAAAAAACATAATATGATATATGCACAACATACAGGTTCAGGTAAAACTAACAAAACATCCAAATAACACAGATATATAACAGTAACAGATGTTTTTTTTTTCAATTTACCTGGGGTTTGACTTGACCTTTCCTCTTGATGTTTCTGTTGGGATTGTACTCATACCCTAAAACATGTTTGTTATCTTTTTTGGTCTTAAATTTTGGGCGCACATCGAAGTCGTTCAAGAAGAATTCATCACCAGTTTGGACGTTGTAGAAACCCACGCGATATTTTTCCTTCTTTCCTTGGTGATCTGCGTTGGTAACCACAGTCGAGGAACTTGGATTATCTGACGTGAACGAGCTCGCATTTACGACCCCATAACCACTATTCTCCACAGTTCCATAGGGATAAATATATTTATCTGTATATCCATCAGATCCATAACTGTTAACCAGAAATCCCTGCGTAGGAACATCGTCACTACGGGGATAATCGTAAGGATCTCCAGGATTGTTGATGGAAATCCCAGACGCGAGAATCACTGCGCAGTATAATAGGACAATTGTAGATTTGAATTCTATATTGGGGTTTAACATTTTTGTTTGCTTGTTTTCTGCGGATTCTATTCGATATGCATGTCACACCTTTTTCGCGCAATAAGTTACTTATAACTGGATTCAGAGGATGTGTAATCATTTCTTCGAGATGCGTGTAAACTTGGGAATGGTGACAAGTTCATTTACTGCAATTATAAGTGAACTAGAGCGTGTTGTCAGAACGTAGCGTCTTGTGGAGAATGTCAGGGTCAGCAGGTATATTAGGTCTAATTGTCTTTGGTGTTGCAAAAAGCGTTTGTGAGGAACCTATATGTACTGGGTGTTCATTTGAAAACTTCGCACTTTAAATCCCTGGAAATAATTGTAGGTAAATACAAGTGACAGTGTTAAAATTTGAAATTTATATTAATTTGTCCCTAGACATGTGGATGTAATACAGAAATAATGAAGCACCGGTAAAAGACGAATTGAAAAGTGTCACAACGTTAGAATGGGAGCGTTTTTAGAAAAGCCAAAGACAGATAAATATCTCGAGCAATTTGGAGTTGCCAGCATGCAGGGCTGGAGGGTGGAAATGAAAGATGCACATATGGCAAGAGCTAACTTATTATTATTTGAGGTGGCTCGTTTCGATTGGAAAACCCTGTATTTCGAAAAGGAGGAGCACCGAAAGAGGAACTGATATATCCGCTTTATATATGTTGTCTTGCTTGTTCATACTATTAATTTTATGTCCTGTAGAAAAAAAAATTAACGCAAAAATGGTATTCAAACTTTCCTAAATAAACATGCATTAAAAATAACTTAAACAACCATTCTCCTTGCTTTTCAGAAATTTATACAAGCTTTTAATATTGGTTTTTGTTCCGATGCTCCTAAAATGCTCTCCTAAATATTCAACTTAATTATTTATTTATGCTTTATATCTATTTTTTAATGCATTTTATAAATTTTCCGTGAAATATTCTCTTGTTTTTCACAACATATAAAAGCAAATCACTTCTTATTATATGAAATTAGCAGTGAGACCCGTTTTTGCCATGTCCTACACAACAATTCCAGCTGCTTTCTAAATTACAGTGACACTAATTTAAGAAGATTAAAAAGTTTTTTTTTTTTTGTTGGCGCAAGTAGTCAGAAAGTTACATTATAATAGTTGTACTCTTAAAAATTGTACCATTTTTACTGGTGGGCAAGTATATTTTAAAGATAAAGGGTATGAAAAATAAAATATTGGTTTTATTTTCAATTCAGAAACTTTAATCCTTAGAAGCATATTTTGGAAATAGTAATCTCCTTAAATCTTTAGGAATTCATTCTAAAACAAGGAACGGTTGGTGGATTAAATAATTTTTATTAAATTATGATTTTAAATTTCATTAACAGCGGTTGTATTTCATCCGTAGTAGTGAAGATATTCTGACAGGACCGTACACCTGAAAAGATATATAAAGATATGTTATCTCAAGAAAATATTTTTTTTTCAATAACCCACCAATCAAAGCATCTCGATCGTCAATTAAGGGATCACCCAAAGAATTTGGGCAACGCTTAACTGCACCAAACACGGGCCTTTCACAATCAATGCTTTGGCAATCTTTACCCCATCTGACGACGGAATATCGTCCGAATTTTTCTTTATTGTCAACCGTCCAACCTGCACTGGAACTAGAAATTGGAACTTTGGGCTGTGCTCCTGGTATTGGAAATATTTTGACAGGATCTGGAAACGTCTGGAAGTTCCTATGCACCTTCAACAGCGCCAAATTGTCCGTGTAAACTGCTTGGGTGATTTCTCTTAGCGTGCCGTGCTTAGACCAATAGGGACTGTTGCATCTGATCTTTAAGAGGTGGATCGGTTTGGCGTTGGTGCAAAGTCTTCCTGGAAAAAGAAAAAAATCCCAAAATATTTACAGCGATGGTAATAGCATGGATAACTTGATAACCTATTCTTGTAGATGTTTTCGGTAGCTCTTAAAATTAAACATATGAGACATTGTGTTACTTCATGTTCTTTTTAAGATTTTTGTTGCATTAATGTCATGTGGAAATAATCTGTGTTCGCGTGAGTTTCGTTTATATGGCAAACTACATTTATTAAATAATTGTTAGCAGAATTAATACTTTGGTAACAATTTTGGCAGTTCATGTCACGTAGCACGTCTTAATTTAAACGACATTCGGTTCTTTGCAACATTTGCCCGTAGGAAAAATAAAACTTTATCTATGGTAATAAGTACTATATAGTAGATTTTACCAGTAAGTACATAGAGTTTATGGATTATAAAACCAGAGCACAGAAATCGCAGATCCAAAGGATCGTCTAGGAACTTCTGATAGGATATGGACACCAGGTAAGAATTAGACTTCCATTTTTCTCTGTGTTCATCGAAATGGTGCTCCTTCAGTGTTGGTACTGGACAATGAGGTGCTGTAGGAATTGGTAGAAAAAATTCCTTACAAAAACATCTTAAACGGTTAACGCGTTTATACCATCTGTCGGGAATTGCCTTTTCTCGACTGCGTGCGCTGTAATTGGCAAGTTCAATTTCTTCCAAAAGCTCTTTAACATTTCTTCGTCAATTACGAAATCCTGGTTGTTAAGTTGTGTGACCGGGGGCCGACTACGGACAGCTTTGCGAGTTGTGATGTAGCTAGTTGTCTTTGGAGCTGCTGTGGTTGGAATATGGGATGACGGAGGGAAGCTAGAAATGTTAACGTACTGAAATCTGAATCTAGGATTGTCCACTGGGATATCATCGTATAAGGTGTCCTCTGCTATTGCACCTTCTACGGCGTTCGGTTTCTTTTTATGATTGAGGCCGCCTTTCATGGCTTGAAAATCGTCGGATCCGGGAGATGGTCCTATGGAAAAGTAAAAAAAAAAACAGTTGTATAATTGGTTGCAGACCATAGAGATGATAGAGTGCTGATATTGAACTCAAAACTGCCATCAATTGAAATGCGCCATATTGGAACACAAACGTCATCAATGACGTCGATACCATGGCGGATATTCCAATAAATAAAGTTAAGGATATCAATAAAGTTTAATAGCACTTGTAATTTGTAATGATAATTAGTAGCATATGTTAGATTTTATCCTATGTATTTTATATGGCATTGTTTTTTTTTTTTATTAAAGTTGTGGACAACTTAGAACTATAGACGGTTTCTAAACTTACGATGAACTGGTAACATATACTTCATTCATGCTCAGGTTTAATAAGAGAGAAAAGAAAAAATTTCTTTCAACGCCATATAAAAATACATAGGAAAAATCTAATACAAATTTCATGAGATCTTCACGACTTGTCATAACAATCCAACATTGTATGTTGGCTTTAGGAGTAAATAATATATTGCAGTAGTTGTTGTATAATTTATTGATGATTAAATAATATTAGTTTATTTAATTCCTTCCTTATTGATTTTCCTTGTATTTTTTCTGTAAACTTTTTCGCTAAATTATGAAATCTAATTTTGCTATAAGACGATATTATGATTTTACTTAAAATTAAAACATGAGTTTCTTCCAGAGGTGACATATCTAACAAATGATGGGATAAACTACCAAAATGTTTTGGGGAACATGACTTGATAGTAAATAAACAAAAGTCGTTAGGAAGTTTTCTTCTTGTGGAATCTTGTTTCGTGTCAAGACCTTTACTTTCCGAATTTGTTTTTCGGTGAACTGGCAAATATATCGTACCTTCTTTGATGGGCAGATTAATTTACCTAAGAAATAGTGAAGAAAATTTAAAGAAATATATATTTTACACATCATTTATTTACCTCTACCCTTTGTTTTCAGGAATATCAAATGATTCTAAATAAAAGTATACTTTTTTTAGATTTTCTTTGTCCAAATTCAATGTTGGAACAACTCCCTCTTTAATTCGCACAATCCATGTGCCGTTCTATCAAAATTCTTTTCGAGGAAATGTAGTCAACAAACATACGCATGCTTACTTTTGCAGGAATTTATGTTACCCTTGTAACAGTAATCCACACAACAATGTTTGGGCATTCTACAAAAAATTATTTCACATAGAAACACTTAGTATTCTCATAATTTCAGAATAGTTTTAAGCTATGGCATTATTCTGCAACTTACATATGAAAAGTTAGTTCTCCGTCATCTTTGTAACTATTGCTTTTGCAGGATTTTACACGACACGATGGCATCACTGTTCTTTAGGAAAAACTACCTGGATTAATTGTCATATAAGCCCAATTGTTAATGCTATAATATGCATACTTACACCACAGCCTTACACGTAAAACAAAAATATCGGGTGAATAATATATAATATTCGAAACAGTCCGTGAAAGAATAAAGCAAAGAAAGTAAATAAAACAATCAAACTGCAAGGTTAGGTAACATCAGTAACACTTGTCAACTTGCAAAAAACTTAACGTGATTTAACGCAAATACTTCCTAAAGAAAACTAACGTAAGTCTGTGTTCCAAGATGTCCTTTAGTCTTTTGATGGTGCGCCGTAGCGATGCGCATACGGTTCATTGGCAGTCTATCAGGTCTGTGCATGGTAGTAATAATTATATCCGCCGACATCTTCGACATCCCTCAAGATTTACGTGTTGTCATTTCTGCAGTCGATAAGCACACCTTCAGACTTATAAAGGTCACATTTATTTTTTTTCCCACTACTCCCAATGTGCTTTAAAAATGGCGGGTAATATTAATATAAAAATTCCCGCTTAGGTTAGGAAGTGTCTCGGTTGGGAAGAGAAACCTCACACTCAGAATCTCCTAGAAGTTCGAGGAATTGTTTATCGGCTTTAGAAACGACAATAATAAACGTAATAAAGTCGAAGATGTCGGCGGATATAATAATTGTTACTGCCATGTCGTTTTACCGATGAACTTCTTAACATCGACAGAAACATTAATACAGATTATTAATTTGAATTTGTGGGAGAAAAATACATTTGGGGTACCATCTCCCTGTTATTACAAAATTATGTTAGTATTTCTGTAATTTAGTAGCATAACATAACATATCTTAACTCTTACATACCTACTTACTTCTATGACCCTTAAATTCATACTCTAGACCATCCACATTACAACCACACTCTTCGTTAACGTTGACGATAGTCAGGTCTCTGCCAGAAACGAATTTGACACTCATGTCACCAACGGCCTTCTTCAGGACCAAGCTGATGCACGTGGCCATCAGTATACCTGCCAGCAGAGTGAGCACCAGTAGAATAATCATTATCACTTCACAGCGGGTAGCCATCTGGTGCCTGTATCGCGATGGAAATCAAACTGACAGCTCCGAATCGTAATCTAAGATTTGAAGGTTAGGTACTTGTTCCGGAAATCATTATTTGAACCCCGATTACTAAGAAAGATGAGAGCTCGATATATTATGTCAAAATTAAATTTCATTTATCATTTCGTTCTACGTGTCTTTAGGATTTGTTTCTATGGTTATCTTGCCTATCTAGTCTTGCAAAATTTTTCAGAATGGTGCAGTAAAAAACCAATTAATTATTAACCATAACGAAACTGTAATTCTTGAATTTTACAGTAAATTTAGAACCCAATCAATGGATAATTTTGTATTTAACAAACAAAGAATTTCTATTTCTAAAACGTGTAAACTATTGGGTACATTTCTTGATTGCAACCTAACCTGGGGGCGGGGAGGGGGGGGGGGGGGGAAGGACCATATCGACTATATATGCGAGAAACTTATAAAAAGCATATTTGATGATTAATACTCTGAAGGACATGTTGTCCACTGTAGCATTGTTGGATGTTTAGTATGCAAACATACATAGTGTGATCTCTAATAATATAATGGTCTGGGGGTGTTGTGGTGATCATTTTCAACATTGCTAAATCTATTTAGGTAATGAAGTCATTTAAATATACTTTGGCATCGCAGAATCGATAGCTGTCTTGTTGTAATACGTAATTTAACCAAAGTATCAGTGTGTACTTTCTTTTATACATATATTACCATTCACTAACGGTACTCTTGCCAAGTAGTTGCTTCTGTTCCTTATCTACAAATATTTTTATGCACCAAAGTGATCACAACAACATATTTAGAGCATTTGAACCGGCACTCGTCGATAATTCCAACCGCTTTTAACCAGTTCACTTGTGGGGATTTACTCTTTATTAGTGGCTAGACACGTTATCCAAAGAAAAATGCCTTTCTATCTATTATTATACAATATACTCACTCATTACAATTGACAGCATTGATTGTATTTACATATGTTGAGATAATATATGCAGTTTCAGTATGTATATAGATTGTATATTATGTGGATAATGCAGTCCGATTTGTGTTTTTCCTAATTGGCTGAGGAATGACGTTGATTCTTATCATTTTCTGTAACCGGTATAGTGAAAATATATAACCTTATATTCAATATTTGTTTTTATGATTAGAGGTTAGTTGGACATATTACTGGATATTTTGATAATATATATATATATATCCTAATAGCGCGTTTTGACTAACATGTTTTAAGTGAAAAATTGCTTGTTTTAATAATGTTATGTAATGATAACGTACAGGGGAATCGTGCAGAAGCGCTTAAAACAAGATAAAAAATAAACATTTCTTGCAAGGAGAATTATTTCAAACATATATTTTTTGTTGTAGCATAGGTACACTGAGAAAAATAGGTTAAGTAAACTGTATACCTGAAAAAAAATCATTTACCATAGATAAAGTTTTACTTGGGACTATTCTTTTGACTTAATACTTGCAACTAAACCCACTTGCCTTAATGGAAGTTCTTACTGTAAGGGTCTTTCAATCTCGTAATAAAAGTTATTAGCTGAATAACTGAAATAACCTTACATTTTTCCTATACTTTTAGCTGAATTGTTATTAGATACTCTTATTAGAAGTATACGGAATATTCGACTGGATTACATTAGCATATTGCTATGATGCACTCGTATTTGCCAAGAAATCCACATTTCTACGCTGTCGCCGCACAGGCGCATGAGCCGTCGCTCGTACACGTGCTTGTCAGATGCATTTTATATTTCGTCGGGAGAACTACTCGCTCGTACTATTTAATAAAACGCGTTGCTGGTAGGTAGATAACGGTTATTTTAAAAATGGAGTACTATACGCCGGGGCAAAAACTCTTCATGATTAAACACTTTTACGGTGGTAATTCCGCGGAAGTAACTCGGGATTTATTTGCAGCTAATTTCCCCGAAAGTCAAATTCCCAATGCAAGCACCATTCGTAGGGCCGTTAATCGATTTGAAACTACATTTTCTTTAGTAAATAATAAAAATAAAGTTGTTCCGGATAAGAATGTAAGCGATATAGAAATTCGAGTATGTGCTTTAGTTGAAGTAAATCCCACTATGTCATCTCGACAAATTGCTCGCGAATTAGGTATCTCTAAAACAACGGTTCATAAGATTTTACGTACTAATAAATATCGTTCATACAAATTTACAAGTTCACAAGCACTTCTTCCCGATGATTATTATCGCCGAATGGAATTTTGCGAAAGAATGATAAATAAATATCACGATAACCAATTTTTTTTAACAACGTATTGTTCACAGATGAAAAAACATTTTACCTACACGGGCATCATAACCGCGCAGTTTGTCGTTACTGGTCGTGTAAAAATCTACATTTAAATATACCAACGCGAACGCAGTATCCACAGAAGCTAAATGTATGGGCAGGTATCATTGGAATCATATAATTGGGCCTTTTTTCATTGACGGTAATTTAAACGGAAATAGATACCTACAGTTACGTGAAAATAATATTATTCCGGCAATACGGGAGCGATTTAATATAAATGAAGTTTGGTTTCAGCAAGATGGTTACCCAGCACACAATACACGCATTGTAACAAACTTTATAAACGCGGTTTTTGAAAACAGATGGATCGGTAACTCGGGCCCTATTAAATGGCCAGCGCGGTCCCCTGATCTAGCTCCAATCGATTTCTTTTTATGGCCCTTTCTACATAATACAATATACGGATACGGTGATCAACGGCCATCAAACCTAGAGGAACTGCGCGCGAGAATTATTGAAATCAGTAATACTGTCACAGCAGATATGTTAACAAATGTTCGTCGGAATTTTTATGATCGGTTGGGTTACGGTTCTTATCAAGAGGGAGGTTTATTTGAACACTTAATAAATTAATTTACTTCAAATTTTATTATTGTTTAAGAATAATATTCTCTTTTAGCTAATTGCAGGTTTATTGCAATGTTGAATACAATTCTGTTTTAAGAATTAAATATTTTATTTTCCATTATTTTATTATAGTTGCGTTTTTAGATTTTATACTTGTTGAACAATATTATTTTAGTGTTTATTTTAAAGTTTAGGAGTTCTGATTATTTATTTTTGATTTTTTATGTTGTTTATTAGGCTGTGATGAATTATTTCACTGACATGTTATCAGTGATTATCTGATGCTTCAAACAACTAAAAATATTTACTTATATCGGGAACACACTACCTCTAACAGTGCTTTCTATTTTTCAGGAATAGTATTTTCTACCACATGTAATGTTATTAATCACGTATGCTATAACATAGAACTGTAAAAGACTTTGATTTGCCTATATGCCCCAATACATTTATACGTGTAACTTATAATACGTCCGCTATCGTTTGTAAATGCCATCCGCGTGCCGCTAAGTAGGCGTGGCAATTCAAGGTGGCACGCCCATTTACAGTCGACCAGTAGTTACTAATACATGCATCGTGCTATGAACGGTTGCCACACTGTATACCTACATATTCTGGATATTTATTAATCTGAAGTATAAATCTACTTTGTAATACATACACTGAGAAAAAAGTTTAATAATCATAAATAAAAATGGCATAATCGCAAGTAAAAAGTTTAGCTGGATAGGGGACAAAAGCGTATACTATTTACCACTAGTAAAAAAGAGGTCTTAAACACTGATACAAGGATGGTATATCATCATTATTTTGCGTGCACGCAAATAAAATGTATTCAAATATAAAAAAGGACATGTCCCAGTTATAGAAAAGTGGCAGGTAAAAGTTTCATTTCTTATCAATCAGAATCAAACATAAATAACCCTTTTAGATATTTTTTTCATATCTTCCAATTGAATTGTTGCTTTTCGTCTATTTTTTCCCTCTGATAAAACAAAACAAAAATAAAGACCGTGTTGCAGAATTTACTTTGTTGTCAAGGCTCGTAATATTTCACAAAATCAACTACGTACACTCGCTAAAATCACCCATAAACATCGTGTGCCTTTCGATAAGATTCAGAAGAGGTTCATTCTTATCACAGGAAGATACTGGAAAAGGTCGACAGTTCAGAGCGAAAACCAATTCGAGACCGCTTAATACCGGATCGTCAAAACGGAATATCTGGTTCAATGATGATAAGGCTTTTTTTCGTATTATTTTTAAAGTTATTTAAGAGAAAATGTTTACATAGAGTTCTGCTGAATAATCGTATATGTAATATTAATTGATTGCATTTGCGTTTGAAGTGAAACGTTCAAATGTTATTGACGGAAACATTATTTTGTCTTTCAACCAATTAAAAAGTGTAAAAATATATTAGAGGAAAAATTGAAAGAATTAAATTCGGGGAGGGATTTCCCGTTATCAAATTGCAACAAGATGAGACACATATGCACAAACATTCTTAAAGATACCGTTATCTCTTCTTTACAAAATTTGCCCATTACCAATACAAAAATAATTGTGAAATATTTTGAACAATTCTTATTTATATAACTTTTTTTCTGTATAATTGTTATGGTAAATACATAGCTGTCGTTAAGCATACAAATTTATAAATTACATCGTCACCTATAACATTGTTTACCAGATTAAGTTTAAAAATCCACGCGCCATATTTGCACAATCTGATTTCTATATATAAAAGTGGAATCACTATCGAAAAGGCAACAAATTTTTTGCATATTATCAACAAGTAAATATAAGTATAGACATATTTATTCTTTGTCTGCAGTAATTAATAAAAATTATAAGCAAAATGCATATATTTAATTTTTCGCATATATTTAAGTATAGGCTATATCCCACGTATTACACTGATTAATTAGTTAATTAGCGTTAATTAATGATTGCATATTTAGGCTGTAAGGCTATGTCTGTCAAACCTGTTGTTGTTTCAAACTAGCCTCTAATATTTCTCAATGTAAATAAATACTTTTATTTCATCCTTCTTTAAATTAAAACGTACAATAATCATACCTATCCATAAAAAAGGCAACAAGACAAAGATAGAAAATTATCGCCCAATATGTTGTAACACTAGAACTTGCCAGATACAGGATTCAGCAAACAACAAAAACAAGAACTTCGTTCAAAATAAAATTTAATGAAAATAATGTTAAAGTTGCTTTTATAATAAATATATAAATTATGTAAATGTGTAAATATTGAAAATAGTTTATTAAACAGCGTTAAACGCAAAACAAATGATATTTAACTTACGAATAATTATAAACGTAAAAACAATTAAAAATATAAGTTAGTACTTAACAATCAAATGCAATGAGTTGACGTGAATCAATAAACATAAAGATGATGAGTGATACTAAACTTAAAATACAAAGGTAAGTATTTGAATGAATTGGCTCTATATTATTGTTTAATTAATAAAGGTACTAATAACGTTTGTTATCCTTTCAGATTTCACTAGGCGACGCGATAACAGCTCATCCCCCCACCAAAATATATATTCACCTAAGGTGTTTAAGGTACAAGAATGCACAAATAATATAAGTACCAATTGGCACGTCAGGTAGTTATGATAAATTAAATAATAATGAAGATGTACTATAAAAGTACATGAATGGTGTCGTTTGAAGAACTAACAAAAATGTGTAAATGACTGAATTAAGGTTGAAAATAATTAACACTATTAAATTTCTTTTAGGTAACTAATAATTACTGATGAGTATTACAAATGCTAAAGTAATAAATATGCACAGCACCGTGTGACAAAATAACAAACGAAGTCTTAATAATTACAAAATAAACAAACAAACGATTAATAAATATATAACAAGGCAAATATGAACAAATGAGACAAACTAATGGAAATGTCCTGAGATGGTATTATGCGACGAAATAAAATAATATGGAGCAATCCTATCTCGGTAGATGTGTGCAAGCTGCAAGCTATACGTTTCCGTATATCGGCAAACGTCCACGTTCCTTGATTTGACGATTTGATGGATATATTTAGGAACGGTCCATAAAAAGTGGTGGCTCACCCAAGTACTCCTGGTGGATATTCTTCACCTTATGTACGGGGTCCAGTAAATTTTGAAAATATGAAGTTCAGCTCCACATGGATTTAAATTAAAGTTTCCAACCAATCTCCAGGTATTACAATAAATTCCTCATATAGTTAATACAGGACTATTTCCGAAGACGCAAGAACTAAATTTACAACATTCAGAAATCTCCTTACAATACACAAAATCGACAACAAATTAATGAAAACTGATTGCAAATTCACACCTAATACAGAAATACACACACACAAAACACGAAGACATTCACACCTAAGAACAGAGAAAAACAAGTTACAAATATGAAAGATTTCCAACACCTGATGCAATCAAAACATACAATAAACTACCAAAACAGACAAATGAAGCCGGAAAAACAGTGCATGGCAACGCTTGCTATACGTGTTGCAATTTTTTTTTGTGTATATACATACATTTTGTAAACTGTATAGTTTGTGTTTGTTTAAATAAATAAATTGCTCAACAAAGTGACCCACAAGATAATAATTTGGATTGACCACTTTTACCTTATACCCATAAAGGAAGTTAATTAATCTATAAAATTGTTTCATCCAAAACCTATTTAACACTAGTTAAAACAAAGAAGCAAACCAACCTGTGACAACAAACCGATTTGATCCTGAACATTGCTGGATTGAAATAAATAATTGTTATATATTCATATTCATTAAATCACTTTAAAGAATATATCTGTGGTGAAGGCGCAAATAAAAGCTACGAAAGTTTAGACATTTAAAACAAAAATTTTCTTTTTATTTTTGACTGCATTCCCAAAGTACAATTTCGTTAGATCAAAATAGTTTTTATCCTTGACAGTAATAAAATACGTTTTTTTTTTAGTATTAGCCTCAAATTTCCATGGATAGTATACATATATCAATACAATAACAGATTCTAGCCATCACAAAATTTTACGTAAATACATATTTCTTAAACTATTTATAGGATTTTGATGAAGTATTGTGTTCATGCGCATCTATAATTAGAACTAGATATTGTTTAATTTGGTATTTAAATTACTATATTGTGTATATATGAAAATGGGGTTTTATTTGAATTTGAATTCTGACCTAAAATAAGCAAATATTAAATTTTAGGTATTAATCATGTCCGTATTGACAAAATTGAAAATAGTATTTCTATTGTTTTGTGGAACTGCTGATATGTTTTATGACAGCTTGTAGATATGATATTGATATTCCAAAATATCTTAAGAAATAACTGTCAAAATATATTACTACTGTGCGGAAAGGACGTATCCCGTACCAGGTATGATTCACTTGCATCGGCAATGCACAGTCGATTAGCTCAGCATGTTATAGCGAGATCATATTGATGAAGGTCGTTTGTTTGTACGCCGTTTAATGTAAACAGACGGAGTTGTAAAATATGTTCAAGGGGTTCCAGGGTCGTAATAAGGAGATAGGAAATGTATATGTACACAAAATGCGTTTGCTTTATACGGTGAGATTGAATTTCGAAAAATGATCCATGACATATTTAACACCTTGTATATATTTCTAAGTTATACCACCTTGAAACATGCTGACTGTTAGCCCCCAAATCCATAACAAAAGGTTCAAGCGCGACACTAAAATAGTTTTTAAGATAAAAGTTAAAATCTCAAAAGTCGCAACTGCCAAAAATTTGGAATATAGCCTAAAGTCAGAAGCCCACATAACCATATATCACTGCAAAGGTGTTTTAGGTGGCTATCGAAATAATAACTAAAAAAATATAGCAATCCATTTAAAATAAAATAGTTGAAAGTGGCTCTGGGAATTTGTAACACCCTGTATATTTAACAATAATTTTACAATATGCGCATTGATCAACTATATACATACAGAAAAGCTCACTTTCCTATCTTTCGTAGTTTCGTGCTAAATTCTGCCGACACACTAATGGCGCACCCTGTATAAGAACCCTGTAATTGTTTTACACAGTGATTTTTAGAATCCTAAAGGGGCAAAGAATCTCACCCGGCGACAATTCACATTTTTTCTAACGTTTCACTATTTTGTTGCTATCATTTATAGAAGAAAAAACCAACTGTTAAGCAATAATACTAAATCCACATTTATTGTGTGAATTTTCATTGACAAAACAAAATGTTTCATCCCTATAATATAAAATATCATCTTACAATATCTGATTAAGCAATAACAAGATTCATTAGTGAAATAAATACGTTTCCATTATTATAACAAAGCATTTTACATTAGTTCAAGGATAATTTTTGTCATAGTATGTATCTTTTTTATATGTTGAATAAATAACTTTGTTGATAATATGAATATGCATTGTCATTTTTTGCGTACAATTTTTGTCAATTTATTCACCGTATGAACGCAATAAAGTATTAAAGGATATGCTGTCCGTTGTTTTAATGGCTTGCGATTTATTGGAAGAACGAACTGATAACATACCTTGATAAGAAGCATAGGTTATAATGGTTAAAGCATTCGATAAATATATAAAATACACGGCTCTGATATGCAGTTACATACAGGGTAGCGTATTAGTTTGGGAAAGCTCAATATATCCGTTATTATAAAAGTTATTAAGAAAAGGTGTAGGTATTTTTAAGCTCCATATTCTAAAATTAGTTACACATATACAGGTGTGTATCATAACGCCGTGCCAGTCCTAACTAATATTTTTTTTAAATTGCAATGCTATACTTTTTTTGCGTATTTGAAATATGCTTAATTTTGCGAGCTTCC
The DNA here is from genome assembly GCA_949128085.1 of Cetonia aurata. Classification (NCBI taxonomy): domain Eukaryota; kingdom Metazoa; phylum Arthropoda; class Insecta; order Coleoptera; family Scarabaeidae; genus Cetonia; species Cetonia aurata. The sequence goes on from OX421889.1 coordinate 3,634,918, forward strand.
TCATATAGGGGTTGCCACATCCCTTCCGAATGTTTAAAAAATCCTCGTCCAGCATCTCTTGGTGTAACTGAATGCGGTTTGGACGGAAAACTATAAGGTAGGTCTGGCACGGCGTTATGGAACACTCTGTATATGTGTAACTAATTTTAAAATATGAAGCTTAAGAACACCTACATACACCTTTTCTTAATAATGTTTTATGATAACTTTTATAATACCGGATATATTGAGCTACCCTATGTATATAGGTTGAATGAAAATCTTCTGTTGTTTACAAAAATAACATAGTTTATTGAGACAATCAAGCCATCATTTTATTTTGAATGAGTTTGATTATACAAACTTTAGGAGCTGATTCTTGAGGTTATTTTGATCATTAAAGTTCATATGAGCAGTAGCGTACACACATATGAACGGGCCCTGGTTCCAGTTGTGGTGCGGGCCCTAACCCAACTCCCTTCCCCACAAATAAAAAAAAAATACTTATATAATTTTTTTTTAATAATTATTGAATACATAAAAAACATTAAAAACGAAAAACAAACAATATAGAGGGATTACACAGCTGAAAAACAAACATTAATGCAAAAATAAATAAAAAAAAAAAACAAAAAATAGAGTAAATCAATGTATTTATATTATAATTTTTTTCTTGCTTTTGATGTGGCAAATGATGTTATCAGACTGGATACATTCAAATTTTTTGCTACCTCATTTTAGAATAGAAATGATTGCCAGATTAGATAGCCGGTCTTGACTCATTGTAGGTACCGTTGCTACCGTTACAGGAACAGTAAGAAATATCGTACAGGCTGTTACAATTTCAGAAAAGCTACTACTTGATGAACAATTATTATCAATTAATATAAATTTTAATAGATCCTTTACCGAATTAATTTGGGTTAGTTCCTCGCGGAAGCATTGTCGGAAAGATAAAATTTGAGCAGAAATTGCGTCTGTAATGTCATTTTTGTATAATGTGTGTAATTTTTGTGCCATTTTAAATAAATCATCGTCTGTACTGTTAATTAATATATCTTTATTTAATATTTTGAATGTTTGATTTATGTGACAGAGACCTTTAGATCGATTTTCTAATTGCAAAATTAAAATATCCAGTGTTTTCAAAAAAAAACAGTTATTCTGAAATTTTCTTCATTAGTTTCAACGCAATAATGATTTTTGGTTTCGTCGAAAAATAATTTTGGGCGAGACCTCCGTTTTTCTGAAAACACTGGACTTATTCCCCATTTTATCGCTAACTGCCCCGCTTCACTTTTAACGCAAACTGCTCGCGCAGTTCCTTCATATTTCGTAAGGCATTCTCGAATAATTTTGCAGCTTCACTAATACTTTGCGATTTTTTTTTAAGTAGTTTCGACAGAAGATCCGTGGATTGCAAAATCTTTGTTTCAAACACCACTAAAAAAACAGTTTCAAATTTTTCTCAAAATTTTTAAGTGATTTTGCTTCAACAATTTCATTTTTTATTTTACTTGTTAAAATAATTTTTGAAAGTGTTTTCAATATGTTTAAAAAATTAAATCGTAGTGCATGTAAGGTATCGTGCCTAGAGGACCATCTTGTAGGCACTAATCTCTTTAATTTTATTGTATCGCTGTCTTTGTCAGTTGGGTAAGAGTGATATCTCTGATGCAAGACAAGTACATAAATAAAATTGTTTTTAGATTGTACACGAAATTTTTAATGTGTAAACTGTGTATGGTTTATAATTTGTATAATAGTTTATTGATAGGATTAGTGGACACCGAAAAAGACCTACGGGGTCGAAATATAAGCGTATAAAGTAACTTTGGGATTTATTTTCTGGTTACTCAACGTTGGAGAAAAAATGCACCAATTTAGTGAAATATAAACATACATTATGTACAAAACTGTTTGGCGCATTGATTCTTGTAAAAGAACGAGAGGTAAACCACGGGCCCCGAGGGGCCCAACGTTATGTGCAACGCAATTTAGCATTTCGGACCTTGTAAAAAAAAAGCGCGGAGAGCCCTGGTTCCGCGGATATGCTGCATATGAGTATATGTCCAAAACGGTTTGGTTTAAAAGTTATTGAATGTTTAATAATAAATTATGAACTATGAATCACACGATAAATATCACAGTTGGTTCTTCAAAATCAATTGTGTTGAGAGGGAATTGTTTGTCTGTCATTTCAATATTTGACGGCAGTTGTCAGAGGGAATTGTTTGTTTGTCATTTCAATATTTGACGGTAGTTGTCAGAGTATTTTGTTTTATTTAGTTTTTAATAAAAACATTAATTAAGTTAACTTACTATTAAACATTCAATAACTTTTAAACCAAACCGTTTTGGACATATACTCATATGAACTTTAAATAATTTCAGGAGTCAGCTCCTAAAGTTTGTCGCATATATTGAGATTCACCCTGTATTAATACAATGAATAGTTTATTACCCAATAAATTCCTTTCTTATTAATAAAATATTTTTCATTAAGCATGTAGGCTAAAATTCTTATACAGAAATATAGTACTCCTGGAACTAGTAACATGAAATCAAGCGATCCAGATTACAGCAATAACACAACAGCGAAAAAAAGACACTAATAAAAACAAAAGACATTAGATAATAATGCTCGCCCGTCAGTATATAAACGGCATTCGATATCAAGGCTAGTTCAGTCCTATCGCTGACTGAGATATTGACCGCTTCTTGTGTGACGATATCGTATAACATAATTCCTAATACCGATAGCATTTGGTTAAATTAGTAATGCCGCCAAATGTAAGTACTTAGATATATATGAATATAAATATACTTTGATAAGTCTGTCTTGGTATTAACGAAGAACATGGAATAAATCAATTAATTACATTCTTTATGTCCTTCATTTATCAAATGTTACACCTGTAATCGAAAGTGTAAAAATTATTATTCTTTTAACAAATCACTAAAATATGTTTTGCCTTTTGCAAAGGAATAGTGTAACGGGTAGTTTAAAAAGGTTCATGTGTAAGAATATGTTTCTTTTTAGCAGAAGTGTTATTGGATATGCAATTGTACAGTATGGAAAATTAACACCAAAATTGATCGCGAAAAAATGTTTGAATCTCTTTTTGTCTAATCCATTTAAGATTATTTTCTAACCAATAGGAAAATTATGTTTTAATTAAAATACTCTCGTTGATCGTAAAGTTTCAAATCAAGCTAATAACCCAGACATGAATGCTTTTTAATAAGATTTAAATTTTTATTTTTTCTTGGTTTGTAGGTCGTTTTAATAATATTATTAATAACACTGTAAATTGTGTAAATTTACAATTTCAGATTCACAAAATGACAATTATACCGTGTGTCCACACTTAAGTGTGCACTATTGATAACTTTGTTATCTTTGGAGGTACAGAATCGGTCAAATGGACAAAGTAGTATTATTTTTATGGCGGTCACAATTGTGAAAACAGAAAAACAATTGAGCGTTGCGTTTTCTAGATATTCGTCCAAAATTATTTTTTTTTAATGGAACGCCCTGCCCTGTATACTTTTTTTGCAATTTAACAGAAAATTCCAAACTGAACAAAAAAGTCTTAGTACACTATTATAAAAAATTGTCAAATAAAGTAGTTACTGAGAAATCTTTATCTTTGCTTTGTTGGCATGAAATTGATATACCTGGAAAATTAAAGGCGTCACATTCATTAAAGCGTTTAATTTAATAAACAAATAAAAATAAATACAAAAATAGTCAAGAAAATTACTCAAATTAAATGTTCAAAGACACCTTCCATTTCAATACATTTTATCAATCTTGTGTGAACATTACGAGTAGCTCCTAAAATTGTCCTACCGTCGATGTCGTCAATGATGTTGGAAATTCTTTCCTGAACCTCATCCACTGTTGTATATCTATGTTTGTACACTTGATTTTTTACTGCTCCCCACAAGAAGAAATCTAATGGCGTCATGTCAGGTGAACGCGCGGGCCACTGAATAGGACCATTTGTGCCAATCCATCTATTTCCAAATAATCTTTCTAATAACTCACTTGTGTCACGGTGATTATGTGCGGGCGCTCCATCTTGTTGAAAGTAAATAATCTGTCCGTCTACCAAATTTAATTCATCCAGAAAATTTTCTAAAATTTCTGTCAATAATGCCACATATCTTTCTCCTGTTAAAGAACCCCGATAGAAAAATGGTCCAACAATTCGGGATCCGATTATACCACACCAAACATTTAAACTAAATCTGTGTTGGGAATTACAACGATAAACAGCAAATGGGTTTTCACGACGTAATGATTATTTCTTTTATTGAACATCCCGCGATTAGAAAAGTTAGATTCATCACTCCATAAAATGTGTCTAAAAGAAATTGTGATTTTCTTCAAAAGCATTGATTGAGCAAAAGTTAATCGTCTTTGATAATCGCCCAAAAGTAGAGTTTGAACAGGCTGATATTTAAAGGGACCATATTTATATTTTTTCAGAATTTTATGGATCGTGCTACGAGAAATACTTGATTCTCTGGATAAAGCCCTTACAGAATTATTTGGATGTACCTGAAAATATGCCAACACATTTATTTCTATCTCTTGTGATAATATAAAATCATTTTTTTTCCCCTTCTTTATAAAAATTACTTCGTTGCTTCTTAATCTTCGATAAAGTTTAAAAAAATAGCGGCGGTCTGGTACATCACGGTCAGGAAATTGCTGAATGTAACGTTCTAGCGCTCTATCTGAATTTTTGTTAAACAGCAAGTACAACTCCAACATATCACACTTTTCCTAATGAGTAAATGCCATTGTTACGGTTGAAAAAATTGTAAAAACAGTACTTTTTCCGCACAGTAACTTTAACAACAACAAATATAAATAATTTGACAGCTACTAAACAATGTGACGCTTTAATTTTCCATGGGTATATCGATTTCATGCAAACAAACCAAAGATAAAGATTTCTCAATAACTATTTTATTTGATATTTTTTTATAATAGTGTACTAAGACTTTTTTGTTCAGTTTGGAATTTTCTTTTAAATTGCAGAAAAATATACAGGGCGTTCCATTAGAAAAAAATAATTTTGGACGAATATCTAGAGAACGCGACGCTCAATTGTTTTTATGTTTTCACAATTGTTAGCGCCATAAAAAATACTACTACTTTGTCCATTTGACCGATTCTGTACCTCCAAAGATAACAAAGTTATCAATAGTGCACACTTAAGTGTGGACACCCGGTATACAATACGTTATAAATGTTTTATAAATATACTTGAAAAATTCAAATATCTTTTTCCGTTTCTATGATATTTGATCTGGGAGTTTTAAGTGTGTAATTATTATATTCTAACAACAAATAGACTTTCAAAGTTAAATTAGTGCTTCTAATATGTTTTGTTTTTTTATTTTGTTGCAGCAAAGCTCAGTGACCACTGATAAGTCTTTGCGAATCGCTATCATTGGACAAAGCGCCTTCGCTGTAGATGTTTTTGAGAGGCTAGTGCATCATGGACATGTCATTGTAGGCGTGTTTACTGTACCTGATAAGGGTAGACGGGAAGATCCTTTAGGTAAGCTAGATATTAATTTTTTATTCGTATATATTGTCATTTTTCCTTTAATTTACTTTAGAGAAAAGATTCCCATAGAAAATAACAGCAAATTTAAAATATAAACAGATGTTACGAAAATAGATAGCGCCGCTGTAACTCATTGCATCCTTTGATTTAAACAGTGAATACGGACCAAATTTCTTGCGTTTCATTTTTGATTAATCCATCACTAATAAAAATCTTACATCTCTTACAACTTAAAAAAAACAAATTAACTGTGATTTCCAAAACACATTAACAAAGACAAAATTATATATGTATAACATTCTTTAATTAAATGAATTGATAAATTTAACAATCTTAGCAGATATCATCAGGGTATAAATAAATTAGTGTCTTTTTATATCTATTCAAATGTATTTTTAGCCTCAGTTCAATTCACACAATAACCGATAATATATTCATAATGCTTTTTGTGTATGTAGCCTGAATAATTCATATTAATATTTGTGTCATTAACATAGAGCGGCGGTTTTAATGCTATTTCGGTTTTAAGGTGTCGTTGTAAACTCTGCATCAAAGATCGAGTGTAATTTTTACAATAAAATTCCCGGTCAATTCTTCGAAGTGTTGTCTCCATCTTTCCATTATTTGATCTTCTTCTGTTAATATTGTCGCGTACTCGCTTGTTTATCTTATTGCTAGAGGTACTATTATTAAAATTGTACTTACCAGGGGTTACTTCAGTATGTCCTTCACTAACTACTTGGGAGGAACTTCTTGTTACAATCAAACTTCAACTAACAAGATTATTACAACTATATTAATTATTACATACAACCGCTCACCACCCGTACCCACAATCAACTCCCCGATATTTTCTATACGCGCCTCCCTCGAGCCCTCGCTTCCTGTGTCTTCGATTGCGGAATCTCAAGGTTTTTCTTGAACACAGGAAACGAGGCTTCGATTTACGCGTATGCACAATTCTACATACATATGCATTAACGCATAATGGAACTTTCCGTGGCATTACCCTCCCCTTTGAAAAATATTGGGTCCACCCAATTCAGCATTAACAACTGGATAGCTGCCACCAAAGTTCCATTATTTACAATATTTGAAAAATTAAAGATGAAATTAAAACCAAATTAGTAAATTTTGAAAAAGAACAAAAAACTACCTAATACTAAATTACAAAAAGAACCCTAACAACTTATTTCACATTTCACAGCATGTTCTATTCTTTGAATGTTACGCCTTCCCGGTCCAGGTCGATGAGTTTCAATCACTCCTTGTTCTTCGATGTAATATCTTGATGGTTGATGTTCATGCGGTTCCACGTGCAAAGGTTTCCAGTTGACAATATGTTTCGGTCTTTGCCTTTTATATTTATCATGTCATATTCTTTTTTCTGCCTCAGTTGTTTCAAAGCACCATAAAATAATTATAAAATAATATATCCCGGTCCTTGACAAACGTAAAACAATAAAATTATCCCACAGATTTTTCCATATTAATAAAAAGTAAAATTCAAACTGTTAACAAACACAAATGCTGATTGGGGGACAGAGAAGAAAATTAACGTACACAAAACAAAACTGAAAACTCCCTAAAATAACTGTACTCTAAGTATACTTACTACGCCTCATTATTTTCGCCGCATTCTGGTAATTAATGTTAAATTTAAATCTCTTGATTATCATTTAATGAAGTCATCTATCTCCAATGCCTTTTATTATATATTACTGTGAATGTTGCAATGAAATGCGAGATTTATATTATTTATTTCTGATAATATTTGAAGATACGATATACTAATCATGTACTTGTGTATATAAAGAGACTACATCCAAACATATTATTTTAGAAATTGGTTTTGATTTGACGTTGTTTATAAGTTATTTGAATGTTAATGAATCTTTTATTTCGAAAGCAATGTTTTCAATGTTATTCCTTAAAAGCAATTTATGTACGTAATATATTTTTAAATATTTGATTCAGTTTCTAATACTTTTGACAGCACTTATAGTCATAATTTCTTCATAGAAATTCCAGTTACTTAATATGATTCAATAAATATCGTTAATAGGCAAATCAAATTTTCTACAATTATTTTTAGTAACTTCAAAATATAGAAAAATATTTAAAAAAATATTAATTTTTTTTATTTAATGTTTTTATTAGATACTTATTTACAATATTTAATATTCATCTACAACGCATTAAATTTGTTGCTGTAATAGTTCTATGTTAGTGCAAATTTCTGATGCAAATATTGTCATTTCCTTAATCTTTAATATACTCACCAAACAAACTTTATATTATTGTGCCCTCCTTTCTAAAATCACAAATCAAGATTGTGGCGCACTAACCTATATAACACCTGTTAATTGTTTGAAATAACATTACCGCGTCCTTCAAACTGTATTAATTTAATTATTACAATTTAGATATTGCAACAATATCGTTTATAATCAAAAGCAAACATTTCCCATACAGGATTTAACATAGCAAGTTCATTTGAAAACTTCACACCCTAAACATCTGGAAATCTGCAAATTTGACACATTTCCTGAAAAAAAGGTAATAATAATGTAAAAATAAACTCTTGATAAACGTAATAATAAATCAAAAATAAACTCTAAAAACAATAACAATTAAATTAGAAAAGAAAATTGTAGATTCTTTGTTTATATTACAAACTTTACTCAAAACTAAATTTAAGACATGAGCATGACAATGTACAAAAAGAGCTTGAGGTGCAATTGTTTTTTTTTTTTACTTTGTAAACCATTTACATGCCCTGCCATAACAGATGCACCATCATATGTTTAAGCGACTAATTTTTTTTTTTTTTATCATATTTTTCGCTGTTATTTGAGAAAAGGTTAAATAAATTTTCAGCTGTTCGACAGGATGATACGTCAAAAAACTCCAAAAATCTTTCAATAACTTCACCGCTCTTGCCATAACGTAATATGATTGATAATTGAGACTTACAGTACATATCTGTGGTTTCATCTACTTGCCAAGAGAAAAACGGAGCTTATTTAATATCTGTATCTATTTCTTGTTTTAATACAAAAGAAATACAATCTATTAAATCATTTTGTATAGATTTAGATGTACCCGAAAAAATATTACTGCTAACAAATTTATTAAAACTAGGTTCATATTTACTAAAGAGTTCGAGTCATTGTTTATAATTTCCACGATTAAAAGAATCTGAAGTCTCATTGTGTCCCCGAAAAGCTAACTCTTGTGATGCTAAAAATATTGTTACGTCTATTAATTTTCTTAAATTTTTGCGGTTTTCTCTAACTTCATTATTATAGGCAATAATTGCATCTTTGCGCGCGCTGTCTACAGCAGTAGCAATATTTTGTTTTCCAAATAATTTAAATTTGCACAACGATGAAGTGTTCTTTAGACTTAGAATTCCGTTCAATAGCGCGCAGTTCATTTTTTAAATCTGTATAACCTAATTTCGACCACGTTTAGGTTTGGTTACAAAAAAGTAGACATGGACAACAAAATAATCTTTCCCGTTCAATTGAACCAGTTAACCAACTCCACTTAGTGTACCATAATGTTAGATACTACAGATAAATTAGGCCGTGGTTTCTCAATGTTTTGTACGATGTGTAAATTCGTCTCTATGTTTAAACAACTAAAAGAATTTCTTACCAACCAGTGGACAATATCTTGGAAAATTCTAATTTCGTTCATTTTATCCATTTTGTGTGCGTAACCTAACAAAACTCACCCAACGCTTCTTAAGTTATTAGTACTGGGAGCTGGGAGTCGCATGGGCAGTTGCGTAGCAACGTTTTACGACCGATAACGCAACATGCCGATCGGGTAGGATCTCACCGCGGCGGCAAGCCTCCAACCATACGTATTCGCCGTATAAAGGGCACGTGCACTTACGGAGACGCATTGCTTTCATCCATGGCATTCATCATCGGCGCGGAGCCAAATCCGTGGCTAGCCTCCTCGCTTGCTATTATAGTGCGTACAGTAAAATTTCGCGCATTATTGGAAATTTGTTTGCATTTTTAAATTAAGTAATGAAGAAATGAAATATTTTTTTGCAAAATTGCTTTTATTTTAGTATATAACCGATGCTTAAACATTATTTTAATACATAATAAACGGTACTTATTTTATTAAAAATAATAGGGGAGGCTTAGCCTCCGTAACCTCCCCTGACGAGCCGCCACTGCACAATGTATACCAGGTGTTCATGGTAGTAATGTTCTCTTTTATCTCGTATAGCTAAAGTAGCAACAGAAAACGATGTTCCCGTCTTCAAATTCAAAGCATGGAGGAAGGCTGGAAAACCTCTACCAGAGGTACTTCAAGCCTACCAAAGCGTAAATGCAGATTTAAACATCCTACCCTATTGTTCCCAATTCATTCCGATGGAAGTCATCAACTATCCAAGGCTCAGAAGCATATGCTACCACCCATCGATTTTACCAAGGCATAGAGGAGCGAGTTCCATCAATTGGTTGGTCTCTTTACAAAATTGCAAGATTCCATTTTAGTTTATAACTTGATTGTTTCCCGCATCTAGGACTCTGATTTGTGGCGACAAAGAAGGTGGATTTTCAATATTTTGGGCTGATGATGGATTGGATACGGGGCCCCTATTATTGCAAGAGAAATGCCTGGTTGAAGAAGACGATACTGTCGATAGTTTATATAAAAGATTTTTATATCCAGCTGGAGTTACGGCAATGGCTAGAGCTGTTGACATGGTAGCTTCTGGTACAGCACCCATGGAGGTGCAAAGCGAGAAAGGGGCCACCTATGACCCCATGCTGAACAAACCGGAATTACAAAAAGTATTTATCCATTCAATCAAAAAGAAAGGGTAATGAATTTTAACAAATCTTTATCTTTAGATAGATTGGACGAAGACCGGTAAAGAACTGCACGATTTCATCAGAGGAATGGATTCCGTCCCAGGTGCTAGTTGCAAATTAAAAATCCCGGGTAAAGAAGATCTGCAAGAAGTACACCTTTTCGGCTCCTCAATTTGGAAAACGAGTAAACCTACAGGAACTGCAGTGGAAATAGAAGGCACCACTCCAGCAGTCATTCACGAAGACGGTTTAATCCTAACGGGATCTGACGGCGTTCTAGTCAATGTTAAAAGAGTCAAAGTCAGTGGACGGATGAAATTGGCATCAACTTTAGATAAGATATCGCAACAAGTTCAATTGGTCTTCACGAACGATGAAAAGAACATGATCGAGTCAATAAGAAGCGTTTGGGAATCGATTTTGAACGCTGATATCGAAGATGATACAGATCTGTTCGCCTGCGGTGCTGCTTCAATGGATGTTGTAAGGTTTGGCCGTTCAAAACTTAACAAGTAAGAAATTTTCAACATTTCTCTTACGCAGATTAGTGGAGGAGGTGAAAGATCTTTTCGGAATCGAACTGGAAAATGAGGACGTGTTCATGGCTCCTGTATTCGACGAGTTTTGCCAATGCGTCGTCCTTAGAAGCCGTGGTGGTAATTCTGGCGATGTGGAAATCGATTTCAGATCCGTGGAGATCAATGCGAATAAGATGAGTATCAAGGTCCCCGTGCAACTCTTCATAGATGGGAAGTTTGTCGACGCTGAGGATGGAAAAACTACGGATGTGATCAATCCAACTGATGAAACCGTCATATGCAAAGTAAAATTATATTTTATTGACGGTATAACAAATTCTTTCTTTTAATTCCGTAGGTGCAAGCAGCTGGTAAAAAAGATGTAGATAAAGCAGTTGCAGCTGCTAAAAAGGCGTTCGAATCTGGTGAATGGAGCAAAATAAGTGCAAGGGAACGCGGGCAGTTACTCTACAAGTAAGTGTTTGTTTCTAACTTTGTTGAGACTTAATTTGCCCGGTCTTCTATATAGATTAGCAGATCTGATGCAGCAACACAGAGAAGAATTAGCAACCATAGAATCCTTAGATTCCGGCGCTGTCTACACGTTAGCCCTCAAAACCCACGTTGGGATGAGTATTGAAACTTGGAGATACTTCGCTGGATGGTGTGACAAAATCACTGGAAGTACGATACCCATCTCTAATGCCAGACCAAATAAAAATTTGAGCTTCACTAAGAAAGAACCCATTGGGTAAGTTGAGTCCTAATATGTAGCAATATTATATTTTAAAATTAGGGATTAAAGATTTTAAATCGTTGTTAACGTAAATATATCTTAAGAAAAGTTGCTTAATAAGAGAGATATTGATGTTAAAAAAAAATGGGAACCAATTCTTTGTTAGTGGCATTAAATTAGTGCAGTTTTTTTAATGTGTAAGGAGTTATCATGGCGAGTACATCTAAAAGCTCAGAGATCAATAGAACGCTCAATTGCTGATCATGTCGATTATCTTTCCTTTGTAGGTGAATGTAATATTTGTTCAACCACTATACAATACAGAGATCTTTCTAGTATCACCCAGCTTCTTAAAACTAAAATGCATTTAAATAATATGAATTCGGATTCGCAAAATGATACTTTTTATCAAGATCTATGCGGAACTTTTCTGCCGGCAAATATCCCATTATCAAAAGTTAACTAGTAAACTCCATAGAGATGATAGAGTGCTGATATTGAACTCAGAACTGCCATCAATTGAAATGCGCCATATTGGAACACAAACGTCATCAATGACGTCGATACCATGGCGGATATTTAAATAAATAAAGTTAAGGATATATGAATAAATTTTAATAGCACTTGCAATTTGTAATGATAATTAGTAGCATATGTTAGATTTTATCCTATGTATTTTATATGGCATTGTTTTTTTTATTTTATTAAAGAACTATAGACAGTTTCTAAACTTACGATGAACTGGTAACATATACTTCATTCGTTCTCAGGTTTAATAAAAGAGAAAAGAAAAAATTTCTTTCAGCGCCATATAAAGATACATAGGAAAAATCTAATACAAATTTCATAAGATCTTCACGACTTGAAATAACAATCCAACATTGTATGTTGTCTTTAGGAGTAAATAATATACTACAGTAGTTGTTGTATAATTTATTGATGATTAAATAATATTAGTTTACTTAATTCCTTCCTTATTGATTTTCCTTGTATTTTTTCTGTAAACCTCTTCACTAAATTATGAAATTTAATTTTGCTATAAGACGATATTATGGTTTTACTTAAAATTGAAACATGAGTTTCTTCCAGAGGTGACATATCTAACAAATGATGGGATAAACTAGAGAAAATGTTTTGGGGGAACATGACTTTTCTTCTTGTTTCCTGTCAAGACCATTATTTTCCGAATTGGTTTTTCGGTGAACTGGCAAATATATCATATTTCCTTTTATGGGCAGATTAATTTACCTAAGAAATAGTGAAGAAAATTTAAAGAAATATATGTTATACATCATTTATTACCTCTACCCTTTGTTTTCAGGTATATCAAATGATTCTAAATAAAAATATACTTTTTTAGATTTTCTTTGTCCGAATTCAATGTTGGAATAACTCCCTCTTTAATTCGCACAATTTGTCCCGTTCTATCAAAATCCTTTTCGAGGGAATGTAGTGAACAAACTTATGCGCGCCTACTTTTGCAGGGATTTCTGGTACCCCCTGTAACAGTAATCCACACAACAATGTTTGGGCATTCTACAAAAAATTATTTCACATAGAAACACTAACTATTATCATAATTTCAGAATATTTTTAAGCTATGGCATTATTCTGCAACTTACATAGGAAAAGTTAGTTCACCGTCATCTTTGTAGCTATTGCTTTTCAAGGATTTTACACGACGCGATGGCATCACTTTTCTTTAGGAAAAACTACGTGGATTAATTGTCATATAAGCCCAATTGTTAATGCTATAATATGCATACTTACACCACAGCCTTACCACGTACAACAAAAATATGGGGTGAATAATATATAATATTCGAAACAGTCGGTGAAAGAATAAAGCAAAGAAAGTAAATAAACCAATCAAACTGCAAGGTTAGGTAACATCAGTAACACTTGTCAACTTGCAAGAAACTTAACGTGACTTAACGCAAATACTTCCTAAAGAAAACTAACGTAAGCATGACGCTACACGAACAATGACGCATATAATGACGTCTGTGTTCCAAGATGTCCTTTAGTCTTTTGATGGTGCCCCGTAGCGATGCGCATACGGTTCATTGGCAGTCTATCAGGTCTGTGATGTATACTAGATTTCTGAGTTAGAATTTTGGCTACATATATATTAATATATTAATATATTAATGTCATGGAAAACTTTGATCATGCTCCACTAAGTAGTTGTGACGTGGAAAGATCTTTTTCTGTGTTTAAAAACATACTGCAACCTAATAGATGTAGTTTTACCACAGATAATTTAGAAAAGATGTTAGTTCTCAATACTGGCCAAACATTTCAAAAGTCACAAGATTAACAACGAACACCTAAAAAAAACATACATATTGGATAAATTTACGCATATTCTAAATGATATTGTAAGTACAGTAGTACGCCACTGGAGCTTTTCTGCATACCATCAATACATGACGTATTTCGAGCTCAGCCGCCGTCGAATACAATGAGATAAAGATTTTTTGCGGGTTATAGTACCTTACTATGTAACAGCTTTATAAATACGTTAGAAAAAAAAGTTGTCGGATATTTTACCCAATTATAGTACTGGCGGAAATAAACAAAAAAGTCTTAGTCAACATGGGTCCGCAATTCAACTGTTTTTGACATATAGTCGATTGCGTATTTTAAAATAAAAAAAAAACATTTTTGGGTTTTGAGAATAGTTCCCTTTGTCAAACAACTGATTGTGACTTAAAATTAGTTCTGTCAGACATCTGCCATCAGATTATTTATCATTTGCGTCTTTTTTTTTGTTCTCAAATTATGCATAAGTACACAAATGCTGAAATGGCCGATATGCATTTTATGTACGGTCGTGCGAATGGTAATGCCACTGAAGCACGGCGTATGTATGCCGAAGAATTTCCAAATCGGTTGTTACCGAGTGATAAGATTTTCTCAAGACTTCATATCCGGCTGTCCGAAACTGGTTCATTTAAAATTAATGGTGGTTCTGGCAGACCTAGATCAGTTTCTTCTCCCGCAGTAGAATTAGATATTTTGAGACGGGTAGAAGACAACCCAAATATTAGCACCCGAAGACTTGCCGCAGAACTGAACGTCAGTCATCCTCTCATTTGGAGAATTCTGCGGGAACAGCAGCTCTATCCCTACCACATTCAACGCGTGCAAGTTCTTGCTCCTCTCGATTATGATGCACGTAGGGTTTTTTGTCATTGGGTTTTACGAAAGCTGGCAGAAACTCCTAATTTTGCGACTCAGATTTTATTTAGTGACGAGGCCGGGTTTACAAGAGACGGAATATTCAATTTTCATAACAATCACGTCTGGGCAGATGAAAATCCCCATGCTGTTGTTGAACTGCATCACCAAAACCGTTTTTCGCTAAATGTTTGGCTTGCTATTTTTGGAGACTGTTTAATCGGTCCAGTATTTCTCCCTAATCGTTTAACGGGACAAGTATACTTGGATTTTTTAAGAAATGAATTACCCGTTTTGTTGGAAGACGTGCCACTTTTTAACAGATTAAATATGTGGTTTATGCACGATTGAGCTCCTGCGCATTTTTCCATCGTAGTTAGAAATTTTTTAAATCAAGATTACAACGAGAGATGGATAGGACGGGGTGGACCAACTGTATGGCCTCCTAGGTCCCCTGATCTGACACCTCTAGACTTCTATGTTTGGGGGCATCTAAAACTATTGGTGTACGCACGATCTGTAAACCATTTGGAAGAACTCAGGCAACGAATCGTAAATTGTTGCGAGGAAATTCGGAGGACTCCAGGAATTTTCGAAAGATTGCGTCGATCTTTCATAAGAAGGTGTGAAGCGTGCTTAGAAATGAACGGTGGACATGTAGAACAATTTCTTTAGTTTTACTTTAAATAAACATTTGTTTAATTTACATTGCGATCAGAATTTCTTTGAAAATTTTTATCCTACTAAAACAATATGCAATCGACTATATGTCAAAAACAGTTGAATTGCGGACCCATGTTGACTAAGACTTTTTTGTTTATTTCCGCCAGTACTATAATTGGGTAAAATATCCGACAACCTTTTTTTAACACACTGTATAAAATATCAATGATGTACTTATGTATATTTTTGTTTGCCGCTCTTGCATTAAAAAATATAAAATGCTTCGCCCTGCTTATTATGCAACTTTTATTAAGATATTTTTACGTTAATAAACTTATTTTAAGATGTTTAGTCATCCCTTGGAAATAAAATCACGATACCGTAAACACTTTGTCTTACTTACATCCCCAAAATATGAAATTAGAACGCCTCATACCTCAATTTTATGGTTGTAATCTTCCAAACTTTAGCGTTTGCGGTCTGGTAACACCCTGGAACTATCCTTTGATGATGCTATCGTGGAAAATGGCCGCTTGTTTGGCTGCCGGAAACACAGTACTTATTAAACCGGCCGTCGTTTGTCCTCTGACCGCTTTGAAATTCGCAGAATTGTCCGTAAGGGCTGGCATTCCTCCGGGAGTCATCAATGTAGTCACGGGATCTGGTAAGTCGTGGTAAATTATTTCCCGCTTTCCTTGGACTGATTTATTTCGCCGGTAGGAACCCTAGCCGGAAACGCCATAGCGTCACATCCAGATGTCAGGAAATTAGGTTTTACTGGGAGCACGGAAATCGGCAAGGTTATCATGAAAACCTGCGCGGAATCAAATCTGAAGAAAGTTTCGTTGGAATTGGGAGGGAAGTCTCCGCTAGTGATATTCGCTGACTGCGATTTGGATAAAGCTGTGAGAGTGGTAAGTGCTATCAAACAGTCACACTTCCAGTCAGCATAGGTTCAATTCTCAACCGTTTTCGAGATATGGGTGCTCAAAAGCGTTAAAAATCACTAGTTACAGTAACTAATTTAGATGAATCATGGACGCAGTTGGCTCGACTGGTAACTTAGATCCAATGCACTTGACGTAGGCTTTTGGACAGTTGTCATGTAAGCAGTTTTGTTGTATTTTTGACAGTTTTGGATTTCGCTCGCAGAACATTTAAAAATGCCCCTTTTTACGAAGGAAGAGTACGCCGACATGATATTTTTGTATGGCTATTATGGAGGAAAGCTTCAGCAGCGGCAAGAGTCAAAGAGCACGAACTGTTTCATATCGCTCCGGCAAACAGGATCCTTCCCGAAAAAGACTAATGAGCGAGAGCCTGCGCGAAGAAACCACACTGAAGCTGTTCTTCATGAAGTTTCTGAGAATCGGAGGACCAACATAAGAAGAATTGCTGCCACCACAGGGCGGAAAAGAGCGTCGATTC
The DNA here is from genome assembly GCA_949128085.1 of Cetonia aurata. Classification (NCBI taxonomy): domain Eukaryota; kingdom Metazoa; phylum Arthropoda; class Insecta; order Coleoptera; family Scarabaeidae; genus Cetonia; species Cetonia aurata. The sequence goes on from OX421889.1 coordinate 3,651,863, forward strand.
ACAGGACTTTACGTGAAAATGGGCTACATCCATACCACGTACAACAAGTACAAAATCTCTTACCTGCCGACTATGCAAAACGGGAAGAATTTTGCTCGTGGATCCTAGAGAACCAGGATCTCCTCCCAATTGCTATGTTCGCTGAAGAGTCCACCTTCACTCGTGATGGGATTAACAACTCACATAACGAGCACATCTGGAGCGACGAAAATCCCCATGCTTTGTCAGAAAGTAGATTTCAGCACCGATTTTCGGTTAATGTGTGGGGAGGAATCATCGGAAATGTTATCCTAGGAACGAAAATCTTTGATGGAACATTGACTAGCCATATCTACAGGAGATTCCTAGAAGAAGAGCTTCCCATTCTTCTTGAAGATATCCCCTTGAACGTCCGTAATAGGATGTGGTTTGTCCATGACGGGTGTCCGGCACACTAGGAGTGTTAACCGACTTTTTGAACACTGCGTTTCCAAACCGCTGGATACGGCGGAATGGAGCTGTCGCATTGCCCCCGCGTTCGCCGGACCTGACGCCTCTTGACTTTTTCCTCTGGGGCCATGTTAAGACCATCGTTTATGGACAAGAGAAGCCGGCTACCAAAGAAGAACTGGTAGGTAAAATCCAACGAGCATTTCAGGAAGTTCGTGGAAATATGGAAAATGTCAACTGGATAGGAGGACTGAGTCAAAGAGCAGAGTTGTGTTTGGCAGTGTAGGGTCGCCATTTTTACAGCATTGCTTGTTTATTAAAATCATTAAAACAATTTCTGCTCATTGTTGTGGAAGTAAGACTGTAATTTAAGTTAATCGTTCCGTAGCAACCATTTCATGCCGAAATTCGAGCCAAATACGTCTATGATTCGTCTAAATTAGTTACCGTAACTAGTGATTTTCAACGCTTTTGACCACCCATATCTCGAAAACGGTTGAGAATTAGACCTATGCTGACTAGGAGTGTTTTGTTAATTTTGATACAAAGAATAACCCTATGAAGTTATGCGACCCAACGAGGGGGCAGCCTGTATAATTATTAAATTTTTTTTTCTCGACATGGATAGGGCATGCAGAGCGTCTTCTTCAACAAAGGAGAGAATTGTATAGCGGCAGGTAGACTATTCGTGGAAGCCTCGATCTACGACGAGTTTGTGCGCAGAGTGGTCCAAGAGACGAAGAAAATCTCGATCGGGGATCCCCTGAATAGATCCACAGCGCACGGGCCGCAAAATCACCTCGCCCACTTCAAGAAACTGCTCGAATACATCGAGATTGGCGTCAGCGAAGGCGCCAAACTCAGATACGGCGGCAAGAGGGTAAACAGGCCCGGTTATTTCTTAGAACCGACCATCCTCAGTGACGTAGAAGACCACATGTTCGTCGCGAAAGATGAATCTTTCGGTCCGATCATGTGCATCAGCAGATTTGACAATGGGTAATTATTATTATTATTAAAAACCACAAAAAAATACCTATTAGCCTTGCTCATATATATTTATAGTTATTCACAGAAATGTCAGTCAGTAATTCAAATATAACGTTGCCAACTTTTAGTTATTTTTTAATGGTTTTTCAATTTAAAGTAATGCACAATCTTCTGGACGGAGACGCAAAAAATATCATTTTTTGGTAGCTCCAAATGATCATCAACTTGTTCTATTTCCACTAACGCCGTTTAGTAATGATCAACTAAACTATATCTAACGGCGACCATTTAAACAAGAAAACAAAAATTTAAATCTTATTTTAGTTTTGATTATTACCACTAATATCACTATGCTATCACATATTAAATTCGATTCATACTGGCGTCATCTTCTATTAAATACCTGAATTAAAAGAATGACAAATTCCATAAACATGTTCCTTCACGAATTTTAAGCTCATAAGTGGTTTCGAGCTGCTCACGGTGTGATGCTTGAAACCATTATGGAGCGTCGAGCTGCAGGACATTCGGTTTTGCTTGTTTTGATCGTTCTAATATTTAAAGTTACATCAAAATTGACTAAAATTAAATAGGTACTAAGTTTGCGGTTGCTGAATTACTTCTCTTCTTTGATAAATAAAATAAATAAAAATTCATTTTTAACAGTTTGAAGTTCGTTTATTCCTTCTCGTATTAGTAATTCTTATTTACACGTAATTATAAAAACCTGTCTCTTTTTTCATGCAGTGACGTGGACGGTGTAATCAAGAGAGCCAACGCTACGGAATACGGTCTGGCATCTGGTGTATTCACTAAGGACTTGTCCAAGGCGATGAGGTTCGCAGAAGCGATCGATGCCGGTACTGTCTTCGTAAATACTTACAACAAAACGGACGTGGCGGCACCTTTCGGCGGTTTCAAGCAGTCAGGATTCGGAAAGGACTTAGGTAAGCGCACCTCTACAATTTCCTGAACCCCTATTCTTCGGCATCGTCGGAATTAGTGAGGGTGTGGTTCTCAGGACATGAATATTTTATTATTTATTTTTCTTGAAATTTCACTTTTATTACGACGTTCTCTTGGAAATTTGTGGGGGAACCTTTAGATATTGGGAGAAATACCAATTTATTGTTACGAATATGAATTTAGATCATTATAACAGTTAAAATAAATACACTATGCTGAAATGGTTGATTCATCATAAAAGTATTTTGGCATTCGAAATATGTATTATCCATTCAATACAAAAATATTTTTTCATAATCCGGAAATAAACTTACATAATTATAATTTGCAAGCCGGATAATATAACACTCAAAATACGAAACACTAAACTTTCATATTCCACTTGTAAAATGTGGAATTTCCAGATTCAAGAATACGATTTTTAAATCTTGAAACATAGTTTGTGTGATGAGATCTATCACCTCCTCTTGACAGAATGTTCGCCTTTTTTACATTTGAGAATAAGGGTCTTGGTGTAAAACATCTTTTAGTATAACGTCTAAATCTTACTTACGCGATTTTTGTCCTTTGTCCTTCTCCTAGGTCAAGAAGCCCTCAACGAATACCTCAAGACCAAATGCGTCACCTTGGAATACTAGACGGACTGATGGTGCTTTCACATGTATAAATTTTTGTAAATAAAATGTATTAATCTCTTAATATTGTAATCTTAGGTGTTGTATTATATTGTTAAATGAATAAAGAAAATTGTTTTTAATATATTTTTTTTACAATTCCTTATTTCTTAAAACCCTCGGAAATTCTACCATGCAGTGGGATTGGTCCGACTAGCGTTACCTTGTGGCCATCGGAAGAACTAGAGTGACATATGTCACGTGAAGCTTGTCATTTTTGGTTGAAATGGTCGCCGTTAAATGGTGCTAATGATTACACTGCACAACAGCATTTCTGAGGATTGGGTTATGTTACATGATAAAAAATGTTCTATGACGATTTCAAATCTGTGATAAAAATTTTGTGTATCAGCTCATAACTTTTTAGATAGCAGCAAATAAACCGCGTGAAAAAGAAAAGTTTTAATGAAAGCTGTAAAGCCCGTCTGACACGATCAACTTTAATATTTTTTTGTAATTTTTTCATGTAATAAAAAAATTGAACGTGTCCTACAGAAAAAATGATCATTTTTCGTTTCAATTATTATGTTCAATAAAATAATGGGAAATTTTTTTGTCATTTTTCTGCGCAGAAATCTAATGCAGTAATATGCTGATGTTGCGTCAACGGATACAAGTACACGCGTTGCTATGGATACGTTGGTTCTATGCACCAGCAATTTGATTTTTCATATCTTTTGTTGAAATAGCACATATTGGTGAAATTACATAATTGTCGCATTATCGTCATTTACTAATTATTTATACACGTTAATTTAACATCATTTATGAAATTCCCAATATTGTTTGAATTGTATCTTCCTTCATCCGTTTTATTGTTTGTTTATGTACGTAGTTTACATATAGTAAACATTCCGTATCCATTTTTTAAAACTTTCATAAATGTACCATTACACGGTCAAATAAATTGGTGAATTGATTCATAAATTTATTCATGAAAAACTTCGTGAATAAATTGACAAGGTGGGAGTGTTTTACACGATGCAATTTTTACTAACTATAAATTAGGGTCTTATGCATCGCCAATGCATTACCAACTGTTCTGTTTTGTTGACGTTTGACGTGTAGTCGTACTCATATTCAAGTTTCAAAAATGAAAGTGGGAGAAGTGATAAAAGACTTCAACAATTTATTGGACCGTGTAAAGCAGTCTTAATGTCGTCAACTTATTCATGAACATTTCGGATATTACATGCAACAATAAATTCAAGGTTACAAAATTCGCGGGAGCCCAAGCAGCGGTGAAGAGAATCTACTTAATCAATAGTTATTTGTATCACTAGGCCAGAAACTATAGTTTTGCGAGTGTGAGTACGGCCGAGGCCTCACGAGTGCGAATACTCGCAAAAGAGTTTCTGGCCGTGTATTACACACTATTTTTTGAGCCGACAAATCTTAATTTTGTTGTAAATAATAAAAGAAATTAATTAATTAGGGAGTTAACAGTACAGGTTGGCAATACATATTGCGTATGAATTTTGAATTGGAAATCAGGGTTAAAATACCTTAGTGATTTGACGTTTTAATTTTCTTGGTAGTTTTGATAAATATTCATCAATAATAAGGACAATGGAGACCCCAGCTCATATTACAGAGGTTGTGTGTGAAGTTATTAACCATTTATTACCTTGAAAATCTTCCGAAAATAGAAATGGAATGAATATGAATTAATTAAGAGATTGTGTAACGAAAATTCATCTGTCATCGAATCTATAATTAATGGCAGAAATGTCAGTAATTCCAATATAGTGTTGCTGGTGTTGCCAACCAATACTGGTCTTTTTGCCGGCCTAGGCCGGAGAATGGTAAGTTTCCGGCCGATTTATAGTAATGCAAAATCAGTGTTTCTGGACGGAGGCGCAAAAAAACAAATTTTAACCTAGTTTCGTTGCTAATTGTTAATAATGCCTGCACTACAAGAACGACAGAATTCACAAGCATGTTGTTTTTATTTTAAAGCCTCTAACCGATTGAGATTTTACTTTGGCCCCATCTAGGAGACCGATACTAAAATAATTTATTTTGAAAAAAGAAATTTCATCTTTTAAAATAGTCATTAGAACCGGTTTTAAAAGCAGATTGGTTATTTATTTTTTGAATTTAGTTAGTAATCGGTTAATGGTCACTAGATGTCACAACTATCCAACGAGTCCGCGATTCCAAAAGAACTCACCACTAGTCGACTCTGATATCCACAGTGGAAATGGTCACAATTTACGCCATTAAATAAAACCAATTAATCGGTAAATATTTTTATTTTACAGCATATTTTACAATAGAATTAATTTCATTACCATTACATACAATTAATAATTTATTAATAAATTTTCTGTTTTATAAGAAATAAAATTGAATAAAAAATAAGGCTAATCAAAAGAAAAAAAAAATCAATAAATTAGTAACAATAGTATATTATGTATGTACAATAATTTATGACGAGGAACAGGGAAATAAATTTCATAATATCCCCAACATAATGTAGACAATCAGTTCTGTGCAATTAGCATATCAAGGAATAAATACAATAAACAATTAAAGCAATTATTCTGTTGATTAATCATATTATGAATTTTATAGTTTTCGAAATTATTTTAATGTTGATGGCGCCTCCTTATCTGTTATCAACATGATATTAAAGAGATTATGAGATTTAATTCCCTATGTCTTCCTCCATCATACGCGTAACGTTTAAGATTTAAAATCTAAGATTAATTTATATATAAGCCCGTTTAAGCTAGTTTAATCAATATTAAACTAACTTAAACGACAGCCAGATACGATTTGTTTGTTTACAGACGTCTTGTCAGGGTTTGTAAGGTGTTTTACAATTATTCTTTCCTTCCTGCATCTTCATCTGCAGTAGATCCACCTTCTTCTTTCCGATCAACCACCAGACAAGGTCTGTATCTCTACCACCAATACCAATCGATTTATTCATCTGTTGTCGATATGGTAATTACGAGCCCCCTGTTTCGTTCTCGTATTCCCCGCGTCGCGATTATGTTTTTATTTTTCTGAACGTCTTTATGGTCTTTAACTTTTTCGTGCACACCTCTTTGGGCTTTTCCACCGTCTTCTTCCGCTTATCCGTCCTGGTACTATTGATGGTGAACAATTCTTTACCTATGATTATATTCTTGATGTGGGGAGAGATATTCTCCAATTCGAAAACGGCATCGTGCGTACTGGTCCCGGAGAAGTTCTTGAGTTTCTTATTGGCGTCGTTATCCAAAAGTAGCTTGACCATTTTCACTGCGGGTATAAATAATGATTTGTGTTTATTTTAAGTAAATGTATTTTGTATATAAATATAAAACTAAATCTTGTGGTCAAAATACGTGACATGTTGTACAGGGTGGGCCAATTCCGATGGGATTTATGGTTTCAGGCTACTTCTAGCATAGATATCGAAGAATAAGTACATCTACATGTCATGGGCTAGATTTTTAAGTTTTCAAGCTACGAAGGAATTTTCAAAACTTTGCATATTTGAAAAGTCGTCATATCTTTTTTATAATTAAAAATTTTGTATTTTTTAACAGGACTTTTTTGAAGTTACTGGATGTTGTATTAATTTATGAAAAAGTTGGGTTCTTTTTTCCTTTTTCGTTCCAGCAAGTAAGAAAAATTATGGATTGTGTTGTACAGGCAGTGAGACAGGAGTGCTAATACTAGAAAATTGTATTATTAGTGTTTAATTAGTCGTTTCTCGTCTCGCTTTTTGTTATATCAACTAGTTTTCAAGCTACAAAGGAATTTTCAAAACTTTGCATATTTGAAAAGTCGTCATCAGTGGCCTAAGTAACCCTTCTCGGTCAATAAATTATATTTTTATAGTTATTATTGTAGCATTGTAAGTGTAGAATAAAAATTGAAACAAATAGATTAAAATAACATATAATTGATTGTCTAGCAAGAACCACGTAGAGGTGAGAGTGAAATGTTGCCTGGAGAGGAAAATGAATGAGGTGATAGGTAAAAAGATAATAAAAACTTAAAAATAAACTCTTGATAAACGTAATAATAAATCAAAAATAAACTGTAAAAACAATAACAATTAAATTAGAAAAGAAAATTGTAGATTCTTTGTTTATATTACAAGCTTTACTCAAAACTAAATTTAAGGCATGAGCATGACAATGTACAAAAAGAGCTTGAGGTGCAATTGTTTTTTTTTTTTTACTTTGTAAACGATTTAACTGCCCTGCCATAACAGATGCACCATCATATGTTTGAGCGACTAATTTTTTTTTAAATCATATTTTTCGCTGTTATGTGATAAAAGGTTAAATAAATCTTCAGTTGTTCGACCGGATGTTACGTCAAAAAACTCCAAAAATCTTTCAATAACTCCAGTGCTCTTGACATAACTTGACATTTTCGAGTCTAGCTCGAAGTTCTTCAATATTATGTGGAAGGTCACCTTTATAAACGTTATTTTTAATAGCGCAAAAATTTTGGCAAGATGTTGCACATGGTTGAAATCAGAAAAAAATGCTCTTTCTGACGGTGTCAAAATTCAATATGGCGCCCATAAGAAATAAGACAGTTGATGACGACCAGAAAAAAACGAAACGTCGTGTAAAAACTCCAAGTACACCATTACATAGAACATTAAAAGTGGCGTTGAGAACGTGTCTTTAGTTTTTCTCTGCAAGGCCAAATAAAAGTGCTAGAGACAAAATAAGAAAATGATATTTTTCCGTTTTTTAAAAAAATTTCAACATAATAACCACAAAATTTAGCAACTTTGCCAAATTGAAACCTATCGTCTATCTTCAATAATAAGCAAGATCTCAATGGTGATGATCGAAAATTGGTATTTTTCTTATGGAACATGCCATATTTTTTATTTTTTTTTTAATCTACATAAAATTTCCTTTAAACTGATGTATCACAAGCAAGGTTTTGATTATTAGTTTTTAGGATATTTAACGATTTTTAAAATTACCATAGTTACAAAATTTTTACATCAAATAAGCCATGCCTTAAAAAAAAGCCATTAAAATGAAGTTTCAGAGGAGTCTTGAGAAAAACAAAAATCTTTCTGCATGACTACAAACAATGTCACAGCAGCATAGAATTGTTATTGTTAAGTAAAAAGTTTGGTTAAAATGTTACAACACTTTGAACACTATATACTTAAGTGCTTTATAGAGACTAATGAAAGTAAACAATTCGCCTTACAAATCCACCATGAACGTCATCCAGAGAGAAAGCAACCCTATAGTAAAATATTTAGCAGAAAGAAACAAAACCTAATATTAAATGATTCGTTTAAGACCAAAAACGTATAGAAATCTGGTTATAGACAAAGAACTGAAAGAGTTGGATTTTGATTTTCACTGGGGGTTTCGCTTAATAAAAAAAAAACTTCGAAAAATGTCTGTTCAAAAAAACCAAATTTTTAATAATAAAAAAGATATGACGACTTTTCAAACATGCAAGCTTTTGGAAATCCCCTTGTTGCTTGAAAACTACTTATATCCATAACAATAAGCGGTTTTTGTATTTAAACTTGCTCAAAAATCTAGCCCAGAACATGTACACTTATTTTTCCATATCTATGCCGGAAGTACCCTAAATCCCCACAGGATTCTACAACAATTAAAACTGTTGAAATAGGAACTACAACTTGATTAATTTTATTTTCTAATTTACCAGCAAATGCACTCTTTAATTACCTATCGAATGATATTTATATCTTAAGAACGCAAATAGAAACTTAATTAAAACATATTTATCAAATAGAGAACAAACAATAATAGTCAACAAAATAGAAAGTCCACATCTACAAGCAGAATATGGAATCCCCCAAGGAGGGAATATACCACCGATATTGTACATAGCCTATACAAATGACATCTTTAATTTGAAGATCCACGGTGAAATATATGCATACGCAGATGATGTATGCATCGTTTGCTCAAGCAAGAACGACGAACAGCTGCAGCAACACATTATAGAAGATGTGGAAAAAATAGAAGATTGGTGCTATAATAATCTAATAACGATAAATGAGAAGAAAACAGAGTACCTACATGGTATTTACAAAAAAAAAAAAACAACATATAAACCCACTTTTAACATCAAGATTAAAACACAAACCATAACTCAAACCTGCCAAATAATTAACCATACAAAATGACCTAAAATGGGATACCCACGTAAAAAAATTTGATAAAAAGAAACACCATGATTATAGCAGGAATGCAGAAAATTCAAGACATAGTACCAGAATATCTGAAGAAGTCTGTGTATCACAGCACATTTACGTCCCATATTAGCTATCTAATAACCATATGGAGCCGAGAGAAGAGTGCACCATCTCGTATGCTCGGATGAAGAATGAAGGCGGAAAAAACAGTGCATAGCAACGCTTGCTATACGTGTTGCAATTTTTTTTGTGTATATACATACATTTTGTAAACTGTATAGTTTGTGTTTGTTTGTTTAAATAATTGTTTAATTGTTCTAGTCTTCGCGTTTTTACAGAATACGCCAAACAATCGTTTTTTGCACCATTTAGTTTTTTTTTTTCAATAAAAGTTCTATTGTTTCTAGTTCCCTATGGCATTTAGAAATGTATGATCAATCCCAGTTTAAGGAAAATAAGTCTGTTAGTTAATAAAAACCCATTACAAGGAAATTTATCACTGAAGATAAAAAAAAGTTTTTACTGTAAGTTGGTTCAGTTATCGAAAATTTGCTTAAGTAACTTAAATAAATAAATATAGCGTTCTATTTAAATTAATCAAGTTATAGCCACTTAAAGTTCTTATTTGATTAGTTTTAATTTTTGTACATCCTGTATAACATGACAAGTTTATTATAATTTCGCTTACTTAACTTAAACACTTCTTAAGTATTTGAAACATAAAAATTAGATTTGATTTTCACACAATTAAAATTTAGATATTATAAACTTTATTTAAAAGAGATACTTATTATGATCAGAGAATCCAAAAAATGCAATAATATACAGGGAATTACGCCTGATATGGGATACGTCTTTTCCGCACACTATAATGATATTAAATTAATTTCCTTATTGTTGCTAATGAATTTAATGTTTTAAATTTTAGTGGAGTTTAATCTGGAGTGTCGATGAGAATTAAAATTTCCAAGTAATACAATGTTCCATCTACAATTCTTTTGACAACTATTTTATTTAAAATTTCTTATATTTATTCTAGAACAATCGCTGCTATGATGCTAGAAATTCGTTAACTCACTCAACATCCAAAAATTTATTTTATATTCGCTAATATGTATATATTATATATATATATAATACTTACAATTATTATTTTCTACTGCGTGGAACAGTGGCGTCCGCCCAGATTTCTGGTCCCTAACATTAGCGTCCGTACCGTACTCTAAGAACGTCCTAACCATGTCGTATTTATCTTCTATCGTTGCTAGGAGTAGAGGTGTGAAGCCCTCGTGATTGAATGCGTTCAGATTGAAGGAGATGTCAGTCGCGCGCTGTAGGAGAACTCGCAGTAAACCCGTGCAGTTGTGGAAGACCGCCAGATGGATCGGATTGTTCCCTTCTGAATCCATGCAACTTAAATCGGCGCTACTGTCCAAAAGATGATTGACTATCGCCTCGTCGCAGTTATGAATAACTGCTAGATGTAAGGGCGTCTGTAAAAAAAAAAATGAACATTATATTACGATTCTGAAGACACGAGAAGAGATTTCGATATTAAGACATACCAAGTGATTGCCGTTGGTGCAATCTATCGACAGTTTCCATAAACCTAACATGAGAATTTGCTTCTTCACTTCTGCTAAGTCATTGTTCATCACTCCTATATGCAGAGGGCTGAAAATAAATAAAGCACAATTATGTTAAAAAAAAAAAAATAGTCATACGCGTTAGTAATACACTCCGCCAAAAAAGTATCGCATAATTTAGTTTTGAATCATAAAAGTATCGCATAATCTTTGTTTGTAGCATAAAGTTGTAAATATACTTTAATGCGCTCTAAGATATAATTTCTATGATTGTTTAAATAAAATACAGGCCAAATAAAAACAAGAACTCATACTTGAGATTTTTATTAAAACAAGAAATTATAATTTTGGAAAGAAAAATGTCATAACAGTAGCTTTTAATACTGAGTATTGCCACCTCTGGCTCTTATGACCGCTCGCATACGGTTTGGCAGAGATTCGATTAACCTCCGTATATAAGCCTGATCCAAATTCTCCCACTCGTCACGGAGAGCATTTTCTAGTCCATGCAGGTCCGCTGGGGCAACATTTTGGGTTCGTATCCGTCTGTGAAGGAGGTCCCACACGTGCTCGATAGGGTTCATGTCCGGACTTACCGCAGGCCTATCTAAAACTGGAATACCAACATCGTTAAGGTATTCCTGGACGATTATTGCAACATGCGGTCGTGCATTATCGTGCATTAACATGAATTCGTTTCCTATAATTGGCGCATATGGTACTACATGTTCTTCTAAAATGTCCGTTATATACCTGTGGGCAGTCAGTGTACCTCTGCCTACTGGTACTAACTCTGTACGACCTGTTAAACAGATGCCTCCCCAAACCATAATAGAGCCACCAGCGAAATTAGGTCTAGGTCTGATATTACACTGCGAATAGCGCTCACCGTCTCGTCTGTACACTGAGATACGCCTATCTGAGGTGTAAAGACCAAATCTTGACTCATCTGTGAAGAGTATATTGGCCCAGTCATTAATGTTCCAATTTACATGTTATCTGGCAAACCTTACGCGAGCCACTCGGTTAATCCACTCTGTCGTAACCTATTCCGAATAGTTTGAGTACTCACACGAGTATTTCTGACTCTAGCCAAGTCGTTCTGCAATTGTCTCGCAGTTACATGTCTTCGACGTAATGCTTGTAGTAGTAAATAGCGGTCATCTTGGCGAGTAGAACATCTTGGACGACCTGGTACAGGTCTTCTACTGTAAATGCCTGTTTCCCTATATCTGGCTACGGCTCTAGAAACACTTGACTGATTGATGTTCATCAAATTAGCAACGTATGCTTGAGATCGGCCATCTTCGATTAAAGCAACTATAGCAGCCACTTGTTCTGAAGTTAAATTGCTCATTTTAGTTTTAAAAGCGTTGGAATAGAACTCTGACTTCGCACTTTAAAATTTGTCCGTATAGGAAGACTTTCAATAAACAACTGAACAAACCTTACACATATGCATTTTTCTAAATGTGTTCTTTTAGGAAAAAAAAAAAGTAAAAACGCTAAGTTCCATTATTTTGTTAGTGTTTTTATAGTTCACATACACGAGGCAAACTTTTTGTGAACGTATAAAAATATCTTGGTTCATAAATGCCCTTTTTTAGTTTATGCGATACTTTTTTGGCGGAGTGTATGGGAGATGTACAGGATGTTTACGGGTTCTTGTGATTTTATTTTCAAAGGGCGATTAAACCTCTTAAAATAAGGTCCTTAACGTAAAAATATCTTCTATATTCTGTAGTTAAGAGAATTCATCGGAACAAAAGTTTTCTTGAATTAAAACTTTCAATTTTCTTAGTGGTGGTAAAAGATTAACTTGCAACAAAATTATAAGAAAATTGTGTTAAAACAATATTTTGTTTTAAACTCAGAATGCATTTTTCTATCTTGTTTTAAGATCTTTATGAATGCTTGTCATTGATATCATGCGACATCCTTGGTAAGTGTCCACAAACACATTGGAAGGTAATGTAAATATCGCTGGAAAACAATGCCGGTTATTCCCCGATAACAAAAATTTCATATACCTGGAAGTGGCCAAAAAAATAGGTACATTGGTAAAAACAATAGAAAAGTGCGTTTTAGTTGAAATTTATTATCAGATATTGCAAGTAAGTCCTCCTTGTAGTTATCACATGTACACATATTGCCTTTATTACTTGTTAAATTTAGATAAAATGGGTCGCAGCACGCTTTGTTCAGAGAGTAAAAGGAAAGTTATTAAAACTATGCGCGGGCAGGGGAAAACGGTCAGAGAAATAGCAAGCATATTAAATCGTTCCCAAAATATTATTTCAAAGTTCAGAGTTGGTACGCCATACCAGTGGAAACATGTCAACGTATGGTGAACTCACTGCCTAACACATGTAGAGCAATAATTAGCAATAAAGGCCACGTTACCAAGTATTAAACTCGTACAAATCATTGAATAAATTTCGGTTACCCGTTTCTTTATTATTACCCTAGGAAAAAAATTTATAGCATGGGTCCCTATTATTTTGTCCACACAGTTTTTTAATATTGTTTTAGTTGTCGGTTAAGTTCTGTGATATCAGAGTTTTTTTATTATGGATTAATTCTATGTTTAATAATAGAAAAATTAAAACTATTTTGAAAGTACAATAACTCGGTTTATTTATTGCATATATGACTTGTTGAACCATTGTACCTATTTTTATGTCCACCACTGTATATATTGATAAAAAGCAATTTAGAGTACGACGCCTTGTAGATTTTAATCTTAGTAAGATACATATATTATCATTTCTGACTTAATTATCCGCTATAATTTTTGCAATTTATCTGAAGTAAAATGCAGGGGGAATACTGCTTATCAGTGTGATCTTTATCTGCATGCAAAACCAGACGGTACTTTTTACGGATTATCATGACATCTCATTATCTCAAAATAAACACGTTCTATAAAGTTCATTAATATCCTCACACAATTATACAGGGTTTTCCGTGGAACAATAATTTTTTTCTTTCATACTTATTAGATGAAACATTATTGGACGAATTGAAGGTATAAGGATAAATACAACGAGTATTTTAAAGAAAACTACTACTTGATAGAGCCCTCAATATTATTCAAGTAGCCCATGTAACCATCATGCATTTGTCTTTTGGTAATATTCCGCATTCTTTTGAATTCATTAAGAAAAAATATATTTCTGGTGCTCTTCCATTTGAGGCGATAGTAATCTTTGATTTTAATGTTGCATAACATCAGCTATAGAACATTTACAAACTAATAAATCAATCAGAGGGACCAAAGTATTAATGTAACTTGTATCTATGATATGGACAACAATCTGCCGTTGAAAAGCAGCCAATACACCGCGCCCTCTACTTCGATTGACCGCAAGAAAACTTCTGTCTTTTCGTACAACGGTGTAATTGTTCGGAAAAAGTTCATTCTCATATACTGAATCGTTTAACCACGTTTCTGTTATTAAAATAATATCAGCAGAACAGTTAGTCAAGTTACTATAGAAAGTGTGCGTTTTAGTGTTTAAACCTCTAACATACCTCAATAGTTATTACTACTGCTAGATAATTTTAAAAGCATTTTATTAATAAATTCTAAGTTTTCACAAATTTCAAACGCAATTCATTTCAAAATTCCGTATTTTTAAAAAGGATTTATTATTATTAAGGTTAACTGGAAATTCATTCGACATAAATTTGCTGTTATTCATCATATTTAACAATCTGTTTGGAAGTTTTAACAAGTAATAAATTGAAGCGATTCTTACGACCATTGTTTCTAATATACGTAACATTTTTTGTGGGTTGTAGTGGTGACCTCATCAAAAATAGCTGTCACTGACATTATTTTTCGCATGAGTCTAACATGACGCCTATTGTAACCTTGAAAAACCATTACAGAACGATGTGCCTACCTTAATAAAGTATACTATTGTAATTTTGTTTTATATTGATCTATTTGTAATAAATTACTGTCAAATTACGAAATTATCTGTAAAAAAAAAAACTTATAATCACTACTTAACTATGATAGATGATATTTCGTTAAGTGTCTCTGAAAATAACCGCCAATCCTAGACTACCTCTCTGTGTAGTATCCTTGGTGATACCCACAATACACGATTGCCGACACGTGTGTTAATGAACTAGGAATCCCCTTTGTGAAATCATAATGTAGGCGATTATATTGTATCAGTGTTGGTTTACAAAACTAGTTCTTTTTCCTTTATCATAAGTTTCTGAGAATTCAATCTTTTTCCCGTGTTGTTGATGATAATGAACTTAGGAAGTGTTTCGGTTAATAAATATTTCTGACATGTGTAAGCAGGTTTTTGTACTGACAATTAGCACATACGATGTAGGTATTTGGCAATTTAAAAATATATTTACGCATAGGTGAAAATATTGCACATGAAACGAGTAATCATTCGATTCGTGAAACAAAAAATAAAAGATGCTACTGTATCTATTTGTTTGATTACTTATTAGATTTTGTGTATTTTCAATGTGATAAACACTAGCTAATATTAAATAGACTTTAATGTATTACTGTCATATCGAATGCAGTGGCGGCCCGTGACGTTTTGTTCAAGGGAGGCTACTGTAGCCTAAGTAACCCTTCTCGGTCAATAAATTATATTTTTATAGTTATTATTGTAGCATTGTAAGTGTAGAATAAAAATTGAAACAAATAGATTAAAATAACATATAATTGATTGTCTAGCAAGAACCACGTAGAGGCGAGAGTGAAATGTTGCCTGGAGAGGAAAATGAATGAGGTGATAGGTAAAAAGATAATAAAAACTTAAAAATAAACTCTTGATAAACGTAATAATAACTCAAAAATAAACTGTAAAAACAATAACAATTAAATTAGAAAAGAAAATTGTAGATTCTTTGTTTATATTACAAGCTTTACTCAAAACTAAATTTAAGGCATCAGCATGACAATGTACAAAAAGAGCTTGAGGTGTGTTGAGAGTGCTTGTGCGTGTAGAGAAAATATTGTAATTGTAAACTGTAAAATGATTGCTTCCCATTAGTTTTTCTGCTATTTATTGGATAGGGCCAACAGCTGAATGGAATAAAAGGCGATGCGTACAACTTAATAATGAATGTAATAAAAATAAAAGAACACTTAAAATTATATAAATTACACCAATTCCATTATACGTTCATTAAACTATTCATTCACTACTTTAAATTCGCGTTTAAAGGCTAAGGCACGCTGTGTTTCTTGTTGAAGAATCGAAGATACTGAAGTAATTGGTTTTTTGATGATAACTGTGGGTATATATATACACTTGTCCCCACCTTCAAGATAACTTACACTAATGAATTACTACGAAAATTACTAATGATTCCAATAGTTCAATGAAAAATGCAGAGGGCTACAGGAAATCCCAAATTAAAACTAATTATTTACACAGCATTCTCGAAATAATAATTAAAGATTAAGTAATAAACCAACCGCTAATGGGGTTGAAGCTAGGTGATTACCTGTACAGATATTATAAGTTTTATGAAAGGCAAACAATTGGTTTGAATTAAATTCCCAAAACCTAATGAGTCAGTAAATAAAAATATGCAAAAGGTTTATTGCGGTACCCTGCAATTAGCCTAAGAGACTTATAAATTAATGAGTGAGTTTTCCGAAAATATGACGATGAATAATTTTAATAGGGAAGAAATGTAAATAGATAAATATGTACAAAATGAAATGTGAAATTTCTCCACTAAACAAGGTGCAATTGTTTTTTTTTTTTACTTTGTAAACCGTTTAAATGCCCTGCCATAACAGATGCACCATCATATGTTTGAGCGACTGATTTTTTTTTAAAATCATATTTTTCGCTGTTATTTGATAAAAGGTTAAATAAATCTTCAGCTGTTCGACCGGATGATACGTCAAAAAACTCCAAAAATCTTTCAATAACTTCACCGCTCTGGACATAAAGTAATATGATTGATAATCGAGACTTACAGTCAATATCTGCGGTTTCATCTGCTTGCCAAGAAAAAAAACGGAGCTTCTTTAATTTCTGTATCTATTTCTTGTTTTAATACAAAAGAAATACAATCTATTAAATCATTTTGTATAGATTAAAAATATTACTACTAACAAATTTATTAAAACTAGGTTCATATTTACTAAAGAGTTCGAGTAATTCTTTATAATTTCCACGTTTAAAATAATCTGAAGTCTCATTGTGTCCCCGAAAAGCTAAATCTTGTGATGCTAAAAATATTGATACGTCTATTAATTTTCTTAAATTTTTGTGGTTTTCTCTAACTTCATTATTATAGGCAATAATTGCATCTTTGCGCGCGCTGTCTACAGCAGTAGCAATATTTTGTTTTCCAAATAATTTAAATTTGCACAACGATGAAATGTGTTCTTTAGACTTAGAATGCCGTTCAATAGCGCGCGGTAGATTTTTTAAATCTGTATAACCTAATTTCGACCACGTTTCGGTTTGATTACAAAAAAGTAGACATGGCCAACAAAATAATCTTTCCCGATCAATTGAACCAGTTAACCAACCACATTTAGTGTACCATAATGAACTAAAACCACGATTTTGCCGGTTGCCGTCGTTAGATACTACAGATAAATTAGGCCGTGGTTTCTCAATGTTTTGTACGATGTGTAATTTCGTCTCTATGTTTAAACAACTAAAAGAATTTCTTACCAACCAGTGGACAATATCTTGGCAATTTCTAATTTCGTTCATTTTATCAATTTTGTGTGCGTAACCTAACAAAACTCACCCAACGCTTCTTAAGTTATTAGTACTGGGAGCTGGGAGTCGCATGGGCAGTTTTACGACCGATAACGCAACATGCCACCAACCATACGTATTCGCCGTATAAAGTGCACGTGCACTTACGGAGACGCATTGCTTTCAGCCATGGCATTAATCATCGGCGCGGAGCCAAATCTGTGGCTAGCCTCCTCGCTTGCTATTATAGTGCGTATAGTAAAATTTCGCGCAATATTGGAAATTTGTTTGCATTTTCAAATTAAGTAATGAATAAATGTACTATTATTTATTTTTTATCAAAATTGCTTTATTTTAGTATATAACCGATGCTTAAACATTATTTTAATACATAATAAACGCTATTTATTTTATTAGAAATAATAGGGGAGGCTTAGCCTGCGTAGCCTCCACTGATCGAATGATAAAAAAGAAAATATTGTCATCTAATAACTTTATATCATAGAAATAGACTTTTTTTTTTTTTAGTTTTTAAAAACAACATTCTGATTAAATTCCATGATTGTGACTCTCTCTTTAGTATTAATATCTGTGTAAATAGAGACTTGCCAAACATGTTTTTACGTTTTCGTTTTTTAATAAATAACAATGGAACAACATTGAAGCTTCATAATTCCATAGCAACATTATTATCGATGATAAAATAAAATTATTGCTTCCTGTGCAGTAGTTTTGATTTCAAAATGAAAGAAATTTCGAGTACCTTCTTCAAGTTTATCGACGTTATTTTTTGTCGGAGCAATAAATAATATTGCATAACGAAATTCACTAGTCTTACAGATATAATACGTAAATTTTTATTCATATAGGTAATGAAAAATCCTCCGCGTCTATCTAAACGCCATCCGAGTTTTTATCATCATCATGCATCTCACTGCATTAACGTAAATCGCAATGCAGAAATAGATTGCGGTTATCGCGAAAATAATGTTTACATATATACCGTATGCGAGATGCAATACGAATTTTCACAATCTGTAATTTTAAATCGTTACTATACACTTTTCCTGACATATTGAACGAATGCGTTGTGTGACTTCACCGTGCAGCGCAACAGCCAACAAACACTAAATTCTATCAGCCTTATTCATAGTCGAGTCTCTAATATTAGTACCCTACTAGCCTTGTTTATATATCTTATAGTTATTCAACCGAGCTGCGTAAGGTGCTGATATCTGGCGGCGATAGTATAAAAGTACTGATGAATGAAATTAAATACCGCCAAATATTCATTGGAATGCGAGCTATGTTGGTAACAGATTCTGAAATAAACTTGGCAGTTAATAACAAAGTAAAACCAATCAAAATTAAGAAATTACAATGCAACATTATTAAAAAAAATTAATGGGCACGCCAAACCTGACACGCCATCTGAACGCCATCCAAAGGTACTTCAAACCGGTTGAATAACTAGATATATATAAACAAGGCTACTAGCTAGTAGCCACTAAGATCGTATTAGAATCCTACTAACCATTGCCATTCATAGTCGCGTTTATGGTGGCTACGAAGTAATAGAATGGTAGTAGAGAAAACTGTGTGGCAACAGGGTAAAATATTAACAAGTTCATGCGCAATGAATGTCTTGTAAGATTTTGACCGAATCTGACAAGCGTTTATAAACATCTCTTATATTTAAGTACAAAGTAAATGGCTGATGAGTTAATTGATATTCAAGATGAATTAGTTGAATTTTAAGAAGCAGAAATTCATCTCGGGCTCGTTCGTAATCCAAAGTTGTATTTAGAAAGGCATAATCCTTTGGAAATGTATAATGAACGATCATTTAAAACAAAATATCGAATATGAGAAGGTATTTTCCGGGCTATTGGGCCGTGGTCGGTGGGTCTTAAACATACCCCCAATCGCTACTAAGGATTTAGTTGGCAACTAAGTTCAGTACGCTACTAAATACCACTATGAATGTGGATTTTCTTAGTAGGATGTTAGTAGCTAGTAAATCCGACTATGAATAAGGCTGTATAAGATTAAATCCCACTACGAACACATGTGTAAAGATCACAGAACTAGGGACTTCCCTGAATAAGTTTTACAGACAGGAAGGGCGATTTATATGTTATTTAGATGAAACGTGGTATGATACCCACGACACTATTTGCAAAGGTTGGGTAGACAATTCAGGTACGTGTCAGTTGGACGCGCCGGTTTTGAGAGGGAAGAGAATAATTATTCTCCACGCTGGATCAGAGAAAGGATGGATCGCGCAGCCGCTATTATCTGCAAAAAATGTAAAATGCTCTAGCTTGGATTACCATGAGGACATGACTTCATCCTTATTTGAAGAATGGTTTTGTAATACTTTACTGCCAAATTTACCAGAAAGTAGTGCGATAGTAATGGACAACGCCCCGTATCATTCACGACAGCAAAATGAAGTTCCTACAAAAAGTAATAATAAGAAAGATATTAAAGAATTTTTAGAAGCAAATAATTTATATTTTGAGGAGCATTATACAAAAAACCAATTATTAGAAGTGATGAATACAAAAGAATATTTGAAGGATTATTATGTGGATAATAGAGCCAAAGAAGCAGGACATACAATTTTACGTTTACCGCCGTACCATTGTATTTTCAATGCAATTGAATTGATATGGGCCCAACTTAAAAATACCATAAGGCGAACAAATCAAACGCCTAAATTTAGTGAAAGCACTATAACACACATAAAAAATGCGATGGAACATATAACTGCTGATAATTGGAAAAATGCCGTTAAACACGCAAGAGCAAAAGAAAACGAATACATGGATATGTATAATATAGTACCACCTTTAATTATAAACTTGCAATACAATTCAGAGTCAGACACAGATATCGATTTCCAAGACGACTCAATCACATCAGATGATGATTTGTGAAATACGGTGTATATTAAGTATATTGTATAATACTGCCACGGTCTCAGTTTACATAAACATGACTTACAATTTTATTGTGCATTACCAACTAATTGTTAAGCTTCATATATCTAACTTATTATTTTTTGTAAATAAACCTAATGTATATTATTTATTATATATATTTAAAATTAAAATTGCGTTTTACTATTACCTTATAGTGCCGTAATTTATACTCAATCCGGCCCCTGCATTCATATGCTGCAAGCAGGCAACCCGTACCCTTTCAGTGAGGCGGGCAGGTAATTATCCCCACATAAGATGCAATAAAATCATTACAGGCTTAAAATGTTACTTTCTTCTATCTTGAAAAGAACTATACACAATGATATCATTTAAGTAAATCAGGGATTGCACGGTTGAAGTTACGCATGGCTTTTACTTGGTTACTTGGTATTTGTGTTGATAATTGTTGGCTTAAGAAATAATATTAATTCCTAAAAAAAGGTAAAAATTACGAAGAAGAAATGGTTATTTTCATTACGATATTTTGACGTTAAAAGATATATTTTTGTTTTACTATAAAATTCCTGAAATTACAATCTTCTGTTTATTGATAAACCTTGGAGAAATAAATGTTGAAATATGTCATCTTGTGATGACATATAAATTCTTAGTAGGTACTGACTGTAGCAAACAATGATGCCACGATCATTTTATACGCGATACAGGAATTTCTTTCGTAGAAAAATTATAGTGACTCGTATTCAAGACGAGTCTACAGATTCTTGTAACATGACGATATTTATAGCGTTTATCCGATTAGTACTAATAACGAGCGCACATTTAATGTTACCACAATCCCTTTTCTATGTAAACCCCCAGTTTTATTGCCACAACCATGTCATTCGTTTCAAATTATTTCACAACCATAATGAGTATGTTGAACTACTTTAGATATTTATCATTACTGTACAGTAATATTCCAGTGGTAGGTAAACAAGTTTACTTGAATGCTCGAGCGACTTTGGGATATATTCACAATCATTTATTGACTCAATTATATATAAGTACATATTATGAATTGGCCAAAAACACTAAAGATATGCTTGGTAAGTTTTTTTTTTTCAGTTTTAAACGTAAGACGGAAAGTTTTGGGAACTGAAAATGTTTATCTACAGATTCGAGGGGGAAAAATTTATCTCAAATAATTTACATGTACTAACATTGCATAACACTATATGTTATAAGCGGCCCTAAAAATTATACTATCTTATTTACACACCAAATGCCTGCTAATGCCGCCATCACTTACGTAATGATAAAATGAAATGATTTATCTTGGTAATTGTAAATTTTTGAAATGAGGGAATTTCTATAAATCGATTGTAGATAATTAATGAAATTATAAGAAGATTCAAGAAATCTTACTATTTATTATAAATAGCTTATTCTTTAGCATGCTGGTGTCCATTCAATAATTTTCATATAAACATATATTATACAGTACACATAATCATAAAATATACATCAAAAATTATTTTTATAGAATTCAGAATATGCATTTTTTGTACGAAATAGGCACATACATATTTGTTAAAATTTTTACATAACAAACATTTTTTTATAGAAAATAAACCCACCCTAGTTTTAGGAAATGAAACTTATTTATGATTTAATTTTTTAAAATTGCATGTTGGACAAAAAATGAATCAAATGAAATTAACAATGAAAAATATATGAAAAAGAAAAATGGAGGGCCCTCGATTTTAAATTTCATTGTAAAAAAAATTGTTTTTAAATATTTCCAAACCAAACCGTTTAGACGTTATTAAAAGAAAAAATAAGAAAAATATATAAAAACAGCCTTCATTAAATTTAAACCAACCCCAACTTAATTTTATGTATATTACAAAAAAAGGAAAAAAGTAAATTAATAAAATATAAAAATATTCGAAGGCTTATAACTAATTTTAAAATAAATTCTATGCAATGTGTTTTCACATCGTTGCTCCAAATCAACCCCCTTTTTAATTTCATAATAAAAAGAATATATAAAATTTAATGAAGAGAAAATAATTTGTTAAATACGCACGTGAAACACTTTGAAAAAAATAAATAAAAATTATTTTCGCACACTTTCAGATCAACTGTGATTTTTACCCCCAATCACAAAAATACGATATTTCATATTCTCTTTTAAGATTTACGCTTTTGCTACGAATTTGAGTTTTATAACAAAAAATATAATTAAAAAAGAAATAAACAAAAATATGAAGTGATGAAATGTGTGAAATATTTTAAATACTAAAATAAAAATTATAAGAGAAAATAAAATGAGATGGGGAACACTTTTAAACGCTAAAAATTAGATAAATAAATAAATTATATAAAAAAACTTGTTTTCTACATAAAAAATAAAATATGGGGGTGAAATATTTGAAATACAAAAAAAAAATAATGAGGTGGGAGATAAATAAATTATATAACAAACTTGTTTTCTAGACGATTCTAAACGAATTAAATTATTAAATAATTTTTGGGAGGAGGGGGGATCTTTCCTTCAAGATTAATAAAATTTAAAAATTAAAAAAAAAATTTATTTTTCAATGTTTGGGGGGTGAAACGATTTTTGATTAAATTTTCATTTCTTCAGGATTTACACTTTTGCTCCATATTTAATTATTTTATCATGAAATTATATAAAAAATTGGGGGTTATTAAATATATTAATATTTTTCTGTATTATTTTACATTAATAACTTCATATAAATATTTTTATTTTAATTATAAATTATGTGTACATATTTTCATAGTTTTTTTTTTGTGAGGGTGACCCCCATTTATTTTATTATTTGAATTATCATGATTTAATATTTTAAAATACCTCATTAGTAATTGTATAATGTAGATACTATTTTGCTAGTAAAGTTATTCATGTTATACATGTATTTCTTTTTTATTAAACATGCCCCCATCACAATACTTTCACAATATTTTCTTTTAATATTTAAAAAAAAATAATTTTAATTATTTCTATTTAATTAAAAATGCCCCCTCACTAGCCTTAACGCATTAGGAACACGATATTAGTTTATTTAGAACAATTTAAATATGTTGAAACAATCACAGAAGTAATTGAATTGAACAAAAAATAAATATTTCGATTTCACTAAATCTGCTATAATTCAGAATCAAGGGGATTCCCCAAAACGAAATGCTAGCTTTTATATTTAAAAACTGCTATTATATATCTGAATGCGATCAAAATCTAATTCCGTTAAGATTAAAACAAAAATAAAGAACACTTACAGATTTCCAGCCGAATCCGGTACATGACAAGTCTTCAGATATTCGTAGAAGGCACGTTTCTCATGAGCTCTACCACCTAGGACGCCAACAGGCACGGTGTCCGCACTCATGTAACCCATGTTGGCAACTAACTGAGTCGGGGCGACGTTCTGATTGCCGACGAAGCTATCCAAGGTAGTCCCCAGGTTGCACGTCATGTTCGCCCCACTCCTGATGACTGGCATCGTCGGCCCATCACCAAAGCTGACATCGTTGCCTATTATGCTCCTAAGATCGTCTAGGTCATCGAACGTTGGTTGCTGTGGACTCCTTCCTTCCGTTTGTGTCGATGCAGTAACGAAAGGTAGGGGATCAGTTTGACATGAAGAATCTCTAAGCGAAGAATCGACTTGCTTCACTGCACTTCCAGAAACGCCCTTGCCACTTCTACCTCTCCTTTTCTTCTGTGAAATCGCTTTAACGCATTTTTCGATGATTTCGTGCCGTAAGAATACATGTTTGGCCCGTCTACGTTTCTTCAACCGTTGTTGCGTCATCGAATCCACTCGCAGTTTTTCCCCGAACATATTCACACTATTATTCACGTCTTTCTTAACGGTGCCCGCACCTTTACACTCCTCTAGGAATCTGTGTATGAAATTCGGGTCGCTCAAATCACCGGAGAACGGTTCATTCCCCATCCTCTCTGGCTCCGTCGGTGGTTTCCCATGAAAAGGGGAAATACCTGGCGGACAGCCAGTATCGACCGCAACTTCATCCTGTAGTTTCTCCTTTATGGAATCTGTGCGCTCTTTGAAGTGTTTTATCTTCCCCATGTCTGTAACACAGAAAGAGGGTTGGTATCGTGTTAAAATATATGGATGTAAATCCCCGAATTATATTTTAAATTTTTGTGGAGCCATAATCTTTGGAGTATTTATTTAGAACCGATATAGAGAGTCGATATGATATCGTGCTGCATTCAGGATATTATGTAATTTTGTGTGTATTAAATAAAAAATGAATGGGATTGTAGTAATACGGTTTTAATAAAAAAAAAAAAAATAAATAAAAAGGGGAAACCCCCAATGTCCAAACATTGCTATCAGAATATTGAATATGCAATTGCCGAAACCACAGCTTTAGATAAATAAAATTAATTCTAAAATTTTGTTTCATAGATAAAATTTCTATAAATAAAAGCACATGCACAAATCCACGAGTTTAGCTTCATATATTAAGTGCTAAAAAGAAGCAAAATTAGTTTATACTAAATAATTAAAGATTAATTACTTAAATTTTACCAAAAAGTAGAAAAGAGCAATTGGAAGTCGATGCATCATCTGCAAAATGCTTTCCGAAATTCGTTTATAACTTGAAAACTAATAGCGATATCACTTTCAAACTTTGTATAAATGAAAAAGTGCCTTTTAGCACCAATTGTGCAAAATTTTAATAATATAGCTTTTCAAATTTTAACAAAAAGTAGGAAAGAGCAATTGGAAGTCGATGCATCATCTGCAAAATGCTTTCCGAAATTCGTTTATAACTTGAAAACTAATTGGGATATCGCTTTCAAATTTTGTATAAATGAAAAAGTGCCTTTTAGCACCAATTGTGCAAAATTTTAATAATATAGCTTTTCAAATTTTATCAAAAAGTAGGAAAGAGCAATTGGAAGTCGATGTATCATCTGCAAAATGCTTTCCGAAATTCGTTTATAACTTGAAAACTAATTGCGATATCGCTTTCAAATTTTGTATAAATGAAAAAGTACCTTTTAGCACCAATTGTGCAAAATTTTAATAATATAGCTTTTCAAATTTTATCAAAAAGTAGGAAAGAGCAATTGGAAGTCGATGCATCATCTGCAAAATGTTTCCGAACTTCGTTTATAACTTGAAAACTAATTGGGATATCGCTTTCAAATTTTGTATAAATGAAAAAGTACCTTTTAGCACAATTGTGCAAAATTTTAATAATATA
The DNA here is from genome assembly GCA_949128085.1 of Cetonia aurata. Classification (NCBI taxonomy): domain Eukaryota; kingdom Metazoa; phylum Arthropoda; class Insecta; order Coleoptera; family Scarabaeidae; genus Cetonia; species Cetonia aurata. The sequence continues at coordinate 3,677,579 of OX421889.1, forward strand.
GCTTTTCAAATTTTATCAAAAAGTAGGAAAGAGCAATTGGAAGTCGATACATCATCTGCAAAATGTTTCCGAACTTCGTTTATAACTTGAAAACTAATTGGGATATCGCTTTCAAATTTTGTATAAATAAAAAAGTACCTTTTAGCACCAATTGTGTAAAATTTTAATAATATAGCATTTCAAATTTTAACAAAAAGTAGGAAAGAGCAATTGGAAGTCGATGCATCATCTGCAAAATGTTTCCGAACTTCGTTTATAACTTGAAAACTAATTGGGATATCGCTTTCAAATTTTGTATAAATGAAAAAGTACCTTTTAGCACCAATTGTGCAAAATTTTAATAATATAGCTTTTCAAATTTTATCAAAAAGTAGGAAAGAGCAATTGGAAGTCGATGCATCATCTGCAAAATGCTTTCCGAACTTCGTTTATAACTTGAAAACTAATTGCGATATCACTTTCAAACTATGTATAAATCAAAAAGTACCTTTTAGCACCAATTGTGCAAAATTTTAATAATATAGCTTTTCAAATTTTATCAAAAAGTAGGAAAGAGCAATTGGAAGTCGATGCATCATCTGCAAAATGTTTCCGAACTTCGTTTATAACTTGAAAACTAATTGGGATATCGCTTTCAAATTTTGTATAAATGAAAAAGTACCTTTTAGCACCAATTGTGCAAAATTTTAATAATATAGCTCTTCAAATTTTATCAAAAAGTAGGAAAGAGCAATTGGAAGTCGATACATCATCTGCAAAATGTTTCCGAACTTCGTTTATAACTTGAAAACTAATTGGGATATCGCTTTCAAATTTTGTATAAATGAAAAAGTACCTTTTAGCACCAATTGTGCAAAATTTTAATAATATAGCTTTTCAAATTTTATCAAAAAGTAGGAAAGAGCAATTGGAAGTCGATGCATCATCTGCAAAATGCTTTCCGAACTTCGTTTATAACTTGAAAACTAATTGCGATATCACTTTCAAACTATGTATAAATCAAAAAGTACCTTTTAGCACCAATTGTGCAAAATTTTAATAATATAGCTTTTCAAATTTTATCAAAAAGTAGGAAAGAGCAATTGGAAGTCGATGCATCATCTGAAAAATGTTTCCGAACTTCGTTTATAACTTGAAAACTAATTGGGATATCGCTTTCAAATTTTGTATAAATAAAAAAGTACCTTTTAGCACCAATTGTGCAACATTTTAATAATATAGCTTTTCAAATTCTATCAAAAAGTAGGAAAGAGCAATTAAATTATTATTAAAATATATATAATCTTCTTTTCTTGACCTTGTAATTATTTTGGTATATTTTTCTTGGTTTTTAGGTCGATTGCTGACAAAAAGCACTTCATATATACAACGTTTTGGTTATATTTGAACCTTTATCAAGTTGACAACTGTCCGGCGCACCCCAAAACTGTAGCAGGAAAGCTGAAGAATATTAAATTGGAGTATTTTCCTCCTAATCTAACCTCAATCTTACAACCGATGGACCAGGGAATTATAAAAAAATCTAAAACAACATTACAGAAAACGGATTATTATGAAAATTTTTGCTCATTTGGAGTCAACATTTCCTTCAAATGTTTCTTTACTTGATGCAATTAAAGATCTAAACAGAGCATGGAATGCGACGTAAAGACGCAAACAATTGCAAATTGCTTCAGAAAGGCGGGCTTTTGTAAAGATGATGTAGTGCAGCATGCTAACGACTGGGATGAAGATGATATCCTTCCACTGTCTGGGTCTTATACAGAACTGCAATAAACACAAATGATGTTGAATTTGAGGAGTATGTTGATGTCGATCATGATGTGTCAACAATGGATTTCCCAAGTGATGAAGACATTTTAGAAAGTGTAATACAGCACCTTGCTCCTAATGAAATAGGTAAGTTTACCCATCCACGTTTTCTATGTTCCAAGATGCCAAATTTTATTATTGTCTCAGATACAGATGAAGACGAAGATACTAATGAAAACCAGACTGATACAACTGGCATACCTACACTCAACGAAGCGTATTCTGCCATCGAAAACTTAAGAAGATTTATTTCATCTAGGGAGAATGTGCCATATGCATTGCATGGTTCCTTAAATTTACTAGAAGATTTTATAACGAATGAAAAATGGACCGGTGTAACTCAAAGAAAAATTACTGATTTTTTCAATAAAAATTTGACGTTTTAACGAATTTTTCTAAGTTACTAATATGTAGTGTTAAATGTATAATACATATAAATAAAATTTAAGATTCAAAGTTTACGTAATTTTCCATAACTCGACATTTCCCTAATTCGATTTTTATTATATTACTGAAAATAAAAAACATTTGACGCAAAAAAATTAAATTTTTTTAAGACACAAAAATATTGTAAATATAAAAAATATCTGCTATAAATATTAATTTAAATATTTTATTTTTTCTTTCTTACCAACTAGCAGTCAACCTGTACTTAAAACGTGCGAACAGGTACCTTATTAAAAAAAAAAATCCAGATGGTATCTGGACACATTCACACCACAATCTTTTTTATCATATTTAACGCGTGACTGTTCGTGACATATTCCCCGATAATCTAATACATATGCACATACTATTTTAACCAATAATTCAGTGGAAAATATGAGTAAGTACCCTTATAATAATAGAAAGTTCCAAGTACCGTGAGAAATTAACCAAATTTCAGACGAATAATAATTGTTATCAACATTTGACAAGCTAATTCCTACGAAATTTGATGTGTGGATAGAATAGATTGATTATATTGTACAGGATGTCCCACCGAAGACTGGGTCTTGGATTACAGCTCTATTTGTCATTTTAGAAAGAAACTTTTTCTACAAGAATGTTATGGAATCCAATGCTGCATCACCTAAAAATATTTTTGACTATACAGAGTGTCCCAGAAGTAGGCAAACGGATACTTACTTCGTTATTTTAAATGGAACAGCCTATATATTATTTCATTTTTCAATTCTACGTAGAAAAATATCATGACCTCATATAAACTACTATATGTCTATTTTTAATAACAACGTTGTTATTTACTCTTTTGTCAAAAGTGGTCCCGATGCAAAGCATCGGTTTAAGGCGGCGTGGTTTATATTTGCATTTGTTTTAGACATTCATATTTTAAATATCATACACACATACTTAGTCTGATTCAACATTGAAATTAAAATCGATGTAATTGTACACAGGTGTCCACTATAGCTCTGAACATTTGCTTAACTTTAATCCAAGGTAACTTGATTTTTTTAAATAGCACCCTATATTTTTGCTTCTGTTAAATTAATCCTTGCCCAAAACCCTATCAATCCATACTAAACATTTATGATGCCTCATGCACGACTTCATAGTGAATTAATGATTTTAAATAAATCCAATAATTTTTCCGTTAATTTTCAGGTCGCCTTGGTATATAAAAGCTAAACAATTGAATAAAGCTGCGAATTAGCAAATACATGTCAGTATCGGGTCATAATATAAAACTAATAAGTTTTTTAAAAAAAGAAAAATTTTATTATCCATAATACAGCCCCAAGAAAGTATGGAACCACCTCCATGATTGACAGTGTGTTCAATTTTGACAAGTGACTGTATATCATCTTTAATCTCAGATTAGTACACTAACGAATTGCCTTAGAAGTTGAGAGTGTAAGTATGAAGATTAGAGAGGATTATTCAAGTTTAGTTTACTAGTAGATAAAAAAAAAGCGATTCCAGCTGTTCACCGTTCTGTTTAGTGTATCAGTAAAGTGATGTTGATTCAATAAGATAGGGATTTCCCTTTACGACAACATTTAGTAGTAAAATTGCAGCGTAGAATTCGTAAAAGCAATAAAAGTGAGACGATAATGTAGGAATTTATTTATATTAAAACTTATATAAACAAAATATCTTAATAATCTGGTTTACTACAGTATTTCATAATAAGCAAAGTGTAAGTCTTTCTTCAAAAGGTTACTAATGATAATATTCCTCGAAGATGTATGATTTTAATATTGTTAAATAAATATAAAAAAACAAATTAAGCAAATATTTATAACTCAAAGGTTTTGAAATTTGTAGAATTATTTATTTAAATATGTTTCGTCAGCATTTACTTTTATTTTAAATTTTGGAAAAGGCACGTGGATGAAGTCCTTGCTTTGTGCATTTTTACTGTGTACGTTTGAGTTTGCAATAATACCTTTAAATATTTGGCTAGTTTCCGATGAATTATTGTTACTTTTAAAAGGGAAAATTATCATCCGTATAAGATACCTATAAACGGTGTTAAATTAAGGTAAAGCTCTTCTAGGTCATTAATATGTACAGAATGAAAAGAATAGGGCACACGATTGAACCCTGTGGAACACTCATGCTAAGTTGCTAACGTCTCCGAGTTAATATATTACTTCCAGTTATCAAAAAAAAAAAAAAATAAACTGCACCCAGTCAAAAGCCACACCCCTAATCCAGTAATCGCAAAGCTTAGAAATCAATTTATGATGATCGACACAATCAAAAGTAGAATTTTTACTATAGAGCATTCCAACCTTAGTATGCAGAACTGCCTTTAATTGGATATATACATCTTTTACTATCTTAAGCAATTTGTAATGAATTATCTTCTTATATTTCAAAGCAATGGTGTCAAATCAATTAATATGTTTGCAGTTGGCAGTGCTGGTGTAATTCCACAACATAGTGCAAATATGTCACCTTGTCATATTGTCATTTAGTTATTTGATCCTGTGATGGGTGGAGACTGTGGCTTGAAAACTATAACAAAAATCCAAGAGAAAAAGTGAAAAAATCCCTTACCACAACAATTAAAAAGATACAAATCTAAATACGCATTTCGGCAACTAAGTTGCCATAATTTAGGATATGGTATGGTGGAAAATTGGTCAAATTAGCATTTGAACATTAACATGAAGTTAACCAATTTAACTTGCCGTCTAACCAAACACTCAGCATTTTAGTTTCTTTAAATTCTGTAAATTTTTGCCTATTAACGTTAACACCAATTGAAATATTACGTTTATTTTTAAAGAGAACAAATCCTATTTTTTCGTAATTCAATTTTAAATTATTTTTCAAACTTCAAACTGTCCACTTTCGTTAGCAATTCATTAAAATCATTAGTTTAAACGAGAAGTGACAGTGCCGCCTTCAACGGTATTAATAAGGTCATCAACGAAAATCAAGAACAAAAAAGGGCTCAATATAGACCCTTGGAGCACTCCCATTGTCACTACCTTCGACTCTAACTATGTCTCAACTCCGTCTGAAGCGACTCGCTGTTCGTGTTCGCTGTTCCAACGATGGCTTAATCAAGTCGCGCATTTCGTCTAACGTCATACCTCTCTAACTTGTCCAATGAAATCGTGTGATTTATGCTAATCAAAAGTTCGACTAAATTCAAAGTAAAGACCTGCCGTAATGTATCTTACATCTAGGCCTTTCGTAATATTATCGATCGAATCAAAGAGTAAATCTTGAAGGTAAAAAGCCATGCTGGTGTTTCAATAGTAAATGTTTTTTTTAGAAAATACTCCACGAAGCGGTTGTAAATAAACTTCTCCAATATTTTTGAGAAGGTGGAAAGCAGTGTTGGAGATCTGTAGTTGTTTATAACACTCTTAAAACCCTCTTAATGTACAGGGACAACTTTACCAACGTTTAATTTGTTTGGAAATTTTCCCATTGCAAGGCAGTCACACAATGGGACCGATATTTGAGCAGCCACTTGCCTCACGATCGCTGTTGGCATTTCATCCAATCCGACGGAATATTTACATGATAGTAGTGTTCATTCATTTAGGAGATTAAGACAATTTATAGCTTTATAAAGCTTATGCATTCAATTTTTGAGACCAAATTGTCGAATCAACCCAATTTTTATTGGCTTCGGTTCGAAACTTTTTTTATGAAACCTCAGATTATTCAGAAGGCTTTTGCCCAAAGATGCCATATAATATAAAATGTCAACTTTCTTAACTGTCAAACTTTTCCGTCTTTCTTTAAAATTCTTACTGTATATGAAATCAATTCATAACAATAATTTTTTTTTATATTATTTGATACAAATTCAATAGTTGCGTGTCTTATTTATACGCACAGTCTTTTGATAAATTAAATTTGAGGGTATAAATATCTTTTTTTAGAATTATTAATTAATTCGATCGCCCTGTATATAATTCAGGGTACAGAAACGCGTGATCCACGTGACAGCTACGCCACAATTTACCTTGAAAACAGCATGGTGACCGCATTTATCGCTATGCCCCGCTTTTTGGGTATTCACTGATAAAAAATATAAGTTACTGATAACGAAAAAAAACGTTTCCAGTCCGCTAACGTAAAGAAAAAATGGATTGTAGTAAAAGCCCACGTTATCATCTGGTTATTGAGTTGTTTAATTCCCTGTAATTCTACGCAGACGTCAACACCACAAAAAGGTTTAATGCAAATGGGTTTATGATACGGGATAAGAAAAAATTATGAGGTTTTTACTGGAGTATTATTATTAAAATATTCTGTATAGATCTCTATAGCTCTTGCAAAAAAAAAAGGTAACGACAAAAAACTACGCGGTACTCTAATTCTTCCAGTTTTTTTTGTATGTGGAAATCCGTCTATTTCAACAGAAATTTTGTTAGATATTCTAATATGATAAATTTTGCTTTCTTAAATCGTCACTCGTCAGAAGTTTGAATAATGAATTGTCCACATATTTAAAATATTCCATTTTCAATTGTTCTCCCATGTAGGTCGTTAAAAATGCAATTTTTGTGTTATTTAACTAATTTTTTCTCGTTGAAGTGTTTATAAAAAATTATGTGTTTGGTTTATATATCCTCTTTCAGTAAAAAATGTATTTTAATTTTTTCTATATTACAAGTTTCTTTTATTAAAAGTTATAACTGAAAATGTTAAAATTGAGGCAGGGTGCAAATATAATATACCCACGAAATTATGAAAGCTTTCATCCAAACACATTCCTTTACCCTTGAGTAATATAATTAATTCTATGTTCAGCACATGTTTTCCCGGATTTTTTAAAGATAGCTAAAATTCATCTTATTCACAAGAAAGGAAACACGCAACATAACGAAAATTATTCTCCAATTTCACTATTACCTTCGTTCTCGATAATCTTTGAAAGGCGTGGGTTACGGCTGTTCTATTTGCACAATGGTTTCATCAATGCTTTATTGCGGAAGTGGAAAGATATTTGGAAAAGGAAGAATTACCGTTTAAAGTGCTGCTGATACTAGACAATGCTCCTGGGCATCCTGTGTCATTAGGCACAGAAAATAAAAATGTTGAAGTGGTTTTTTTGCCATCTAACACGACCTCATTGCTTCAGCCCCTTGATCAAGGTGTCATTAGATGCTTTAAAGCCATATATATTCGACAGGTTTTCGAAATGCTGTATACAATGGCTAACGAATGCTCTGATATCGGGCTCATGGAATGCTGGAAGTCATTTACAATTGCTGACGCAATTCTATTTATCAAAGGAGCGATGGAGGAATTAAAGTCAGAAACGATAATAGCATGTTGGAAAAATCTATGGAATGACATCGTTCTTAGTTCTGAAGACACACATGATATTAATTCACATCTAACAACGATATTTAATATAACGCAGAAAATAGATGGAGAAGGATTTAACGATATAACCAAAGAGGAACTCAGTGATTACATAAACGAAGAGGATCAAGTATTCACCAACGAGGAATTGGTAGACCTTGTGAAATCTTCTCCAGAAGCGAGTGACGATGAGGATGAGGGTCAAGAAGAACCGCCAGCATGGACGCTTGAAAAATTTTCAGCGATATTCCGAACTGCTGAAAAATTAAAAGAACAGATAGTAGAATATGATCCAATAATTGAACGCAGTATAAAAATTACTCGCACTATAACAGACGCCTTGAAACCTTTGGAGGATTTGTTTATTGAAATGAAAAGACAAAAACGACAACTACCAATAACAATGTTCTTTGAAAAAGTCGACAAAACTATCGATAATGCACAGCCATCAACATCGTTTGCTTCGGATCTAAGTAAATAATCGACTGCTAACTTGGACTTGGAGGAAGATGAATGAATATGTAGCTCACGATGATAAAGTTTTTCTTGTTGTGTATGTAAATGTGTACTATATGTATGAACTTATAAATTTATTAAACTGAAATTCTATTTGTGCCACAGCACAAGAATATTTATTTATTGTTTATTTGTTTTAAATAAATATTATATAACGTATTTTTTCTTGTTTCATTGTTTCAACTTTGCTTCATATTTCATATTGTATAGAAATAAAGCGTTCGCTAGTATCCGCGGTTTTCAGTATCCGCGGAAGAGCACAGAACCAAACTCCCGCGGATATGGGGGTACTACTGTATTTTCTGGATACTGCATATGGACTACCCTTCCGCTTGTCTAATAGTAAACACAGTAGATGTATAGTGTAATACAGTTAACCTTTTTTTGGCAGCAGTTGTACTTTACTAGCTCTCAATAAATGTTTCTCTCGTGCTGTTATATACTATACTCAGTTTATTTGCTTATGCTGATAAAATATATATATATATACATCTATATTATCTCTTAATAAACGTAAAACAAATCTGGCCTCGATTTGAAAAAGATTAATTTATAAAGAAAGTTTTCAAACTACATTACATTAAGATATCAACTTTATTTTAAGTTGTAAGATTGTAAAATTACTCAATTTAGTTTATTTAATTGATAATCAATTAATAGTTAATAGGTTTGACAAGACTTAATTATAAACACAGATTACATGATGGCGATCACATATCTGGGATAGTAAACTTCTCTGGAATAAGCGCTGTAGTTTGAAGTGTAATTAAACAAGATAGGTTAACAAGTAAGAATGTGTAAAAACTTAGCTGGTAAAAACTAGGAATGCAACACAAGAATGTTGCTTTATATGCACAAGGACGGACTAAAATCGATGTGATGTACGTGCCTACATAATGAGTAAATCCACTTCATAGTTCATAGTGGAGATACGAAAAATGAGATAAGCAACCCATAGCTACTTTTCTATTAGGTGTAATTGGTTTATTTTGGCAGTACAAAAAAAAGTCTATACAAGTCCAATTAAACGAACAATGTCAAGTACAAACTTAAGTAATATAAATACTATTTAAAAGTTCATTGACATAGTAAAATGCTGTAATTACGAGATATTCACTAATAAGCAATTTGTCTACCTTTATATTGAAGATCTAGCAGTGAGAAATCGCCGTTAATAGCTGTTGTGTCATCAGCAATAAGAGTGAGATTTCAAATCAGAATTCTTTAAGCCATTCGTATAAATTAAAAATAATAAGGGGCCCGTGACAAATCCCTGGAGTACTCCGTGCATAATACAGTGTCGAAAAAACTATTATTATAACACTGTGTTCATTTGATGTTTGCAACTTTGCCAATCGTCACAGTAATTCCGTTTTGACAAGTGAAATAAACCTACTTTAGCGTTCCAAACGTCTTTATTTCATAAATTCTTTCATTTTATCACCTCTTTATCCCATTTGGTACAAATCAACTGTTTTCTTAGCTAAACAAGTGATTGTTATTGCTCTTTCCTTTAGAACCAAGAACATTCTTAGTTGTGAAAGTTTCTTTCGTAATGGCAACCGCCTAGACCAGTGATTCCCAAAGTGGTCCAGGTGGATCCCCAGGGGTCCACGGGAGACTCGACGGGGGTCTACGTTGGCGTGACGAAAAAATGGGGGTTCACAATTCGTAAGCGGGGGTCCACGAAAATTTCAATGTGGTGCAGAATGGCAAAAAAATGTTTTACCGACTTTAATCAGCCAGTATGACAAAAATAATATTTTCAATGCTGATGAGACAGGGATTTTCTTCAAATGCTTGCCCAACAAACCCTTGCATGTAAAGGTCAAAAATGCTTTGGTGGTAAAAACAGCAAGGGAAGAGTAACGGTTTTGGTTGGGAGTAACATGAGTGGTTCTGAAAAGGTAAAATTGCTTGTTATTGGCAAAACAAAACATCCACGTTGTTTTAAGGGTATAAAGTCACTGGAAGTGGATTACGAATTTAACAGAAAAGCGTGGATGACAAGTGAGATTTATGAAAAGTGGTTATTAAAGCTTGATAAGCAGTTTGCAGCCCAGAAGAGAAAAGTTTGCTGTTCGTTGACAACTGTCCGGCGCACCCCAAAACCGTAGCAGGAAAGCTGAAGAATATTAAATTGGAGTATTTTCCTCCTAATCTAACCTCAATCTTACAACCGATGGACCAGGGAATTATAAAAAAATCTAAAACAACATTACAGAAAACGCATTATTATGAAAATCTTGGCTCATTTGGAAAAGTTAACATTTCCTTCAAATGTTTCTTTACTTGATGCAATTAAAGATCTAAACAAAGCATGGCATAACGACGTAAAGACGCAAACAATTGCAAATTGCTTCAGAAAGGCGGGCTTTTGTAAAGATGATTTAGTGCAGCATGCTAACGACTGGGATGAAGATGATATCCTTCCACTGTCTGGGTCTTATACAGAACTGCAATAAACACAAATGATGTTGAATTTGAGAAGTATGTTGATGTTGATCATGATGTGTCAACAATGGATTTCCCAAGTGATGAAGACATTTTAGAAAGTGTAATACAGCACCTTGCTCCTAATGAAATAGGTAAGTTTACCCATCCACGTTTTCTATGTTCCAAGATGCCAAATTTTATTATTGTCTCAGATACAGATGAAGACGAAGATACTAATGAAAACCAGACTGATACAACCGGCATACCTATACTCAACGAAGCGTTTTCTGCCATCGAAAACTTAAGAAGATTTGTTTCATCTAGGGAGAATGTGCCATATGCATTGCATGGTTCCTTAAATTTACTAGAAGATTTTATAACGAATGAAAAATGGACCAGTGTAACTCAAAGAAAAATTACTGATTTTTTCAATAAAAATTTGATGTAGCTTTTTTGACGTTGTAACGAATTTTCTAAGTTACTAATATGTAGTATTAAATGTATAATACATATAAATAAACTTTAAGATTCAAATTTTACGTAATAATAACTCGACATTTCCCTAACTCGACTTTTATTCCCTGCCCCTTAGAGGTTCGAGTTAGAGAAGTTTCACTGTATATAATAAATGCTGAGCGATACCGAATAGATATTTTAGAATCACACAGTCAAATGTTGATAGAGCGATTAGTTTTGATTTTATCATTTTCTACAGACGTTTTTACACCTGATGATGCCGTAATAGTCGAAACGTGTAGTGTAACAATGATTAAACTATAAACACAAATTGAACACAACGATTTTATGTTAGTTATTTTTACATTTCAACTTATTGACCGATCTATTTGAACTTCATTGAGAAAAACTAATTATTTGGAATTTAGGACAAATAATACTAACCTCAAAGAATTAAATTTTGCTTAAAACGGATATTATTCCTTGGTTCCAAGTATTTGCCTTAATTTCCATTGCCTGTCTGACTTTCTGCCAAGTGTTTTATTTGAAAAAAATTGAGTTTTACAACTTTAAAATTTCTTTGATATATCTTACATTTTTAGACACCCTATATAATATGAAAGGAAAGTTTTACTTACGGTTGGTGAAATAATGTTAGTATGTGATAGTTTTAAAATGCTCGGCTTCTGACACATAAAATAAGTGAAAAATAATCAATTACGTACTACGGTGTAAATGTCAAAATTTTCACTAAAATCGTAATGTCTTAGAAACAGTTGAAGATAAATATAGAATTAAAAAATGTTATATGTTCTATTTAAAAAAAAAAGCAAATTTTGATAAAAAAATCAACAGAATATATTTTATAAAGATCCTCAAAATATGAAACTGTTATCTAGCGTCAATACTTTTGCTATACCCTGTATATTGTATGTGTTGATTAGAATAATTCTTTCGTATTTAATATTGCAAATGTTTTTTTTTTCTTCAAACACAACGATCATATTAAAAAAATTATTATTAAAAATGCTGTTAGTAAAAGCGTTATTAGTCGACAAATTAGTATAATAAAATTTTTTTTTATAAAACAAAGTACCTGAAATGAAAATAAATGAAATAATCGAAAATAACAGGCGATCCACCAAATCTTAAGAAACACAAGAAATCTTCATTCACACTACGCTAATCACGAACTACGTAAATAAATTAAAAACTAAAAAAAGGAAAAATTTCAAGCAACTAAACGCCAACCACCAAGATTTACCTGCGTCCTTCGACGTAAGATCTCGCTGCGGATTCACGGTAACATGTTTGATTTTAAATTTTAAAAAACCATCGTCGCTTTTACTCGATTCACTATCGGCTAAATTTATCGTCACTTTCGAGTCTTCGTATTCTTCCGTGGGTTCCTCTTTGATCGTTAAATCGATTATCGTATCGTCGGATTTTCTATTATCCTCGATGCTGAACGTTCTGTTTAACGTATCGACGTCTTTCACCTTCAATTTTTCCCGTTCCAGTTTGACCAATTCCCCGTTATCGATGGTGTTCCGTCGTTCGGCGGGACATTTTAGAACGATTACGTTTTTATTAGCGGACCCGTTCAATAATTTGTTGATGTTCTCTAAGGAGATGCGGTGTTTGATCTGATCGACGAACTTTCCGTCGTTGATCTTTACGATGCCCACCGGATTTGTTGGTTGAGTGTTATCACTTTCGGCACTGTACACGTTGTCAGATTCGTCCTTAATAACACTACTAAACACATTCGATTTGTTTACTTTAAGATTTTGATTATCAGAGCTGACGTACTGATAAGGGTCTTTATCTCGTTTTTTTTCATAGGTCCTGATAGCTTTTGTTAATGTCGTATTTGATACAGTCGCAGTTTGTTGTTTACCTTTCTTATTGCCGAACATTTTAAGGATGTTCTGCGGGACGTTGGTGCATTTCTTAACGGGTATCTTTACATTCTTATCATTAATTAAAATCAACCCACCAGTGCTCGGAATCGACTTTATTATTATCGGTTTTGCAACAATACCGTGGGATTCCCCTACAGCTGTGTTAACAGTATCATTTCCCCTGTCCTGTTGCTCGTTCATTTTACCGTCTGTACATTCGAAAACGCTCCTATCTTTATCGAATCCCAACAAATTATACTCAGTATTGAAATTTAAACCGTTTACATTAAATGATATTACATTACCTTGTTTCACGACATATTGGGCACGATCATAGTCGCTAGCCATCGAATTTTTATTCATACCGCACACTATTTTCAATTATAATCTGAAAATAATCGTTTCGTCATTATAATCCATCCTACGAGTTAACAATAGCGTTATTTCTCACCTCTCAATACGATTGGTAAACGAAGTAAACCGATCTCAAAGTAGTTGCTACGAAAACTGGCTATTTAAACAAATGTTGGTTTTGTGTTGCTGTAATCAGCGCTTATCTCAACAAAACGTGATGAACAACTAGGTTCTTCCCCTAAAAATGGCGACTCGCAACGTGTGCCGATTACGTTATACCGATTGGGGATTTTACAAAATTTCTCAACACAATAGTTATAACGAAAGCGTGGGGGAGCTTGAAATCGGTTGGCACCTACTGGTATGCTGTAACGAACATAGCGACTGGCTCGCTTTACGAAATTAAAACGCGAATTTTTTACTCAAGTCATTTTTAGATATGCGATAATAAATCCCAAATTAACGCAGGCGAATGTTTACGATGAAATTACCGTGTAAGAATTAAAACAATAAAGTCGTTATTATCTATATTCACCTCGGTAAAAATACATGTTAAATATGCATGTACCACAATATAAAGTCCGTTATTATCGTTGGAAAATTGTGTTATAAAAAAGAATCTTGTTTACATATTACAAGCGCTGTTTACGAAATTCTATCATTATCACTATGTTAATACGCAGGCAAATATTTAATCGATAAGATATAAAAGTGTTTCCCCAAAAGTTCTTTCGTTGCTGTTATGTAAAAACGCAATATACAAGCATTACTGCGCCCTCTAGTGTTAGAACTAGTGAATTAATAATTAACGTATATTGAGAATAGTGAAATATAGATGCCGCTAAATGTGTTTTTTAAACGTTATTTCTTTTCATAAAAATTCAAATTGAAATTATTCCTTTCATTGCTGTGAATATAATCAAATCACATTTTACATTCACTTGATTTAATCCAAATTAAATAATATTTATTTTGTATGGTATTTACATTTTGTTTGCTTTCTTGCTGTTTTAGTTTTTTAATAAAGGCAATTGGTCTATGAACGTTGCGAAACTATTAATTGTTCACTTTATTGTTTATTGATTTCAGGGAAGTTACGGGATCACCAGTATTAAGTAGAAATCTCGCTCGGTTATTAATTCACAAAATTCCAACCTCCTGAATTTACGATTAAACTAAAAGTACAGTCCATTAAAGAACATTCCACGAAGCGATGTAAACCTAACTCAATACCGTACAAAATAAGTGTCTAAAAGCTAAAAACGGAAGCAAAAAAGTGGAGAAAAACGACATTAAACATAATGAATGAATGTGATTAAAAGAAGTAGGAGTTATCGCAAAAAAATTGCGGAATGTCAGGAAAGCATTTGAAGTCATTTCATTCTAATCGTGTTTTATTACATATGTAGGTTGCAAATTATGCAGTTTTTGATTACTGATTGAAACAAAAATAAGAAACCCGAATAATATTACAACTTACGCATATCAAGACAGTTCGAGACCTTGGATTCGCATAATATTCAAAGTAAAGGCGAATCAGTCAAGTGTATGCAGCGCTATCTGTATTTTTCGTCCTGAAATTCAAATATTGATCTATTTCCCTCGATTTGAGTTCACGGGATTGTGTAAGAATTAAGAATAAAGTCGGTTAATTTTGCGTGGCGGATAATATATGCAGATTGAAATGTTGCGTTTTTTTATTATACAGGAAACAATTTTATATAATTTGGTATAACAATATTCCGGTTTAAAAGCCGTTAAATGGCGGAGGAATTCGTGGGTATTTTGAAATAGAAATTATTAGGGATAAATGCATGATTATATAGTTTATAGCTTGATTATTGAATTGAAAGTTTTAATTTCAGTATTTAAAATATAGACATGTATTCAAAACAAACCAAGAACGAAATAAGAATCTAAAATTCTGATTTGAGATCGAATACTATTTAACTACAGAAACAATTTACGGGTTGTCTCAGATTCAATGTTACAAGTGATATATGCCTTGTAAAATATGTAAATGACGTTGCCCTATCAAAGTTCCTTCAAAGATGTATGGGCCAATGATACGTCCATTAAATAATCAGCACCAAACGTTGACACTCCAAATTATCTGAAGATGAGTCTCACCCATACATTGAGGATTTTCTGAAGCCCAACAATGACAGTTGTGGCGATTCACCACCATAGAGATGATAGAGTGCTGATATTGAACTCAAAATTGCCATCAATAATTTAATAAATAGTTAATTATTTAACTAGTAATATAATATCTACCTAAACACCTATATATTATCTAACTATTTGCTCTTGGTCTATCTAGCTACTTAAACTGATATTATTTATTATTAAAATTGACAATTAGGTGCTTTTCTAAATTTTCTATTTTAAATGAATGACGTCTGTCATCTAACAAGGGTTTGAACGTCGAAAAAGATCGTTCTACATCGACAGAAGTAATTGGAGCATGTCTTAAATTGCTTACGATATTAGGGTCTAATTCAATGTCTTCCACAAATTCCCCATTTAAAATAAGAGAAACTTTTGAAAGAATTTTAAATCCTTGATTTTTCTCCAATACTGAATTTAGCTTTTTAAAAATTATTTCTCCGTTTCGTCTAATAGTTGAGAGTGCTTTGTGACATTTGTTTACTAAATTTACAGAGTCAGTCAAGAGCAATTCTCTTGATTCTAATGTTTTTGATATTATAGAAAAATGTGTTGCAATAAATGCTAACTGATTTGGTATTATATTCTTTTCTAAGGTCTTTTTAGCTTCTCTTATAGCATTTGAATCATTAGATAATTCAGAATCATTAGATATTTCAAAATACTAAAAATTTGGTTGATATACCTTTAAAAAACAAATATGCATTCTGCATATAATCCGATCTTTACTTATGATAAGTCATTACTTCGGGCGTCGTACTTAGTTGCTCTACGTATAGCTAAAACTAAAAAATCATTTACGATCGGTGAGGAATTAGTAAAGCCTTGCGTCTTAGATATTGTACAAGATATTTTGGGACATGAGTCCATTAAAAAACTAGAGGCTATACCCATTTCGGATACCACCATTGTTGTAGAAGGGACAAAGAAATCATCATTTCGCGATTTCAAGAAGAAGATTTCAGGGAAGAACTTCTTTGTTGCCTTGACTTGCCTGGACGAACCATTAAGTGCTCTTGATATGTATGTTCAAACACAAGGGTTAGACTGGCAGAAATGTGTGGGCGCTCGGGAGAAGTCGCTAGAATAAAGGAAGTTGTCAACTCACTGCATAATCCATCGAGAGCAACTAGGTACAAAGAGACTTTTTCTTGAACCGAACACAGTGATGAACGACGTGGTGATGATTGTAAATGAAATTCCAGGTTGTTCACAATACTGAGAGCATGGACTCACACCAGCAACATCTTCTTCTTCTTCATGCAGAAGTGAGGTGGTTATCAAGAGGAAGAGTTCTTGCGCGCCTGTTCGAATTAAGGGAAGAGGTAACGCAGTTTTTACACGACCGGAAATCTAATTTACTAGAATTTTTGTTAACTGAAGAATGGATGGATAAGCATGCATATATGGCGGATATCTTCAGCCTTGTTAATGAACTTAACATTTCACTTCAGGGAAAAATGTTGTACAAATATTTTTACTGTGAGAAATAAAACGGACGCCTTCAAAAGGAAGCTGAATCTTTGGAACAGTCAATTTTTAACAACAATTTTTAGCGATTTTTTAATTGCAGCTGATATCAACCAGAAAATAATATTCAAATTAATAAGTGAACATTTAGGGGCATTAGCTGAAAACTTTAGTAAGTATTTCCCTGAAAGTGAGGATCTTCGTAAGGGAAATTTGATTCATAATCCCTTCCTAGAAGATGTCCAGTCATGTGCACTTGATTTTCGTGATAAAGAAAAACTTATAGAACTATCCACTGATGTCACTCTGGTTTCAAGACATAAAACGACGCCATTGCCACAATTTTGGATATCACTGCAAAAGGAATACCCAACTTTGAGCGACAAATCGATCAAATTATTGATTATTTTTTCGACATCTTATTTGTGCGAGAAGACTTTTTCTACCATATCAATAATAAAAACTAAGCACAGACATCGAATGGATGTTAACGCAGCTCTTCGTCCCTCCGAAACAAAACTGCAACCATATATAAATGATTTGTTAACAAACAAGCAACAACAGAAGTCTCACTATATAATTTTATATAAATTTTGAGAGAGACCACTGTTTACTATTTATCTATCGTTGCTTATGTAAGATAAGTCTGTTCAAATCCATCGAAATTGGTTCAATATAAATAATTTATGTACATATATGTAAATACCTGTCGAATTTATTACGTTGTAGCTCTAATTATACAGAGGGGATTAATTTTAAGTTACAGAACGAAATTGGCCGATTCACAGAGAAGGGTTTATAATATATATATGGAGTTGTCACATGTTTTTGGCCTGTTGATATGTTTGTGAAGTGAATGGTTATCTCTGTGCTATTTGTATCTGCCTGATTGTATTAAACACATCTCTAACAGTTGCTATTACATGCAAATATATACGGGGTGAGTCGAAACTTATGCGAATTTACATTGCGTGTTAAATATAGCAAACATAAGGTGGTTATAGTGATTTTATGTTTTTCATTATTAGGTATAGCTCCTCCCACAATAAGGCTAACAATCTAAATCGCGATTTTGGTTACCTATATATTTTTATGTTGAATTGTATTTACGGAAGATAGTTTTATTCACTCCTGTTTTGAATTTATATCTTATGTCTTCAATGAATTTGGTAAATTGTTTATGAAACTTGTGTCGGCGACCTTCCTGAATTTATTAGTTTTCAAAGAAGGGTATTCATTCGGTTTAAGGCGCAAAAAGTTTGCCGCGAAACCACAAAAGGGAAGCATTTGTCTTTATCTGATATTCGGCTCTTATAAACACATTTTTTATTGTAACCTCACATAACAAAAATACATACAGTTACGGACAAATGTCATACGCATGTTCTTTCATAATTAAATTAATAAATCATTTCAATTAAAATTTTGCATAGCTTTTATTTTGTTTTTACTTTTTTGTTTTATAATATTTTCTAAATAGTTAAGTTTTTATTGCTTTGTTTTACAGCATAATATATATAGGGTGATTCACGTAACCTGTCCATTAAAAGTTCTTGGATTTGCTATGTTATCTCGATTTTGAAACTTCGGCGATAACCATAGTTGGCTATGATCTAGTTAGAAAAAGTGACATAATCAATGTCGCACTTCCGGTTACATCGAAAGGCATAGCCAACTTTAATATTTTAAATAGAAGCCTATATTTTTGATTGCATTGTTAGATTCTATGTGGAATTTTGAGGCCAATTTTATAAAACATTTTTTTAGCTATCGGTTACCGTTTCGGAGTTATTTTGATATTTGTGAAAAAAATCCAAAAAAACAGATGATGCATTAAAGGGGTGTAACATAATTATTAAAATGGTTTTCCATTTTTGCTAATGCAATAAACACGACAACACAGACCAAAATAATTTGACAGATCACTTGAGTGTAGACTGATATTGTTTAGTAATGCTCCGTAGTCCGCACAGCCTACTGCGTGCCAATTTTCTAATGAAATACTAATTCAACCCTACATTTTCTGAAAATCACTAATTCCGAAAGAAGCGATTGAGATAGGCATAAGAACACTTATACCTTTTCGATAGAGAATTAAATTCTACATCGCATAGCGTAAAAATATACAGGGCGTCCCATTTGAAAAAAAATACTTTTAGTACTAAGAAGTTATGCCAAATCAACCCTAGGTTGTGAGACACGCTGTATGAGTTTGTTTACTTTTTATGCCTTCATTAAATAGTATATATAGTACCTGTACCCTCCACAATTCACATAAAAGTTGTCTACCTTTTACTGTATGGCTGTTACACCCCTTTAATGCATCATCTGTTTTTTTTTATTTTTTCACAAATATCAAAATAACTCCGAAACGGTAACCGATAGCTAAAAAGATGTTTTATAAAATTCGCTTCAAAATTCCATATAGAATCTTGCTTAACTTACTTTTTCTAAATAGATCATAGCCAACTATGCTTAACGCCGAAGTTTCAAAATCGAGATATCACTGCAGATTAAATAACTTTTAATGAACAGGTTCCGTGAATCACCCTGTATATCTAGCCGAATACTTTAACGCACCGCAGCTGTGATCTTACTTTTATATAGTGAGTTGCTAATGTAATATTTTATATTGTTTGTTGTCTTTAGTTTTATACAATTATGTGTATTTGACTCCCTCCCCCCTTTTTTTGACAATTCCTTTAAAAGTATTGTAATTTTTATACAGGAAATATATATTATTATTATTATTATTATATTATTATTATTATTATATTGGTCAGAACATTCCTTCGGAATAGGGCCGCTCGTAGAGCTCTTCAATTCGTTTTCACGCGGTGAATTACTCCGCTATTTCCTCCTGTATTTTCTCCTTTATAGTTCTGCGCCTTCTAATTGTTTAACTACAGTGTTCCATTCCTTTCTGTCTTTTATTATATTTCTTGCATCTTTCACTCCCAGTCTTCGTATATCATCCCATACTTGGTCCTCCCATTTTAGCCGTGGTCGTCCTCTGTGTCTATCCTCCCCCGGTTTCCAGTTCTTTATCTTCCTTATTAATGTGTTTTCTTCTCGTCTTTCGATGTGTCCAAACCATCTTAATCTTTGTACTTTTATATGTTTGATTATGTTTTCTCCTTTCATGATATTATTTATTTCAGTGTTCCACCATGGTCTGTATTCTACATGTCCCTGTTCTCCTACTATTTTCCTTGGTCCTAGTATTTTCCTTAATATTTTTTAGTTTTTTAGTTTTATGAAATTTAATAAGGAATCCTACCATGATAAGAAATACATGATCTTCTATTTGAATGAAAAACGTTTTTACCAGGTTTAGGTAGAAGCGACAACACTGCTTGTATGAACATATTTTGGAGATGTAGTTCACCTCGAATAACTTACACAATCCACCTTGGGACACCTTGGGTATATGCAATAACAAATTTAAAAACATATTCAATCAAATACTCTCCCTATGTGCTCTCCTGATATTTCACCATGTTTTTGTGGTACCCAAGGTTACTCCTACTAGTTTTTGTCATATTCACTTTTAATGTCGTTTTTCTTCCACTTTTTTTTGCTTCTGTTTTCAGCTTTATACACTTATATTGTTAGGGATTCTTTTATTGTTGTTTTTTTTTGGTTAAGTTTGTTATTTTGTTAGTAAATGGAAATGTATTAAAATGGCGAGGGTTTGTTCTACATTTTAGTAAACGTTTTGAAGTAGGCTTATGATATACATATAGGTGACAGTGACAACGAAAAAAAGAAGAGTGCAAGTAAGTGAGTGCTGTCGCGACGTCTGCACGCGTGCAATTTTAAAAGAAAAAAATAATTAGTGTCGCCACCAAGAGTGTGCGCTTTTTGGAGGAAAGTACAAGTAAGTACGTTTGAATTACTGACAATCGCAGCTGGGTTTCTAATTATTCAATATTGTATATTTGAATTGTTGCATGTTGTAGGCGCATCTTTTAGTTGAATGTGTGAGGTGTGTGTTTCACCAAATATTGGTGTATTTATTTATTATTTAGGGCGGTGTGTATCAAACATTATACATTTGACGATCTGGCATGTGTTAGTAGATTTTAATAGTTATGCTGACGAGATGGCTTTTGACACTCTTGCTTGACAAGTCATAATTTACTAAACAATTGTTTTTCATGAATATACCTTCTTAAATATTTATGAACATCTTGGCTGTGTACCATATTGTTCTATATATTAAAAGAATTAATTATTACATAATGGTTGTGTTCCATATTGGCTGTGTACCATATTGTTCCATATTGGCTGTGTACCATATTCTTCCATATTGGCTGTGTACCATATTGTTCCACATTGGCTGTGTACCATATTGTTCCATATTGGCTGTGTACCATATTGTTCCATATTGGCTGTGTACCATATTGTTCCACATTGGCTGTGTACCATATTGTTCTATATTTTAAAAGAATTAATTATTACATAATGGTTGTGTTCCATATTGGCTGTGTACCATATTGTTCCATATATTAAAAGAATTAATTATTACATAATGGTTGTGTTCCATATTGGTTGTCCTCCTAATTATTCAATATATTAAAAGCAAAGATTCTTACATTTTGGCTATGTACCATATTCTTCAATATATGAAAAGTTTAAGTTATTACATATTGGTTAGAATCCATATTATACAATATTATTAGTATTAATTATTGGTTGTGTTACTTATTACTCAAAATTCTAGGTACATTAATTATTACTTAATATTATTGGTTGAGTATCATAATATTTATTACACCGAGTGTTTTGTGTAAACACGCTCAGATTGTATCCTGCTGGCGTAATGTTTCAAAAACGGGACCGGTACTAGCGATGAGCAGTCGATCAAGGATCGTGAGTTCTGATTGGAAAAGTTGTGGCAGCCCAGCAGCCCACTATCGTGGAAGGACATGTAGGTGGCACGCCGGTACCATCAAGTATGAGGCTGTGCCGACGTTTGGACGACGCTGAGCAGTCATCTTCCAGAGTTTAGAAGCATTTGAATTGTTTAAGCAATTTAATTACTGTATTCTTATCGGACACTTGCGAATGTAGTTTCATTACTTGAGAAAAAAAAAAAAAGGTAAAACTTTTAACTAACTTGTTTTATTACAATATAATACGTATATATGGTATTAGATTAAGTGCCAATGAATCGTATGCGCGTAGCGATGCGCACCATGAAAAGACTAAAGGATATCTTGGAACACAGACGTCATTATATGCGTCATGTTTCATGTAGCGTCATGCTTACGTTAGTTTTCTTTAGGAAGTATTTGCGTTAAGTCACGTTAAGTTTTTTGCAAGTTGACAAGTGTTACTGACGTTACCTAACCTTGCAGTTTGATTGTTTTATTTACTTTCTTTGGTTTATTCTTTCACGGACTCTTTCGAATATTATATATTATTCACCCGATATTTTTGTTTTACGCGTAAGGCTGTGGTGTGAGTATGCATATTATAGCATTAACAATTAATATATATATGACAATTAATCCAGGTAGTTTTTCCTAAAGAAAAGTGATGCCATCGTGTCGTGTAAAATCCTGCAAAAGCAATAGTTACAAAGATGACGGAGAACTAACTTTTCATATGTATGTTGCAGAATAATGCCATAGCTTAAAAATATTCTGAAATTATGATAACAGATAGTGTTTCTGTGTGAAATAATTTTTTGTAGAATGCCCAAACATTGTTGTGTCGATTACGGTTACATGGGGTACAATAAATCCCTACAAAAGTAAGCGTGCATGTTTGTTCACTACATTTCCTCGAAAAGGATTTTGATAGAACGGGACAGATTGTGCGAATTAAAGAGGGAGTTATTCCAACATTGAATTCGGACAAAGAAAATCTAAAAAAAGTATATTTTTATTTAGAATCACTTGATATTCCTGAAAACAAAGGGTAGAGTTAAATAAATGATGTATAACATATATATTTCTATAAATTTTCTTCACTCTTTTTTAGGTAAATTAATCTGCCCTTCAAAGGAGGTACGATATATTTGCCAGCTCACCGAAAAACAAATTCGGAAAGTGATGGTCTTGACAGGAAACAAGATTCCACAAGAAGAAAATTTCCTAACGACTTTTGTTTATTTACTATCAAGTCATGTTCCTCAAAACATTTTTTCTAGTTTATCCCATCATTTGTTAGATATGTCACCTCTGGAAGAAACTCCCGTTTCAATTTTAAGTAAAACCATAATATCGTCTTATAACAAAATTAGATTTCATAATTTAGCGAAGAAGTTTACAGAAAAAATACAAGGAAAATCAATAAGGAAGGAATTAAGTAAACTAATATTATTTAATCATCAATAAATTATACAACTACTGCAGTATATTATTTACTCCTAAAGACAACATAAATATAATGTTGGATTGTTATGACAAGTCGTGAAGATCTCATGAAACTTGTATTAGATTTTTCCTACGTATTTTTATATGGCGTTGAAAGAAATTTTTTCTTTTCTCTCTTATTAAACCTGAGAATGAAGTATATGTTACCAGTTTATCGTAAGTTTAGAAATCGTCTATAGTTCTAAGTTGTCCACAACTTTAATAAAAAAAAAATTAATGCCATATAAAATACATAGGATAAAATCTAACATATGCTACTAATCATCATTACAAATTGCAAGTACTATTAAAATTTATTGATATATCCTTAACTTTATTTATTTGAATATCCGCCATGGTATCGACGTCATTGATGACGTTTCTGTTCCAATATGGCGCATTTCAATTGATGGCAGTTTTAGTTCAATATCAGCACTCTATCTTCTCTATGGTTTGCACTCGGAGTGACGCTTTTCATTATTTGGCTTTATTTCGCACATTTGGACTTTTCCTGTTTTACGTTGGTTGTCGGCCACTTATTTGAGTCACTGTATGTGTAACTACAAATAACTATAAAGTACCTTTTATTCTGAATCAGAGCAAACGGTATTTATACTATTCGCTAATTGTGCCCGGTAAGAAAAAAATACGCTATTGCAAAGTAAATTGGCATAAGGCGCAAATGGTCGATTTGTATGTATATTGCAACACGTGTGATAGTGTAATAGCTACCGACTTCTGAATTATTACAAATACGCCATGAACGCATAAATTTTATCGTTAAACGAGATATTAACGCGTGCGGGTTTGCACAAAAAAAAAACCTGTTACTTAATTCAAAAGGAAGATAATGAAAGTTTGTTTAATTAATAACAAAAAAGTTGTATGTGTTCTTTAAACTGGTAATAACCGAGGAAAAAGAACAAAGCGTCTATTTGAAAATAAAAATTGTTACTTCTTTTTGCAAAAGATGTAATCTTTTTTTATTTTTAATTAAATCGTAACGCTGAAAGAGAGAGATTGGATTCTAGGACGTTAAAAAACATTTGGAATTAGGACAATTTCGCTAATCTCTTTTGCATTTACTCGCGTTCTAATTTTTGTCGCTGCTAAAAATGACATAGTATGATTTTCAGGGTGCAATATGCCAGCTATTATATTAACAACACAACAAAATAAATAAACAAAAATCGTTTAGCATGGAAATTTCATACGGAGCTTTACTATGTAGTTAGGAAAATTCCTAAACATACATAAAGGAATTTTGTGTAGGAATATCCCTAAAATTTGTAATTTACCGATGAAGTTTACTACGTGTAGGTATTTTATTATTATAAATATATATTACAGGTAATTTAATAAATATAAAAAACAATGCTTATAATCACGGAGATGACAACAACTATTGGGTTTCAACAGCCTGTCGAGACAGAAGGAGAAATAAAAGACTCTATTTCCAGTCGCTAACCTTTCGCCATTTAATTAAGGCTTCTTCAGAGTGACATCTACAAATCAAGGCAACAGAGGTGCTAATAAGAACATCATCTAATATGTAACTAAATCTAAAAACTTACAGATTGAGTCTGGTAGCTACATTGTTGGAAAAAGTTCTGAAGTTGTATCGTCATAGCGTACAATTAGCATGCCTTCCTCTTTTCCATATAAAAGTATTGAAAGTAACTAAGTTACGATGTTAAAAGACACTTATCTAAATACCAATATAAAGATTTTTTCAAATTAATTGTAGTGGTGGTCCGTGGTACTTTGTTGTGATTTTCTAATTGCTTCTGCGCTAATCTTTTCATTTGCTATTTCTTTGCTCTTTGTTGTAATTGTTCCATTTTCTTTTGTTATTCTTTGAATTGCTCTATTTGGTTTTTGATTTTTGTTTATTTGTTCGTTTATTATTCTCCATATTTTGCTTGAATCTGCATAATGTTTTTTTTATTATAGCTTTATTAATTACTAATAGAATAAAAATAAATAAAACAGAAAAGACAGCAAAATCTCATACGACTTTCAATATTTTCGCGTCTTCTACAACGATTTCTTGACCGGCGCAATGAAGTTTGCTGAAAATTAAATTTAGCATCCGTTTTAATATGGCCGGCGATTACCATATCTTTTAGTATCTTTAGTATATTATGCGTTAAAATATTGCTAAATATGGGTAGCGTAGAATCGTAAAAATATGAATTACCTATACACATTATTCATCATAAAATGTCTTTATCCCAACGCAACTTCTTCCTGGAAAGACGTATTTATTACAAAATTTTGCCGAACAACTTTCATCGTTCCACTAAATATCTGTAATATTAGGTCTGCTTATCTGTAGGAACTACTTTCATTTGTGGATCATAAAAAAAATCGTAAAGTATCAGTTTTTATTCAACATAGGTATTAATTTTTTTTTCGACAGATAACTTTTTTTATTACCTGTTTAATTGGTAACGGGTATCATAAACACGTGTTCTCATAAAAAAATGTTTGCTTCTTTTCGTAACAGGCAGATATGTAGATATCCTGAAACACTTTTAATATTCATATACCTATATGTATGATCAGTGGCGGAGCTTATTATGGTTTCGCCCCCCCCGCAATTTGAAATTTTGCGCCCTTTTTCCATACCGCAACGCTAATTTAACTTTTATTGCTGCCACATGTTATGGTTTAGAAACTTTACTAATTTATTTTATTCACTGTTTTATTTTACTAGGTACATAAATAATAAAATAGTTCCATGTTATATAAATACATACTAAATTTCCATTGTTAAGAAGTCTTTAATATTATAAAGGCATTTGTTGTTTTTTTAAGTAAATACTTTTTTGATTTTAGGCTTAAATTCACTTAATTACAAAATTAAACATTCATACACATATAGATTCAATACACACCAATAAAATACATAACTCAAAACATATCTTGCATAACATACTACAGTATTACATAATAAATAAAAAAAAATCTAGAACATTTTTCGAAAATCCCAAAATAATCTAGAACTTCTTTCTGCGAGATTTTGAGGTAGCAAAAGTATCGATAATTGAATCAAAAGTAATTTTTCGAGCTGTTTCATTTTCGATACTTAAAATAGAAAGTCCACTCAATCTTCCTTGAGACATTGTACTTCTAAGGTAGCTTTTAATCAGCTTAAATTTTTAAAATGACCTTTCAGCGCTGGCAGTTGTCACAGGCAAAGTCATGAATAGCAGATAAGCTGTAGACACGTCAGGAAAACTGGCAGATAACGTAGAATGTTCGCAAAGAATGACTTTAGCCAGTTGTCTAATACTTTCAACGTTTTTAATTTGGTGCTTCATAGCCATCCGAAAAGTAACCATTTGTTGCGAAAACGAATCCATTAAGTCTGAATTGTATTTGTCACTTAAGCATTTTGATAAGCGGTAAAGCTCGTCATCATTAACACTATTTAATGTTTTAGGATTCAAAACCTCAAATTTTTTTAGTACTTTCTGAAAAGAATGAAATCGGTCGCCAATTTTGGAAATTAGGATATCCAATACTTTAAAATAAACTTCTATTTTGAATCTCTTTTCATTGTTTTCAATTCGTTCATCTTGACTTAATTCATCAAAGTGGGTTTTTGTCCGTCGTAGTCTCTTTTTTTTTAATATATCAATATAGATATGTATCTACGCATAATGGAAACACAGACAACTAATTGCGTAAAATATCGTATTTCAGAGCAAATGTGTGTATGTATCTAAAGATTTACTTTTTTACTATTTATTATAGATATAAAGAATTACTTAATATATACGGATAAATACACGAAATATAACTAAATAAACCAATAATGAGTGAGAAAATACCAATATAAACTGTAAAATAATTATGGTTATCTAAAAACGTTAACATATACATACCTACAATTTATTTTAGAGGTAATGCCAGTAACTGTTGAATAGAATGTAAGACACAATTAAGAACAGTAAACTGAAAATTGCACTATCACACTTTTAACTTATTTATATTATTATAGTACTCTTTGTCACTTTTGTTTTTTGAATTACTATAACATAATTAATACTTAATACGTACAGGAGCTAAAAAGGTGTATACATACAGTATATAATTTATTTCAAATGCTGTGTGCCTCCAAAAGGCGGCATTTTTTTAAATTGTTCGGCCCTTATCGTCTAAAAATAAGTGATATAATCGTCTTGATGTTTATTTGCATGCATGCGTTTTCTTTCTTTACGACGGGTGACTAAACATTTTTTATACCAACATCTAGCTTCGTATGCTTGTATACATTAAAAATTATTGTTTATTATATTAAAAGTCTCCCTAGCGTGTATCAATTGGATGTGTAAGCATTATAGTAGATTTATACTCGGTTTCCTACGTGATTAACGCGCCTTTTATAACAATAACTTTATATGAATCGGTCGTCATGTGTTTCATATAATATCGTATCATTTCTTTGCTCCTTCTTTTTGCCGCCCCTTTCTATGTGCCGCCCTGGTGCTGTGCACCACTTGCACCACCGAGTTGGCACGGGCCTGCATATAGGTACTCATTCGGCATATTTTTTGCATATGAATTGTAGTATATCTACCAATAGACATGTGTACTTATTTTAAAAAAGCACTTCTCGTTTTCAAATTTTACATATATTTGTCACAAATTCTCTTGATAGTGCGCCCCAAGACGTCTGCGCCCCCCCGCAGTCGCGGACCCTGCGGGTCCTAATCTCCGCCACTGTGTATGATAAACCTACATACATATATACACTTATATACTTTAAGGTTGAAATTACAGTTTATGACACATACGTCTTTAATCTAAGTGTTTGAAACACATTCAGGGCAGCTAGTTAATTTGATTTATTAAAAACTGCTACCTACTTTATGTAACAATTATCTAGTTATAGTAAACATCTGTAATGGTTTAGTTCTGAACAACTTATAATTACCTCTTTGCAGCAAATTGGGATATTATCGAATGGGAATAGTAAGTCAGTTTTCCTGCTATTTTAAGGTCACATAGCAATAATTTTTTTCTCTTGTTAAGAAAAAGACACAAACGATTCAATTGAGAAATGTTGGATGTTTTCCTATTGAATTTATAATTGTAATTTATGAAATTCCGAAACCTTAAAATTGTCATATTTGAACAGGGAAGATGAATCTTGTGACTACTTATTTAAAAGGTGTTTTAATTCTCTTTACAACAACATCATATGTAGACGCAATGACAGTTTCACCTGTCAAAATCTCAAATTGATATCTGTTGGCGTTCCAAAGATAATTTTCCAAACTTTTGATGTCACCCTGTGTGCAATATCGAAGTATCATGAACCAAACTCATAGATAATTATGAACAGCTTATTACACATTTATTTTTCATCAACCTTAATAAAGGAAACTTATTAAAACGAATAAGAAATATCTTGCGGTAACTTCAGAAACTTAGAAATATTTTTAAAGAAAGATAATTTTTTCCCTACGCTTTACGACCAACCGTTACCCAGAAATGACGGTTGGCCACCTTTACCGAATCAGCTTGTACAAATTTTAGTAAAGCTGACACTTACTTCTGTCGATCACACTGTATGCGCATTTGTATCGGTAAAAACGTAATAACTTAAAAGGAAGCGTTTTTTAAACCATTTCTTTTTTACCCAAAACATTAATTAACAAATAATTGGAGCAATTTTCGTGTGTTAGTTAGATCTCAGTTTCAAACCAAGCAGAGTAGAAACTTCCAATTAGTGAAATATCTAGTGATTTAATTAAATCATAAGGCAGAAAAAAAAAAAAACGCTGACGCGCCATATAAAAAGAAATTTCACGCGCGTCAAGGCGCATAAAAATAAGATTCGCAAGGTTAACGAAAATGAACGGGCAATTATGTTGTTAGTATGTAATGTTAAACATCCCGCAATAAAAAAGGGTATTGAAAAGTATAATGCGGATCCATTAAGAAAAGTGATTTATTAGTTATAATTTCTGATTAAGATTTGTATAAGAAGGTAAGACTTAAGTTGTTTTATAAGCAGCACCGCACAGATATATGAGCTGTTATCGCTAGTGAAGCACTGACCACACATAACAACAATTAGTATTAACGGTTTTTTTTATGTTACGTAATTTCACGGAGGCCGTCAACCATTAAAGGTTGCTTTAGCTTTTAAATTGTTATAAAATACTAATCTGGGCGAAGGGATATAATGTCATTAATGTCTCTTTAATTTAGAGTTGGTATTCGTCCAGATTAGTGATATGGGTTGAACCAACTAAAAGTATCTATTCAAACGATAACTATACTAACAAATTAAAGGCATACGAAGAATCTAACTTCAAACGAAATCAGATTTTCACACATCAGAGTCAATGTCGATTGTGTCCTGCCAGGTACGGACAGCGCTGTTTCGTGCTTTCATTTCAACTGAAACCAGTTCCCTCAAATAACACTTTACTGCTGTGATTCATATAAAATTCCTTAACCTGTCAATTGTCATATCAAAGGGGACACACACGGAGAAAAATGTAGGAAATTTTACTACAATTGTCAGCATTTATACTACACATTGTAGTACATATAGGGACAAGTACAATTTGTAGCAATGTTCACCATCAAATTGTAGCACTAAGTTTGTAGTATTAATTTTTACAATTTGTATGAAAAACAAGAATGAACACAAAATTAGTTTTCCTTCAACAACGTTGTAAGATAAAGTAGTATTTATTGTAGTAAAATTGTATACAATTTTGTGTGACTGTTCTATATACTGGTGAGCATAAATTAACACCTGTTGCAGTAATATTTATTCCACTCATTATTTTAAATTATTATAATTTTATAATAAATTTTACTTATTTATTGAAACATCCACAAAAGATATATAACGTAATACTACATTGTTGTGTGGATAAGTTTCAGCTTGTGTATTAATATATGTAGTATATACTTATGCAGATTACTATACAGGATGTTCCTAAACATCATGTACATAAGGAAGGGGGTAATTATTTGGTTTATTTTGTGCCTAAAATTTCATATAAACATAGGTCTGCAAACGCTTCGTTACCAATCTGCAGGGTGTTGAAATTTCAGGATTTTTTCACTTTTTACTGTATAGCTCCTACAGTTTTTGAGATATTTTGCTCAAATTTGGAAGGTAGGTTAAGCTATAAGGCCTGCATCATTAGCCATGCCAAATGATGATGTAAATCTACAGGGTAATAATTTTCTCGGGATCATGCCCTCCTTTCTCACCCTGAACTTTTTTTGCGATGCGCCACTGCTAGATTCTAAAATACGCAATAAATTTTCTGTCTTGTTTAGAAACTTTTTGATCTCTTGTATTTTTTTCTTATCTCTGACCGTGATCGAGAAAAAAAAATAGAAAACAATTTTCTGTAATTCGCCAGAGAAAATTAATTTTTTTAAAGTGGTCTAGTAGGCTCTGACTTTATTCAGATAATCACTTGAGTTTATTAATTTTAAGAGTTAAGGTACTACCTGTTAAAAAATAGGATGACCCGGTTTTCGTAGCATTGTTTTAGTACAATACAAAGTAACATAACTAATAACAATAAAAACCCTAATTAATAACAATGACAAGGAAACTATGCTACAACAATTGTTGAAAGTGTCCTCCTCCAACCCTTATACAGGCGTCCGCTCTTCTTCTCATTGATGCTCGCACTCTCTCAAATACTCCTGGAGTACTTCTTATCGTTTCAAATCCATCGATTACTCGATTTCGTAAGTCATCAACAGTATTCACAGGTGTTGTATACACTAGAGATTTGAGATGTCCCCACAGGAAAAAATCTATACTATTTAAGTCAGGGGACCTAGGGGGCCAAGGCTGAGGTCCACCTCGTCCTATCCACCTATTCTCATATACTTCATTTAAATAATCCCGAGCCAAAATAGAAAAATGTGATGGGGCGCCATCGTGCATATACCACATTTGATTTTTAAGTAAAAGGGGCAAGTCTTCAAGTAATAAAGGCAATTCATTCTGTAAAAACAGCCTGTATGACTGACCAGTAAGTCAGGCAAAAAAACAAGGACCAATCAAATTATCTCCAATGAGAACTGTTCTTGAAAATGCGTTTGTACAATTTCATGTGGATTTTCATCTGCCCACGTGTGGTTGTTGTGGAAATTCATAATTGAAGTCCTTGAAAAATTCGCTTCATCGGTAAAAAGGATTTTACAATTAAAAATGCGGTCTGCTGCTAGCTTATTAAGGTACCATTGGAAGAAATCAATCCTTAAAGGGAAGTCTCGGGGAAGAAGAGCCTGCACTCTTTGAATGTGGTAAGGGTATAGCAGGGAAACACGTAGAATACGCCAAACAACTTGATGACTAATATTTAAATATTCACTGATTTTTCTGGTGCTGGTGCGAGGATGTCACACACAAGTTACGATTTCTAATGTCAGTTGTCAAATTAATAAACTCTAATAACTAATATTGTTTACCAAATTAGCATCTCGGTTAATCAAATACTTAACTTTTCACAAAATTCCATACGCTTAAATGCGTCGCCGTGAAATAATTGTTGGTGTTTAGAATATTTAAAATTGTGATACCCATTTGCTTTGAGTATTCGCTGAACGGAAGAACCGGATATGTCTAAATCATTTGGAAATAGTGCCAGATGACATATTCGAATTTATTTCAACTGCAGTACATACTAAAACGGACGTATTATATTAGAAATTCTGCGAGTTGGAAGTGATGTTTTTAAATTTTCGACCGAACCGGTATTGTCGGTTTTATTTTTTAATTTAAAAATTGTGGCTTTATTTGGAATAGGCCTGTTGGGGTATTTAGCTGCAAACACGTCGCATACCCTTTGAAAGGAATTGCCAGCGTGATACCACCGCATCATTTCAGCTCTCTCCTCCACAGTATAACGCGGCATTTTGCGCAAAAATATGTATTTAAAATTTAGACAACCAACATACTTGAACTGACTAATAATACTCACTGATCAGTCTGCACGTGCTATTATCGTACTACAGCGCCACACGTCGCTGTTAGGTAGAGTGGGAAACGGTACGAGTATATGTACTTCCCCGCCGTTTACTTTGCAGAGATTGAGGCTGTATATAAAAAAAAAATACAATGAAAAAGCAGTAATTCCCTGATGAACAGCTTGTATTTATCTTTTGCAATAAAACTTTATTTACAAAGTTAAATAAACGCTTATTCCTTTTTTAGTTTTTGACTTTACATTTCCTCAGTTTGTTTACCATACATAGTAAATATGTTGTTTGCACTACTAAATTTACGTTAACACAATATCATCATCCTTTATGGGTCAGATATTCTTAGTTTAAACTCCAAACTGACATTGACATAAAATTGCGTTATATTTCTCAGCGGTAATTTTATCAATCGATTGTAAATGTAAGCAATTTATTATTTTTGTTTTTTCGTTATCACTAGTTTCACAAACATTATTCCGTCGTCTTCGATTACTCCTAAACGGATATCTGCCGACATTATCTATTTCGAGATGAACCACAGATGAAGAGACGAAGATATCTTTATAATAGGTATAAAAACTTCTCCAGTAAGAGATGACGAATTACGTGCAATTATGGATAAAGAAAATAAAGTCAGTGCTAGGTAAGCTTGCTAGAAGAGAAATGACCAAATTGTTCCTTGCATTTCATCGTTGTAAAATTGATGATTTTAGATCATTATGCTGACTGGATGCTAGGAATTCTTTGGCTGACGCTGGGAATTTTAACAAGTGTATGGACTCCTTACGAGATTGTGATGAATGAGAGGTTACGGATGAGGCCTGGTGAGTAGTCTTCAAATGTTAATGTGATGCTCTTCCCACAATAAGGTTAACCATCTAAATCGGGATTTTGGGTACCTATATATGTATTTTTAGGTTGAATTGTATTTACGGAAGATAGTTTTCCTCACTCGTGTTTTGAATTTATATCTTATGTCTTCAATGAATTTGCTAAATTGTTTATGAAACTTGTGTCGGCGACCTTCCTGGATTTATTAGTTTTCAAAGAAGGGTATTGATTCGGTTTAAGGCGCAAAAAGTTTGCCGCGAAACCACAAAAGGGAAGCATTTGTATTTATCTGATATTCGGCTCTTATAAACACACTTTTTATTGTAACCTCACATAACAAAAATACCTACAGTTACGGACAAATGTCATACGCTGTTCTTTCATAATTAAATTAATAAATCATTTCAATTAAAATTTTGCATAGCTTTTATTTATTTTTACTTTTTTGTTTTATAATATTTTCTAAATACACTCCGCCAAAAAAGTATCGCATAATTTAGTTTTGAATCATAAAAGTATCGCATAATCTTTGTTTGTAGCATAAAGTTGTAAATATACTTTAATGCGCTCTAAGATATAATTTCTATGATTGTTTAAATAAAATACAGGCCAAATAAAAACAAGAACTCATACTTGAGATTTTTATTAAAACAAGAAATTATAATTTTGGAAAGAAAAATGTCATAACAGTAGCTTTTAATACTGAGTATTGCCACCTCTGGCTCTTATGACCGCTCACATACGGTTTGGCAGAGATTCGATTAACCTCCGTATATAAGCCTGATCCAAATTCTCCCACTCGTCACGGAGAATTTTCTAGTCCATGCAGGTCCGCTGGGGCAACATTTTGGGTTCGTATCCGTCTGTGAAGGAGGTCCCACACGTGCTCGATAGGGTTCATGTCCGGACTTACCGCAGGCCAATCTAAAACTGGAATACCAACATCGTTAAGGTATTCCTGGACGATTATTGCAACATGCGGTCGTGCATTATCGTGCATTAACATGAATTCGTTTCCTATAATTGGCGCATATGGTACTACATGTTCTTCTAAAATTTCCGTTATACACATGTGGGCAGTCAGTGTACCTCTGTCTACTGGTACTAACTCTGTACGACCTGTTAAACAGATGCCTCCCCAAACCATAATAGAGCCACTAGCGAAATTAGGTCTAGGTCTGATATTACACTGCGAATAGCGCTCACCGTCTCGTCTGTACACTAAGATACGCCTATCTGAGGTGTAAAGACCAAATCTTGACTCATCTGTGAAGAGTATATTGGCCCAGTCATTAATGTTCCAATTTACATGTTCTCTGGCAAACCTTAAGCGAGCCACTCGGTGGTTCCTAGTGAGACGAGGGGCTGTTACAGTTACTCCAGCTCTTAATCCACTCTGTCGTAACCTATTCCGAATAGTTTGAGTACTCACACGAGTATTTCTGACTCTAGCCAAGTCGTTCTGCAATTGTCTCGCAGTTACATGTCTTCGACGTAATGCTTGTAGTAGTAAATAGCGGTCATCTTGGCGAGTAGAACATCTTGGACGACCTGGTACAGGTCTTCTACTGTAAATGCCTGTTTCCCTATATCTGGCTACGGCTCTAGAAACACTTGACTGATTGATGTTCATCAAATTAGCAACGTATGCTTGAGATCGTCCATCTTCGATTAAAGCAACTATAGCACCCACTTGTTCTGAAGTTAAATTGCTCATTTTAGTTTTAAAAGCGTTGGTACAGAACTCTGACTTCGCACTTTAAAATTTGTCCGTATAGGAAGACTTTCAATAAACAACTGAACAAACCTTACACATATGCATTTTTCTAAATGTGTTCTTTTAGAGAAAAAAAAAAGTAAAAACGCTAAGTTCCATTATTTTGTTAGTGTTTTTATAGTTCACATACACGAGGCAAACTTTTTGTGAACGTATAAAAATATCTTGGTTCATAAATGCCCTTTTTTAGTTTATGCGATACTTTTTTGGCGGAGTGTACATATGCATAAGGTGAAAGACGAATATCAGATAAACACAAAAGCTTTTTTTAAAATTGTAATTGCAATCAATCGCTATTACCAGACACGTGTTTCGCCACGTAGTGGTATGAAGTTTTTCTGTTCATTATTCCAGAATTGGCAAATGTTGCTTCATCTGTAAAGATCACAATAATCTAGAATATTTTCACCGTACACAAGTTTCTTTTCAAAATCCGTGTGTAGTAAACGATGGTGAATATTAATTTTGTAAGGGTGAAACTTATGTTTCTTTACAATTCTCCTCGTGATAGTGGATGCAATTCCATGATGTTTCGAAATTGTCCTTGTAGAGATTGACGAATTTTCCACAAAGGATTTTCTATAACCAAAGTTTTTGTCCTTCCATGTTTATCATAATTCACATAACCCGACCAAAGAAACCTCACCACCAAATTCTCAAAGCTTACTATCTGACGCTCTACAGGTAGGATAATCCGCTGCATACATTCTTGATGCTAATAGTGGATTTCTGTTGCAAGCACCAAGAATAAATATCATGTCTATGAGTTCCTCCTTGGAGAAATTTATTTTTAATAAATGAATTTGGGTAAAAGAATAGGAACAAGACGATATAATTAATAACCAGATTAAAGTAATACGTATAATAACTAATAATCCACAAATAAATAATTCAAATATTGTAGTAAAATCATAAAACATTGTAAAACGCTATGACACCAAAAATAAACTACAAAAAACAACATTATGTGGACATTTAAGCAGAGATTTGATCTTTCGTTATGTTCTTAGCTTTTGTTTGAAAATCATGGCTATCTAACCATATTTGGTGTCCCATATATTGAATATTGTCAACATATTTTCCATAAATTTGTAATATCTTCGAAAATAGTGAAAATAAGTGTTACGTTATTGGTACCATTTTATAGTTGATTTTACGAGGAATTCGCTGCTGAAATTGAAAAATATTAGTTCCATTTAAAAAAATTAAAAGTCACGCGTTTGAATTTCGATAAATGTACTATGACATATTTAACACCCTGTATATATTTTGACGTTGCGCCACCTTGAATCGTTAGCCGCCAAATTGATAACCAAAAGAATAACTCGCGACGCTATAACCGTTTTAAAGATAAAACTTAAAATCTCAGAAATCGCAACTGTCAAAATTATGACAAAATTTGCAATATACCCTAAACCAATTGTCAGAAGTGCACATAACCATATATCATTGCAAAGATGTTTTAGGTAGCTATCGAAATAATTACTAAAAAAATATAGCAATCCATTTAAAAAAAAAGTTGAACGTAGCTGTGGGAATTTGTAACACCCTGTATATTTGAAAATATGCTTACCATATTGCGCATTGATCAAATGTATATATACAGAAAAGCTCACTTTCCTATCTTTCGTAGTTTTCGTGCTAAATTTCGCCGACACACTAATGGCGTTAAACCCGGTATATCTTCAAAATAATTTTTATCTCTCATTTAAGGATTGCCAGCGTACGAGTGGTGGTTAAACCCACCCCCATGCTTTATGAGGGTGTACATTTTCAATATAACGAATGCCGATGGATTTTTGAGCGGCGCAGATCAGAAATTGCACATGCAAGAAGTGGGACCTATAATCTACAGGGAATATTGGAAGCATGATAATGTAGTCTTCAATCCAAACGGGACAATGTCTTATAGGGCTAGCAGAAGTGTCAATTACGCAGAAGATCTGAACGCGATTGATCTGAACGCTACAATTATCGTTCCCAACCTGGCGATATTGGTACGTATTATTAGTCTTAGAGACGAGGAAATATTTTTCTGCTTTCACAAGGAACCTCTCTGTGAATAAGAAAAACAAGAGATATCGATAACAATTCCAGATGCCAATCTCATATTACTGGGACGCGTCCTTCGTCGCAAAGTTGGGTCTCAATTACATCTTCAACCAATTAGACTCGAGTCCCATAATCGAGACGACCGTCTACAACTTCTTGCACAACGCAACAGATCCATTCTTGGATTTGGTACGTAGCGTAGCCCCATATCTGGTGCCAACCAGGAATTTGGGCATCGTCCATATGGTAAGTGGCGAATTCTCGTTTCGAAATGTACTTTCGGGATTTGAATCTGAACGTTTCAGTCGAATTTAGAGAGCAGCGATAACATAACCGCCTTCATGGGAACTGAGAGAGGTCACGATATGTTCTCCTTGATCGACAAATACCGCGGCAGTTCGAATATTCCAGGACATTCGAATTCTTGCAAGTTTAAGATCACCAATTCTAGCGAGGGAGTAGTTTATAATCAATTGGTCACCAAAGAATCTGTGCTGAGATATTATAGAAGATCCGTATGTAGAGTTGTCCCTTTGTACTATGAAGGTAAGTCATAAATTGCTTTATGTTTTAATAATAATAGATTCGAGTGAAACTTGAAATTCAAATGATATATTTAAGTAATAATTCCTAATGAGTCTTTTCTCTTGGTGATGCCTTATTACACAGTTTTCAAATTATGCACTTTTTGCTTACTGACAGTGACGGCTCGTGACGTTTTGTTCAAGGGAGGCTACTGTAGCCTAAGTAACCCTTCTCAGTCAATAAATTATATTTTTATAGTTTTTATTGTAGCATTGTGAGTGTCGAATAAAAATTGAAAAAAAAAAAATAGATTAAAATAAAATATAAATTATTGTCTAGCAAGAACCACCTAGAGGAGAGTGAAATCTTGCCTGGATAGGAAACTGGATGAGGTGATAGGTAAAAAGGTAATAAAAACGTAAAAATAAACTCTTGATAAACGTAATAATAAACCAAAAATAAACTCTAAAAACAATAACAATTAAATTAGAAAAGAAAATTGTAGATTCTTTGTTTATATTACAAGCTTTACTCAAAACTAAATTTAAGGCATGAGCATGACAATGTACAAAAAGAGCTTGAGGTGCAATTGTTTTTATTTTACTTTGTAAACATTTGTAAACCATTTAAATTCCCTGCCATAACAGACGCACCATCTTATGTTTCAGGGATTAATTTTTTTTTTAAATCATATTTTTCGCTGTTATAGCAGTCGCCACGAGTGATGGCGAGGAGTAGGGATGCGCTGTAGACGCTTTTAAAAGCGTGCACGCCCACTTAGCTGCAATAATACGTTTTGAGTATTCCCCCTCCCCGTCTACTGCTGCGCGAACCTACTCCCACCGCTCGCCATCACTTGTGGCGACTGCTATATTTGATAAAAGGTTAAATAAATCTTCAGCCGTTCGACCGGATGATACGTCAAAAAACTACAAAAATCTAACTTCACAGCAACTTGACATAACGTAATATGATTGATAATTGAGACTTACAGTAAATATCTGCGGTTTCATCTACTTGTCAAGAAAAAACGGAGCTTCTTTAATTTCTGTATCTATTTCTTGTTTTAATACAAAAGAAATACAATCTATTAAATCATTTTGTATAGATTTAGATGTACCCGAAAAAATATTACTACTAACAAATTTATTAAAACTATGTTCATATTTACTAAAGAGTTCGAGTAATTCTTTATCATTTCCACGATTAAAAGAATCTGAGTTCTCATTGTGTCCCCAAAAAGCTAAATCTTGTGATGCTAAAAATATTAGCCTTATATCAGCCTTATTAATTTTGCAGGTGTATTCATTTTTTCCATTTCTTCCACCACTGCTTGTCGATCTACTCTGTCAAAAGTCTGTTGAAAATCTATGAATAGGGTGTGGAGTTGTATTTTGTGTTCATAGCAATTTTCAATTGTTTGGGTCATAATATGTATTGCGTCTACCGTTGAACTTCCTCTTCTGAAATCTTGTTGGTAATCTCCTATTTGTTCTTCCACATATTTTTCTAGCCTGTTTCTGACAATCGAACTCATTATTTTGTACATGGTATCCAGTAACATTATTCCTCTATAATTTGCGCACTGGGTAGGATCTCCTTTTTTGAAAATTGGTATCAGCAGTCCAGATCTCCATTCGTTGGGCATTGTCTCCTGCGTCCAGATTTCGTTAAACATGCTATACACTCGCTGCATTAGGTTCTCTCCGCCGTCTTTGATCAGTTCATTAAGGATTTCGTCCGGACCGGGTGCTTTGACATTTTTCAGTGTCTTTATACTTTCCATAAATTCCTCGTAAGTCGGCGTATTTACTTCCTCGTCCCTATTGTCGGTAATTTTTTGCTTCATGTCGTCCGTGCTTCCCTTTAGTTGGTGTAAGTCCTCAAAGTGCTTTATCCATGCTTCTTTATGTATTTTAGTATGGATTATTCCTTTCTTGTTATGTGTTTTGATTAGTTCGTATAGTTTTGTGCAGCATAATACTGTCTCAAATAAATTGCAAATAACTCTCAACACGGAACTCTTTTATATTTTCAATAGTAAGAAATTTAAAACACTGCATATTTGAAGTGCAAGCAGTAAGTGTTCGGCGTGCATACCCAACTTTTCGGAAGCAAACTTACTTACTACTAAATGTTACAATCAAAAAATTACCAAATTCAAAGAAAGAAACTTATGTGTCCACTACATTCCATATTGGCAGGAGATATGTATACAATGTGTCCCGTATCGTTTTATTCAAACTTTGCTTGGGTAAAGTAGACTAAATTTAATAATTAAAAATAGCAAAAGTGGTAGGTCTTTTTTACCCATTATCATCATTGTGATTCAATTTATTACTTATTTGTTTAATTTGTTTATTTAATCATTTATCTTATTGATCATTATTGATAATTGAGGCTTACAGTAAATATCTGCGGTTTCATCTACTTGTCAAGAAAAAAACGGAGCTTCTTTAATTTCTGTATCTATTTCTTGTTTTAATACAAAAGAAATACAATCTATTAAATCATTTTGTATAGATTTAGATGTACCCGAAAAAATATTACTACTAACAAATTTATTAAAACTATGTTCATATTTACTAAAGAGTTCGAGTAATTCTCTATCATTTCCACGATTAAAAGAATCTGAGGTCTCATTGTGTCCCCGAAAAGCTAAACCTTGTGATGCTAAAAATATTGTTACGTCTATTAATTTTCTTAAATTTTTGCGGTTTTCTCTAACTTTATTATTATAGGCAATAATTGCATCTTTGCGCGCGCTGTCTACAGCAGTAGCAATATTTTGTTTTCCAAATAATTTAAATTTGCACAACGATGAAATGTGTTCTTTAGACTTAGAATGCCGTTCAATAGCGCGCGGTAGATTTTTTAAATCTGTATAACCTAATTTCGACCACGTTTCGGTGTGGTTACAAAAAAGTAGACATGGCCAACAAAATAATCTTTCCCGTTCAATTGAACCGGTTAAGCAACCACATTTAGTGTACCATAATGAACTAAAACCATGATTTTGCCGGTTGCCGTCGTTAGATACTACAGATAAATTAGGCCGTGGTTTCTCAATGTTTTGTACGATGTGTAATTTCGTCCCTATGTTTAAACAACTAAAAGAATTTCTTACCAACCGGTCGACAATATCTTGGCATATTCTAATTTCTTTCAATTTATTT
Organism: Cetonia aurata; assembly: GCA_949128085.1. Taxonomy (NCBI): domain Eukaryota; kingdom Metazoa; phylum Arthropoda; class Insecta; order Coleoptera; family Scarabaeidae; genus Cetonia; species Cetonia aurata. The sequence goes on from OX421889.1 coordinate 3,718,194, forward strand.
ATTTTGTGTGCGTAATCTTACAAATCTCACCCGACGCTTCTTACGTTATTAGTAGAGTGCTGTAGACAGAAGTGGGCCACAGGTTGGAGTGGGCCACCCGAATAACTGTAAGACTAGTGACATCTATGTCAAACCGCGCACATTATTTATCGTATTTTGACGCAAGCTCACTTTTAGGAAGCATTTGGAGGTCATAGACTTAATCTCGCACTGTACCGAGAAACGCGCTAAGAATTTCGCCGAGAAAGGTTTTACCCTCGTACGCTTTCACGCGATTTGTTATCGCATTTTTACGAGAAAAACTCAGGTAAATATGCAATATGTTATTTGGACATATAATCTTTGAAATGCAAAGTGATTTTTGCTCATTATTCACATTGTGTTTTTGTGGGATTCATATGCAAAAAAAGGCGCTTGTAGATAGAAGTGGGCCACTATGTGTGGATAGACATGGGCCACTTGAGTAATGCCGTTCTTTGCACAGTAAAGTGTTTTTATCAATTATGCAAATGCCTTATTTACATATTTTTATTATTTAAGCCATCATGCATCCCAAAAAAAAAGGAAACTCCCAAAAAAGAGGTGAATTATGAAAAATTGATTGTTGCCATTGCCCTGCGTAACAGTCTGAACACTCGAAACATTGCTGTAAGTTTTGAGAAAACCGCAATTTTCCCATTTAATCCAGAAATTTTTAACGAGGACGATTTTGTGGCTGCAACCCTTAGCGGAGAGCACCAAGTTGTTGAAAATCAAGTTGTTCAAAAGGAAGACGAACTCCAACAACTTGTTGTTAGAGTTGAAGAAGAGCCTGGGGCGCGAGAAGGGTCAACAACATCTACTTCAACTGCGTCTACATTAGCGACACGTTCAATATTGGACTGTATTGGACCGCTTAATTATGTCGCTCCGAAGCAGAAATCCAATCGTGGCCGCAAACCGCTGAGAAGCAGCATCATTACATCCCCTGAAAATAGAGAGGTCGCGGAAGAAGCTGCACGGCGTCAAAAATCGCAGATACCAACGAAAGTTTCAAAAAAGGCCAATTCTTCACAATCAGCTGTGAAAAAAAGGCAAAAAAAGTAAGTCTTCGGTTTCTTCAGATGAAGACATCGATTTTTGCATGATTTGCAATAAATTGATGCCAGCAAAGCTGACAAGAAAAAACTCCATCGAGTGCGATAACTGCGACAGACCCTTCCACTTAAGGTGCGTCAATATGACGAACTGCACCGACTTCACGTGCGCCAATTGCGCCTAAAATCTGTGCTTGAACACTGCAAAATGTTTTTTTTTGCAACACCTTTGTCATTCCAACTTTATTACTCCTTCTTTCCAGACATTAAATGAACATTATTACTGAAGTCGCTGTGTTTTCAATTTTTAACCCCCATTTCGTGTAAACTATTTTGAATTTTGCAAATTTAACAACGGATTCGTAATCAGCGCCTTTGAAAACCCCCAGGACAAGAATTTGTAGCATATAGCAGCATTTTTTCAGATAAAAATTTTGGTGGTCCACTTCTCCTTACACTTTCGGAAAACACGGATAATACACTTTTTTTCCATTCAAAAAGAGAAATACTTCAAAACTTAATTGCAAGCATCTGCTATGATGAAAAGTTGCGTTTTGGAATACCCTTGCGATTAAACAAAAAATTAAGACAAAATTTTCATTTTTCACCATTTTACAACCAAAAATAAAAACGTGGCCCACTTCTGTCTACAGCACTCTACTGGGAGCTGGGAATCGCATGGGCAGTTTTACGACCGATAACGCAACATGCCGATCGGGTAGGATATCACCGCGGCGGCAAGCCTCCAACCATACGTATTCGCCGTATAAAGTGCACGTGCACTTACGGAGACGCATTGCTTTCAGCCATGGCATTAATCATCGGCGCAGAGCCAAATCTGTGGTTAGCCTCCTCGCTTGCGGCGTACAATAAAATTTCACGTATTATTGGAAATTTGTTTGCATTTTTCAATTAAGTAATGAATAAATATACTATTGATTATGTATTTTTTGCAAAATTGCTTTATTTTAGTATATAACCGATGCTTAAACATTATTTTAATACATAATAAACGCTACTTATTTTATTAAAAATAATAGGGGGGGCTTAGCCTCCGTAGCCTCCCCTGACGAGCCGTCACGGCTTACTGATTAAAAAAAAATGACTTTTTGAACATGTTGCCGTAAAAAGAATGAGTGGTTAAATCAGCGGGTAAAAGTTGTACCCCGTGATATGACAATTGACTAGTTTCGGTATTTTATTTTATAACTTTTTAAAAGTCTATTAAAGATGCCACTTAATAAAAATTAACTATATTGATTTAACGGAGCTTGTGCTTCTTGACTTCAGCCGGGCGTTTGATACTTTACACCACGGTATACTTGTGGATTCCTTGCGCACTGTGGGATTGGGTGACTCGGCTTGCTCGCTGATGGGGTCCTACCTAGAAAATAGAATACAGCAGGTTGTCCTGGACGGGAATGCGTCCGACGAGATAAGCATTTCACAAGGTGTCCCTCAAGGAGCTATTCTTAGCCCTCTCTTGTTCAGTATTTATACCAGCTCCTTACCTTCATTTATTCAACACTGTAATTACCATCTATACGCTGACGATACCCAATTATATCTTTCCTTTAAGCCATCTGAATTCCTGGAAGCTCAGCGCTTTATTAATGAGGATTTGAGCAGGATATCATCTTATTGTGATCTTCGACAGTTGCAGATTAACGCTCTAAAAACACAGATGATTGTATTTGGACCTAAAAATGCTCGCATGTCAATCCAGCACCTACTTGAAATTTATGTCAAGGCAAACAGAATTTATCCTGTGCAATGTGTGAAAAACCTTGGATTGTTCCTGGACTCCCACCTACGCTTTCGACAAAATACCTCACACCTGGTCAAGAAAGCAGTTGTAGCCCTGAAATCTATTTTTGTCCATAGAAATCTGTTTGACACCCGCACTAGATATATACTGTGTGAAACACTTGTGTTGTCTCACTTCAATTACTGCGCCTCCGTCTACTCCTTTTGTATAACGAAGGAGGACAATCAAAGAATACAGCGGGTACAGAATAGCTGCATCAGATTTATCTACGGTATGCGTGGGCGGGGGGGAGTTACGCGAAGGTTAAAGGACACGAACACGCTTAATATGTATCACAATAGAATGTTACGAAGTGCTATATTCTTTTCCAACATAATTAAATTTAAGCGACCACCTTACCTGTATGATAAGGTAAAATTTAGACATCAAACGCACTCCAGAAACATCAGAGCCAAACATCTTTTATCTATTCCTAAACACAAAAGGGAAATCTTTAAACAAAGTTTTAGCTACAATATTGCCAAAATTTTAAATACTTATGTGTTGCCCTCTATGGGTACTTCCTTGAGCATAGGCGCACTAAGATTAGGGTTGAAGCGATTACTCTTAGATCTGCAGTAATAGTTATAGTTCTTGTCTGTAGATGTCACCCATTTTGTATGCGTACTTTATGTACTTAAAAAGTTTTGCTTGACTACTTTACTTGTTGCACTACATTGGGTTTTTTTTTTTTTTTCTCTTTTTTGCTTTCCCCTTTTGATAATTTAAGTGCCTCACAACCTCTCAATTATTCTTTATTTTTTATATATTTTTATATATTTTTTTTTAAGTTTTTGCAAGGCTAAAGGTAGAACGCCGTACGACTATCATTTGTGATAGCTAGGCGATTTAGTCTTTTTGGCATTCCTTAGTATTAGTTGCATATTGTAAAGTTGTATTGTAAGTACTTTGAATGCCAATAAATATTATATTATTATTATATTATATATAATTTCCAATCGGCGCAGGTGAATATTCATCTTACGGCATACCAACCTACAGATTTGCCATGTCAGATACAGAATTAGACAGGATAACTCCGGCCCAAGATGACTGTTTTGATAACGATCCCAGTCTACCCGATGGCATAACAGATGTTTCGAAATGCTACTTCTGTCAGTTGAGAAAATCCTGAGAACCACAATTATTGTTTTTTATATAAAGTTTCTTTGTTGCTCCAGCTTATCCCATGACGGCCAGTTACGTATATTTCAAGAATACCGATCAAAACCTGACTGTATTCTCGAAAATTGACCTGCCCAAAGGAAAGAATGCCCCGAGGTCATACGTCGATGTAGATCCAGTAAGAACATTATTGTATTTAGCGTAGATTTGATTACGTTTTGCTAAGTGAAATTTCTATTCTAGGCTACCGGCATTCCGTTAGTATCTAGCGCTGCTCTGCAAGCTAACATGTACATCAGACCTTTGAAGAAATTCAACAAAGTATTGGAAAAATTCAGCAACCAAATCATACCTATTGCCTGGATGCATTACGTAAGAAATTTGTAAATTGTAGAGGTATTCTTGACTAATTTTTATTATGTTTCCGCAGTATAACGATGAGATACCGCTCAAAGTCATATGTATGATTTACATCACTTTAGCTATGCCTATCATTGGACGAATAGCAAGCATTATATTCTTCTTGGCTAGTCTTTATTGCTTTTGGAAATCCGTTAAGCGGAAATGGATGAGTCGAAAGTTTGAGAATGCAGACGTGGAGATTTCTAGACAAAATGGGAATTTGGAAATGGAGATCTTTCTTCCCAAAACTTAATTTTGTATTTTGTACATGTATTTTTTTAAATTTGATAATAATAAAATTAGGGTTTGTAGATAATGCGTTGTTCCTTCCTAATTTCTTGCATGCATTACGACAGTTAACGTAAAGAACTCAAAAAACAATTTTTCTGACTGGGCTTAAAAGCCCTAAACATAGGCAACATATCGACGCACGTTTGAAAGAGGTAACAGCAAGTTATACATAGATATCATTTGGGGTACTGGAACCATCACCATCAAAGAAGCGCCTTTTCGCGGCGAATCGAATGGCACCGCGCCGGTCCTCCTAGCACCAACCGTTCCGGAGATATGGGCGTTTAAAGTTTCGAAAATTAAATCCACGCTCGGTCACTTCCTGGGGGTCCTTTAGACGCGCATTCTAACGGGCCTATCCGAAGCGTTTTCGCCCGGGGAATCGAATGACGTCAAGCTTTTGCCGATATCTCTAACCGTTCCCGAGATACTCGGGTTTAAAGTTTTGAAAAATTAATTTCGCGCTAGAGCGCTGCCATATAGCCTATCAGAAGCGTCTTCCCACGAGGAGTCCAAATCTGTCGAGTTTTCGTCTCTATCTCTTACCGTTTCCGAGATATGAGCGTTTAAAGTTTTGAATTTTTTTTTTAACGCTAGAGCGTTCTGGCATAGCCTATCCGACGCGTTTTCGCACGCGGAATCGAATTCCGTCAAGCTTTTGCCGATATCTCTAACCGTTTCCGAGATATTCGCAAAAATGTGCAAAAATTCGTTAAAAATCGCTATTTTTTACCCAAAATCGCTTATTTTTCCTTATTTTTTCTCTATCTACTATCGCTACCCCGATGTATCATACACCGTCGGACGTCCTTTTCGACGGCGATTCCGAATCTGAAGTCGGCGTTCGGCTATCGGTTACGGTTCGGAAGATATCGTCGAATTTCCTTAAATTTCGTCGAAAATTTTGGGAAAATTCAAAAAAAATCGTCTCAAAATTGAAATAACCCCGACGTATTATACATCAGAAGAAGCGCCTTTTCGCGGCGAATCGAATGGCACCGCGCCAGTCCTTCTAGCGCCAACCGTTCCGGAGATATGGGCGTTTAAAGTTTCGAAAATTAAATCCACATACGTAAACTTTAGATTTGCCGTTTGTTTGAGAGTAGTAAATCAGAGAAGAATCGAAGAATACAATTGTATCTTCCAAAATATTAAAGAGGTAATCTGGAACTGCCTTGAGTGAAAAAATGGGAAATAAACCTTAGCAACGAAATGCAAGAATCAAAGCAGGAAGCTTCAGTGACTTGAAAATATCAATCTACCAAAAAAAAAAAACATATCATTCACTTCCACATTCATCTTGTGACGTGTTGATATGATGCTCTTGTCTCTCTAGTCGGTAAGTTTACAAAGTTCACATGTATGTAATCTCTCATAGCGGGGTTAAAAGTATCATCTCTGATGACATGAATGAGTTAGATAAATAGCAAGCAGAAGTAAACGCTATAACGTTGAACACAACAAAGTAGTAAATGAATACGATGATAGTTAATAAGGCGTAGATACTTTATGATGGTTGATCATGTTATACACTTAGTATAAGCAGTGTTTGTATCCGTAGATTAGAGTGTTATTATAGAGTTTGTGATAGTGTAATAACGCTTTTGGGAATAATGGTCTATTCAGGTAAGATTTAGCTCATTGTATTCAAAAGCAGAAGTTTTTACTGACGTCATATTCTCGATCTTATTTAGTCTATATACATACTAAAGAAAAATTATTTATCTTGAAGGCTGCAATAATTAAAGTGGCAGAAAGGTATCTAAAAAAAAATATTTTTAAATTCCGAACATGACCGCTGAGAAGCCCAGTTGCAAGTTAACAGTAAAAAAATATTAAAACTGGTGTAATTTCCAAGATTTGCCATTACTCTGTCATACTGTGAATTATAAGTGTGGTTAAGCGTTGTTGGGAATCATGAATACTTTAAATCTGGTAAGAATTAGGCGTGTTTGAAAGGACGTATAGTACTGTTTAAATGTAGAGTAATCAAAAAATCTCATATCTCTCCCTCGGATCGATGATTCAATACTTTCTTCCACGTGCAATTGAAGCCCAGTTTCGGTTGCTTTCGGAAACATACATAATGTTTATGTTTTCTTTAGTCTACATATCTATTAGTTCACCCACTTAAATTGCTAATCGACTAACTCCCTCTTTAATTCGCACAATCTGTTCCGTTCTATCAAAATCTTTTTCGATGAAATGTAGTGAACATCTGCACGCTTACTTTTGCAGGGATTTATGGTACCCCCTGTAACAGTAATCCACACAACAATATTTGGACATTCTACAAAACAATATTTCACATAGAAACACACATTATTATCATAATTTCAGAATATTTTTAAGCTATGGCATTATTCTGCAACTTACATATGAAAAGTTAGTTCTCCGTTATCTTTGTAACTATTGCTTTTGCAGGATTTTACACGACACGATGGCATCACTTTTCTTTAGGAAAAACTACCTGCATTAATTGTCATATAAGCCCAATTGTTAATGCTATAATTTGCATACTTACACCGCAGCCTTACACGTAATAAAATTTTGAATCAGTAACTTACTTAATTTTTTAGGTATGAAAGGCTTTATAAATATTAATTTTTGATGACTTTTCAGTTTCTAAATCGTATCTTCGAAATTATTGGAAGAATTTAATTCTAGTTTAACACGAATAAGCCCAAGATGATATTCTATCACCTTGTCGAATTTTAATTCATTAGCTTATTTAATTTTCGAGATATGAAAGTTTTTATAGAAATTAATATTTGGGGATTTTTCAATTTTTGATATGTATCTCTAAAATTATTTGAAGTATTTATCTTTAGTTACTGTAAAAGTGTGCCTGATATCATATTGTAAGGCAATGCTAAATTACTTAATTTTTGCGATATGAAAGGTTTTATAAAAATTAATATTTGATGATTTTTCAGTTTCTGACTTTGCCCTTACAGTTATCGATTAATAAAAACTATAAAAAAACCCATCTTCAATATACTGTATTTATTATTTATTCCACAGCACCAATAAAATGGATTTTAATAGGGCTATCATCAGCAATCGTTGGAATTCTTTCGCTAATTTGGACGCCATATCAACTAGCAATGGAGGAAAGACTTAGGATGAGGCCAGGTATATATACATCTTCTACATTCCAAAAAGTCCCAATTAAAATGTGTTATATAACAAAATAATTTTCTGCGATACTCAGGTATGCCCGCTTTCGATTGGTGGTACCACCCTCCAGACGTACAAAGAGTAAAATTCTACATCTTCAATATAACAAACGCTGATGAATATATGAATGGCGTCGATGAGAAATTGAAATTGCAAGAAGTCGGTCCTTTAGTCTTCAGGGATGTGCTAGAACATAAAGACCCGGTGCATAATGAGAATAGCACCCTTTCCTTTACCCTGCTAAGGAACGCAGTTTGGGATCCTAGTTTGAATAGTATTAACTTGAATGACACCATCATGTACCCTAATCTTCCAGTATTGGTAAAATAATTAATTGCAGCGCAGTGAAAATAGAAAGAATTCTTTGATTCAGAAGCAATGAACTATACCTCAAAGAAATGCTATAGAATGAAATAAAAAATATCTGGTAATTGCTTTGATTTAAAGAATTCTTTCTATCAACATGAGAACTTTCCGAAATTAATAATATACGAAATCATTAATCGCATTATAGATGACAACCTCGATGTTTTGGGACTCGAACTATTTAATGAAGATGCTCCTGAATTCGGTGTTTAAAGTGACGAAATCTCAACCGATAGTCAAGAAAACACTATATGAAATCATGTTCGACAATAAAGATCCATTCCTGAAGGTTGCTCACGCAACAATGCCTTCCATGGCCATCCACGAAAACGTCGGATTAATTCCTATGGTAAGTCAAAATTGGAATTCTTGCTCTTATTATTAAGAAGAAATTAAGATATATCCAGGGTATGGTCATCACTTATGCGTGTTTATCGGCACTAAATATGGACATCGTAAATTTTTCTTGACGGATAAATTTAATGGGACCACCAACCTGCCTGGTTTTGGAAGCAAATGCAAAGATACCATCGAAAATACTAGCAGTAATATAATTTACAGCCAATTGGTAAGGAGAAACGATACTATATTGATATTTAATCATCTGATGTGTAGAAGTATGCCTTTAATCTACCAGGGTGAGTCAGTTTGGAATATACGTAATACTACTATATTGCTGACACATCCTAAAAAATTCCGAAATCAAAGGGAGATGGATATACAGGGTGATTTATGAGCTCACCGACAAACTTTGCCATATGAAAGCGCTTGGTATTTTAACAAAAAAACATTATAGGAACATATATCCGATTTCAATTATTTAAGGAAATAAAAGACTGCAAATTTTTTTTTTATAAACACTTACATATTTAAATAAATTGCTCAAATCTCAAAATCATGTGAATAGTTAATTATATTAAGTGTTCAAAATGTCCTCCTCCCGCTTCAATGCATGCTTCACAACGACGAACACAATAACGGTTATTTATGAGCTCACCGACAAACGTTGCCATATGAAAGCGCTTGTTATTTTAATAAAAAACATTATTGGAACATATGTGCGATTTCAGATTTTTAAGGAAATAAAAGACTTCTCAGTTTATTTTAATTTTTTATTACTTTGGGAATAATGCCTATTGATATGATTTATTAATAAGAAAACAAAGTGTACTTAGAGAGAAGCGCAAACACAATTATTGTCAGTCTGTGTCAGTTTAATGTCGGTATTCAATCGTTGTTTTCTGTTCCTTCTTCAAATGTACGCCTACAGTACTGAAGAGTATGCCGACATCATATTCGTGTATGGTTATTGCAATGGAAATGCACGCGAATCGGTGCGCGAATATCAAGAAAGATTTCCATTTCGTCATCTACCGCATCATTCAGTTTTTGGGGAATCTTTCCGTAGATTACGAGAAACAGGTAATCCTGCTCCTGCTAAAGCTATTCGACCTCATGTAGTTAATGTAGAACAGGAAGAAGCTGTTATTGATGCTGTAACTGACAATCCTTCAATTAGTACTAGGAGAATAGCAAACAATCTGCATGTAAGTCAAAATTTTGTATGGCGTACTTTGAACCGCGAAGTCCTTCATCCCTACCATCGACAAAATGTTCATGGTTTACAAATTGGAGATGCTCAGCGACGGCTAGCATTTTGTAATTGGTTATTGCAGCAACACGCTCAAAATAATGACTTCATTACAAATGTTCTGTGGACCGATGAAGCATGCTTTACACGAGACGGAATAAACAATTACCATAATGATCATATTTGGTCATTACTAAACCCACATGCGATTAGGCAACGTAATTTTCAACAAAGATTCAGTATCAACGTATGGGGTGGAATCTTCAACGATACCTTATTACCTGTGCATGTTCTGGAAGAACGTTTGAACGCAAATACTTACAGAATTTTTTTAAACAACATCATTGACTTTCTTGAAGATACACCTCTTAACGTTATTGCAACTATGTGGTACCAGCAGGACGGTGCTCCACCACATCGCGGACGGGTAGTTGTTGAGTGGTTAACCCATCACTTTAGAAACAGATGGATTGGTTATAATGGTCCAATTGCATGGCCTCCGCGATCACCCGACTTAAATCCTTTGGATTTCTTTTTGTGGGGACACCTGAAGCAAATTGTTTATCAAGAGGAGATTAATACACGACCACAGTTATTACAGAGAATACAAAATGCTGCTACACAAATTCGAAATGACCATACCTTCTTGTTCGGGTGAAAAACTCTGTAGTTCGTCGTTGTGAAGCATGCATTGAAGCGGGAGCAGGACATTTTGAACACTTAATGTAATTATTATATATATATATTATATTATAAACTATTCACATGATTTTGAGATTTGAGCAATTTATTTAAATATGTAAGTGTTTATAAAAAAAAATTAAAAAAAAATTTGCAGTCTTTTATTTCCTTAAATAATTGAAATCGGATATATGTTCCTATAATGTTTTTTTGTTAAAATACCAAGCGCTTTCATATGGCAAAGTTTGTCGGTGAGCTCATAAATCACCCTGTATATCGGAAACTCGTACTTGTTCTTAACGTACCGTGCGCATGTGCGTAATTTTAACGTAATAAACATGAAAATCAGTTGACATTGACAGTTCAAATTTGTGTTATTTGATTATTTATTTATATATCCTTGATTTACTCCATACACTGAAACCATATTTATCGAAATGGATATAGAACAATTATTATTTGGTGCTGCATCATTGCTTCAGCAAGTGCTTGTGGAAGATTCTATAATAACGGTTTGTCTACCGTTCTAGTAGCCTCTAGGAATTCTTTAAATATCTGGTAGAACTTTTCCCAACTTTCGATGTCATTTGTTCCGAAGAATTCAAATTATTATTATTCTGCACAATGTTAAAATATATTCAATAATATACTTTAAAATAATCTTTGTTTACATACACATATATGACTTGTGTATTCTCTCCAGAGATAACCTATATTCTGACCATAGACAAATATTCTGACTTTTGACTAAACAAAATCTGTCAAACATAAGAACTGTCAGACAACGTAGTTAGACAAAGAAGTGTATCTTCCATCCCCCTTCATAGGTGCGAAATTTGTGCCACTGGTTCTATCCGATACTCGCAATATAATAGTATTACATACATGCATATATGCTTATAAAAAAAAAATTATTTAATAAAAATTTTTACAAACAGAAGAAGTATATCGGCAAGGACTCAAAGGGTATAAATTCGCTCCTACAAAGAATACTTATGATAGAATCTATCCTCTGGAAGAAGATTGCTATAAAGGAATCCCAATATTACCAGATGGTATTACTGATTTGACAGCCTGTTGGTACAGTACGTACGCATAAAATGGAATTTGAAAACAAACTGTGCGCTGTACAAATTACTTTTCTATTACAGATTATCCTGTGGTTGGTAGTTATCCACATTTCCTCTACAGCGATCCTAAAGTATTGGAACATATTGAAGGATTAACACCAAATCCTGAGAAGCACTTGCCATATGCAATTTTCGAACCGGTGAGCCAAAAAAAAAATTAAAATAACTTGTAAAACGCTTTATACAAGGTGTCCAGAAACGGTAGGGGGCATTTTCATTTGCAGCATCAATGTAACGGTGCCCTTTGGAGATTTAGTAAGCATAAAAGTGTACGGAACGCACCGAAGGACGATATCATGAGAAAATGGATTGGAATGTTCGAAAATACCGTTTCGAATGTAAAAAATTAACAATCAAGGTTGCCCGCGCTTTGTCAGTACCACACCAAACATTTAAACTAAATCGGTGTCGGGGATTACAAGGATAAACAGCAAATTGGTTTTCACGCCTCCAGTAATGATTATTTCTTTTATTGAACATCCCGCGATTAGAAAAGTTAGATTCATCACTCCATGAAATGTGTCTAAAGAAATTGTGATTTTCTTCAAAAGCATTGATAAACCATTGAGCAAAAGTTAATCGTCTTTGATAATCGCCCAAAAGTAGAGTTTGAACAGGCTGATATTTATATTTTTTCAGAATTTTATGGATCGTGCTACGAGAAATACCTGATTCTCTGGACAAAGCCCTTACAGAATTATTTGGATGTACCTGAAAATATGCCAACACATTTATTTCTATCTCTTGTGATAATATAAAAGCATTTTTTTTCCTCTTCTTTATAAAAATTGTTTCGTTGCTACTTAATCTTCGATAAAGTTTCAAAAAATAGCGACGGTCTGGTACATCACGGTCAGGAAATTGCTGAATGTAACGTTCTAGCGCTCTATCTGAATTTTTGTTAAACAGCAAGTACAACTCCAACATATCACACTTTTCCAAATGAGTAAATGCCATTGTTACGGTTGAAAAAGTTGTAAAAACAGTACTTTTTCCGCACAGTAACTTGAACAACAACAAATATAAATAATTTGACAGCTACTAAACAATGTGACGCTTTAATTTTCCATGGGTATATCGATTTCATGCAAACAAACCAAAGATAAAGATTTCTCAATAACTATTTTATTTGATATTTTTTTATAATAGTGTACTAAGACTTTTTTGTTCAGTTTGGAATTTTCTTTTAAATTGCAAAAAAATATACAGAGCGTTCCATTAAAAAAAAATTTTTGGACGAATATCTAGAGAACACGACGCTCAATTGTTTTTCTGTTTTCAGAACTGTTAGCGCCATAAAAAATACTACTACTTTGTCCATTTGACCGATTCTGTACCTCCAAAGATAACAAAGTTATCAATAGTGCACATTTAAGTGTGGACACACGGTATAGGCTGTTCCATTTAAAATAACAAAGTTGTATAACGCGTAGGCTAAACTGACCAACTTGTATATATAAAAATAATTTTGCGGTGTAGAGTATTTGATCCTTAATCACTTTTATCTAAAACATATTTCACTTGAGTGGACAGGTTCGCCACAATAGCGTCCACAGATAAATGCCACAGCCGGTATATTTATGAAATTTGAAAAGTTAAGCAGTATATTTGACTTTAAACCAGACAAAAATGAAAAATATGAAAGGCATTTCAATCTGTTTCTTTTTAAATCATTATTAATCCAGACTTCGGGAATCATCTTGGACTCCAGAGGAAACATGCAGGTCAACATCCACATGAAACCGCTCCAAAATTTCGTTGAAGTTTTCGACAAATTCAGCGATATGATCATTCCGATATTCTATTTGGAAACAGTAAGTTTGCCAACGGTTTTGAAGTACATGCGTTTGTTTACTAATTTAAAATTTGGTAATTTGACAGTCCCATGATCACGTTCCAGACTACGTTGTCCATTTTACAAGATTTATATTGCTTCTGCCGATCATAGGAGCAGTCTTCAGTGGCCTCCTGTTAGCTTTGGCGTTGTACAACATGTGCAGACTATGGATGTACTTCAAGAAGAAGCATCGGGCTAGCAAACGAACGCATTCGGACGAAACAAAATTGCAGATGAAAGACAAGAGTGAAAAGATCTCTGAGGATAAGTGTGATAAACTAGATAACATGGTTTTGGATTATAATAGAGGTGTGAATTGTGATCAGGATGCGTTGAGCTGTAGTTATTTGTGATATTTAAATGAATAAATATACTTAATTAGGTAAAATTATTTTGATTTTTTTATTTTGGATAATTTTAAAACCTGCAGTTTTGGATAAATTCTAATATAAAGCTTATACAGGGCAATTTCTTCTAGATAATTTTGCAAACAATTTAGATAAAAAAAATTTAACAGCCAGATCTTAAAAGATTTGTTGCAATTCCAATTTTTTACAAAATTCAGAATAGATTCCCTAACTAACCACTAAAAATTAATAAAACACGAGTAGAGTATTTTTATTTTTATTTGCAAAAAGTAACAAACGATAACAAAATGGTTTGCAGTCATTTAAAAATAACGTGAAGGAAACAAAATAACAAAAAGAAACAAATAAAAATGATGAATTAACATAAACATCACATATTTACAAATATAAAAAACAAGGTTTAACAATAATATAAATTTATATTAAAGCTATAGGAAAAGAATATAAATTAATTAAAAATATAAACCTTATTTGGTCTTGTCTTTTTGTAAAAAATTAATCTAACTTAAGAATATACAAAATGTTACTACAAATCAGCATTGATCTCTTTTTTTTAAAAAAAAAAAAAGGTCTTGGAATTAGCCAAAAATTTTAAATAAATAAAAAATCCTTGGAAGTATTTTATGATAATTTGTTTAAAGTAAATTATAACAAACACATTAAAAAAAATCAGTCTCTCATAAGAGTATTTTTATCTTGCAAAATTACTTTTGAGCAGTTCCAAAAAAAAAAGAAACTCGAAAATTGTTTTGCGCTTTTAAAGACTTTTAGAGTCCCTGAGATCATTTCTATTTTTTTGAAAATGCCCTATTTAGCTCATATATGTAATACTACTATATTGCTGACACATCCTAAAAAATTCCGAAATCAAAGAGGGATGGATATATATCGGAAACTCCTACTTGTTCTTGTCGTAACGTGCGCATGCGCGTAATTTTAATGTGATAAACATGAATTCACAGTTGACGTTCAGTTGACGTTGACAGTTCAAATTTGTGTTATTTGATTATTTATTTATGTATATATTCTTGATTTACTCCTTACACTGAAACCATATTTATCGAAATGGATAGAGAACAATTATTATTTGGTGCTGCATCATTGCTTCAGCAAGTGCTTGTGGAAGATTCTATAATAACAACATATTCATTCGCTAATAATTGGAGCTGCAAAGTATTGGCAACACATACACACGGAATGAGAAAAGTTTTCTCTAAGAAAGGTTTGCAGCATGCATGACGCAAGAGTAGGTATTCACGAGGTCCGGTATATATGCAAAGGTTACATCTGAAAATAGTTTTGAAAACTTTGTTAAAAGGGGATTTTGCCTATCTAACATTATCTTGGTTAATTACACCGTTTAGCGGCGATGGACACCTTATTGAACAGCAGATATTATTCCATCATACAGGCTTTCTCAAGTTAGAATTTTAATCGAACATATATTTGGCATGTTGACAGTGGTTTTTATCGACTAATATATTCTGAAAATTCAACTTTTTGAGCAACCTGGTCGAAATGAAGATCCACAGAGATCAAGTTTATACGTGTATGTTTCCTCAATAAATGTAAACAAATTTCAATAAACATTTTCTTTTGTATTTCTAGAAATATTTTTCTGTTTTAATAATAAAACTTTATTTCTAGTGTAAACATGAACAAACATGAAAAAATTAAAGAGAAGATAGTATATTGAACAAAAAATAATCTCTAATATAAAATAGCAACAGGTTCATTACAACAATACTGAAAACAAGGTCAGTAAAATAAAAAAACTCACACATAAAAATAAACTTAAATTTAGGATACTCTCAGATTTCCTGGTTTTATTTATGTATCACGTTCACAATTTCATTTAATAACTGCTTTTCGATGTTGAGTCTTTCTTTCATAATATTCAACCAAAACGTTAAAAAACACCAGAATGTTAAGGAGTAAAAAATATATTGAAATAGTAGTCCACTACAATATTGTTTCACCACACAGTGGCTTCATCAGGTGGATGAAATTAACTAAACAGAATATAAAATTACACACTATTTATACTTTTAAGTAGAAAAAGTTAGAAAAAGAACCAGTTAACTATACTTCTATTACTTATTTTGGAAAAACATCAGAGGTAATCGGTAAATTTATCAAACGTAATAATAATAGCTATGTTTCATATAAAACTAATAATAACATTAGCTCGTATTTAAAGAATAACAAGGACAAAACAGATAGAAAGTTTAACTCTGGGGTCTATAGATTGACTTGTGAGTGTGGTAAGGTGTACATAGGACAGACAGGTAGATCTTTCATTACACGTATTTCCGAACATACTAAAAGTTACAGAAATAAGAAGAAGATTCTACTTTTGCTAATCATTGTTTAGAACTTAATCATAATTTTAATAATAATTTTGATATTTTGCATGTTCATAAGAAAAGTAAGAAACTAGACTTATTTGAATGTTTAGAAATTAATAGATATAGTAAGTTAGGTTTAGCGCTCAATGAACAAAAGGATTTTAATTATTCCCCACTCCTAGGTTTAAAAGTATAAATAGTGTGTAATTTTATATTCTGTTTAGTTAATTTCATCCACCTGATGAAGCCACTGTGTGGTGAAACAATATTGTAGTGGACTACTATTTCAATATATTTTTTACTCCTTAACATTCTGGTGTTTTTTAACGTTTTGAAGATGGAGTTTAAACACGTATCCTCCCATTCGATTAATTTTTTAATATTCAACCAGTTGAAATTTCTTGATAATAGCCTCATATTTTAAATTTTGCTCTCCCTTGACATAGGTAACAGTAGGTATCATATAGATGTAAGCCTCCATCATCAATCGATGAAAATAACACTGCTATTTTCTTCTTGTTTGGGTTTGTCTACCGTTCTAGTAGCCTCTAGGAATACTTTAAGTATCTGTTAGAACTTTTCCCAACTTTTGATGTAGGTAATTTGTTCCAAAGAATTAAAATTATTATTATGCTGCACAATGTTAAAATATATTCAATAATATACTTTAAAATAATCTTTATTATTTACATACACATATATAAGTTGCGTATTCTCACCAGAGATAAGCTATATTCTGACCATAGACGACTATTCTGACTTTTGACTAAACAAAATCTGTCAAATATATGAACATAGTTAGACAAAGAAGTGTATCTGCCCTCGCCATTCATCGGCGGAAATTTGTGCCACTGGTTCTATACGAGACCCGCAATACAGTAGTATTACATATATGATTTAGCTGCATTTAGAGACAGCTCACAGAGCTGAATAAATCCTCAGTTCTTTACAAAACAATGCTTCCTATCTAATACTACTTCCAAGAGTTGTTAACTGCGAATTTCTTCTATCTTTGTAACTGTGCACCATCGCTTTTAAGATAATAAAGATAGCTGTACCTGTTATCACAGCTGTGAGCAAGGTGATGTATTTGATAGCCATCTCAATCTGCTTAATAGTAATGCTGGTCATGTAGATGGCATCTAGGTATTCCCCAGAAATATCCTTGTCTTCCAAACCCTGAATGAAATTTATTATCAGATGACGATCCCAAATATACCCCCCAACAAAAACTACTTACAGATTCCATCCAGGCTACTGGAAGCATGATACCATCTGCGTCAAACATATCCATGCTTAAAAACCCTTTATAACTCTTAGCGAAGATATTAATCTGCAGTCGGGTCATGCCAGCTATGGGGAAGCCCATGGTTGGATGCAGATCAATGTAACTCTCGAAATTCTGTTCTTTCTTATTGATCCCATCCACTTTAATATTGGTCGCATTCACTTTGCCAAAATGTGGATGAGATATGAAGATTGGAGCACCGTATGAGCACGAAGTGGCATTGTAGAAACCTTGAGGTGGACACGCGCCGCTGTAAGGGTCGCAGAAACATCTATTCGCTTGTTCTAGCTCGGCAGAATCGTAAACTGTCTTCGCCATTTGATATCTAGAAAAAGGGGAGGTGTTCAAACAGTGGAATCGTTTGCCAATTCTAGCATGGGAAAACCCAAGAGGTGTTAATAATATCAGGGAATAGTGGAGAATCTTTAGAGTGATTTTAGGTGGATGATAGAACCAAAGAAACTCCATTTTCAATAAAGATGTTGATCAAAATATATCCTGCTAAAGATTCTAGTATCTCACCGCTAATAATCATTACGCTATAACTAGGTCAACATTGTTCGATCAGTTGTGCACGTGGACAATATGATTACTGATTTTAAAATGTAAAAGAAATTAGAAATTAGTTAGAGACTGTCAAAATAAACAAATATTTTGCAATAGTAAACCGAACGGGACTTACTAACACCTGTCAAATCCAGGGGCAAAACTGCGATTAACATCTAGTATTTATAAAAACAAAAACAATCACTTATGAATGGAATGATTTAATCTTGAGCAAATATGCAAATTAAAACTAAAAGGAAATAATAGCACAATACCTAAATGCTGGTACAGTATTGTTGATGATGGTAACTTCTTTATCGAAGACGTAAGGAAACTTCCTACAGAGTTCCGGAAAATAGACTCCCAAATCTTTTTTCGCCCGAACATTACTGGGTGGAAATAACGTTCCGTCACTGCCAGACAAGCTAAAACCAAAAGAAAAAGAATAATTAACACCAATTTAGTGTGTAGTTGTACAGTTCCATTTGTAAAATAAATTGTTTTGTTAGTTGAAATCATATTAGCAATATATTGAAGATGAGTTTTTGAACAGCTCTGTATGCGACTTTCTCATTATTGATATAGCTGCATTTTCATACTTGCACTAACAGCGATAGAACCACCTACACAGATAAAAATATAGCGGAGTGAAATACAGAGTCTCCGATTCGGAAGGATTTATGTAGAGAAAATTTGTGTATATCTACAAAACGGTGGACATTTAATCACTTTCGGACAAAATCCCTACCGAAACGGAGGTTCACAATGTCCTCCGTTTCATTTTAACTTTCCTTTTAGTTTCCTTTTAGTTTCCTATTAATATATACCATGTAACTAGGTAGTAAGTCAACATGCTATCGTTATGTATATGTCATGTTCGTGTTTCCTTAATACAAATTCTTCATTTCAAAATGACGTTTGATTTAGTATATGTATTTAACACATAATCATCTACTCTCTGGCCCCAGAATTTCGCCAATTCATGTGTAAAAAGTAATAACCACACTTATGTCACTCTTTTGGAATTATATGATTGTTACAATTTCACTATTTCAAAAATAAAACATTCTAAGAAACAAAACGGCTTTGTTGTGTATACCTCTCCTATAAAGATTTTTTCTCTTTGATTCTTCACAGTCTTCCATGAGTGTGTCCAAAGTGGACATTCGCGGGTTGGTATTGATTGCTTCCGATGGCTGTGGTACGTAAATACAAAATTGAATTAATGGTTTCGTAATGGAAATATGTATTATGAAAAAAATTGACTTCGTTTTGGTTTCCAGTAACTTCGCTATGAAATCAATTAATTCTGATATGGACAGAAGAAAGTAAAAGAGGTAATTTCTTCTATTCGGAAAAAAGTTACCTCCGATATGGATTTCAGTAGCACCGTCATGGAACTATAGTTTCCGTAACGGAGGCATTTTCGTCTGTCAAGGAGGGGATGTACTCTCAAATGGAGTTAGAATCTCTCCTTGGCGGTGGTAATCTCATCTACTAAGGAGGTAGTTACCTCTGATATGGATTTCAGTAGCTCCGTTCCGGGAATATAGCTTCGGCAACGGAGGTAATTATATCTGACGCGGAAATAGTTTTATTTATTCCGGAGAAGGTTACCTCCTCTAGGGATTTTTTTAACAAATTATTATTGCCGTAGCAAAGGGATGTTCACCTGTCACTGCGACAATGAACCTCCCAGCGGTGTGTTTTACCTTCGTAAGAGGAGAAACATCCTCCTTATTGAAGGAAATTCACGATTTCTAGAATGAAATTGCCTCCAGGTTTTTTCCGTTGGGGTGTAAAATATTTAACTCTTAAATGGAGGCTCCTTGAACGGATGGTCGCGAGGGAACACCGGGAAAAGTGTTGAAACTGTGTTAAATCTAACTCCGTATTTTTATCTGTGTATATAATCTCTAACACGTACTTCCAGAAATATTTGATTTTATTTACAAACGTCAAAAACTTAATAAAATTCCAAATACATATTAAAAAAAAACGGTTAAGTTTAGCGATTGGGAATCCCAATACAAATTATCCACAAATGTTGTGCAAAACTTCACTAGATTTCAAAATTAGAAAATTCATATCAAATATGTTGCTTAAATAATTCATTATGGAGTATGACCACCATACCCCTTTCAAAATAAAATTCCCACTACGAGATAAAACAAAATCATTTAACATACAGTAATTTTTTTATCTAAGTCGTAGAATTAGAAAGATTTGAATTTGGAAATGGTTCAAAGATTTAAGAATTGAGAAGTAATACCTGTCACATGTTTCTGTCCATTGTCCAATGGTGTCAAAACCGTTGACTTTGCGAATCACGCCGAAATTTTTCATTCCTCTTTGGCCGGTGTTGACAGTCATCACGTATGGTGAAGTACCATTTCTCTAAATGAATAAATAGAGTCATTAAATTAATTGAAGTGACCCAGAAGATAATAATTTGGATTGACCACTTTTACCTTATACCATAAAGGAAGTTAATTAATCTATAAACTTGTTTCATCGAAAATATATTTAACACTAGTTAAAACAAAGAAGCGAACCAACCTGTGACAACAAACCGATCTGATCCTGAACATTGCTGGATTGAAACGCCAAGAAACCTTTCGCCAAATCGTACACTGAGTCATCATATCCCCAAATATATCTATGAGCGGCTATCTTCATGAAAGGTTTCTGGTTCATGAAGCCCCCTAAAGTCATTGAAGCGGCCACTTTTGCCCAGAAATCCAGGTCCTTGGTTCTATAAGCCGTTGCCTACGTAAATTTGACAATTAATATCTTGCAAAGCTTTGGATCCAATCAGAAACTTACTAGCATCATAATATTTGGTACTACAATTACGTCGTTTAGTTTACCATTTGATAGATGGGGTACAAATTTGTGCTTGTATGCGTTTTGAAAGGTGATAGTGCCATCATTGTCGAAATAAACATTTTCGCGTTCCACCGATTCTCTGTGAAGAGACAAAATCATCAAGATTCGATTTTAAAATAATTTACTGAGAAACTCACTCGTACACGTAAGGTCCAAGATCCTTGACTTTCAATCGCTTATCTGTACCTGCTTCAAATTCTTCAACATTAGTGTAATTAAATATGTGAACCTTAAAATAAGGTCTTGCCTTTGGATGCATCCAACTGCTGTACATCTCGGTCCCATTGACTAGCATTAAATTCTGTGGATATGATTATATTTAATTCTTAAAAACGTGAGCGCCCAAAAACGTTTACCTTCATGATGTAGGTGTCCACAGAATTGGTGAGCCAAAACATGATGGCGCCGACCAAACTAAAGGAGAATAATATCAATAAAGTTGCCAAAACTGAAACAAATAGAGAAAAGAGAATTTACAATTGGTAATTGGCAAAAACTAAGATGGGCAATTAAAATTACCGTTTTAATCTGTTTGCTTAGATTTGTTTTATCTTTAGGCGCCTTGTAAACAACTAATTTGCTAGACGAAAAGGTTATCTGCAACCTGATACTGGAAATTTTTGTGTTTGTAGACGGGGATTTCAAACTAGTTTCTAGCAGGATGTACCACAATAATATAAGTCCTTCTCAAAATAAAAATAAAGATCTTTGCTTGTTATGTTAGATTTCTTATCGTCCTATTGAGTAATTTTCGATGTCTAGCAAAGAAAATAGGATTCCAGTATTATACCGGATGTCCCAGCTGATAGGTCCCTGTCCATAACTTTATTATTTATAAATATTTTTTTATAAAATTTGGAATGTACTTACTATTTACTGTAAATTTACAAGATTGTAAGTAAATCTTTTACCACCAGGAAAATTAAAAAGTTTTAACTCAAAAAAACAGCGCGCGCAAAGATGCAATTATTGCCTATGATAATTAAGTTAGAGAAAACCGCAAAAGTTTGAGAAAATTAATAGACGTAACAATATTTTTAGCATCACAAGATTTAGCTTTTCTTGGACAACAATGAGACTTCAGATTCTTTTAATCGTGGAAATTATAAAGAATTGCTCGAACTCTTTCGTAAATATGAACCTAGTTTTAATAAATTTGTTAGTACTAATATTTTTTCGGGTACATCTAAATCTATACAAAATGATTTAATAGATTGTATTTCTTTTGGTTCTTGCTAGACAATAATTTATATTTTATTTTAATCTATTTTTTTTTTCAATTTTTATTCGACACTCACAATGCTACAATAATAACTATAAAAATATAATTTATTGACTGAGAAGGGTCCTAAGTAACCCTACAGTAGCCTCCCTTGAACAAAACGTCACGAGCCACCACTGAATGCATCTTATTGTACATACGCAGAAATACGTGGGATTTATTAATTATTATAAATAAATGTTAAGACCGGTTAGAGTGCAGCAGCAAAACGCTGTATCTTCGTTGCCGGTCAATTGTGTGATTAGCTCTATAGTTTTCTAACCGCCCTTTGTCGCTGTTCTTATGAACAAGAGTGATTCTAGCGGTTTTCCAACAATCTGGAAAGGTATTGGTCTTTAATGACAGGTTGAAAAGGTAGGCCAATGGCTTTACAAAGAGATAAGCGCAATCTTTGATTAAAAAACTTGGTATGTTATCATTACCCATTATTAATTTATCTTTTAGCTTTTTCAGCGCTGATAATACATCCGACTCCTGCAGTCTGCAGTACTGGCTTGCCTATTAAGTTGCTGTCTATTTGAGGCAGTAATTGCTTGCCTGAGGACGAAGAAGCACCGTATGTAGACTTGAAGAAATCCTGAAACGCTTGGACGATGGTTGCTGGTGTAGTGTACGATTTGTTGTTAAAGTCGGTAAGGGTATCAGGAATTCCCGATCCTGCCTTCTTGGAAGAGATAAAGTTCCAGAATTCCTTTGGGTTTTCCTTCAACTGTGACTGTATTTTAGCTAGATAATTATTGTACAGTGTAGAAGAGTTTGTTCTAACCTTATTACGTAAATGCTTGTACGATTGGAGGTCATTTGGGATTTTTATGCTTTTGTACTTTAAGCGGTAGGTATGTTTCAGCCTTATAGTCTTGCTGTGCTCGTGGGTGAACCATACTGGGCAGGAATGAGTTTTAGCTTCCCTCTTTAAGCCTCCATGAGGTGCGTCTGCTTGCCACATATAAGAAATGCACAGGCATAGGTCCGCTGGGCCTATGCGCGACTAATGAAGGGTTAATGGTACAAATGTATCTAGATGTTCATAAATTTTAGTATAAAAGCACGCGCAAGCATCTGAGACATTATTATGAGCACTTAGAAATGACCGATCCACAGTTATCAGAGCTCCGTACAAATCCAAATAATTCGCTCTCCTAAAGTTGTATATTTTAGCTTCGGAATTGCTAGATATGTTGTTGGGTTGTTATAGATATGTTGTACGGTTTCTGCAATATCTGTATTTTATTATAAGTGATGAATGGTATAGGTCTAAGGGCAGGTCGTCCTTTTCAGCAATTATAAAATTGTCTGAGTTCATTATCGAGTTAACCTGTTGAAAATTACTGAATAACATAAAAGAATTGATTAATCCTGATTTAACGTCATTCGAATGCTCATCTACATATCGTGGTACGTTGAAATCGCCGATAATGAAAGTTCTAGCGTCATGTGATTGGATATAGGTCTCAATAAGGTTTAAGAAATGTTCAAAATCGATGGAAGACGGGATAAATATATTTTAGTAATCTTTATACAAATTTCACACGCGATGATATCAATAAAAGGGAAAGTAGCACTAAAAACTGTTGTGTCCAATCATTTGCTAAGGTGTTTATTCTTAATTGCAAGTAGTACCCCTCCGCCTCGTTTCATGTTGGTAGAAATAGGATCACGATCTTTACGGATAACAGAATAGCCAGGTGGGAATAACTCAGTGGAAAGTATATCGTCCGATAGCCATGTCTCAGTTAAGCCGATAACATCGAAGTCACTTGAGCATAAACTGGTGTAGAAAAGTTCAGTTTTGGTTCTTAGCCGAAGTCAGGGTTTTTGATAGTACATCTGTTGGGCAAATATATCTATATCGATATCTATCTATAAAGAAACTCTATTCTAAATCATTGTAAGTACACACATCTTGTAATGGAGACTCTTACATTGCTATGCAATAAACTAGGTTGGTTCTTTTACTGAGACCTTTTTATTTTTATAAACATTAGTGAATACAACAACTAAAGGTAACGAAAACTCGTTAGACCTGGAACTTGATAATTTGTACATTGCACAAGGTAGCAAGCCTTACATGCGCATCTAGTACTAGTTTTATGCATCTGAACAATGCAGGTGTGTTTGTAAGTTTGATTTGAACATTTAGAAGGATAAAAAACTTTCATCCAAGACTGCTAACTTCCTGCGTCAAGACTATGCTGTTAAGACAATTTTTTTCTTGCCTTAAGAAGTTTTTGTCAGGCGGATATTCAAAATGTAAATTTATTTGGTCCAAGACAAATTTATTTAAAGTAAGCATGCATTTTTCTGTGTGTATTTGATAGGGTAGCAGTTTAATTTTTTAGCCATAAACGCACCTTATAAGTGTCTATAATATATAAAAAAAATTAATCAAATATATGAAATAGTTTTCGAAAAAAAAATCTTTTTCAAAATCAAATTAATTTTTTTTTTCGGCCAAACTATGGCTCTTTTTACACACATAAAATAGATTTCTTGTGTCAAGTAAATATATTTCTTTAAAACGTTATACTTCTTTCAAATATATCTGTATTTGAAATAAGAAATTATACTTGTATAGAAAAAAATATTTTACTTAGCTATAACAAATGATATTCTTGCTTGTAAAGCTTGTTTTAAGAAAATTATATTTTCCCCAAGAAACAGATTTCTCTATATACTTGAATTAAGAAAGTATATTCTTTGCTTAAGGATTTAAATATTTGAAGCAAACCCTTTGTATACTTATTTTAAGCTGAAAATCGTTTTAAAAATGATGATGCAATTTTCATGGTGGGGTGAGCGTGGCTACGTGACAAACGAACGATTACCAATAATGCAATAGTTTTTAGCGTGCATCGAAGGGTATTGTGTAATTACTGGAAATCGGCAAGTAATTCATAATGTCCTTATTTATTAAATACTATACAACAAACATACTTTATAGTATACGTATTGATATGTGGCTGATATATAATATAATAATATAATATATATAATAATCTGTAGCTAACTGATTTAATTGAATTGCTTGTGAAAATATGATTGAGACAGTTTCTGAAAATGCATTTTTTAACCGTATTAATGTTTTAACAAAACAATACACAGTGATTTCTTAGGATATTAATTTAAATTTATATTATACATTGGACATCTTTCTTATAGAATAAGATAGGTTAGGTTACTACTTGCTCTTAAAATATTGTGCTTGTTTGTACTATGTTTGAGAGAGGTTTTTTTTTTAGGAAATATACACTTGGCCGTAAAATTTCATTTTTTTTTCTAAATTCAATGTATTTTAGACGTTGCAGAGGATGAACAATTGCAGAGATCTAAAATTTGGTTGAGAGAAAGATGAGAGCCATGGGATGAGGTCGTGGAAAAATGGACGCAAACATACCGTTTACGAAGAAACGATAAAGCAAAAACTGTTACTGAATTTCTCCGCGAGTGGCCTTTTTTTTCTTAAGTTTTATTGGCATCTGACAATGCATATATTTTCTAGATCTAATATGATAATTTCTCTGATTCGAGTAATCTTGGTACTTTTTTGTTGTACAACAAACCTTTAAAAAATTAGTATGCACCTAGAAAGTTATCGAAACGGAGGGGCATCAACCAGAGGATGATGATCATGACGCTTGTGGTAGGTTTTCTTATAAAAAAAAACACATTTTAGGAAAAAATAAAACTGGCTCCTTGTGAATAAATACACAATCTTCTTTCAAAATAACAAACATTTCGTTCAAGTAAAATGCCTTCTTTTACCAAGCAAAGTCAATCTCTTCAATCAAAAATTTAAAGGCTTTATTCAATTATAAATATTCTTTTACTAAGAATATCTATTTACTTAGGCTGAGATTGGAATTCTTATTGATATTATGTTATGATTTGATTCAATGAACGATTTTCTTGTAGTAAGACATTCTTTTCTTGAAAATTTAATAAATATTATTTTTGATCCAAGAATATATTTATTTGCGTATATATGAAACAATGATATTTAACTTAACTCAAGTAAAATTTCTTTGAATTAAAATTTTTTTTTATGTGTGTAGAGTTGATATTTTGCAGAAATATAATAGCCATCGAATGTCAATTATAGGGTATACAATTAGGAAATTATGCTCAAGGGGATTTGTCACTATACTACCGTATTTTTGAATTCTTAGATATATTGCCAACAATCTATCTAATAAAATACAAAATACTAATTGTTTAATTACTCTTTAGACCGTCAAAAAGCAATAACATTTAATTATAAATCTATACAAATAATTTCGACATTTTTGCATCAAAGAACAAGTCATTGTCCAATCACTGATAACCCCTATAGACTAGCAACAACGTCTAGACCAGATAGCATGCACTAGAAATCCTCTTTAACACTAAACCTAGCCGGGCACGCTCTTGCGTCATCCTTATCTGGTTTACTACGATCTGTGTAATACTATTTATGTAAAAGTGAGAGAAATTGTGAAGCACCACTCCATAAACTATTACATACATCGCTTTAAGCATCCAAGAAGTGATAATAGCTTCGAAATGAGATGTCCTAAGAATAAGGTTGCTCCCGTTAAACTATTTCAAACGTGATATTGTAATATTTATTTAGAAATTGTGTTAATACACTATTTACTCTATAGAGGCAAATATTTTCACCACAAGCGTTAGATACATATCTCATTTTTCTGAGAAAATTATGAAATTTTTATTAATAATGATAATCCAAATCATTAATTTGTTTAGATAGGTAGTTATTTTTTTTTTAGACACTAATATTATATTTCGGATGAGTATATATTTATGCCTAAACCACTACGTACTGTATAAAGAATTTGAGAGACATCACAAATCCAAGTTGATATAAACGCAATGCAATAAATTTAGTGCCTATTCAAGTTTAATATGTTCATTACACCATGTATTTTATTGTCCATTCAATGTAATATTCAATAAAGGCAACGTTAAAAAAGAGAGAACATGTTTTATGGTCTCCAAACAGATACTCCTTCTCATTATCTGCATTTAGTCAGTGTGAATTGTGTTAAATTTAGTTGTCAACTTATTATTTCAATCCTAAATCGGAGCAGGTAACTATTATAAGCTCGCTGTAAAAATGGCTCTTTACAAAAACTTACTACGTATCACCTAGATCAAAATAAGACGATTTGAGCAAGTTCTCGTTTTCGGGCATAAACTTCCCTTGGTAGGAAATAGCCGAATATTTCAATAAGTGTTTTAGTACAATAGGTGATTTTCTTTACGAATGATGTTAACGGGTGTAATATCAACATTCAACCGAACCAGCATAGGTACATTCTTTTTGGATCCAGTTAATGAACATGAAGTGCGACAACGTAATTTTAAACTTAAAAAATAAATTGTCTACAGGCTATGATAATATAAATTCAAATCTTCTTAGACAAAGTATCGATGAAATTATCTTGCCATTACATATCATTAGTAATAAGTCGTTTATGGAAGGAGTTTTTCCAGCATAGCTAAAAACAGCAACAATTATACCATTGTTTAAAAACGGTAAAAAAGAATTAATTGAAAACTATAGACCGATTTTCCTTTTAAGTGTATTTGCTAAAGTGTTGGCAAAGCTATTTGCTAATAGATTAGTAAGATTTATGGAAAAATTTTAATTATTTGATGACCATCAATATGGTTTTAAAAAGGGGCGTAGTACAGGTTCAGCAATTACAGAATTTTTAAATGAACTACATATATAAAGGCATTGATAAATGTGCGCTGGAATTTTTGTGGATCTGAGCGAAGCATTTGACCTTGTCAATCACATATTGCTGATTCAAAAGTTGTCGCGTCATGGAATTAGAGGCAAGCCTCTGGAATGGCTCCGAAACTATTTGAGCAGTCGTAGTGAGTACGTACAGGTTAGTGACGTTGCATCAAGTACATGCACAATACAGAGAGCGGTGCCCCCCCAGGGTAATGTATTGGGACCTCTATTGTACATTAACTTCGTAAATGATATTCCATCGGATGGTGTTTCACGAAATACTCCAGAAATATAGATTTAGATGCGTCAGACACGTTAAACATTTTAAATAATTATTTTATGGATAACAGTCTCAGTTTAAATAACAATAAAAGCGTATTTATTGAATTTAAGACAAATTTTTGTAATAGAGATCCCGTCTGGTCAAGGGACCTCATTCCAGTATAGCTCAGGTAGATGATACAAAATTTTTAGGTGTAAACAGTTGATTTTATGTGTAACTGGAAAAAACATTATATAAAAAGCTAACTTCCATATGTTTTGCTTTAAGTAGGCTGAGACATGAGGTTAAGTTTTTGGTGCTAAAAATTTATTATTTTGCCTGCTTTCATTCTATGATGGTGTACGGCATCGTGGCTTGGGGATCGACTGTGGACATTGTTCGTGTATTTAAACTTCAGAAAATAGCAATACGGATAATGAGGCGAAATTCAGCCAGGACTAGTTGCAGGAATTTATTTCGTGAATTGGGGATTATGACTCTGCCGTGTGTCTATGTTTGTCTACCGCTGTTGTATGCTAAAGAGACCTTTGACAATTGGCCAAAATTAAATAAAAACAATTACCACACTCGCAGTATACAGCCTGTTAAAAAAAGGTTGTCGGATATTTTACCCAATTATAGTACTGGTGGAAATAAACAAAAAAGTCTTAGTCAACATGGGTCCGCAATTCAACTGTTTTTAACATATAGTCGATTGCATATTTTAAAATAAAAAAAAAACATTTTTCGGTTTTGAGAATAGTTCCCTTTATCAAACAACTGATTGTGACTTAAAATTAGTTCTGTCAGACATCTGTCATCAGATTATTTATCATTTGCGTAAATTCTTTTTTGTTCTCAAATTATGCATAAGTACACAAATGCAGAAATGGCCGATATGCATTTTATATACGGTCGTGCGAATGGTAATGCCACTGAAGCACGGCGTATGTATGCCGAAGAATTTCCAAATCGGTTGTTACCGAGTGATAAGATTTTCTCAAGACTTCATATCCGGCTGTCCGAAACTGGTTCATTTAAAATTAATGGTGGTTCTGGTAGACCTAGATCAGTTTCTTCTCCCGCAGTAGAATTAGATATTTTGAGACGGGTAGAAGACAACCCAAATATTAGCACCCGAAGACTT
Organism: Cetonia aurata; assembly: GCA_949128085.1. Taxonomy (NCBI): domain Eukaryota; kingdom Metazoa; phylum Arthropoda; class Insecta; order Coleoptera; family Scarabaeidae; genus Cetonia; species Cetonia aurata. Next base: position 3,747,553 of record OX421889.1, read on the forward strand.
GCCGCAGAACTGAACGTCAGTCATCCTCTCATTTGGAGAATTCTGCGGGAACAGCAGCTCTATCCCTACCACATTCAACGCGTGCAAGTTCTTGCTCCTCTCGATTATGATGCACGTAGGGTTTTTTGTCATTGGGTTTTACGAAAGCTGGCAGAAACTCCTAATTTTGCGACTCAGATTTTATTTAGTGACGAGGCTGGGTTTACAAGAGACGGAATATTCAATTTTTATAACAATCACGTCTGGGCAGATGAAAATCCCCATGCTGTTGTTGCACTGCATCACCGAAACCGTTTTTCGCTAAATGTTTGGCTTGCTATTTTTGGAGACTGTTTAATTGGTCCAGTATTTCTCCCTAATCGTTTAACGGGACAAGTATACTTGGATTTTTTAAGAAATGAATTACCCGTTTTGTTGGAAGACGTGCCAATTTTTAACAGATTAAATATGTGGTTTATGCACGATGGAGCTCCTGCGCATTTTTCCATCGTAGTTAGAAATTTCTCAAATCAAGATTACAACGAGAGATGGATAGGACGGGGTGGACCAACTGCATGGCCTCCTAGGTCCCCTGACCTGACACCTCTAGACTTCTATGTTTGGGGGCATCTAAAACAATTAGTGTACGCACGATCTGTAAACAATTTGGAAGAACTCAGGCAACGAATCGTAAATTGTTGCGAGGAAATTCGGAGGACTCCAGGAATTTTCGAAAGATTGCGTCGATCTTTCATAAGAAGGTGTGAAGCGTGCTTAGAAATGAACGGTGGACATGTAGAACAATTTCTTTAGTTTTACTTTAAATAAACATTTGTTTAATTTACATTGCGATCGGAATTTCTTTGAAAATTTTTATCCTACTAAAACAATATGCAATCGGCTATATGTCAAAAACAGTTGAATTGGGACCCATATTGACTAAGACTTTTTTGTTTATTTCCACCAGTACTACAATTGGGTAAAATATCCGGCAACATTTTTTTAACACACTGTATATACGTTAGAGGTTCCTCGGCATAGATTAAGTTCTAGCGAGAAAAGTCCTCAATATGTAGCGATAAAATTAATAAATAAGCTACCAGACAATTATAAAATAATGTCTTATAAAAGATTCAAAAAAACAACTAAGGGATTATTAATTTGGATTTTGCAGGACACCATGAGGCTGGCTCATCGCGACTTCAAGAAGCTGGGACCTATGTTCCTGATGGTAGCAGTTATAATGTCTCCTAAATTACCCTTGTTGGAAATCCACGATAGCATATTGGACAAAGTCGATCGCCACGTACAAACAGATGAAGGGGTTCGAAACGGGATTAGATACTTCTTCCACGGCGACATCAGACCTAAACTGGAAGCGGTAATAGGGCCCTACGACACCAAAGTTTGCTTCACAAAACTGGACACACACCTAGAGGAACTACTGCTGGTGTTCCCATTCTTGACCAAATACAAGTGGATTATCGACGAGATAAAGGAATGCGCGAACAATACTTCGTTGACGGGAACCCCGGATTTCTCGCGCCTCTTCGAAGATCTCGAACCGGATTTGACCAGATTGGAGAATATCCATCCGAAAATGAAGGAAGTCGCTTCGGAATTGTTGAACGGGAGAGACTTCTACGGCGAATTCCGACCACCGAATGAAGATTTCTCCCTGAAATCGCTAATGGAGGCCTATGAGAGTCCAGAAGTTGAAATCCTGATGGCCGAGGCTGATAAACACCATTTCGATATGCGCAGAGTATTCAGATTGCTGATATTATTCTTTCACGATGTCGACATTGACCAAATGAACAAAGGCGATTAACATTGAATGATCAGATTTTTTACAATTCCTTAATCTGTATGACTGGTTCCGATGAAAATAACTCCAAAACTACAATGTCGTTTCTATTACTGAATTTACTCATGCTACCCTAGATTTGCTGATGGGTTACTAGAATTTGTATCTTTAAACGAATTCACATTCGGGAACTACTAATCTATAACGGATGCAAAATCGTTCCCAAAATGTAGTATCCTGGAATATACACTATTGTTCATAGTTTGGCCAAGTTTGGCTAAGGAAAAAAGGTTTATTGCGTTTTACGATGATAATCTTAATATGTATTCGTCTAAAGCACACCTACGATTTAAATAAACAAAATATTAAGTATTCTAATTAATTTTAGTGGAAAGAGGATATACACATAGAGAAATCCATACTAAATTCAAAACAAAATATTGTTTTAACACAATTTTCTCATAGAGAAAATAATTTTGTTGTAAGTAAACCTTTTACCACTAAGAAAATTTACAGTTTTAATCCAAGAAAATATTTATTTCGATGAATTTTCTTAACTAGAGAATATATTTGCTTAGTGCAACTAAATAGAGAATGCAGCTTACTGTACATGCGCAGAAATACGTGCGATTTATTTAATGTAATAAATAAATATTAGAATCGATTAGAGTGCAGCAGCGAAACGCTGTATCTGCGTTGTCAGTCATTTGTGTGATCGTTTTTTTACCTTACAAAGTAATTCGTTGTGTGAATTTCTTTTAGGGAAGTTGTTTAATGGAATTTGTACATTGCACAAGGGGGTAAGCCTTACGTGTGCATCTAGTACTACTTTTATGCATCTGAGCAATAAAGGTGTGTTTGTAAGTTTGATTTGAACATGTGGAAGGCAGTGGCGGCTCGTGACGTTCTGTTCAAGCCTAAGTAACCCTTCTCAGTCAATAAATTATATTTTTATAGTTATTATTGTAGCATTGTAAGTGTAGAATAAAAATTGAAAAGAAAAATAGATTAAAATAAAATACAAATTATTGTCTAGCAAGAACCAGGTAGAGGTCAGAGTATCTGGATAGGAAGATCGATGAGGTGTTAGGTAAAAAGGTAATAAAAACGTAAAAATAAACTCTTGATAAACGTAATAATAAACCAAAAATAAACTCTAAAAACAAATACAATTAAATTAGAAATGAAAACTGTAGATTCTTTGTTTATATTACAAGCTCTACTCAAAACTAAATTTAAGGCATCAGCATGACAATGTACAAAAAGAGCTTGAGGCGCAATTGCTTTTTTTTTACTTTGTAAACCGTTTAAACGCCCTGCCATAACAGATGCACCATCATATGTTTGAGCGACTGATTTTTTTTTAAATCATATTTTTCGCTGTTATTTTATAAAACGTTAAATAAATCTTCAGCTGTTCGACCGGATGATACGTCAAAAAACTCCAAAAATCTTTCAATAACTTCACCGCTCTTGACATAACGTAATATGATTGATAATTGAGACTTACAGTAAATATCTGTGGTTTCATCTACTTGCCAAGAAAAAAAATCAGCTTCTTTAATTTCTGTATCTATTTCTTGTTTTAATACAAAAGAAATACAATCTAATAAATCATTTTGTATAGATTTAGATGTACCCGAAAAAATATTACTACTAAAAAATTTATTAAAACTAGGTTCATATTTACTAAAGAGTTCGAGTAATTCTTTATAATTTCCACGATTAAAAGAATCTCATTGTGACCCTGAAAAACTAAATTTTGTGATGCTAAAAATATTGTTACGCCTATTAATTTTCTTAAATTTTTGCGGTTTTCTCTAACTTCATTATTATAGGCAATAATTGCATCTTTGCGCTCGCTGTCTACAGCATTAGCAATATTTTGTTTTCCAAATAATTTAAATTTGCACAACGATGAAATGTGTTCTTTAGACTTAGAATGCCGTTCAATAGCGCGCGGTAGAATTTTTAAATCTGTATAACCTAATTTCGACCACGTTTCGGTTTGGTTACAAAAAAGTAGACATGGCCAACAAAATAATCTTTCCCGTTCAATTGAACCAGTTAACCACCACATTTAGTGTACCATAATGAACTAAAATCACGATTTTGCCGGTTGCCGTCGTTAGATACTACAGATAAATTAGGCCGTGGTTTCTCAATGTTTTGTACGATGTGTAATTTCGTCTCTATGTTTAAACGACTAAAAGAATTTCTTACCAACCAGTGGACAATATCGTGGCAAATTGTAATTTCCTTCATTTTATCCATTTTGTGTGCGTAACCTAACAAAACTCACCCAACGCCTCTTAAGTTATTAGTACTGGGAGCTGGGAATTGCATGGGCAATTGCGTAGCAACGTTTTACGACCGATAACGCACGATAACATGCCGATCGGGTAGGATCTCACCGCGGCGGCAAGCCTCCAACCATACGTATTCGCCGTATAAAGTGCACGTGCACTTACGGAGACGCATTGCTTTCAGCCATGGCATTAATCATCGGTGCGGAGCCAAATCTGTGGCTAGCCTCCTCGCTTGCTATTATAGTGCGTACAGTAAAATTTCGCGCATTATCGAAAATTTAGTTGCATTTCTAAATTAAGTAATGAATAAATATACTATTGAATATATATTTTTTTGCAAAATTCCTTTATTTTAGTATATAACCGATGCTTAAACATTATTTTAATACATAATAAACGCTACTTATTTTATTAAAAATAATAGGGGAGGCTTAGCCTCCGTAGCCTCCCCTGACGACCCGCCACTGGTAGAAGGATAAAAAACCTAAGGTGGCTGTATTCATTTCATAAATGATGCGGTATATTTGCAAATATGACGGAACTTCTGAAAATATTATACCCCATATTTTATTATTTTTAAAGCTTCCTATATAAATAATAGGTACTTTTTATTTGAAAGAAATAAATATTTATCCTTGTATGATTTTAAAGTAAGTATTACTATTCTTAAAAAGATATGAGAAATGATTTAATTCGAGAATTCTAACATGTTGCTGCAAGCAGGCCAGAGAAAAAAGTCTTCTTATACATTTGCACAGCTATAATCTGTGAAACACTTATACACAATTTTTTACAAATCTTGCCCAAAACTTTCAGAACAATACAGGCCTATTGTGTAGATACAACAGAAACTTTCTCATTCAATGCAAACTTAATGACATATACGCAAGATAAAACACAATAAAAACGAAAGAAAAAATAAACGAAGGCAAAATTATGAAGTGGTGTGATCGTTGTAGTTCAGAATAGGTTATCATATTGAGTTCGATAATAGACACTTCACTTATAACAAAAATAAATGCGGTTATTTATACATACATGGATTGCTTCGTAATATGAAGATCTATATATAATATTGTATTTATTAACATTGTTATTAGAGTTTGCTGATTGTTTTCCAATAAAAATAAAATAATAAAACACATATCAGGCTATATAAATATTACGTAAAACTAATTCTGAAATTTCGAAGGATACTTTGTGGTTTAATTGCAAATGTGACTTTGCAATTGCCCAAAATGTTCTCCGCTAATCTTGTTTGTCAATTTATGAATGTGCATGAACCTTGTTTATTTTATAATTTCTTTTAATCAATTTAGTTGGAAAAAAACTTCTACTTACGTGTTTCTACCGGTATTAATTGTAAGTAAATTTGTAGTTATTGCAAGTTAGTTTTAGTATTTCTAGCCATTAATTTAGTTATTGGCGCTAATACAAGCATATTAAAAGCGATTAAATAATTTGGCTACTACAAACAAAATAGGTTTTGTTAACGAACATTTGTGCAGTAAGTAGGTACTGTGACCTGTCAATTGTCATATCAAACGGCAACTTTTAATGATGACAACTTACAATCTTTCCTGAAGATGGGTCTTGGGACCATATATGTAATACTACTATATTGCTGACACATCCTAAAAAATTCCGAAATCAAAGGGGCATGGATATATATCGGAAACCCCTACTTGTTCTTGACGTAACGTGCGCATGCGCGTAATTTTAACGTGATAAACATGCAAATCAGTTGACGTTGACAGTTCGAATTTGTGTTATTTGATTATTTATTTATATATTCTTGATTTATTCCTTACACTGAAACCATATTTATCGGAATGGATAGAGAACAATTATTATTTGGTGCTGCATCATTGCTTCAGCAAGCGCTTGTGGAAGATTCTATAATAACGACATATTCATTCGCTAATGATGAAATTGGAGCTGCAAAATATTGGCAACACGTACACACGGAATGAGAAAAGTTTTCCCTAAGAAAGGTTTGCAGCATGCATGACGCAAGAGTATTCACAAGGTCTGGTATACCAATTGTCCGCCTGCGTCCGCATTATAGCGATCCTGTAGTGTAAGCGAGATACACAGAGGTATCCGTGCATTAGAACGGTAAAGAAGTATACGCAATATTCGACTGGATTACATTAGCATATTGCTATGATGCACTCGTATTTGCCAAGAAATCCACATTTCTACGCTGTCGCCGCACAGGCCCAAGAGCCGTCGCTCGCACACGTGTGTGTCAGATGCATTTTATATTTCGTCGGGAGAACTACTCGCTCGTACTATTTAATAAAACGCGTTGTTGGTATGTAGATAACGGTTATTTTAAAAATAGAGTACTATACGCCGGAGCAAAAACTCTTCATGATTAAACACTTTTACGGTGGTAATTCCGCGGAAGTAACTCGGGATTTATTTGCAGCTAATTTCCCCGAAAGTCAAATTCCCAATGCAAGCACCATTCGTAGGACCGTTAATCGATTTGAAACTACATTTTCTTTAGTAAATAATAAAAATAAAGTTGTTCCGGATAAGAATGTAAGCGATATAGAAATTCGAGTATGCGCTTTAGTTGAAGTAAATCCCACTATGTCATCTTGACAAATTGCTCGCGAATTAGGTATCTCTAAAACAACGGTTCATAAGATTTTACGTACTAATAAATATCGTTCATACAAATTTACAAGTTCACAAGTACTTCTTCCCGATGATTATTATCGCCGAATGGAATTTTGCGAAAGAATGATAAATAAATATCACGATAATCAATTTTTTTTTAACAACGTATTGTTCACAGATGAAAAAACATTTTACCTATACGGGCATCATAACCGCGCAGTTTGTCGTTACTGGTCGCGTAAAAATCTACATTTAAATATACCAACGCGAACGCAGTATCCACAGAAGCTAAATGTATGGGCAGGTATCATTGGAAATCATATAATTAGGCCTTTTTTCATTGACGGTAATTTAAACGGAAATAGATACCTACAATTACTTGAAAATAATATTATTCCGGCAATACGGGAGCGATTTAATATAAATGAAGTTTGGTTTCAGCAAGATGGTTGCCCAGCACACAATACAAGCATTGTAACAAACGTTATAAACGCGGTTTTTGAAAACAGATGGATCGGTAACTCGGGCCCTATTAAATGACCAGCGCGGTCCCGTGATCTACCTCCAATCGATTTCTTTTTATGGCCCTTTTTACATAATACAATATACGGATACGGTGATCAACGGCCATCAAACCTAGAGGAACTGCGCGCGAGAATTATTGAAATCAGTAATACTGTCACAGCAGAAATGTTAACAAATGTTCGTCGGAATTTTTATGATCGGTTGGGTTACTGTTCTTATCAAGAGGGAGGTTTATTTGAACACTTAATAAATTAATTTACTTCAAATTTTATTATTGTTTAAGAATAATATTCTCTTTTAGCTAATTGCAGGTTTATTGCAATGTTGAATACAATTCTGTTTTAAGAATTAAATATTTTATTTTCGATTATTTTATTATAGTTGCGTTTTTAGATTTTACACTTGTTGAACAATATTATTTTAGTTTTTATTTTAAAGTTTAGGAGTTCTGATTATTTATTTTTGATTTTTTATGTTGTTTATGAAGCTGTGATGAATTACTTCACTGACATGTTATCAGTGATTATCTGATGCTTCAAACAACTAAAAATATTTACTTATATCGGGAACACACTACCTCTGACAGTGCTTTTTATTTTTCAGGAATAGTATTTTCTACCACATGTAATGTTATTAATGACTTATGCTATAACATAGAACTCTAAAAGACTTTGATTTGCCTATATGCCCCAATACATTTATACGTGTAACTTATAATACGTCCGCTATCGTTTGTAAATGCCATCCGCGTGCCGCTAAGTAGGCGTGGCAATTCAAGGTGGCGCGCCCATTTACAGTCGACCAGTAGTTACTAATACATGCATCATGCTATGAACGGTTGCCACACTGTATATGGTTCTGTTACCTATAGGGCGCGAAATGCAAAATTCACCGCATGGCCAATATTTTTGACAGTTGACATTAATACGATTGATTATTTAAGAGATTAAAAGACCTTTTGAAAGAGTGGTCACAAGACTCATCAAGGATAAAGAGTTATTTTGAAGTGGTTTACATTTATTAATAACAATATCGGTTAAAATAGTTGGTAATAAGATAAACGAAATAAAATTGTCAATTTTCTAAAACTAACAACTTTGAGGCAACAATCACAGATCCAATTCGTTTCAAGTACAAAACTATTAACTAACTAATCATACATATAAAATTAACTTACTCCAAATCTTTTTGATCTCAAACCCGAAGATTTGCTTCTTGGCTATGGGCACATTCTGCATCCTATGGATCAAATCCTTGTTGATAGAGGAAGCCCTATGGAAGATTTGCTCACACTGGGCTTCTAAACCAGATCTGCTGGGTATACCACGGTCCATGGGGCCGATTCTCGCCATATTCTCGAATAACTTTCAATAATGGTATCGAAACGGAAAAGCGATCTTTTTGACGGGAATAATAGTGACTTATAGGTGAATTATAATATATGTACGCACTGGTTGTTAATCGCGCTGTATAATGAGGATATCTCGTGTGATACGTCTGTGTCTTTTGCTGTTGCGCTACTGAATTCAACCGGCGTCCATTTGTTATTTTAAACGTGAATGAGCAGATAATTTTTTAGTTCCTTATCAGTCTCCTCTGCAACGATAGAGGCGGTTACTCCTTTGAATGCGAGAGAGTACTAACACTAGCGTATTATAACAACATGCGTAAGTATGGCCTTGACGTAAGCCGACAGAAGAAAATATCAGGAGATCTTCGCTGAATTACTATTACACGTGACTTATCATTCTTACCTTCGGAAATTTTGGCTTTCTGGGAGTCAAACGTTGACAGCATATACACTCCGCCAAAAAAGTATCGCATAATTTAGTTTTGAATCATAAAAGTATCGCATAATCTTTGTTTGTAGCATAAAGTTGTAAATATACTTTAATGCGCTCTAAGATATAATTTCTATGATTGTTTAAATAAAATACAGGCCAAATAAAAACAAGAACTCATACTTGAGATTTTTATTAAAACAAGAAATTATAATTTTGGAAAGAAAAATGTCATAACAGTAGCTTTTAATACTGAGTATTGCCACCTCTGGCTCTTATGACCGCTCGCATACGGTTTGGCAGAGATTCGATTAACCTCCGTATATAAGGCTGATCCAAATTCTCCCACTCGTCACGGAGAGCATTTGCTAGTCCATGCAGGTCCGCCTGGGCAACATTTTGGGTTCGTATCCGTCTGTGAAGGAGGTCCCACACGTGCTCGATAGGGTTCATGTCCGGACTTACCGCAGGCCAATCTAAAACTGGAATACCAACATCGTTAAGGTATTCCTGGACGATTATTGCAACATGCGGTCGTGCATTATCGTGCATTAACATGATTTCGTTTCCTATAATTGGCGCATATGGTACTACATGTTCTTCTAAAATGTCCGTTATATATCTGTTGGCAGTCAGTGTACCTCTGTCTACTGGTACTAACTCTGTACGACCTGTTAAACAGATGCCTCCCCAAAGCATAATAGCGCCACCAGCGAAATTAGGTCTAGGTCTGATATTACACTGCGAATAGCGCTCACCGTCTCGTCTGTACACTGAGATACGCCTATCTGAGGTGTAAAGACCAAATCTTGACTCATCTGTGAAGAGTATATTGGCCCAGTCATTAATGTTCCAATTTACATGTTCTCTGGCAAACTTTAAGCGAGCCACTCGGTGGTTCCTAGTGAGACGAGGGGCTGTTACAGCTACTCTAGCTCTTAATCCACTCTGTCGTAACCTATTCCGAATAGTTTGAGTACTCACACGAGTATTTCTGACTCTAGCCAAGTCGTTCTGCAATTGACTCGCAGTTACATGTCTTCGACGTAATGCTTGTAGTACTAAATAGCGGTCATCTTGGCGAGTAGAACATCTTGGACGACCTGGTACAGGTCTTCTACTGTAAATGCCTGTTTCCCTATATCTGGCTACAGCTCTAGAAACACTTGACTGATTGATGTTCATCAAATTAGCAACGTATGCTTGAGATCGTCCATCTTCGATTAAAGCAACTATAGCAGCCACTTGTTCTGAAGTTAAATTGCTCATTTTAGTTTTAAAAGCGTTGGTACAGAACTCTGACTTCGCACTTTAAAATTTGTCCGTATAGGAAGACTTTCAATAAACAACTGAGCAAACCTTACACATATGCATTTTTCTAAATGTGTTCTTTTAGAAAAAAAAAAAGTAAAAACGCTAAGTTCCATTATTTTGTGTTTTTATAGTTCACATACACGAGGCAAACTTTTTGTGAACGTATAAAAATATCTTGGTTCATAAATGCCCTTTTTTAGTTTATGCGATACTTTTTTGGCGGAGTGTACATACAGGGTGTAGCAGTGAGAACGCCTTTATTCGTTATCTCGTGTAGTCAAATGGTAACAATTTTTGAAGTTAGATTAGATCTCAAATTAGCTACTATCTCGGACTAACGGTGTTGAGGGCCTCCTAGCAGTTTCTTTCTTCTAATATGGTCGTAGTTTAGATTTTACTGTTAATTTTTCTTCCTCATAATCTGTTGTATTTCACTTTTAAATTTGGGGTACGGTAATTCTTTTATGTGTTTCGGTATGTTGTTGTACATTTTTAATGTTGTAGTTAGTGTTTGAGTTGTGGTGTTTATATTTTTCAGTTCTCAAGTGCGATACTCTGCGAATTTTGTAATCATGTATGTCTCTTTTCTTAATTGTAAATAATATCAAATCTCCCGCGTATAGGAAATAGTTCTTGCTGACTAACGCTACGCGCCACCAGCCCCTAAAAGGTTTGAAACTTTGCTCGTGCCGCGTGAAATTACACGGGAGGTACACATCTATTATATACGTATATATATTTATTATCTATGTTTCCCATTTTGATCGATGAAAAGTCTAAGATATACATCAAATTATTTAAAAAAAATTTCATGCTTTACTTGTTTTAAATGATGCTCGATATAAATTTCTAAGTAGGTAGATAAACAGTTTTAAAAACAAAGTTTAATTGTAAAATTACTTATTCCTTTTGTTTAGTGTACACTGATGGAAGGTGTCTATCGTAGAACCTCAAACGGTCATCGAAAATTTAAAGTAAAACATATCGTATTATACCTGAAAATTTTCATCGTTTGTGTAGCAAAATAAATGATCAAAAACGCCCTCCGAAATCTGTGAGATTAAACCGCAAAGTATCCAAAAACAGTTGGTGACGTAACAACTATTAACACTAAACAAATCGTTCGTTAAAACTATCGCCATATACAACACCGAACCTCCTGCCCTTTCTATCATGTGACGATGACGAAACGGAGGTTATTTATTTATATTTACGACGTTCGCAATAAAACTGACAATTGCATAAAAGGCATGACAATGGCCTTCGGGTAAAATTTTCAAAAAAATCAAGATATCTAAGTAGCAGTTGAAAATAGGTATAGGGAAACCTATTAGAACTCATCATAAAATTTTCTCAGGAATTTAAAAATGAAATAATATACAGGGTATTCTATTTAAAATAAGAAAGTTTATGGCGACTTCCGGTATAACCGGAAGTGGTAAGACCCTGAAAATATTTTAAATTGAAAGAGAATCTTGAATAGCCCCGGATTCCAAAAATTCAGAGTTCCGGGTTTTTTCTATCCTCGGAAACTTCCAACGAACGGCTACCGTGGAACACCCTGTATTCAAAAGTAATTTTAAACTGTGAGCCTTAACATTATCTAACGTTGTTTTGGTATTTTCGATAAATTGCGTTGCTTTTTGATAATAGGTAAAAATTTAAACCTATTCCAGAACTATTCGAAATAAAAATTCTTGATTTGATTTATTGTAATTCTGTTTAGGTACTTCAATTCTACGCTTACGTCTTTGCGAAGACAAACGATTGCAAAACAACCATCGCCTGATCCCAAGTACGCTCTTATTTTTTCGAACTCGTAAACGCATCATAACAAACTATATTACACACATAACAACATTCGCTTAAAAGCCGCCGAAAAAAAAACACCAACAGCTACGTAATATTTTACTCGGATTCAATGACGATGTTCTGCCAAAAGATAGGACTACCGTAAACATCATTTTGATTTATAAGTATTTGCAATACTACTTGATAAAAATCGCGAACACGTATAAGGGGATACATACGCAATTACTTATTTCCATTTTGACGTGAATTTGATTTCAATGATTAATTGCAATGTTGTTTTGTATAGCTTGTCCTATAAACGTTTTGTAGAGAATATAGGGGCACTGTATAAAGTAAAGTAAAATTTGGTGAATTATTCAGCCTTTAGCTTAATTGAATCTAGAAATAAATACATTTGAATAATCCAAAAAATACTAAAATAAATGCTATTAACGCCAATCTGGACGACCTTTTAGTGAGTTTCTTTGCCACTAGATGACGCGGTTTTTTTCCCGCTATTTTAATACGTACCTCTGTATATCTAGTTTAGGTTGCTTAACTTATAGTGGGCTGTATGGTTTTCCCTCTCCTAATATGTCAAATTAAACCAAAAATTGATCATAAAAAGAACGTTTTTTTAATGTAAGGCTTTCAAATGAATTATATAAGGTTTTCCAATAAGAAGTGCAATTTTAATTTTAAAAGAGACATTAATTTTTTATACCTGACATGTCGCGAATAACAGCAGCTTTAAGAAATATTGATTGGCATTGGGCTAACAGACAATCTGAATCGTTAGATAAATTAGAGCATCAGCTATTAGTAAATATTAGCATGATAGTAAATAATATCGTTATTTAAACGGATAGATGCTTCAAAAGATGGTTTAGGCGCATGGTTATCATGCATGCTTATTGCTGGATAAATAAAATTGAGCAAAATATGAAAAAATTGGGAAAAAGCTTTTGGCAATTGTTTTTGGAGTAGATAGATTTCATTCATTTTTATATATTGGGAACCTAATATCGTGATAAATGGGCAGCATTAAAACATTACTCTGAAGATCTGAACAGAATTTGACTACGCTATTCATGCAATCAAGCAACTCCCTCTTTCTTGCAACAGATTACGCGATTCACAAACACCACAGACCTGATAGACTGCCAATGAACCGTATGCGCATCGCTACGGCGCACCATCAAAGCACTAAAGGACATCTTGGAACACAGGCGTCATTATATGCGTCATGTTTCATGTAGCGTCATGCTTACGTTAGTTTTCTTTAGGAAGCATTTGCGTTAAGTCACGTTAAGTTTTTTGCAAGTCGACAAGTGTTACTGATGTTACCTAACCTTGCAGTTTGATTGTTTTATTTACTTTCTTTGCTTTATTCTTTCACGGACTCTTTCGAATATTATATATTATTCACCCGATATTTTTGTTTTACGTGTAAGGCTGTGGTATGAGTATGCGTATTATAGCATTAACAATTAATATATATATGACAATTAATCCAGGTAGTTTTTCCTAAAGAAAAGTGATGCCATGGTGTCGTGTAAAATCCTGCAAAAGCAATAGTTACAAAGATGACGGAGAACTAACTTTTCATATGTAAGTTGCAGAATAATGCCATAGCTTAAAAATATTCTGAAATGATGATAATGCTTAGTGTTTCTATGTGAAGTAATTCTTTGTAGAATGCCCAAACATTGTTATGATGTGTGGATTACTGTTGCAGGGGGTACCGTAAATCCCTGCAAAAGTAAGCGTGCATATGTTTGTTCACTACAAAAAGGATTTTGATGGAACGGGACAGATTGTGCGACTTAAAGAGGGAGTTATTCCAACATTGAATTCGGACAAAGAAAATCGAAAAAAGTATATTTTTATTTAGAATCACTTGATATTCCTGAAAACAAAGGGTAGAGGTAAATAAATAATGTATAGCATATATATTTCTTTAAATTTTCTTCACTATTTCTTAGGTAAATGAATCTGCCCATCAGAGGAGGTACGATATATTTGCCAGTTCACCGTAAAGCAAATTCGGAATGTAATGGTCTTGGCAGAAAACAAGATTCGACAAGAAGAAAACTTCCTACCAACTTTTTTTTATTTACCATCAAGTCATGTTTCCCAAAACATTTTTTCTAGTTTATCCCATCATTTGTTAGATATGACACCTCTGGAAGAAACTCATGTTTCAATTTTAAGTAAAACCATAATATCGTTTTATAACAAAATTAGATTTCATAATTTGGCGAAAAAGTTTACGGGAAAAATACAAGGAAAATCAATAAGGAAGGAATTAAGTAAACTAATATTATTTAATCATCAATAAATTATACAACAACTACTGCAGTATATTATTTACTCGTAAAGACAACATACAATGTTGGATTGTTATGACAAATCGTGAAGATCTCATGAAACTTGTATTAGATTTTTCCTGCGTACTTTTATATGGCGTTGAAAGAATTTTTTTCTTTTCTCTCTTATTAAACCTGAGAACGAATGAAGTATATGTTACCAGTTCATCGTAAGTTTAGAAACTATCGATAGTTCTAAGTTGTCCACAACTTTAATAAAAAAAAAAAACAATGCCATATAAAATACATAGGGTAAAATATCATATGCTACTAATTATCATTACAAATTGCAAGTGCTATTAAAATTTATTGATATCCTGCACTTTATTTATTTGTAAAAATGACTGGCCAGGTAAACGTGGTATCCCTATCGAGCTTATCCCTTATTTTAAAATCAAACATCAATTAAATATAAAATCATTGTCCCAACTATATTACGTCCAGAAATGTTACCAATAATACACATTGCACTACTGGGCATAGAGAATACCAAGACTCGAGCAAGGCCAACAGAAATTTATTGGACAGGAATACGCAGTGGAATTAAAAAGCTTCTGTCTAAAGCTGTAAAATTTGTAAAAAATTATCTAACAAAAAAAGAAGGTGATACATGCACTTCCAGATAGACCATGATAATTTCATATAGTAACAACAGAGTTTTAGTTCTGATAGACGCATATTCAAATTGTAATTAGAAGATTCAAGTCGATGTTTTCAAAGTTTGGATGCCCAGATATACTAATACTACTGTGCGACAATATACCACAAACAACAACTTTGACAATTAACGGTGTATTGCCTTCTTAAATTTTATTTTCCTTGCCCTCTGAATAGGAATAACTCGGGGTTAAAGTTTCCATATCGGAGAACACACATTGTTCTAAATTCATTCATAAAATACCTTGGTGTTTTTTTTTATTATTAGATTCCATGTATTATGTGAATATTTATATATGTATTACGTATATAAGTAGGTAGGTGCACACATCATAAATCCTATGTCTTTTCTAAAAATAATATGATTTATCGCAACATGTTTATGTAAACGATTTTGAGAAGCGTTCACTTACCAACAGCTGAACGAAACAAAAGCAACGTTATGAAGATAACGATTCTTTTATTTAATGTGCAATCTAAATTAATAACGAATGAAAAATCTAGAGGATGTAAATGAATTCAAACTGACAGAATGTAAAGCATTTTATTAACATGAGCGGTCGTTTCAAAACGAAAAATAACGAGATATTTTTTTTAACAAAATATTGCACTTATACAAAAATACATTTCAGCAAGCTGACAATATTAATTTTCCATACAATAAATTTATTATGCAAAAAGAATGTGTGACATAGCATATTTTTGGCGAGTAAGTTCAAGGATAAATTGTGAAAAAGAATATTGTCAAAGAAATCGTTTCTCATTATCTTGTTTACTTAAAATTTACAATCACACTTCTCGGCTTTTTCACTCATTGTCAGTTTTGTTATTAGTGTTATTACATACATAAATATATACTATGTATGCTATATTATAAGTAATTGCTAATGCTTATAAGAAATAACGCTAAATAAGTTTAGTTGCGAGGGAATATTTCGACGTTTTGTATTGTTGTTGTTAACTGAATCGTCTGGACTATTGATCGAGTAGACGAGCGCAGAGGAAAGGATACAGTCATAACATGTCAATCATTTTAGTATTATTTATTTTACTATGCAACGATGATGCTAACAACAGTACTTATAAGAACTGCATCCTTTTATTTTCTATTGTAAATTTTATTTATATTGATGCAATTTTCTTTGTAATAAGCTTAGAGGAATCAAATCACCTGGGTCATAATTGCATTGATTACAAACTGCTTTCTTATATGTACATACTTAGTATCATCACAGACAAGACAATATACAGCCTGTCAGCTAAATGTAATTTTTTATATAGACCCTAACTTGAACTAATCGGCACGCGATGGCGCCGCTAAGATACACGAATTATGTGCGACGTTGTCAATAATTTTGATTCATTTTCACATTAGATAACGTAATTAAAAAGTATGAAATATACACGGTATTCGTGTGCATGTAAGATATTTAATGATATTTAATCTGCATTAGTCAGAAATGCATAAATATGAAAACTAATTGCTATAATTTGATTTTAAATTAATTAATATAGGCATGTATATATAATTACCATCGACAAACAACAAGCTAATAAACATTCTATTAATATTTGTAGGTTATTAGGAATAAATAAGGAATAAATAATACTTAAATTTTATTTTCACTATAAAAATAAATAAAAGAATCATCCAGAATGTCAGGAAGAAGCAAGAACACAATAAAATAGTATGTACTGCATTCATTCTAAAAACTACACGCTTCCGATCACAGCGGAACTAAATGTTGTCCTTAATTTCAAAAATGGGAAAATAACGGCCAAACATCTTTGTGAAACATTGAAAAAACACTAACATAATGCGATTATCACTACTAGATTAGTAATGATCAGATCATGTTTTACTTGTAAACAAACAACCAAATCTGGTTCGCAGTTTGAATATTTTGGAGGTTTTAGAAGCTTTGCAACGGTTTCTATCCGAAAAGATAAACGAAACGCCTTTGCAGTTGGGTAAAGATTCCATCCTCCATGTTGTGTAATGACGGAAAAGAAATTTTCTATGGCATCCTGATTTAGTCTGTTAGTTAAGATGAAATGTATATCTTTGGTCTTCTCGACTTCATACAATTTTAGAAATGCCGTTGTAATTTGAATCATGCCATCAAAGCAGTCTACTTTCCCTACCATTCCTGTCAATTTTTGTCATACTTTTGAGAAATTCCGTTGCTCAAATTAAAATATTTATAATCTCGGGATTCCTATCACTTAATCTGCAACTGTACGGATTCTTGTGGTACATCAGTTTATTATTCAAGATATCAAACCAATTGTTCATCTATTGTAAGAACTATATGCGGTATCTAAGACGATTTTAGAATTAATTTGCCAATTTACCGCACACGTTCTTACAGCCTATGCCAATGTGTTGGAAAATTTTTTCCAATGCCAATTTCCACGATATTTTTTCGAAAGAAGTTGGATTAATATGCTTGTCCGTAATTTTCGTTAGAGCACTAGCAATGATGGAATTCCGATCTATGAAATATGTCTGCTGTAGAGCATCAAAACTTATTGTTGAAGTACCTTGTTTAAAAGTGACTGTTAATAAATAATTGTTTCGAATACTCTTGAATAAAATTGAAAATATCATGATTTTTAATCACTGTGCAAGTAAATTCTCATCACGCACAGGAAATCTAAACATATTTAAATTCGGAATTCGTTTCTCGGATCTTCCACAATTCAAATAATTGCACTTATTGCCTGCCATACTAGGCCGGAGAAGGTGGTGAGCACGTGCACTTAGGCCACCCTTACCGGGCTTGTGCTATGCCTGCCATACTAATTCAAATAAAATAAAATCAAATTTTTCCCATCTAAAACTCCTGTTTCGACATAGATGTTCGCCTAATAGAAACTTTTAATGGTATATAGTTTTTAAAATATGGTAATTCGACAATAGTCGTGAACGATGTATGCGACATAATAACTATAACTTAAAGCAAAAAATGCCCGTTTTTTTTTTTAATAACGGGAATAATAAACGAATGGCAGGGTAAAAGAAATAAACCTGAACAACCGAGTTTGAAGAAAAAATTCGCCGAAGGAAAGTTGATACCAAGATTTGCCATGTTTTTATAAAAAAAATACGACGTATTTTAAATAAGCGGATTAGCGGCGGTGTCCTTTAGATGCAACTGCTTTGTCGGCGCACCGTCTACAAGAGCAGTGGCAACATTGTACTGTGTCCGGGCGTGATGCTGTTGGCGCCCTTTTAGCGATATATAAAATTATGTACAGACGTTACTTATAGTGACATCTGGTATCAGTCCTATGAACAATTCTAGTCGCCCGTAGTTTTTAAATACAGAGCCAATTAATTAATTAATTACTCAATTTATTTAAGAAAAAAAAAACACCATCAGGCGAATTACAAGTTTGTTTACATTCAATTCGACACGTATAATATAAATCATTAATAATTTGACGTAACACCGTATTCAAATTGTAATCAAATACGCTATAAAAAAAAAAACAGGATCATAAAACGTTACTTCGTAATATATATCGCTTTCGCTTTTTTACATTTTTTGTTTTTCTTTCTTAGGATATACTGCAACCGATACCTACTACAAAACTCTTGATTATTAATCGTTGTATTATGTTAATTAATGGTTTATCTATTACATATTAAGTAATGGTTATCATCACCGGTCGCTGCCTGCCAAGTCGAGATAAGGTCTTGTTTAGGCTACGACTTTTACAATACGAGATGTGACGATGAACCGTGAAAAATTACATACATATGTGCATCTCTTTTGCAGGATATTAGCCTAAATTGAGTATTTATTATTATGTATATGTTTATTTATATCTATTTGTACCATGTCAAAAATTGGACGATTTCTTAGATTAACCAGAGAGATTATGACAAAACATTTCACGTTTTAAAAAGGGAATGAGGACTAATTATTAAAGCTCGGATTATAGGCACAAAAAAAAACAACAAAATATACGCATTTATATGCACATATTTTGACAACAATATGCAGAAATTATTGACAAATATGCTCTGCCATATGCGAAATATGCATCAGTATGCACTATTTCAACTTAAAAAAAAAACATGAAGATAACAGTTTATCTTACATTTTAAGTATATTATTCCTTATTAACAATATACAAGAACTTAGAGGTTCTGTGACGTTATAATGCTTATATTATAATAATGTACTATTTTAAAAAAATAACTTAATTTCCTGTGATGGTTGGAGACTGTGGCTCATCATTTCGAAATGATACCATTACACGGAGAAAAATGACATTGCAAATCCAACAAAAAAAGTATTGTCTTTACATTGCAATCAGTTCAAAAATAAATTGGTATTGCAGTAAAGTTTTGTAAGTATATTCCAAAACTTTTGTTTTGTTCCACCAACAACACTTTTGTTGGTGTTAAAATATTTTACGGTACAAATAATCGCTTTGGCGATAACATTATAGTTGTAGTTATTTCAGATCTAAAATACAGAACAACGTGTGCGATGAAGTGAAGTAGATGTAAACACAATTTTTCAAACCAGTACAGTCAAGAAATATTTACATTACACACAATTGTAGTTGACGCAACAGGGCGCCTACGTTGTCGATATTACAACTTGTGATTCGGGAAGTCCCGGCATGGACAGTAGTATCACGTGATTCTAACCGCATGTTTCATTGGTCTTACATAGCCTTGAAGAAACAGACTGGTTACCAGGCGAAGTAGACGGCGCCATTTATTTCCGATTGTGACGTTGTGTTAGCTTACTAGTTTTGTGTAAAAGAACGGCAGTGTATTAAAATTGAAGAAAACTGGCTCACTTCTGACGTCTACTGACTCTTAGATATGGATAATTTTGTTACAGAGAAGCTATCTGAATGGAATATTATGCGTACGAAGTACAGATTGCTAATGATGAGTACATTAAACCTTTCGATAAATTACCTAGTGTTTTCCCCTGTTTAAAAGTTGCAAAACGATCTAGAATATACGTTGCCTTGAGACATTTGTAAAATAAGACTTAGATACATTTGAAATTTTAATCTTCATTTTTAGTGGGTCCCAGTTTTAGAATTTATCTTGTTTATTTTTTTTTTGTTAATTATATAAAAAAAATGTGTTATTATATACTGATATTTTATTTAAACCCTCCACAGCTTACATTTAAGACAGCACCGAATTTGTGTGTGAATCTACTAAAATATTGTTCGCTTTGAACAGAAATTGATATGAACGTAGAAAATGATGACGGAAAATCAACTGTTTGTTAAATATCCACAACTTGCTGTTGAAGTTTCAAATTGCTTTGGTAGTGATAAACAATTTTTAATACTGTATTTCACACAATTTTGTTGAAAACACCATATTTTTGTGATTCGTTAAACAACAAGCAACTGGTTGATTGTAACATGTTTTGGGAATATATCCTTCCAAATTTTGTGGCAGTTCTAACAAAGTTTTTCGACAACAAGTTTTAAGTTGTATTGAATAATGGTTGTTGTTGTCATATATTTACCCACAAATTGTTGTTCAATGTGCGTCAATTGGTGCCACCTTAACAATAAATTTTTCTCCGTGTAATAAAGCAAAAACTAAACCAAAATAATTATCCAAATAATCTTATCAATAAAACATTTAAACAAAGAATATTCCGTTTTTATAATAAATCAACAAAAACTATAAATAATAGTCAAACATTTATAAAATACATAAAAATTCCTTATGTAAAGAATCTTTCTGAAAAAATTAATCAAATTATCAAACCTTATAATTTTAAAATAGCAAATCAAAATAATAATAAATTACAAAATCAAATTTACACAAAATTAAAATCGAAAACATCACATATAGTATATAAAATAAATTGTCACAATTGTAATGGTGTATATATCGGTGAAACTATGCAATATTTAGAATATAGAATAAAAGGACACAAATATAACAAAAATCTTACAGCTTTAAAAAAAACATGAAATAACACAAAATCATACATTTGATTTTAACAATGTATCAATCCTAAACCAAGAACAACACTATAAAGCACGAGCTATACTTGAAATAATCCAAATTTACAAACATAATAATTCCATAAATGATAAAACTGACACACAATTTTTCACTAAACTTTATAACTTAATTCTATAAATGAAATTTTAATAAAAATTTAGTAACGTTTTTCATATTTAACCATAACCTACCATCCAGTAATTGGGTTTTGGAACCTTTGGTGTAACAATAACTATCACACTGACAAAAGTCAATGCTAGGTTTTCCACTATCACCAAATTGTCAAATCATGTTTGGTGATAGTGGAAAACCTAGCATTGACTTTTGTCAGTGTGATAGTTATAACCTACCATAACTAATACAACTGACACAATTCACAAAACAATTTTTATATAAAACATTTCAAAACTATTTCAAATTAAAACAAAAAACAAACTGATTTTATCAATAAAACAAAAAATGTTATATATTTTTATACATCAAAATTTTATTTTCTACATTATTAATTTTTAAAAATGTAAATGATTAAGGTTTTATAAATAAACCGAAACGTCTTACTCAATCTAATAGTTGTTTAACTATATGACTTTAAAAACCAAGAAGATCTACACATACCGGGTGTCCAGCCTAAGATGCAACGGTCCCTAGCCGATTTATTATTGTCTTTTCGAAAAAATGTTTCAAATAAATGTTGTCTGGAATCATATTCTACACATGTTAAAATTAGCTGCAGAAATGGCGGACTTCCGGTTGTACAGGAAGTAACTACTAACTTTATGATTTTAAATAGAACACCCTGTATATTATTGCACTTTTGGATTCCTTGTTAAATTTAAATAACAATACGTTAGGAATACATTTGGGCTAAGTTGCACCGTTTCCGAATTACATGACGTTTTTCGAAAAAAATTACATTTGTAGTGTCTTCGGTGTTTAGAAATATCTCGGAAAATACGAAAGTTAGAAAGATGCGGTTTTCGGTTTTCGCTTAACCATGAAACAGCACACGTCTTTTATTTTACAATTGTTGCGTTTAAATTACAGCGTTATTAAATAGGGATCTGTAATTTTCGAACTCTAAAATCATGGCTAACTTGATTTTTTTTAATTGAACGGTATAGCAATTTTTACATAAATGGACGTAAAATTTAATTTTCTTTCGATTTTATATGAGTATCATTGTGTCTATCTCCAACGATTTTGGAGATATTCGCAATTTTTCAGTTTCTCACGATAGATACGTATTGCGAAGCGCCGCCGCCGGTCACCTTCTCGCATTTCACCAGGCTTGGGACTGGCAGCAATAATACTGGCAAGCTTAGAAAGTTGTCAAGAGAACAAAATAGGACCACTAGAAACAAGCAAACATAGCAAAGATAAAAGAAAACATAACATTACTGGAATATCAATAAATCAGCACAACTACATTACTCTATCCAATGTATGGCGTACGTACACTTCGAGCGTCTTGCTCGCAACAGGCTACACTTTAAACGCTAGTGTTGTCATTGTACAGAGAATTTGTACAACACTATTATATTAAATGTTCAAAATGCTATCCGTTTTCGGCACTACATAATCGAAATCGCTCTTGCAAACACTTTTGAGCATTTCTGAGTATTTTGGTGTGACTTCTTGAAACGCTCTTAAAATACGATGGCGCATATCATCAGGGTTTGTTGGTGGCGTCTCATAAACCTTATTTTTAATGAAACCCCATGAGAAGAAATCGCAGCTTGCAACTGATTTTCATCCGTAAGTACGTAGTTATTGAGGTTCCGGTTTGTACGTGCTACGGATCCAGTATACTTACAAAACTACCCAGTAGCGACTGAAATGCCCTCCTATCTGGATGCTTTCTACATGGGTATAATACTTTGTGTAAACTCTTGACGCTAGCAAAGCGTTTCTGTAACATTCACCGAAAACGAAAACCATATCTACTAATTCTTCTCGAGTATGCGACATCTTTAATTATTATGTGACCAAACAGTACTCTGAATGTCAGTTCTGACACTTGGAACACTAATAACGGCAAGATACCTAGTGCGTTATCAAGCTTGCGCTTTAAACATCTCAAGTATCTTTTAGACCATTTTGTTTGTTTCTAGTGGTCCTATTGTGTTCTGTTGGCCACTTTCTAAGCATCCCAGTATTATTGCTGCCAGTTCCAAGCCTGGTGAAATGCGAGGGGAAGGTGGCCGGCGGCGGCGCTTCGCAATACGTATCTATCGTGAGAAACTGAAAAATTACGAATATCTCCAAAACCGTTGGAGATAGACACAATGATACTGATATAAAATCGATAGAAAATTAAATTTTACATCCATTTATGTAAAAATTGCTACACCGTTCAATTTAAAAAAATCAAGTTATCCATGATTTTAGAGTTCGAAAATTACAGATCCCTATTTAATAACGCTGTAATTTAAACGCAACAATTTTAAAATAAAAGACGTGTGCTGTTTCATAGTTGAGCGAAAACCGAAAACCGCATCTTTCTAACTTTCGTATTTCCCGAGATATTTCCAAACACTGAAGACACTGCAAATGTCATTTTTTTCGAAAAACGTCATGTAATTCGAAAACGGTACAACTTAGCCCCAATGTATTCCTAACGTATTGTTATTTAAATTTAACAAGGAATCCAAAAGTGCAATAATATACAGACTGTTCCATTTAAAATAATAAAGTTAGTAGTTACTTCCGGTACAACCGGAAGTCCGCCATTACTGAAACTAATTTTAGCATATGTAGAATGTGATTCGAGGCAACATTTATTTGAAAATTTTTTTCAAAAAGGCAGTAATAAATTGGCTAGGAACCGTTGCATCTTAGGTTGGACACCCGGTATATGTACATCATTTATTTACCTCCACCCTTTGTTTTCAGGAATATCAAGTGATTCTAAATAAAAATATACTTTTTTTTAGATTTTCTTTGTCCGAATTCAATGTTGGAATAACTCCCTCTTTAACAAACATATGCACGCTTACTTTTGCAGGGATTTATTGTACCTCCTGTAACAGTAATCCACACAACAATGTTTGGGCATTCCACAAAAAATTATTTCACATAGAAACACACATTATTATCATAATGTCAGAATATTTTTAAGCTATGGCATTATTCTGCAACTTACATATGAAAAGTTAGTTCTCCGTCATCTTTGTAACTATTGCTTTTGCAGGATTTTACACGACACGATGGCATCACTTTTCTTTAGGAAAAACTACCTAGATTAATTGTCATATAAGCCCAATTGTTAATGCTATAATATGCATACTTACACCACAGCCTTACACGTAAAACAAAAATATCGGGTGAATAATATATAATATTCGAAACAGTCCGTGAAAGAATAAAGCAGAGAAAGTAAATAAAACAATCAAACTGCAAGGTTAGGTAACATAAGTAACACTTGTCAACTTGCAAAAAACTTAACGTAACTTAACGCAAATACTTCCTAAAGAAAACTAACGTAAGCATGACGCTACATGAAACATGACGCCTGTGTTCCAAGATGTCCTTTAGTCTTTTGATGGTGCGCCGTAGCGATGCGCATACGGTTCATTGGCAAAATGTTGTTTTAATAAGATTTATAATAACTAAACCTTAAGGTGTTTTAAATAATTTGAATTTTGTGAAAATCTAATTTGAATATCATGTTACAAAAACCTAAGAAATATATAAGTTATATAAGCGAAATTTACAATGAAGTGAAACAATAAACGATGTTTTATAACCCAATTAGAATAAACGTGCCATCTTATACAGGATATTCAAAAATTAAAACTAATAAAAAAATCGTCAAACCTGAATAATTTTACGAATTACCTTTTTATCTTTGTGTTTCCTATAATTTTAACGTTCATTAATACCTAATCATGGTACACTCAGGTCGAAACAATGGTAGATATAATAAATACATTAAACAATACGACCGAATGAAAAGGATTTTATTTGACATTTATTCCTTCAAATAATAATATACTACTTGGATGATGTATCTTCACATATTTGACTCATTATTTTGGCAAAACAAAGAAGAATTTTACAAGTTTACGAGGGAGACTTCGCGAATTATTTCCTTAAGCTTTAACAAAGTATAATGTCTTTCGGTAACAACTTTGGGTGTGTAATTGTTACATTAAGATCTTTCGTTTTTGTGGACCTTCTGGAACAACAAAATGTATTAATTTTGACAAATTCTTTATTGCTGCGTCTAATCGTTCATAATATCATTTATACTCATGTCATGAAAATACAACACAGACAGATTTATTATTCTTTTCAAATTAAAATTGATCTTGCCGGCTATGGTCATCAAAGTTGCGACATCTTCACCCGCATATGTTCTGGCCAGACTTTTCAGGCAGAGATTTTCCGTCTCCGTATGATATTCGGCGTATAAATCCTTCCCGTCTAAAATTTCTGCGGCAACTTTTTTCATTTTTCGATGGGCATTCTCCAGATCGGTCAAATCGGGGTCGAGATCTCGGAAAAGGCTGGAAAAATCCGAAGTGCCGTTCAACGAACGATTTCTGATGCATTTTTTAACCTCGTGGAGGATCGGGAAGAATGGTCTGGAGAAAAGGGAGAACATGGCCATCACCTCTGTGTAGTTCGCTATTCTATCCAAGCAGATTTGGATATCGGTTGTTACCATCATCAAATTATCTTTTGCTACGTCGTTTATGTACTTTATACCGTTGCGTGCGCCTTCATCTGTTCGCACGTGTTGATCGATGGTGTTACGCAGATTTTCGCTGATCTGTAGGAAGGGTAATTTAGAAGACGCTAGGAGGGATAAGATTAGGTACAACGGTCCCTGCAGTTGGATAGATTCCTCTTCGAATGTCATGTTATTCTGGAAGGGATAAAAAAACAACATTATAAATAGAAAAAAAACAACATACTTATTTTTAAATCTTTGAATCTTGACCATGTATATATTTCATTTCTCTTTTTCTTGGTTTTTAGGTCTTTAATAATAAAAGCATGAATGACTATAACGACGTTTCGCTTTATTAAAAGCTTTTTCAAGTTATAAATAAATGTAAAAAGTGTGATAAATAAGATGTTTTTGTTTAATAAATGACAAATTGTTTGTTTTCTATGATTTTGAAAATATTATTATGTTTTAATTAAAGATTGCGTTTTAAAATAAGATGTTTTGATTATTTATTTTTGAATTTTGTAATTAAATAGTTCTTTAAAAATATTGTATTTAGTTATAAAAGTAAATTATATAATTTTGTGAAATATTGTATATCGGTTTTATCATTGACTGCATTTTTATGTTTATATATTTGAATTATTTCTAGTATATTACGTGTTTTTAAATTTTGTTCTTTGTTTAAAATTGTTACGTTGTTGAAATCAAAGGTGTGATTTTCAGTTATTTCATGTTTTTTTAAAGCTGTAAGATTTTTATTATATTTGTGTCCTTTTATTCTATTTTCCAAATATTGCATGGTTTCACATGTGCAATGGGGTCACCAATTTCTAGTATCATTGCACAAATTGTTTTAGAATATATAGAAGAAAAAATTAAAAAAAAAAACAAAAAAAAAAAAAAATTTTTAAATAAAATAAATTTCGAAATAATTTTCTTCAAAAGATATGTAGATGATTGCATAACCGCGTTAGAAGAAAAAAATATACCAATTTTACTTAACAATTTTAATTCCTTTCATCCACGATTAAAATTTACAATTGAAATCGAAGAAAACAATAGCATTACCTTTTTAGACCTCAAACTCATCAACAATGATAATAAAATTTTAACTCAATGGTATACTAAACCAACATGGTCTGGACGTTATCTAAATTTTAAATCTTCACAACCTTTATCTCAAAAAGTTAGTGTTATTATTAGTTTAGCTGACAGAGCAATAAAATTAACAAGTCCAGTTTTTCGATCAGATATTATTAACAAAGCAAAAAATATTCTAGAACAAAATAATTATCCAAATTCTCTTATAAACAAAATATTCAAACAAAGAATTTTTCTTTTTTATAATAAATCAACAAAAAATATAAATAATAGTCAAACAATTACAAAATTTATAAAAATTCCTTATGTTAAACATTTATCCGAAAAAATAAATCAAATTTTCAAACCATATAATTACAAAATTGCCTATCAAAACACAGACAAACTACAAAACCAAATCTATTCAAAATTAAAATCAAAAATTGAAAAAAGTAAAACATCACACATAGTTTATAAAATAGACTGTCAAAACTGTAATGGTGTATATATAGGTGAAACCATGCAATATTTGGAAAATAGAATAAAAGGACACAAATATAATAAAAATCTTACAGCCTTAAAAAAACATGAAATAACTGAAAATCATACCTTTGATTTCAACAACGTAACAATTTTAAACAAAGAACAAAATTTAAAAACACGTAACATACTAGAAATAATTCAAATTTATAAACATAAAAATGCAGTCAATGATAAAACCGATATACAATATTTCACAAAATTATATAATTTACTTTTATAACTAAATACAATATTTTAAAGAACTATTTAATTACAAAATCCAAAAATAAATAATCAAAACATCTTTAATTAAAACATAATAATATTTTCAAAATCATAAAAAACAAACAAATTGTCATTTATTAAACAAAAACATTTTATTTATCAAACTTTATACATTTATTTATAACTTGAAAAAGCTTTTAATAAAGCGAAACGTCGTTAGTCATTCATACTTTTATTATTTGGGACCTAAAAACCAAGAAAAAGAGAAATAAAAAATATATACATGGTCAAGATCCAAATATCTAAAAAATATACAGGGTGTTACAATTTCCCAGAGCCACTTTCAACTTTCTTATTTTAAATGGATTGCTATATCTTTTAGTTATTATTTCGATAGCCACCTAAAACACCTTTGCAGTGATATATGGTTATGTGCGTTTCTGCCTGTTAGTTTAGGCCATATTGCAAATTTTGTCAAAATTTTGGCAGTTGCGACTTTTGAGATTTTAACTTTTATATTAAAAACTGTTTTAGTGTCGCGCGTGAATCTTTTGTTATGGATTTGGGGGCTAACAGTTAGCATGTTTCAAGGTGGTATAACTTAGAAATATATACAGGGTGTTAAATATGTCATGGAACATTTTTCGAAATTCAAACGCTTTTCTTTCGATTTTTTTAAATGGAACCTATATTTTCCAATATAATCGGCAAATTCCTTGTAAAATTGCCTTCAAAATGGTACCAATAACGTAATACTTATTTTCAGTATTCTCGAAGATATTATGGAAAATATGTTTAATAATAGCAATTTACCCCTATTCATTTGTTCTTTTTTATGTACATTTTTAGATTATTTATAACGTAACAAAAACAAACCGTACGTGACACAAAATTATTTTATTTTTTACACTTTTAGATATATATAATAATTTTAAATCAAAAGATGCTCAAATATGTCTCTATTCAGCTCCGTGTGTATGGTCTGCCTTACATTTTCAAATATACATATTATCATATTATCCACATTTAACTGAAGAGAAGCATTTCTTATGCGTTTGTGCATGTTGTCTGCCGTTGCATCGGGTGTCATGCATATGTTGGTTTTTTTATAGTAGGCCGTAGAAAAAAATCACAAGGGGTCAATCTGGTGATGCGGTGACCAACTTAATGAATCCCAATCCGTCTTTTAATAAATACCTGATAGGGTGCGCTTTTACAGCAGCACCGTAATGTGTGAATGCACAATCGTATTGGTACCACAATCTCTCCATAAAGTTCCTATGGAGGCCTTCTAGCAGTATTCCTAAACTATTTTAAAAAAAATTTCTATAAATCTCACAATTTAAGGTATTGTCAAAGAAGAATGGATCCACAACAATGTTTCCTGATGTCCCCCTCCGTTTGTGTTGATACTAAATGAGTTTTGTGTATCATAGTATTGTGAAGTTTTTCTGTTCATTATTCCAGAATTGACAAATGTTGCTTCATCTGTGAAAAGCACAATAATCTAGAAGATTTTCACCGATACACAGGTTTCTTTTCAAAATCCGTGTGTAATAAGCCGTGGTGAATATTAATTTTATAAGGGTGAAACTTATGTTTCTTTACAATTCTCCTCGTGATAGTGGATGCAATTCCAAGATGTTTCGAAATTGTCCTTGTAGAGATTGACGAATTTTCCACAACGGTTTTTCTATAACCAAAGTTTTTGTCCTTCCATGTTTATCATAATTCACATAACCCGACCAAAGAAACCTCACCAACAAATTCTCAAAGCTTACTATCTGACGCTCTACAGGTAGGATAATCCGCTGCATACATTCTTGATGCTAATAGTGGATTTCTGTTGCAAGCACCAAGAATAAATATCATGTCTATGAGTTCCTCCTTGGAGAAATTTATTTTTAATAAATGAATTTGGGTAAAAAAATAGGAACAAGACGATATAATTAATAACCAGATTAAAGTAATACGTAATAACTAATAATCCACAAATAAATAATTCAAATATTATAATAAAATCATAAAACATTGTAAAACGCTATGACACCAAAAATAAACTATAAAAAAACAACATTATGTGGACATTTAAGCAGAGATTTGATGTTTCGTTATATTCTTAGCTTTTGTTTGAAAATCATGTGAACGCTATTTGATCATATGCGCGCTTTGTTTGTGCGTTCACGAACGAAAAAAGTCTCAACCCTACCCTGTATATCTAAAGTGATGTGGGTTTCACTGACCTTTTGTAGGTTTAGAATATTTTCCTCTGGATATATGTATACATTACTTACTTGTACGTGAAATAGAACAAATGTTTTCTTATTTAGAAAAGAGTAATTACAAACTTAGGTCGATTAACACCGAATAAAATTCGCATAACGAGTATATTTGCTGAGAAACAATAAAAAATAAAATGCACTGATAAATGCTGTTTTACTGTGTGTACCTAATATTGATTTGAATAGGCAATAAAGCTAGTGATATAACGTCCATAAAAAAAAGCTAAACACCTTAAACAACATCGCCAAATGTAAATAAAGTTAAAATAATGAAATATACCATATGTTACATATTACAATCAAATACATACAAATTCAATATACAGGGCACATCAATTAGAAGGAGCCACCTCAAATAACCCGTCATATCACACAGGGAGAAAAATGTAGGAAATTTTACTACAATTGTCAGCATTTATACTACACATTGTAGTACATATAGGGACAAGTATAATTTGCAGCAATGTTTACCATCAAATTGTAGCACTAAGTTTGTAGTATTAATTCCTACAATTTGTATGAAAAACAAGAATGAACAGTTAGTTTTCTTTCAACAACGTTGTAAGATAAAGTAGTATTTATTGTAGTAAAATTGTGTACAATTTTGTGTGACTTTTCTATATACTGGTGGGTATAAATTAACACCTGTTGTAGTAATATTTATTCCACTCATTATTTTAATTTATTATAATTTTATAATAAATTTTACTTACCTTTATTAAAACATCCACAAAAGATATATAACTTAATACTACATTGTTGTATGGATAAGTTTCAACTTGTGTTTTAATATATGTATAGGATATACTTACGCAAATTACTATATATTTGCAATAATTTGTACTAATTCTTATTGTGAATTTTATCTAATGTAGTATGTAAAATGTCTACCTTGCAGTTTTAAAATGTTTCATTCGCCTATAGCACTTCTAATATTTTTATCATTAATTCTATAATTTATTGTTAAAGTTTCATGTCATTGTTAAAAGGATCAAAGTAGGTAGTAAAGATATACTATGTTAACAAACTAGAAACATATATTCTTAAACTAAGCAAATTCACAAATAACAGACTTACACTAACACAACACCAATATTTAAAACAAAACAGCAGTCTTCTATAGTACTTCCTAATTTATTTATTATAATTTTACTGCACTACCACGCTACCGCATCGCGGGCGTACCCTCTCCGAAGCTGCAATCGACAATTGTATTCTATTTTCGGTAATTTCACATTTTCTTCCATTGACAATTGACTATTAATACTATTACATCACTAGGTAAGTGCCTGAAGACGGTTTATTAACTGAAACTACCACAGTAATATAGTAAGATTTAATATACTCCGCCAAAAAAGTATCGCATAATTTAGTTTTGAATCATAAAAGTATCGCATAATCTTTGTTTGTAGCATAAAGTTGTAAATATACTTTAATGCGCTCTAAGATATAATTTCTATGATTGTTTAAATAAAATACAGGCCAAATAAAAACAAGAACTCATACTTGAGATTTTTATTAAAACAAGAAATTATAATTTTGGAAAGAAAAATGTCATAACAGTAGCTTTTAATACTGAGTATTGCCACCTCTGGCTCTTATGACCGCTCGCATACGGTTTGGCAGAGATTCGATTAACCTCCGTATATAAGCCTGATCCAAATTCTCCCACTCGTCACGGAGAGCATTTGCTAGTTCATGCAGGTCCGCTGGGGCAACATTTTGGGTTCGTATCCGTCTGTGAAGGAGGTCCCACACGTGCTCGATAGGGTTCATGTCCGGACTTACCGCAGGCCAATCTAAAACTGGAATACCAACATCGTTAAGGTATTCCTGGACGATTATTGCAACATGCGGTCGTGCATTATCGTGCATTAACATGAATTCGTTTCCTATAATTGGCGCATATGGTACTACATGTTCTTCTAAAATGTCCGTTATATACCTGTGGGCAGTCAGTGTACCTCTGCCTACTGGTACTAACTCTGTACGACCTGTTAAACAGATGCCTCCCCAAACCATAATAGAGCCACCAGCGAAATTAGGTCTAGGTCTGATATTACACTGCGAATAGCGCTGACCGTCTCGTCTGTACACTGAGATACGCCTATCTGAGGTGTAAAGACCAAACCTTGACTCATCTGTGAAGAGTATATTGGCCCAGTCATTAATGTTCCAATTTACATGTTCTCTGGCAAACCTTAAGCGAGCCACTCGGTGGTTCCTAGTGAGACGAGGGGCTGTTACAGCTACTCTAGCTCTTAATCCACTCTGTCGTAACCTATTCCGAATAGTTTGAGTACTCACACGAGTATTTCTGACTCTAGCCAAGTCGTTCTGCAATTGTCTCGCAGTTACATGTCTTCGACGTAATGCTTGTAGTAGTAAATAGCGGTCATCTTGGCGAGTAGAACATCTTGGACGACCTGGTACAGGTCTTCTACTGTAAATGCCTGTTTCCCTATATCTGGCTACGGCTCTAGAAACACTTGACTGATTGATGTTCATCAAATTAGCAACGTATGCTTGAGATCGTCCATCTTCGATTAAAGCAACTATAGCAGCCACTTGTTCTGAAGTTAAATTGCTCATTTTAGTTTTAAAAGCGTTGGTACAGAACTCTGACTTCGCACTTTAAAATTTGTCCGTATAGGAAGACTTTCAATAAACAACTGAACAAACCTTACACATATGCATTTTTCTAAATGTGTTCTTTTAGAAAAAAAAAAGTAAAAACGCTAAGTTCCATTATTTTGTTAGTGTTTTTATAGTTCACATACACGAGGCAAACTTTTTATGAACGTATAAAAATATCTTGGTTCATAAATGCCCTTTTTTTAGTTTATGCGATACTTTTTTGGCGGAGTGTAAATAAATTGGGAAGTATATATATATTAAAACATCAAGAGAGCACTATTCTTCACAGTCGCACCTAACACAGGTAAAACCAAAAGGGAGGACAATTGCAGTGAACTACACATGTGCATTTCAGTGTCTCGTGATCGAGAACGCCAATCGTCGATGAGCATGTCAATGCAAATTGGCGCGTTATGTAAATGTAATTGGGGATGCGCAAAACAGCGCTATCCCCGTTATATCTGTTTTCACCCATTCCATGTCGAACAATGATAGAAAATATTGTATGTGAAGATATATATAACAGCGCTACAGGCCATGCAGGCCCTTGGCTTCCATCCTCTTCACTACCTCCCTCCATCTCTTCCGGTCCATCTCTCGCTGCCGCCAGTCCCGAACTCCCATCTTCTCCACATCCTCCTTCACTTGTTGGTACCATCCTTCCTTTGGGCGTCCTATTCTACTCCTACCGCCTTCTCCCCCATATAGGACTTTTTTTACTACTCTATTTTCCGGCATTCTTATGATATGTCCTAGCCATCTACTTCTCTGCGCCTGGATTTTAAAAAGAATTGTCGGGTTTGCGTACATAGTCCATACTTCGTTGTTTGTTCGTCTTCTCCACTGTCCTTCTCCATCTCTGCTCACTCCAAACATCTTCCTTAGAACCTTCCTCTCCCAAATTTCCAGTTTCCCTTCACTCGCTTTGGTCATTGTCCAGGTTTCACAAGCGTATAAAACCACTGGGCGAATAACTGTGTTGTACAAACGTATTTTTGCTGCTCTATATATGTTTTTCGCCTTTAACATTTTTGACAGTGACCACACTGCTCTATTCCGTTTTAATATTCTTTGACCTATTTCCTTGTCATCCTGTCCTTTGTTCGTGACAATCGTCACGAACAAAGGCCAGTGACAAGGATTAGTAAAAATATATACTGACTGTGAAATAATTACAGAATGTGTGCCAAGTTTTCTTACAATAGAGTATCAATTTTTGCGGCTTCCGGAGTGATCGGATACCTTGTATGTTTGGCCTTTTTCATTGACATAACACTAACTTTATTGCCTATTCAAATTTGTTATTAAGAACAGTCTAAACATCATTTGTAAATGCATATTTTATTGTTTTTTCATTGTGTGAATTTAGTTAAGTGATATCCGATATCGATCTAAATTTTTGATTGGAATATTGTTGTATGCCACACTCAAGTAAGAATAGTTGTATTCAAACGGAAATATTCTAATAAAGGGTCAGAAGATTTTAACGTTACACCCTCTCCATCAGAATAACATGAAGTTTAAAGGTGACAATAACTCAATGGATAGACCGTTGTTCATTTTATCCTTACTGGCCTCATCCAAATTGCCATTCAGGGAAATCAGCGAGAGAATACACGATAAAATAGACAAACACGTACGAACAGACGAAGATGTCAGAATCGGCATCAAAAACATCAACGACGATGAAAAAATCAATTGGGAAGCACTAGCTAACGGTGTCAAAGTTTGCTTCGATACGCTAGACAAGTACCAAGAGGCACTCGAAATGCTGTCTCCATTTATTATGCCATACATCAAGACGTTAGACGAGATAGAGAATCTCCTGAATGACTCCTCGTTACAGGGAAACGGAGATTTCGCGAGCCTCTTCTCTGATCTGGACCCCGATTTGGCCAAACTGGAGAAGGCCCACCAGAAAATGAAAGACTTAGCGACGGAAATACTGAATGGAGAAGATTTATATTCACTGAATCGTCAGCCGGCAGAAGAATTATGCTTGGAGAGTCTGGCAAAAACGTATACAGGTCCACACATGGCAATACTAATGACGCTAGCTGACAAAGCCAATTTTGATTTGAAAAGAATCCTTAAATTGTATGTGCTGTACTTTCACGATATGGATATAGACTCTATCCATCCGGTTCAAAGCAAGAACTATGTACGAGCGGTTTAAATAAAAAGGATTTTAAAACTATATTGTCGTTTTTGTGTCTGCTACTCTGAATATCTTTTCTCAATAAAAACCTTCGAAATTTTCATAAATATTGTGATATAATTATCTCACACAAGTGATTTTCAAAAATTAAATATAAATATTGTAATATAAAAAATGATTCTTTTAAAATAAGTATAAAAAAACCCGAATCTCATACACCGAGAAAAAAAGATTTCCTGATTCAACAAATAATTGGTTCAATCAATAAATTTTTGTATTTAAATATGCTCATACCAGTCGAATGTTAAAATCAATTACGCTAAATTAGATGCACTAATGTTGTTCACTTAATCTACAATAGTAGTTCGCCCAACAATCTTTTAAATGTTCACTGAAAAAATTATGCTTTTGAGTTAAAATTTAAAGTTTATTTAACCAATTACAATAAATGTTTTAATTAAACCTTAAGAACTATTGAATCAATATGTTGCTGTAGGTTAGATCTAAGCTCCCATGGAATTGAAATAACTAACAATTTTTTTTCATTGAAATATTTAATGTATTTTGTATCAACTTACCTATTATTTTGAGTCAACAATGAAGGTGCATACATTGCCTTATGAGGAAGCACATTCGGCCAGTTGCACCAATGCTTTAATCTTGAATTAACTTTGATTGGCACTTAAAATGTAACATTCGCTGCATGTAAGATTAATGCATTGGTGCAACCGGCCAATTGTATCCCAAAAGTAACTGCATATTGCAAAACTTTTGACTTAAATTAAGGACAATATTTGTATTGCTTTGAGAATATAATTCACCTGTCATGTGACACACTTTTAGATAATTACTTTGGGTAAAATACAAAAACAAAATCGCAGAATAGGCTATCAAATCAAATGATGAGGTGTGGTACAGATGACTGTCACCTGTTTTCAATGCACAAAATTATTGACCGTCAAACTAGCAGATCATGGTATACTCTTCTTGGATTTCGGGTTGGAATCGGGTCCTCGAACTTCTTGCCGACGTTTCGTCCACGCAAACTGTTGCCATCTGAAAGTGAGTTTCAGGTGAACAGAGACGAAAGAAAATTTCTCAATATATTCAGAAAACTCCCACACTTGCAGAAGCCGCTTCACTTCCTCCATTTTCTAGAATGATTATTAAGGTTAACGTTTTTATCATACACCTAGTTGCGTATGTATGTAACATACGTATTATAT
Organism: Cetonia aurata; assembly: GCA_949128085.1. NCBI lineage: Eukaryota > Metazoa > Arthropoda > Insecta > Coleoptera > Scarabaeidae > Cetonia > Cetonia aurata. The sequence continues at coordinate 3,783,534 of OX421889.1, forward strand.
TCATCCACAAATATTAAAAGTATGATTGATTCAGTACAGATAAGTTCACATAGGTAAAAGAAGAAATACTTAGCTTCATTCAAAATTCGCTTAGAACTTAGAACACACACAATGCAACCGAGTGATGATAAACAATAAAAGAGAATCGCAGAGTATGCATATTATAGCATTAACAATTGGGCTGATATGACAATTAATCCAGGTAGTTTTTTTCCTAAAGAAAAGTGATGCCATCGTGTCGTGTAAAATCCTGCAAAAGCAATAGTTACAAAGATGACGGAGAACTAACTTTCCATATGTAAGTTGCAGAATAATGCCATAGCTTAAAAATATTCTGAAATTATGATAACACTTAGTGTGTCTATGTGAAATAATTTTTTGTATAATGCCCAAACATTGTTGTGCGGATTACTGTTACAGGGGGTACCATAAATCCCTGCAAAAGTAAGCGTGCATAAGTTTGTTCACTACATTTCCTCGGAAAGGATTTTGATAGAACAGGAGAAATTGTGCGAATTAAAGAGGGAGTTATTCCAACATTAAATTCGGACAAAGAAAATCTAAAAAAGTATATCTTTATTTAGAATCACTTGATAGTCCTGGAAACAAGGGGTAGAGGTAAATAAATGATGTATAACATATATATTTCTTTAAATTTTCTTCACTATTTCTTAGGTAAATTAATCTGCCCATCAAAGAAGGTGCGATATATTTGCCGGTTCACCGAAAAACAAATTCGGAAAGTAATGGTCTTGACAGGAAACAAGATTCCACAAGAAGAAAACTTTCTAACGACTTTTGTTTATTAATATCAAGTCATGTTCCCCAAAAAAAATTTTCTAGTTTATCCCATCATTTTTTACATATGTCAGCTCTGGAAGAAACTCATGCTTAAATTTTAAGTAAAACCATAATATCGTCTTATAGCAAAATTAGATTTCATAATTAAGCGAAAAAGTCTACAGAAAAAATACAAGGAAAATCAATAAGGAAGGAATTAAGTAAACTAATATTATTTAATCATCAATAAATTATTATTTACCCCTAAAGACAACATACAATGTTGGATTGTTATGACAAGTCGTGAAGATCTCATGAAACTTGTATTAGATTTTTCCTATGTACACTCCGCCAAAAAAGTATCGCATAAACTAAAAAAGGGCATTTATGAACCAAGATACTAACAAAATAATGGAACTTAGCGTTTTTACTTTTTTTTTATCTAAAAGAACACATTTAGAAAAATGCATATGTGTAAGGTTTGTTCAGTTGTTTATTGAAAGTCTTCCTATACGGACAAATTTTAAAGTGCGAAGTCAGAGTTCTGTACCAACGCTTTTAAAACTAAAATGAGCAATTTAACTTCAGAACAAGTGGCTGCTATAGTTGCTTTAATCGAAGATGGACGATCTCAAGCATACGTTGCTAATTTGATGAACATCAATCAGTCAAGTGTTTCTAGAGCCGTAGCCAGATATAGGGAAACAGGCATTTACAGTAGAAGACCTGTACCAGGTCGTCCAAGATGTTCTACTCGCCAAGATGACCGCTATTTACTACTACAAGCATTACGTCGAAGACATGTAACTGCGAGACAATTGCAGAACGACTTGGCTAGAGTCAGAAATACTCGTGTGAGTACTCAAAGTATTCGGAATAGGTTACGACAGAGTGGATTAAGAGCTAGAGTAGCTGTAACAGCCCCTCGTCTCACTAGGAACCACCGAGTGGCTCGCTTAAGGTTTGCCAGAGAACATGTAAATTGGAACATTAATGACTGGGCCAATATACTCTTCACAGATGAGTCAAGATTTGGTCTTTACACCTCAGATAGGCGTATCTCAGTGTACAGACGAGACGGTGAGCGCTATTCGCAGTGTAATATCAGACCTAGACCTAATTTCGCTGGTGGCTCTATTATGGTTTGGGGAGGCATCTGTTTAACAGGTCGTACAGAGTTAGTACCAGTAGACAGAGGTACACTGACTGCCCACAGGTATATAACGGACATTTTAGAAGAACATGTAGTACCATATGCGCCAATTATAGGAAACGAATTCATGTTAATGCACGATAATGCACGACCGCATGTTGCAATAATCGTCCAGGAATACCTTAACGATGTTGGTATTCCAGTTTTAGATTGGCCTGCGGTAAGTCCGGACATGAAACCTATCGAGCACGTGTGGGACCTCCTTCACAGACGGATACGAACCCAAAATGTTGCCCCAGCGGACCTGCATGGACTAGCAAATGCTCTCCGTGACGAGTGGGAGAATTTGGATCAGGCTTATATACGGAGGTTAATCGAATCTCTGCCAAACCGTATGCGAGCGGTCATAAGAGCCAGAGGTGGCAATACTCAGTATTAAAAGCTACTGTTATGACATTTTTCTTTCCAAAATTATAATTTCTTGTTTTAATAAAAATCTCAAGTATGAGTTCTTGTTTTTATATGGCCTGTATTTTATTTAAACAATCATAGAAATTATATCTTAGAGCGCATTAAAGTATATTTACAACTTTATGCTACAAACAAAGATTATGCGATACTTTTATGATTCAAAACTAAATTATGCGATCCTTTTTTGGCGGAGTGTATTTTTATATGGAGTTGAAAGCAATTTTTCTTTTCTCTCTTATTAAACCTGAGAACGAATGAGTGTTACCAGTTCATCGTAAGTTTAGAAACTGTCTACAATGCCGTATAAAATACATAGGATAAAATCTAACATATGCTACTAATTATCATTACAAATTGCAAGTGCTATTAAAATTTATTGATATCCTTAACTTTATTTATTTGAATATCCGCCATGGTATCGACGTCATTGATGATGTTTGTGTTCCAATATGGCGCATTTCAATTGATGGCAGTTTTGAGTTCAATATCAGCACTCTATCATCTCTATGGTACTTCATCATAAATCAACAACATGTCAAGTGTTAATTATGTATTATTGTTATCACATTTATTGCATAAGATGACCTTGCATATTATTGTGAATCATCGATCCAAAGGTATAGAGACCCAACTTATACCTCCGTATTGTTAACAAAGAATATGAATCATAACTAGATGTAAAGAAATTGTAAAGAGTTTAGTTTGAATATAGTTCTTGAACAGACTGGGGCGCTATTCTCAACATCTTCGAATGTATTTCGTATGCGCATGTTTGCGTAGGGTTCATATTCGAGTGTGAACGGTATTTTGTATTCTTACCCACCCTTCGTAAACGAACCTTCGAGTTGACCTGGCAACAGGGTTATTCGCATGTTTCAGCGCGTAAATATGATGGCCTGTACAATGAATTTGAATGGTGAAACATTTGCAAAACACATGTTTTATATGATTATTGTAAAAGCAAAGTGTTTTGCCCAAAATCAGGTAATGGGGTATTGCTATATTACTTACTATAGTGACAACATCGTTTCACTCTACCCAGCTGTTATATATTTTGTTTGATATTTCTACATAAAATTAACTTGGTTAGTTTCTTCTTTACTGCAAAAAAAATATGTTGAATATAAGGGTATATTAGTTTAGTAATGGAAACTCAAACTGAAAAAAGAAAAAGTGGGCATCTACTGTTTCGACCTTCTACTGATTTTTTTAATGAATTTTTAGTAAAAGGAAACATTTTATTTGAAAGAATAAATAAAATTGCCAAAATAAAGCCAAGAAAATGTTTCATTATATTTTTAAAATTATGAACATCACACACACAGTCAAATTTATTAATTATATTAGAGACTACGAAACATGAATAGAATATTGTTTGAAATTTTATTTAATTAAAAACATTTCTTATAAAACTTGCATTATTTAATTCAATAAAAGGATTTCTATTCACATTTTCACCAGCAGGTTCATAATCCAATTGATTTAATTCAGCTGCTTCTAATTCGTCTAATAAATCTAAATGCACTAACTCATCCATTCTATTTAGAATAATTTTCAAATCACGTTTAACAATAACCTCGGAATACACTAACGCATACGCATAAAATAAGCCTAACTTGTAAGATTCTAATACTATTTCAGCTATACGAGTGCTCAAACACCGCTCGCATTTAATTCCTAGGAGATATTCGAATGTGAAAAAGATTCGAGGGGTGGAGAATACAGTTTTATCCAATACCCTTCGCATGACGTCACTATGCGAGTGCTCGCACGTAATACGAAGGGTCGAGAATAGCACCCCTGGTCGTGTGATTATTTTACACAAGGTATTCACTGTTGGTGCGATTGACCGTTTTTACTTTGCTTGTTAGGATTTATTCGAAAAAAAATTACGTTAAACCAGAAATACAGTGACAACTAATGAAACAGTTTGACAGATGGGAAAAGTAACAGACAGTAATAACTTATCGTTTACATTTCCTTTGGACAAGTTGTTGATCGATCGCTTTAGCGTTAAAAAACTTTTTTTATGGTGGTCAATCACCACTTAAAAATAAAAAAAAAAAGTGGTTAAAATGGCTCGATCAATTTCCGCAACGAAAATTCTCCTCCCTCAATAATAGTTCTTACGTGTTTCTGGAAATCTTTCACAAATACCCAGATTTCCAGACATTTCGTTTTGGGGGAAGTTTGGGAAAGCAACACTCGGTATATTTACACCTGTTACGATCCGGTACACACCTCACAATTTTCCGAAATAAAATCGGAATCGACATCAACTTACCCATCTACTATAATCCGTTGTTTACAATATAAATTTCCTCATTCAATGGACAACTTAATGAAATATCCAGACAGGAACACCAAAGGCCATGCCCAAAAATATTGATTTACTGTTCAAAAACAGCTGAGCGAAAACATAGGTATATTGTAGTCTAGCTGACAGCGAACGTGGTTAATCTATAAAGAGGAGTGTATTTTTTTTCAAGTGACAATAGACAGCTGTAAATTGAAATCGTCTTCGGGAAAAAAATTCTTTGGCGACACAAATAATTCATTGAGGCGTAATAATTTTGAGGACGACTTTACAGAAATTTGAAGACGATAACTCTATAGTGTTGTACGATAAGCAGTGGGTGTGATATGATGATATGTTTGGTGGGCGTGTTAGCAAGTAACACATTATTCGAGTGGTTTTAGTCAGTTTATAAAAGGAACTTCGTAAGATATTTATTAGCTATGATATGAAGAAAAAAATGTGGTGGGAAAACTGAGGTAAGCAATTATTTATAGTTTTAGGTTTACACTCTATTCTTAAATCAAATTTCAATATTTAATAACTGAAAGTAATTACATAGCTATTTCATAATGGCAAAAAATTTAATTTAAAGATTACTGTCATAAAAATATTTTTATCCCAAACAACTAGAAGAAGCTAACATACACCAAAAGTGGGATTCTATAATGTATCAACGAAACCCATTCCAAAAAATTAGATACAGTAATAATAATAAACACCAATTGTATATTTAAATATCACCAAAGTTTTTTTACAAAACATTATTAAAAAAAAAAAAGAACTACCATGATACAACACAACCATAATTACTTTTATAGAAGTACTCACAGAAAACAGCATCCCACTTGTATTATTTATGTAACCTTTGAACTATGAAACTATGGTAACCATGGCAACCCTCAATTTTCCTTCAATTACATAGTTACTTCACTAAAATATGTACTTCTGGATTATTTATTGTTGATTTAATTGTTTGATCAGTTTTTTTCTACTTCAATTCAATATTATGAATGTTATTTATTTTTATTTTTTCACGTGTGTGACGACGATACTTCGTTCGTTTCTGTTTCATATCTATCCTTGCATATAATAAAAAAAAAAAAAACTCTAGTTTATCGTTTGTCGTCAGTTAGGTTTTATAAGTTATGTTTATGACATGGACAGTTTAAGTATTAAGCTCATTTAGTGCGGAAAATATTAGGAATCTTCTAGATAGTCTGGAATACGCTGACTAGGTAGCAGTGGCGGCTCGTCAGGGGAGGCTATGGAGGCTGAGCCTCCCCTATTATTTTTAATAAAATAAGTAGCGTTTATTATGTATTAAAATAATGTTTAAACATCGGTTATATACTAAAATAAAGCAATTTTGCAAAAAAAGTATAATCAATAGTATATTTATTTATTACTTAATTTAAAAATGCAAACAAATTTCCAATAATGCGCGAAATTTTACTGTACGCACTATAATAGCAAGCGAGGAGGCTAGCCACAGATTTGGCTCCGCGCCGATGATTAATGCCATGGCTGAAAGCAATGCGTCTCCGTAAGTGCACGTGCACTTTATACGGCGAATACGTATGGTTGGAGGCTTGCCGCCGCGGTGAGATCGTACCCGATCGGCATGTTATCGTGCGTTATCGGTCGTAACTGCCCATGCGACTCCCAGCTCCCAGTACTAATAAGAACGGGGTTAAACCTGCCCATGAAAGCAAAAAAAAAAAAAAAAAAAAATAACTTAAGAAGCGTGGGCAAAAGTAACCAGTTCGCCCCTCTCTGCAGAAGAAACCTGTGAAACTTGTTTTTTACCACATGCTGTCACTACCTTTACTGGCTTCAATACAGCAGTCACACCAGTCTCACCCAGGTTAAATATTTTTTCGGGTGGAAATTTAAATCGCTCTAAAACAGATTTATAATTGTCAAAAAACTGGTTCAGTTTATGTTTATTGAAAGCAATGCTCCTGGTTAAATTGGGGCTTTCCGGTTTTCGTAGCGACAGAGATTGGTGCCTCTGCATAAATCCTCTCCTCCAACCTTCCTTTGCCTCTTGCGCCGCATGCCATTCAGGTGGTACTTTACAGTTTCCTTGAACTATGGCGTACTGATATGCTAGTTTTTGGACATCAATGTAAGTAAGTCCACAGTTTATATCAGAGCATCTCTTGATGTATTTGACTAATTCTAACTCTTGATCATTTGTAAAAACTTGCCTAACTGTATATTTACTAGGGTATTTTGGTGATTCTTCGTCGATACTATAGTTTCCTGAATCTTCTGCCCTTGCTGTGTGCTGTCTCAGATACTCTTCCTTAGTTTTATTGCTCAAAATTTGTTTTATCCTAGTTTGTAGAGTAGATCTATTAATCTCATAAACTTCTGCCGCTCGTCTTTCTGAATATGTTACATTAAAAACATAATTGCTCGTTTTATATTCATTCATTCATCAATTAATACTCTATTTGTTTTTAAAACGCGTTTTCTCGGCATCTAAAGAAACAAAATTAAGTAGGTAGGTAGATAAATTTTGTTCTCGGGCTACATTCGGCCAACTGCCGAAAGTATCCCACTTCTAAGTGGCCGATTGTTCACCACGTATCATTTGACAACAAAATTCAGTCTAACTGAACGGAGCAGTTTTTGAGTTAGAAATAAAGGTGATAACACTTATCAGGAATATCTAGTTGGCGTAAAGTGAAATCTAATCCCAATTATTACAATATTTTAGTAGTTCAATATTAAAAAGAAAAATGTATAAAACACTTACCATAAACAGCTAATATTTAATTTTCCACTTAAAATATACAAAACGTGCACCCATACGCTACAACTTTCTAAGAACGCTGGAAACAGTATTACCAACACTGTGTAGTACAATTTAGGTGGAATTAAAAAATAATGTAAGAATACATTCAAATGGCTGAATGTTCCTACAATGTTCCTGATATATATAAATGATTTGCCACTGCATATTACCCATATGAGTAATATTACTCTGTTTGCTGATGATATTACAATCGCGTTCAGAAGTAACAACTTTGAAGATCTAATACACATTGCAAATGTAAGCTATACTAAGTTAAATCAATGGATATCTTTTAATCAACTATGTATAAATTTAGATAAAACCCAGTGTATACTTTTTCGTAATCGGTTTAAATATGATATTAGTAATTTTACTCTTAACAGTGAATATATTAAATTCACGGAATCTGCTAGATTACTTGGTGTCTTTCTCGATGAAAATTTGAAATGGAACTGTCATATGGAATACTTTTCTAAAGAATTATCGAAAATATGTTATGCTCTTAATAACTTAAAAAAATCGTGCTCTTTATCTACAGTAAAAACTTTTTACTTTTCAAATTTTTACTCGAAGATGGCTTTTGGCATCATACACTGGGGTTCAGGATCGAATGCTGACCGTATATTCTTATTGCAAAAACGGGCAGTTAGGATCATGTACAATTTACCACATCATGAATCGTGTAAAGAAACATTCAAAAATCAGGGTCTGCTGACCTTTTATATACGAAGTCTTGTGTTTTGTGTTTAAACATAGATCTGAATTTTCTACATATACTGCTAGTACTTATAATGTGAGAAACTGCAATTACTTATTACCTCCTCGTCATAAGACTACACTTTACCAGAAAAACCTCACTTATCTGGGATGTAAGTTATATAATAAGCTACCTGAGGACATTAAGACTACTACAAATTTTATAACTTTTCGAAAGGATGTCAGAAGATATCTTACAAATATATCATGTTATTCAATTCACGATTACTTAGGATCTTAGTATGCAAACTCACCTTCTTTGTGATATTATTTTGTACATTGTATGTTGTATGTTCTATGTAGTGTAGTGAAATAAATAAATAAAGTTCCCTACGGACGAATGTTCCCCGTCTTCCCCTAGGCTTTCACAATTACAAAAAGAAACCACTATAGCAAAAAAACAGACTTTGCAGACTAAAGTGACAGGTTAAATGAATTATCTGACATTTCTAAATGCTTTATTAGGCAACTAGATGCACTAGAACTTTTTTTAAATACCATCGCGATAGGTAATTAAAAAGTGCATTTGCTGATAAATTAAAAAATATGGCTTCCTATTTAAATTAATTAAGTTATAGCCATGTACAGTTAATTGATTAGCCTGTATAACGTGACAAGTTTATTGCAACTTCAGTTAAGATACTTTTACGTTATTTTAACATGTTTAATCTCGCCGTGAAAATAAAATCACAAGACTGTAAACATCGTGTACAAAAACAAAAACGTCAAAACTACTTAATTATTTAAAGACACTCCGGGGATACCCACTCGGAAGTGGTACCACACCCGTTATGAATTTTTTAACTAATTTTATATGTGTGTGTCAAGTATTTAATTTAACCATTTTGCAATTTTGATTATCATGAAATAGTTTTGGATTTGTTTCAAAATAACACACATTGATATTAATTTCTCTTGCAGTGAAATGGCTATACGGTTAAACCTGAATACAAAACAACCTTTCCAGTGAATTCTAAACTATGAGTATATCCGAACAGCAATAGCTTTCCCATTCAATAATGGATTATATCAGGGAGTTCGACATAAAGCTCGACAAGGAGCACTATTATGCAGGAGAACAGATAAGTGGGACTGTCATTTTGGACACAATTGAGAACTTTAAACTGCGTAGTAAGTTTATAAAAATAATAGATGTGTAGTTAGTTACCTGTTTACATTATCACCACTAGCTTATAGTAGATCCAAGAAAAGGAATGAATGATAACAATAAATGGTGAGAGATTATCTAAATTAATATGGCGAAAAAATATTAAAATAAATACTTCCGCAGATTTAGAAAATTATGAATTTGAAACGAATTCTATGCCTGATTCAAAATTTATTATCAAATAGTACATTGAAGGTTATTGAAATACACTTTTCGAAATGAAATCAAAGACGATTTCTGCTACAATACGGAGATAATTTTTCCTAAAGTTTCAGTGGTTCTTCATTGTTCTCCTTTGATGTGGGTGGTTTTTCCATGAGTTTGCCTGGTTGTATTGTTCCATTGTTCTTTGTGTTTCTCTTGGACTCCTGGAACATGTTCTGGGTTCATAAATAAAGACAATGGACGCTTTTTTACCAACTCATCAGCATTTTCGTTTACTTTGATTCCCGAATGTCCAGGCATCCACAGTAAACTAATCTTATAGGCAATTCAGTTGTCGATGGCATTTCCAAACCAGTATTGATTATATCCTAAGGTTCACTAATACCCTCAGTATCGCCTGACTAATCTGTTCCAATACAGATCCGTCTGCTTTATAAGCCCTCTGTATGATTTCTCTTGCACAATACAACATAGCTTGAAAAACACTGGCGTATTTTCCTAGTGAGATTGTGATCAGTTTTTGTCGGTTCTTGATTCATCTGTAAACCAGATTAATTCACCGAAGAACCATTCTGTAATTGGATTGATTCCAGCTTCGCGAATCAGTGATTTGCACCTCGAAAGTTCTGCTAAATAGATATGTCGAAATCATGTGATGTAATCCCATTCGCAGAAGGTTGTCTTCTAGATGATGGACAATATTGTTGTGTCTCAATCCTGCATATCAGTAATATTTAGTTTCACCATGAGATCTTCTAGCCAACATACGTGTTGTCTCCGCCCTGGTTTTAATTCTCTGAAACTGTGGATTCCATGTAAGCTTGGAGTCAAGAATGACAGCAAGGTATTACACTTCCTCGGACAGCTTTATTTCTTTATTCCGGAGTTTCAGTGGTGCTAAACAATCTAACTTCCCCCTTCTTGTAAATGCTATTTATGGTCGTTTGTTGTTTAACTTGTAGAGCGTCCTGCAATGTGTCTTATTATTCAACTTATTTCTTATATTTTTAGCTATACGCGTAATATTGAGAGGCAAAGCTCATGTTGAATGGAAGATACTACTATCAGGTGACCGAAGAACTGTGAGTAGTCTTTATACAATCGTCAAAATTACCTGTTCCACGAGGTGTTATTTCAGGTAAAAGATGACCAGTATTTCATCGATGAACGCCAAATCATATGGGGTGAAAAAAACTTAGAAACTACCATACCGATCTTGCCAAGAGGTTCTCACAAATTCAGCTTCCAGTAAGTAGTAAGAAATCGCTTAGTTTTCACCTAAATTCTCTCGAATTTCGCAGATTCAATCTTCCAGAAACAAGTCTACCGTGCTCCTTCGAAAGTAGACCGTGCTGCATCAGGTACTACATCAAAGTCACCGTGGATATCCCATACGCAAGTCCGCCGCAAGGAATGAAGTATTTCACCATAATTGGACCACATATAGACTGCATGGATGAACAATATTTGGTGATAGTCACATAATCCTATTGTCCAAAACCTTCTAATATAATTTTTCTTCTCGTAGAAACCGATAGTCAGTGAAGACGCAAAAAGTACTTGCTGTTGGTGTTGCAAAAAGAGCACAGTCAGCCTAAGATGCGTCCTCGAAAGATCCGCCTACGTCTGTAAAGAAAGCTTAAAGTTGAAGGCAACCATAGACAATCAAGGTCAAGAGGAGGTTGCCTTGAGGGTGAAATTGGAGCAGTGTTGCGAATTCTTCATCGATAGAGGAGTATTAGGTGTCAGTAAAGATATCAAGCACTTAGTTTTTGAATACAGGTGAGTCTAAATCGGTTAAAATAAGAAAAAAAACTGCTAAATTATTTTGTAGAGGAAGCCAAGTTAAACCCAACTCAAGGACGAAATGGGACAGTTCAAACTCCTTAGTCATCCCACCAATGCCAACGACTTTAGTGGGGATCTGCAGATTGGCCCAGATCTATTACGTCTTAACGGTAAGTCAATATTTTTCGGCTTTGTGGTAAATGTCAAAAAAAAAATAATTTTTCAACAGGTCAGTCTGGATACAGAACGCGAATTGGATATCGTACAACTTAGTTTTCCCATAACCATAGCAACTGTGCCTTTCAGAATTCCCAATTCTCCATCGACACCTCCAATCAGATACGGTAAGCGATCATCCAAGATAGTTTGGTAAATGAATTTATAGAATCGCCAGGTGAAGACAAAATAATCCCTGGTGATATTAAAAGGATCTTTGAAACATCTTGTTCGTTCTGATCAATGTTTCGTTAGCAATTTTATAATGAAGTGAAATCGATTTTGATCAAATGTAGATATTAAAAACTGAGATATCACCGCCGTTATTAAAATATAAATGTAGGATCACTTACTCCAAATAATTCTAGAGATTTAAGTAAAAAAAGTAAAAATTACCAAATTTTGATTGTGTTAAAGATATTGATATCTTAAAAAATAAAAAAGTCCGCGGTTTGAAATTCGGCACAGTATCAAAAACCAGCTCGTTCAATATTCCTACAAAATTATAATCACCTACTTCTAATAATTTCGGAGATATAAAGAAAAACATGCAAAATCACTAAATGTTTTACTTTCCTAAACAAGTAATTTTCTCAAAAAGTAAATGAAGTAAACTTTTCAAATTTGGCACTCTATCAGAGTATAAATCTAGCAATATACTCACAAAATTAGGATCACTTACTCCAAATAATTCCGGAGATATGGATAAAAAAACTATAAAGTCACCAAATTTTGATTCTGCTAAAAATGTTGATATTTTAAAAAATAAAAAAAAATGACAGGTTGAAATTTGGTGCGGTATTAAAATCTAACTCGCTAAATGTTGCTACAAAATTGGAATCAGTTATATCTAATAATTTTGAAGATATGAAGAAAAAACTGCAAGATCACTAAATTTTGAATTTTCTAAACATGTCAGTTTCTCAAAAACTAAATACGGTACATTTTTCAAATTTGGCGCTCTATTACAATATAAACCTCGCAATATATCCACAAAATTAGATTCACTTACCCCAAATAATTTCGGAGATATAAGTAAAAAACTATAAAATCACTAAATTTTGATTCTGCTAAAAATGTCGATATTTTAAAAAATAACAAAGCTAGCGAATTGAAATTTGGTACAGTATTAAAATCTAACTCGCTAAATATTTCTACCAAATTAGAGTCATTTACATTTTATAATTTTGCAGATATGAAGAAAAAACTGCAAAATCGCTAAATTTTTATTTTCCTACACATGTCATTTTCTCGAAAAGTAGATAAGGTACAATTTTTAAATTTGGCGCTGTATTACAATATATCCACAAAATTAGGTTCCCTTACTCCAAATAATTTCGGAGATATAAGTAAAAAACTATAAGATCACTAAATTTTGATTCTGCTAAAAATGTCGATATTTTCAAAAATAACAAAGCTGGCGGATTGAAATTTGGTACAGTATTAAATTCTAACTCGCTATAGGTTTCTACAAAATTAGAATCACCTACATCTAATAATTTTAGAGATATGAAAAAGAAACTGCACGATCAATAAATTTTGAATTTTCTAATCATGTCAGTTTCTCAAAGACTAAATACGGTACATTTTTCAAATTTGGCGCTCTATTACAATATAAACCTCGCAGTATATCCACAAAATTATATTCACTTACTCCAAATAATTTCGGAGATATAAGTAGAAAACTATAAAATCACTAAATTTTGATTCTGCTAAAAATATCGATATTTTAAAAAATAACAAAGCTGGCGGATTGAAATTTGGTACAGTAATAAAATCTAACTCGCTAAATATTTCTACTAAATTACAGTCATTTACATCTTATAAGTTTGCAGATATGAAGAAAAAACTGCAAAATCACAAAATTTTTATTTTCCTAAGGATGTCATTTTCTCGAAAAGTAGACAAGGTACATTTTTCAAATTTGGCGGTGTATTACAATATAAAACTAGCAATATATCCACAAAATTAGAATCATTTACTCCAAATAACTCTGGAGATATTAGTAAACGAACTACGACATTATTTTCTTGAAAATGTCAGTTTCTCAAAAAGTGCCTAAAAAAATATGTAAAGCTAAAGCATTATTCGATAAGTACTTCTGCGAAACCAAAAGCAACTTCGCCCTGATAATTCTAAAGATCCAGAGAAAAACACATCTCGATTTCTAATCCTCATTAATAATTTCCAACTTGTATTTTTGCAGAACACGCAGTATCCCATGTCGAGGGTGGACAATACATCGGTCCAGAATTCCTCCTTGGTCAAGTATACGACGGCAATGATCACAATTTGAGGTAAAACCCATTTTAACGCGATGAAAACCGCTTTCTAATCGACCAATTTTACGCTTTTAGAGAACCAGTAGTTCTGTATCGCCCAGTATATGTGACGGTCAATAAAACAGAGACAAGTAGCAAGAAATAATCGAACGACTAGTAAAAAAAAAGAAAACTTAATCCCTTACAAAACATACACCAAGAAATATCTATTTATTTTTCGCAAAATAATACTAATAATTATATTTAAGGTACTATTTCGGCACAAAGAAACGTTACTGTATTTTAAGTTTTATTTCGATAATTTCGGAAATAGGAATTGGCCCTGGTGGGATTTATATAAATGTCTATTTTTATATGAGAATTTTATAATGTTATTTATACAAATAAAAATAGGAATTGACGACTTCATAACTAATTTTCTCCAAAGAAGAATAAAAAAACTGAAACTTCGTTTATGATTAAGATACATTCTGACATAATAAACTTAACGGCTACGTTGTCATCGAATGAAATTATAGAAATAAAACTTGGAATACTTCAAGTAGATGTTGATACCCCAAGAACACTTTCATAACTGTGAAGTAGGGTTTAAAGAAATGCAATTTGAATCTTATCGAGTAAAGAGACTCTAAAATTGTTCTTCCAATAATATATAAATAATTCTTTTTGAACTGTTTTTAATAATCTTGTAGATGTGTAACTTAGGTGTACGTATATACAACTTGTCGGCATTAAAATTCGACCCAAACAATATTCTTACAACATTAGATTCACTGAGATATGAGCAGAAAAAACTATAACATCACCAAGTTTTGATTCTCTTAAAAACGAGTATAAGGTAGACAGTCTTTAAAAAATTGTTTTCTGAAAAAGTAAACAAGATACATAAAATATTATCCTATAAATATGCCTACAGATCTAGAAGTGTTTTGCTGCGTTGATTCTATAGATTCCAGCAAGAAATCTTAGAAATCACCATATTATTATATTTATATTTGTTCCTATAAAACTATTGATATTTTGCAAAATAAAAGAGCTAGCAATTTGAAATTTATGATAGTATTAGAACCTAATCCTAGAAACATTGTTGTGAAATTAGAATCCTGTATTACCAATAATTCTGGAGTTCCAATTAGTAGTAAGAAACTGTCTGTCCACACAAAAAAAGAAACAAAATAACACTTTTAAACTCATTTTAATTTCAACACATTTAACTAACATAAAATAGGTACAAAACGGTAGACACCATGTTTTTTCTCCCTCTATATAATTTCTACTTTCTTCTTAAAAAATACATAAGGAAAAAGTGCGCACAGCGCAAGCGTATATGGACATACGACACCTGTCGGTAATGTAGTTATGCTAGCTTCGCAGTTTTAATGGAGCCAAAATAGATGTCGCGCCAAGTTGTAATTTAAAATAAAAATAATAAATAACAATATGTATGGGGTTTGTAATTTTGCACAAAATATGATCCGATTAGAAACAAACAAGTTGTATAAATACCTTTAAATAATAAATACTATTAAAACGCACATTTATACATTCTGTGCCAAAAGTAACTTAATTAATTATAGTTATATTTCTTAATCCCTACTTCACTGATTATCGCAGTTTTCACCAGACAATATTAGGTACCATTTATAGGTTTTTTTTTTTTCAACAATTTAGGAACAAATACGACCTAATACAGCATTTGCGATACAATTATTTTAATAACTTTAATAATAGGAATAAAAAAGTAATAACTATAATACAGAACATTCTGAATACGTATTTTTACAGAGGCAACTGGTTGCAATTATTATACACAGGGTGTTTACTATAAAATATAAAAATAGTCAGGTAAAATAAAAAGTTAACACATTATAAAAAAAAAACACAGCTTATATTATAAAGCAAAGGGTGAGCAATATCCTGGAAGTCAATGGTTATTAAAGACTGATTTACAGGATCTTGAAAGGATAATATAAAATGAAAATTTATAAAAAAAAATCCTCCGATCAATTTGAAAGTATTTACCGTCAAACCAAAAGTTTTTCGTCATTTGAAACGGTTAAAATATCAACACCTTGCTAAATACCATGTAATATACAGGATGTTTAGCAGAGGAATGATTTAATTTAGTATTTTTTTTTGACTATGTAATATTATTAGAATGTTACGCAAAACGAATATTTAAGCAATAAGTAAATAAATATTTACCTACATAAGATGCAATTACACAACAATTCAAATGAAATTTGCAGTTCAAAATGTACAAGTTTTCATTCCTCGTAATTGATCGAACAGTAACACTAAAAAGATGAAACATTTTATCCATTATTGAGGAATCGAAAATTAATAAAATAAATGAACAAACTTCTAAAAACAGATTAGACATAATTTACATGTTTGTAACGAATATGGAGATCGCCAAAGTTATCTAAAAGAAATTGAAAAACTAATTTATATTATGCAGATTATGTTGCATTATTGTCTGAATAACTTAAAACAATAACAATTTTATAAACCCTGTCAGCGCTCTCTACAATAGCGAAGCAGAAATGTCACAACCAATTACGATTCACTTTCATAGCGGGCTTGGTTTCAAATTATGAAATTTAATTTAATAATTATTGTAATGTTATATGGTGAGGAGTTGTCTGAAGGCTTTTATTGTATAAACACACATTCTTGCATTTTCTTAAAAGCATATTTTGAAATAACCAGTAAAGTTAAGTTAGTTCACAGCTCACGTCATCGTATCGTTCTATGTTCATGTTGATGCTCTGTCGCCGCATGAAAATGAGGTTATGTACAAGTAACATAGTGACAATTTTTGATGAGTTTTTGCAAATTAAAGGAACAAATAACGTAGTGGAATAGAAAAATGCTGAAATTTCATTATATTGACGATCTATTTACTAGTTTCATTGCAATACAACTATCTTCGAAAGCAATCCCGATTCATAAAACTATTGGGAAAAGAAATGTAATTGCAAGAACAATAATGGTTGCAATTAGCAATACATTAAATACATAATACAGTTGTTAGTTAGTAAATACTTCATCGAATGTTTAGATCTAGGTTAAATTGCAGTTTCTAGCAAATGATACAAAGAAATTCCTAGACGGAGGTTCTTTTTAATGTTCAAAAGATAAACATAAAATGCTACAGTTATGTAATTGGAGGAATTAAAATCATGAAAATATTCAATCGTATAGAACATACACTTAGTCACGATAATCAAAACAATTACAATTGAAATATTGATCAAATAAATGTATTTATTGTTTAAACGAATATTATAATTAAATGTAATTAAAAAAAACTACCTATACATAATCTTTATGCAACAAAAATTCTCTCCATCATCTATAAAATTCAAGAAAATACATATGAAACTGAAAAATATTAAATTTAATGTTGATCATGCTTGATCGACATTACTGGTTTTAATTTTTACTATTAATCTACATACAAAACTTAATATGCGACAATAAGTGACACACAATTTTTTTATTGTTTTATTTTTCTTATAATTCGAAAGAAATAATATCTGTACATCAGCAACATACAATTCTAAGTCCACTTCTATAAGCGATTTCAAGCGATCTACCAGTATTAACTACAGTTATACCTGGTTAAACCCTTGGTTGATATCTTTTGCATCAGGGTTCCATTAAACCGTAACTGCTCGAATGCTAAAAGTAGTTTTTGGTAAGTACCGGTACAAACTGGTAGATCGCTGGAAATCGCTTTATGTTTTTACAGAACTACTTATATTGATATTAAAAACAGTATAATTGAAATTTGCATAAATGGGGAATATATACAAAGATCTAGCAAAGGCGTACCTGTCATAAAAGTGCTAATTAGTGTATTGTATTCAGGATAATTGTTTCGGACAATATCTGTTTTACTTTTGACTGTAATGTGAAACTTTAACCAATAATTCTTTTTTAATTATCACTGCAATGTGACGAATACCTAAGCATAGATACAATAATTGTTCTTAATTTTCTTGTATTTACAGCACTCATTGGGACTTCTATCTCCTGTAGATTCGTTAATTGGGCATTGATCTCTTTCGAAGAGATTTCTATTTTGATGAGCCTAATAAATGGTGATTGTCTTTATAATAAAACCTTCCACCTGTTTTTATGAAGATCCTGTGTTATTTGTTACTTCAATTTGTAAAATATAAAAAATTGGGATTATTATAATTATAATTCTGCGTACATAACCTCACTTTCATGCGATCATCATAGAGTCACAAACAACAACGATGATGAAAATGAAGTACACAAAGTATGAATAACATGAGCTAATTTTACTGTTTAAATATGTAATCTGCTTAGAAGCAAATAGAGAAAAATATGCAATTCTATAATAAAAGCGTTTAAACAATTATTCACCATACTATAGTTATTTTATCAAATTCAAATCAAATCTGTTCCTACATCGCTATCAATCGCTATTGAAAGGAACATTCCTGCAATTGATCCAACAGATGTCAACCCTAGTAACTTTTTAGCGGCTTTTTTTAAAAGGGGTTGTAAACATTATCCTACAAAATACATTTACCTCAGCTCACCTTAAATATATCTCTAATGTTTTACTTAATTTCGAATAAATCTTAGTTGCTTTAATACTTTCACTCAGCTTAAATAAAAAAATTCAAATGATTTGCATCAAAATCTTAATATGTATTTAAAGACATGTTTTAAGAAAATTGTATTCCTTCACAGCTTTTTAATTGTATATATATCATATATATATAAATATAAAGAAAAATATCTGCCTAAACTATTACGACTTAAAACATCTTTTTAAATATTAAAATAAACTGAAATAATACGATAAAGAAACATCTTAAATTGAAATGCAATAAAAACATTTATAGTGATTTGATAAACACTCATTGACATTGGAAATTAATCATATTGACACCGGAATTAACATAACAGAAGAACTTCTAGCTCAATATACATAAGCACTTGATACACCGAAATGGGTGCAAGGTATTTTTAGGACACAATTTTCGATGTTAAATTTCTTATTGTTAGAGATCGATTTTTATGTACCAATTTTTATGTAAGTGTATATCTCTTATAATCTAAAAAAAAAAGTACCTAACATATATAAATGTGCGGATTTTTAAACGGAGAAAGATGTAAGATTAATTATTTTCTATACACGTGTTTATTTATGATACATGTAATAATTATATTATAAATCTGTAGATACCTACAATTTTGAAATGAATAATGGATGATAGTTTTAATATATTATTATTACTATTATTATTATTCTAATCATTAATATGATATAATATATATATTTATATATGTTATTTGTTGTAAGTTAATAAATTATATATGTATTATGAGAAGTTAAATTTGGAATTCGTTTATTTTTAAACTATCCAAACACCTTTCGTATTAAAATAATTTAAGATGAGAAATTCGCATTTTCATATTAGAATATTAGTTTAGACTTGCTTCTTTAAGTCAAAAATAGGTAATGCTCTCTTGCTGTTATTATATATTTATAGTTATGCAACCGTTTGGAGGTACAATAGGATGTCTCCTGGATGGCGCACTGCATAAATATGATTTTACATTGGTGTCGTGTGCCATCTAGGAGATATCCTGCTATACCTCCAAACGGTTAAATAAATATATATAAACAAGGGTTATAGTAAAATTATTCATCATTTTTAAAATCAGTTGATTATAAAATTTAATTTGCATTGGAGTTTCTGCAATTTCATCGATTTTATATCTATTGGTTGCTGTGGATTTTGACAGCCCCACAATAGCAAAGCATAATCTTCTATCTAAAGGTCTACAACCTGCAACTGCTCCCACTCCCACACCTGCTAAGTTTATATAAAACGATAAAACCACTTAAAACAATGCTTTTGCAGTGTATACGTGGTGTATACAAAACAATAGATAACTGCGCTAGATTTTGGTGCTTCCCCGAGTTATCTGAAGCTAGAGCAGACGCAGTACAGTCGTGTTGATTGGCAAATGAGCCCGCATCACGCATAGTAGATATGTATGTATATATATAATTACGTCACATAACCTAAACAAACATAATACCGTGTACATAGACATCGTAATATCATTCACATATTATCATTATCGTACCTACAGCCTTTTCATTACCACTCTCGATTGATGTGAAACATTTATTATTTCATTATATGTCAGTTGCTGATACAGTGATTACAAAGCGTGGAATAATTGTACTGTGCATACGTTTTTAACATCATTCTAAACAATATTTCTACCTCAATAATACTGTAAGTACTCACATAACACATTTATTAAAATAAGACTGCTATAAGTATGTATGTATCTTTGAAGTTTTCGACTGAAATATCCAATAAGGTTTATTTTTAGACGAAGTTTTAACCTGCAAGTTGTCGAAAAGTCAGTAAGATATATCCATATACATTTATACACAAATTGTGCATGCATATTAACGCTACTTAGGTTGCATTAAACATCTTTGTATGTGAATGATGATGTAAATAAGGGAATATTTAGATATTATTTAGTATTAGTAATATGTGTCCTTGATTATATTAGGGTAATAACAGGATATTATGATTACATATTCGCGATAAGTTAAGGAACTGCTTACAATGTTGCGGTGGAATGCATAATTAATATATCATCAGTATTATGTCATCTTTGATAATTGATCTTGTAGAAGAGTTTTCAAATAGAAAAAATATGATGGGGTAAAGGTTTTGATTCTAGGTGTGTTCTGGGAAACACGAGTTTATTTGTGGATAAAGTATTTTTAGATTCCTATTCGTCTTTATAAATCCATTGTTGGTATTTTCTTGATAGCACTAAAAATTCGCTTTAGAATATATCTACATACTATAACAACAATCTTTTTTGCCGTACTTATAGTTCTGAATGTGGATCGCCGATTTGGCGTTTGATATGCACATTAACAGACACCTCATGTTTTTTCTGAGCCCTCTTTCTTTTAGAGCAGGTAAATGCATACCTAACCCTATTTTTCATACAAATAGCTATTAAGCTGGATCGTTTAGCAACATCTAACAATAATATTCAAACAGAAACTAAAATCGCATTATAAAACATAAAAAAAAACAATCCTTTTTACCTGCTTTGCATAACTAAGATAATCCAGTTCAAATGCGGTATTGTTTTTTATTTTTATATTATTAAATTTTCCACACCTAATACTTTATTTATTTAAGGTGCAGATGTGTTTTTTTTTAGACTAATACACATAATATATATAAACTTAAAAATATGCAATATTCAAAAGAAGAATTTGTTGATATGATTTATTTGATTGGTACGTAACCATTTATGTCATTTTCCTAATTGCATATATTTAAATCTATTTATATTTCCGTTTTACACCGTTTTTCAAATTTTACATTTAGGTGAATGTGGACGAAATTGTCTTTTGGCTTCAAAAATATATAGACAACGGTATCCAAACAAATAGGTCCGTAAATCCGTTTGCCTACTTCTGGGACATTCTGAATGGTAAAAAATATTTTTTAGGCGATGCAGCATTTGATTCTATTCTTTCTAAAATGACAAATAGAGCTGTAATCACAGATCCAGTTTTCGGTGGAACACCTGTACATATTTCACAGAGAAATGAATTAGCAGTTTTACAATGAAAGCGAAATTGTCAAATGTTAGAAAAACCACATTTTACTGTTTTATTTCATATTTGGATATTCTTTCGTACATTCCTCTACTTAATGTAATAATACAGTGTCTTTCTAATACCAACATCGCATTGCCCGACTTCCCAAATTAATTTCAGAGTTGAACCCATCCACAAAAAAACCCAAAAATAGATTGACTTGCTCACAAGTACATTAGTACAGTGTGCCGTTTCTATTCCTGTATTACCAACACTCGTAGAGTCTCATCTTAGTCGACATCCGTTCGTTTCTTAAGTTAAATCAAGACCTAATGTCAGTATCCTTTGCGCCTGCTGCATCTTAGAGACGAAAGTGCATTGTTGTAAAAATTTTCAGTGAAAAAACCGACATTCCGACGCTCCGAACGGATTCATTCGACCGGAAATGATGGAGAACGAAATCGAACACGAGTTGTGCGGAAATTGGTAAGTCGACTTTTCGATTTTACACACAGAAAAACAATCCTTCTTTACGAGAAAAATTTGCCACGTCAGCAAAGCGCACACGATAACCCGCATTTTCGTTGTTCCATTGTGTTTTTTGGGCATTGCTCACGTGGCTCGTTTTTATTGGAGTTTAATACGTCAGAATCGTACGTGACGGGTTCAAAATACCTTCACACATGTTCGGACATGGTAGTGTCTACAAATTTTTTTCTAAAATATTTAAATCAGTGTATCAAAACAGTATGGATTCCGGTCTGTTTTTAAAGTCTGACGAATTTGAAATTTTTGGCCAGTATTACGAATTATCATGATGAATATCATTAGATTCTAAATATGTATAGATATCTGTTTTAATCTAAAAATGGAATGGAGACAATCTTGTCCAGGATTTATATCTAACAATAAGTCATTGTGAACAAATAGATTAAAACTAAGCTTGACTAAACCTTCTAAAACAAAATTCAAAATAGGATGAAACAGTAA
The DNA here is from genome assembly GCA_949128085.1 of Cetonia aurata. Taxonomy (NCBI): domain Eukaryota; kingdom Metazoa; phylum Arthropoda; class Insecta; order Coleoptera; family Scarabaeidae; genus Cetonia; species Cetonia aurata. The sequence goes on from OX421889.1 coordinate 3,806,050, forward strand.
AAAGCAATGAAGTAGTATAAATATATATGGACATTAATAATTTATTGTACATTACACAATACATTTTTTTTTATTGTTATTTAATGTATGATTTAAAATTTAAACCAATTTTTGCAATCAATTTTCTTTGCCTAAACAGATAAGATTAGATATGATGTGAGAATTTTTGGTGTAATTACTTTGAGGGTATCTAAAATATCGTTGTATCCAAATATGGCAAATCTGAATTTAGTTTTAACAAACAATAATATAGGAATTATTTCCATAATTTATATGCAACCAGAGTTGAAGATAAAATCATATTGCAGAATAGTTAGGAATACAGTCAGAAAACAAATATTTTTTCTTTATAAAATCGATTTTGCAAAATGCATTTTTTTTTTTTAATATCGGGCCCAAAGTGGGGCGGGTTTTTCTTAACGATTAAATTAATTTTTTGGCAACAGGGAGTATTCAAAAAAATATGAAAAATGTTTTTAATTATTAAATTTATTTTTTTTTTAATGGGGAAATAATTTTTTCTTTGATATTCTTCTACTTCCCTCCCTTCTATTAAAAAAAAAAAATTTAATCAATAAAAATGGGGTGGGAAGGAATATAAGGTGCTGTTTTTTTAATAATTAATTATTTTGTATGATATTTTGGATGTAAAGCACAGCCACATTTTCTGCAAACAAAGTTGCGTTTTTTTGTGTATACTTTACATCTGCGTTCTGTTTCATTATATTCAATAATATGACCAACATTATCAAATCTAACGGCATCAATAGAAATTGAACTTCTAGATTTTAATGGTTTGGTTTCGTAGCTCCGGAGAAAAGACAAAGCCACGTAACAGCTGAATATCAACAGGCTGGCACAATTTGGATCTTCGGGTTTAAGTTTTTTCATTTACGACGCTAACATCAAAAAGATATATGGGCCAATACCATTGGCCCAACTGCCAAATATAACATACAATTCGTTCAAAGAGAAACTAAGATCTAAATTTTTTTGTATGCCATATTTATTGATTCAGGAACAATTTTCTGCATCATATTTTCTTCGAAAAATAATTTAAAGAAATCCGTTGGATATTCAGCTAACTGTGCCTCCTCTGAAGGTTATTTTGGGTTACAATTTGTTGTCACATTGTAACTTGGAACAGGTATTGACAATTGATGCGTTTTTCGTTTCTCCGGTGTTTCTATTAGTTCATTTTGAAGTCTTTCTCTAAGTACTGATAAAGGTATGTTGCTCTCTTCATCACTGCTTGCATCTTCATACACAATTTCACATGCTTGGCGTAAAATAGCTCCAGACAAGTTATTTATATTGCCCGCTTCTTCTTGGTCTGATCTAACGCTGTCTTCATCAGTTTCAACTAATGAATGCTTCATGAGAATCTGGCGGTAGAATATAAACTGTAGTGCTTTCAGAGTTACGGCTTCGGCTTTCAACGTAGATGTCCTCAATTTTTATAATGTCCAAGAGTTCATTTAAACTTAACCTAAAAAGCAAAAAAGCAAGTTATTGGTATTTCATGCATACTGGCTGTTTAAACGGACACTTAATAAAATAGTGTATTACAAAAAACCTAAACTTATTACCGAGTTATATCTATTATAGATATAAACAATAATGATGTTATGATATATTTATTCTGTTATTTAAACTTTAAGTTGCCATAGTAGCCAGAAAAAATCATACTCACCCGTCATTTCTAGTCGAATATAATCTATTTCAATGAAAAATACAGTCAAAATCTTCAGTAATACTGATCTATTACTAAGCACAAGCAAATCACGTGTTCTAAAACTACAATTAACGGTCAAATCACCCCCCTACTTCATTATATACAGTTATTATCATAATAAAAATCAACGTCCGTTTAAACGGCCAATATGCACTGATGGGTTAATAAACTGCATTGCTTTACAGAAATCACTTAATAAACGTAATCTCCCTTTTAAGTTATTTTATTTCTGGAGATAGAATTTCAAATCTGTATCATTACCTTCACTTTATAACTAATCTAGGATTTCTATTCTTTATTTGCTTGCATTCACGTACTTGCCAACAACTTGACCATCGATAACTATTTTACTTACTCGTTACTTATATTTTTACACATAGAGTATAATGTAGAAAAGTGTTTTTATAAATATAAAAATAACACTCAATGCAAAACGAAAATAAACGGTTACAGTTTGGCCCAATTTTTGCCGAGTAAAATAACGTACTTTCTTTTGCAAGAAAAAACGAACGGATATCATGAATCGTAACTTAATATTTGTATGTTGATATATAACCTTTTTTTGAGGGAATTTTTGCAGTAATACCATAACTAATACACGGTACGTTCTTTCTTAATCAATAAACGCATAACAGCTGTTTTGAATAAGAGAAACTTTGACTGACCAATTCGAATTAATTAATGTTAATAATAAAAATATGCCAATATTACTTGAAAACTTTATTTCTTGGCCATCTCAGGTTAAAATTTTTATTTTTAGACGTTAAACTCATAAAAACAATATGAATTTAAAACCGAATGAAATTATCTTTAAAAGAAACGGTAAAAAGTCTCTCTGGATCGAGTAGAATTCGAGTACCTAATTCAAGACTTAGAAAGTTAATGTATCCTAAATAAAATCGTCTATTTTTTTTTTTATTTAAAAATTAATTATACCAAACCCCAACTAAAAACTTTCAATTTTTATCATTACCCGAATATGCCCATTTGTCCTGAGATTCACAAAACAAGACGAAGATGTCCCATTGAAATTTTCTCTTTCGATTGCCAACAGCAAAAAAGAGATACCACAACACAACTATGTGATGCACACCGCCCATTGTGCCAGGAACATCACATTGTGTCCAGTCTGCAAGGAGCCAGTGCCCAAAAATCAATTCGAAAAGCACAGGGAGAAACACAAGTACGACCCTAACACACTGCAGGAGAAGATAGATTTTCCCAGGCATATATCTAAGACTCCAGCGTTGCCGGCACCTTTAAAAGAGGTCAGCAGAAATGTCAAAGCATCTCCACCACCGAAGACTTCCTCTTCAATCACAACAAATCAATCGAGGAGTCTTTCCCAAAGCAATTCCACCTCGCAGAGGTCGGAGAAGGTACAAAAGCAGAACTCTTTTAAGTTGAACGACCCACCTGGTGCGAGACCAAAACCTAGGAAAGAGTATAAGGAGGTCGATAGATCGACAACAGAAGCTAATTATTCGTTTGCACCACCTTCGAGTGCGGCCAAGACAGATTCTCTGCTACCTTGTAAATATTGCGATTTGGAGCTGCCGAAATTGGAGTTAGAAGGGCATGAAAATTATTGCGGTGCTAGAACTGATAAATGCAATACCTGTGGTGAGATTGTCATGTTCAAATATAAGAAATTGCACGAAGATACCAACCATGGGTTCCTAAAATTGAATGATGGTGAGTTTTTCTTGTTTTTTTTTAAGTAAAGTATGAATTATTCATCCCAGGTGATTCTTGGGTAAAAATTTGGGCAAATATTTGACTCCCTAGAAGCGGCCCACAATAAAATTATTAGCTCTGAAAATTGAATGATTCGAGTACAAAAATAAAAAGCAATTTTTCTTTGAAAAATTTTGTCACACGATTGGGTTCTCCGATTGGAACGTAAAAATAAAATAAAATATGGAGTTTTTTTGGAAGCTATCAGAAAAAAATTATAATAATTTTTTTTTAGTTTTTTTTTTTTTGACGAAGTAGCCGTTTTAGTACAATCACCAAAATTTTTGTAAATGTGTACTACCTTAATTTTTTTCTAGATGCATCGTGGTACGCCATAGTAAAAAACAAAAACATTCAGCTATGAGTATTGCGACAAGTTTTAGCGAAGGAATTCTTACAATAATAATTTTTATTTATCCAACAAATTGGTGTAAAAAAGCCAGTTATATACCCAGTAAGAAAAGTTAACACAACTCCCAATTTCTAGTTCCCGAAGGGCCACTCCAATAATTCATAAAACTTAATAGTTGTCGGGTAAATCAGTAAAATTTAGTTTTGAAAATTCAAAAATTTTTGACAAATTCAGAAATTCAAAACATTGAAACATTTTAAAATTGAGAAATTTCGAAAAATAAAAATTGTTAAATTGAAAAATTGGACTCAGGTAAATCAGTTAAATTTACTTTTGAAAATTCAAAATTTTTTGACAAATTCGAAACATTGAAACATTTTAAAATTGAAAAATTTCGCAAAATAAAAATTGTTAAATTGAACAATTGGAATATTCGCAAATTTGGAATAATTGAAGACCAGAAAAATTAAAAAAAAAATAGATTATTGAATTCTAAATCGAGTTTTCCATAGCGACATACGTTCAAAAAAAAAAAATCAAAAAACCTTCAAATTCCAAAGACGCGCTGGGTCGAGTATTCAAAAAAAATTCAAAAATTTTTAAAAGTATAAAAATTGCATTGCTTAAATTAATAATCGGAAGATTTGGAAAAATAAAAATTGTAAAATTGAAAATTTGGAATAATTAAAGAATAGAAAAATTAAATGAAAAGTATTATTGAAATTCCAAATCGAGTTTTCCATAGCGACACGCATTCAAAAAAAATAATTAAAAAAACAAAGTTTCGAGCATTCAAAAAAAAATTTTAAATTTGGAAAAATTCAAACATTGATAAAATTTAAAATTGAAAGATTTGGAAAAATGAAAATAATTAAATAGCGAAGTTTTAAAAAATGGATTAATGAATTTTCAAATCGAGTTTTCAATAGACACGCATTCAAAAAAAAATTTTTAAAAACTTGAAATTCTAAACACGCGTGGGGGGTCGAGTAGGTATTCAAAAAAAGTCAAAAAATTTAAAAATTGAAAAATCGGAACATTGATTAAATTTAGAATTGGGATATATTGGGAAAATAAAAATTGTCAAATTGAAAAATTGGAATACATATTTGCAAATTTGGAATAATGAAATAGAAAAAATTAAAAAAATGGATTATTGAACTTTCAAATCGAGAGTTTTCCAGTGACACCCACACAAAAAGAAAATAATTTAAAAAATAAAAAATTCTAAGGACGCGTAGGGTCCAGTATTTAAAAAAAAATTGGAAAAATTCAAAAATTGAAAAATCGAAATATTGAAAAAATTTAAAATTGAAAGAATTGGAAAAATAAAAAATAGAAAAATTAAAAATTGCATTGAGACGCGTTTAAATAAAAAACTAAAAATTAATGAAAATTCAAAAATTGTATATTTATCGAGTTCTCAGTTTTCCAAACTGAGACGTTTAGTTTAAAAAAAAATTAAAAATTAAACAAAATTAATAAAATATTCTTTAATCTTTGTTTATAAGTTTTATAATAGTTCACATAAATGTTTCAAAGCTAAACAAATCTCCCCTACAACAACTTATTTATCCTTACCATATATTAACACACTATCTGCAAAAATAAATAAAATTTTAAATCCATATTATAGGGATTTGTTGCTCATAAAAACAACAATAACCTAAAATTTTTGTATACACAACTTAACAACATGGGTTTGTTTGACGTTTACAAACCCATGTTGTTTATAAGATTCCATGCAATAATTGCAATAGCGTATATATTGAACGAACGAAACAGTACTTACAAGACCGACTTAAAGAAGATTTTCGACTAACATCACTGCTTTTAAAAAAAAACATATTAATAACCGGCATCGTTCCTTTAATTTCGAACAAACGGACATATTAATGAAAGAAAAAAAACTATAAAGCAAGAATAGTCTTGGAAATCATTCATATCAAGAATAATAAAAATTCTATTAATGACCGTCAAGACACAATTGAAAAAGCAATAATTTTGGGAGAATTGCTAATAATTAATAGGGCAAACACTTAATCTGTAAGCTTGAAAGTTTAAATCACAATTTACATTGACGAGTAGGTGAAAAAGAACAATATTATCTCTAAACCCGATCGAAATAACCGTAATAAGTAGACAATGAACTGATAACAGATATTTAATGACTAAAAATATAGAATAACATAAGCGTAAGCAATAACCATAGATAAAAGCATAGACAAGAGAACATATGTATTGCTATGATATATCATGCTATACATAACCTACAGCCTACAGGATCAAACGTTAACTATAAAATTTTAAGGAATTTTAAGGCAATAAGTTCCTTCGCTGATTTTTCGACCGTGGGTTGATTATGTTGTATCGTATCGTTGGAAACGATATCTATCATCGTTGCTGGGGTCCTTTTTGCCTAGGAGATATCAATCAAGTTGTTGAAAACAAATGTGAAGAACTTCTTTTTCGGTTTTTCCTGAGTGTAGTTGCATTTCGAATAATTATCTAGAAATTATAAATTTGCTATCATAATAAGAGTCATTAATTTTTGAAATTTACTTACAAGAATGAGAGTATTGCGAAATCCAGTGATTTCGAAGATTTGGGGTGGCATATGTCTAATCCTGGGGCCTATTGAAGAGTCTTGTTCGACCCTATTTGCTGTGACATCATTGGAACACTAATTGGGAGCTGAAATGATTGTTGTGGAGTTGGAATTAGTATTTGGAGTATATTAGAGCAGTTCGTACTTGAAGTGAGCAATTTTTCATCTCTTGAATCTATAACTAGCGTCAAAAGCGTAAAGGGAATGTTAGGTTATATTATCGTATGATAACAGTGATTTTAGTGGATTTTTGTGTGTAAGCAAAACGTTTGATTCTGTGGGCTCATTTCACGAGCGGTTTAAGTTGGCATTATTTGACAATACTTGATTTTATCGCGGGTATTTAGCGGGAGATTCGAATTTCTATATTGATATTAAAACGAGATATACGAGTTATTAGTTTGGATTAAGATTCTAGAAATGTTATTTTTGTAGAATTTAAATAGTAAAGAACTTACTTACCCTGAGGGAATCATTAGAAGATTCCTTTCTTTGTTCATCACATTTATTTAACACGAAATAAATAAATTTTGATATTATAACATTGCTTTTATTGACTATAGTATAAGAACATCACGAACGAATAACTAATACAGCTACAGTAAAATTATTTAAGTGTATATCAGGTATATAAAGATAATAAACGATGGTTCAGTGGTTAGACGTGACCTCTCCAGGTGACGAGGTCGACTGAAGATAATAATCATTCGATTGGTTTGCGGTGTGCCCAAAACACTGTGGAAGGGTAAATTTCGTGTACCTGTGTACTGTAGTGTCATCTTACAAATGTGGAGTAAATGATATTTAATAGATGACGCTGATTATATGAAATGAGAATGAAACAGTGTTGAATTAATTTAAAAATTTAATAAAAATTATAAAGAATTATCTACAAGTTTCGTAGTAATATGTTCTCTTGTCTGTGATAAAATGTAATATCTATAAATATGTACCTAACAAAGATTGTAAACAAATTACCAATTTCCAATTACAAAAAGTATTAGGGCGTTCTCCCAACAGTTATGCTACAAAAGAAGATCCATTAAAAATTGAATGTTTTTTCTTTACTATGGCGTACAATTTGGATTGTCTAAAAAAAAAAAAAAAATGAGGTGAACTATAAGTTTTAAGGGGGTGAAATATATGCCGCATTTTTTTACGAATTAATGATAAATTTTAAGCAGAACCCGGACCTAGAGCTTCCTGGGATTCAAACACAGAACGGCAACAAGAACCTTCGTATATCAGAAGACAACGTCCTGAACCTATCTACACTGTGGACAGCTTCGACTTTTCACCCGTCTATAACTCGTACAGTGCTTCTTCGTTCGTGTCTGATAACGAGAAAAGGGAATCCTACAAAGATATCTCAAGACGATTAGATTGTAAGTACCACATCTCAAAATCCGAAAAGAATATCTCCCATATCCCCATAAGTGTCTGTCTCTTCTTTTAAACTCTTTATAGGCAAAACAGAATATATAAGGAATCTGTTGCACGATTCTGCAAGCATCACGGCACCAATCAGGCGCAGTGCTACAGCGCCAAGAAATCATTTCAACCACGATAAAGGTCTTTTGTTTCATTTAGAGTGTGTTTTACTCGAGTGGCTAATATTGTACCGCTTAGTTTGAGCAATATAATATTAAGGACTCTATTTATTCCGTGTGTATTTAGAACACCTGCTGCTTACAGTATTATTCGATTCATTTATCAAATTGCTTATACTTCTGATTTTCGCGCATATCCTAACAACTCTTTCTTTTTAGCTCGTGACTTACCGTTTCTTTTCTAACCGGTTCTTTCTTCTTTTTTTTTTTTTTGCTTTTACAAGCAGGCCCAGCTCCTCAGCCGCCGCGTCGCAGACGAAATCCCCCAACGGAACTCCAAATACCTTGCGAATTTTGCGACACGCCAATACCACACGAAGATTTGATTCAGCACGAAACGGGATGCAGACCAGACTTGGCTAGGTTCAATCCCAGACGGAGGAGCCCATCTCCGGACGATTATTTCACAGCACCCGAGCCTAGTTCGCCGGAAGTGGAGCTTCCCTGCGAATTTTGCGAGGACATGATCCCGGCTTCGCAATTGCTCAGACACCAACTGACGTGCAACTAGAGCAAGGTCGCTTTTTGTAGGGGAAGAACATTTTTATATGCTCAGAAGTTACTGTAGATAAAATACGATTAGGATATTTTATTATTATCTCAATCTTGGTTTGTTACTGACGCGTTTTATTTTTATTCGCCTTTTAAGATTTCTTTTTAGTTAAATTTTATTTTATAACGTTTTTACCGCCAATTTTATGAATCAATTAAGGTATAATAAGGTGTTAATGAATATATACAATGGTAGATTATAATATGACATAAAGAAAGCTAAAGATACCTAAAATTTTACCAAGAGTTTAATATATTTAATCCTAAAACCAGGTGACGACAAAAAAATGCAAGCCATGAAACCAAATAGCATTGATTGGCTATTGGCTACCCTGAATTATCAAGGTGACTAACTTATAATATATTTAGTAAAATTCTATTGGTAATTTTGATATCATTATTAAAGTACTAAAATTCCCTATGAAATTACATCAACCATAAAATAAAGGCGCTGTATTATTGCTACTACAATAAAATCTAAATAAAAAAAAATATTTGACAGGTCAAGGAGCGCCATCTCTTCTAACTTTGTAAAAGCATTCAATTACAGATCGCCGTTTTATCAACTTGTAATTTTTAAAAAATTTTATATTTAAATATAAATTTAAATAAAAATATATAACATATATATATATATATATAGATATAAGTTCATGCTTTTTTTAATAATATATTCGTAAATTACATTTGCTCAAAATATGAACAACAACTTTGTGTTATTATAATCAATTTTTCTATCTATTATGAGTAGTATTTTGACTAATGCATTGTATTATTATTCTTAAGAACAAATAAAATATTAATCTATTAATTTTGGCTTTATTTTTAAAATAGTACTTCTTCCTATATAATAAATATAAAACTATTGCTAAGTTAAAGTTTAACCAGTTTAAAAGTTTAGAATCAATTCAATTTATCTCGGGTGAAACCCCGACTGCTAATGACTTAAGATGTAATAAAAAGCATTATCGTTTAAGCTATAAATTTACTTTTTATTTTACTATCAGAAAATTTTTTTTAAACTAATGAAAAATATGATTTGCATTACCTAATAAATTAAGTTTCAATTTACCGCAAATGTTGTTAGTAACGTCAACGTTGAAGCATGAAGTTACCTATAGATTCTACCAACCCCATGTAATCTATAGTGAAATTTCCCTAACTGTCGGAAAATTCAATATTTTAAATAAAGGAAATAAATAATATTTTTAATAGGTTATCATCAGTAATATTAGGATATTAAAAACATTCTTAATATAGCTTAAAATCTCAATATCATTGTTGGATATTTCAGTTTATTTGTCAGGCGTATTTATTTTTGATTATTAATTTGATAGTAGATAACAAGATCAAGGATGATGATTCATAATAAAAGTCACATTTTCGGATGCTCGCAAACACGCTCTTATCATTCTTATCAGAAATTGTGTCAGTAGTAGGGTTAAGAAAGATAATTAAAGAACGACTTCTGAATGATGTTACGATTATTTCTTCGATGAATCACCACAAATAAAACCTTACTTCAATTAAACCAAATCGTCATGAGTATTATGTGATTTTTTGTTTTAAGTTTTATTTACTCGATTTTTTATCGCTACAAGTGATAGCTGAACGCCGCCGCGGAATCACCACAATTGCTGTCGCCGTTGAACGCGCTCAGTGTCATTAACAACTCCGCCATATTTTGTATTGTCATCTCCATCATCGTTGTCATTTGTGGCAAAATTGAACAAGTGATTAGTTTAAAAATATAATTTCCAGGTGAGTTTATCGATTTACGCTATTCCAATATCGCGTGCCTCCAATTTCGCTTCAATTTAATGCAATCAGAACGGGAAACGTACTTTAAAATGCGCATAAGATTCGTGCTGCATAATATGACGTTTTTATCTCGCAGTAACGTAAGTTCTTTGTATTAGAGTACGAGGTGGTAATAAATACAGTTCGACACATTCTAATAATAACAGCGTGATTCATTCCTACTGTTATTATAAAGTAGTAACGGATACGAGAAATTATAGTTACATTGATCGCAAAATTGAAATCCAGTACGTACAAACTTCGTATGTATATTTTGCTTTTGTTGTTTTTCTCGCGCCCCCCGAAATTACAGCTGATCACTACGTACGCTTTGCGTCACGAAATCAGCTGCTCTTTCTATTGGAACTAAAGAGAATTCCATTTCCTAATTTAACAAAAGAGCAAACTACGTTTTAATTGACGTTTTTTTTCGGTGGTCGAACAAAAGAAATGGCTACACGTAAAAAAGTCCTGTTGAAAGTGATCATCCTCGGGGATTCTGGTGTTGGGAAGACGTCCCTGATGAACCAGTATGTTAACAAGAAGTTCTCGAATCAATACAAAGCCACGATCGGTGCTGATTTCCTGACGAAAGAAGTGCAAGTCGATGACAGGACGGTTACCATGCAAATTTGGGATACCGCAGGACAGGAACGGTTTCAATCGTTGGGAGTTGCTTTCTACAGAGGTGCTGATTGTTGCGTTTTAGGTGAGTCAAAAATTTTCTTCAAATGGGAAACAAATTATATAGATACTTTAATGTTTATATTAGATCGTAAATTTTGGGTCATGAAAATTTCACCAGATTAAATATTTATTTTTTTATCTAAAATGTTAAATCGACATTTATATGTGGTGAAATTATCATAGATAAATATCGGTTGTAAATAAAATAAAAAAAAAACAAGTTGACACATATTTATTTCCCACATTACATTCTTCATAATCATAAACAAAACCGCTTCATTATCTAAATTTAAATATGCATGGATGGCAGTAAAACAATACTTATGCAGCTCAGATTACAGATAAATCTTACATGACAAGAATACTTTTCATTGCTCTTTGTATCAAGCAAATTTAGCAAAATATGTATCTAATCTTTGGACACCCACGGTTTGAAAATATTTGAATTGCTTCTAAGTGAAATTATTAATTGTTTTTATAGCATTTACATAAGTAATCTTCGTTTGTGATTAGATTTTGACACAATTCTAATAATGTTTAAGGGTAAATCCCCTATTTTTTATCACAATCTTTATATTTGTCCCTTTATAAAACTAATATAAAAATCTACAGTATATACATTAAAAATTTAAATTAATTTTTCATTCAAATGTTCAATCGAGTCACCTCTGGCTTTTAGGTTATCAACAGTATTAATGCTTTGTTTTGACACTTAAATGTCGAAAACAATTAACAAATTATAAACAGTAACTGGTTGATTCAGGAAGCTCTTCGCTAATCATTAGCGTATTTACTATTTCAATAGCAAACAATAAATTGCAGCTTCAATTTTCGTAAAAATAAATAACATTTTGTATTGTATGTAAGTGCATGTAGATGTCGCTAAATATCTATGTTTCCATAATGAACACCTTTTTTATGTATGGAAAATTACCACCAGTTACTTTTTTGTAAACAAAAACGTTTTCAAGCGATGACAGAATTATTTAATCGGTAGTTCTCACTGTACATTGTTAGTCATGAATAATAGTGAAAACAGGGTGCGATTTTTAATGAAGCAATACATTTTACACTAGTTAAACAATGGAACGGTAAAAGTAATACTTTTTTTTTAATGCCGATTCAATCTTGAATAACTCCAATTAGCTTACTAGTTCTAATTCATTGTTTGCGTTTACAATTATTGTTATTTTGCCGTTTCCAATATGAGCTAGATATGCCAGGATTTTACGTAAACAACGTTAACTAAGAAAAATTGACAAGTAACTTCAATGCAGTGTTGTCAAATATTCAATTAGTTACTGAACAGGTAACTTTTGTAAATGGCAACATTACTTTTTTTTTTAATATAAGAATAATTTCTTTTACAACAACAATATAAACACCAACAACAATAAAATCTTCTTTATAGCTGCTTAAGACATACAACTATAACTTTTTTATTATATAATCATTGTGTTTTTAAAGCTCAAACTTTATTCCAAAATAATAAAATAAATATAAAAATAATTTGAAGTTTTTGTCAATTTTCATGCACAGCCTGTTAAGTAAAACACTGTAATTTTTATGCAGCACCTTAAGCATTTACCTTCAGTCTGTAAGTATCCTAGAGGAATACATATACATACATACCGAAAATACATTTGAGATATGTATTAACATTTATCTAAAAGCTTCAAACCAAAGAAATTAGGTATAGGATTCGTACATACATTTGAACAACATCAAAGATAATTCACAAATATAAAACTATGCAGGGTGTTACGTTTAAAAATGTTAACCCATTAATGGCCCATAATTAATTCCTCGCCAATTGTATGTGGTTTTCCGGCTTTTGCGATTAATAATGAAATATTATATGAAGCTCGTAGTCCATCACCTTCTTGTTTAGAACACGATGCAAAAAGGTTTGATATAGTTGTTATATATAGCTGTTTTAAATATTTCTTTTCAAGTCCTTGAAATTAGGATAAAATCTTTGTCCTTTTTATCGGTATGTATTTTATTCAAATTATCAATCAAGAAATTAAGAAATTATTAGACCAAGATTTAATTGAACCAGCACATAGTGACTGGGCTTCTCCGATCTGTTTGGTACGGAAAAAGGATCAAAGTTATCGGTTTTGCGTCGATTACCGAAAATTGAACGCGGTTACTCGGAAAGACTCCTATCCGTTACCCTACATTTCGACTATTTTAGATCAACTTCGGGATGCCCGATATCTTAGTTCACTTGATATCAAAAGTGCTTATTTTCAAATTCTTCTTTCGGATCAGTCAAAGGATTACACAGCATTTATCGTTCAAGGCGGTCTTTACCGATTTAAAGTGATGGCTATGGGTCTCTCAAATAGTCCAGCGACGTGGCAGCGTTTGATAGATTCTGTGCTCGGCTCAGATTTGCAAACTGTCTTAGTTTACTTAGATGATATCTTGGTTGTCTCGAAAGATTTTCAGTCTCATCTAGATACTTTGCGTGAAGTTTTTGATCGTTTGCATAGAGCTAGTTTAACCGTGAATTTCGATAAATGTCAATTCTGTCGACCTGAGATCAAATACCTTGGATACGTAGTTGATGAATTTGGATTACGTCCGGATCCCGAAAAGGTTCAGTCAATCTTAGACATTCCATCACCTAAAACAGCTAAGGAAATTCGCAGATTCATAGGAACAGCGTCTTGGTATAGACGATTTGTACCCCAATTTTCAACAATAATAGCTCCTTTAACGCGCTTAACGCAAAAACATGCTAAGTGGTCTTGGACTGCGGACTGTGAGAGTTCTTTTAAACAACTTAAAGAGAGTCTTGTAACACCACCGATTCTCGTTTGTCCAGATTTCTCGCGAACCTTTTATCTGCAGACTGATGCATCTGCTTATGGCATAGGCGCCGTCCTCTCGCAACATTTCGACGAAGGAGAGAAAGTTATTTGTTATCAGTCACGTTCACTCACCAACCAAGAACGAAAATTCAGTGCGACCGAACGGGAATGCCTAGCCGTAATTTGGGCTGTCGAGAAATTGCGTCATTACTTGGAAGGCTACCATTTTAAAGTTATCACTGATTGTCACTCTCTTCTCTGGCTGCACAATTTAAAAGATCCGCAAGGGCGTTTAGGCCGCTGGAGTTTACGTTTACAACCATATGATTTCGAAATAATTCACCGAAAGGGGTCACAACATGCTGTACCAGATTTCCTGTCTAGAGCCGTTCCAATAGCAACTGATTCCGTTGACGTAAATTCAAAAGCAGATTCTGTTACTGATCGTTGGTATGCTGGAATGTTAGAACGAATTCAGCTTATTTAAATGTTTTAATGTTTACTTACGCCATAATAATAAAATAAACATCTCAGACGGCTAGATAAAATGTTTTTTCGTACAAATAGATGTATTTTTAAAGTATTTTATTATATTAAATTTCTAATTAAGTAGTTACGCCGCGACCGCCCCCTTGACTGTCATAACGCTCCCCATTTGCATTGGGCCCCCCTACCGCCCCCACGAAAAGCTCCACCGCTCACTAGGGGGCGGTATCGCAGCCGTTGGGAACCTATGGTCTAAAAATATTTTGCCGCTAATTTAAATAAGTTGGGATATACCACTTTCACACAACCTTTTAAAAACATATTGAAGGCATAAGTATAACAAATCAAGTTTTGTAATAATCATTATTCAGTTACCAACCACTATCGAGTACTTTGTTTACAATTGTTATAAAAATGCGCATGCGGGGACAATTCACTCCAATGTAAATAGCAGGTGCATCAGGGGAAAGTGGCAGGAAAACTTGAGCTGTTTGGTTACAAAATGCACCTTCCAAAAAGAACCAGTACAGTCAAAAACTGTACTGGTTCAGCTCTGAGCAGTTCCGATACAGCTCCAACGACAAATAGAAACCACTAACCATGCTATATATTGCAGTTACTAAAAATTATTGCGGCAAATTTAAATTCGCTTTAATTTGTTCGTTCGTCGCGCGATTTCCACGATAAATTTAAATTCCCATTGTGATTCCTTCGCCCGCAGTATTCGACGTGACGGCGCCGAACACCTTCAAGTCCCTGGACAGCTGGCGAGACGAATTCCTCATACAGGCCTCCCCCAGAGAACCGGAGAACTTCCCCTTCGTCCTGTTGGGGAACAAGGTCGACTTGGAACCGCGCGCCATCTCCACCAAGAAGGCCCAACAGTGGTGCCAGGCGAAGAACAACATTCCCTACTTCGAGACCTCGGCCAAGGAGGCCCTCAACGTCGAACAGGCGTTCAAGAGCATCGCCAGGAACGCCCTCAGTCAGCAAACGCAAACCGTGGATCTCTATAACGAATTCCCGGACCAGATCAAATTGACCACGACGTCTAAAAGCAATTCTAACGGGGACTCTTGCGCGTGCTAGAACGTGTTTTTTTTTTTATTATTATTATTTGCAGTAGTAGGGCCGATTTTTTTTACGATAAAAAAAACCAACAAGAGGAAAGAATACTATTAGTAAAATTAATAAAAAAAACATCTTTCATATGCTGAGTATAAAAGGAAATGAATTATGCAACATGAAAATATAGAACCGTGTTTTAATTTTTTTAGTTTTCTTTTTTATTTGTTCTTTTTTTTAATTCTCATAAATAAAAGTTGGTTGATTAATGATGACTTGTGTAAGAAATTGTACATAGCTGTGCTCAGTATGCAATACTATATATTACATTATATTGTCAAACAGAAATCATTTTTACGGTATTAAAATCGGTGTTTATAAACAACAAAAAATTAAATTTTCTTGCTCCCCACTAATCACTAATAGTTTCCGACTAGCGCCATCTACAATCCATTCAATTCAACTTAAATACCTTATTTTTTTTTTCATTACTTGGAAAAAAGGATTTTTAAAACCGATTATATTCGATTTCTATAAATATATTAATTAATTTCTCGTATATTGTATATATATGTATAAAAAAAAACAATGGTGATCATTTTGCTTTTGTTTCTTATTTAATAATAAATAATCTTCGTGTATACCCCGCAGATTCTCCCACCTAAGCACTATCTCCTTTTTTTTTTTTTTTTTTCTCTTTTAGCGTCTATTTTAGGAAGCAAAAATAACATTCGACATTGCCATTAGCTTTTAGTGTCACTTATTAAGTGTTTTTCTAGGTACATCAATAAATACTACTTTATCGTCCCCTTTCCCCCGTAAAAAGAAAAAAAAAATCATAAAATAAAAAAGGGAATTCCCCTAAATAAAATATCTCTGCTATCTACGATTAAAATAACTTTCGTGTATATTGATGGTTATTTCGCAAGAAGGACATTGATTAACAAATAAGATAAATTAATTGAAGGATGATAAAATATTTAATATAATATTATAAATATGAAATTATTATTATTACATATTAGCTATTACGATGTAAGATTTAGGTTGGTAGTTTTGTTTTTTTTAATGCGAAAGGAAGTAAATTTGAATAAATAAATAATTATGAATGATAATAGTGAAATTATAATTTATATTGTATTGTATTATATGATAACATATGATTATATTATATAAATATAAGGAAGTAAATACTAAATACATACTTTATGTATGGAAAAAAAATATATATATTAAACTATGAACAGAATATTGTTTTTTTATTATCCCACCAAATCCTAGTAAATCGACAAAAAAACGAAACAAATTTTGGAATACGAATTTCTCAATTTTTTTTTCATACATACCTAAAAAAATTCCCAGATAGAATTGCTAGATTATAAAGAAAAAGACTGGAAACTGTCAAAAACAAATCGCACATAACCTAACCCTTTTTAAAAAAAAGTTTTTTTGCGCCTCCGTCCAGAAACACTGATTTTGTATTACTCTAAATCGGCCGGAAACTTACCATTCTCCGGCCTAGGCCAGTGACTATATATAAAAGACTACTAATGGTTGGCAACACTATATTAGACTTACTGACATTTCTGTGATTTATTATAGATTCGATGACAGATGACAGAATTCTCGTTACACAATCTCTTAACCCTCCATTAGGCGCGTCTGCTTGCGACATATAAGAAATGCACAGGCATAGGTCCGCTGGGCCTATGCGCGACTAATGAAGGGTTAATGAATTCATATTCTTTCCATTTCTATTTTCGGAAGATTTTATCCGTAATAAATGGTCAATAACTTCACACACAATCTCTGTAATATGAGCTGGGGTCTCCATTGTCCTTATTATTGATGAATATCTATCAAAACTACCAAGAAAATTAAAACGTCAAAACATCTTAAACCTGATTTCCAATTCAAAATTCATACGTAATATGTATTGCCAACCTGTACTGTTAACTCCCTAGCGTTAACAAAATTAAGATTTGTCGGCTCAAAAAATAGTGTGTAACACACGACCAGAAACTCTTTTGCGAGTTTCTGCCACTTCTATCCATTCTGATATCTTTAATGAAATTTATACAGAAGAAATAAATAAGCTGCTACAATTATCTGCCGTCAGAAAATTAAAAGAAATTGTAAATATATGGTAGAACTTATAACTGCAATAAGAGAAAGTTTAATAAGAAACGTTATTCTTTATCAGAGTTGGTTTTGTTAATTGTGTGTTTTCTTGATTATATATATTTATTTTAAGTACATTTGATATGTTTCACGAACAGCAAATAAATGAAGTCATACAATTTTAAAAAATATGCGTTCCAATGCTTTTTAAATTTTTGGTGGTGCCATCTATAAAACAAGTGCTGAATTTATCGGTATCCATTTTGGGATGCTTTTGCAGATTTCTGTTATAAAACGATAAAAATATATCTGTATTTTTCAAGTTTATCGTGTGCCTGAAGTCGCCATCAAAACTTTTAATTGAAAAATCATAAAATTTTAAACTTTTATTGAATATACAAAATTAAAAAGAAAATTATAGGATAAAGGTAGAACAAATATAAATGGGTTTTAAAAACAGTAAATAAAAATAAGGATGTGCAAACTGACATTAATAAGAAATGTTATTTTTTATCAGAGTGAGTTTTGTTAATTATGTATGTTTTCTTGATTACATACATTTATTTTAAATGCATTCGATATGCTTCACCAACAGCCAATAAATGCAGTCATACAATTTTAAAAAATATGCATTCCAATTATTTTCCTCCAATTTTGTGGTGCCATCTAGGAAACAAGTGCTGAATTTATTGGTATCCACTTTGGATTGCTTTTGCAGATTTCTGTTATGAAGCGATAAAAATATATCTGTATTTTTCAAGTTTATCCTGAGCCATCAAAACTTTTAATTGAGAAATCATAAAATTTTAAACTTTTATTGAATATACAAAATTAAAAAAATATTATAGGATGAAGGTAGAACAAATCTAAGTGGGTTTTAAAAACAGTAAATAAAAATAAAGATGTGCAAACTGACATTGCATTCAATTATAGAATTTAATCTACTTTGAACTGAAATTAACTTTTTACCATAATTTTGATCTAGCATCAGCTCTTTGTTCCCAAACATTTTGAATTAAATTCTATGAACTATATCTGCATTTCGAACACGCAAATTTATTTTTTATATTAATTTTGACATTCTTCACTAAAGATTTTCAATAGAGGGTTTATGTAAAGTAATGTAAACTTTATTTCCAAAGATCAAGGTAAACGTTAGCCAAAATATAAATAAGCAAAATGAGATATGATCATAGAATATTTGAAATGGTAAAAATCGTGAAAAAAAAATACAAATACAGTGACTGATAAAGACAATAAAGAGGAAATAAAACTCAAATATAATAGCTACAATCAAAATAGGTAATGATAAAAAGAATAAAAACGCTAAATGACAACACAAAATTTCCCTAAGTGAACATTTATAATAACAAGGCTCAAGAAATAAAAGAAATAGCGAAAGTAACAAGTACGCATCACATTTGCAAAAGATTTGATAAAATGACAATATTTGAGAATATCCCACAGATACTACAGCGTGATCACGATTTAATTTTTGGTCGTGTGCATCTCATATTGACAATTGACACCAAGTTGTGCACTGAAGTTCGCTACAGAAACCTGGTAAACGTTTTCTTTAGAGAATAAATATTAGTAATCTAAACTAACACAATTTACCACACATGCTAGATATATCTATATGAGATTTTAAGGCTGAGGTAGACAGGAAGAAGTAGGATATTCAAATAAAACCAAACATTTTCGTACAAAATAAGTTATTTTCTTAAAAAAAAAAGATTGTTCACAGTAAATTCGCATGATAATACAAAATTGCAACGATTCAAATCGTCGAGGATAGAATTTATTTGAAACTCTTTATTTACAGTGTTGTCACAAAATACGATTTCTGCTTTAATTCGAATAAATAATCTGTATCATTCAAATATTTATAATATAATATATAATAATATAATAATTCTGCTATAGTGTCGTTTGTAGCAATTGTAATAATAATAATTAATTGTAAAGCTCTGTATCGTACTTTATCATAAATATACATATATGAAAATATACAAAGAAAATTTTTTTCTTTCACTATGTACAAGGAAGACTTTCAAAGTGTTATTATACGGGCTGTGCAGTTGATCGATCATACGTTGTTGTTAGGCCATGATTTCCCTGTAAAGTGCACAGATTAAATAGACAAAATGGCGGATTTTAGACGAGATGTTACCCTCTCAGTTCCCTTCCTGCTATCACATTCGTTCTGGACCTGGATCTGGCCAATTTAGCTCTCCGTTCGGCTTAAACGCGAAATAGGAAAAGAAAAAAAAAAATGAATTAGTTTCTAAGTTTCGAGTAAAATCTAAGCTGTATACACAAAGTATTGTAGTAGATACTCTGTATATAAAGCTTTATCCAAGCTTGTATCGCCCTTGTATCGATTGTAAGCGAAAGAAACGTGAAAAATAGACATTGTTTTAAGGGTGAAGTAGGAAAAAAATCCTTTATAGATTATTGTGAAGTATTATAGCGAGTCGATCCCTTAAAACAATGCTATTAAATTAACTAGGAAAAATTCCCGTTTCTTTTGTCTGCTATAGAATGTATTTCATGCATCCGTATAAAATAGAAGCTTGCATATTTTAGCATAAATTCTCTCCAAATAGGTGATTTTGATCTGAATCTTAATTGATCTTTATTAAGAGCTTTTGCCGTGTATGCACATTTTAACACCCAAATAGCTACTAAAACAGGTATACAATGTGTCCATTTATATATGAGGCAAAATATAAAAATAATAAAGTAACTCTGAATATTAAATAATATGCTTTTTAGAGAAAAACTAACTTTGATTTTAAATAAATCTTTTTTGTAAAATAAAATCATTAATAACACTTTTTCCTATTTATCTCATATTTAAGTAGACGCACGATATGTGCAAAAAAAAGGTAACGTACCAGCAAAACCTAGCCTTGTAATTATAATAAAATTACATTTCCAAACAGAAAAATTGAAATAAACACATACTTTCTTGCACATTCAAAATATAAAATATTAATATGCCATAAGCTAACGCGTTATTGATATATATACAGCGTGTGTCAAAAAGTACGTACCAAACGGATATTTTTCTAATTGTAGACTTTTAGAAAAGTTGTAATAATGCAGAAACTGTAATCACCTTTTATAATCAACTTGTGACCCACTGAACGTAATTTATCTTGTAAACAGTTGTTCAGAATTAACTAGTCTCAAAAAACAGAAGAAACTGTTTTTTTTTTCTGGATTAGCCTTTATGCGTTGCATATTTGTAACATCTAATCTATTTAAAGTATTCGTAGTTGATATAAAAAAAAATTAGGTGTTTTGAGTTATTATCAAGAATTTATGATTGAAATTTGCGTGAAATATCACTCCATTTTTTGTGCATTTTGTTCATCTGTTTCATGGATTTTGGACATTAATTGAAACTATTTCACACTTTAAGATAAATAATATTTCAAATGAAAACCAACTTTTCTTTATTAAAAGATTCAGTTACTTGGTAATATTTATTTAATTGCAAAAAATAGGTCCTTAATAAGAAAGAGGGCGTTCCTAAACGCACTGCTCTAGATACGGCCCTTTTAGTCGTTCTTTCTTTAATCTCGTAGAGAATAGGTGTGGTACTGTGAATGGGGTTTTAATTTTTTAATTTCGTTTTGTTTTAATTTCATAATTCTCTAATTAATATTTAATTTTTTTAAACGCGTCTAGCTTTGAATTTCTTTTTTATTCTCCGGATACTTTAAGCAGATGTTGCATTTTAAAAATAGTTATTTTCTAATGTTATATTATTTTACTTCGTCGGTATCCGACTTTACATTCCTTAACAGATTGTTTTGTTTGTTTCGATCGAAAAGACTAGAATTCCGCGAAGGGCACACCCCAAAATTTTAATCTGTGCCTTGTTTCATAGACCTAGTGACTCGCGACCAATAGAATCACTTCACCCTACTAACCTAATTTCTGATTGGTCACATTACACCGCCATCATTATTTCGCGAACAGCTGTTATAAAAAAGGAAAACTGCGTTTGACGCAAGAACGAGAAGAAGCGAGAGCATTATGTAATTATTATTTTTGTAATGAAGTGAAGATCGGTGTCAGGGTAGAGGATTTTTTTTTAAATCCTAATTTGATGTCGGCAAAAAGTATTTATTACGATCCGGGTATTTAAAAAAAAAAAAAAGATTTTTACCGGAAGGTTAGCCACGTTTGTTGCATTGAGTGCAATTTGCAGTTTTAATATAGTGTTAAATTGTAAAATTGTGTTTGATAACGTCAATCCACCACTCCGAAACAAACGATCCTGAGATTAAGAGCCGGAACCCCGTAACACAGAATAGAAGCAGAAGAGAAACAAATATGGAATGCATAAACGGTAATCCAGATAAAAAGGTAATTTTGTTTTGTTTTTGTGAGGGGAACCTATGACTTTATATTAATTTAATTAACAAAATTAAATAAAAATAATTTTTTTAATAACATTTTCATCCTTTTTGAAAAATAATACTTTACTCTTAAGCCTCTATTATTTTTGATTGCTCAATCTGTAAACGGTAGAAAATAAATTGCGTTCAAGGAGTCTGAAGTTGATCTTAAAGGGTGCGCACACTTTCTGCATTATAAAATTTTTTCAAAAGTCCGTAACAAAAAAAAATCTCACATGGTGCCTACGTTTTAACACACACTGTATATACACAAATATTTTTTTAACATTTAAGGATTATTATAAAGCAAAAAAATTAAAACAGAATAATAATAGAAAGGCGCTAGCCCTTAGTATCATATTCGCTAATGCAGCAACGTTGAACGAAAACTGGCTTACCGTATAAACTTTCCAGTAAGCAGTCTTTAATTCATTTTTTTAAAAACATAAAAGTACGATTAAAAATGATTTTCTGAAATACAACAGAGCACAAAATGTTAGAACATCTATCAGTGCACGATCATTAGCTAAAATTGTAACAACAGAAATTACCACGAAGAGTAACGGCCACAAAAACCGCCGCCGCGGCACCCCGAATTAATTCACCACCGAAATTTCTGTCGATACAATTTCATCCTTAAACGGAATCACAATTCTACTCACCACCGGCAGGGCGGACGTCCCTCTTGCGTTTCTGTTCTCTGCTGAAGGCACTTCCGGTTTGCAACGCTTGCAATAAACTATCCATGACGCCCTCTTGCGTCTGTTCGGGGTTCATGTCGATGATGGCCTTCTTGCGGGCTTCCCTCTCTTGTTTCTCTTTCTCGGCTTTCTCCCGTGCCAATTTAGCTTTTCGGTTCTTTTCTTCTATCTCTCTTTCTTTCTCGTTGTCTTTTTTCGCTTGCTGGATATGAAATGGAGTAAGAAAATGCTCAAAACTATAATATATAATCAAGTATATATCGGTGGATAAACTAGAAGATCGGGGAAAACTCGCCACAAGGAGCTTTTATGGTCTCTGTGCTTTGATTAGGAATAATCCAAGGACAAAATTTCCATATCGGAAGGCCTGTATACATCATCCTTTAATGTGATCATTATGTGTGCTCGTTTACTGTTTGGAATATATTCGTTTTGTTAACCAATTTAATGACATAGATCTTATTTTATTTAGTAAATAAATGTAAAGGATATGTAACGAGTATATTAAACGCAATTTTTTATAAGATGAGATGGCAAAAAATAAATCCAACACGTTTCAAATGCAACGTCTTACTATTCGGTAAGTAAAAATGTGTTTATTTCTTTTCTTTAAACATAATTATTTCCGAGTACACGAAGCCACCTGCATAAGATTTCATTATTTATAAATTATAATGGGATGTCTCAATTGAATAATATTTTAAATTTGAATGATCGCCTACTCGATTTGGTGTTGTCTACTGAACAGCTCTCCTGTATTGTTAACCACGATTTGGATCCACTGGTAGCGGAGGACCAACATCATCCCGCATTGTTTTGTAAATTTACAATTGATAATTGTCAAAGAATTAATTCGAAATCGGACGATTTCCAAATGTACGCAAAATCTCTGTCAGTGAATGAAATATGTGATATTTTCTATTATAAGATTTTTTCGGTGATAGATGAATATGTACCGAGCAAAAGGGTTACTAAGAAAATATTTTTTCCTGTGTTTGTTGTGTAACTTTTCAAAAATTTTTGAAATCATTATTTTTGATTCGATCTCGTGGCATATTTATCCGCTTATTAATCAAAATCAGCATGGATTTGTTAAAGGACGCTCTACTGTAACTAATTTGTGCGATTTCACTCAATATACAGCTGAAAGTATGAATAAAGCGCAGTTCACATCTATGCATTGTAATGCGGCATTAAAAGATGCATTAAATGAGAGCATTTTTTGCTCTTTAACCTTGAAATGACTTTGCATTCACATAATGCAGTTTTACATGCATGCTTCTTTAGAGAATAATAGAGAATTTATTTTTGCCAACTTATTTACGGATATTATAAATGGTTGGCAGAAACGTCAAATAATCATTCATCATCGAGCCTTACTAATTGTCTTCTACTGTCGGTAAGTTGTTTAGTGGTTGTTTACAAATATGGAAATATATAAATATGTTATTACCAATTCCTTCTCTTTAAACACAGTTCCTCCAATAAATAAGACTGGGTAAGACACATGCACATTTAAACCTAACCTAATAGCTCAAAGGAATACGCCTGTTCGCGCTAAAAACGTATTCACTAGACAAGCTTAGCCAACTTAACTAAAAGATTGGTATTAAAATATCACTAGAAAAATTACTAAAAATGCGTCAAGAAATGCAAGAAAATAGAACATGTTCTAAAGCTTGCATTTGCATGCCGCATCAAAAAATGCTCTAAAACATGCATAGTGTGAATATTGAAGATGCATGCATTTTAACGCCGCATGTCAGTTGCAGCAATAAAATGCATAGGTGTGAACTGCGCTTAACGGAAAGCAGGTAGATGTGATATACACCGATATTAGTAAAGCTTTCGATCGTGTTCAACATAATGTCATTGTCTCCAAGTTAGAAACTTTTGAATTTGACCCAAGTTTATTAGCTTTAATAAAAAACTACTTGACCGATCGTCGGCTATATGTCGAGTATGCAGGGGGTTGCATCTAGTGTTTATACTGCGTGCAGTGGAGTTCCTCAGGGATCAAACCTTGGCCCTCTTTTATTCGTGATTTTTATAAATGACGTATGCGATCATTTCGATGTTGAATATGAACTGTGTGCGGATGACCTTAACCTTTTTTCTATAGTTGATGGTATTGAGGATTGTCATACAGGGTGCGGCAGGGAAACTTGCTGATTTGAATTGGACGCCAATGAGCGAGGCGTGGTCAGAAAGGGGTGGGGAGGGTCTCATCAGAAAGAGGGGGTTTTGAAGTTTTGTTACCCCAAATGACATTTGTCATCATGCGTTGGACAAAGGAACAGCGTGCGTTCGCCGTCGAGGCCTATTTTTCCAACGGTCATTCGGTGGTCGCCACCCAACGTGCCTTCCGAACTCGGTTCGATATTCATCCCGCGGGTCCCGTTCCTGGCCGGCAATCGCTTGTTTCGTGGGTGAACACATTTAGGGAAAGTGGGAGTGTTGAAAAAAAAGGCCCAGGAGGTCAACGGACATCCAGAACTCCAGAAAACGTCGAAAGGGTAAGGGCGTCGTTTTTGTGCTCTCCCCGGCGTTCGGCGCGTAAACACGCTGCTGCTCTGGGGATTTCTGATCGCACAGTGAGACGAATTCTTCACAAGGAACTCCAGTTTCATCCCTACAAACTGGCTGTGGTCCAAAAGTTGAGTGAACGCGATTTCGCTTCTCGCCAAACTGCATGTGAAGCGCTCAGTAACTTGCCAGACGACGCTCTCGTGTTTTTTAGTGATGAGGCCCACTTTCACATTTCCGGCTATGTTAACAAACAAAACATGCGGCGCACACAGCGAGAACTTCGATGGAGCTTTTGAGGGAACACTTTCACGAGCGCCTGATATCCTTGAGGGGTGACGTACCGTGGCCGCCGCGCTCCCCCGATTTGGCACCTTGCCATTTTTTTTTATGGGGATATCTTAAATCCATCGTTTACAACGACAAACCCCGGACCCTGCAACACCTGAAGGACAACATCCGCCAAGCCATCGCCAACATTCCCGTCGATATGCTCGAAAGAGTGGAGCGCAACTTTAAATCTAGGGTTGATCAGTGTACCACGAATGAGGGCCGCCATTTGCCCGATGTCATTTTTAAAACCACTTAAAACAAAAATTCAGAATGTGTACTATACGATACAAAAAGAATTAAATCGATATTTGAAGTACTTTTTCTTTTATTGACTTTTCAAATCAGCAAGTTTCCCTGCCGCACCCTGTACATTACAGTATAATGTCACGAAACTTAATGAATGGTGCTCTAGTAATGGTCTTTCTCTCAATATTGAAAAATTTAAAACTATGACTTTCACACGTAGGAGTAATGTAATTGATGGCATTGATTGGCACGATTATTGAGAGAGTAGATCACATCAAAGACCTCGGTGTGATTCTTGACTCACAGCTACGGTTTAATGAGCACATTGTCAAGGTTTGTGCAGAGTCTCATAAGTCGCTTGGTTTCATTATTCGTACACGTAGAGATTTCCGCGAGACAGATGCTCTTGTGCAATTGTACATATCCTTAGTCCGTAGCGAACTTGAATATGCTTGTATCGTGTGGGCACCTAATTATGACAAGTATATAAACATGATTGAGGCAGTACAGAGAAAGTTTTTGAGATATTTATACTTTGATATGGGGTGTATCCCAACTACAATATTTCTTCTAATGTATTGATTGATGAATTTAATTTTAGTACTCTTAGTAATAGGAGAAAACTTATTTCACTGAATTATCTATTTAAACTTGTTCATGGCCTAGTTTTTTTAAGAAGAATAAATTTTACATGTTCCACGTTTTAACTCACGTAGTTCGATAACTTTTGACTATAGGACGCCGTCTACTAATTAAAGACATTTATCAGTGGTAAAACTAGGATACAGACTGCGTCTACTCGATAAAGTAGAACGATAGACTGTGACTGAGCTGTAGATATACGGCAACCGACCGCACATGAAGGGTGACCCTGATGGTACATCCAGTACAGTGATATTTGTGGTAAAAAAAAAATGGAATAAAATTTCACTTACGATAAAATTATCCTTGAACGTCTTCAAATCCGTAAAGAATTCCTCCAGCGTCTGTTTCTGCTTGTCGAAGACGAAATAGACGGCCAAATCTTCGTATAGGGTCTCCATCTTTTTGAACATCTTCTGCATGACGTCGCACTGATCCCTCGCCTCTTTCGCGAACGCCTCCATGACTTCGATAAACTGATCGTCCTCGCTCTGCGCCAGGCGGTTGTTCGTGATGTCCATCTGCAAGTGCTTGATGCTGCCGTCCATCTGACGCAGAGTTTTCTGTATCGTATCTAAAGATACCCTGCTAGCTCTGATGATTGTAAAAGAAAAAAATATAATTTTAAAATGATTTCTTCCAGGGGCAGATCTATCCTTACTGGTCGATGTGGGTCATCTCATCGTAGAAATTTAATATCTCCGGGAATTTATTCTCGACTGTCTCGACAATATAATGCAAGAGGGTGCACTTATTGTGAACATCTTTCGTGCCGTTCAACTGGAATCGTCAATTAAGTAAAATTAAATTCATAGATGCAACAAACGTGAATATCGGCGGAATACCTTCGTTAGGAAATTTATTTCGAAACCGAAAGCTTGAGCGTTATTATTCCCGGTGTTCATGTAGTTTCCGAGTAATAGAACGAGTTCTAGAATCTTGGCAAACTTCTTACTCTTCTTTACTTCGTCGCAAGCGGCAGTCGCAGCCACTATGTCCTAAAAAAAAGATAATAAAATAGGGAAATACAACCGAAGAAGTGCACAATAAAACGGTAAAAACAATACAAAACAATATCTCCGGATTTTCTCAATTACTTTTTAGAAATAAACCTTGAAATAAATTAAATGTGTTTTAATATCGCAACGTCACCTTCTTTAGATTCACAAAATCACAAGCAATAAACTAGACCCTCATTAAGAGATGGAACCGATTCTCGAGAACGTCTCTTTTTGTAATTTCCGCATATTACGAGACAGTTACCCTTACGATAATAATAATATATTTACATATAACCATGAAGGAGGACCCACGTCTCCGAGTGGTGAAGCAGTATGAAGAGACGGAAAATTCCTTTCTAAAAGCAACCGCTGCACAGTGGGGCAAAAACCCGAAAAGCTGGCCAAAACCCCAAATTAAAAAGTACCTTTAATTGGTTTTTCTTTCGTCCAATCATAAAGCACGATTACCGAGCTACCAGGTACATACAGGGTTAGTAAAAAGTCCCGGAACGGTCGAATAACTTTGTTATTTGAAAATTATGATTTCTGAAATTTGGTATGGGGGTATAGTTAATATAAATGCATTTTATGAAATACAGTTAATATTATTTTCACTTCCGGTTTAATCGGCAATACGTCCAATTTTTTTTTTTTTAAATGGAACGCCCAGATTTTTTTAACACTTTTGAATGCAAAATAAAAAACTAAGTTCAGGAAGTATTAAGATGTTTATTTTTATTCACAAGAAAACAGTTAAAAAATTAAAAAAGTGTCATAATACAGAAAAATCAAGGTACCTTTGAAAAAAGTTGTTGTTTAGTGTTTGCATTCTTTTTGCCGTCACATTTGACAATTTTAAAAGCGTTTTAACTTTTGCATCGCTATAAATTTACTTATTTTAAACATTGACACATTTGAAAATGGCAGAAAAACTTACTGAATCAGAACGAATTGAGATATTAATGATGCGTGGGTACGGTGATCGTCAACGTTCTTTTGAAGAGGTTCGTATTTTGTTTAATACTGTTTATGCGGATGGTCACATTAGTAAAAGTACGGTATGCCGAACAATTCAAAAGTTTGAAGTCTTTCGTCAGGTGAAGGATTTACCTAGAAGGGGACGTCCAGTAACAGCAACAGATGAAGAAACTAGTTTGAATGTGTTACTTACAGTGGAAGAAAATCATCACGTGTCCACAACAGAATTAGGTCAAATTCATGAGATCTCTCAAAAATCTGCTCATACGATTCTTAAATCAGCAAGAATGAAAGCCTATAAAATGTATCCCGTCCATGAGTTAACTGAAGATGATCCAGATCGTAGGCTACAATTTTGCGAAACAATGACGGAATTGATCGAGCAGCAGCCTAATGTTTTAGATCACATCATTTTTTCAGATGAGGCAACGTTTTGTCTGAACGGCACTGTGAACAGACATACATAATTGTCGCTACTGGTCAATTGAAAATCCGCATTGGATTGAAAAAGTCCATACACGGCGTCCTCAAAAGGTGAATGTCTGGGCTGGTCTTGTTGGAAACAACATCATAGGACCATTTTTTATAAGAGGAAATTTAACTGGCAACGTCTACTTAAATTTATTGCGAAATGAGGTTGTTCCAGCACTTGCGGCCCTCTTTCCAAATGCAAACATAGGTGATCACCCTAATGCACATTTTTTGTTTCAACAAGATGGAGCTCCCCTCCCATTTTGCCCATAATGTCCGCGATTATTTGAATGAAATTTTTCCGGGACGTTGGATCGGACGTAGAGGAGCAATCGAATGGCCAGCACGTTCGCCAGATCTCTCGCCATTAGATTTTTTCTTTTGGGGTCAAATGAAATGTCAAGTGTACAAAAATCGTCCCCATAATCTTGAACAATTGGAAGAGAGAATAGTTCAAGAAGCCAATCGCATCACTCCAGAACAAATACAAAATTCAATAAGAAATTTTACTGACCGTTTACATTTTTGTCAAATTGTAAATGGAGAGCATTTTGAACAATTATTGTAATCGCAACCTGAATAGACAGGTACCTTGATTTTTCTGTATTAGGACACTTTTTTAATTTTTTAACTGTTTTCTTGTGAATAAAAATAAACATCTTAATACTTCCTGAACGTAGTTTTTTAATTTGCATTCAAAAGTGTTAAAAAAATCTGGGCGTTCCATTTAAAAAAAAAAAAATTGGACGTATTGCCGATTAAACCGGAAGTGAAAAAAATATTAACTGTATTGCATAAAATGCATTTATATTAACTATACTCCCATACCAAATTTCAGAAATCATAATTTTCAAATAACAAAGTTATTCGACCGTTCCGGGACTTTTTACTAACCCTGTATATAATTATAGCGGTGGGGGTGCTACCCGATTACCCAGATTAGTTGCAAGTTGACTGTAACGGCGGTGATTGATATTACGGCAAACGTAGGTGAATTTCAAAAGTGAAAATAAGTGTAAACAAGTGTTTTATTACAATGGATTCTTTACCTGGAGGTATGTACGGTCTTTATACTATACTTTAGGACATTCTTTCGTCACTATTTAGTAGATTTTTATTTTTTTTTTGTCAATATTGCAAACTATATAAAATACCTTCCTAAATTAATATAAATTAAGAAATTTGTTATACTTCCGGGTACTTCCGGACAAAAATCTTTTTTTTTTCCTTGTAGACCAGTTATTTACTTATACGACTATGAAATAAAATTTTGCGCAAATTTGCGCCCCCCTCCAAAAAAAATATTTTAGTTTCACAATGTAATAAGTATCTGATTTATTTCAGGTTCGAAAACGCAACATATTACTTATACTAAAAGAACCCTAGTGGAAGTAATGCTTTCAAGTTCTTCTACAAAGTTTGAAGATAGATGTGATCATCTGCAAAAATACATCGTTGATGACACTAACTGCCCAGAAAAATCTGTAAGTGTGATTAAGCACAAACTGTCGCCTTTCACTTCCGAGTTTCAAGCTAAGTTCAATGCTGCGCAACGCAAAACAGATAGGCTTTTAGCTCAAAATAAGTCGTGGCTAGATTCAAGTATGGTGTTTACATACTTTGGACTTACATCAAGGGGTTCAGGAGGACGCCCTAGTGTCGACTTTTTGGAAAGCAGCGAACGCTCCAAGCGCCGAAAAACAAAGAAACTAAGGTCAGAAGGCAGTACTGCTGAAATAAACAGTGTTGCAGGATACGTTGTTGAACTTGATAATTTAAAACATTGATTGAAATTTTGAAACCGAAAACAGTCGTTACTAAATTTGAAACGACAGGAATTCCACGTCTGTCTTATTCGGTGGTCTGAGGAAGAATAATAAATAACTATTTTTCAAATGAAACTACTTTCGCTTGTATTCACCAATCGAACCGCAATGAGATGCCTCGAAAACTCTTCTAGTCACTAAATTGAGGAGAATATCGACAAAACACAAAGGATATGACTCAAACACAATACCAAACATTAATACGAAGCGAACACAAACACATACATAATGACTTCCTTAAAGATGTAGTACGCAATTTGAAAAAAAAAAAAAAATATATATATGTTATATAAAGTTTATGGTACAAATCATTACGTTATTATAACTCACCGGCTTGACATCGCTAACCATCTCAGCATACTGTTGCTTGAATCTTAACGACTTCAATCGTGGCAGCAACCTCTTCACCTCAGAAATCTTCACGCAGAACTGTTCGGCTTCCGTCAGGTCATCGTACGACTCCTTATACTGCTGTATCTTGCTCAATTGGTCGGGTGGAGGTAAGAACTGTATCAGACCTTCCAATACGTTCTCCGTAAGTACTGTTTCATCACATCGGAGCAGGCACTTTTTGATCTCATCGTAAGGGATGTGCTTCAGGCTTCCGTTCAGCAAGATGCTGATATTCTGTGCAGCTTTCCCGTCTAACACTTTCAGTTCTTTAGATTTCTTCATCGTTCCGTTGAAACTGACCCTAAAACGTAGATAAACGATTAAAAATGTATGGGGTTTGGTTTGTTTTCCACTTTATTTATGTTATACTTGTCTGTAGTGTCGTCTGTTTTCTTTATTGTAGGTTTGGAGCTAAACCGTTCAGCAAGGCCTTCAAGGATATCGTTCGATGCCAGTTTTTCTTCTTGGACTTTCACCCAGAATGATTTCTCCGAGAATTTTTGTGGGGCGATCTACAATTTTATTTTCTTATTTAAAATACGATTGTATAGTGTAATATAAGGGATAAATTAAAAAAAATTTAAATTTAAAAAGATTGTTATTCAATTTGGAACAACAGAAATACATGTGTCCTACTCGGTGGTCTGAGGTAGAATAAATATATATATTTCTTTATAACTTTGGCGGCTAATCTTATGCCTAATTTTTTTTCTAGTTTGCTTGTTTTTTTTTTTTTTTATATAATACTTGAATGTATTTTATTTTGTCTAGAGTTTATGTCATGGACAAGAAAAGCAGGGTAAAATTAAAAGACACTTTTCAGCAATAATTAGATAAAAATGATTCTGACACACATGTTCTTCATTCATTCAAAACCATCATTTTTTTTTTTTTTAGCAAATCATTACCGCGTACCCCCACCCCAAATAATTAAGGAAAAAAAAAAGCAAATACCGTCTTCCAATTGGCTCTCTTCAACGGCCCCACGATCTGCCATTTCTTTTTCGGTTTCAACCCGTGAGGCAGGATATCCGGATTCGCCATTCCAGGTAATGGCACCATACCGCCAGGTAGAGGCGGAGGAAGACTTCCGAAGGGCGGTGGAGGAGGAGCAGGTCCCATTCCAGGCATGGGAGGCGGAGGCGGACCCACGGATCCTGGCATCGGCGGTGGAGGTGGAAATCCACCTCCACCAGGCATCGGGGGTGGTGGAGGGCCCACCCCCATCCCTGGTAGAGGCGGGGGCGGGGGCCCGCCCGGAATAGGTGGAGGGGGTGGCGCTCCCGATCCCGGCAACGGTGGTGGGGGTGGTGCGCCGCCTTCTCCGGGCGGCAATATGATTTTGTTGATATTACTGACGACGTTAGGATCTAGTTTTCCATCGTTCGACGCTTGGCCACTGGTACGGCCTTCTAAGATCGCCAATTTCGCCAGGGCTTCTTCCTTTTCCGACAGCGCTTTCTCCAGATCTTGTTTCAGCTTCTCGAACTCTTCTTTCTCGATCATATCGGAAGAATCTAAAGGAAGCGATTACGTTTTTTCTTAAGGGTGAAATGGTTTGAGAACTCAGATTGAGATACCTTTGACTTCTAAGAAAGGTTGGAGATCTAAATCGATTTTTTTGCAGTTGAAATCCGGATCGCATCCCGATTTTTGTATGACTATTTGCGAAACGACTTCTTCTATTAACTTATAGTAGGCGGGCCTAAATCCCAAATTAAAAAAAAATACATAAATAAATATTTTAAATTATATAAAAATATTCACGTAAAATTTTAATATCCCCAAACGAAATTACTTTAAGGATATAAAGTCAGTCTCAAATCCACAAATATTGGCATACAATTCAATTCTCTACAATTGACACATAGTTTCAATTTCCACATAGTTTCAATCTTCCACCCTCA
The DNA here is from genome assembly GCA_949128085.1 of Cetonia aurata. NCBI lineage: Eukaryota > Metazoa > Arthropoda > Insecta > Coleoptera > Scarabaeidae > Cetonia > Cetonia aurata. The sequence continues at coordinate 3,839,064 of OX421889.1, forward strand.
ATAATTCTGGAGTTATGAAAAACAATATTTAAAAAATGATGCCAATAGCTTGTATTACAAATTCCTTAATATTCTCAGAGTTAAAATAGATGACGGTTTGAAACTTTACAGTAATATTAAATTCATCCTCAGAAGTATTAGCACAAAATTTTAACAATCTGCACCAAACACTTCTGGAATTATGAAAGGAAATACGAAAAAAATGATGCAAAGAACCAAACATTTTTGATAATTCAAAAATTAAAATAGACAGAGGTATGAAATTTAAAAAAAGACATACAATCAACCTATCAAAATAGTTCCACGTACTTTCAATCTTCCACCCTCAATAATTCTGGAGTTATGAAAAACAATATTTGAAAAATGATGCCAATAGCTTGCATTACAAATTCCTTAATATTTTCAGAGTTAAAATAGATGACGGTTTGAAACTTTACAGTAATATTAAATTCATCCTCAGAAGTATTAGTACAAAATTTTAACAACCTGCTGCAAATACTTCTGGAATTACGAAAGGAAATACGATAACATGATGGAAAGAAACAAAATTTTTGATATCACAAAAATTAAAACAGAGATATGAAATTTAAAAACGATTTATATAATCAGCCCATCGAAGGATTTACACAACTAAGAAGAGAACTGGAAAAGCGGATTTTCGATATCTCCATTACTAACAAATTCACCTTTAAACAATTTGTTTAAATTATTGCCATTTGTTTATCTTTCAACAACAAACGAAAGGAAAATCACTATAAACAACTACAAACGATTCTAAAGAGAACTGCGAAAGCGGATTTTGAGATGCGATTGATTCTTTTGAAGGTTATATAATTATTAATGGATAGAACTACAAACGAAATTATTGTTACTACAAACGAAATACTAATATTATCAATAAAAAAAATGTTTATTTGTAAAAAGTGGGCTGCTAAGTTCACATTGGTTGAAAAATGATATAAACTGTATTATAAAATCGTTTAATATCTTAGAAACTAAATTAGATAGAGGTTTAAAATTTAAAATGGATATAAAATCAATCTCTGTAAATATCGACCCAGAATCTCAAAGATATACTTGAAATAATTCCGGTGCTATTAAAAGGAAACATAAAAAAAATAGCGCGAAGAAACAAAATTGTTGATAACTCCAAAATGATAATAAATAGAGCATTCAAATTTAACATACATTAAAAATACGCTTTTAAAAATATTTTTACACGGTTTCGATCTTCTACATCAAATAGTTCCGAAGTTACGAAAGAAAATCTTCAAAGCCGTTGTTAAATAAAACCATCTTACCAAAATCATTGCATCTCAAACATTGAAATAAATACGAGTTTAATAGAATTTAATACAGAAACAATATTAATGAAAAATAAAAATAAAATCACCCACCTGATATGAACATCGTCTCTGATAAACAAAAGATGTTGCAATATACTGAGGAAATAAGGTTCGGCAGAAGTGTCCATGGTGATATTTTTCAAGACCTCGAAACAATCGTGCATGTCATCCATGTCCACGCGAACATTGTCGAACCTCGCGTGCAATTCGTCCGCATCTTCTTCCCTTTCTGCCTCGAATACGTTCAGTTGGGTTTCCACTACGCTACTGGTTTCAGATTTTAGTTTTCCTAGATCGAGAAAGTTGAAAATCGTAAAGCTTTTCTACTTCGGATTACAATATATTTATTATATAATTAAAGTGGTGCGTATTGATTAACGATTTTAACATTAAGACTTTGGATAAAATATAAAACTGAAGTACCTAATTGTGTACCCAATCCGGTCCTGATGATTTCATTCCTTAAATGCATCCGAAACTCGAAATCGTACGTTTGAGACAGCAAGGCATTTATTAACGAAAGACAAACACCCTACAAGATAGAATCATTCATTATTATTTATTAATAATCATATTGAGACTAAAAAAACCCCAAAACCTTTGGTTACTTAATAAAATATCTCCCTACCAACACATAAATGATACTCCTGTACAATTTCATATTATCACTATGAAAAACCAGGCGAAAACTGAAATTAAATTCCAAATTCACGAACAAAACCAAACTAAAAAACCGCAGCTCCTTAATGCTAAGGAAAACGTTCAGATCTTTGTCTAAAACAACCATGGATGATGGGAAACATGCATTCTATCTAAAAGTCGAAACGAAACTAAATAAGCATGAATATTCACAGAATGAGGTTTTGCCAATTTCAATAAAAAAAAAAAAAAGGAATTGGATGCAAGCACGTGGTCGTGAAAAGAAAAATAGAGAAAGTTTTTGCAATAGTGATATGATGAACGTAAATACTTGAAAATAGGAAAAACTTAAGATTGGTGTTAAATATATTATATACATATTATGTTATAAAAAATATCAATGTTTTTCTTAATTGTGAATACATAGTACCTACAGTAATATTCAAAAGTATATGCACAATATGTACGTAACAGATGTTTCAAAATATTGAAATAGCAATTGTAAATTTGCTGTTTAAAGCATTAAAAAGAAATTTTAAGTATAAAAATGATCTCTTTCGGAATGAATTCCAATGCACAGGGAAAGATAATACATAATAATTTTATATTATATCTTTTATTTTATTATTGTCATGGCAACCACCAAAAACACTATAAAAGATATATTTATTATACAGAGGGTACAATAAATTTTGCTGTATCACCCTTAAAAATATGTTTCCATTTGAAAAACTATAAATAATCCATTTTTATGTGCAATTTATTCGTCATCCACGGATAATAGATAATTTTTACTAGAATTCCTGTTCTTATCCAAATAAATATTGTCCATATCTAAATTTATCATTCTAAGATTTTATTTGCAATTATGTAGTAATTAATTAATATTAACCAATCTGCTTTCTCTTTGCTTTTGCTCTTGAATGAAGATTTGTAAATATGAAGTTTGGCAGAAATTTACATTCAAATTCAAAATATGGTAAACATTTTAACGCAGAAATCTATAGTTTAGCACCTAGCAATTTCACGGTATAAACAATTCGAATAAAAAATTAAAGTTTTGAAGTTTTGAAGATCTAAAACGTAAAAAAGGTTTGCCAACATTCAAATCCAAAATATTGCAAATATTAATGTCAAAATCTATAGTTTAGCATCTGCCAATAACAACATATAAACAAAAAACCGGGTTTCGCATAAAAAATTTCAAGTTTCGAAATTTGACAGATGTCAATTTAAAACAAAAATTCCAAATATGGCAAATATTAATGTCAAGATCTATGGTATCTATAGTTGGCATCTACCAATAGCCAATGTATAAGCATGTCGACTTTCGTATCAAGATTTGACGTTTGACAGATGACAATGTAAACCATAAAAATGGTTTGACGGAAGTCAATATAAAAATTCAAAATATAAGAATTATTAATGCCAAAATCTATAGTTTAGCATCTGCCAATAGCAACGTAGAAACATGCCGGCTTTCGAATTTAAAGTTTTGAATTTTGACAGATGTCAATTTAGAACGTAAGAATCGGGCCTGTCAAATATATTCAAAAAAATCGTGGCTTCACGACTGTGCTAAAACTGAAACCTCGATAGATGACAAAACGTAAAAGTGGCAGGTGTTATATAAAAAAAAAATTGACATTTAAAAGACCAAAATGTCAAAAATCGGAGAAAAATTGAAATATGAGAGACGCCGATGTTTAAATATGTTTCAAAATTTATCGAAGCTTAATAGTTAAGAAGACATTAATAAATAAAGATAAGAAAATCTGATATTTGTCAAAATGGTATCTGTCACATACCTATGTATGTATATTTTAGAATTTAATGCTTTCCATCTCAATAACAATGTAAAAATTTCAGATATCACAGATGTCGATGCAAAGAATTAAAAATCCTACAAATGTATTTAAAAAATTACGTTTAAAATTTTTATAGGTGTTAAACCTGCCCAAATTACAGAAGCACATATTCAACGAAAATTGAAAATTTAATACCTTAGTAAAATACAAAAATTATTGTCTTTAAGATTTGGAAAATTATAAATTCTATAAGGCGTCAATGTCAATATGACACCTGTCAAAATCATATTTAAAAAATTAATACTTTCCCCATCCACCGTAATTAAATTAGATTAAATTTATGATTTGACAGATAAAATATACATATAAATGACATTCTTTAAATAATAAATTACAAAATTTAAATTTTGAGTGACATCAACATCAAATGACACCTATCAAACACTTTTTAGAATCTAATTACACTTTCCGTCGATTACAATGTTAAAAATGCTGGTTTGACAGGTATCAAAACTAAAAATAATAAAATAATTAAAAAATTGCATTGTCAAAAATTAAAACTTCATAGAAAGTGTCAAAGTAGCATGTGTTAAACCATAAATTGGAAATTTAATGCTTGACAGAGAAAAAATACAAACGGCAGTCTTTAAATGCATATTAGAAAATTTTGAATTTGTTTGACACATGAAAATGACACCTGCCAAATATAAAAATTCTAAATTTTAATGGTTTTTATTAATCGCATTGTCAAAATTTAAAGTTTGACAGATATCAATGTCAAACTGTAAATAAGAACATTACACACACTAAATAATCTTCATAATTTTACTAATTGCAAGAAATGAATATTAGAAAATTTTGAATTTGTTTGACATATGAAAATGACACCTGTCAAATATAAAAATTCTAAATTTTAATGGTTTTTATTAATCGCACTGTCAAAATTTAAAGTTTGACTGTCAAACTCTAAACAAGAACCTTACACACACTGAACAATCTTCATAATTTTACTGATTGTAAGAAATATCTGGGTTTTTTTTTGTGACAGTTGTTACCAAGTTTTCTCAAATATTCTAAAAGAGTTTAAGACTGTTTAAGATTCGGAAAGTTTTACTGTCAGAGATATTTTACCGACAGCTTTTCCAAATCACATGAACGACATGTTTGAGAGTTAAGGACTCACCCACAATTCCAGATCTTGACCCTTCGCTATGCAATCGACAATAGGCAGGAACCTTTCGCATTTCTTTTCCTCCGACACTATACTGATGGCCGTTAAAAACTGCTCGGAACCTTGAAAACTGTCGTAGTTCAGCAAACATTGGGCGGCTAAAATTTGCATGGCACACTGCGACACTGTAGGTTTCCTGTGGTCTATACACCTGGCTACGGACCTATGCCCTTCAGCATAGTTCAAGAAAGCTTTAAGTCCTTCGGTGTTGTTCGTAAACTTCAGTATACACCTCAGACATTCCGTTTGGATCCTTTCCGATTTAGCCTCGAACATGCTGGAATGCAAAACGTTATTGAATGAAATATAATATGCGGTGGTAAAGATTAACTTACTTCTTCGTGGCCATGTCCATCACCTTAAACACAGCCTGCATACCCATATTAGCTCCGAATTCGCTGACCCACGTCAAAGGGTTGTTCGTCAACGCCACCCTGAGCGACTCCATGGAATTTAGTATTTTCGACGGGGAATTGGTCTCCTTATTCGTGATTTGCTTCAACATCTCTATGTACTGGTAAGGTTTATCGGTTTTGCTCCGGCCATCTTGGCCTTGACTGCCTTTGTATTGCATGATGAGCATTTGTTTCTTACTGGAGAGTTCAAGGGTGCGTAGTGGCTCTTTCTTTTGATCGCTCAGGTTCATATCGTTCTAGGAAATGAGACGGAATAAGGATGACATATTCGTTTTTTTTTGTGTTTTTAGATTTGGGGGATTTACCAAGAGGTCTTCAAATCGCTGCAGTACCTCCGTCTCGCTCATTTTCTTCACGGTCTTCTCGTATTCTTCTTTATCCTCCGGTACGATGTCGGATTCGGAGCCATGGCGTACCAACGGCTGGGAAATGGGCCGTGGACCCGATAGGGTCTTTTTGGGACCTCTGGGGAGCCATCCCTCAAACTGGAATGAAAAGGAAACTGATGAGCGTACAGAATTAAAAGTTAACGATATCAGCTGATTAAGTCGACATTGTGTATATTTGCTTTTATTTGCACTGCAGTTTGATTGAAAATTTAATTGTGAACAAAAACGTTTAATACAATACTAGAAAAAAATATCAATTTATTGGTGGCGTCACATACATAAATACATACACATATGCCAAAAAGACTGAATCACCGTAAGGTGCTCTTCCTCCAACCTTTAATCGCGTCCAAATTTTGACAGTTTAAACCAGAAGTATAATTTGTTTGAATTCGCACACGTTAAATTTATCTTTTTCTTCACATCATTTATGTCATCTTCGTTGATGTAAGACGCTATAACTTGAGGATCATCTCAAGATTATATGGTTATATAAACTTCCATTTGAATTTTCAAAAACCCAAGCAATTTATAAGCTTGATGTCACTTTGACATAATGAGGTTATAGGCTCAAGCAAGAACAAAATGCAACTAGCACAAATTGTGAACTCTAGAATCGTTCATTAGGTTACAATTTGATTTTGTTCTCGTGACGTAGATAATGCATGCAATGCAAAAGAACATACCCTATTTTATTTTGTTAAATACGGATAGTGTGTAAAAATAATATTATGCATGTTATGTATAATAATATTTAACAATGTCATCTAGGTCAGTTTAGGCTAAATACTATGTCCATGAATCATGAATTCGTTTAGTAACAATGACTTCATGTTGATGCATTTCTTGTTTCTTAATAAATAACTAAACTTGGTAAAATAATGTGTTATTGATTTCGATACACAACAATGTTAATATTCACTTTTTGTTGCATAAATATCATTAAAATAATTATTAAGAAACCTTTGTAATAATGTTAATAAATATTGAATGTTATCTACTGTATTTTCTTTTCCTTCAATTTTTGATATTAATTCTATGTAGATTTGGTTTTATAGTTTTCCATGATATTAATTTGCTATTTTAAAGATTATAAAGTCTGAAAATGTTAATGTGGCTGATGGGCTATGATCCCTTAAACGCCAAAAACAAAAAGAAAGTCTGAAAATATGATTTATTTTTTCAAATAAATGTTTTTGGCATAAACTGGAGATAGTATATTTAATATTTATAGCATTTATACATTTGGCAAAGGAATTATATGCACATAGTGGTGCTATATTTACGCTAGTAATTCGCACAATAAACACAACAGTGTGAAAGTGTTATATTTACGGATGATGCGTAAGGTAAAAGTGTCACTGGGAAAAATGGAAAACCATGATTTGAAACTGTAACATTATAATTATTACAATTTCGGTAAAGAAAGAAAATTATGCGAAAATTTAATAGCTCCAACCTTTCTAAAATAATGATCAAAAATGACTAGTTTAAAAAATCATTTTTTTAATTTCTTCGCAATAATGTAATTTAAACATACATTGTTTTTGTCACACAATGTAGATAAAACTAAAAGTCATGACGGACTACCTCTACTAAAAATAGCACAAAATTAATATTTCTATTAACATCTATTAAATATTAGATTGATATGTTATTGAAACTAAACAATAAAATTAGATTTATTTGCAACATCTAAGATTTATCCAATTCAGTTATCAATGATCAATTTAAATAGAAGTTTGAATGCAAATTAAAAGTGGAGACCAACACAAATATCTATTACAATTTAACGCTTGGCACGTAAAATACAAAAAATGACAGCCTCTAAGCAAAAGCTTGAAAATTTGAAATTTGACAGTCAATAAACAGACTTTTAAAACTTAATGCTTGACAGATTAAACCCAAAAAAATTAATCTAAAATTCAAAAATGGCAGCCTCTATGTAAAAGTTCGAAATTTTGAAATTTGCAGAACGTAAGTACCTGTCAAATATATTTCAAAATTTAATGTTCAACGGTTGCACTACAAAAAATAAAAATTTAAAATTTGACAGACGTGAATGTCAAAAAGCACCTGTCAAATATATTTTTGAAAGTTAATGTTTGACAGGTAAAATACAAAAAAAAATATTCTAAAATACAAAAAATTTACAGTCTCTAAATAAAAGTTCGAAATTTTGAAATTTGCAAAACGCGAATGTCAAAACAGCACCTGTCAAATATATTTTAAAACTTAATGCTTGACAGGTAAAAAAACCAAAATGACAGTTTCTAAATGGAAGTTTGTAAAATATATTTATTATCTATGTTTGTAAATTTAAAATTTGACAGAATGTGAATGTCAAAACAGCATCTTACAAATAAATTTTAAAATTGATAAAACTAACAAACTACGAATCAATGAAGGTGGGACAACAATGTTCAAAATAAAAGTTTACAGATATGAGTGTTATTTATTTAAATTTTGGTCCTATTTATGAAAGATGTTGGAAAGTTTTACACCATCAGTAAAATATCCGAACAGTGATATCATAACAATGAATATTGGATAAAACATGCAGTCATGGCATTTGATTATTATTATTATAATATTTTGATTATTTTGTCGATATAAAAACAATGTTAGTAACTAACTAATACTCCTAATCATTATTTAACTATGCAAAGCATGTAATATAGATTTGGTTAATACAGTTCGAAGCAGTTGAAAAAAAAATACTCAAATCTCCTATAACAATAAACAATTCAAATACAGAGTTAAAGTAAGATTCCAAAATTAAAATTTTACGTGTTTTCAAAACCCACGTGTACTTCTTTAAGTGTATTACATATGTATGCATACATAAGCAAATGATATCATTCCGATGGAATTAGAGTTTCTTTACGTAAAAGTATTACTCACACCAGCAGTTAATACCAAAGTACGTAAAAAAAAATGAAATAAAAACAGATGAGAAATGAGCTATACCTTCTTTTACAAAAACTGGTTTTGAGGAATATATGTATGCGAAAACAATCAAAGAATTATTATTCAGGAGTAATAAAGCATGCATATTTTAACAATTAACCTTGTGGAATAAATAAAAAGACATTATGAATTGTGACAGTACTTTTGCATTTATTACAAGGCAATACAAGAGGCTACATTAAACACCTTGTAATGATAATAATTATAATAAATGTTTTATATCCTAAGTTGCAATGAAAAATTCATTTGTATGCACAAGTGTGCATAAATTGTCGGAAGAATTATACAGGTATCCGACAAGAGAATTTCACGCCAAAAAACTGTTGAAGAATGCTAATGAATAACTCCAGAAATGTTGCAAATATCAAATAGTAATGGTCATCATTTTGAACATCTAATAAAGTAAAATTCTCAACTTAGAATGAAAATGCTAATCGTATTTTATTACCCAGGTTGGAAATTCTGCACTTTTGGGTACATGTTGCCGTAAAAAGAATTAAAAAACCTTTTGAATGAGCGATCACAAGACCCATTCTTCTTTATTCAAATTTTAAAAAACCGGTAATGGAAATTGTTTACACAATCTGTAGTAATCCAAAAATAACTTGATTCAGTTTACGAACATGTGGCAATGCACTTTGTTGGATCTACAAAAAAAGCCAGTTGTAGTTGGTGTAAACTTCCCTCTGAAAGATAATTAAATTGCGGAAGGAACATGCGATAAAGTTATCTGTGCATAAACATGACTACCAGAGCAAGAGGAAGTTGCAATGTTTCTGTCATCATATAGGTTGTTTAAATAAAACGTGGAACAAATTCCTAAAAGTACACCATAAGTGGGTAAACACTTTTTCCAGGTAGAATCATTGGTGATGAAATCAAATTTTAAATTTAGCATGCGGTTTTTAATAAACCTCACGTATAAAATATAGAATTGTAAAAATATATTTGGTAATTCCTTTTTTATTTCTGTGTTGTTGATAAAAGATGGTATTCCTTTGTTTTGAATTGAAAATTTTAATTGTATGTTCTACAGGCCGGCACAAAAGTATGGAAACACTCCAATCACTGTTGAACGAATCCAGATATAAAGTTGAAATTTTGTGAAGTCGTTTAAGATAATGAAAACTATGTTTTGTGTCCCCACCTCCTTGGGACAGGTGGGTGAGTAAAACAAAGATGTGCATTTCCTAGTTTATTGCCTTGATTCATCTTGCAATGTCACAAAAATGTCTATGCCGCACAGTGGTCGGAAATGCAGTTCTAGGCGGCCAAAATGTTTTCATAAGTATACAGAGTGTCTCCTCGTTGAGTTGCAGAACTTCAGAGGTTATTCCTTGTATCAAAATTAGCAAAACACTTCCAGTCAGCATAGGTCCAATTCTCAACCGTTTTCGAGATATGGGTGGTCAAAAGCGTTGAAAATCATTAGTTAAGGTAACTAATTTAGATGAATCATGAACTGGTGGCTCGACTGGTAACTTAGATCCAATGCACTTGACGTAGGCTTTTGGACAGTTGTCATGTAAGCAGTTTTGTTGTATTTTTGACAGTTTTGGATTTCGGTCGCAGAACATTTAAAAATGCCTCTTTTTACGAAGGAAGAGTACGCCGACATGATATTTTTGTATGGCTATTATGGAGGAAACGCTTCAGCAGCGGCAAGAGTCAAAGAGCAGAGTTGTGTTTGGCAGTCCAGGGTCACCATTTTGAGCAGCTTTAAATGTTTACAGCATTGCTTGTTTATTAAAATCATTAAAACAATTTCTGCTCATTATTGTAGAAGTAAGACTGTAATTTAAGTTAATCGTTCCTTAGCAACCGTTTCATGCCGCAATTCGAGCCAAATGCGTCTATGATTCGTCTAAATTAGTTACCGTAACTAGTGACTTTCATCGCTTTTGACCACCCATATCTCGAAAACGGTTGAGAATTGGACCTATGTTGACTAGAAGTGTTTTGTTAATTTTGATACAAGGAATAACCCTATGAAGGTATGCAACCCAACGAGGAACACCCTGTATAGTTAAAATTTTGTTATTGTTTGTTATGAATTTAATGTCTAAAAATGTAATGCTGTTGTTTTCATTTGTACAATTTCATTGTAAAATTTAATTTGAGATGATGGGATTTAAATTTTACAAGTAATATATGTATTCATATATTTTACTTTTAACATCAAACAATATTCATCACGAAATTGTCATTTTTGTGACCGTCAATGGGTAATATTTTCCATCACGCTAGAAATTCATAAATCAAAATGTTTACTCCTTGTCAAAATAAAATATATCTAAACAGATTTTACATTTTATAAACAAGATTCGAAACCTAACCTAATAATTTCTTCCGAGTTTAAATCAATATCAAATCAGATGCAAAATCTTTTGAATTTCTTTAAAAATCCAAGATTATAAGATCAAAGAAGAAAAATACATACATAACTATACATCTTCGTCAACATATACTGTAAATTAAGGCACAACACACGACAAAAACAAAACACCACCACACGAGAAACGTCAATGTCACACAAATTTTTCGAACGAAAAAAAAAAAAAAAAAAACAATTAAAAATCAAAACAATTGACGATCATCCTCCCGCGGTTCATAAACCACTGAGCGATCTTGTCACTGCTACTACGATTATGAATCGGTACGCGGCTAAAACAAATGATGTCATCCGAAAAGCACATGGTGGTAGACCTCGATCCTTCGACTTCTCCTTCTAGCTCGAGAATCTCATTGCGACGATAGAGCGAGAGAGGTAAAGAGAATTTTAGCGCGCGTGTGGTGACATACGCTGTTGGTAATGTTTATTTTTAAAACGCAAGGTGGTTTTCGGATGAGGATGCACGCATGGAAACGCTATTACGGTCATTGTTTTGTTTATAACCTTATCTTCTATCTATTCTTCTTTCTGAAAGTGTGATTAACGTAAGAGGGAAAAAAAAGGCTAGTAACCTATGAAAGCGAAATTTTACATTCGCTCTCTCATCGCTGATCATGACCTACTTGAAAATATGGTGTTTTATATACCTATTACCTACAAAGGACGAAATACGTTTAAAACAGGTAGAATTCCACAAAGGTTAGAACACCGGTTCGTTATTAATAATGACAACATGCCTTCGCGGTTTAAAACGACAACTTTAAAACACGACCTACTAGATTTTACCGAACAAAATACGAAGAAATGATGCAGTTATTTCAAGAATTCTCCACCGATTTATCTCGTCTAGTTTTAGACCTTATTAAACTTATTATAGACAACTGGTTCTACATTTTTTTTTTTTTCTAGAAATGTATACAGGCAATTTTAATTGAAGCTTGTGTTTCTAGGTGTGATTTTTCGAGTTATATTACTAAACTTATGATTGTTTAAACGGAACAGTTTGCATATTATTTTTTATTTCGATCAGGCATAATTTTAAGATCTCGAAAATACACAGTTTGTTACATTTAGTTTGACAAACAATATTATTATATTTGATACTTGCAAGTTCAGTGTTGACGATGCCAATCATCGATGTCAAACCCCGCTTTAGAGATAAGCTAAGCGTATGCATAAATTTTGTCCGTCACCAAGTTTAAATTTGAGAATTATTCATGTTTACGTTAAACGCGTGATGTCTTATTTTGTTTTGTTAATAATAGATTATTTAGTTGGCGTTCAGATGCAATGAAAGCGTAAAATGTATAGATGCAATGCTGTTGAAAAGTTTATGAGCGCGGGGGGCGAATACCGGAAAAAAAAATTAAATTTCGCTGTCTGTTCGGGCTAACAGGTAACGAACAGTCTTAGGTAAATTGTAGTTGCAATAGTATACTGCGTATTATCTATATTTTTATTATACAGGGTGTTTACGGTCTTGTGATTTTATTTTCAATGGGTGATTAAGGTCGCCTTTCCAAGAGGTCTAATGCAGGGTGATGCAGGAGAAGAAAAACAAAAACAACGCTGTTTTCGTTCAAGTTAATCATCACTAGGAAAGATAAATAGAGAAACATGTTAAAGTAAACTTGTAAAGGAAAGTCATACGAAGTATATCCATATCCAACACTTGTTGGTAAGGAATAATTGTACTAAAAAAAAATCCAATGCAAAGTGAAGCAATTTTCTCCTATCAAACAAAAGGCTCCAATTTAAAATTTGGGTAATTCTATGCAAATAAAATGGTGCGATGTACTAGCTATAATCATTTAGCAATAATATACAAGGTTATTATTATACAGGGTGAATCACAATATATGCGACAAACTTTAGGAGCTGATTCCTGAGGTTATTTTGATCATAAAAGTGAATAAGAACATATGTCCCAAACTGCTTATTTCTAAAGTTATACAATGTTTAATAGTAAGTTAACTTAATTAATGTTTTTATTATAAATTAACAAAATAATTAGTAAAACAAAATTAACTTATAGTAACTGTTGAAAATGACCGCCCTCAACTGCAATAGAAGCTTCTATCCTCCGTTGTATTGACTGGCGAGTTAGTTAGAAAATACCAGGGATATTTCGAATTGTTTGAAAAGCTGCGATAATACGATTTCTTAGTTCATCGACATTTTCAATGGGATGGTCGTATAAACTAAAGATTTAAGGTGACGGCAGAGAAAAAAGTCCAAACTATTTAAGTCTGGTGACCGAGGAGGCCACGGTTGTGGACCTCCCCGTCCTATCCACCGATTTGGATACGTATTGTTCAAAAACTCGTGAGCAACTAAACTAAAATGCGCTGGAGCACCGTCATGCATAAAATACATTTGTAATCTTAATTGTCAGGGAACTTCTTGCAGCAGTAGTGGTAGCTCCTCTTCAAGAAAATTGCGGTATACCTCGCCATTTAACCGCATCGGTAAAAAATGTGCACCTATCAAGTGATCTCCAACAATTCCGGCCCACACATCGACAGAGAATTGATGTTGATAACGGGCATTCACTATTTCGTGCGGATTTTCTTCGGCCCATATGTGATTATTATGAAAATTAATAATCGCGTTTCTAGAGAAAGTAGCCTCGTCGGAGAAGAATATTTGAGCCAAATAGTCAGGAATTTGTGCGATTTTGTGTTGCACCCATTGACAAAAAGCCACTCTTTGCGGAAAATCTGCTAGCAAAAGTGCCTGCACCCGTTGAGTGTGATATGGATACAACAGTTGATCTTTCAATATTCTCCAAACTGTGGTATGACTAATGTTTAAAGCAAACGCAATTTTTCTGGTGCTTGTGGTAGGATGTTCCTCAATTTCATTTAGTAGCATTTCTTCAACTTGTGGAGTTCTCACTATAAATGGGTGCCCGTTATCAGTCGTCTGTTTTTTAAAACTTCCCATTTCACTAAGACGTTGGTGAAGACGGGCAAATATTGAATGATGCGGTATGATACGGTTCGGGTATCGTTCTTCATAAAGACGTCCAGCAGCACGGGAATTTCCATTGGCAAGATCGTAAACAAAATGCACATCACCCATCTCAGCATTCGTGTGATTCATTTTAGAAAACAGAAACTGACAATAAACCGAATGAATACTCTGACAACTACACTGAGAGAAATAGATAGTACTCTTTAACATAAATATAGTATACTTTAATATATTTTATATCTCCTATAGGGACAATCATATTTTATATTACCGGTGACAATATCTGTATAGTAAATATCTGTGAATACTTTTTATTAACTCGTATGGTAAAGTGTACTATATTTGTATTATTAATTTGAGCATACATGTTAGTAAATGTGAAAAAAATGTCTAGTAGCGCTGACTATATTTGATAATAACTGTTAACAATGAAAACTATAATAAATATAGTTTAATAATTTTTAATTATAATTAATAAATATAATTTGATTAGCCGGTGACAGCCGGGCGAATTGCCGTCGTATCGGGCAGGATTGCGGGAATCAGACCGGCCCGTGTACTGTAGAGTACTACCGGTATTGAAGCGCCTCGTAATTCTCGTCTGTGGGCGATTGTCCACAGTACTTTTTACACGACGTTAACCATGTATAAGCATCATATAGATATTACGCAGCCACATTTACCGATCACAATTTACATTGAGTACGAATTTCAAAGATTATGAAACAAGCGTAGCGCCATCTTTACGACAAAAGCTGTAGTATCACATATTTATGTAGCTAAACCAATTATGAGTATTATGATATTCCTACTATATAGATATAAAACTATACAGCATTCATTTCATTCCATCTCATTATTAATGCCGTTTTCAATAATCAAAGTAAGGTGACTGTTGCAAGCACCTAACCTATCCTAAATAAACACAACACAGTAAATTTGCTACACCTGTTATTATAACTGTCTTCACTACATTATATGCAATTTATTATATTCACTTGTTGTAAAATATTGTAAAACATTTCACTATATTTTGTAGAAGATTGTCACACAATATTTTTAAACAATTTTATCGCTTTTTTTGTAACCGTGATATAGGAAAATGCAACGCCGTTGTTCTAAAATTTTGCACAATAGTAGGAATTCTTACTACAATTTCCGTCAAACAGTGAAGTGTAAATATTACAACATGGATTTTTCTCTGTGCAGACACAAACATGCACCGACACGAATACGTACACCTGTATCACACGTACATAACACGTGTGAGTGGCAATACAGCTTATTGGTCGATTTCTTCGGTAAAGATCGACAATGAATAGAGCAAGGGGTGGGAAGAGCGTTACGAACATTTATGTTAGAAATTGAATATGCATCGAATACCTGGTAACATCCAGATTTTACCTCTTACTATAAGCATGGTAACATCTGGTTATTTTACTCTTAATACCCCACATATTGTCGTTTTGACAATAATTATGTTACTAATTAACATAAAGAGATTTACTATCTAATTTCTACAATCCATTTTTCTCAGTGTACTGTCAAATATTGAAATGACAAACAATTCCCTCTCAACACAATTGATTTTGAAGAACCCACTGTGATATTATATCGTGTTAGTCATAGTTCATAATTTATTATTAAATAAGTTTTAAACCAAACCGTTTTGGATGATCTTAATTTATGGTGAAACAGGACAGAATAGTGTTGCAGCAAGGAATTTGTACGTAGAACGTTTCCCGCGTCGACGTCATCCTTCGCCTGAAACATTTGTAAGAGCCGTGTATCGACTACGAGAGACACGATCAGTAATTCCATGTTTCGAAGGTTGTGGGCCTCAAAGATAACGCAGAGTGCTACAAGCCGAATTGATGCTTGCATTCGAGCTGATGGTGGGCATTTTAAACACTTTTTTATAAAACACATATTTTGTCCTGTTTCACCTGCATCAGTCCTTTTCAGGACCACCACAAATTTCGTAAAAAGAATTCAAAACATTTACATACTATACAGTATTTGGGATTTGAAACACGCTACATAAAGTTAACAATCATACATTAGTTTTATTACAAACATAATAAGTTTATTTCATATATTCATCAAACAGATGACAAATAAATAAATAAAAAAAAATTTGATTGGAATATAACAAATTATTTTGTTATAGGAATCAAATATTCGCAAAATGAATACTAAATAAAAAATCTAACCTAGAATTTAGGATATTAATGTTTAAATTACAAAAATGTTTCGATTCAAACGTAAGTAAACCTAAATCTATTTATGATTCCTCAAAATTCTGTTTTCTTTTAATGTGTATTGTTGTTTATTTTGACGAAACTAATTAACTTTCTTTCAAACTTTAAATAAAAAAAGTGTTGGTTAAATTTTGAAAAAAGAATTACAAATACAGTTCCGGTCATTATAATAGCACCAGTTGCAATATTCTGATTCGAAAGATGTAAAACTTTCACCTATTTATTATATTATTTTTTGGAGTATAAAAAACAGTTACATTTTTTATGCTATCTCAGAGTGTGTGCATTTGTTGTCAAATTTCGTAACTGTCAATCAACTATAAAAGATCTTTTGTAAACACTTATCATTTCGTGCAGTTAATAAAATAGCACCAGTAGGCTTTTTCAAATTTGTTGTGCAAAACTTTGTAAAAAAAAGTGAAAACGGAAGATAATAAAATTTTTTTAATATACTTTCTATAAAATCGTGTAATAATTTTATGAAAATTGTATAGTTATGGGTCGCGGAAAGCATTGTTCGCCGGAAAAACGTGAACTAATAAAAAAATTTGCGTCCGAGGGTAAATCGTATTCCCAAATAAGGGAATTCCTGGGCTGTTCCAATAAAATGATAATAAATGCCCTAAGATATGAGCAAAAAGTTGAATCCCGTGGTAGGAAGCGAGTTTTCTCACCCTTAATGGTAAAACGGTTAGTACGGACGACTAAAGCAAATCCCTTTATGACAGCTACGGAGCTGAAAAAAACATTGGATGTGCCGGCAAGCGTGGAAACTATTCGCCGCAGACTTCGAGACAACAGCCTCAATGCCTATAGTCCTCGAAAAGTGCCGCTCCTTTCCTCTAGGCATGTTGCTAAACGGATATCTTTTGCTAAAGCACATCTAAATTGGCCAAAGGAAAAGTGGAGAAATGTGCTATGGACTGACGAATCCAAAATTGTTCTTTTTGGTGGAAAGGGTTCCAGATGTTTTGTCCGTAGGCCACCTAACAGCGAATACAAGCCACAATTCACAGCAAAAACTATCAAACTTGGAGGTCATAGTATTATGGTATGGGGTTGCTTCTCGTATCAAGGTGTGGGTCCTATATGTTGGATCAAAACCATTATGGATTCATCGGTTTATATAAAAATGATGAAATTATGCTGCCGTATGCTTTCTACGAAATGCCGCTGGTGTGGGTCTTCCAGCAAGACAATGACCCCAAAACACACCAGCAAAATGGCAAAAAAATGGTTCAACGATAACTCTATCGATGTAATGGAGTGGCCTGCACAGTCCCCAGATTTGAACCCAATCGAAAATCTGTGGGCGGACATAAAGAAGGGTGTATCTACAATGAAACCAACAAGCGTTGAAGGGCTCTGGGAGGCTGTGCAGAAAATTTGGAGTTCCATCAAAGTTGAAAGATGCCAGCATTTAGTGGATTCCATGGGATGGGCGTTGTGCCGCGGTAATAGCAAACAAAGGGCACGCGACAACGTATTGAAACCATACAATTAATTTATCTACAAGATATCTGAGTGAAATTTTTGATTTATTTTAAGAAACACCACTAATTTTTGTTCAAAATGAACTGAAGTGCTATTATTTTGACTGTGTAGTTTTTAAGTTTTTTGTTTAAATTAATTAGCGTATAATAAACTGTTGAAAAAAACCAAATAATTTTCTTATGATAATAAACCATTAACATCAAAGAATTTATTATTTTGTTTTGAGTTGAATCGGCCCAACAGTTAAACAGATGTAAACGGAGTCAGTATAAATTTGTGCGTGGTGCTATTATATTGACCGCAGCTGTATCTTTGATAATTATTTTTAAATGAATTGTTCTAACAATTAACTCTATTAACTAGCCTAAAATATATTTTAAAAATTATAATTTCTTCCGTAATTATTGATAAATTGGACGAAAAGGAAATGAATCAGGTATATCCAGTATCTACTTTCATAGTAAGTGAATAAAATTTAGATACATGACCTTGATTTTGGAAGGTCTTCCTTGTATCCTGATATTGGGATGATTTCACTATAATAGAATTTCTTTCTTTTAAAAAAAAAGAATTGGCTGCAGGTTTTGAATAAATCATTTTCAAATTCAGTACGTAATTAATTCTTTCATTACCTGGATAAAAATTATATTTCGATTATATAAAAAGCAACGTCATTCCAGTAACATAAAAAAATTCTCCATTTTACGACATAAGGAAACATTTCCGCAAAATTTTTAAATGTCTTTCTTCATTAAAAGCAAAATTACTTTCTAACCGCACCTCGTATTCCATTTATAACGTTCTTATAGAGATCGCTTTGCAATCTGCGCACGCGTCGATTATACAAATTTAAAATTCATAGAAGCACAAAAACAAACAGAGCTGAAAACCTAACCGACAAACCCGTAAGACATGTGTGTTATCTAAATTGCCTAACTAAAATTCCTACGGTACAAGAATCGCGAATTTCTTTACCAAACATATTAGTAATAGATAAACGAATTATTAATCGCAGGAATGACATAAACGTGAAAAAATTCCTACACACAATCACTAAAACAACTAAAAAAATTCCTCACATTAAACATAGTGTATATACCTTATAAACAGCCATTATATTCTTTTATATGTAAATTAAAATAACGAAATTATGCGTTAAATACAGAAGGAAATTAGTGTCGATTAGGCTAAAAGCGTTTATGTAAAATGTTGGTGTGAATTTTTGCTGATACCAATGATTACCAAAGTGAAATTCGAATTCTATCTTTATTGATTGTACAATGAGAATTCAGTTTTATTTCCGCGTATAAAATGCGAAATTTCCGGCATATAAAAGTAAAATTAAACCTCTAAAATATGATCCATTTAAAGAAAATTATAGATAATGACTTACGGAACCACTTGTCAAAGTACGACTTCTGTCTTTTTTCGCTTTTTTCAACATATTTAACCAAAAAAGCGCACATTCCCGTTACAACCGACACACATCACACTTAATTCATACCTGGATTTTATCTTATCATTGTATGCACAGCATTAACTTAATCAGAAAGATAATATTGATACTAGTGTGAGACCGAACACCGTAAAGGTATGATCAGAGGTTTTATCAGTACGATAGAAGCTGTGTTCACTTACGATGCTCCCGGATTTAGTCTTGCTCTGTCTTGACATCTCTTAAAACTCATCTAGTTGTGGAATGTGCCGGAATGGAACACGATTTTGGAATCTAAAAGAGCACAAAAAGAACATAACCTAATTCTCTTTTGGATTGGAGGAATGCTGCTCTTCTTCTATGTAATCATCGCCAGCCAGTGACTTACGTTTTCTATCACAGTAAAATGGAGGAGTTCCGTTTTTAAAAATCCTTAACGAAAATCTACTCGCGCTATTTCCACATATTTTCAGCTATTCGATTAGGTCAAAACACCACACGAACAACTAAATTCACTAAAGTTGCACAATCGTCTAAAGTTCTACTACGCCAATAACAACTGTGGCAAGAATTTTTAACACTCTTGCATTGTTAAAATGATTAATAGCAAAAACACGAGATTTTTTTGCGGTTATTACTGTGGTTTGTAACATTCAAGAAGGAATAATAAATATATGAGTAAATATGTACGTATGTAAAACCGTTTGAATTTAATAGCACGCAAAGTACGTTAGATAAATGCTAATTGGAAAGAAACGTTTGAATTATGTATTGTAAAAAAAAATGCGACGTGTGGATTTGCTAATATACTGAAGATAAAATGCTTAACATTGTATTTCATTTGGACTGCACAAGTTATTATTTTATAAAATCCGTGAAATAGGTTAAATAATTTTGATATTCAAACAGAAATTTTGCTTTTATAAGAATTTAATGTACATAATAAATGTATGTATTAAACATTCTTACAATATTACCTAATATATCTTATGGGATATTATTATTCAATAGTGATATTTTAAAACTTTTAATTTTCCCTCCAATAGTAAAGAGAGTGCTGCACTCTGGTGAAGATTGATTTGAGACTTATAATATAGTTTACAAGAAATTTATATATAGTAAATTTTTTAGCAATGGTATAAGATTTACAGTTTATAAATATCCCATAGAATATTTAATAAAAGTCATTAAGATACGTAAAGATTAAAATCCCGGCAATTATTTTCAGGATCATCAACATAAAGATATTAAAATATCTGGTGATTCTAATGCAAAATCCTAGGTAATTTCAGGCTGCAATATTTAAGTTACCAAAAATAACTATATGGAAATTTAAAATCTATTTATTCAAACATCTTTATTTAGATATCAAATAGAATTAAATTGTACTATATTATTAATTATACTATAATTCCCTGTTTAGTAATTTATTTTAATATTAAAAGTTTAGTGCACTTTCTTTGCTATTTACATTTGTTATTTCGTTAAATGTATTGTTATATTTTAAAATTCAGCTGCTAAATATGCAGGAAAAACATTTTAAATTATATTAATGAAAAGTCTAAATGTCTTTCATGCCGTTGTGAAATGCTAAATTAAGTATTACAGTAACAGTTTGTACTCATCATAATCCAAAAATTTTGAATTCACAATATTATATATAACTATTTAAACCTGTATTTTTATTAATTCTATTATCTCAGAAACGTTGGTTACCATTAATGGTGCAGTACAAGCAATTTAATATGTTCTAAGTGTTTGCTTACACATCAATTTGCATATTCAGAATACTACATGTGCAAACAGTACACCAACCTTATCAGTAATGTAACGGTTAGTTTTATCGCTACAAAAGTTAGATTAAGTATTAATTTTTAAATTACATTACAAATAAACTGTTCAAAATATTGAATGTTACAATTGTTCGCAGTAGTATTTTTTAATAATAATCAACGACGTATTTTTTACAATTGGTAGTGCTGTATTGTTTAAAAACTATTCATTACATGACGCGTTCACTTCAAAGCCAATCCCACGCTTTTGAAAAGCAATAATATCGGTACGAATTAACTTTAAATTGCCTGTTATTTTTAAAAATACCCATTCGGCAGTTAAATGGAAACTCATTACTCTTCTTAACTGATTTAATTCGTAAGAGTAAATAGGTTACCAGGTGTTTTGGCGCGTAGCCAGTGGTGGTGCCACGAAAATCCTTTTCCAGCACCTTTACCTTGGTACCTATTTTTCTTCTGACGAAAAGGAAAATTGGGTTAAAACACAGAGGGAGATCATATTTAAATTGGGATGCAACAAAATCTGCGTCTAAGTTCAGGGTATTTCTGCGGCCTATTTCCATTAAAAAATAATCGAGGTTGGATGTAAACGTTAATTCTCTGTCAGAAGTGTAGGGAAAGGAAACATTTATTGTAACAGACAAGAATATTAGTTATATAGTTGGAGCTAGTAGATGATTTGAAATAATAATATCGTTTTAATAATAAATCTTTGTCGAAATTAGAAAGTCTCACATTAAGTACTAGAGTATATAAATAAGTATAAGGTTTTGACAGGCCTCGTTTTTTTGTTTTTTTAATTACAGTATGCATTTTTGGGTTAAATATTATGAAAAGATTTTTGTGTTTTATTTTCTACGGTGATATAAAATTCGTTTGGGTTTCTTTTAAAATCGGGGAAAATAAACAGAAACCGAGGGACGACGGGATATGTTGAAAAATGTACTTGACAATACTTTTATAACCTAAATTTTTGTAGATCAACTCAAAAAAGTGAAGCTTTTATGGAAAGAAATAAATTTGATTTTGTTTTAGCAGCTTTGATTTTATTTCTTATTTTTGAAATTATTAAATAAATTTGTTTGGAATACGTGGGCGGAGAGGGCGGGTCGATTAATTTTTTTTGAGTAATTAAATTATTTTCTCAATACAATCAAAAGAGGGTTAATGCATTTTTTTTTAAATATTAAATTGTTTTGCAACATTTAAAGGAGCAGGGGGGGGGGGGTAATTATTTTTTTTGCAAACACGGGCAGAGCAGGAGAAATATTTTTTTAATAAAATTAGTTTTTTTGCAACATCGAGGAGAAATTATTATTTTTTTCAACGTCGAGAAACGAGAAAGGGTGCAATTTTTCTAAAGTTTATAAATATTTTTTTAAAATAACTCAAATAAATCTGTTTCGAAAACACGAGATTAAAAAAAAATTAAATATTTCTTTTAACAGCCCCCAAGAGAAGGGATTTTTTGAAATAATTACATTAATTTTTTTCTTACCCTAGAAAGGGGAGGATGGGATTAAAACTTTTTTGAAAAATTTTTGAATTTTTTTTTAAATATTGTAAATGATTAAATTATTTTTTTTATAACACTAGGAAGATAAGGATATGCAATTCTTTTTTTTTGCAAAGCTGAGAAGAGAAAGACAAGACTCGTTTTAATTGGGGTATACACATTTTTATTTATTTCTTTTATTTTTTAATATTTTTTAAATATAATTCTCTTCGCAAAACACAGAGTACGGGAAAACAAAAAGGGGGCGACCGATTTCTTTAATATTTAAATTATTTTTACACAACTCCGGGGATAGATAATTGAGAATATAAATTTTTATTTTTATTTATTTGTTTTATTTTTTAAATATAATTTTCTTCGCAAAACACAGAGTATGGGGGGGGGGGCAAGAAGGGGTGACCGATTTTTTTGAATTAAATTATTTTTTCACAACACCGCGTAGAGGGAATTGGGGGATACAAATTTTTATTTCTATTTATTTTTATTTTTTTATTTAATGTTTTTGAAATTATTTTTTTGACGGACACAAATTTTTATTTGTTATTTGCTATTTCTTAATATCTTTTTTTTTATTATTTATTTATTATAAAAATAACTTCAAAAACTATATTTTTACAAAATACATGTTATCAAAAGACAAATATAGATTATTTGAGGAATTTTGAGGGTACACAACTATAAGGCTCTAAAAGATAAAAAAAATCAGAAAAAATGTTTTTTAATTATAAAGACAAAATGAATATATTTTACAAATGATTATTATAATAAAATGAAAATAGAAACAAGAAAATGCATCTAATATTTTTCGAGAAAGAAAATATTCACACTTCTTTTTTTCACGACAACATTATGAGTTTTATAAGCACATACTTTCTAAAAAAATTAAGTATTTTATACATTTTATTTATATCAATACAGAGTGTTTCAAAAGTAGATAAATATTTATTTACTTTGTTATTTTAAATGGTGCATCCTGTATATTATTTATTTTTTTCTTTAATATTTTACAACCGAAATAAAAATTCATATATTTCAATATAATTTCATGCTTTTTCATGACCGTAATGTATATTTTCCCCCATAGGTGGCATAATGATAAATCTATACAAACTAACCAGCAATTTCGTTATAATATATATTATAATAACGGTTATAATTAAGCTAGATTTAATAAATAATTGAAAACTGTGTCGTTATAATAATTCCATAAAACAAATACATATTTACAATTTCTTTTTGATTTCCACATCAGTTTTACTTCCTTTATTAATTTTCAGAAAAGATCTATCAAAATTGGAGAGAGAAAAATTATTTATAACCAGAAATACAAACACAAAGAACATAAGGAAATATATTTTATTCTTCAAAGTTTCTGTTATTATTGGCAGTAGAAGTCCTCTTAGTTCTAAGTCAGTGGCATCTTGTTTGAAATAATTTTTTTATTCTCAGAAACGCAATAAAATATTGTATACTTAAAGCATTAATATTATTTATTATTATTATTAACAAAACAGTAGATTAAAACATCTCTTCGTTTAAAAAAAACTACAATAGATAAACACCTTATTTTTTAATTAAATCTTACACATTAAAACTAAAACATAAAAATGAATTCAAACTACTTCTACGTAAATATATTTCTAATTTGCAGAATTCTATAAATACATGTAATGTTTCCCAGTGGTAGGGGTAGCTTTAAGATATGCCACTCGCACATGACTCGCACCTTGCCTTTGAAACTGCGAAGTGAGGCCATGCCATAATTCAATTTAATTCAAACGTGCAAAGGCTATGGAGAACGAAGCCGGTTCATTGCGTTAAAAACACTAGCATTTAACGTTTTTATATTAACCTAAGTTTTCATACAATTATTTCTAATTGTAAACGGTTTTCTGTGACTTAAAATCGCCCTGTGATAAGTGCCACTTAAATCATCTTCATTGGATTTTACATTTTAATTTAAAAACTTACCCGGGAAATATGAAGTGGTAAGTTTTATGTATAAAGTAATTTTGTCTTTTATTATGATTATTTAATAGAATTAGTATTTATTTACGTTAAAATTTGTCTAATATTAATTATAATTGCGGTTGAAATAATCTTTATATAGAAAGCAACAGGTTTCCGTCTGACACCTCGAATATTTGATTCAGTTTAAAAATAGGCTTTTCTTGCGTAGGTAAAAACTTTATTTATCTTTTTTTGTTCAAATGTACATGCGAGATATATGTAAATCTAATTTATAGTGTGTGATTTCTTGTTATTTGCCAGATAACTTAAATTACATAATACAAAAGTTGTAGTAGATATTTCCTCTAAAATTAAATTATAGTTTTCTTCAGTTTGATTTCTTTATTTTTATATCTGTAATAATCGAATGATATTAGTGAAATTCTTAATTATTACTGCAAAATATTGGTTGATATTTTTGGGGTTTCGAAAGATCGCTTTGAAAATTGTTGGCTCATAAAAATGTCATAAATTTCAACATGGATTGAAAATGTCAAATTTTCGAGTTTATTTCATAGATATAAAACGTCAATTTAGAAATTTCTTTTTTGTTGCCAACTATAAACATATTATACAGTTTTTAGGTTAAAATATTAGATGTGCAGCTTATCATATAATTATTGTTTTTCTTTGTGAGGTTATGTTTATTATTTGAAATGTCAAGAAAACATTCTATAATCCTTTTTACTAGGCATTCGTTTTTTTTTTATTATCTGCATTAATAATTAATTTGTTGCTATTATTTATTGTTATCATTATTATAAATTAACCGAACTTTACGTATACGCAATACTTTCAACATATTATAATCATTCATATTTGTGCAAGGCCTAATTACTTTCAACAGTTTCCACAAACTCGAAAAAAGAACGAGTTAAAATAATTCAAGGTCGCAAAATACTGAATAAGGAATATAACGGTTTTGTTTGGAATAGAACAAGGCCATACCTTGTAAAATATAGGCTAATTGCACCGATGTTCTTATTTAGGCCAACCTGTAGAAGATATAGTCAAAGTTAATGATTGAATAATTGATTGTGCCTAAAACTGCCAATAAAGTATTTGAAACAATGGGATGTAAATATACGTTATACAGGTATA
Organism: Cetonia aurata; assembly: GCA_949128085.1. Classification (NCBI taxonomy): domain Eukaryota; kingdom Metazoa; phylum Arthropoda; class Insecta; order Coleoptera; family Scarabaeidae; genus Cetonia; species Cetonia aurata. The sequence goes on from OX421889.1 coordinate 3,864,841, forward strand.
CCAACAGATTTCTTTTTTATATTTATGATTGCTTATTACAGTTTCCAGTTATGCAAAAATAATTTTAGTATTTCCTGGTCCATTTCTCAGTTATAAGTTCGTATTACCTTGGGCACCCGTTCAATGCTTTTGAATGCGTTTTGGTTGTGGTTTATTTGGGATTCTTTTCAGCTGATCTGACAGTAAAAGACGCGGTTAATTTAAAATTGGTTTTTCTTTATTGAAACTTTGTTTCTTGTGCAGTGTTACCCTACTAGAAAATTTTTAGTAACTTCAACTGAAGGGCATTTATTTATTTATTCATTCCTGAAAATATATGTGGTTAGAGTTACGTATATGAATCAGAAAAATCTATCAAACACTTAAAAGCTAAATAAAAGACGTACAGACATAAAAGTAGTTAAAGAATTTATTTAGGGTGTAGTTCTTTAACAACAAAATATATATAATCCAAGCTGACCGGCGGCGGCGCTTCGCAATACGTATCTATCATGAGAAACTGAAAAATCGCGAATATCTTTCTCTAATGTTGCCTCGAATCATATTCTACATATGCTAAATATGTAGAATATGATTCGAGGCAACATTTATTTGAAATTTCTTTTCAAAAAGGCAATAATAAATTGGCTAGGAACCGTTGCATCTCAGGTTGGGCACCCGGTATAAACTTGAATCCAAGAATTAGTATTTTTAGATAGGATCTCTTGTTGTGTTACAGCGTAAGTAAAACTGTTTTTTATAAGCTTCCCCATGTATTTTATATGAGGAACTTTATAATGTAAATATTTAGGATAATTCATAAAGTTTTTATTATCGAAAGTTGCTATCGATTCCTGATAATCAAAAACTTAAAAATAACAATTCTTAACTAGTTGCTGTTTTTATACTCTACTACACTTCCTGGAGCTATAAAAAAAAAACATTTAACTCGAAAATAAGAAAAACATGAAAATATTTAAACATTTTTGCAGAGATCTTACAACCTCAAAGGCTTTGAACCTATAAAAGAATTAAGGCCGATAGTTTATAGGCGCTTCTAAATCCCTCCGACCGCATCCAGAAAAACAATCCGTCCACACTTTTTATGATGTAAGTGGCGTCTCCAAATAAACTGCATTTCGGCAAGCGTACAGCCTAAAAATATGTCCCAGCTCCGCTGTTAACCCGGTGATATTAAGGTGTTATCGTATATATCTAGGAGAATGAGGAAATAAAGTTCATTGGCCAAGATAGACGCAACCTGTCACAGTGTTGCGCCAATAGTGCATAAATAGTGCAATAATTACGCAAGGAACGGGGCAGATGTTGAGCAGATAATTTCCGGTGTATCTACTTACGATTTATTTGAGGGAGTTACAACCTATAAGATAAATAAATACCTTTATGAATATAACGTAAAGTAAAAATAGATTCAAACACTTTAAAACTAGATTATTCTTTATTCGCTGTCAAATTTTTTAAGAAATGTCAAAAATGACATTGAGGATAATATAGGCAGCGATAACTACTTTCAAAGTATTTATATTTACCGTCGCTAATGCTATTATAACAATTTCTTTCCTTTGACTTGTTTTCTGTTCGGTATTGGGTATATCCATGGTATATCCTAGCTGTATTTGAATTATAGAATTATGTATTACCGGCTGAGTTCTAACCCTCTCTACAGTTGGCAATAGTTTGTTTATCGTTCGTTTTATGTCATAGAATAAGTTTGTAACAGTTTTCAGTCGTTTCATATCTCATTTATACAATACAGTCCATACAGCAATATAAAGTAAATCTGATTACAATGTACCAGTATTTATTTTACACAACATATACAACAATAATGAAAGCAAAACCAAATTATACTGTACCAGTTTCGGTACTACAATAACGACACATTTATTGGCAAAATTCTATAGATTCTCATACATGTTTAAAAAAAAATACGAATCTCGAATGGAAACTTACGTTGTGATTCGTATTTCTTTCGAACATAAAGTTACCCAATCACTACATCTTTCCAATTTATCCATCAAATTTCCTACAGAGAAACTTCTTAAATAACCTCAAATTTATTACACTTTTTTTCCTAATTTAAAATCTTACAAATCTACGTCATGATATCATGTCACCAGACAATAAAACTACTTCTATTTACTCAATCGGGACATCTCAAATACGGTCGCTTTATTAATATCCCGACCGAATATAAAATTAAACCAAAATCACTATCGGATCTATCGACTAAACTTCTTCCCAGCTTTATACGCTTTCTACACCACTTGTTACGACTCACGGAATCAGTACTTCGCCGAAAATCGTCTCGGATTATATTGAACGGCATGCACTGATACGAACAAGTCCACTAATAAAACAATAAATACCGATTTTTTTTTTGCTATGAACTCACCAGCGCGTACGCTAAAGTTAATGAGCAAAATTAAAATCGTAAGTGTCATCAGTAAAGTCAGAAACAAGAAGAGAAACTCCACACCTAACAGAACCGTTGAAGCCGTGGCAAAAATAGAGGAACAGAGCAAACAGATAATTAGGTAACTTTTTTCAAGGTTAATTTTATTTTATGGTTGTTGGTTCTACACCTATAATGATGTAATCTGCATAGTTACTCTTTATTTGTAACTCTATTAATTCAATTGAATCCTTTCTGTGAAGTCATATCATTTGTCTGGATACATCCCAACTAACAAAATTCAAATTTGTTGAAGTATGAAATTATCTGCTTTAATAGTTATTTTAATACCATTGCGTTGAGAGTACTGGATATTATAGCGGCATATTTAACTTTGTTCGTCAGAACGTATGAGACAACATATAACACATCATTTATTGACACGACACAAATAAACTTGTTTAGAGCCAACAACACTCAAAACTTAAATTACAGCACTTAGCACAGAAATCAAAACAAATTCAGCCATATTACATGTACATTAAAACCATATAAAAACATTTAATAACAACAATAAATGAATAAAACATATTTATAATGCAATATCAACTATTTGAGATAAATTACATCAGTTTAAGTTTAATTTTCGCGCTCTTGTATGGAAGCATCTAAAGCTAATAGCAGTGTGACCAACCACAAAATATGAATTAATCAAAATAGTATTAAAATACTTTCTTTTTTCTAAATAATAATGGCTTTTTATACATAAAAATTATACTCATGTAGCTGTTACAACATACATCACAAATATATTTTTACATAAACATGTGTGTTGAAATTTGTAGAAAGATTTTTTTATGTAGCTTATACACACATTGTAAATGCCCCTACAAAAATAAAATTTGGCAGTCAGCTGATTTTTCTTTGTTAAATGTGTACTTTAATAGTTTTATTACATTCTACGTAAATGATACGAATTCGGAGAAGAAATCTCTTTGTTAAATATTTTATAACCTTGAAATGGATAATATAAAATTGTACTTTTAAAGCTATTTAATTGCCATTACTTTTTATTTAAATGAAAATTACCTATATTAAATTATTGAAAATACATGCAGAAAATTCATATTTTGCTTATATCATACAGTTGCAAAACATTATCCTGTCTTAGAATAATACATCCAGCGTGAAACGTAAAAAAATATAATAGCAGACAAGCACCTGTTAAGCTATAAATTGACCCTAAATCGCCTTGTTCTTTTGCACACGTTTTCTTGACAAGTACTCGTGGCAAACACGTACGAAAAAAAAATATTTCACTAGAAAATATTCGTGAAAGATAATGAATGCCGGTCGCCTATTTTTAAGATACAATTTTCTGACGCAAAAGAGTTGTATGTAAACACAGCGAATTTGTTATGTCGCCCGTATTGTCAGATAATAAAGAGAAACATATGTGCAGTTTCCCAAGTTGCTTTTTTTTATCGTAATTTTGGTGTAGTCTTTTACTTTTGACATTTTTGCTTTAATATATTAGTGTATTTTAAGTTCCAAAGTTGGTGGTATTGAATGACAATCATTATTAGGAAATAGCGCGATATTTATTAGTTATTTTGATATAATCAACATTTTTGACAATTTGTTAAGAGATAAATAAGAATTATACTTATGTATAAAGTCACAACACACTCTATATTTTTTGGGAAGAATTCCATTGACGTCAAACTTCAAACACAACCACTTCTCCATATAAATAAATAACATTTTCTCAGGCACTAAATTTAAGTTACTATGCTTTAGTTACACACATCTACATTTTCGTCATTATAATCGTATGTAAAAGCAGACTATATTATTAACACACAGACAGCTGTTGTGTCTTGCCAAATAATTAGATTCAATCTTATGTTAGGGCATTACCTACCTGTAAAATATATCGTATTCTGGCAGTGCTCCTGATCTATTGCATATCTTGTGCTTCTGGATGAATACTTTATTATAGTTCATTATTAATGGCTAATCTTATAGGTTTATCTCGTCATCTAGTTTGATTAATTGCATGGCAAATTTACAATATATTACTTATTTATGTATGCTAGTATGCAGGTGTTATTAGAACATTTCCGACTCACTATATTATTTATTAATTTGATTTTGATCCTTGTTGTTTATTAGTTTCCATTTTGGAATATAAATCTAACAACCCACTAAGAAAATCTAGATTTCTCGTAATTATTTATAGATGTTTTACCGTTTTTATGTGGCAGTTGAATAAATCACCCTAAAACTGACATGATTGGATTGGCATATAAATATGTTACCAAGATTATTTGCGGGAAATTTGAATTTTATTTAACCCACATACTTTAATATTTATTTTTATTTGTAGGTACTTTCATTTCTTATTACACAGAGTAATATGTTTATAACTTGTTAAACACCAATTGCATGGAAACAATGTCAATAAAAGATGCCCGGTGATATATTTGTAATTCTCTGGCGTAATGACAGTTGTCTTATTTCTTATCTCCAACTGGTATGGCGATTGATTTTATTTTTATTTTTTAAATGTCATCTCGTTTTCTTTTTTATCTATGTATGTTCTGAAAAATGGTTTTTTGATCTACGCACCAACATATACTTTTTATATAGGGGCTGATTCATTAAGGGTGGCTGATTCGTGGTAATTTATATTTAAATTGATTGAATAGCATCTAGCGGCACAATTTAATAACTTGAAAATACAGACACCTGTAATTCTACATTTAAACGATAGAAGAAAAGTAAATTTTGATAAAAGAATGTGTAAATGAATGCATGAATAACATGAAACGTGTTTTTTGTGGTTTACATAAAGTGCGAGTTTTACACAAGTTGTAAACTTCTCCGTATTTTTGTTTATAATTGCTGTTGATATTAATCAGTTTTTTTCCTTTATAAAAATTAAATTATTTAATTTCATGCTTTTTAAACATAATGAGAGTTATCAGTCAGGTGTGCAAAAATATAATTATTACAGACTTTATTAATACAAATTTTCTGTGGGGTTTACAATATATTTAATTGAATACATGCTTTAAGATACAGTTTCATTCTTTCAAGACTTTTCCAACAATCAGTAAATCAACCCAATTCAACCGATGTAAAAACTAAATACCACACACAAATCTATTTCAAGCACGGTTATGCTCTATTATTATGGCAGTCATTAGCATCGAAATAGACATTTTTATTACTGTTTCACTCTCACTCGCACTAATAATTCGTTGCGGCGAGGAATCCTATCGATTTATGAACTGGAACTTACTTTAATCGTTTTGTGTATATGTACTTACGGCGTATTTCTAAAAATTCGCATTTTCCCGGATCGTCGCAACTTCAAAATTAAAATAAAATCGCCAATTCCGCACACTGTCCACTTTTATCTTTCGAGCGGCCCTCTAAGGTCGCCTTGTCTAATTTTGGAATAACGCCATAGTGAAAACGTGTGTAAAATATCGTTATCTAAGCTGTATAATGGGAACGGTAAAGTCGAATAAAATCAAAACATCGTAAAATCGTCAGTTTCTGAGCGATTTCGAATTTCATTTATTTTAATTGGAACAAATTTGAGACAGTGGTAAATTCCTGGTGTATCAGTCAGTGCAGCCGTCACATATTTGAACGTCAAAATTTTCAGTGTTTCCCTCATCTAATTGTGTAAATCGATTCAGTGCTTCGTATCCAGTAGAACTCATCAATTCTCGTGATAAAATAGAAATTAATCCCTAGATTACCTACTTATATACTTCAGGATATTCGTTGGGTGCAGAAAAAAGGTGAACGGTGTTACTGCGGACAGCAGTTGGTTTTGGTTGAAGTGTGCGCGGCTAATGTCATGGTGGTGTAAAAAATGGCGTCCTTACCGAATATCGAACAACAAAACAGTAAGAATCTCCAATAATTAATACTGCAATAATTAAAAATTCAAGCATGCTTAACATAACATCAGTTTCCACCTAATTTAAAACCGGTGTACGTCTAACGCTGTCAGGAGTCGCAAGAGGGTGCTGTAGTAATGTCATCATCAAATGTCATCCGAAGTCTCCCTGTGTGTTTTTATACTATTTTTAAGCGCATTTTTCTATGAAAACCGTCACGGACGCAATGTAAACCGTAAGTATTGGGGATTCCGATACTTTCACGATCAGTTCCGCGCACGTATACTTGCACCGCACGCGTAAATTACACATGCCCACCGCTTGCAGCTATAATTACCTACTGTGCGCTTATTTTTGGAATAATAACTATTATTTTGACGAGCGTGTACGTTCGTCGAGTAAACAATTCGTCCTCGGCGCGAATTCGTTTCAATTTCGCGAGATCTCGAGTCCGTAAACAGTGTGTTACCTTTGACATAACCTTACTTTCTCCGATACACCGATATAGCCTTCCTGGGACGATGATTCATTGCTTTAGCGACGGGAAAGTCTCGGGAAGTTTTATGTGAAAATCAATACTGTCGGGGCGTTATCATTGTACCAAGGACGTCGCCGAAAATGAGTGGATTTTGCGCACGCGCAAAGCCGAATCAGCTGGTAGAATATGCCGACTGTTGTCAGTGTTTTTATACGGCGATCTGTCCGTGTTTTAGACTAGAATAATGGAGAAATGTACGGTTGGTTGCGTTCGAATTCGATTTGACGTTTTCGGTTACCGCGAAAATAATTCGAAGTAAATTCCGGTAATATACCTACTCGGGGTTAGGTGGAAAAATCGATAGCCACCCCTATACGAGAAAATGTCTGGATTTTCTAATAGCGTGTATTTGAGAGATTCGGTCGTTTAAAGTAACTAAACCCGTTGCAGACCTATGTAAATGTGAAATACCCAAGTAATTTTGATATTTGGGGGATATTTGCGGAAAAAAGTCCGCCACCCCAAAGGTGATAGTGCAATGCTGTTCAGAGGGGTAATTTGCGTTACAGGCCGCAAAACATAAGCTGGGACCTGAAGCCCTTGGACTCCACGGACCAGAATAACAACATCACAATGACTTCGGAGGATCTTCTGCAACCAGGGCATGTAGTGAAGGAACGATGGAAGGTATGTACTTTTTGGATATCATAAATATCGCTTTGGGTTTGCTGGTTGTTCGATTTTTAAAATAAATATTTAAATTTAATCGTTAAAGATTAGATTTTGTACTGCGAAAAGGAGAAAAGTGCTTAAAGCAATCGTTAACACACATCGATATAAGAATTATTTTGACAGGTGTCCAATTGACATTGACAGCACTTTCTTTTAAGTATATTAAACATGGCCTTCCATGATTTACTTTTAATAAATAAATTAATAAAATGATAGTGATTTTATTTTATTTTCGTACCAATATCTTATACATTACACCTAAAACATTTTTTTTTATTTTGAGACAAAATTACCTACCTAATTCTAACCAGAAACAAATAGATTCCATATTTTAAATCCACAAATCTAAACCATTCAAAATTTTAAAACATTGATTCATCATGGCATTTTACGCACAACCGTACAATTAACAAACTATCTACTAATAATGCTACTACTTCATTAGACATCGAGGTGTTAATGTTTAATAAATGTGAACTGTGACCTAATTTGATCTGTTACAATGCTGCAATAGGCAAGGTTGCCACCTCATAATAAATTATTAATTTCTGATACAGCTTGTGGTGCAGTTATTTTAATTTTAGAGGAACATACATATGTATATTAAATTTGATTCAATGAAAATGCTGTATGATATTAAAGAAAAGAAGAAATTGCGTTTCTTTATTTATTATATAATACCGTTCTTGCAACATTTGTAGGTATGTTGGTTTATATTCAAGATAATATTCAAGACTAAATACAACTTTTATTTTGATTTCATTAATTTTTATATGAGGAAATTACAATAAACGTTTGTTAAACTAATTAATGTAATACGGATTTGAAACATGAAATATATTGTAAAATCCATCCGTTTATACTATCAAATTTATTCATTCACTTTAGTACATCATGCATACAAATGAGATTTAACCTTTTAGCTGATTATAATTGCTTTAATTGGCGCTAATTAAATATCCATAAATAACCTTGATAAGATGACGAGACAACATCAACATACACATTTCTAAGAAAAATAAACACTTTTTAAGGTTTAAAGAACAATAGATCCACAATACACTAAAAAGTGTGTGATATTATGACAATTGGATCAAATTAAAGTGTTCTGATGAAAGCAGCGCTTTCGGTTATATAAAGTGTTGACATTATTATTTTAAGTACAACACTCTGTATATCTTAATATTTTTAAATTCCCCTTAAAATTCTAGTTAAAATTTATGTAGGAATTCCTATACCTAAATTCATTTATTTTCGATATATTTCGATTCGTTGCAGAAAAGTGACATTTGCAATCCCTTAAAAAACATTAATGTCTCATATGTGCTTTCGATTTTCTTCAATCCACTTATACAGCGCGTGTATGACAATTGTTAAAACATTAGTTCCGAAAAATGCACCCATTAAAACCAAATATGTTATTTCATTGGAACAAGCAAAGTATTCACTTACAATAACTACTTCAACTTACAACAAGTAGTTTCACCAGTTTCATTGTGGTAAATGTCAGATTTATTAATAACAAAATCATTAAAATTTAAGATAAACGAAATACTGTAGCAAATAATCTCAGAAATCTAGTGTTATTTATTCTTAATACCTTATTTAAGTGTATATTTTACTTGGGACTGGCAGCACTATTCATTTTTCTCAGTGAAGGAATCCATAACAGATATGAGCGATCTTTATAATAAAATTTGTGTTTTCAAAGACTCAATAGAAATAGTTTGTTAAATGTTTGTGGAAGAAAACTGAGAAGGGAATATACATTATGTAGCAAACAAGAAGGCAAATTGGTGAATTTAATAGTCTATTCTTAGTATCATTGTCTATTGTTTACATAGGTATAAAAGCCAAGTCTTCTGTTATGATTTATATAATTAACGGACTTAAATTGATGAGCCCCGATCATGCAATCCCGAGGAGAGAGATAGTTGTAAGAATTCACTGTCAATCGATGCTGAAACATTATCCATCGCATGCAAGAGGACTTGGGGAATACAAACGAAAGTTAGTATAGTGCGGTTTTGGGGGGGCATCGGTATAAAAAAATACAAATCGATAAGATGAGTCGGCAGTAAAGTCGTATACAGTTGCTGTTATTTCATACAGTCTCAATATCCAGTGCTGTCATACACTAGATGGCAGTGAACAAAATAGGCGAACAATATGAAAAACTAAAACTTGATTATTGATATTTATAAAGCGACAAATTCGCGCTACTTGTTTGGCGAAAATAGAGGAAATCTAGAGAAGTATGTAATATGAACTTGGGGCTGTGCCGACTTCCCTTAGAAATATTGGAGACATGGTTTAACGACAACTTATTAACAATAAATGAAGAGAAAACGGAGTACATGGTCTTCGCGAGAAAAAAATATAAACCTACTTTTACCGTCAAAGTGAATGAACGAAAAATACAAAAAAATTGAGCAAACAAAATATCTGAGAATAACAATACAAGAAGAATGCAACAGCTATAGCAGGACTAAACGAAATACGAAAAGTAATCCCAGAACACATGAAAAAACCAATGTATAACGGTTTATTTACATCACATATGAATTACTTGATAAACGTATGGCGCGATACAACTAAGAGAAACCTAGACAGATTACAGAGACAGCAAAACAGAATATTAAAGCTAATACACTCTATGGATAAAAGAACACCGTCAACAGAAATATATAAAATAACAAAAGAATTAAATATAAAGCAAATAATTAAACAACAAAACTTATTACTCATACATAAAATAGAGAACCAACTAATTAAAACTAAAATACACACATATGAGACAAGAAGACACCTACGAACTGAATAGACCATCTGCAACAGATACAAAACAATACAAACTACAGAATCCATAACACAATACAATACACACACAAAAATATTTGATGGGGAATTTTTTCTTAGCCGTAACATTAAATTTTTGTTTTTTTGTTTTTCTTGATTTAGCCGCTTGGTTTTTAATTTAATGATTTATTCAATGAAACTATCCATGACGTTTCGACAATCTTATTTGTAGACGGAATTACTTTTAAATGAATTTTTAAATGCACTTGAAATCACTATGTCAACAACTTATTTCTCTTTTCAAAATATTTTTTACAAACAAATATATGGCTGTGCAATGGGTTCACCCATATCAAGCACAATAGCTCAATTAGTACTTGAAGATGTCGAAAGACATGTAATTACCAATTTAGATTTTGAACCAACTTTTTATAAAAGATATGTGGACGATTGCTTGGCTTGTATTCCTGAAGACAAAATCATAAAATTTCATCAATTTTTCAACAACTTTCATCCGAAATTACAATTTACTCTTGAAATAGAAAAAAAATCAGACGTTAAACTATTTAGATCTTACCTTGATTCGTGAAAATAATAAAATTCTGACAAAATTATATCACAAACCAACCTTTTCTGGTCGTTATTTGAATTTTCATTCTGCCCAACCCTTTAGTTTTAAAAAAAAAGTTATGGCCAACTTAATTAATAGGGCCATTACATTAACCAATCCAAAACATAGAAAAGAAATATTACACACAGTAAAAACTAACTTACAAAAAAATAACTATCCGCTACCATTAATTCAAAAAACCATTAAAAACAAAATACATCAATATTATAACACCAGGCAGATCAATAACACAAAAACCACAAACCCAAGTACATTCAAGTATATTACTGTCCCATACGTTCCACAATTATCCGTAAAACTTAATAAAACCCTTGACGCACATCAAATAAAAATTGCACATAAAAACCACAATAATTTAAATTTTAATTTTTCAAAATTAAAAGATAGTATTCCATTACAAAACCAAAGTCATGTAGTATACAAAATCCCCTGTAACAATTGTAATGGTGTGTACATAGGACAAACATCACAACAACTTCATAACAGAATAAAAGGTCACAAATATCAAAATAACCTCACCGCTCTAAAAAAACATACAATTAACTTTGGTCATACATTCAATTTCGATAATGCAAGTATTTTAAATAAAGAAAGAAATTATAAAGCGCGATGTATATTAGAAATGATCCAAATAAAAAAACAAAAGACCGCAGTAAACGACAAAACAGATATAGAAAGCTTATCAAAAATTTATTCACCAATCATTTAAATACTTTTCGCCAATAATATATATACATAATTTTACAAATAAACAATTTTTAGTACAACAATTTAGGGGAAAAAAGCCCACGGGTTAGTTTAAATGTAGTTCTCCGGTATTCACACAAAATGTATCACCTGCATAATAACTTTAAATTACGATTAACAGTATGTAGTTTTTGTAAAAAAAAGACTGAATCTTTGTATTAAGAGGGAAAAGAAGTTTTTAATACTATTTTAAAATGTTTGTGAATGTCCTTAAATCTGCAAGTATAAAACACATAAAAAATTATTAAAATGTTAATAACATGTTCATAATTTCTAGACATAAAAATTTTTGTGAATTATTATATTATTAATAAAAAATCTGAGGAAGACAACAATAAACAAATAAGATTGTCGAAACGTCATGGATAGTTTCATCGAATAAATCATTAAATTAAAAACCAAGCCGCTAAATCAAGAAAAACAAAAAAATATTTGTAATTCCTAGGGAAAATTCCAGTAATGTATAGGGTAAATTTACCAAAAATTAGAAAATATACTTAAAGTTATCTAGTAAATTTCCCAATTTTTTGCAATTTTACCTAGGAATTGCATATACTTTTTAGTGTTTATAAGTTACCAAAAGAAATAAAAACATTAAACCACACAAGATACAAAAAAAGCCATTAAAACAATAATCTAACAGTAACATACATACAAAAATAAGCAGAGGAATCACCAAGTACCCTTTATAACTATCACACTGACAAAAGTCAATGCTAGGTTTTTCCACTATCACCAAACAACAACAAATTGTTGTCTGGTGATAGTGGAAAAGCCTAGCATTGACTTTTGTCAGTGTGATAGTTATTGTTACACCAAAGGTTCCAAAACCCAATTACTGGAAGTACCTTTTATACCAGTAGCTCGGGACGAGACAGGGATCTAATCATCTCGTGGGGGGCGAAGAAACGCAGCGCGCCGATTCGGCATATTATTTAAATAAGTAATATAATCAAGTATTACACAAACATAAAAAATAGAACAAACTGCAAATAAAAACCCAAAGACCGCAATTTGTACACTGCCAATAGCATCTCTCTTGAAGCAACTATGTAGTGGCGTTGAACAAGGTGAGACATGCATAACCATATTTTTGGATTCAAATCAAGCTTTCGACCTGGTAAATCATAAGATATTTCTTGATAGACTGTATCATTATGGGATAAGGGGTAGTGTGTTTAAATGGTTTAAAAGCTATCTGGCGGGGAGCACGCATTATGCGGACATGAATGGCAAATATTCTGGGGAGCTGACCATGGAAAGCGGAGTACCGCAAGGGAGTGCACTCGGTCCCTTTCTGTGTATCATGTATTTAAATGTCTATAGAGGCGGCGATCGTGTTTGCTGATCGCACATCTTAATAAGCAATAGAACAGCAAGAGATGGAGTAGCTTGCGTGAATGAATACTTGCGGTGTAACGACTTAATTGTTCTTTCTTCTAAAAAATATATTGCAAATTTAGCATATTTCCACCACTAGTAAAATGATTCACGATATTTTTTTTTATTTTTTCATCTATTCAGTTTCTTTATACCTTCGCACCAGTTTCGAAATTGTCGATTATCGGGCATTTAACACCCTACCAACGTATCTTTCACTCCTATCATCATTAATTAACGTGATACGAATTACTTACATTGCGCATTGGGTGACCATCATTCATCTTTACCAAAGCAGGCAAGAGCGGAAAACAGAAATGTTAAATGAAAAAACTGTAGTTTTAAACTCACTGTCTCACGAACATCCTGTTTTAAACGAATATATAAATTAAGATTTTCATCGTTGAATGCAATCAAGCTTATTAGATTATTTGTTGTAATCCGTTGTTTATAGTCGATATATATCGTAGGATCAAATCTTTATAAGGGACATCCTACAACATATAAAGACTTCATTGTGAACCGTGAGACCCTAAACAATGGCTTTTGTTTCCTGGATCGATTGCAACTTCCCTAAAAAGCCTACGCAATACGCGATCTCCTTTCAATATAGCCTTTTCTCCTGATATTCTCATTCGGAGAGTTTAAAAATCCCTGCACACACACTAGATTGCGTGCTGTTTTGGATATTTAACAATTGAAAAGATGACAGATATATAGGGTGTTCCATCTTTGGCTTGAATAAAAGTCGAAGATAAAGATGAGTTAATGATAAACTGTTTATTAAGAGTGCAGGGTTGGGCATCATTCAATAATTTTCTATTCAAATAATTATTTGAATGAAATTCTCATCTGTTATTCTTTATTCCGTATTGAGTTATTGTTGAATAAAACTATGGGAAATCATTTGAATGAAGAATTATTTCAATAAAACCTTATTTGAATAAAGCATTATTGGAATGATTCTTTCACCAAATAAATCGTTATTCAAATAATGTATTACTGAATAACACCGAAATAAATTTAGATTAGGTATGTGCCTACATGTTTGTGCAGGTAATCGTATAAAAATTATCGCTAATGTTAGGAAGTACATCGGTAGGACGACATGCCAGTACTGATAATATCCGCCGACATCTTCGACATTCCTCTAGATTTACGTGATGTCATTTCTGAAGTCGATAAACAAACCTTCAAACTTATAAAAATTCCACTTATTTTTTCCCACACAACTTTAATCTCTTTAAAAGTTGGCGGGCAATATTTAAATAAAATCCACCGATATTAGAAAGTGTACCAGTAACACGACATGGCAGTAATAATTATATCCGCCGATATCTTCGACATCCCTCAAGATTTACGTATTATCGTTTTTGAAACCGATAACCAAACTCTCAAACTTATGAAAATCACATTATTTTTTTCCCACAACTTCCAAAGCCCTTCAGAAATGGCGAATAGTGGCAATAATAATTATATCCGTCAAAATCTTCGACATCCCTCAAGATTTATGAGTTGTCATTTCTGAAGTCGATGCACAAACCCTTGAACTTATAAAAATCGCATTTATTTTTTCACCCACAATCCCCAATGTTCTTCAAAACTGGCGGGTTATATTTATGTATATAAAAATGTCCGCTAATGTCAGGATGGGTGTACCAGTAATAATTATATCAGCCGATATCTTGGACATCCTTCAAGATTTACGTATTGTCGTTCTAGAAACCGATAACCAAAGCACAGTATATACCTAAGCAGTAGTTTCACTTCGTGTCGGCACCTTTGATCTCGATGTTCTAAATTTTACCTCGCGCACTGAACCGCGCATAGTAGGTTCAGGGCATATCGCCCGGCCCCGACAGAACCGGATTAACCCAATATTGGAAAAAATAAAAACCAAATTATTAAATTGAATTAAAATGCGAACAGTGGTATAATAGTTTACATTGGCAAATTAGAAAAATTATTATTAACAAGATTATTATTGTATTCATCAGTTAATAAATATTATATGCGATTTGTAAATGTGTTTATTTATATTTACCTACATATAATGCTGGTAATCGCTTCATTAATAATTACTTTCTATTCTACATTTAAAATAAAATCATTAAGTAAATAAATATGGTAAGTAAATAATTAACAAGTGTTTTTATAATGAACAAGAAATAGTTATAGTGCTTCAGACAGACTATGTTTGTAGTAAATGTAATTGAAAAGGCCTTTATTATAAGGGATTTATCTGCATAATAGTTGATGTCCTTAAAAGTGTAATTCTTAATTATAGAAGATCTTATCTAATTAGTGTTTGCTTTTAATTTTACATTTTAACGGAAATTAGTACTCAGTTAAATCTTGGGTAAATAAAGTAAGAATGAACTAACAAAGATTTTACTAGCATCTTAATTTCAGTACAAAGAATTGGTACTGATATGATTTACAATATATAATACCATTGCAATTTCAAAAGGTATCCATGTCAATATTTTGATACTTCTGTGAAACAGTTAGTAGCCAACGATCATTAAATTATTATTGATTGTTAATGCATGTTATGGAAAGGAAACAAATCATATATATATAAAATATTTATTACTTCACTAATGGTGATTTATTTCAAACAAATGTGTACAATTTACTGGAATATAACTTACTTATGTATAAAAGAACTAATGTTAAAATATATATAGATATAAATCTATGAATATGTTTGTTGCTCCTGAAAAAACGGTATGTCCTGTTCTCTTCCTAGGTGTCTACATAAGGTAACAGTAGTTACATGCAGGTTTATTTATTATATAGGTTCCACGATGTAATACACAGAAACTACTTAACAAATAGCAAAAGAGAATAACAAATCACGTAGTCTATATGAACAAGAAAAAAGGTATACATATCTACGAATAAAAAAAACTTAAAATAACAATAACTATCTTATAAAATAAAAATAAAATTATACAGGTTGCTTTCAGTTGAAATGAATTCTCCTGGACATTAAACTATGTACTACATTATTTGCTGGTTTATATATTTTCTATTATTTCATCCTTCGACCGATGAAAATAAAGGAAAGTCTTCAATGACATTTCATCATTACATAAAACACAATCTTTTGCTTCCTCATTCATAACACTTACTTTAGCAGATATAACTCCAAAAGCAAAGTCGTTTATTCCTGGAGCAAAATCCCATTTGCTCGTTATTCTGCACAATGTTGATTTCGATGGTAGGTTAAAACTTTTATATAAAAAACGATACTTTTGGACCTAAAAAAAAAATATTTAAAGCAAATTGTTTAAATACATTGGAGTACCTATAGCCATGCTCCCATCGCTTGCATAATTGCAATTGCGCTTTGATCAAATTTACAGTACCTTCATTAAAATGGGTCTGACAAAACTGGAGAAACTGTTCTGCTGACGTACTTTGCTCTTTTCTTTCCATAAAAGCCTCTCTACATTCGAAAGGTGTAACTTTCCTTTTTTAATACTGTACTTTTTTTCGTAACTTCTTCTCTGGGCTATTGGCAAATAATGTGCGAGATGTCTGCACAGATGCAGCAGCTGTAAGCAATTGAAAGAAAAAGCTATACAAACAGTATAATTATTATTGTTTAACTTACCTCTTGGGTTTTCTTGCAATTCTCCATAATTCTTTTTTGTAAGGTTTACAGAATACATCTATCCATTACTGATCGCATCGTTTTCCAATCTATTTCTAAGCCCTGTTTTAAAATCGAATTCGGTAAAATATATATCGCACACTTTTGCATTTGGTTTTAGGACATCTTCACCAAGAGCTGCAATCCATTTATCACGGCTGTAACAATTTTTAGATTTGTCTATTTCTATTTTTTATACTTATATATAATCACAGTAAATAAGCATCATAAAAAGCAAAAAGGTAAATCAAAAACAAATTGCATAAATTGATTATACTTCTACTAACCGTATTTGGTCTGTGGGTAGCCTAATGAAAAAAACTTCTTCAGTGTCTACGGCATTGCTTACTGCAGACCTATTACAGTTGAGAACACAGCACTTCATGTTGATTTGTATAAGTTATCTATGCACACTAAATTGAAACTATCAAGTAAAGTTTAATCTATGAATAAACGTACACAAAACAACACCTGTAAATATGAAAGGCAGAAATATTAACCTACAACACAAAGTTAAAACTATTATTATTAAATTAAGATTAAAGATAGTATCTATATACCACATGCTAGAAAAAATGCTCCTACGAAAATATTTAACTCACGTATAACTAAACTTATTACGGCGGTTAATTTTAATTATGGAACACTTGCAAATAAACAAAGCAACGCTAACGACAGAATACAAAATGTGGCGCTCGTGTGCCACCGAGGTGGTTTTATAGGTTGTGTCTTTGTAAACAAGCCATTAATCCGTTCCCCAATATTAGGCCAATCCGGGCCTGTTCAAAGTTGTCCTGAGTCCCTACATGCGCGGTTCCGTGCGCGAGTTGCAACTTTGAACCACCAATTTGCGGGAGTGAAACTACTGCATAAGGTATATACTGTGACCAAAGTCTCAAACGTATCAAAATCACATTTATTTTTTTTTCTACAACTTCCAATGTCATTCAAAAATGGCGGCTAATATTAAAATAGAAGTTCCCGCTAACGTTAGAAAATGTATCGGTAGGATATTATAAGAATTTCCTATAAGTTTGAGGATTTATTTATGATTTATATAGGTTCTTCATAACTGTTTAGAGAACCGAAACCGTTATCATAACTGTTTTGAACCCCTGTGCTTAGGTGGTTTTTTAAATCCAGTGTTTACTTCGTACAAACAATCAAACACACACACGTACATAAACAAACTCACACCATCTCTTTGTTGTTAGTATAGATTATACGCGGAGGAATTACCCCAATCAGAAAATCATCACAAATGAAGGGTAGTTATTTGAATAAACGGTAATTATTTGAACGAAAATGAAAATTATTATTTGAATGAAGAATAATTATTGGAATGAAGAATAATTATTTGAATGATGAATAATTATTCGAATGATGAATAATTATTTGAATGAAGAATAATTATCCAAATAATTATTTGAATAATGAAGGAAATAAATGTTACCGTTCGTTGTTGAATAATTGAATAATGAATAAGAAGTTATCTATTATTTCTGAATAAGAATAACGACGTTATTCATTTATTTTTATTATTAATCTGAATAAATTTTGCCCAACCCTGTAAGAGTGAATGATATCTGCTGATCAATATATCGGCCTATAAAAATGATATCTATTTATACGCGCGCCGTATGTCTCTGATATTTTCATAAAAATAAATTGAAAGTCGTCAGTTTGATGGACTGCTTAATTTGACATGGAGCGACCCTCGTTTAAAACGGCACTCGTCGATTTCAGGTGGTGAAAAAGATCGGCGGAGGTGGCTTCGGGGAAATCTACGAAGGCCAAGATCTGATAACGCGGGAACAAGTCGCCCTGAAGGTAGAATCCGCTCGCCAGCCGAAACAAGTACTCAAAATGGAGGTGGCCGTACTTAAGAAGTTGCAAGGAAAAGTACACGTTTGTAGGTGAGTTAGACACAATACGAATTGTGAAATGCCGATGTGTCCGATAAAAACATTCGTTTTCATTTCTCTGGCGCAGATTCATAGGTTGCGGTCGAAACGACAGATTCAACTATGTAGTGATGCAGTTGCAAGGTAGAAATCTGGCGGAACTCAGGAGATCTCAACCGAGGGCCGCCTTCAGTTTATCCACTACGCTAAGGCTAGGTTTACAGATATTAGAGGCCATAGAGAGTATACATTCGGTCGGCTTCTTGCACAGAGATATCAAACCCGTGAGATTGCATAAAATTTAAGTCGTAATTATTCTATTTTGTATTAAAACTTCGATATTTCAGAGCAATTTTTCGATGGGTCGTCTCTCTTATAACTACAGGCGGGTTTACATGCTGGACTTCGGTTTGGCCCGGCAATATACGACTAGTTCCGGCGAGGTGCGCGCCCCCAGAGCGGCTGCGGGTTTCAGAGGAACCGTCAGATACGCCAGCATCAATGCACACAAAAATAAGGGTGAGAAACCGTGTTGAGCATCATTCAAGTTGATTATTTAAATAAAGCAATTGTCTAAATCACCTATTTATAAATAAAATTTGCAGATAAATACATATTAGATACATGATAGATAATTTTAACTATAATTTCAATTATAAATTATTGTAAACTGCGACTGTATTACTCACAGCATAGTAGATGAATTGATGCTTCATTCAATGTATTATTTTTGGCCTTGATTTTTATCTACGATTGCTGTTTCTTTAGAATCTAAGATATATCTATCGTTTTCATATACGTGTTCGTGACGTACATAAAAATATTTCCAAATGAGGGCAAACACAAGTAACACAACTTCTTTTCATCATAATAAGAAACATATTCTTTTATGCTATGAAATTTAAAGAAGATATCGGAAATATTTAAATTCGAGGTTGTATTTTTGAATATTATCAGCAATTTTATTAGAGGAATTGCTAAAAAAAAAAAAAAACAAAGAGATAAAGGTGAATATTCTGCTTAAAAAGTAAAAGTTTGTTTTTTTGATAGTATTTTTCCTTTAGATGTAATCCCAAACGATTTTTAATCCTCAAAGAAATACATTCTCTTAATTTTCGAGCTAGAATATATTCGTAGGCAGAAAATGGGTGGTATAGCAGTCGCCACAAGTGATGGCGAGCGGTGGGAGTAGGTTCGCGCAGCAGTAGACGGGCACAACGGATTTACCATCGCCTCTGCATATAATTTCTCTATACCATTGGCGTGCAGGTTAATATTGAATAATGCAACGTTAATGTAATTAAAAATTTAATAAAATGGTTTTATTAGTATGGGATATCTCCGGACAATATAAGTATTTTGTTTACTAATTACTACTATTTACAAGTGCCTACCTACTAATTTATTCCTGGAATATATGAACATATGTATATTCACAACAAAAAACAAAAATATTATGTTAATATAATCTTAATGAACTAATAAACATTTAAATCCGATTAACCGTTAAGGGGCACATAATCCCCTGAATTGTTTACCAGGAAACATCAGCGATGATAATAACAAAAGAGGATTATTGTTTAAACGGTTTATTGAATTTAAACATTATAACCTATTAAACAAATTGAAAATTTAATGGATAAAGTTAAACCTCTTCCGCACTAAAATCGTTGTCGTCACTACTACTATCATTATTTACATTTATAATTAAATTTTCGGTCCTGTCGTCAACTAGAGTTTCTGATTGTAAATATTTATTTTCTATATTGGCAACATGGTTGCAGCCTTGTAGCCAATCTTCTGACATTTTGAGCCGCCACTGACAAATACTCAGAACGTATTATTGCAGCTAAGTGGGCGTGCACGCTTTTAAAAGCGTCTACAGCGCATCCCTACTCCTCGCCATCACTCGTGGCGACTGCTGTACCAATAGAATAAATACCGAAAATATTAGTTTGCAACCAAATATGCATGGCACAAAACTCCTTTATAAGAGTGATCTAACAATTCATCTATGATTCTTTTTTTTTTTTTCATCAAGAAATTGTTTCATATCATTGAAAAACCAATTTTTTCTGTGCTTATTTCAATAAATTATATTAATTTTGATTAATATTCTAATATTAAAAATTCTACAGAACAAGTATTTATTTCTGATTCCCTTTTAGAAATGGGTAGACACGATGACCTGTGGAGTCTGTTTTATATGCTCGTCGAATTCGTAAATGGTCAGTTACCCTGGAGGAAAGTCAAAGATAAGGAACAAGTGGGCCTGATGAAGGAAAAGTACGACCATAGGTTGCTACTTAAGCATTTGCCGTCCGATTTTAAGCAATTCTTGGATCACATACAGAGTTTAGAGTACGCAGATACGCCAGATTATCAGGTGAGCCGTAGTTATTTGATGTGGCAGTCACTTTTTTTATTTTTGGTTTTCAATTATAATGTATAATGGGATATAGATTTTTATTTTTAATTTAACTGAATAACTAATGTGAACAACAACAAAAAAAATGTCTAATTGGAGTTTAGATGTACACTCCCTAGGGGACACAAGTCAAACTCTCAAGCCACAAGACGATGAACGCGTAAGGCGGATTGTCAGTCCCGCTATATAGCTCGTGGAAAATAAGAACGCGCGACTGCATATGTAGTGATTCCAGAAACGGTTTACCATGACGTAATAGAAACATCGAGGCAAAATTGACTAAACACAATTAGAATCTACAAAATTGACTATGGTGAGGCTCATGGTTTATTGCTGGAAACAATGGAAGAGGGACAGCGCTAGAAACGGACTCGAGTTTCTGCTTACCAGGCGTCATCAGTGTCGCTTCGAGTGCAATTTCATCGCTATCACATCTCAAGTTTTATCTATCATCGCCTGTTAGGGAGACAATAGTTTAGATGTACACTCCCTAGGAGACACAAGTCAAACTCTCGACCCACAAGACGATAAACGCGCAGGGGCGGTAATGCAGTTACAGATGTAGTTCGGTCAATTCACGCATCGTCCGTCCCGCTAGATAGCTCGTGTAAAACGAGCACGCGCGACTGCATATGTAGTGATTCCAGAAACGGTTTGCCATGACGTAATAAAAACATCGAAGAAAAAATGCCTACGAAAAAATTCCGCTATGGGGAGGCTCATGGTCTATTGCTGGAATTGCCATACCATAATGGAAGGGGAACAGCGCTAAAACGGACTCTAGTTTCTACCTACCATGCGTCATTAGTGTCACTCCGAGTGCAAATGTATTTTCATCGCTATCACAACTCAAGTTTTATCCACCATCGCCTGTTAGAGAGTCAATAGTTTAGATGTGCGCTCCCTAGGGGACACAAGTCAAACTCTCAACCCACAAGACGATAAACGCGTAGGGATTCGCAATTGTTCCTCGTT
This sequence comes from Cetonia aurata, assembly GCA_949128085.1. Taxonomy (NCBI): domain Eukaryota; kingdom Metazoa; phylum Arthropoda; class Insecta; order Coleoptera; family Scarabaeidae; genus Cetonia; species Cetonia aurata. Next base: position 3,886,891 of record OX421889.1, read on the forward strand.
ATAAATAATTTAGAATTCCCGAGTTTTACATGAATTTTAGCCACTCTTATTCATCGCAGGGGATTTACCGATATTGACCAAATTTTTTTTTTCGCTTTCCATTGCAGATGTTGATCTCGCTATTCGAGAAATGTCTGAAACGCAGAGGAGTGAAAGAGATAGACCCCTACGATTGGGAGAAGGCCTCGTCCGGCGACAACATCCCCACCACAATCACGACGTGTTCCACGCACGCGATCGCGCAGCAGACCGTGTTGGCTAAGCACGCGAAACAAACGCCGACAACGGACAACAATCAGGAGAACATCGAACCGACGGATAATAAAGAGGTACCTTCGCTTCTTAGAAATCAACCATTTTGGGCATCCTTCCCCCCACTACTTTAAATTTTTAATCAATTTTGTTTATTTATCCAAGAGTCAACGTTTTTATGTGGTGCGAATCATTAATTTTGTAGTACATTCCCGGCATTTTATCTAGGCGCAGATGGAGGCGCGGCGAAAACGGATCGAAATCGAAAACACGGCGCCTCTAGTGACGGACACGCAAACTAACGGGCCGCGGACGACCGTCGATAAGAACTGCAACGCCACCGCCACGGAACAAGTGCAACACGGTATTTTATCTAACGTAATCGAATCTCGGAACATTTGTTTTTTAAAAGGAAACTTTAATCTGCTTGAATTTAGCCGCCGCAACTCGAAGGAGGGCAACGTCGCACTTGGAACAGCCGCCCGAAAGATTGGACAACGAAGCCGCGGCTTCCGCAAGGTCGACATCTGACGTCAACCAAAAACCGATTCCTTTGCGAAAGAGCCAATCGGGCGTGGCCACTCTAGGGAGGTTGAGGGTCGCTCCGGCACCCCAACAGGGCGGCAGCGTTGTCGAATCTCCAGCCACACCGGAACAGGAAAGACCTAGGAGGCGGCAGACTTCTGCGGCGAGGAGTTCGCGGTCAGGAGTTAGGGATCAGAGTTTGACGCAGTTCGCCGTGATTGATGATGAGAATGTCAGCCAACAGGTGAGTTTTTTTTTTACCATTATTATGTGTTTTATCCGCAAATACATTTATTTAATTAAAATGCGAGTTAATCTTTATACGAATTCTGTAGAAATGAGAGTTAGTATGATTGCCAAGGGATTGCCTTTAAGAGCTTGTACTTGCAAGTGATCATCGATGCACTATAGTGTATTTTACTGTGCGAAGCGTATATTTCTAAATATTTCCAAAAACGAGAATAATTGTAATTTACAGCATTATAATATGTGCTGTATAATCACGTCAACGGATCATTTTGCTTTAACTTTTTAAAGGAGATATTTTTTTTTGTTAATTTACCGACAGTTTTTAGACGAATTCTGTATAGAAAGAAAAGATTTATTCAAGATTTGGGTTGTCTTTAAGAACCTGTACTTGCAAGTGGTCATGGATGTACTATAGTGTATTTTACTGTTCAAATCGTAGCTTGGGTTGCCTATATTTCTATATTTTCCTAAAACGAGAATGATTATTGTAATTTACGGCTTAATAATAATGTGTTTTATAATCACGTTAAAAGATAATTTAGCCTAAACTCCAAAATAAGAAATTGTGTTTTGTTTGGAAAGAAACTACCAAGTAAATGTTTTTGGTTAAATTATCGGTAATTTTCACACAAACTCTATTAAAAGAGAAGTTTATTCAAGTTACTATGATTGACAAGGGCCTGTACTTGCAAGTGCTCATGTACGCACTATAGTGTAGTTTATTGTCCGAAACGTATATTTCTATAAATTCCTAAAGCAAGAATAATAATTGTAATTTACAGCATACTAAAATGTACTGTATAATCACGTTAATTCACGATAATCTTGCTTTAATTCCCAAGTGAAAAATTGTTTTCAAAGGCGATTTTTTTTATTAATTTACCGAAAGTTTTTAAATGAATTCTCTATAGAAAGAAACGATTCATTCAAATTAGTATGATTGGAATTATTTTTAAGAACCCGTACTTGCAAGTGGCCATAGATGATTTATAGTGTATTTTACTGTCCGAAACGTAACTTGGGTTGCCTATATTTTCCTTAAACATGCATGATTATTGTCATTTACGGCATAATAATAATGCGTTTTATAATCACGTTAAAAGATATTTTAGCCTAAACTCCGAAATAAGACATTTTTGTTTTTGAAAAGAAGCTAACAAGTAAATATTTTTGGTTAAATTATCGGTAATTTTCAGATAAACTCTATAAAAAGAAAAGATTTATTCAAGTTACTATGATTGACAAGGGATTGTCTTTAAGAGCCTGTACTTGCAAGTGACCCATGGATGCACTATAGTGTATTTTACTATCCCAAACGTTTATTTCTATATATTCCTAAAACAAGAATAATTATTGTCATTTGCAGCATAATAATATGTGCAAGTAATTTTTTTTTTAGTTAAATGTCGGTAATTTTTAAACAAACTCTATAAAAAGAGAAGATTTATCCCAGTTATTACTATGATTGACAAGAGATCGCCTTTAAGAGCCTGTACTTGCAAGTGACCATGGATGCACTATAGTTTATTTTACTGTCCGAAACATATATTTCTATATATTCCTTAAACAAGAATAATTATTGTAATTCACAGTATAATAATATATATGCTGCATAATCACGTTAAAGAATAATTTTGCATTAACGCCCAAGTGAAACACTTTTTAAAGGAGATATTTTTTTGTTAATTTACCGATAGTTTACTCATAGTTTTTTAGATGAATTAGAGAATTCAAGAAAGAAAGGAAAGATTTATTTAAGTTAGTGTGATTGGAATTATTTTTAAAAACCCGTATTTGCAAGTGGCCACAGATGCTTTATAGTGTATTTTACTATACGAAGCGTACAAATCTATATATTCTTAAAACAAGGGTTTTAATGTTACAATTTAGAATTTTCAATTTAAAGAACAATGTTTATTATTATTGTTTCCATTTATATAATTGTAAATAACAGCTTATAACTATAGATTATCTTATTCCGTTATTTATTCAGTTCCTCCCCTAGGATTGTTATTATTTTATAGATTAAATTTACCTTTCAGTAGTGTTTTGTTCAAAACATAAGTTTAAAAAGTTGAAGTTTTCACATCGAAATATAATAACGGAGCAGATTTACAATTAGAATTATATCTGAGGATGTTCAAACGGTTATTCTGGGAATCTCTAAAGCGATATTAATAATATTTGTGCGTTTTTCTATATATGTTATTCAACATAAATTTCGCGGTATTCCTGCACCGTTTGCGCAACAAAAACAGAAAAATATAAACGAGGCATTTGTTTTTCCAAGTTTGTTATTAGAGAAAATATACATAAATTTTCACCGGGCAGAATCAGAGAGAACACAGATTATATATAACCTTAATGAAAATATACAGATTTTACACGTGAAATATTCGAATAGGCTTCCCGCTAAACACTTACGCGAATACGAGGGTCGCATCGAAAGTTTTTTTTATATACACGGTGGCCAGAAAAATGCGGACAAACACCACGCAGGCCAAATCTTTGTTTAATTCTGAGTTGACAATCTTAATTGAGAAAAGTAGTACAGTGTTTTCTTAAGTCACACGAGCAGCTTAAAAGAATTTGGCAAAACCTAATCAGACAAGTACTGTGGCAGTAATCATTTTATTATTTACTATAAATCAGGTAAATACGCAAATTGGCAAGAATTGAATGTTAACATGGATAAAAATTTTATTGAAATTTAAAGATAATATGAAAAAATTATAACAACTGTTCAAATTGGTAGCCATCAGTTTCCAGACATAATTCGAATCTTCGAGGAAGCGAATTCAAAACGCGCTCCAACATATCGGCGGTGATTAATCGAACTGCCGCCGTAATTTTATTAATTACATCCTCTTCGTTAGCTGGAGGCGTTGCATAGACCTTTTCCTTTAAAAACCCCCAAACGAAAAAGTCCAGAGGATTAATTTCGGGAGATCTTGCTGGCCATGCTATTGGACCGTTACGCCCTATCCACCGATTCGGAAAGTGTTCGTTTAACCAATCCCTCGAAATTCTGGCATTGTGAGCGGGTGCCCCGTCATGCATGTACAACATGTTGGGTCTCAAATTCAATGGAATATTATCCAGTACTTCTTCTAAAACGTTGACGTATTGAATTCCATTTAGACGATTTGGAAGAAATATTGGTCCAACAACTCGGAGATTTAAAATACCCAGCCAAACATTTACCGAAAATCTTCTCTGATGTCCAATTTCCCTTACTGCCTTGGGATTTTCGTCCGTCCAAAAATGAAAATTATGGCTATTAAAGACGCCATCTCTCGTAAACAAGCATTCGTCGCTCCAGAGAATATGCAATAAAAAGTTCGGCTCTTCTTGAATCCTTTGTAAAACATTGTTACAAAACATTCTTCTGTGCACATTATCGTTTACATACAAAGGCTGCACTTGCCTTGCATGAAACGGACGCAAAAGATTTTGAGATAGTGCTGAGTGCACTGTTGTTTTGCTAGGAATATTCAGTTCCCGAGCTATTTGTCTTGTGCTGGACGTCGGATCTTCGTAAACAGCATCCAATATTTGCTCTTCTAATTGAACCGTTCGACGCTCTCTAGGTCTACCGCTGTTACGATAATTCGATATTAAGGTGCCAGTTTCTCTAAGTCGCTGATCCAATCTACGGAACGTGTTGGTGGATGGATGTCGCCGTTGTGGATACCGTATTTGATATTCCCCTTTTGCCAAGTTTGCATTTCCATTGCAAAATCCGAATACCATATACATGTCGGCGTATTCTCCAAGGGTAAACATTGTTCAGTATTAAGAACAGCACAAAATGTTTATCTTATTTCAACAGCCAAATGTCACATGAGAAACGTCAAAAATTGACAACTACTTATTACTTTTAAACAAGCAGCCTTACAGTACCACGTTGCCATATGTACTTTAATTTCAAAAACGCCAATGAAGAAAAGTTAAAAATGTAAACCATTGGTATTAATCGATTAGTTACATCAATGCATTTGAGATAATTCCATTTCTAAATTTCACCACAATGATTTTACATAGATAAATTTGACGAATTTTGCTAAATTTTAGCCGTACATCTTAAGGTTTGATGGTCTCGTATGCCTTAAGGAAGGACCGTATAACTTTTTTGGATTAAGATTATCGCCTCAGAATTGAACAAAGAATCGTTCTACCTGGCGATTATCCGCCCTTTTCTGGCCACCGTGTATTTTTTTTTTGTTTCAATGTAATTATTTTAAATATCGTCATTCATATTTTCAAAATACAAATAAAAATAGTTCATTTCATTCATCGAGACACTCATCGTTTGCTGTTATTTTCTTTTTTAAAGGCCACTTCAGACAGGACTAGCGAAAGATCGTAGAAACTGCCGAAGATTATTTTGATGTTGACGGCTTCGAGTCAGAAATAAGAAAGAGAAATGAGATTATTGAATAGAATGCGCCACAACGCACTTGAATAAAATTATGATCTTATTTGTTACGAAATTGTTTTTGTGAGTTTTGCGTGGACAAATTCTATTTCTTTTATATTACCCCACTTTTTATTTCTGCGAGCTGCAGAAACTTTTTTTTTGCCCTATTAGTATTATTATTAAACAAGCATCCCTATCCACAGATTTCTTTCTTTTTTTCTTTTTAATTTTTAATAAGAACCAGAAAAAGTGAATTCAGTGTTGTTATACAAAATAGCAGCTCTTCAAAAAGACAAACGCAGCACAACAACAGGTACTCTTCACGCGCTCATCGGAATGGTGTTTTGTTTTTTTATTGCGCAAACATTCCACAAACACTCTCAAAACACACGATACACACTATACAAGGTGTTCGATAAACTTAAGTTTAATATATCCTACTTTTTTCGATTACATTCAATTCTTCTTGTAAAATATCGACTACACCTTGCTGTTACTTTAACAAATACAGAATGTTAACACTGTTTTACTAAAAATCATAAAAAAATATATATATATGAAGAAACGCCATCAGCATTTGTGTATTTGTTGTTTGTTTGTTTGTTTTTCTTTTTTCTTGACGAGTTTGCTATGTTGAATTCACAGTTCTGTGTTGCTTTTTTTTTCTGGCTTCTTTTTTGTTTACTAATATATTTTAAAACTTAAGGTAAATGTACTAGCGCAGATGACAATATAAGGTAGTGTGATCTTAGAAAATAATGAAGATATCATGCAATCCATCTTTTAGCTATCTATCTAAAAGTAATAAAATTTTTTGAGTCAATCGACTATTAAGTGAAATACAGATATGCTCAAATGTATTAGAGACCTATATTTTTTTGCGGATAATCAAAGTAAGGCGAGTTCAAAATAAAATTCCTAATTTAGATGCATTATAAATAGTATTTTAATAAAGAATCTTAATTTATCGCATTTCTGTAAGCTTTTAATACAGTTGTAATACTTTTTTCAGTGCGTAAAAAAACTGACGTATCAGAAACGTGAACATGCATAAAAATTTAATAGATCTAGGGAAAGTATCTATAAAAAATGTTGTAAAATCATAAAAACGAATAAATTAACTGCCACAGATGTAATGCAAAAAAACACGAAATTAATGGTAAATCATAGAGATGTTGACATAAAGATGACATTTAAGCATAGCTGTATGTACAAACTCAGTAACACATTTAATTCAAGTAGAAAAGTAAAAAAAATACAGCTCAAAAGTAATAGACATGATTTACCATTAATTTCGTGTTTTTTGCATTACATCTTTGGCAGTTAATTTAAGCGTTTATTATAGATTCTGTATTAAAATACTATTTATAATGCATTTTTTTTTGTTATTTAGATTTGAACCACTATTTATTTAAACAAACACAAACTATACAGTTTACAAAATGTATGTATATAATATACACAAAAAAAAAAAATTGCAACTCGTATAGCAAGCGTTGCCATGCACTGTTTTTCCGCCTTCATTCTTCCTCCGAGCATACGAGATGGTGCACTCTTCTCGAACTAACGGTATCGAAGGCGTCGTTGGTTTAGTCGTTTGGTCCTTCCTACATGTTGTACTGCCGGTATACCTCCATGCATATCTTGCTTTTAAATTTAACGTGTTTTAGTGCCTTTGTGTGTTTTGGTAGTTTATTGTATGTTTTGATCGCATCAGGTGTTGGAAATTTTTCATATTTGTAACTTGTGTTTTTTTTCTGTTCTTAGGTGTGAATGTCTTCGTGTTTTGTGTGTGTGTATTTCTGTATTAGGTGTGAATTTGCAATCAGTTTTCATTAATTTGTTGTCGATTTTGTGTATTGTAAGGAGATTTCTGAATGTTATTAATTGTTATAAATTTAGTTCTTGCGTCTTCTCGTAAACGTCCTTTGATGGTGTCCATTTGTTCATGTTATACAGTGTCTTTAGTATCTTGTTCTGCTGTCTTTGTAGTTTATTTAAATTTTGCTTAATTGTATGGCTCATTGGATATACAAACTTCTTCAGATATTCTGGTACTGTCTTTAATTTTCTGCATTCCTGCTATAATCATGGTGTTTCTTTTTATCAATTTTTTTACGTGGGTATCCCATTTTAGGTTATTTTGTATGGTTAATCCTAGATATTCTATTTGGCAGGTTTGAGTTATGCTTTGTGTTTTAATCTCGATGTTAAAAGTGGGTTTATCTGTTTTTTTTTTTTTGTAAATACCATGTACTCTGTTTTGTTCTCATTGATCGTTATTAGATTATTATAGCACCAATCTTCTATTTTTTCCACATCTTCTATAATGTGTTGCTGCAACTGTTCGTCGTTCTTGCTTGAGCAAACGATGCATACATCATCTGCGTGTGCATATATTTCTCCGTGGATCTTCAAATTAAAGATGTCATTTGTATAGGCTATGTACAATATCGGTGGTATATTCCCTCCTTGGGGGATTCCATATTCTGCTTGTAGATGTGGACTTTCTATTTTGTTGGCTATTGTTGTTTGTTCTCTATTTGATAAATATGTTTTTAAGTTTCTATGTGCGTTCTTTATCCCCAGAGCATCAATTTTTTCGACTAATTTCGTTTTGGAGAAAGTGTCAAACGCTTTTCTCATATCTAGAAAAAGTACTACTACCGTCTTGTTTTTCTCTGTTTCATTCTTTATTTTATTTATTAAGTCAATTGTAGCAGATATGGTTCCCGAGTTTTTTTGAAAAGCATATTGATTTTTATGAATGATGTTATTACATGATAGATATTCACTTAATTGTATTTGTATGCTTTTTTCTAATATTTTGTTTAATGTGGAAAGTAAACATATTGGGCGATAATTTTCTATCTTTGTCTTGTTTTGCCTTTTTTATGGATAGGTATGATTATTGTACGTTTTAAAGGAGTCAGGGTAATGTCCACTTTTTATAATTAATTTATTTATTTAAATTAAGAGTTTTATTTTGAACTCACCTTACCTTGATTATTCGCAAAAATATAGGTGTCTAATACATTTGAGCATATCTGTATGTGCCAATAGATGAGTTCTCGTTTTTAAAGGTTCGAATCAAATTTTCTTAATAAATTTTCATTTAAGAAAATTCCTCCAAAGTCTAATAATACTTTCAAATCACAATAACTTACTTATTAAGGTTCTATTACAAATTTATACCTTCAAGATTAGTATTCTTATCTTAAATAATATTTTTTAAAATATATCACTTACTGGGACACTAATCAACTTCTGGTACATTTACCTTATTCAATTAATTTTTAATTTAAAACGAATATCCCTTAAATTCAATTCATTGTTATAAACAATCCCCCCTACTTCCAGCTAGATTCCGAATTGATGTTGGCACGGTACCAAAGCAAAAAAAGCCCCAACTAATAAATTACCGCGGATTTTATAGTCTTAAAGTGCTAAGAATATCCGACAAAATACCTCTGTTTATCGGAGATGTTACACTCAATCAAGTTTACAGATCGACAATGAAAATGTTAGATGAATTTGCTTCGATTTGTTGTTGAAAAATTACTATTTTCTTTTAAGAAAAAATTACGTTGTGGAAGGATATATTGTTTCATATGTCTTGGGAAGATTTAAATCTTGGACACTTTTTTTAAAACACTTTACTTACAAGTTTAATCTACATAAGATTATTGGGCATGCATAATCTCCTACAGAATTGCTTACATACATAGACTCTTATTCATAATCAATGCAACATTTTTATTTCATTATCGAAATGATTTTAATTATTTAAGACGATAATATTATATCCAAATATGGAAGCCTGTTAATTTCGTACTATGATCTATGATGTAATATCATTTAAAGATAGAAAAATATTTATTTTTTCGAGCCAATTTTCAGTTTGGTGAGTGTATTGTGGAAATATTCTTAATATCGTGTGTTTTTGGTGATAAGTCATTACATTAATTAACCTATAAGTCGATATTTACCCAGTGAAGTATGAAAATTAACCGAGTAAAATCATTTAAGTAATGATCAATATTAGAAGCTTTTTAATTTTTATGGAAAAAGCTAGAAGTATGTGGACAATTTGTTAAATCTTAATCATTCGATAATTAATTGAATGGTTAAAAGGTTTAAGGAAAGCAAGTGATCATATTATTGAGAACTTTATCTGACAACCAGCGTTAAGAAACAGAAAAAAAGTATAAATAGACAAAATGGCTTTATTATATTGATATACACTGCAGGAAATAACTATACATCCACACTATATTTTAACTACTAACCTATATCGGTAAAAAACAACATAATATAGACACTAAACCTTACTTTATTTGCATTCATAAGGTAATTACATCTACTTAATTTTAGAAATAAAGTGAATGCATTTTAAAATAACTTGATACGTTGCCTATAACAGGAAATAAATATAAATCCACATAAACGAAATCCATGCAATTTTACAAAAAATTAAATTAATAATGCGTATGTTTCCCGTTTAGTCTTACTAAGTCAAAAACTCCGTTTTTCATTGATTTTACCAAGTTTTGCATTTCATCTAGTTCTATGTTAGCCCAAACTTCTCGAATTCTATTTTGAGTTCATTGATTGTTGCAAATTGTTTACCATTTTGGTAAATTCCCCGGGAAATGATACCCCATAGATTTTCTACGGGGTTCAAATCAGGACTGCACGCTGGCCATTCTAGAAGTTCAATATTATGTTGTGCGAACCACTGTTTTGTGAACTTAGAAGCGTGGATCGCCGTGTTATCTTGTTGAAAAAGAAAGTTTTCCTCTCAGAATTCGGATTGTCGATTAATTGTGTTTCTAGTATTTCCACATATGCAGCAGAGTTCATTTTGGCTCCTCTTCGGTTCTCGGGTTCTCTGCCGTGTAGAAAGTTTAAATTAGTACAGAGAACCCGAGAACCGAAGAGGAGCCAGCAACGACGGCCGTGAAAGCCTAAAGACTAGAGTTTTTTTGATAGTAATCCAAGCAATAGGAAATATACCCTGAAAGCAAATGCACCCCAGACCATTACCGTGTCTCCTCCAAAGTTCCGACTCATTGACACTCCTGTGCTTTTTCGTAAATCGTGCCAGTAGCATTGCCAGCCATCAGGACCATCCAAGTTGAACTCTTTCTCATCTGAGAAAACTACTCTTTCCCATCCATGAGCCCAGGTCATATGCCTTTTGGCAAACGTCAACCTAGCTTCTGCGGTTTACTTAATCTTTTGCGCCATTCTAAATTTTCATTACTCTGCAAAATTTGGCGGACACGTCTCGTCGTAACGTCAAGTTGTAATTGACCACGAATCTGGGAAGCAACAATGTGAGTTTCTGTTGCCAGCCTAAAGATTGTCCTTTTGTCGCGGCTACTAACGATCGGTTTTCGACCAGCTCTTTTAATAGATCCATACCCATCTCCCTTAATTTTAAATACGAATTAACAACATAATGACTTCTAAATGGCTTCTAAGTTCGCTTGGCAATCTTCCTGTTAGACACACAATTTTTGTATAAAGCATCAATAACACACTTCTCTTCATGAGATAACTGTGTTTCCCTCAGCATATTGAGCTATCTAATGATAAAAACGACCGCAAACTAATAAATGAGGTCCGTTTCATTAAATTTGGTTCTTCCTGGAAGTAGCACGGCAGAAATTTTTAATATAAATAACGTAAATCTCTGTCTGGATGTATTACTCTTTCCGCCAAGAAATGATAGCTTATACGTAAAAATCAAATAAGACAGTAGATTCCTTATTGTGACTAGCTGATATCTGCACAGGCGGTGTGAAATATATCGGGACACGCATAAAAGCAGGCGGCGGGCGTCGTTGTTTTAATGATCGGTCATAGACTACATGATGTAATGCCAGTGGATTTATAGCAATTTCCTCTAGTGTATGCACACACCGGGTGCATCCGTTTATACCGGAAGTGACTGTCAGCTTTGTTATTTTAAATGAAACAGCCTATATATTATTACATTTTTTAATTTCTCGTTAAATTTTAAAGTACGTTTGATGAAACCATTTTTTTTTTTTTTAAGTTTTGACGGATGGACGATCGCATTAATCGCTAAGCAGTTTCGGTGTTGGCAAATCACTTCTTTGTTTACTTAGATCGTATTTACTCAACAGAGTGAATTACGTTTATTTTAATGGATACAGGTCTCATCCTTTTCTCTCTACGTCGGGTGTTCCCCAAGGGTCGAATTTAGGTCCGCTATTATTTAATATCTTTATCGATGACCTTATTAAATCTATCTCCTGTCCCGTGTTAGCCTACGCGGATGATATTAAAATATATAGTACTATTGGCTCCTCATCTGATATTGCTTTGCTTCAGGACAACCTCAACAAAATATATCAATGGAGTGTACGTAATAATCTGCGTTTAAATACAGACAAGTGTTTTGTTGTGTCATTTACTAGAAAGGTCGTCAAAGTGGAATCAGATTACACAATTAATGACATTGGTATTACTCGACAGTCATCAATCAAAGATCTGGGCGTAACATTTGATGAAAAGCTTATGTTTTCCAATCACATTGCAAATATTTCAAGTGCAGCTTATAGGTCTCTTGGTTTCATTATCCGGACATGCAGGGCCGAGGCAATTAAGGCTCTTTATTTTGCGCATGTTGTTTCCAAGCTTGAATATGCAGTTAATGCTTGGTATCCACTCTATGGTGTACAAGTCGATCTTCTAGAACGAATACAGCGAAAATTTTTGAAGTACCTTTCTTATAAAAGTGAAGGTCACTATCCCGCGCGTGGAATAGACTATACTGAATTATTAGAGATAGAAGGCAGAAAATTAGCATGACATCCTAATCTGTTGGGTATTTAATAAATATTACTATTACTACTATTACTATTACTACTATTACTATTACTATTAATTAGATTCAATAGCGCGCACGTCGGCTTTAGTCTGCTGCGAAATTTTCAGAATTTTCCAATGTATACTCTTTCATATATCGATTGATACAGTACCTCGTGGGACAACCTGTATATGTTAAAAGAACATGGAAGAATTAATGATAAAACCCAACTCAAATGTCTGTGCAGAAAATAAACTCTAAAATACTAAAACCAAAATAGGTGATTCTGAATTATAAAAAATAAAATATTGCAACAGGTTTGTTTTAATTTTTTTTTAATGCTTTGATATACACGGAATAATGAGCGCACAATGAAACAACCTGTCTGTATGTATTATTTATATGATTTAATCACCAACAAAATTATTTCCTTTATTAAAATGTTAATTCTTCGTATATCTCATCATATGATTATCTATTTTAAAAACATCGCTTCGAACGATTCTAAAATATCGAACATGACTTAAAATTAACATCAACGCTATTAAAAATAGTATCCGAATCCTAAAATCACCCGTCGAACTAGACACAAAAGCCCAGAGAATCGCTCCACTTTCCCAATTCCCTTGATAATAATAGAATCCCTGCATCGAACTAGCAGAAAACTAGCACGCACCTCTTCGTTCAAAAATCATCAACACCTCATCCGTTCGCGAAGTGCCTTTTCGCGCGTCACTCACAATCGAACCGCGATCCGAAACGGATCGCATTTACGACGGTTAAAGATTAAATATCTAATCTAAGGAGAAAAAAAAAACCCTCTTCTGATTGGTCGTTTTTCTTTTTTTTTTTGTGTTTCGGCACATCGTCCAGGTGACCAGAGGCGGAGCCTTGACCTTGGCCAGCCAGTGGAAGAGCCAATTCGACGACAGCGAAGAGACGACGGATAACGAATGGAAACCGGAGAGTCCGGAACACAGGGCCGCGTTGGTGGCGCCCTCTGAAGCTAACGCCGCGTTACCGCCTGCGTTGAGTAGGATCAGCGAAGATTCCAGGACTAGTCACAAGAAATACATCAATATCGCCGGTATAGAAGCGTATCCCGATCTAGTGGGTGAGTTGAAAAATCGTGTTTTGTATTGTTGCCGCGTTTTGATTCGATAAAATTGGAAGGGATTCAATTCGAAGTTGGAATATTGAACTGTGAGAGCTTGGCACTATTTTTTCTTTTTCTTTTCATATATAATATATAGTTTTTATATTACTGACGCCTTGCAAAATTCTACCACTTTGCTTCGAACAGCTGTTCGAATAAAATATCGTCAATGTTTTTAAAAATATCTTCCTCAGATAACAGGTTAGGTTGGTGTTTTTTTAGATTTTGTGGTCAATTTTTTTTTTTTTACATACAATTAAATGATCTTAATTATTTTTATTGCTACGATTGTTTCTTTGTTGAGATTATAACTTTTTCAAGCGGTGTATAAAACTTCATTCTTTTTTTTTTCTCTCCGTTTCATATATTTTTTTTACAAATAAATTTTATTTACCTTCGGGAATCGTCACTAGTTACTATTTATATTTTATAGGATATTATCCAGCCATCATACTCAAAAATTCCAAATTATATTTAGGTGCAAAAGAAGGATTTCGATTTTTCCAAAATTTCCAATTTTTCAATTTTACATTTCCTCTAATTTTCCATATTTCTGAACTTTCCGAAGTTTTCAATTTTTTAATTTCTTCGAAGTTTTTGAATTTCTCAATAGTCCATTTCTGCAGATTTTTCAAGTTTTCAATTGTACTATTTTTCAATTTTCCCAAATTTTTAATTTTTCAAATTTTTCAGGCCCCAATTTTCCATTTTTTAAGAATTTATTTATATAAGTTTAACAGTTCTCAGGGAATGTTTTATATATATTTTTCAATTTCGATTTTCCAAAATTTTTAATTTCTCAATTTTACATTTTTTCCAATTTTTCAGTTTTCCATATTTTCGAAATTCTGAAGTTTTCAATGTTTGAATTTTTCAAAATTTTCCAATTTTTCAATTTCAATTTTTCCAAGTTTTTACACTTTATTTATGGACGAAGTTTAACAGTTGCTTAAGAACATTTTATGTTTTATATATATATATATATACAGGGTGGCTCACCACTAGGCACAAGTATTTGAAATAGAAAATTCTAAATTACTAAGAAACTATTGGAGATAGGCATAGAAAACCTCTATACAATCATAAAGAGCATTACCATTAGATTCTAAATAAGATAATAAATACAGGGTGTTCCATTTAAAATAAGAAAGTTATTTGCCTTTAATGATAGTGAAAATAAAAAGTATGTTTCTAATCACCCTGTATAATTTATAAACATCATTTCAATTTTATTGCCAAGTCTAGTGCTTTGTCTAAAAAATAAATCCAATTTAAAACATCTATCTTAAATATGTAAGACAGGCACGCCGCTTAAATGTTGGTTTACATTTTGAAGAACAGTTAATTATCTCAGAAACGCTGACACGCAACAGTAACTTGCCTTTATTTAGTCCGTACTATCAAAATGCGACATAATATATAGGGTGTTCCATTTAAATTTTTATAACAATGGTGTGTAACTTTTTTTGAGTCAGAGAGTATATTCCGAAATAATTTTAAAACATGCTCCTTATGAATCCATATAACCTCTAATCAAAATATGTTAAAAATATGATCATGCAATTAAATCCGTATAGCCAACACGTAGAATTTAAAAGCACATTTAAAAGCGTTATGAAGAACGAAAACATATTAAAACAATAATGAACGAACAAACACAAATTAAAAAAAAAAAATAGTGGCAGTAAAAATGTCACTGACTCACCATAATCGTTATTTCATCAAAATATTATTGAAACATAACATCTTTGTGCCATCTGACGTGATAAATTTCCACGTTATAGACACAAAAGGCATTCTAACAACTTAAGTACATGCAATACTTTTAGTACAAATCACAAATATTTGCTTTGCTTTATATCAGACATTAAATTGCAATAGTCACTTAAGTAAACACATCATTGTACCATCAATATTTATTCTGTTATATTATGAACCAGATGATTAAATTTAAACCTGTCTGGCGATCTCTCTTTACCACCTATAAATAAAAATTTCGGACACCGGCAAGTTTAGTTCATTCATATTCGCAGACAAGAAAACTATCAGACGTGATGTGGTTTTTTTTTTTTTTTTTTGTTAAGAATAAAATAGAAATAGTCTAACGCGTTTCATAAATTTCTCAGGAGGATTGCCTAGAGCTTGGTCGACCCCTTGCCTAGGGCCCAGTGTCAGGACGGGACTGAAGCCGCCCCTGTTGCAGCAGGCGGCATTCGACGATCTCATCTTCAAAGTAGATGTTATGCGCAACGTCGCTTCCAGATACGTACAAAATCCGGACGAGGAGGAAACTAAATCGCAAAATAATTCGGTGGTGGCCAAGTGGGCCAGTCTACCAGTACTCAATATGACTTACAAGGAGGAACAGAAGAACGGGGAGGAGGCGCAGAATGGGGACGAAGGATTGCAGGAGGTAAAAATCCGATATCCTAGTTAATCGTCGCTTTTAAACGTAATTTTTATTTCCACGCGCACTATGTTTTCAATTGGGATAATACGCAACATCTAGTGATCATATTTGAACATTTCGATGTTGTTCCAATGTATGAGATACTAATTCTTTGCAACTACTGTTTTTAATATTAATTTAATATAAAATGCCCTACGTTTGCAATTGGGATAATACGTCTGACAACTCGCTATTCTTGACAATTCTAACATTGTTGCATTTATTAAGATGTGACAACTCATCGTAACTGATATTGCATCTACTGCTGTCCCGGGATTTTTGTCTTAATTTAATCAAATTCGTCTTATGTTTTCAATTGGTATAATATATCTAGTAATATCCAATGCTGTTTCAATTATTAAGATGTACCAACTCTTTATAACCGATTTTCGAGATAATATAAAGTTCTTTATATTGATTCAAAGTAGAAAGACCAATGTTTGCATTTCTGATAATACATCTGACAACTATTTTTGTAAATTCTAACGTTTTTGCAGTTGTTAAGATGCACAAACTCATGATAACTGATATTCAATCTACTGTTGTTCAGAGATATTTGTCGTAATTTAATCAAGGTTCTATGTTTTCAATTGGTATAATATATCCGGTAAGTATACTTGCGAAATCCAATATTGTTCCAATTACTAAGATTCCTAATTATAAGCGATTTCGGACGACATTAAAAGGTTTTTTTTTTTATATTGATTCAATATAGAAAGACCTATGTTTGCAGTTTGGATAATATATTCGATAACTATTTTTTTTTTATCAATTTTAACATTTTTTTATTTGTTAAGATGTATTAACCCATAATAATTGATATTAGACAATAGTAGAAAATTTCATATTAATTTAATTTGGAGCGCCCTATGTTTTCAATTTTGATAATATGGCAGTTGCACTTTTCCCATAAATAAAATGCATTAAATTTTTACAACCGATTTCCGACGATAATAAAATGTTTTTTTTTTTATTTCATTATGTTAATTTATTATAGAATGACCTATGTTTGCAATTGGGATAATATATCTAGCAGTTGCACTTTTCCGATTCATAAGATGCATTAAATTTTTACAACCGTTTTGGGACGATAGTAAAATTTCTTTTATTTCATTATATTAATTCATTATAGCGCGATCTATGTTTGCAATTGGGATAATATATTTGACAACTATTTTTGTCAATTTTAACATTTTTTAATTGTTAAAATGTACTAACTCATCATAACTGATATTAGACAATAGCAGAAATGTTTATATTAATTTAATTTAGAGCGGCCTATGTTTTCAATTTGGATAATATATCTAGCAGTTGCACTTTTCCGTTTCATAAGATGCATTAAATTTATACAACCGTTTTGGGACGGTAGTAAATTTTCTTTTATTTCATTATATTAATTAATTATAGCGCGATCTATGTTTGCAATTGGGATAATATATTTGACAACTATTTTTGTCAATTTTAACATTTTTTAATTGATAAAAAAAAAGTACTAACTCATTATAACTGATATTAGACAATAGTAGAACTGTTTATATTAATTTAATTTGGGCGCTCTATGTTTTCAGTTGGGGTGATATATCCAACAGTTGCACTTTTCCAATTATTAAGATGCAATAACTCTTTACACAACAGATTTTGAACGATAGTAGAATGTTTTTGTTTTTTTTTTCATTATTTCATTATAGATTGCCCTATGTTTGCAATTGGGATAATATATAATAATTTGCCTGTATCATGCGTTAGTTCGTTGATATAGTAATATTGTAAGCATAATTGCAGTAATTATCTCTATTATACGTTATTTCAAGGTCGCCGGTAAGTTAGAAATCCGCGTGGTGCCAAAAGAGACCAAAGAACAGCCCCAACCAACACCGCGCACGACGCCACCTCCAGCGCAACGGCCCCAAACGCTCTCTCCGCAAAAACCCCCACCCGCCGACATGACGGCGCCCAGCAACAAGAGCAATAACGAACCCGCGCAAACGACAGCGCCACCTTCCAGCGGACAGAATTCGCCCAAAGTCAAATTAGAACGCACCAAGAGCATACTGAAGCAAACCAGCAAGGAGAGGACGGAAAATACGTACCACGACCTGCAAAGTCCCAAGCGGGAGAGCATCACCTTCGCCGCCGACTTGGAAGTCGTCAACAAGCACGCCGACAAGAAAATCGAGGACTCGAACAGCGCGGAAAAGGAGAAGAAGAGCGAAACGGAATCTTCCAGCGCGACGGACAAGGAGGGTGGCGGCGGTGAGAAACGCAGATCGTCCAAGAATACGGAGAGGAGAAAAAGTCAGGATTCGCCGCGTAAGCTCTCTATTGTGAAATGTGATTCGAACTCTCACCTCGATTTCGAACCGGTAGAGGCGCTGCGCAGGAGCAGCTCGGCTAAGGCCGTGCCGAAACCGTTGGAGCGCGTCAAGATCAACTTGGAGACGAACACGAAGTCGGATAGCAGTTCCAGTACGCGTTCCTCGGAGAAACAGCGCGTTCACGGCGCCGCGGATAAGAAGTGCGTGGTTGGCAGTCCTGTTCGGACTTTTATCGCGAACGATGGCGCGGAGAAACGAGTGTCGTGTTCCCCTGGCGTGGATCTGACGTCGCATCCGGCCGTCACCTTCGTTTCCGGGAATAATTCGGGGAACAGCGGGGTGCAGGAGCACAGGTGAGTTTACTTTAGAAAGAGTTTCAAGTTAGCTCAACAGATAAGTAATACAGGATAGATACCTCACCTTACGGGAGAATTGGCGGCGGATTTCTCTAAAAATGGAACACTAAATCAAATAGTGAATGGAATTGTGTTACATCATAAAATATATATCTTACAGCCACTATTGATATTTCACTGACGGTTGACAGTAATTAGTCGACATTCGCCGATTATTTTAGTGAAAGTTGAACACTTACATTATAATATTATTCACAACACGCTTCCAAAAAAGCAGAATTTGTATGTCCTGCCAGAATACACAAATATATATTCCTATGTTCCCCCTTTTTATATTGTCTGTAGTAAAAGTTTGAAGTGCCCATAACCGACCTCGTCGCTGATCTGAGGGGAAGTGATAGAGACGAGCCAAGTCTCGGGATATAGAGGGGAACGTTACGCTTGTTTTAGTGTTTCATATAAAACTTGTTATTAAAGCAGTAATTGTCTGTGTGTCTCCTCACCCCCGTCCAACTCTTATTACAAAACTTGGTCTCTTCCCCTCTGGAGGGGTAGCTGGTTTGGGTCTCGCCCGAGAGAGGGCTGTACGAGTGGTAGTGTAAAATATGTTGCCTATCCAAAATAGTTATCTAAACTCCTCATAATATCCTCGTTTTATTATCTATGAATATGACAAAAGGGTGACATATAGTGCAGGTGCTTTCGATCCCAGGCCGGAGGCGGTGATCTTGAATTGCGGATAAAAATCAGAACATGCCTTCTTCTCGGATAGGAAGTACAGCCGTATATCCCGTGTCAATGCGATGTTTGGCACAATCCCTACCGGAGGTTGGAATTCCTTCGGGTTCGGCGAAATTTCAGTGGGGTTGGTACAATACGTCAAATAGATGTCATTGCTTAGAAATGCAAAGGTGTATTTCACAACCCAAAGCTTCGCAATGGCAACAGCATCCATACATACATACCTATTCAAATTACGCGCTTTGAGCTCACAGCGCCTCTATGAGCAGATACATTAACCTTCCAAAAACGCCCCCCACCACATTCCAAACGTGTGCCCACTTTTTAGTATTAAGTTTACTATCTCTTGGGTATATTATCTCTGGTGTCATCCGCGTGACTTGTCAACCTAAAATCAGTATTACAACTGCTGACTCTCTGAGATCCATACCACCTTCTGGTATCTACTCCCCCTCTGAACTTCTTCCTCTTTCTCCCCGGTTATTGGCTTGTGTAGCTTCCCGCTATTTCACTGTTATCTATGCGCGTGTTACCTTGATTCTCATTCATCCCTGCAGGTCTCTGTTGGTGATATCTTCTAGCCTCCTTGGGTTCCGGTTTGAAGTCCACCGCGATAATTGTATCAACTTCCATTTCTAGCGTTTCCCTTTCTTCTTCGTAAGAACCCCCTCTAAATAAAGCTCTTTCATCGTCCTGGTGGTTGTGCATTCCCCCTAGTCGTATACACTTTCATATATTTCGAAAATAGATCAGTTAGGACCAAAATGTGCTTCTTCCCCTTGCTTCGCCGTATGAAATTCCTAATTGAGGTTGAGTTTGTGCGTTGCATCAGTACTTCTTCGGAATTTTTCCAACAATGTAGCTACCAGATTCAATCTGTAAGTTTTTTAAAATTAGTTACATTTAGATGATGTTGTTAGTAGCACCATTGTTCCTTGATTGTAGATGTCACTCTGAAGAAGCCTTAATTAAATGGCGAAAGCTTAGCGACTGGAAATAGAGTCTTTTATTTCTCCCTCTGTCTCGACAGGCTGTTGATACCCAATAATTGTTGCCATCGTGATCTGAAATTCCTAATGTAATTAATTGTAAAGGTTTCTTGGCCGATACTGAGCAGATTTTGTTGAAATTTAAATGGTTTTATCTTTTAAGTTTTGTTTTTGTATTTTCTGTCTTTTAGTACTATGGGACATCCATTTTTTTTAACTTCATTTATGGTATGTCTAGACTGTTATAAACATTTACTTGATTTGTTTCATTTTTATTTATATTAACATCAATTTGAAGAACAGTCACCAAAAATGTCCTGTACACCATATTTGAAAAATGTTAGGACAAAAACTTAATTGTTCTACAAGTAATATGCGATAGGGTAAAGAAGTTCAGCCTCCCAATTACTTGTTTGGGAAAATAACCCCACCCGCTCATTATTTTGCAAATTTCAGCATAAATTTCTCATGTTGTTTATCGAATTTATTGTTTAATTATTTTACTAGATGTTTACATAGAAATTTCAAATGTGTTTAAAAATATTTTTTATTGAAAACTCAGCCGGACACTTATGCAATCATATTTACAATTACGTATTCTAAGTTGCCTAAATTAGCTGTCAAGAATATTTTTTTAAAATTAAAATAAACCATACCGCATAGAAACAATAATATTTATACTAGTTTTAAGATAATTTATAAGATGTAATATGTACCTGTGTTTTTAAAATCGTCAATAAGTACCATTTCTGTTCGCTTTTCTAAAGTGTGAACAATTTTGCAATAATGTTAGATATACTAACCCTTCACAACCGACTTTGATGTGGTAATTAAAAGTTTTTTTTGTGTATTAATTCAATATAGAAAGCCATTTCATTTTTTTTTCTTTCTATCTTATACACATTGGCCGAACAAAACATTAGGGATATGATTGTAATAGAGAACTATAGCAACGTTGTCAA
This sequence comes from Cetonia aurata, assembly GCA_949128085.1. Lineage (NCBI taxonomy): Eukaryota > Metazoa > Arthropoda > Insecta > Coleoptera > Scarabaeidae > Cetonia > Cetonia aurata. The sequence goes on from OX421889.1 coordinate 3,908,146, forward strand.
ACCGATTACCCGCGTATGGGGGAAGCAGCGATGAGTATGAATCGCCAGTTTGAGTTAATTGTCATATGTCATTTGTCATATTCTCGCTTTATCTCTTCGAAGTTTTCCCTAATAATTATTTAATTAATTAAAATGTCTGTTTATACAAATAAAGAACGCATAGCTATTATTAAATGGTACCTACTATTCGTTTGAGGGTACGCATGAAGTTATTAGGCGTTTTATCTTTTCTTATCCCAATCGACCAGTCCCTGTTAACCAAACAATGTTAAATATTGTTCATAAATTTGAAAATACAGGTTGTATTACTGGTTGCTCGAAATGTAACAGTCGTAATCGGCAAGAACGGCCACTTACTGAGGAAAGAATGGAAAGAGAGGTTAGATAGAATATGCGTTTTTGTGGAAACTAACGAACCGTGTTCGAGTCGTCAAATTTCTGAAGTTGTCAATATTCCACCTGCTACAGTTAGAGACATTTTAAGGAGGAATAAATATAAATGTTTTAAGTTGAAAAAAAATCAAGAGAGAAGTTTTATTTTCTTTATTTTAAGTTTAGTTTTTCTTATGTTCCCTTAGTTGATAATTTTAGAATACTTTTTACTTAAAAGATATGTAGAATAGAAATATCTTATTTGGTCAATAAAGCTTGGTTTTATTCTTTTTTAGAATTCGTGTTATTTTATGAAAAATTAGTAGCAATAATATGTGAATATTGCTGAAGTACGATACTTCATTACCAGCATTTTCCCAATAATAATTTTAATATTACAATAATACATCAATAAAATATCATTTAATTCACGCATTTGCAACAGCGTCAACGATACATCCACATCTTAACTCGTCGCTGTTCGTATCTAAACTGATGTATTCCGAAAATGTACTGAGCACCTGACTGACAACTGACAACATTGGACGGTAGCTCTATATCCCTTCTTTGTCCATTTAGCACGTACGCATATCTATCTCACTCATTCTAGTATCCGTTAAAATGCTATATAGCAGTCGCCACAAGTGATGGCGAGCGGTGAGAGTAGGTTCGCGCAGCAGTAGACGGGCACAACGGATTTACCATCGCCTCTGCATATAATTTCTCTATACCATTGGCGTGCAGGTTAATATTGAATAATGCAACGTTAATGTAATTAAAAATTTAATAAAATGGTTTTATTAGTATGGGATATCTCCGGACAATATAAGTATTTTGTTTACTAATTACTACTATTTACAAGTGCCTACCTACTAATTTATTCCTGGAATATATGAACATATGTATATTCACAACAAAAAACAAAAATATTATGTTAATATAATCTTAATGAACTAATAAACATTTAAATCCGATTAACCGTTAAGGGGCACATAATCCCCTGAATTGTTTACCAGGAAACATCAGCGATGATAATAACAAAAAAGGATTATTTTTTGTAAATAATCAATTCGTAGTGCTCGTATATCAATTCGTTCTATTAATACTCTTCTATTATTCTGCGCACATCTAAACTTAAATCCCATATCTGTTAAAATTCTTCTTAACGATGTATCCGAACCCTTCCATTCTAATTCCCGTTCCATCTTCTGCCGTAGAGCCGATACGGTAACACGTCGTTCATCTGTTCGATGAAAGTCATATATCATATCCCGCACTATTCTTAATTGGTATTCTGGTAAACTACTGACACTTTTTTGCCTCGGTCTTTTCTTACCAGGACTTCTAAATTTTATTTCAGCGGGATTTGTCGCCCTATGTCCTTCCTGAACAATTCTTTCTATTGTTCGCACTGACACACCGGTTGCTTCAGACACTAACTGTTTTATTTCACTTACATTTGCCGATGTGCTTTTTCTTTTAAAAAAATAATTATATACATTAAAAACCACTTCGCGCGTTTGAGAGTGAATCACTTTATGCTCCCCTAACAGAGACATTTTGAGCCGCCACTGACAAATACTCGGAACGTATTATTGCAGCTAAGTGGGCGTGCACGCTTTTAAAAGTGTCTACAGCGCATCCCTACTCCTCGCCATCACTCGTGGCGACTGCTATACCTAGTCCGCCGCTCGTCAAATGTGTATATCGTTGCCATTTGTAATAACCGGAACTGCAATTTTTGAACATAGTTTAAGGAGGCCTCCGACTAACTAAATATATTTAACATTTCTCAATATATTCATATATGGAAGTGTGAATAAAAAGAAAATAAACTACTCTTATTCTAATTTACAGCAATAAGGAAAAGAAGTCGGTGGCTAACGGTTTGAGTCCTGGCATAGAAGAACAATCTGAATACTTCGATGCTACAGAAAATCCCCTCTTCAAAGACAAGAAACAGGAGCAAGATGACGAAGATAGCGGTGTCGATAACGCCAGCCAGATCCTTAGAGAACGCTCGGTGAGTTATGACCTACTATAAAGCATACAAACATAGTCTTTCTTTTCAATCGTTTTATTACCAATCAAAATAGCGGGTCTTAAGCGATTCTACTTTCTGCTGCACTTGTATGAATCAACCTGTATGTTTAAAATTTCATTCAGCGTAAGATTCAAGATATGCATTTTTCATAAAACTCTACGACGACATGAAATAGTATTTTAAAACACAAGTATCACAATGACGTTTTTTATATAGATTCAAATTACGAGCATTATAAGTCATTGTGGCACACTTTTTTTACAATTTTTTTTTCTAATTTGCAGATTAATCGCCCATATTACATTCCGGCAAGAGTCCCGCTAGTGCGTTAATATCTCATTACAGCACAGTGTGCGGTAATATTCATTTCAGCACTGCGTCGTCGTTTTTTTTTAGCTTTATCGCAATATCCGATTAGAAAAAATTATTTTATTTATTTATAAGTGCGTATATCGTTTCCGATTTCGGTTCATTCTTCAACTTTGTGTCCCTGATTCTAGCGGCACACTTATCTCTTGTTTTCAGACGAGTCCCGGCTTCGACATCGGCAAGATATCGAGGATTCCGGTAGCGGTTGGCGGACAGCGACTGGCGAAATGTATGTCCTGGTCGGGGGACCTGACTCCGGGGTTGCGCAGGCGCAGGCAGTGCGAGAAATATGTAACCGACCTGAGAGAGTTAAACCTAAGGTTTAAAAGGCACTCGACTGCCGGAGGTACATAAAATATATCGTGGCAATTGGTGGTAATGGTGGGGATTGACGGAAGATCTGTCGGATCTGCTTGTGTTCTTTCGTTTTGTTCCGTTTTCTTTTTTTTTTTATTAATATTATTATTTTTTATTTATGCTATTGTTTGTTGTTTTTTTTTCTATAGTTTTGACGTGACTAAAAGTTGTATAAATGTTTAAAAGTTTGATTTATTTGTGGTATATTAATGTCTGGCTTATAATCGTTTTCTGTTCTCACACTCTTCTAATCGTTTATTATTTATATTTTATGTTTTAGTATGCGCATAAACTTATATCAGTTTCTCCGTCTTCATTATTATCACCCAGAGAGGGAGAGCTTTTGCACGCCACTGTAATATTGAATTATGTCTATGCGGAATTTTGAAACGCTCAGCTCACAAGTCTTGCTGCACAATCTAATGCTGCAACTACAAATTATATCTTTACGTTTGACTGACTGAAGTAAAATTCAATTTAAGTTATTTTTGAGGAACCCCTGTTTTATCCCGAAAGTTAGATGACCGCAAAAAATAAGCAAAATTATTTATATTATATTATACCCTACAAGTTGCTTTCGGGATGAAATAATGGCACTTATATAATACGATGTGATCAACCCACAACTGACTGAAGTTTGTACCTACATTTATTTTAAACTAATTAATATTTACATTCGTGGGGGTTATGTTTATTGGTTTTACTTTATTTACTTGTACGATTTGACGTGATAACATTCTACCAGAAACTAAAATCTGTTCAAAGATTTTGGTTCTAGCTATTGCTGATTTTGTTATTACTTATTAGAGCTGCTACAAATTCGGTGAGTTTTTAGCAAAGATTCAATATTTCTAACGCTGATTGAAATGCAATTAAGAAAGAAGCTGTTGAATGAAACGTTTTTGGGATAATTTTAAAAATTAATATATTGTTTTTTATTATTGAACTTTTTGTGATATAGAAAATGTTACATGTCAATGCATTGCAAAATATAACGTACTGCAGAATATTGGAAGACATTTTTTGAGGGGGGTTGGGGAAGAGAGATTATATTATATTTTTTTTTCGGTGGTTGGGGAGGGGGGAGCAGTTAATTGTTTTTTTTTTAAATTTTTTTTATAGTATTGGGGGCTGCATTGAATAATTTTTTTTTTGACAGCGATGGGGTGGGTGGGTCTGCTTTTTTTTTTTATAACACCTCGTGTACGGGAACCATTAAACATGTTTTAAATAATATAGAATTATTTTTTAGCCCTGGAATTTTTTTTATTTATTAAATTTATACTTTTTATAATAGCTCTGTTTATTATCCTTATTTTTTAATGTACCCTTTCAGCCCGGTTTTAATTATAAAAAAAAAATTATGCACCCCCCCCCCCCCACGCTATAATTAATTTATTTACAAAAAAATTATGCCCCCTCCTTCCCCCACGCTAAAATTAATTTGCAAAAAAAAAAATTATGCCCCCTCCCCCACGCTAAAATTAATTTACAAAAAAAATTATTTTCTCCCTCACCCCCTTCGGGGTTAAAAAATAAAAAAATTATTATTTTAAACATTTTTAGTAAGTACTTCCTTTCTCTGATGTGTTAAAAAAACCTCCGGAGGGGATGAGTAAGAGAATTATTTTTTTTTTGTAAATTAATTTTAGCGCGAGGGGGGGGCATAATTTTGCTTTTAATAATTAAAACCGGGCTGAAAGGGTACACTAAAAAAAAAGGATAATAAACAGAGCTATTATAAAAAGCATAAATTTAATAAATAAAAAAAAATCCAGGTTTAAAAAATAATTCTATATTATTTAAAACATTTTTAGTAAGTAACTTCCTCTCTCTGATGTGTTAAAAATGTATAAAAACATAAATTTAATAAATAACAATTTCGCGAGTAAAAAATAATTTTATTTAAAACAATTTTGATGCTCCCTCTCCCAGAGGTATTTTATCATTTAATGCACCTCCCCAAAAATAATTTGGTAATTAACTCTTACCCCGATCATCGGGGTTAACGCGTTCTGATATCGTGGAATATTAATAAATATACTTTTTTAATATAATTCCTCTACATCAAGAAAAAAGAATTGAACATAGTTAATACTTTTATAAATGCCTTTTAAAAATTATTTAATTTGATTACCATAATTCTTAATTAATTTTATTTAAAACTGAGCCCCTTCTGACGACCCGACACTGTTATCAATACCAATCTGATCAATTAGATTGTATTATTACTATAACTTATCACTTTTAAATAACTTTAATTAATTTTCTTTAGAGCTAAGACCCCTGACGAGCCGACACTGTTGACATCGCCAGATATTGATCACATTGTATTATCACTATATTTTATCACTTTATACTACATATTTAAACACTTTGTATAGCGTTGCATGCTGTTGACTGATAATTCTTCAATTTTAATATTAAAAGCACAATCACCCGACGAGAAACTGATATACGAACACTTTGTACTACCCCTTGCTGATTATTTACCTGTGTTTAGTGTTGAAATGGAACGTTTTTAAGATACCTTTACACTCATTTCACATATATTACAAAAGTTAAGGAGAAAGTCATTTTGGATGTGAAAACTGCTAGAAATTGCCCCAGCTAAGTTGGTTACATTTTCTTTACCCTGCATATGTAAGAAGCCCTCTTAATCGTGATAAGACACGCCCACAGCATTACTAATAATTTATCTGAAACGGATTATTTATACAGGCTGTCATACAAAATAGGTTCATTATATTTTTAACGACCTTCTATAATAGGAATTTGATTTGAAAACGCTGTGTTTAAAGTCTAAAAAGCCCTACAATTGAAGATGAGTTTTTTTTTAACACTTTTCATATGATTTAGCGATTTGAAACTTTGTACTTACTGCGACATTAATAAAACATCTATATAAATGTCTAATGCTCCAAGAAATATTCAATTTTATTCGAAATAGTACAAAAAGTCTGACTTTGGGGGTAGGAAATCCTAATACAAACTGGTTACAAATAATGTGATCGATCAAAATCCAATCTTTCCGGTTAAAATAACAAAGTTGACGTCGTAAAGTTGCGAATATATTTTTCTTAGATAGATCATATTTGCCCGCGGGATTATTGTTTCGAACTTTAAAAATCAAATTCCTCTAGGAGAAGTTACAAAAATTCTAATGAGACAGTTCGATAGCACACCCGATATATAGAGCTTTCGTTTTATTCCGAAGTTCACGTAAAACTATAATAGCGAATAAGTAAAAATAACAAAAAATAAAATAAAATTACTAACTTGTTATTCCCGTTATTCAATCGTTGACGAATCTTCATTTATTAAAATTTTCCCTGTGAGATATTCATCATAAAATGAAAGGTCTGTATGTAATATGATTACAATTTAACCTAATATTTATTGATAATGTTGTGGGATTCCTGTACTGTGCTATGAATACTCTGTTTAATTTCAGCGACATGTCGGGATCACAATGTTTTCTCATACGATACTATACCGGGTGAGTCGTTAGTGTATCGACGGAATTTATTATGAAAACCATGTACGTTCGCGCGTTTGTTTGTCAGATAGGACGCAATTTGTTAAAGTTAAATGCAAATGTAAGCAAAATATTAAATCATATCATTCAACCTATTTGCCTGCCAAGACGGGGGTTCCGCAGGGATCGATCCTTGGTCCTGTCCTTTTCTTATTATTTACAAACGATATAACTAATTGTCGTATTGAGACGTTGCGGACGAGAGTCGACTCCTTGTTGGGCCTGTTGGACCAGTGGTTCGGTTGCAATGGGCTTCAGATGAATATTGCCAAGACGGGCTTTGTGGTATTTCGCCGCCGCTCGATCGAGAGTGAAGACTTTTGATGCTGATGTTAGCGTGCAGGTGACTCAGAGGTCGTCTGTGTGCTTTCTGGGCTAGCATGTCGACGAGACATTGTAATCATCTTGAAATCATTAGAAATTTAAAATACATTCTGCTTACCGAACATCTTGTCTTTCTATTACGCTGAAGCTTATTCAAGACTTTCTTATTGTATCATATTCTGCGGCTCCTCGAGTTTCTCTTCCAGAATCCAGAGTAGTTATCGGCCAAAAACGCTTGCTAATTTAAATTCTTCCGAGTCTTGTCGACCGTTTTTTTTTTTTTACCAAATTTAAGATTTATTTCCTTACTTCTTTGACTCGGTGTGGCCATCTGGCAATGGGGACCCGACTGTTCAACATGCTTTCGAGGGATTTGAAGGCTATTCCAAACCCTAAACTTTATAAAAAAAGAATGCGTAGGCTTCTTTTGGACCACTGCGAGTACTTCATTGATGAATTTCTTGTAATCTTTAACAAATCTAGACATAGCGCTCACCAGCACAGAATGTATTTTACTCATTAGGATTATCAGTCATTTATCAATTTGTTAAATGTTGCCACTTTTAGTATACTCCTATTATTATCTCGTATTGTTTCCATTATTATCTGCGTGTAGAAAATAATACCAAATTTATATTATACTCTAATCTAATAACATTAATATTTTTTCAAGACTAAAGCCTTTGGAACAAAACATACAACTATCAATTGCAAGATAACTTTTATAGATAATTAAACAGTATAAAAGAACTAACAATAGGTGATCATGAAAAAAAAAAAAATTAAAAACGAAAGAAAAAAATTTTAATGCTCTATTATGTATTCTGTCGTATTGTTCCATTATTCCCATAGTTCTTGTTTGTGTTGTTCTGATCATTATTATCACCATAATTACCATTTTTTATAACCTCTGTTGTAACCATGGCAATGTCGATATCGGAGATCTCTGACAATAAATTATCTATCTATCTAGCTACCTATACAGGGTGTCTCTGAAATAAGAGTACAAAATATTAAAAATGGGAAACCCAAATTATACTGAATAAGTATCCAAAAATTCGTACGCCAATTGCAATATCGAATATACAATTAAAAACTCATTGAAACGTCACGAATGTGCCGCCCATGGATCCACTATCTGTGTTTATACTATATCTTAAGGTCATTTGTAAATACAGCTGTGATATACAGATAATCATTGTATGCAGCTGATACGAGTCAACGACTCCAATATTATTACGTACGCGAAATTTAAAGCAAATTTCAAAGAAGATATTGAAAGTAAAATGTGGAATCTATTAATGAATAACTCTATTCACTTGTGCGTAATCTGATCAATGACAGCTGTCTGAAATAAACATCATTGTTAAAAGTTGATATTTGATGTGACGAAGGTAATGTGCGTAATTATTTCTTTTTTTCTCTTTCATAATCAATTGTTGGTTCTGAAAAGAACCGATTTGCAAACCGGCGAAACAGGAGAAGTGTTAAATAAAATGTTCGAAGTGTCCTCCTTCAGCTAGCAAACATGCATCTATACGACGTAAATAGTTCTCACGAACCCGTTGAAAAGGTGCTTCTTGTCTAATGCGCTGTGCTGCATTAAAAATTCTTTGACGTAGGTCTTCTGCAGTTTCGATATCACCAGCACTGTAGACAAGAGTTTTCATGTAACCCCACAAAAAAAAATCCAGTGGATTTAAATCTGGACTGCGAGGAGGCCACGCAGTGGGACCTCCTCGTCCAATCCATCTGGGATATGTTACATTTAAAAACTCACGTACCCTTCGGGAAAAATGTGCTGGCGCTCCGTCGTGCATAAACCACATCCTTCTGCGTATGTCAAGCGGCACATCGTCCAGAAAGTCCGGCAAAACGTTGTCTAAGAAATTTAAATAAGTTTCCGCATTGAGCCGCTGAGGCAGCACATACGGCCCTAGGAGAGAGTCACCTATAATACCTGCCCAGACGTTGACCGAAAAGCGATGCTGAAACCGATGTTGTCGGGTCACTTGCGGATTAGCATCTGCCCAATGATGAGTATTATGGAGGTTCATAATACCATTTCTGGTAAAACAGCATTCATCTGTGAACAAAACGTTTGCAGAAAAGTTAACATTTTCTGCTAGACGTTCACGACACCAGGTGCAAAATCGAATTCGCGGAGGACCATCATTTTCAGTAAGTTCCTTCACACGTTGAATGTGATACGGGTGTAACAAGTTTCTTCGAAAAATGCGGTGTGCCGTACTGCGTGACACCCCCACTTGCCCTGCAGCATCACGTGTACTTACACCTGCATTTCTGTTCACAATATCCAGCAATTCTTCTTCGGCTCGTAAAATTCGACGTGGTCTTTCACGTCCGCGACCTTCGTAATTTGGTAGCAATCGACCAGTTTCTCTTAATCTAAACACGGTATCCTTTATACACGTGTAAGACGGGGTTTTACGATTGGGGTATCGCTGCCGGTAGATACGTAGAGTTCTTCGACAACTTCCTCCTGCTTCGCCGTAGACATAAATCATATCGAACAACTCGCGTGTGGTAAAAGCCATATCCGATGTGTTCATGCGTAAGGATCCAGACAGACTGAGACTCAGAGCGTAGTTATACGTCGCGTGTTGCCTGCCCTACCTTCGTTGGTTAGAAGTGTAGTGTCTCAAATACCACTGGCGTGACGGATATTTAATAAATATCTTTGCCATTTTTTTCCTCACGTATGCGTGGGAATTTTGGAAAAATTAATTTAGATAAAAGGTGTAATAAAATTAGGGCTTCCCATTTTTAATACGTTGTACTCTTATTTCAGGGACAGCCTGTATATGGTAAGAATTATATCCTCCAACATCTTCGACATCCCTCACGATTTACGTGTTGTCATTTCTGAAGACGATAAACAACCCTCCAAACTTATAAAAATCATATTTATTTATTCCCCACACAACATCTGACTTAAAAAATAGCGGGTAATATTTATACAAAAATGTTCGCTAATTTTATGAAGTGCATCGGTAGAGGACGACATGACAGTAATAATTGAATCAGCTGACATCTTCCTACGTCCCGGCACATTTTAGTATTGTCGTTTCTGAAGCCGAGAAGAAGAAACTTATAAAAAGTCGCATTTACTTTTTCTCCCACAACTACGAATGTCCTTCAAAAATGGCGGGTAATAAATAAATATCTACCTCTCGAACAATTTTTATAAAGTCCTGTCGATAGACCAACACTTTTAAAGTATTTTAGGTAGTGTAATATTGATGGTATCTGTTATAAACGAAGTTTTAGTAAAATTTAAAGAACTTTTATAGTGTAATAATATTGGTTTTTGTTTCACACAGAAAATCTTGCTTTTCTATCTATGATAATGTCCGTGATAAAACTGCAGACCACACCGGGTGTCCAACTTAAGATGCAACGGTTCCTAGCCAATTTGTTATTGCCTTTTTGAAAAAAATTTTCAAATAAATGTTGCCTCGAATCATATTCTACATATGCTAAAATTAGTTTCAGTAATGGCGGACTTCCGGTTGTACCGGAAGTAGATACTAACTTTATTAATTTAAATGGAACAGCCTGTATATTATTGCACTTTTGGATTCCTTGTTAAGCCCCCTAACGTATTTTTATTTAAATTTAACAAGGAATCCAAAAGTGCAATAATATACAGGGTGTTCCATTTAAAATAATAAAGTTAGTTGTTACTTCCGGTACAACCGGAAGTCCGCCATTACTGAAACTAATTTTAACATGTGTAGAATATGATTCGAGGCAACATTTATTTGAAACATTTTTTCAAAAAGACAATAATAAATCGGCTAGAGACCGTTGCATCTTAGGCTGGACACCCGGTATATAAAATCGCTTTCATCTATAAAAATTCATCCGAACGTCGACTGAATTTAAACAGCGTACCTATATCTTTATTATTTCCTATCGGAAATAACATAAAAATCATACAAAACATTTATAGGTATTCGTAATGTCAGAGGCGTACCGACAGCCCTCATCGGCGCTCCAGAGAGTTCCCCGGATACTTCGGAAGGACCTCCGCCACCGCCGGAAGGGGAACCGCCTCAAGAGAGTACAGTCAGATGCAGGAGATTCCGACCGGTTACATAGTACGACTGATCCATCGCAAGACTCGTTGTCGGTTGGGTTCACGTTCACATCGAGATATATATATATACTGAAAGAGACGGGGAGATTTTAAAATGAAAAAAGAGCAAACAAATAACGAAGGGAAAACAGTAAAAATTAGATGAAATTAATAGGTCAAACAAAAAATGAAAAAAAAAAGGAAATTTTAGGAGAAAGGAAAAAACGAGGCATACACAGCACTCTCTATACATAAACAGACTATGTTATAAATATATATATATTAATATATAAATATATTATTATTAATAATAGTATTTGCGCGCCAAATTCGAAAAGAAAATTATATATAAAATATACATAGGAATACTATTATATTTAAAATTGAAAAAAAAAAATACTACTTATTGACACGTAAACACTGACACACGCAAGCAGGATAAATTGTTTTAATTATTTTCTTTATATTAAAAAAAAAAAAAGAAAAGTATTTAAAACATAGCATTATTATATAGGTAAAACATATTATACGAAGTGGGAAAATTGTGCCGACGGTATTTTAGATAATTAATTCCCCGTTGTGTGTCATTAAGAATGTTTCCTTCTCGATCCTTTAATTTTTCTTAATTATTAAGGATTTTTCATAATTATTAAGGATTTTTCATAATTATTAAGAATTTTTCTTAATTATTAAGAATTTTTCTTAATTATTAAGAATTTTTCTTAATTATTAAGAATTTTTCTTAATTATAAAGAATTTTTCTTAATTATTAAAGATTTTTCTTAATTATTAAGAATCGTAAAAATAAAAGATTCACGCAGCTCCAAAAAAAGAATATCTAGGAATGACCGTTTTATCACTAATATTTGGATATTGCCAGACGATATTTTATTTTCTCGCAACTTTATAACACGCTTTTGTCTTTTGACACTATTATATCTCGGTGACTTTGTGATGATATTGCCATTATGTAATATTAATATTATTGTTTTTATCATATTTTTTTTTGTTATTATGTGTTGTATATATATATTATACAAACATATGTGTATATCGTACACTACTTTTTACTTGTACAGCTGTAATATTTTCTTACTCGTAATGCTTAAAAAAAAAAAAACCGATGCTCCGTCTTGGTGTTTTTACTTTTACGATGAAACAGAATTTTCTCTTATTTGGCCTTCGGAAGGATAAGATTATGGCAGTCGAAGGTATTATTTTACTTTTATTTAATTTAATTTTCTAAGATTAATCCAAAGGTATGGGTGTTTATTTTTATTGCTTGGAAGTTTTTTTTTTTAAGGAAAAATTATTTACACGACCCTATTGTGTAAGTACATAATAACTACAGTGTAGTTTTGTTTTTCTTTATCGAAGAAAACCCTCTACTCAGATAAGTATAGCCAAAAATTCTCTTGAATCTAATTTCTTGTTTTTGTTAATCCTATTACATTTTTTTCTTTCGAAAACTATTTTTTATATGTGACTATAAAAAGGTAGATAAAATTCACAAGAATTTATTTTTGTTTTTTGATCGAAATTTATAGAAAATTCAACGTATTTTTCAATGGAAGAAGCCGCAGACTCTTAAGTTTGAAACTTTTGCTGGAAATCATCCTCAAAAAAATCGCGAAAAAAACTGCAAATAGATCAAGAATTGCTTTTTTTTGATCTTTTGCACCTGTGGTCGCAAAAATCGATGTTTTTTTTAATGAAAATTTGTAGAAATTGAAAATTGAACACCCTTTTCCATTAAACAAACCATAAATTCCTATTTTTATTATCTTTGTAACGAATTACACAAGTTCAACATAAATTACATAAATGCAAGAAAACAAAAATAATCTCAACATTTCTTTTTTTTTTCCTTTGGGCTTTTTTCGACGTTTCCTCTTTCTTTTAATTTTTTTTTTTTCAAATCTTTTGGTTCATAATCAATTTTGTTTTTTTTTGGGGCGCGGATGTTGCGTTTTGTTCTTTTTTGTTTTGTTTTTCAGCTTTCTTCGTTGACCTCGATGTTTTCTTGGTTGATGTGGATGCTGCATTCCTTTTTTGATGTATTTTCTGTGTTGGTAGAGGTGCAATTAAGTCAGCTTTTACTTTGTCGTGAACCAAATCTTTCAAATTATTATAAATATACCACTGCCTTTCCAGACTGAGACCTTCAGGAATAATAACAGTTGGCATTAGATTATCCACTGGACTTAGCAATAATTCAAATTCAGCAGTATCTTCAGGATCGGCAAACAGTTGCAATATACATTCGATAAATTGACGATTTCTATCATTTTCATCCTTCGAGAACAAACTTTCACAATTTACTTATGCGACTTGTCGCTCATAAATGTCTATAACATATGAAAAATTCAATAAGCACCTGAATTAATATCCTAGAAATTATATCCAAGAGAATTTTTCTATATACTTCCATTTTAATATAGCTAATTTTTATGTAAGATAGAATTTTGTTATTCTCGAATTTTAAAACAATATTTTTCACTTAAAGTCTGAATAAGTCTAAACAGCGCCCTATCGACGAAAAGAAGAACGATTTAAAGCTAATATTTTAAATTGCTAAACTTTTTCATGATCTAAATCGATCAATAAGGTTTTCAACACTTCTAGAGTCTTTCTTATATTTTTAAATTTACAAAAAAAAAACCGCCTATCTACGAATTTTAATTCAATGAATATTACAATCGCTAACGAACGATTCTAATTAGGTAAAAGGAAGCATGTATAAAGAAGATGTGCGAGAATTACTTGAAATTTATTGTTATTACTAGAGGCCGGTCGTTTTAGGCCAAATACACAAAAGGAAATGAATCGCCATAAAAGTGTGTTTAAATGCCTACTAGCATATATATAAGATGTCATCTCTTTGCGCATTTTTTGTACATACAAAATAAACCTAAATTGGCCGACCGCTGGTTATTATTGTATAACAATCACGCAAAAATAAAAATATATATTACACACCCATACAATTTACTTAATACATACATATATATATGAATAGATGAAATATATATAAATATATATTTTTTCGATTGCCAATCTAATAAATATTATAAAGGAAGAGGTGAACACTCTAAACACTGTATATTAGTTAGTCTGTGACCTTTATTTCAATGGAGGACTGAGACTAGATATTTCGCAGAGTAAAATATCAATTGATCATCCTTGAAAGTGCCATCTTGGCACAGCGAAGGGACATGTCGATATAAAACATGTTATGAATGTATAAGACGGGGTTTTTAATGATAATTCGGCTGCTTAGCGGTGGTGTGTAGCAAAATGACGCGTAAGAATTTTAACTAAATAAAATTATTTCGTATTTTTAAGATAAAATAGTTTTTTCGGGACGCGATTACACGAAGATTTGATTTGCTACATATCATTCTTACAAAATCGCACTTGCTAACGTGTATTCTCGTTTTATTGTTATTATTTTTTCAAGTTATATGTTGAAACTTCCCACGGTAGCGTTACGTACTCATTTATGTCTTGTTATATTTATTATTTTATAAATTCGTGCTAGTGAAACTAACTTTTAAGCGATTTTTTTTTTGTTTGTTTTGTATAATACATGATATTATTATGTTCTAGTCACGTGATTTGCCATCTCGTCCGAAAGAAACTTAAAATATGACCCCCGTATATTAAAAGTTTTTAGTATACTCTTGAATGAAAAATTACTCTTGAATAGATATTTATTTCGCACTACCGTTTTTACTCATTTTGTTGTAAGGAAAAGATATTTTTGTTTTCTTTTTTTCGTCTGTAATATAGTGAAAATTTTAAAAAATAGTGCTATTGCCATTATTATTATATTTATCATTGTATGATAGTTAAATTATTATAAATGAACTTTTAAAATTGTGAAACGTAAAGGAGAGGAAGAAGAGATATTAAATTACGAAAAGGAGCTTGTTTTATTTCTGTGATTTTGTATTTTAAATGCGATAAAAATAAAAAATTTGTTTTTGAAATAAAGTCTTCGCTGTTTTCTTTAGGATTCCCCATTTAATTCCTGTCTGCGATAAACTGGCAACTGTGAGCTTATAGGATATATGTGCCTGCACTGTTGCCAAATCTAATGCAGGTAATTTAGATTTCTTGAATATTTGTATTTAAACCAATGAGGAATTGCACTTTTTAAAATTCTTGTTAAAATAATGTTATTTTGTGCATGAGCTAAATATATATTTACACTGACATTTTGACGGTTTTCTGTAAAGTAGTTTTTGAAATATAAAATTTTTAAGATCTACACGTCACAGGTACGTAGTAAAATTTTATGAATGAACGAGAATATATGGCAATATAGAAATTACTTCCCGTAATAATTACAGATTGCAGTCATTTATAGAGACAATGACAGAGTTAGTTGTTTATATATATTATTTATATATAAAAACAATGCTATTATTAAGATGTTATGCAAGTTATGGTCACAATGGAATTTGGGATTCGGCATTATTTCTGCATCTTGTTTTAGTTTGCGTTTAAAGTTTTCCAATTTATCGTAAAAGAACGAATTCTGAAAGATTATAACCTCCAAACCGCGTAAAATAAACACAGAATATCGTAATAATACGTTTACGCCATCTGTACACGTATTTTTGCTAATATATTAAAGATGAAATCAATTTTTAATTTTCTGACATTACCAATATAATTTACAAGATGTATAATTACCTTTTTTACTAGTAATAAACGTTGTTCTTTAGTTAAATTAATTTAATTACTTTCTACCCTAGGTAAACCTTATGGCACTTAAACTTTGTTTGGAGCCATTACAATCAAAATGGCGATTGTGACGTAGCCACTAATGGAGCGTATTACGGCTTCAAATGAAACAAAATTTCTTATTTAAAATGACGTTCCGACATTTATTGTCTTTTTCAAGTTCCATTTCGGCTCTCTCAGTAATTTTAATTAAATGTTCAGTTAAAATTACTGAGACAATATTTGTGGTGGCCACACCGTTGGATTGGAAATGGTGGAGTTGTTGAATGGCCGGCGAGATCTCCTGATCTAGGTCCAATGGAGAGCTGTTGAAAATAACATTTATAAAGGTGATCTTCCACATAATATTCAAAGACTTCAGGCTAGACTCGAAAATACCTTCAATGCAATTCCTAGGAAAACCATATATACAAAGAGCATTTATTAGAAATGCATTGTGCATTTATTGAAAATGGTGACATATTTGAACATTTGCTGTAATATTGGTTACATTATTATTATTGGTAATTTAATTTATTGTCACAAATAAGATACACAATTTGCATAAACTTTGCGAGAACACATATTTAAGTTACCATTTGTAAAATATCTCGTTGATTTCTACATATTGTTGCATGAGTAAAAAATACATAAGATTTCTCGTGTCTCTTCGTTGGTATACGACATTTTTCTCTTACTAGTGCAACGATAAATGATTGACAGTTCGAAATTTCATGGCTACCTTATTTTAATTTTAAATTGGATTCTTCTTCAGTTATAGCGTAATATCAAAAAACTTTTGTCAACATGTTACACATAAGAAAGTTGATGATGACCAAACGAAAACGAAACGTCGTATAAAATTAAAAAAAGTGGCCTTAGGAATGTGTCTTTAGATTATCTCTGCAAGGCCAAATAAAAGTTTTTTAAAAAATCTTGAACGTTATTTGTTCTAAATTTCCTTTTTTTTCGGGATCATAATAACCACAAAATTTAGCAACTTTACCAAATTTAAACATATCCTCATCTGCAATAATAAGCGAAGTCCCAATGGCGAAGATCGAAACTGAATCGGCGTGTATATGAAAATGACTTCAAATCCATACTTGGCGGCGACATAAATCATTAAATTCCTTAAAATATGCTTTAAAACACAAATTCAAATCTAATTTGAATTAATCTACCGCAGTTTTTATCAAATTCAGATCAACCAAAATGGTTTTTTTGTTTTTTTTTTTTAATGAATTTGGACAAACCTATCAGAGTTTAATGCTTTTTATACTTTTATCTTTTTTGTTAGACCAATTGAATCATTCAACCAATAGTTTAAAAGTAATATTTACAAATTTGTTACCCCTTCTTGAAGGTACAAAAACAAAAAGATATAAAATATAACAAAAGAACACTTTAATATCAGCCAATATATTATAAAGGTATACAACGGAAAAGATATAAACTTACATCGGTAAAATTAAGGCCCATTTGAGTATATTACATAAATTTTGACTGTGGTAAGTTAAAATCATTCAAATCTTCTTGTTATTCAAAATTTCAATCCAATACCCGTCTGGATCGGTTATGAAGGCAATCGTCTTCATTTTACCATCCTGCGGTCT
Organism: Cetonia aurata; assembly: GCA_949128085.1. NCBI lineage: Eukaryota > Metazoa > Arthropoda > Insecta > Coleoptera > Scarabaeidae > Cetonia > Cetonia aurata. Next base: position 3,925,599 of record OX421889.1, read on the forward strand.
CTTTATGAAATTAACATTGAGTGTTTCGAATCTTTCGCATGCCTTGTCAACATCCGGCACCATAATTCCTATATGACCTAAAAATATGCATAACATTAATTTGATTAATTGGTTAACTGTTTAGAATTATCATTGCTTGAATAAATAAAAAAATTAAAATTTATTCATAAATAAAATTATTTATAAATAACTTAACAGATAATTACAATTTTTATTAATAGCTCAGAGATAAATAAAAAACATTTTTAGTTATTTGTGTTGCAATAATTGTTTCATAAATTTTGATCTACATAACTTTAATAATTATTTAAATAAAAATTCATCTAGATAATTTTTTAAAATAACGAAATTATATATAAGATTTGTTTAATAAATAAAATTGTAGATAATATTTACTCATCATCCACAGATAAACGTAAAAGATAAATTATTTTTATTTGCAGATAACAGATAATTTTACTTATCACTTACAGATAAATAGATAATAAATTATCTGCATTCGTGATTTTAGCTAAATAAATTTTGACATATTCCTGATTGTACATACCATAACCTCTCGGTTCAGAATTGCCCACATGATACTTAAAATCTGGATCGTTTTCCGTACCCCAATTACTTAAAAATCAATCATCGTTATTATTATAACCACAAAATTTATCTCCCTAACAGACTTACTGCGTCAACTCTAACGTAGCTTTTTGCGACATCGTCCATTCAGTCCTCTCCCTAGTTCCCAACTCTCCGACCAATTCATCTTCGAAGCCCATGAAATACAATGAGAATTTCATCTCCGGAAAATCTAATTTCTGCAGCAGCTTCATCCCCAAGACTCCCGTATAGAACGGTACAGTTTTACGGGGGTCCTTTATACGATACATCGTCTGTTGGAAGATGAAATCCTAAAAAACTAGAATTGAATCCTTGTGTTATATAAAAATCGGGGGAGAAGAAAACTTACTTTTGTCGAAGGATCTTGATTTTGGCACAATTTTACAGCTTCTTCGTTGGTGATTGGGGGCTGCGGATCACCCATTTTGGTTCCTAATTAGGTAATAAAATGGTGAATAATATGAAATTGGTGTTTAGTAATAAAGTTTGTTATCAAAGCCGGTTATCGAATTAGAATATTTGGAATAGATAGGATTGATGATTGCAACAGTAATTAAAATGCGTTCAACCATTCTATTTCGTAATAAAAAAAAACATTCGTTTTTGATTTGACAAAACTTAATTTTAATTTTGTTATTCTATGTAAATAATCTCCGTAATTGATTTTAAATCGTTTATAAAATGTTCACTAAAAGGGCTTCATTCACAAAATCTAACTTTAAAGAGGTTATTCTATGCTTCAAAGCAATTACAATAAAATAAATTGTCACTCGCAAATAACCGGCTGAACGTATTATAGTCAAATATTTAATGCAATTTTAAATTATTTGAATGTAAATTTTTAAAAATTATGCCAAACTATCGTAAACTGGTGAACTATATTTAAAAAAAAAGTATGTAATCTGTTAGAATTAATGAGTGCGTTTAATTTTTACATTACAATATTTAATGTGACAGTTTGAGGTTATGCTTAAATTGTTTTCAACTAAAACTACATTTTTTTATTAAAAAGTATACATTAAATACAAACAAAATAGTATAAAAAGCATTGATGTGGCATTGAAGTCTGATAGGTTCGGCTAAATTCATTAAAAAAAATAAACATCATCGAACAGACCGAAGCTTTGGCTAAGATATGTAGACGATACTTTTGTGATTTAGCCCCATGGAGAGCTACAAAATTTTTTGGCTCATTCAAATAACATGCAGCCGAAAATCAAGTTTACGATGGAAAAGGAACAAATCTACCTCACATTTCTAGATATACTCGATCAAGAGAACACTTTGTAACTTTGAGTAAAACCAAAAAACGGGGCGCTAAAAAAATAGATGTCAAATATTTTTCGGTGTTCTACATTACTACCAAATTTGGGTGCCTTTCTTTGTTAGATGAAGTGGAAAAAAAAACCAACTTAGAGTAATTCATTTCTTTATTATTATTTGATCAACAGACATCGAAACAAAAATAGATTTTATCAATTATTCAATAATATTTTTTTTACAGTTTTCGATAGTGATAATATATTGCGTAATATTCATCGGAGAATAATAATAATTGATGTGTCTGTGCCTGCAATCGTCTAGATTTATTTCAGTATATTAAACGTAGAAGATACCCATGAGTCTACAGAATTAAATCTAAACTTAAGCGTTTCAATTCAAATTTTACGATATTAACACAGAATTTGTATAACGTGCAATTATATACAAGGTGTAGCAATAGTAAGTTCGTCATATCATATTCTGACAGTGTTAAAATTCACTTTTGGAAACGGAACAACCTGTACACTATTATATCATTAAAAATCCCTACCCACATTGCATTTATCCCCAGATTATGAAAATAACTCCTGCGGTTTTCGAGTCGCAAGTGTTTTTGTTAAAAAATTTACAATTTTAAAGATTTTTAATGATTAAATTTAATTTTATTTCTATGTTATTTCTCCGAAATATAAAATGGCTCTCTAGTATACAACCCAAGTAATAAAAGATTGCCTTAATGTATTGTTACACCCTGTATATGCAATTCTCTGCGTACACCCTATGAACGAAGGAAGATACCATATTTTATATAATATTTATATTTCTTTTATTATCACAGAATTTATTAGAATTATTTCATAAATATACAGGAAGATTTACTACGTGATATAGTTAGCATAATATATAGGGTGATAAATATATATAATAGGTAAGTTATGTCATCTTTTACATTTATTATACTCTAAAGTAATGATAATAAAAAATAAATAGATCGTTGTTATTTTCTGATTTCTGTTATAAAGACGTTTACGTGGTGAAATTAAATCATTAAAGAAAAGATAATAAAATTAAATAAACTTTTTGAATATCAATTATATCAGTGGTATAAATCACGAGAATTAATATATATAATACAATCTTACGTATATTTACAAAATTTTCGTTTAAAATTAGTAATTTATAAAGACTAGATGTGTAGTATTGTTTGTCTGAACTTAAAAGTATTCTTATTTTGTTTTATGCAGAAAAACAAATGGATTAAATAACTTTTTTTTTACAAAAATACAATTATTTCTCAAATTTAAATCAATAAAAAACTAAAAATATCACTGCGTCCATGTTTTTTAACTATTTATTTATGTTTTAAATGCAATAATATCTTGCTTTTAATGTTATGTATATACAGTATGCATAAAGTTAATAAAGTATGCAAATGCATCATAATTATTAAAAAAAAAAAGGCAAAAGGGAAAGCACAGCTTTGTTAATTATAATTAAAACGAAATCAATTGTTGAAAGTAAAAAAAAGTATATGTATAGCTCCGAATATACAGTTCGGTCTTTTCTATATTGACCGAGAAATTCTCAAATCTTAAGTATTCAATTCCGTTTAAAAGCATAACAGTTTTATATAAATATATATATATAAGTTAACTCGTGCATTCAAAAATTAAGACTCGTTCACTCAAACCCGAACAAAACTCCCATTAATTTTCCTACGGCAAGTGCGAATGACACTAATTTTTGGGTGTGCGACACCATCTCTTACCTGCGACAGCTATTAAAAACATACACTACTGGCTATTTTACATCTTATTATGTACAATTCTTAATATGGAATTTGGTTTTGATAATACTGGATCATATCGTAGGTCCTCGTCCTGAAGTTCAGGAAACTGTTCCTTATCACGCTGAGCATGTAAGCCGCTGCCTCCTTATCGGTGACATTGGGGGCGAACCGGGCCCTCAGGAGTTTGATCGTTTGACCACGGAAGCATGGTAGGCCGGTGTCTAACATTAACGATACCAGGGAAACGATGGCTTCACGATGCGGTCTACAGAGGAAACGACATTGGTTTTAATTCATTTCAATGGTGTCGGAAGTGTTGTAAAAGGATTGATTGGTAGTAAAAAAAGGAATAATGTTAGAAGAATCTGATAGAAGTCACGGTGTTATTGAAAACGCTTTATCAAAACATTAAAAATAGGAAATTTATGTTCATTCCGTTGTGTTACGAATGTCAATTATGTGTGAAAATGGAACATCTATAGCTCAATTATAGTTATTAATTAGACATATTTAGGTATGTTTTGAAAGGTAAAATCAACAAAGAAATGTTGCCAAATTTACTAATACATGAATAGAATAGTAGAAAATCATTTTCGTATATACTCATATGAACTTTAATGATCAAAAGAACCTCAGGAATCAACTCTTAAAGTTTGTCGCATATATTGTGATTCACCCTGTATAAGTACTTACCGTACAGCCAGATATGCTTGAATGCACAACTCGCAGAACCATCGGAATGGTTGCGCCTCCATTTTACCACCCATAATCATAACCATCTCGTCTGTCAACTTGATATCAGGCTCGAAACCCAAATTTCCTCCGGGAGATGATTCGAACATGAACCCAAAATCTGTTTAAATGGAGAAAAAGACAATACTCTTCCAGTCGTGTTAATTTTGTATACAGAAGAACTCGTCACTACCTATATGAATGATATGCCCTTCCGTATCCAACATGATATTTCCATTGTGTCGATCTTTAATTTGCAACAGGAACCCGATAACACTGTACGCAGCCATGGATATGACAAAGTTCCTTCGAGCCCGTTGGAATTCGTGCGAGCCCTCGTCCCCGTACTTCTTCAGGAAGTATTCGTACATCCCGATATCCGTCTGTCTTCCCAGTTGATCCCTCGACTTGGCATTGGGGACACATTCAATCACACCACACTGAAGGAATTTTTACAATAGCATAGTGAGTGTTTTACGGTTTTTATTAATCTTACACCAGGTGCTGTTGCTACAACTCTATAAGGAAAGAGATACAAGTCCAATCCGACAGTTTGGAATACGTTCTTGAAGATTCCGATCACTTGCAAGGCTAACATGTCTTGTCTGACGTCATCGCCTACTTTAAATATGGCCGCTTGCCACGATTCAGGTCCCAAGGACAAATTTTGCTCCTACAATGGGGAAAAAATACGATCTTATTAGGATTGAACATTGGGAAAACAATTCTACCTGATTGTTCGATATATCCATGGCTATGTTTTCTAATTCGTTGATACCACACCTATTGACCTTGAATCTGGCTAAATACGGTGCTTTAGCGGCGCTTTGCATGGGTGTACCGCTCTTGAAGTCGATGTCGAGTACCATGGCTTCGGGATTGCTCGGTAAATAGCAGCCAGGTTGAACCTGCGCAATATCGACCAATTATTTTTCAAACAGTGCGGTTCAGGAACGTTTATGGGTTATCGAAAGGGGCGCACCAATTACAGGAATAAGTCAAAATAGATTTAAAGCCAGAAGTAGAATGGAATTAATTACACCGACAGAAAAAAATGGAGTAGCCAACGAAGATTGAATTAAAAATTGAAGGCCAAGTTCTTAAAGATCGAAATACCAGTGGTGTCCAATTAGAGAATTTGAAACAGACACATAGATACAGATATAGATAGATAGATAGATTTAATATTGCCAATAAACAAATAAATTTTGTCTGACAGATAAAGATACAATAAACAAACACAATAAATATGATATGATGAGACAGGTCAAAATTTGAAATTAATAAATTCGTCAAAAGAATAAAAATGTTGTTTTAGTAATATTGCCTTCAATTTGCGTCGAAATATGGTTAAATTAGGAGAACTTAATACAGATGAAGGCAGTTTATTGAAAAAGGAGAAGCCCATGAAGTACAGAGAATTTCTACACAGAGAGAGGAGTCAGTTTTCGGCGGATTAATACTGTTGCAGTTACGGGTGTTGTAAGAATGAATGTCCGTTCGACAAGTATACCTGCTTGTATATTTATACACCATACTCACTGACTCATAGATAATGAATGAGTATAAAGTTAAAATATTTTGGGAAACAAACGAGGGACGACAGTGGGCTCTATTGTCCACTCCGCCGACCACCCGCACAGCTCTCTTTTGTAATTTAAAGATTTCAAATAAATTCGTTGTAGTGGTGAAACCCCAACACGAAACACAATACCTCAATACTCAAATAGTGCAACGTAACCCTTCTCGCAGTATGTTCACCAAGATTTTGCCGAATGCATGCGTCAGGTCATTAATAAATATTAAAAACAACGTTGGTTCCAGCACCGAGCCCTGCGGCACACCACGCACGACACCCCCCCCCCCAACCGGAATCAACGTTGTCATTGTCAGCTCGCAACCGTAAAACACAAAACAACAAACATAAAACTTGAACTGACAATTGGTGTCTGAATATTGTGAAAAAGTGCAAAATTAAAATTTAACAGCTAGTATGAGGTATCAGGAAGTCATCTATTAGAACCATGAGATACCAAAAAAGAAAATATTTAATCCCTTCAATTAAAACTGTACATTGATTAAATGTAGTATAGTGATATACTGGCTTTAAGATGATAAAGTCAACAAACGTTCGGCAAAATCAAATTATAAGTCAAAATGTTTTGTTCTTATCGTGAATATGGAATGATATTTACTTGAAACAGTTTTATATATAACTACAGCATTTACCTAGAAACAAAATATCGTTTCTAAGCAAATACGCGCTTTAGATGAACCGATAGCAACACTGATTGGCCTTTTCCCAGTTTTCACAGTCGGCCTTCTGGACTGACACGGCGAATTATTATCGTCTGTAAACAGTAGTCGGTCTAAGGGAATGACCAGGCCCAGATTTTACCCACTGTGCATCACACCAAGACGCGGATGGTTTTCTCTGCACATCGTAGCCGATCTAAAGAACTGATATGGTGCACCGTTCACCTTTTGTAAATCTTAGTCGGCCTGACGGACTGACACGGCATATATACGATAAACAAACTCAACTTCTCACATTCAAGTGGGCACGATGATGTCTCAAATAACCTTGTAAAATGTGTAAGTCATTCAGTATTATCGCCGTCAACGCTTTTAATAAACCTTATGCTCGAAAGTGGATTATATCTATCGGATCTTAAACGACCGATATAGAAACAATAAAATCGAGCATTATTTAAAGTTTACTATCAACTTCTGCAAAACTATTTGAATCGGCTGTAGATCTTTTCAACCGCAAAAAATTACTTTCACGTTGCCAACATGGCTTTGTTCACCATAAGGGAGTAGATGCAGCACTTTTTGAGTTTGTTTCGGAAATAGTAAATGATTAGTAGAGTAAAAAATCGAACGTTTTGGGTTTGTTTGTTGATTATAGTAGTGCTTTTGAAGTGTACATCATGAGCGGTCACTGGAGAAATTACAACGCTATAGCGTCCGTGGGAAAGCTTTAAAATTACTATAGAGAGTTGCATCAAACATAGACATTATATCAAAGTGTAGAAGCATACAGATTACTGCGAGGGTCCTGCAAGGCTATATTTTAGGTCCAATTTTATATATAATGATTTTATCTTAACATTTAATCTTAATTAAACATGAATAATTTTAAAGTTGTATGTTATGCAGATGACACAAACTTCTTGTGAAAAGCTAATTCTTTAGCGGATGTTGTAACTCTTGCTGTACGTCTGTATAAACAAATATTACTGGGGTAAAGCAAAAAAAAAAAAATTTTGACTTTTGATCAATTATTATTGTGACTCTTTAACTTTCGTTGCCTCCTGATGATGTTATAAAATATAACGAACTATTTATTGAGTTCCTTATGAAAAATTGGGTAGTTATCAAAAACTTTAAACGCTTCTCCTGGAAAATGCTAATTTTGAACTTAACATAGTCTGCCTCTGAGGTAGAAATATACATATTGACACTGTCCACACATTTTTACGTTTGCTGGATAAATAAATATGTGAATTTGAATTTCGTGCCCTGTAGACCGTAGTCGGTCGAAAGGATTGACACGGCATCGGCTTTAGGGAATGACACGGCGCAAAATTTATGCCGTTTATTTAATTTGAAATTAAATAATTGATTGCAACCGAGAAAAAAAATCATACTGACCTTGATCTTACTTAAAGCTTCCAAACAGGCCCTCTTCCGTTCGATTCCTTTCGGGTACGGTCGGATTTGTCCGCTGATATTCGTGATTTTATCGAAAAAGTCGAATTCCCTCTCGTAGAACTGTTTGGCGGGTCCGGACAGCGAGCCGATGATGCTATTCACCAACGAATCCAAGATATCGTATATCAGGGCTGTGTAAAAACAAAGATTTTCGTGCGATATACAGGGTGTTTCCTATTATTAGTTAATTTACCGTCCTTCTGTTGCATATCTTCGTCGATGTACATGTTAGTTTTCATGTTCCAGATGAGTTGGTGAGCTACCAGTTGGGATTTCTGCGCCGCGTATTTGATATATTCCGTCACGTAACCCATCTGAAATAGAACGATCAAAACTTATTGGCTGAATTAGTGGCTATTTTATATTTCAGTGGGAATAATAACTTACCGTATCGTGTCTGAGTGCTTGCACTAGCTGCGGGATGTAGAATAGGACCGCTTCTGCCGGGTAGGATGATAAGGTTCTGACAGCGTATTGTGCTGATATCGGATGTGGAGGAAATTGCCTGCTGAAGAATGCTAAAGCCTGAGAAAATGATATAGAATTCATATTATTACCGTTAGCAAGACGAAAGTAATTTATTTAAACAGTATACAGTGCTGGCGATAGCAAGAGGGCGCGCTCAATGGAGTGAGACACACCCGAAGAAATATGGAGAAACGTTAAAAACATAGCCAAAGGAAAATTGTTTCCTTTTTCTTTTTGGTAGACGATATGTGTGAAGTTAATGAAGAACAAATAAAGGGTGGTCCAACCATAATGCACGCTTAACGTCAAGATTTTTGCCCAACTTAATGTGACATTTCTTTGTTTCAGTGTTTGACAAATTCAACCATGGAGAGGTACATAATTGAGCAGCGCGTTAAGATTGTTGAAGCCTTTTACGAAAACGGGCGTTCAAATCAAAATCGTGATTTTTTTGGTCACCATAAGCGACCGAATGTGTCCACAATCGGGAGAATTGTGCGCAAATTTCAGCAAACCGGGTCTGTAGGAAATGTGAAAACACCTGTGCAAGAGCCGTCAACAATTGAACATCTCACGAACATCACTGATGCGAATTTTGAATAAAGATTTGAATTTACACGCTTACACAATTCACTCAAGAGCTGAAGCCTACTGACCATTTCAAGCGTCGTCAATACGCCGAATGGCTGGTTGAATCGACAGAAGTGAATGGTGACTTTACAAAGAAAATCATCTTCAGCGACGAGGCACACTTTCGCCTCAGTGGATTCGCTAACAAGCAGAATTGCCGCATTTGGGCAGATGAGAATCCACGAGTGATTGTCGAAAAGCCGATGCATCGACAAAGAGTGACTGTTTGATGCGGTTTATGGGCTGGCGGCGTCATCGGGCCGTACTTCTTCGAAAATGAGGTCGGCCAAGCAGTTACCGTGAATGGTGTTCGCTATCGCGAGATGATAACAGACCTCTTGTGGCCAGAAATCGAGGATATGGACCTGGAGGATATGTGGTTCCAACAGGATGGTGCCACTTGCCACACAGCCAACGAAACAATGGCTCTTTTGCGCGAGAAATTCAATGGCCGTGTTTATCTCATGTTGTGGCGCCACAATCATGTGATTTGACACCGTTGGACTTCTTTCTTTGGGGATATTTAAAAGAAAAAGTGTACGTCAATAAGCCAAGAACAATTCAAGAGCTAAAGGATGAGATAATTCGGCACATTAACGACAATGAACCTCAATTATGTCTCAGAGTCATTGAAAATATGGACCGTCGGATAGAGGTATGCCACTGAAGCCGTGGCGAGCATTTGGCCGATATTTTGTTTCACACATAATTGTCATAGATCCTTCTATCATAATAAAAAATATTAAGATAATTCTCTGAAAACTTTTTGTTTTATTTACAATTCACATCGTGCGTTTTGGTTGGACCACCTTTTAAAAAAAGTAATTGCCTAAACTAACCATTTTGCGAAAAGTCTGTTTATTTATTATTTATTTATTATTGATTAATAATCATTATTCTTAGGTTAATCTTTATGATTTATTTTGTGTTTATTAGTTTCTATACTTTACTTAGGTTCATGCAAACAATATTTGTTTTTTATTCAATAAATAAACCGCTTTCATTCCATTTTTGTTGTTTTAATTCGTTTTTTTTTTTGCACAAATTTTTTTAAACTTTTTTTCTGTCCCGATGTCGTTTTAGAGCTCTAATAGAGATCTAACATTTGACAGTGATTCGCAGACTTTCTTTTACTGTCAGAACTAAAATAAACATATCCTATATAGCTAAAAAAAAAACTTTCATTGAGGCCTATGGTAGAGATATTTTTAAGAGATTTCTGATATAATAAAACTGCTTGGCGTTCCAAAAAAATGGATTTTTTTTTTGCTGCTATTTTGAAATGTTTGAGATTATGTCTTTGCCTATGGTTTAACTGTAAAAAATAAAATTCACGTATGACCATTCCTGTGTTTGCTTTACGTGCTTGATTAAGATATCTTTTGCATTATTTAAACTAAGAGAAAAAAGGAATACTAGAAAATCATGCCTACCATGACTCTCATAAGATTGATTAAAAAACAGTGGATCATCGATTTTTTTTTCCATTTATAGAGGATACTTTCAGAATACGTTTCCTAAACACCTAATTTGGCAGTTAAAAATTAATATTTACTCTCGATCTTCGACCTGTTTCGCAGTTTTGCATCGGCATAAACATTTTTTTTTTTGGATGTCATATGTCTTTGCCGGTGAAATTAATAAAAACAGACGATAGGAACATATTCAAACAGGCTAAATAAAACCGAAAACATCTATTTGTAGGTAAGTCTATCGATTTTAATAACCCACTCGTATATAAATACATTCTAAATATATGTAATTTATCTTCTATCGAGTATTCCTTTCATAAAAAGACAACATTTATAATATCTAACTCATACACCTACAAGCGCTGTGTTAATACATAGTTCACTGATATATATGCCAATACAATTTTGTGTAGATTTGATTTGGTAGCTTAAAGTTACCAAAATCGGTTAATTTGATTTATTTTTTCAGATAACTGTTTTTTCTTTGTTTAATTTTTATATATCCACTTAAGAATATCGTTTACTTGCATTAAAAGCATTAGTCTTGGAGCCAAAATGCTAGAATTCTTGAATTAAATCACTTTCCATATCTTTTTAAGAGTAGATTGAATTTTAATTCATTTGACAATAACTAAAATGTTATTTGTCACATTATATTGTCCAAAGTAAATAAGAAAAAGTTGTTGTTGTTTTGTGATAAGCGGTACTCGACGATTCTTTACGATTTTGTAGTTTCCTTTTTACAACAAAAGTTATTTACAAAAACATCTGAAAACCGTCCCGATCACCCTGTTTAATGACATTGTTCAAGCTAGTGAGGCAAGATACGCATGAGGGCGGGGTTTCCGCCAACAGAAAATTTTAATATTGAAACTATGGCAACTCACTTGAATAGGCGTCACTCTAGCCCAAGTGAGCATGTACCCCAATTTGGGGTTGTCGTTCAAAATATTCTCCGTAGTGGCTAAATATTGCAACGCATCTGGAATCTTCGCCACCGATATGGGATTTAACAACACCTGATGTTTTATTTCGCTTATGATGGCGTCGTGCGCTTTTAATCTGGAAATCAAACAACGCGTTGCGAGAAAATTCGTCAGATATGCGCATAAAGTCAGATATATGTACCTATCGGGCAGATAAACTGCCAGTGCGGGTGAAATATCCCACGCCAACCGCGTATAATCCCTCCACTGCCTCTCTGTGATCGTCTTCGCCCTCCACGCGGCCAAATTATCTTCTCCCGGAACGATTAATTCCGGTCTAGAGCTGGGATTGTGCCAGACTATCAGGAAATCGATTTCGACCGCCTGAAATATTAATCCTTGTTCGGTTTATTCGATTCGTCTCGGGCGAGAAGCACCTACGAGTAACTCCAATATCAAACTGCGCTTCTTAATATAGCACTTGACGAAGTTGTCGGCCATCGGCGCCCTCTTCGATTTGGTAGATCGTTTGCTCAAGGTCACGGAGCTGTTAGAGAGGGGCACCGTGTTGATCCAACCCGAAGCGGGTCGGCTAAACTCGCCCGATTTCGTCAATTCTACCGTATGTATGGTCGAGAGCGGTGTGGGCGGGCCTAAATCTAAATCTGCCAATCAGAGAACAGGTGTTCGGTGAGGAGGGGGTGATCGTGCGTTCAGAGTGGGGGTGGCGTGCTGTTAGTGCAATGGGTGTAATTTAAAGGGTTTTGAGACGACAAATATTATTAAAAAAGACAATATTTGCAGTTAAAGCAGTTGATATTCGATAATGAATAATATTTTTTGGAATAAGTCACAATTGACGGCTGTCAAATAGATTTAGCAAATTAAAAATAGAATCTGTTTTTACCGTAAGTTTTAATACAATATAATCGCGTTAACACTGTCAAAAACTTGCAAACCTTCTTCGAATAGAATCATAATTGACAGCTGTCAAACAAATTTGTCAAGTGAAAATAGAATTTGCCTGTTCATAAAAAACAAACAATAATAGTGTGTTAAAAGTTAAAATAATGGTTTTTCTTGCAATGAGTTATAATCGGCAGCTGTCAAACAAATATAACGAGAAAAAATATAATATAATGTATCATAAATCTTCTTAGTGTTTCTTGTAAGTCGATAAGAGTCAATCGACAATCTAAAAATAATATAAAATTGATTTCTTTTTGGGAATGAGCCATAATTGACAGCTGTCAAACATCTTTAACGAGGGAAAGCATAATGAAACACAACTTTTTTTTTAGTTTTGACAGTTTCTTTTAATAGAATAGTGTGCTCAAACTTAAAAGGAAATCAAAACCTAATTATAAATATTTTTTTAATGAATCGATTTAACGAGTGAAAATATAGTGGAATCACATAACCTGGTTAAAACTTTCCTTACAAGACAAAAAAAATATTCGAAATGATGATTTTTTTTTTCGAAGTGAGTGAGAAATGACAGCTGTCAAACAAATTTAACGAATCAAAAAATAATAAAATCTGTTTTAATTCAATAATAGTGTGTCAAATCTTTGATAGCTGTCAAAGATATTTAACGAGCGACCATATAATAAAATCTGTCATAATCTTCTTACTGTTAATTTTAACTCAAAATCTCAAATAATATCAAAACACTTAATCATCAATTAGATTTTCTGAAATGAGCCACAATTGACAGCTGTCAAACATACAGTGATATCACAATAAAACATCATTTTTTAACATTAATGATTTATTAGATATTAATGATTTAGTTTTAAGACGATAATAGTATGCTCAAAGCTAAAAAGGCGATCAAAACCTAATAACAAAAATGATTTTCTTTAGATTGGGGTATATCGATAGCTGTCAAAATAGATTTAATGAGCGGAAATTAATAGAATCTGCAATAACTTTTTTACTGTTCCCTTTAAGGCAATAATTTAGTATATTTGAAACTTTAAAAAGGAATTTAAGATTTAGTAATAATTTTTTTTTGAATGAGTCACAGCTGTCAAACAAAGAAGTAAGTAAGTAAAACTATAATAGAATCTATCTGCCATAATGTTTTTATTGTTTCTTTTAAGACAATAATAAGTGTTATAAATTTGAAAACTTCATTAAATGATTTTTTTTGAATGTAATGAATAATGTACAATTGACAGGTGTCAAACAAATTTAATGAGCGACCATATAATAGAATCTGTCATAATCTTCTTACTGTTAATTTCTTAAAATATCAAAACTTAATCATAAATTAGATTTGCCGAAATGATCTACAATTGAGAGCTGTCAAACAGAGTGAAATTGCAATAAAATATTTTTTTTAACTTTTACCGATAATAGATATGTTCTAGCTTAAAAAAAAACGGAACCTCATAATAAATGATTTTTTTTTATTGAGTCAAATCGACAGCTGTCAAATATATTTAACGCGCGAAAATATAATAGGATCCACCATAACTTTTTTACTGTTCCTTTTTGAGGTAATAATTTAGTATGTTTAAAATTTTAAAATGAAACTTAAGGCTTAACAATATTTTTTTCGGAATGAGTCATCGCTGTCAAACAAATTTAACAAGTAAAACTATAATAGAATCTATCTGTCATAATGTTAGTTTTCAAGACAATAATAAGTATTATAAATTTGAAAACTTCATTAAATGATTTATTTTAGAATAATGAACAATCCACACCTGTCAAACAAATTTAATTAGTGATCATATAATAGAATCTGTCATAATCTTGTTACTGTTAATTTTAACTCAAAATCTCAAATAATATCAAAACTTATTTATAAATTCTTAAATTCTCTGAAACGAGTCAGAAATGACAGCTGTCAAAGGGAAATCACAATAAAACAATCTTTTTAAATTTTGTCGTTCGTTTTAAGAAGATAATAGTGCGCTCAAATTTAAAAAAATAATCAAAACTAACTAAGTGATTCTTTTTGGATTGAATCAAGTCGACACCTGTCAAATAGATTTAACGAGCGAAAATATAATAGAATCCGCCATAACCATTTTACTGTTCCTATTAAGGCAATAATGTATTATGTTTAAAACTTTAAATAGAAGTTTGAGATTTAATAATTTTTTCAGAAAGAGTCACAGCTGTCAAACAAATTTAACAAGTTAAGTTATACTAGAATTAATGTGCCATAATATTTTGATTGTTTGTTTTAAGACAATAACAAAGTGTTAAAAATTTGAAAACTTAACTAAAACATTTTTTTTTAATAATACATAATAATTGACAGCTATCAGATAAATTTAATGAGTGAAAATATAATAGATTCTGCCATAACTTTCATACTGTTTATTTTAAGATGACGATAATGTGTTAAAACCTATATATAAATATTAGATTTATATCTTAACAGCTGAAACAGATTCTACTAAACACGATATAAAATTTAAAAACTCACCACCAACATCGCTGGCCTTCAAATACTTCTTATCGGAATGCATGGTCTGCCAAAACCGCACCAGGATTGTAATATCATCTCTTAGTTCATTCCCACTTTGCGTGGGACACCTCAAAGGCCTGCAGAAATAATCCAAGCAGCTACAGTAAATCCTCTCCCTTAAAACGTTCTTAGCTAAACTCTTCGGTAGGATATCACCTTGTAGAAGCGATAAACCGCATTGTAACAGCCTAAAAATCAA
Organism: Cetonia aurata; assembly: GCA_949128085.1. NCBI lineage: Eukaryota > Metazoa > Arthropoda > Insecta > Coleoptera > Scarabaeidae > Cetonia > Cetonia aurata. The sequence goes on from OX421889.1 coordinate 3,940,891, forward strand.
TAATTACCACTTTAGCCCCATTTAAACTATTCAGAACCTTACTTAAATCTGACACCGACAGCAGAGACATCTCTCGTTTGATTCGGAATCAAACTACCAACGTTCATGGCTAGAGATCGATGTATTAAAGTCGCCAATATTTCGACCACTTCGTAACTGCTGTATTTGGCCGTTTCTACCAATTCCCCTATGAAATTCACCCAGACTGCATGCGGCTTAACGAACGGTGGATTGGGTTGAAGTACGACTCCTGCAGAAATTAAAGTTTTAATCCTTCATTTAATTGGATAAAAGTGGAAAGTTAATCCACCTTCGTGCTTTGCTAAGGGACTGATTTGCGATGGAGATTCCGAGAATAGACCTATCCTTTTTTGTACGGTGTAATGCCAAGCTGATGACATCTCTTGTAGGAAACGTACTTGCAATTCCGGTTTAGCTGTTATAAGCCATTGCCAACATTCTATGGATGAGGTCATGGCTTCTGATGTGAACAAACGTATCTACAAAATGTTTTTCCTTAAATATTATGCATGTGGTTTTAATCTTCTTGATGTCACACCCCAAGGAAATGAAAAAAATATCTTGAAATACAGGTCTCCTCGTTGAGTTGCATAACTTCATAGGGTTATTCCTTGTATCAAAATTAGCAAAATGGAAATTAGATGGCGCTACTTAGTAATTTCTAATATTTATGGAATTTTCTCGAAAAATTCAAATGGAATGGTATTACTACAGTTTAACCTATCAAAATCTTTGATTCCAAAGATAATTCGACTTTTGTGAATTTTCTAAACTTTTGGTTCACATTGTAAGCTAATTTTTTCCCCTAAGCTCTAACGTATACTAAGATATGGCCGGTAGCCAGCCTTAATGAATCATCCTGTACAGTATCACAGTATTCATAGGAATGCTGTTGATTTTATTATTTTTTTTTAAAAGAATATGTCAACTTTCAACACTCTAGTCCAAATTTTATATATTTTTTAATTCTTTTATGTTGTCTAATGTCTGAAGTCATTATACTGCTTCATTTTCACGATGAACTTTTAAGAAATTTAAACAAAAACAGCCGCTGCATCAAGCATTTTATCATTACTATCATAAATGTGTTAATACCTTCATAAAATACAAAAAGGAATGAACAAAAAGTTTACAATTCTATAGAAATTGTATTTAAATCGAATAATTTTTTTTATTCGACAGCTTATTCATTTGTATTTAATATAAACAGTAAAGGACCCAATATTGAACCTTGTGGCACACTCTATTCCAATTTGTGCGAATTAAATTAGGTTTTAAGGAACCGCAGAGGCACAATTTTAAAATAAAATAACTTGATAAGAAGAAAACTTAAATGTGATATTTCAAACAACTCGAAACTATTTTTTTTTAAAAAACATTATAATATAAAAATCATAGGAAACTAATTATGTAGTAATTGCATTTCTGCATCTTACCTGTGAACTGGCAATGCAATTAAGCAACTTCCGATCCAATTTCGACGAGTGAATCAACATCGCTGTGGCCCGCCATAGTGCTTCCCGATGAGCAGCATCGGATTTCTCCTTACAGGCTTGCCAAACGTTATCGATAAGCTTTTCCGTTAGTTTTGTATTACCCTGCTCCGAATAGACAGCCAATAAACCGGTCAACTGTAATTTTAAAGCAAATTTGGCATCGATACTATTTTTTATGCCTGTCGTATTAGTTAAAATCATTAGTATTAATCATAACTTAGGACCGATACTTTTTTTTAGAATATATTTTTTACCTCTCCGCTATACTTCGACCTCAAATTCAACACGGTAGCAAACCTGGACGCATCCGTCTTGATACATTTCGGTCTCTTATCCAGCATTCCGCTACTCAGAGAAACATGTTTGATGTTATTCGGGCCGTACTGCATTACAGATTCTAGGGCCAACGCTACACCAGAATGGTTCCACGTCGCAGAGGGTATCTGGTTGAGATACTCTTGAATGTGAGACCTGGTCCATCGCGGCTCCCAAGTTACGGCTTCTTTTAAAATTCTTTCAGCATTCAGAGCGAAATCTTTGACTATATTCTAAAAAGATGGATGAATTTGAGGTGTTTGTTTTAGGGTACTGTGGGGGTTGCGGAAGTTGATAGTACCTCTCTAGCTTCTAACGTATCCATCAGTTGTATCGAATGGGATGATGAAGAAATACGTAAACTGGGTGTCTCCTGATTCGGGTCAAGTTCTAATGAGTATGATAGTACTTGTAATATATCTAAAGTTGTCCAGATAACCCTTATTGTAACAAAAAAATAAATATAATTATTACATTTTGCTCTTACAGCTTACCGTAACATCACAAAAAGAAAAATTGTTATTCTTCGATGAGAATCGTTTGTGTTTTTGTAAGAATCATGGCAATAATACATATTGAATATTCCCAATATTTTCCGTAAAATTATATCTTCGAAAATACTGAAAATAAGTGTTTGATGGTAATTTTCTAATAATATTAAAAAGTAAAAGTTCCATTTAAAAAAAAAAGTCAAAAGAAAACCGTTTAAATTTCAATAAATGTGCCACGGCATATTTAACACCCTGTATATATTTTTACGTCGCATCACCTTGAAACGTATAAAGTGTTAGCTCTCAAATCGATAATGAATGAGAAACGTGCGATATTACAACTTTTTTAGGATGAAATTTGAAATGTCAGAAGTTGCAACAAAAATGTCGATAAAGTTTACAATATAGCTGAAACTAATTGTTGGAAATCCACATAATCTATATCATGGCAAAGGTGTTTTAGGTAGCCATCGAAATAATTACGTACTAAAATATATAACGATATGCCTTTCTTATGTTGTTATTGAAGAGCTTTGACGGAGTGAAGTTGTAACGACGAACGTTTGTTTGTTGGTACTGTTGCTTTCCGGGTTTCTTTGGTTCGGTGATGATGGTATTTACCGCTAATTCATAAAGCCTTACTGATGGGCTTTCGATTTCGGTTTGAATGGTGTTGCGTAATATCTACGTCGTTACATTGAAGTGTAAACCCTAAAGTGGTAGCAACGAGCCGAAGAAAGTTCAGGGTTCTACGCAACGAAACAGTGAAAGTGCATCATAAATCAAACGTTTATTTCTATATAACAAGTGTAAAAGACATGGAATATATACAGCCAAAAACGCGATCGATTTTCGCGGGCTACGACGGTTAGATGACGGTGACAGATTCGGCGGTACGGTAATGACTGTAAATAACACTCTGGGAGCGCCAGAAACAATCCCGGCGCAACGGCTACAATGGAGAAAAATCGGTAAAATGCCTGCGTTACGCCGGTGGGCTCTGCCATACACTACAATCAGACCGGGATTAAGAAGCTCGACGGGCATCATAAGCTATGCCGACACGTCAATCGGAGCGGGCGGAAAAGATGTTTGTGTTACGTCAGTTGGCTTTGTCAACACCACAATCAGATCGGGAATAAGAAGCACAACGGGTATCAGAAGCTATGCCAACACGCCAATCAGAGCGGACGAGAATGATCTCTGTGTTACGTCAGTTAAGATTTCCAACGCTACAATCAGACCGAGATTAAGAAGCTCGACGGGCATCAGAAGCTATGCCGACACGCCAATCGGAGCCGACTGGGAGGTACTCGGGGACCGGACTGGACTGGACTGCTTGCGTTAAGCGCGCGGCTTAAATACACTCGCGGTTCCCCCCACGTGGCCGAGATGGTGGGAGTCGGGCTTGCGGGAATCGGGTCCCGTCGGTGGGGACGACATTCGCGCGCAAAACAATATTAACTAAATAAAAACGCGAAATAAAATAACATGCGGTAGCAACGCTACCCTCCATGGGAAAATCGATCGAAATAATGAATTAACGATTGATTCAAACTAAAATGATACTGGAGCTAAAATAGATTTTGCCGTGGAACGGTACGTTACAAAGTAATGACGGAAAACCGCGTAGTGATATCTTTCCGCTTTCCAGATAATAACGAAAACAATTTACTATCAGTAATAATTTCCATATCAGTTACAAATACCTGCCTACCTCCGCCCTCTTACGGGAATAACCTGTACCTACAGGAAATCTTTCACAAGGGGGCACGGGTGCAAGCTATGTGGTTCGCAAATTTGGTTTGCGAAAGCGTAACAATGGATTCTCACAAGCACCTTATGTCAAAACTTAATCAAGTGGCATGTGGCATGATAAAAACGATGAAAACTCTAAAAACTGGACTTCTACTAGCTTTTTGGAACTACATTCACATACATTTTGATAAAACATGAGTAAAACTTGTGAAATCGTATAAATTATCACTAGGATTCATAAAAAGTCCATTAATTTTGAAAATATAGGAAAAAAAAAAACATTTCAGAAAAACTGAAACTTCAACATCGAGATAGCACTGAGAATTATCTATCTGCCATCAACCAGCGCCTCTGGATTATCTCAGAAACGCACTTTCAGATGCGAAAATTAGTAACCTGGCAGTTAATTAATGTTTGTCTTGATATTTTAAATTATATATCTGAAGATAAAATTCTAAATAGATTCGTATAAAGGAAGCACAGAAAAAAAGAGTTAAGATAAGGTGGATGAGCATTTTCACTGTTAGTTTTGTATCAGTGTTGGTTGTCACGAATTTGTGGCCTTGTATTTCCTAATAAAAAGTCTGTCAGTAGTTTTTCTGTTTTTTTTTTGTTCTTAAGCATCATCGTATTAAGAAATTGATCCGGGAGGGAGTAAAATAGCTTCATACGCTCAGAGACAGAAAAAATTCTTAATCCGTCGTATACTCAATTGGCAACGTTGTAGAAGCATTTTGGCACATTTTCAACATTACACTTACCTCCGATTCCATAGTAGGTGTGGAAACTTATCAATCAGCAACGACAGGAACTTATCGGCCACCCTTCTGATCTGCTTCTGGGGATTATTGAAGTTCACCAATAAAAACTGAGCGTGCTCTTCCAGATCAGCTTCGCGTACGGCGTCCCTGGGCTTATTCTTCATCACCGCCAAGAATTTATCGAAGACCTTCTCTCCGACAGAAGAGACGCAATTCCACATCCCAGCTTTATCCTTTTGCAAAGCCGAATCGCACAAATAATCTACGATTAGAGTCTGCAAGTTGGGTTCGGCGGAATTAGTGACTCTGCAATGCCAAAAAAAGAAAAGAATTAAAATGGTTTAATCTTGCATAATCGGCGAACGTTTACCGTAGAGTTTCGACCCAATAAACGCTAAGCAAGAACGTCAATTGCGCGAATGATAATTTATTGACGTAAGTGGATATATCTGTCGCGCCTTTCAGTAACTCTAGGATTTGGTTGCGCAATTCTTGCAGTTCGTTAACGGAAACGCTCTCGTTCCTAACTGCGCTAGTGTATTGCAGCTCCCTCATTTCTGATCGACTTGAGGTGGGGGATATGAGGGGTGGAGTCTTGACTGCGATCTCTTTTACGCCTTCGTACCATTCTTGCGGCCAAAATGCTGCGCGGAAAACTCAATTATTATTGAAAACAAGTGCACATGTTCTAAATTGTCCCTGGCCATACCTACTATTAGACGCACTTGAATTTTATCAGTTATTTTGACTGTTCGACTTTATAACAATCATTATTTGTTATAAAAATGTTTTATTTTTTAATTTGCAACCATCGTATCTAAACAAACAGAATAAAACTGATTTAAACAGTACATTATATATATTTTAAGGAAAAACTTCATTCGTATAAATTTTAGAAGAAAATTAATACATGTTTGGAATCGTCATTCACGTATGTAGGGGAGCGTTCAGAACTGCATTAGTATCATGCCATGGCGAATTGAAGCGTTAATCGCCGCTAAGGGTGGCTCCACCAAATAATGATTTTCTTCTAAAATTTATACGAATGAAGTTTTTCTTTAAAATATATATATATTGTACTGTTTAAATCAGTTTTATTCTGTATGTTGAAGGTTGTATATTGAATACAACGGAAGTATTAATTATCTTTTAATATACTTCGTATACATTTTTTTTCAGTTATTTCGACTTTATAACAATCATTATTTTGTTATAAAAATGTTTTATTTTTTTTAATTTGCAATCTTCGTGGCTAAACAAACAGAATAAAACTGATTTAAACAGTACAATATATATATTTTAAGGAAAAACTTCATTCGTATAAATTTTAGAAGAAAATTAATACATGTTTGGAATCGTCATTCACGTATGTAGGGGACCGTTCAGAACTGCATTAGTATCATGCCACGGCGAATTGAAGCGTTAATCGCCGCTAAGGGTGGCTCCACCAAATAATGATTTTCTTCTAAAATTTATACGAATGAAGTGTTTCCTTAAAATATATATATATATATTGTACTCTTTAAATCAGTTTTATTCTGTATGTTGAAGGTTGTATATTGAATACAACGAAAGTATTAATTATCTTTTAATATATTTCGTATACAATTTTTTTCAGTTATTTCGGCTGTTCGACTTTATAAGAATCATTATTTTGTTATAAACATCTTGATTTTTTTAATTTGCAATCTTCGTAGCTAAACAAACAGAATAAAATTTATTTAAACAGTACATTATATATATATTAAGGAGAAACTTCATTCGTATAAATTTTAGAAGAAAATTATGTCTGGAATCGTCATCCACGTATGCAGGGGACCGTTCAGAACTGCATTAGTATCATGCCACGGCGAATTGAAGCGTTAATCGCCGCTAAGGGTGGCTCCACCAAATAATGATTTTCTTCTAAAATTTATACGAATGAAGTGTTTCCTTAAAATATATATATATATATTGTACTCTTTAAATCAGTTTTATTCTGTATGTTGAAGGTTGTATATTGAATACAACGAAAGTATTAATTATCTTTTAATATATTTCGTATACAATTTTTTTCAGTTATTTCGGCTGTTCGACTTTATAAGAATCATTATTTTGTTATAAACATCTTGATTTTTTTAATTTGCAATCTTCGTAGCTAAACAAACAGAATAAAACTGATTTAAACAGTACATTATATATATATTAAGGAGAAACTTCATTCGTATAAATTTTAGAAGAAAATTATGTCTGGAATCGTCATCCACGTATGCAGGGGACCGTTCAGAACTGCATTAGTAGCATGCCACGGCGAATTGTTAATCGCCGCTAAGGATGGCTCCACCAAATATTGATTTTCTTCTAAAATTTATGCGAATGAAGTTTTTCCTTAAAATATGTAGTACTGTTTAAATCAGTTTTATTCTGTATGTTGAATGTCGTATATGGAATACAACGAAAGTATGAGAAGATTGCGCTGATAAAAAATTACAAAACAAAGTTACATCGCCTGTCAGATTAATTGAATATAGCGAGTACTGTCCGCACGTATTTAATCAAATACATTATTAACTACAGAGTGATTTTAAATGATTGAGGATGCTTTGAATTTCCCGCTCTAGATTTTAGGGTATTTTACATGTTCAAAATGGCTACAATGCTAAAATGGCAATCAGCTGTCAGCGTTGTGGGCGACTCGTTAGCACAGACATATTTTCATTAGTTATTCTATTTTTGCTATTTATTACTATTACTTCCATCATTTTTATTTGAAAGTTCTTTTTAGAGCTAGTTCTTGTTATCAGGGTTGACATTCAGGTATGTTTTGCAAAAATTTTAAGGCAAATTAAACTGAACTGAAATCTTTCATTTTTAGCAGTTGAACAGGACGCTTTTATTTTAAAAGCACATTATCTGAGTGGTATTCACTAAGAGGGTTTTATCTATTGGGATTCTTAAAAACTAAGATATTCCAAAAAGGACTTCACAATTTGGAGAATTACAAGCAGCCATCTGACAAGACATTCAAAATATTAATGAAACTCAATTACAACATGTATTCGAGAATGTCAAAAGAGGAGTAAATTAATGCTTAGAAGCATATGGTGGTCATTTTAAACTTATTTTATGATCTTTTTCATTAAATTGTATATTGTTAAAATTGTTTTATTTAAAATTCGTGTTTCAATGTCAGCAAACTGACAAGACAATTATTGGATTAATTAAAAACGTCATTAAAGCATATGTATTTCATTATATTTCTATATCCCAAGCACCATAATATTTATTAGATCATATCACTACCGTATGAATCGTCCGTTTGGCACGCCACTGATAAGAAACATCAGCTAACCAACGCAATAAAAATTTTGTGCAGCGGGAAATTCAAACCATCCTCAATCATTTACAATCACTCTGTATTGTATTTCATTTATTACCAGTGCCCAAAAATGATTATCCAAAATCCAGAAGAAAAATAATGCCTTAAATAAACCGTCAATTGTTAATGTATGGTTGGATAAAACAAAAAAACAGAAATCTCTTATTTACTCAAAACGTATGTTATAAAATTATTCAATTTGATATTTTATTTTGCTATTGAAAAATAGCAAAACAAAAAAAAATAAAAATATTAAATTTTGATAACCAAATCTTTACGCTTATGCCAGCGTCACTTCACAAATTGAATTTGTTAATACTTTCCCATTATTCAGTGTAATATCTACTGCAGTCTTAATTTTTTTTAATTTTTATCGTCTGTGTGCTCTGACTAGGGCTAATCCAAGGATAAAATTTCCATATCGGCCGAATTGAAAATAAAATTTCAGGGGGTTTACCTAGATCCGACGGTGTAAATCCCATAATAACGCAATATAACCAAAAATCTCTAAACAGCTTATGCAATCGTGCCTTTGGATTGCGTATCGGTGGGAGTCTTCGAAGTAGAACCGCTATAACAGGGATCAGAACTCCTAAATTTCCAGCTGAGCTGGACGCTTTGGCACCGGGAGACTTTTCGCTGGCACGTTTACCCTCCAACCCTAATTGGACGAACAATTCCAATAGATTCACCAGCAGCCCGTTCAGTGATTCTTGTTTGATGTTAGCGGCAATGTTGGCGAAAGCATTGATCACTGCTTTCGATACATGCCTGAAATGAATTCGGTAAAATGGTTATCGATTAAACTGTTTCTTCGTGTAAATTAACAAAGTTAATATACGAAAACAATCGTTTGAAATAGAAATTTGCCCCCGAAGGAAATTAACCAGGGGTTCAAAACAGTTATGATAACGGTTTCGGTTCTCAAAACAGCTATGAAGAACCGTTATTTCCATGACAGTTATTTAGAACCGAAATTCATGAAAATATCGGTTTCGATTACGGTGATAATATCGGTTCTTTTTGGGTTGTATATCGGTTATTTTCGGTTCTGACTGCCATGTCGTAAATTCAGGTAAAGGATAGACCTATGTCTATCCTTTACCTGAATTTAATCAAGGAAAAACGATTGGAGCGTTTTTACAAGTTTCTCGGCGAGAACTAGAAGAATTATGAATGCAGAGAGATTTTCTTCAGAGTGATTCTCTAACCTATATATGCACCCTTATTTGCAATAATCCGACAGAATTATTACTATTTCTTTAGTTTTGGTGTAAGATACCAAGAACAAATTGAAAGTTATGTCCTAAAACATCTCTAAATCTAGATCACACAATAACACACTATAACAAATCATAACTGAACTAAAACTGATATAGAACCGAAAAGAACCGATATAAAAACCGATGTAGAACCATAATTGAAACTGATATTAGGTCAGAACCGTTATAATAATAACTGTTTTGCGATCATTTCGGTTCTCGTAACTGTTTTAGTCAGAACCGATATATAACAGTTCGAAACAGTTATTTTTGGAACCTTTTTAATCGCTGAAATGAACGAATAAAGAAAGGAATACCTATATTGAGCCCTTTCGTTAGTATTATTTCCATAAGCAGCACTACTGCTCTCGACAGTGATCATAGTGAACATCTTCATAACGACATCGTAGATATGCGGTTCACACTGAGCTATGATTATACATCCGAGCTGATCGACTATTAAAGTATCCAAAGCGGAAGGAACACGACAGAATCTCTGTTGGAAAAATTGCAGGATGGTATCGGTCGTTTTCGGTGTACCCTTCATAGAAACAGCGACATGCCCTAACATATAAACTATATTCGTCGAAATCACAGTCGATTCGCTATAAAAACAAAAAGAAATACATTTAAAACATCCATCGATGAGTTACGATGAGACCATTATCACCTATCGCTCTTCTCCGCAGTGAACAACCGATTAGAAACGCTAGCGACTAGAGCCCGAACACAATCCGGATCAATGATATGGGCCGAATCCAAAGCGTAACACAAATTCTCTATAGCGGCATCTCGAAGTTTCTCGAAGGCGATCTCAGCCGGTGTGTAGATTTTGATCTCTTCGGATTTCGTTGTGGGATTATGTGCTGGAACGTTTCTTTATGATCGAACGGTCCGTTTGGTTATATCGATTTAAAATACCTGCCGATCTTAAATTTTCCTTATTCGAGTTTTTATCGGAGGCTTGCCGGTGCAGTTTAAATAAAATAGGCGAAGGAGTAATCAAGAAATCTCTCAGGCAGTAGATGGAAGTCGAAGCAATGTTCGGGAACTTCTGCGCTAACTTCCCGAGACCCTCCAAGCACACCATCAGCAACGGCATGTGTGCCAAGACTAAACGATGACCGTGATTCGAATTGATCTTCTCGGTTAGTCGACTGCATAAACTGTCAGCACCTATCGATCGATGTGAATAAGAGAAATTAGGCGGAATTTTAAAAGGATCAATATATATATAAATTTGAGTTAGTCACTCAAAGAAATCGACACTCAAATTAACATTACAAACTAAAAACGACACAATATACGATAAATACACGAAAAGTGGACGAAACAATACGTCCTTATCCATCAAAATTACCATTTCATTGGTCGCAATTCAAATAACATAAACTATCCAATCAAAATGGGACAAGACAACTAAAATCCAAACTCCGGCTAAACTCTCCAAGCAAGATAGCGATAAATAAATGACTAACCTAAATAGAAATAACAGGGGCAAATCAATGGGGATTCACCTGAGAATTCATCTATAAGTATGGTCAATACGTGAATTAATGATGTAACGTAATACTCATTATCGACTGGAAGAATAAGAATAACCTTGATATTATTATCTGGATTGTGTTGCTATTCACCCATTATATTATAGATATGAATTTTGTTTGGGTGATATTTTATTAAAAATATATAATATATATAGAATGTGCACGGAAATTATTTTTGGATGTTCCTGTATATACGATTTATGAACAATATGGTAAAACAAGTTTTAATCGTTAGTTTATTGTAATTATCTGCTTGTTTATTTATTACTTGCGGGAATTAAAAAAAAATTCAAGTTTGTAAACCTTCCCTAAGGCAGAAAAAATAAAATTGTACGTCTTGTACAGCTCCTCCCAAAAAAAGATTAACAATCTGAACCGCGATTTTTTATGAAAATAAAAGTTAAATGATTTACAAGTATAGTTAGATGCATCCGGGGGCACGCTGCATATTTTAAATATCTTCTGCACTACATGTTTCGGCATAGTATAGCCCATCTTCATGAATTACGTTTTTACACCTGAATTTATTTAAAATATACAGATTGATAGAGGACATTCATTTACTCATTTATTTTCACATTTTTTTTTATGTGTTCTGTAATTGTGTAATTTTTGTTAAGCCTACTGCAGTTTACGGATATTATCTTTGTCTATAAATGCATTAATTTCAAAACAAACGCTTCTAAAAAATCTGAAAATTATATTTTACAAAAAAATAATTTTTCATTTTTTTCTGTTATTTTTGGATATTATTGTCTGATTTTCTTCAAATGTAATTTTAAAACAATTATCATAAAATGTGAATCTTAATTTTCCTTTTTACCATAATTTGAATTAAATTTAATGATTCCAACAGAAATAGTACTAAAAAGAAACCAAAATTTAAATTATTTATAATAATTTATATAGAAAAGCAATAAAAGAAGAATAAAAATCGAAATTACCTGTTTCGTCACCGATTGCCCAAACTAAAAGATCTACGCAAGCTGCATTCGCCATTACATTCACTTTAAATTTATTTACCAAAGCAAAATTGCTTTCCCGATCCTCTCTTTCACTAACATCATGATTTTTACTCTGCAATTCAGTTTGACCGTTTAAAAACAATCCTAAAAGTAGTAAAAAAATGTTGGTTAAAAAAACCTTTAAACTTAAAAATCGAACCTTTAACAAACTCTTGCACTTCTTTCGTAAACGGTGCTGGCAAATCTTTCTGCGGCTGTAACAATTCCCTCAGCAAAGTAACCATAACTAAATTTATTGTCTCCGAAAATGTCTTGTATGGAAAAATATGTATCTTTCCCGTTGCGAAAATCTCCAACGATTGCTCATCTAAGAAGTTTAACATTTCTTTTGTCAAGATCTTCTTCGCATAGGAAAGAATCGTTTGCAAATGGATATAAGGGAAAAGTATATCGTGTTTCTTTTCCTCGCAGAATTTCATATTGGGAAACTGGTTGAAACTCGAGCCGAATTTCGAAAAGAAATACGTAGTAGGATCGTAGTTTCCCACACCGTGTTTTTGATTTGTCGAATCCACTACATCGTACCCCTGGAGAATATCGCATTAAAAAAATTCACAAATGAAAACCTCCGCGATTATAACACCTGCGATAAACCTAACATATCAATTGTTGCTGTTAAATTTCCCGACAGACTTCTCGGAATGATCGACCAGAATTTACTGAATGTATTCTTCGCATTATTCCCCTCGACGTTGTTGCTATGGATCGGAGGTTCTGGTTTCGGGTAAATCCGACAAATCAACGGCGGATCGGTTATTGTAAATCTTCCCATCGCCCTAGCGAGGCCTATGAGTACCGGAACGGTACCGCGGCACAAATAAAGCTTCGTCGAACTCGAATTCAAATTCTGCTCTTCTAAATGCATGATAGAATTCGTCAAGAGGGTTGAACATTCTACTTGTGTAGCTAAAATTTCGTCTAGGACTTCTGGACATCTTGCTGCAACGTCGCTTAATAACGTGTGTAAGGAGAAACTAAATTTTTCCGATACTGGTACCCCTATATATAAGTATTTACTTAGACTATAGTTCCATATATCGCCCACTGATTTAGGCAAATAGATGCGCATTAACAGAATCAAAATTGCGCGGAAATAACATATTCCAAACAACAATTTTAGTGCCTACTTTCTTTTCATTTCCTCAAAAACTTAATACCCATTTTAAAATAAGAGAGAAATTTTCTATTCATTAATGTGCATATAAATCGCCAAAGCACTGAGCAATATAGGGAACTCTTATAAAACCAAATATTTTACTTACGATCTGTCAAATTTTGTCGAATTTCATCCAACCACACGACTTTCCCTAAACTCTTCGCCAAACGCAGCAAATATGGTAATATACGATCCCTATGCTGTAGTTTCGACTCTAATAAATATATACCTAAAGCTATAACAGCGTCCATATCGCGATTTCCCAGGCGGTAAACACCGTTTGCAGCTTCTTTCGGGCATAATGCAAATAAAGTATTGACCTATAATATTAAATTTAAGCTACCGCACTGTTATTATTCTATTTACTAACATTTAAGAACTGGGTCAAACAATAACTTCAGTTTTAAAACTACTATTTTTGGTTAGGAGTGTAAAATATATCATTTTATTGACCTACCCTTTCCCATGGTGTATCTTTGATGCAAGCTAAGGACCTGGCTAAGTGTAACACGGTTTTGTGGAAAAATAATTTATCATCTGCAGCCATTTCAATCTAATTCATCATGATAATCTCATTTTAATTCCAACGAACGAACGACCTTGCGAATGCACATAAAAACTGTCAAAATTTATTGGACGACCTTGAGACGTGTTGGAAATCGAAATTATAAATAATATGAACAAATAAATTAATATTTAAGAATTTTACGGCCTTATTGAATGGAATTACTACTGGTATGATAAATTAATGTATAAGATTATTATTAGATTTCATAAAATCCTTTTAAACCTAGTATTAGAATCTAATTATAATAGAATTAAGATAAAATAACTGTATAGATTATACCCGGATGTATGTTAAATTGTAGGAATTTAGACCTATTTAACAAAATGCGTGCAATTTAAATAATATTAACTTAAACATTTAATTGTAGTAATTATATAGTATTAATAAATGTGTAAACGGTTATAAAATAATATTCGTTTACTCATTGTTTTGTTTACATTATATTTTTTAGTACATGTATATTTAGTTGTCTATCTCAATAAAATTCCCGGCGTTTAAAAAGTACAGTAATTTTATTAGTTTCATTTTTTCGTCTTTTAAAACACTTTCTTATTTTTTTTATTCCAACCATAACAATTACATAAGAATGAATTTTATCTGATTATACGTAATTTTAATTCAAAACAAGCACCGCTAAAGGTCAGATTTAAGTGTTAACAGCACAATCTTCTTACTAAAATTATTCTAATCATGCTCTTGGCGTCTACTCATTGATTTATTTTCGTTCTATAACGGTCCCAGTAAATTGGTAGAGTAAAAAATGGAAGCTGTCGTATTCGATGGTCGAGATAAGACTGTGCAATTAGTTCGGAAAGATATTCCGAAAATCGAATCTCCTCGCCAAGTTTTGGTAAAGGTTGCGTACGCTGGTGTCTGCGGTACAGATTTGCATGTAATTCAGGTGAGAGAATATTTATTTGAAGGTAAAATCGTTCTTAAAGAAATTACAGGTGGTAATATAGCAATTTCGCGCGTAATTTAAATGGAATACAGTACGGGAAGTCAAAGAAGCTTTGCTTCAATTACTTTGTTAATGCTAGGAACACACAAGCGTTTTTATCGTGGCGATTTGTTCGCTGTGTAACGCATTATGTTTATTATATCACGTATAATTGAAATATTCGACAGTGCTTTTTAGTAATTAGCAACATTGACGCATGCATTTTGTACCTATAACTAAGTATTTTTAATATCTTTGTGGTGAAATTACTAACACGAATTGCGGGATATTTAAACTCTGTATACTTGTTTCGTATGTATAAGATAATTACTGTATGTTATTAACTATTACATTTATATTTGTACATAACTGGAAACGAAACACATGAATTCTATTAGAAATATCTTAAAAGCAGTGTTTTCATGATTTAGGGTGAATTTCCAGCAAAACAGGATGGTGTTACACTTGGTCATGAATTTTCTGGAGTTATAGTTGCAGTAGGCTCAGAAGTGAATGTTTTTAAGACTGGCGATAACGTAGTTGTTGATCCCAACAGGTAAATGAGATTCTAAAGATTTACTTAAAGCAAAATCAATGGAATTTAAGAATATATGATACACAAATTGTAAAATATAATATTAAATACAAATTGTGAACACTTATTTTTTAATAACTTTTATTTTTTGTCTCTAATTCATCACATCAAATTTACATTTATTTACCATAAAATTAATGTTAAGCGGTTGCCAAGTCTGTGATTTCTGTCACGCCGGGGAACCCCACTTTTGCAAAACTAGTTTGTCACGTGATATCGTTGGATTGTACAAAGATGGCGGTTGGGCGGATTATTGCCTTGTACCAGAACACCAGGTGATGAAAATTCCGGGAAATATAACTTTGGAGCAAGGTAAAAGATCAACTTATATATATCCCATAAAAAATTACCCTATAATACTTGGTCATCCATCATATAGCTGGGTTATGTGAACCGCTCTCATGTTTGGCACACGGCTGGGATAAGATTTCCCCTATACCAGTCGGGAAGAACATCTTGATAACCGGAGCTGGAATCATAGGCAATCTATGGGTGATTTGCTTACATCTTCAAGGTCACAGACGCGTCACGATTTCGGAACCGAATACCAACAGGAGGAACCAACTTAACCAACTGGGTATTTCCGCAGTTTCTTTGATTTTAATTCAGCATGTGATAAAAAAAAAATTAAAACTGCTGCAGATACCGGATATGACGCAATAACACCAGATGAACTAAAATCTAGACAAGAGAAAGGTTTTCTGTATGATGTGGTGATAGATTGTAGCGGATTTGGACCAGCTATAGAGAACGCAATAAATTTACTTAATTTTGGCGGGAAATTGTGTATATTCGGGGTAGCCCCGCCTCACGTCAAAATTAGGTAGAATTCTTCATTAGTTTAAAAGGTGTCAAAATGATGTTTTGTTCATGATTTTTTTAGCGTTTCTCCATATGAGTTGTATTTAAAAGAGATAACGATTATTTCAGTCAAGATAAACCCGTTTACTTTTCCGAAAGCATTGGGATTGTTAGAAGCTTTGGGCGATAGGTTAGTATAATAGTTGCAGATATTTTTCGAAATAGTATTACTTTTTTTATTATATTATAAATTTTAAAAAGATACAATAATTTCCTATTACGGTTATTAAACTTTTTCAACGACCCTCGTAACTATAATACTGGGTAAAACGTAAATAGTTATTTACCAACCAAATGCGTGCAAAGGTATTTCATGAAAAAGTAATCAGTTTGAAGTTTCATGGCCACGAATTCGCCAAATGTGTCACGCATGAGGTTTGTACAATATTTCTTGTACGAATAATATATATTTTTAATAATAATACTATAAAATACAGTTTATTACGATTAAATTATTTCTATATACTTTTGAACTGTCAAATATGTACCTATTATGTTAATGTCAGTTAACATTTGACAGTTGTCACCAGAAATGTCAATGCATTTGTATACGTCAGTTAGTAAATTTTTTTTATTTGTAGATATTTGAATTATGATAATTTGGGAGTAAAAACATTCGCTCTGAAAGAATACAAAACCGCTTTGGACGAACTCAAGAAAGGAACTATCTCCAAAGCGATGTTTAAAATTTAATAAAGCTATGATGATAAAAGCCGAATAAATTACATAAAAAATTGTATGCATTTATCTATTATAAGATATATGTAACTCATAATGCACTTATCTATGATAAAATGTGGTAATAAAATAAAATTGTAATCTTGTAGGTACCTTGTAATTATTAAAATTGACAGATAAGAATAAATTTAAAAATAGAATTTTTGTTTTCTTTTATATACCAACTTGTATTGAGTTTATTACGTGCATAATATTAATCGACCAGAGCATATGTAATATTATGATAACCTTTTAAGATACACTCTGTAACTTTTAGTGGATTGCAATTCATTTAAACATATAATTTTAACTTATCTACTTTAATCATATAAAAACTTATTTCGCAACAATAATATAGCCATTAATAAATTAAATTGTTATGT
This sequence comes from Cetonia aurata, assembly GCA_949128085.1. NCBI lineage: Eukaryota > Metazoa > Arthropoda > Insecta > Coleoptera > Scarabaeidae > Cetonia > Cetonia aurata. Next base: position 3,958,145 of record OX421889.1, read on the forward strand.
AACTGTCCTAGCAACATACTCTCAACACACTTAAACGGCAAAACTGTTGTTAAAGTTAAATTATAGAGGCCTGCGTGCATTATAAATAATGAGCAAAACTTGAAATATCACTTATGTAATAAATACTGTTGCCAATCAATACACACGCTTATAGCTGCATATCCATTCACCATAATGGAAGCTATAGAATTCGATAAGAATAAGGAGAAATTAAGCCTGACGAAGAAGAACGTGCCTGCAATAACAGAAGACAATCAAGTGTTGGTCAAAGTTGCATATGCAGGAGTTTGTGGCACTGACTTGCATATAATTCAAGTAGGTACACCTGCTGTTTGATTTTTGATTCTATTTAATGATTTTTTACTTGTGATTTTCGTTAATTATCGACACTCTATAGGGAGAATTCCCGGCTAAACAAGATGGCGTCATCCTGGGACACGAATTTTCAGGGACAATCGCTAAAATAGGCGCTGCAGTTACCAATTTTCAAGTTGGCGATCGTGTAGCCGTTGATCCGAATAGGTATAAATAGTGTAGAAATAAATAAACGGATGTTAAAATTAAAATTCACTCCAGAAAAATGGTCCTTGGCAACCTATTCCATTATGTAATTTTGTATATATAAACAAGGATTATGGGGATTTTCAAGTTAATCGCGAAAAATTTGAAATTACAGTTGGTAACGTTAAAACTAAGTTGCTGTCATGTCAATTTATAAAGCGCATTTTACATTATATATTATTTATAATTACATGCAGTTGATGCAGTTATAAATAGACCATAATTCTAACAATTAACGATATGAATTTCATAGTTACCTACAAATTTAATCTTATATAGTTATTTTTGCGCCTCCGTCCAGAAACACTGATTTTGCATTACTATAAATCGGCCGGAAACTTACCATTCTCCGGCCTAGGTCGGCAAAAAGACCGCTGTTGGTTGGCAACACTATATTGGAATTACTGACATTTCTGCCATTAATTATAGATTCGATGACAGATGACAGAATTCTCGTTACACAATCTCTTAATTAATTCATATTCATTCTATTTCTATTTTCGGAAGATTTTACAGGTAATAAATGGTTAATAACTTCACACACAACTTCTGTAATATGAGCTGGGGTCTCCATTGTCCTTATTATTGACGAATATGTAGCAAAACTACCAAGAAAATTAAAACGTCAAAATACTAAGGTATTTAACCTTGATTTCCAATTCAAAATTCATACGTAATAAGTATTGCCAACCTGTACTGTTAACTTCCTAGCGTTAATTTCTTTTATTATTTACAACAAAATTAGGATTTGTCGGCTCAAACAATAGTGTGTAACACACGGCCAGAAACTCTTTTGCGAGTATTCGCACTTGTGGGGCCGAGGCGAAGCCGAGGTCTGAGTTTTTGTTCAAGGGAGGCTACAGTAGCCTCCCTTGAACAAAAACTCACGAGCCGCCACTGATAAACACAACTTTCATTCAAAACTACTTCGCTTTTAGAGGTTGCCGTGTGTGCGATTGTTGTCACGCAGGAGACCCGCATTTCTGTCTAACCGGCAGCTTAAATGATACCATAGGCATATTCAGAAATGGCGGTTGGGCAGAATATTGCCTAGTCCCAGACTATCAAGTTACAAAACTCCCAACGAGCATTACATTGGAGCAAGGTAATACAATTTTTGCACTCTCCATTTTCCAAAACTTTTTATGAACGACCATGTTTTTTTTTTATGATTATTATTTTTAGCTGTACTGAGCGAGCCCCTATCATGCTTGGCGCACGGCTGGGACAAAATATCCCCAATACCGGTGGGAAAAAATATTTTGATAATGGGTGCCGGCATCATAGGAAATCTATGGGTGATTTGCTTGCACGTTCAAGGTCATAGACGCGTCACGATTTCAGAGCCGAATCAGAGTAGGCGGGAACAATTAGCGAAATTAGGTGATTTTACTCCTCGCGATGGTATTTAACAAAAAAATTCTTAATTTAACATTTTTCTTTAGACACTGGTTTTGAGGTTATCACTCCCAAAGACTTAGAAGCCAGACAAAAACGGGGAATCACCTACGATCTTATAATAGATTGCAGCGGCTTTGGACCTGCTGTAGAAAACGCAGTGGATCTTTTGAATTACGGCGGAACTTTGTGTATTTTTGGAGTCGCACCTCCGCATACTAAAATCAGGTACATACATATGTACCATCGAAGACTCAAGTTTGACATGAATAGATAGAATCATTGTATTATCTTCAGTGTGTCTCTATTTAAATTTGAGTCAAGACTTTTGGCGTCGATAGTACATATATGTACCATCGAAGATAAAAGTCTTGACTCAAGTTTGACATGAATAGATGTATATTATCTTCAGTGTTTCTCTATTTAAATTTGAGTCGAGACTTTTGACGTCTATAGTACATATTCCTATTTTACTTAAAATTGAGTGATTCTTATGGTTTTATTCCAGCATTTCGCCTTATAAATTGTTCGATAAGGAATTGAAGATAATCGGCATCAGAATCAATTGCTTTACTTTCCCGAAAGCGCTAGGGTTGTTGGAATCACTTGGAGATAGGTTGGTACTATTACAAAGTTGTGGGATTCAGTTTTTCTTTTTTATTATTATAATTTTAGGTATTTAAATTACGGGAAATTGGGCATTAAAGTGTTTAAATTGAAGGAGTATGAAATGGCTCTGCAAGATTTGAAGAAAGGGGTTATAGCAAAAGCAGTATTTAAATTCTAAATAATAAAAAAAATGGAGATTATTGGGTGCGTGTAGCAAGACAGAAATAATGGAAATTCTGGAAAAGTGGTTATTGCAGTAGTATAATGAATTAATTGAAAAAAAAAAAATGCTTAATTCTTTTTGTGTTTATATTAGGTTTTGTTTTTTCTTTATTTGTTCAAATAAACGGGTAACAAACGCAATTTCTTTTATATTATACCTATAAAAAAAAAAACAGATTACTGATTCACAAAACTGAATATACAAATTCAAATTAAACTCATCAAAAAATCTAAAATTTGCACCCCAAACCGGCGTCTTACGGCAACAATTTGCGTTATAAAACTTTACTGCGGCGTCATACAGCAAAATTTTTCGCGTCATGACGCCAAATGCTAAAACGAGCACCCCCAATCTAAAATACAGCGCCCTCTATCGTAATTGCGTCATATTATCCGATTGAAAGTTATTTTTGATCTAAAACGAACACCCCCAATCAAAAATAAGCGCCCTCTATGGTAATTGCGTAATATTATCCGATTGAAAGTTGATTTCGATAGATGGCAGTTCTGATTTCTTTGAATATTTCTTTTTTCTGGAAATTTAAACGACTTCATTTTCATCAATCTATAACAATATAGAATATATATTGTTAAATATATACAGGCTGTCCCATCGAATTTGCTCGCCAGAATTTATCGAAGTTTCAGTCGAGATTTAGTTTTGAACTTTGCATTGATAATTATCTGTTTAAAGAAAATATTTTCATCTTTACAGTCCATCCGGTACACAGGGTGTTGATATCGACTCTATAATGCAGTAAAATCAGGCACCGGTAAAGGCCATTGGAATTTCACGAATTCGCTTTATTATTAAACACTATGAGCTAATTTCACATGGCGCTCCAAGGATCTAGCGGTTATGGCGTTAAATTCACACATCGAACAGGGCAGTTCCCGCAATTCGGTATGCAGTTGGTAGTGCGTATCGAAATACTTGAAGGACAATATTCTATTGCAGATAACACACTTCAGTTTCTTAATGGTGCCTTCTTCAACTGTCGTATAACGTTCATCACCGCTAAAAATGAAATTTTTGTGTGTTAAAGGTTATGTCATATATACAGGCTGGTTATTTTTGCAATAAGAAAATATGTTTTTTTCAGAGCTGTAATTCTTCATTGAATGCTTATAATATCTATAAATAAAGGTGTCCAGATCAATAAATGAAATGAAAAAAAAAATGTTGATGGATGAATTTAATTTATTTATTAAAATTTTTTCTCACAAATTCATGATTATCAGAGGTGAGAACACGGACCGCTTTGATGGTTTTATCTAAATTCGACGTTTAACACTTAGTTGGAGAAGAGACCAACACTGTAAATTACAAGTTATAGTTTACGTTAACAATATTACTAACAATTAAAAAGTTGATATCTAAAACTTTAAAAAATGTTTGACATTTTTTTTTTTTGTTTTATTGATACAATCAGTGGTTTTTGTTGAAATTTTTTTAAAATGTTTTATTAATTGTGTCAATTTTATTTGTTATGGTTAAATATGAAAAACGTTATTAATTTTTACCAAAATTTCATTTATAGAAGTAAGTTATAAAGTTTAAAACCTGTGTATAGTTCGCGCTTTATAATTATATTCTTTGTTTAAAATTGATACGTTGTTAAAGTCGAATGTATGATTTTGTGTTATTCCATGTTTTTTTTTAATGGTAAGGTTTTTGTTATATTTGCGCCGATATATACACTATTACAATTTTATTAAGGCTGCTTTACACGGTCCAATAAATTGTTGAATTTTGTAACCTTGAATTTATTGTTACATGTAATATTTTCATAATTCTCATAAGCAGGTTGACAATAATGAATTCATGAATAAATTGACAAACTAGAGCATGTTCTAATGTTTCCTGAATTCTTTTGGGGACTTCTGGTTACATTTCGTTTTATAAATTAGTACGAAGCACAAACTGTCAAATGACATGTGAAGTGATTATTATAGCCTCGTCGTGCTGCTTCAAACCCCAGGGTGTTATCTTCATTGATTATTCGCGGTTCTTACCTTTAGTGTTGACAAAGGATACCGGCGCTACACTCGCCTGCGGTCAGATTGTGTTGACCAATCAGAAGAAGCCGGCGTATCTTTATGTGTTGATGGTTACGTATAAATATGGAAGTAGAATGTGCTATCGTTAGACATTTTCGCATCATTTGTTTTCGTTTATGCTCTGCTCTGTGCTCAGTTCATGTTCAAATTGCGAAACCTTGGTGTTTTATTTTATTTATTCCGTGTTGCGAAAATACAAGTAAGGAAGCGGTAATGCGTATTCTGCCGTTAGAAGTGGATGTAAGTACAAGTGTATTCTAGAAAATGTTAATAATTCTGAAATATTTTCTACGAAAATGTGTGTAAACATTTAATTTCCGTAGTTTGTAGTATTGATATATTGATTTCTTTTGCAAAGATTTGAAGTTTCGAAGTATGGGCGTTTTAAAGTATTTTGCACCTAAGTAATTATACAAATTCAAATATTTTGCAGATATTAATGGATAAATTAAATAAATATGTATTGTATGATTTTAAATGTCCAGAACATAATGTATGCCATATCTTTTTAGGAATACTTACGTCTTTTATTTACATACGTGGATTAAACATGTTAATAACATTTTAAAAGTACTAAATACTAGAAATATAGATGATGAGATTAAAAAATTAGTGTTTCAAGTGTATAATAAAGGTAAATGGCGAAAAATATGATTTAACACATGTAAATGTATTTATTTATAATATAAATAATAACTTTATTTATAAGAAATACTTATTTTTAAAATTCTTTTTATATTTAATTTGCCTTCTTTGTATAAGATGTATAATTATGCCCAATGTAACATTTCATTCTTTCCATGTATTACATTATTAAACTAATACAAGTGTTATTTCTAACTTGTCTTTTATTCACCTTCACTTTTTATGTGTATTATAGTGGAAATAAGTTAATTATGTAAAATCATCAATTCATCAAGTTTTTACTATTCTACCATTTTGTACAGTGTAGTAAAACCTTTTCATGATTTTACATAAATAACTTATTTCTACAATAACATTCAAAAAATTTTTTCAAACAATATTAAATTTGAATATACCCGCCACAATGCATACGTATATAGCGCTCGGTGTCCTTTGTCTTAACTAAATTCTAAGAACGTCATCTGAACAAAGAGTTGCATACTTTTCTATAAGTTTTCTGTGCTGCAAACTGCCGAAGTAGACGCTTTAAAACACGCAGTTACTGTTGCACGATTTTTATTTCTTTTCATTTTAATCTTTTTGTAATATTGTACATTTGATTTATGTTATAGACTGAATTATCTGTATATCATCGAGTTTAATTTTTGGGCATTGTATTTATTGTGAATTCATATTTGTCTGTGAAGGTTATAAACCAGTTTTTTAACATTTACCTATGCCACTTTTTTCTTCAAAGTTGTCTGAGGAGAGTTTTACTCTTATGCTTAATGTCAATAAACGCAGAAAAAAAAATTCTTAACAAAAATTAATCCTCTAGTAATGCTAACAATAAGAAAAAAGTTTCTACGAACATTTTGCGAAAGGAGAAATATTAAAAATTAGAACACCTAAGTAAAGGAACTAGTTTAAGTGACCAGTTGGGTGATTTTACTTGTAAGCTAATAATTGCAGTAGATTTGTAATTTGTTATGTCCTTACCTTAACTTACACGCTTCAGCATCGTATTCTACATGTTCAAACTTTACATCCTTATAAGGTCGAGGATCGGGCATGTCTTTTAATTTAACGCACAGCTTGTGTTTCCTCCGCATGTGATTCCAAGCAACTTTCTTAGTTTTCGCCTTATAATCGCATACGTAACAAGAATGTGGTAATTCCCCAGTATGATCGAGATAGTGGATATCGAACATGTACCTTATCCCCACCTCTTTATGGCAGATGGCGCATTTGTAGAATCTATCTTTCCCTCTCCTTACGATAGTAAACCTAGATTCATCTCTGATATTAACGGAAGGAATTAAATCTAAGAAATTCAAACTGTAGAGATTTTGAACTTACGTCGAGGAATATTCCTCAATAGTACTAAAATCTTCCGAGTGATCAGTCGACGGATTAAAATTTTTATCATCGTTCGCATCCCTAAAACATAATTTCACACATCGATCAATTTGATTGGAAACGTGCATATCTTACTCTTCGATTTTCTTTTTCAAACTTCCGTCTTTATCGATATCTCTGATCCCTGCGATTACATCGTGTTTCTTCCGGAGATGGAACACCATCGACTTCTTCTGTCGACACTTCTCTTCGCACAAGGAGCATTTCAAGGGGTACTCGTCTGTATGTTGCAAAATATGCTTACGCATGAGGTATTTTTCGAAAAGGACTTTGCTGCAAATCTTACATCGGTAGCAAGGGACACCGTCGTCGTCTGATTTTTCGAATAAAGCTACCGGTTTGCTAAAATATCGGATAAACAGAGGTTAAAAATGAAAAATTACATGTTATATCGACATACCGTTGAGGCGTTTTAGAAGTAATTTCTTTAGAAGGATTATCTTCGTCGCTTAAATATCTGTCCGTTGCAAGAATTTAGAATATAAGTAAAATTTAACGGCGAATATAACCTGCAAATATACTTACTCCTTCTTTACTTCAATTTGACCGCAGATTACGACTTCGGAAGGATTATTATCATTAATTATAGCTCTGCAAATGATTGTAAAACATAATTTATAATATAAACTGTGACATTTAGATAAGAACATACTCTGTATCCGATTCTAATTTGATTCTCTTCTTGTTTGAATCGACATTTATTGGCTCATCTTCGACAATTGAATCATTACCAGTACTAAAATGGATATATAAAAAAAATGTTCTATGTTCTAACGTGTTTTAAAATAAATTAAACATATATATGTCGATACATTGTCGACAAACCGCCTATAGAAATGGGTATTACGCATTGAAACATGAAAATTAGGTTAAATTTTTACAAAATTCAAATTGTTTAAAAAACCTTAAGGTTTAGATATGATAAACCTTATTAAAACAGACACTTATTTTGATCAGAGAATGCAAAAATGCGATAATATACAGGAAGTTCCATTTAAAAAAACATAACACAAACTTTGATACTTTTAGGGCTTATAAAAATAATTTTTAAAAGTATCCAAAATAGACCCCCATATATCCCAAAACTGAAACTTTTTGAATGTCACGTATTTTGGCCACAATATTCCGTGCCGAATAACGTGAATAACCCTGTATATAAGATAACCAACTTAAAAAGTGTGTATTAATTCATAAATACATTATAAAACTTACGTTGTCTCCGTGAAATCTTCAGATACCTCCATGTTGTGTTTTAATTTCATATGTTCTGGTGTATGACCCTTAACGTAAGTTGTGTAATCGCATAATCGGCACATATATTTCTTGGTGACGGCTTCGTGTTTACGCATATGTTGTTCGAAAGCTTCTTTCGAGAACGGCTTAATACAAAGTCGGCAAGTATATTCGGCTTCACTAAAAAACGAAAAAGCAACAAAACCTATTTGTACCGAAACCTTTGGTAGATGCTGTATATAATCTGGTTACTTTTCAATAAATATGAATATTATTTATTGCTATTTGGAAAAATATAAGAAGTATAGGATAAATGAGGAAAAAGTTGAATATTTTAGGAGTGTACAAAATATTATAACCAAGAAAAAATTAAAAAATGTAAAAAATTATGCAAGAGAGTCTTTAACAGAAACATAGAGTTTGAGGACGGTTCTTTGTATTGTAAATCTATTTGCAGCAGCTTATATTGAAAGCATCTTTAAGTTTTATAACGAAAAATCGTAATGTTTATTTCATATTCTCAAAAATAAAGGTGCTAATTCAAAAACGAGTATCTTTCGGTTTTTATCGTAACTCTTCGGAATACCTACGTGATTTCTTTTTAATGCATGTATATGATAACGTCTATAAACTGTACAACTTTTTCTTCATTCCATTCCATAGAGCTTTTATTCCATCTCAAAAGTCACATGAAGGGTGCTTTAAAACTACGGGAATAATTTATACCTAAATAATTTCACTACCAACAAAAACAAAAATGTTACTAAATTTGAATTAGAATAATAAGTTTAAGTATTTTGATAATTCAGAGCAACTCAATTGGCATTATTTGGATTATCTATATTTATAATAATGTAGTTTAGTGTTTGTCCTTTTCAAGATAACAAAGAGTGTCAATTTAAAAAAGTAGCCACCTTTATAGCAGAAAATAACCGATCGTTTATACGTTTCAACAGCAGTTAATCTCCCAGTTATCCTATACAAAAAAAGAAGAGGAAAATTTTGCTTACCTCATAGTTGAAGGAGCAATTTCAATGTATTTAGAATAAACATGATGCAGCATCATTTTTCCTGAAGCGCATTGGTAAGGGCACATAGAGCACAGTAACTTCCGTCTTGTTAATTGTTTAAAATGGCCGCCAAAGCATTTATCAGGTAGACTCGATTCACAAAGTAGGCAATTCTCCACCTTTGCCTTATCTTTTCTAAATCACGCAATGGAAAGAATAAGCAATGAAGATTTTAAAACTGAATACAAATGTAAAGGAAATTTTAGAGAAAACAAGCAAGGATGAAACTCAGAATCAGTTAAAGTTTTGGCAAATAAAAAACTAGAATTGTGGAAATTTAGAATCACAATACCCCAGTATAACAAAAACTGATTACAATTAAAAGTAATTTAAAAAGAAAAACATATATATAATTCTTTTACCTCTCTACATTTAACATATATTCAATATAATTTGATCGGATGTGGTGTTTATTTCTTAAATGATCGTAAAGGCTGGGATAAGGCTTGCGATAACTCTTTTCGCATAAACGGCATCCATAAGGCCTATCGTTATCAAATATGTTTGCGTCATCGTGATGATTTGGAATATTTCTGTTAAAAAATAAATTAGAAAAAAATCAACAAAGGAATAAAACTTATTTTTTATTTTAACTCACTTAAAAGCTCCATCCGCAACACTAAATGTATTTGTTTCTTCATTTTCATTATTATATTCTACATTATTTTCTTCTTTAATAAATACTCTACGATTATATTATATCTTATTTACTTCTATTTAATAAATGGAAAAAAAATTACTTACAATTCCGTAGGTTCAGGTTCTATTTTAACTTCCGATTTTAAATCGTCTTTCAGCTCTTTACAATATATATCCATGTCATTTGTATTTTACTTTACAAGAAAAAAAGGTGTTTCTTAACCGAAATGATCATTTTCGATCTTGACAAATCAAAATCTTGAAATAAGGACTTATAAAACCCTCCCACAATGTTTGATTTGATCCAATTTCATCTATGTAACTGCGGATAATCAAACCAAAATCCACCAAGTCCACGCAAAGTCGAAAAGTCAAAACTGACGGAAAGGTTTCGACACCCGGCCATTAAAATCAGATTGCTATTGGCTTGAATAAAATTTTCTGAAAAAGAAAAATTAAAGGCAATAATTACCGTGCTTATAAAACATAAATTATAAGATTGCTACATTACCTTAAATATTCAATTTTTAAAGTTTATTTATCTAGAAAATGGTAAAAATTTATAATGTCAACAATGAACTTATTGTGTTGAGGTTGGTAATAGAAATTCATTGAAGTTTGTCTTATTGCCATCCAACGACACACAATTGAACTAATTTGACCACATTCAGAAATTATTTGATAGATGGCAGCACCAAATTGAAATTCTTTGATTTCTTTTTAATTTAGTAGTAATTTTTTTATAACTGATTTAGGATCTGATTTGATTTATAGTATAATCAAATTATTATGAAATATTTTTACACACAAATCTAAAATATTTATAAATAATTTTGATTGCTATTCTTAATAAATTTAAATCATTAATATAATGTTCTATTTATTAAAATTCCTGGCCTCACAATTTTGTTGTATTAAAATTGTTTGCTTTGCTTTGATGTCAATTTCTTTTGCAGTGTACACAATTGTAAATTCGAACTTTATGCGTATTACGTGGTATTACACACTTCGTTTGTCGTATTTAAGATTTGCGAAGTTGGCAGCGTAAACTAGATTGAAGAGAGTTGAATTTTTTCATTGTTTTTAGTTTTTTGTGCGTATTAGGATGGTATTAGGTGGTGGTTTGTATTAACAAACGCTTCCTAAGGCTACTACTTATTGCTTTTCTTATGATTATGCCGCTGTTTCTATTTGTTTTTAAAACTATATAACTGACCAAATTACCAATTTTTTTCTTTTTTTAGTAAAAATTACCTGACAAAATTTTATAAGTAAAGATTAAATAAATCTCTTTTGTATCTAATTTCAATTTATTATTAATATTAATCTGACAGTTTCCTACTAATAGTCATTTCGTTTAGGCAGTGAAATGATCATGGTTGCCTAATTCATGATTCTTTATATAACTGAAATGGTCGAACACAAATGATTATTTGTGATTAGTTTGATTGCACTGCGAACAAGCCTAGTAACTCCAACAATTTTCAACATTTATAGTTATTTTACTACCTTTATGTTGGACCTACCGGAACTACTGACAATAATTGCGGGAATATTTAATTTGGTTATATTCATTTTACTAAATAATTACTATTTTTTTTTTTTCAATTATTTTATTTCTTTATTAAAAAAAAATGTACAAAAAAGTATCATTCAAAAAATATCTCAGCTCTATTTACATAAAAGAAAATATACACAAAAATAATACAACAAGAAAAAATAAATCTTTTTCAATTTACGAGATCAATAACAGCTTCTCTTTGCTCATCTTCTCAGAGATCTTGTTCTTCAAGTCTTGCTTAACGTTAGAACTTAAAATGCAGTTTCCGTTTGCGAAACTATTAGAGTAACTATGGTCCAAAGTTGTATATAACGAATTCAAAACCGATTTGTCCTTGTGTAAGTTTTTGGACGAGTTATCGTTTCGCCTGGTGACAGAATAAGTTTGATTGGGAGATCTGTATTCTTCGGATTTCTTCTTCAGTTGCACTTGTTCTTCGTAGGTGTGATTCTTGACGTGTTTCCGTAAACTACTGGGGTCTGTGTATTTCTTCGAGCATCCGATGACTTGACAAGCGTAAGGTTTCTGCGAAAGAAATTAGTTTATCAGTTGCAACTAACAATAAAGTAAAGGAAAACTTACGGTGTCGTAATGTGTCCTTTGGTGTTTAGCTCTATCCGAACTGTTTGAAAAGCTTTTAGTGCAGTTTGTGAATTGGCACAGGTATGGCCTCTCTCCCGTGTGGCTGCGTTGATGGATTTTCAAGTTTTCTAATCTTGAAAACGCTTTCTGACAACCTTGAAACTAAAATAAAAGGAGCTATTACTTGTATTTTGATATCACTTTAAATGAGAAAAAACTAACTTAATTATTATACTGAGACTAATTATTTATTAACAAAATGATGTGTATTAGTGTAATAACAAAAAAATGGCTGTAACTCGAAAACGGTTGGTTTTTCTATTTCTGTTTATTAAAACTTTTTGCTTGTATATTCGTCCTGGATGCAAAGGTAAAATATTTGCACATAATTCTGTTACACCCTGTATATCGTAACTTTCAAGTTTTAGCAAATTGTGGCTTATATAATTTATTTAATCAAAAAAATTAATAAATAAAAGGTTAATTCATAATTGTACGCTGGTAGAATATTCATACATATTCTGTTACACCCTGTATATGATCACTTTCAAGTTTTAGCGAATTTTGGCTTATACAATTTAATAAAAAAGAAATTAATAAATAAAAGGCTAATTAATAATCGTATGATGCGTATTGGTGTAATATAAAAAAAAATGATGTAAACCGTAAACGGTTGATCTTTCCATATATGTTTATTAAAACTTTTTTGCGTATTTATTCGTCCTGCACACGTGAGTGAAATATTTACACATAATTCTATGACACCCTGTATATCGTCACTTTCAGATTTTAGCGGATTGTAGCTTATATATTTATTTAATCGAAAAGAAAATTAAAGAAAAAGCTAATTAATAACTGTATGATGCATATTAGTATAATAATAATAAAAAATTCGCTGTAACTCGAAAACGGTTGATTTTTCCATATATGTATATTGAAACTTTTTTGTTTATTTTTCCGTCCTGTGCACGTAGGTAAAATATTTACACATAAATTTATGACACCCTGTATATCGTAACTTTCCAGTTTTGACGATTTCTGGTTTATATACTTATTTAATCAGAAAAATAAATAGATAAAAGGCTAATTAATAACTGTATGATACATATTAGTTTAATAATAAAAAAAAAATTCGCAGTAACTCGAAAACCATTAATATTTCCATATATGTGTATTTAGACTTTTTTGTTTATTCATTCGTCCTGGAAACGCAGGTGAAATGTTTACACGTTATTCCGTGACAGCCCGTATATCGTTATTTTCAGGTTTTGGGAAAATGTGGCTCATATGTTTCATTAATCAAATAATATTTTAAATAAAAGTTGTTGTCAATTAAATATTCTATTCTTCTAAATAATTGTGACATATACAGGGTGTTTAGATTAATCAGTGCGCCGTGAGTTTTATTTTTTTTTTAAGTTAAACACTCTGTAAATGTTACATTAGTTGAAACAAAAAAATATTGTTAATTTTTTTTTGTTTTTAATACATCCGTATATTTTTTTTACATGCTCTGAAAGAACTGATTTCTTATACAAAATTCTTAATACATAATCAACTTAAATTCAAAAATAAGCAAATAGGTACATTTTTTTTAATATTAGAAATTTATTTTGCGCAATTACACCTTGTATATCAAACTTATCGAATTTATACCAATCACCCTTCAAGTCAAATGTCTAGACGATTTTTTCGAAAAAAAGTTATAAAAGAAATATGTTGTAAGCACAAACAAACCTTAACGCAATTAAAAAAAAAAAGAACCATACACTAGGTTAACAATATTATTCATTACATTATCCCATATCAAAATAAACTGTAATACCGGGACAGGATGTCTTAAGTTTATTTTAAGTTGTATGTCAAGATCAACTCTATTTTTCGTCTTTACACGCATGAGAGATGTAACTGTGTCAATTTATTTGTATTAAAATATCATTAACAGTTACTAACAGGTGTCAAAATTGGTGTTTAGAATGTTTCTCTTATGATCTGCTGTATTTATTTCTGTTTCACGTTCAAATGTGATCTGTATCTGTTTTTAATTCGTGATCGTTTCAAATGTTTGAATTGAATTTCGCGCTAAATGTTTCGTCATTTGAATTTCACGTATTTACGTTGGCCACATTGTACAAGGACGTTTATTAATTGCTAATATGACACTAATTATTCAAATTGGCGGTAAATTTAAATCAAAATGTTTTATTTATATAAGAATTTCAATAAATACTTACGGGACACTTATTAGGTTTTTCACCGCTATGCACTCTCATGTGAATCAGCAGTTTATACCTGGCATTGAACGGCTTATTCTTCCTAGGACAATTCAACCAGAAACAGGTGAATTCTTCACCTGGAAATTTAAATATAACGAATTTTAATTGGAGACAAAAATAAAACTGTGGGAGTGATAACTGGATTCATACTGGATGTTTGAAAAAGAATCTAGTGGAACATTTAAGTCGTCTAGGCCATTTTACCTCGTTTTAATTCCACGTGAGTCTTCTCTATGTGCTTCACAAGGGCCGTTTGACTCTCGTACACTTGAAAACAATCCTCCCATTTGCACTGGAGCCTATTTACCGATATGATTTCGACACAATCTAAACTAAGGTCGCTATCTTGACTGTTGGTCGTATTTCTTCGCTCCCTTTTGGGCAAAATCAGACTGCTAGAGCTTAGTAGGGGGTCATCGTACATTAGGGCCTCGTTTTGGTTCATCACAGCGTGGTTGTTCTCGGTGTAAATATCTCTAATGACGTCATCGTCCACTATTTGAACCGCAGAAATGTTATTGTTGATATTTTTGTTGCCTAATAAATGGCCGTAAGTGTTGCAAGTTCTGGTATCCTAGAATAGAAGGTGTCACATTGAAAAAAGTATAATTTTGGTATACACCCGGGATGTGGAAGGGAGATTAAATATTTTTAAAATAATTTTCCAAATTTTCTTGGTTTCTGAATTGTTTAATTTTTCAAAAATTTGCTAATTCAATATTTTCCAATATTTCAATTTCCTCAAAATTTTGAAATTTTCAATGTTTTGAACTTTCAAGTTATGATTTTTTTTTTCCGTTTTTCAAATTTTTCAATTTTTGATAGGATTTTTCCATCTTACAATTAATTCCTCTAAACTCTTCAATTTTACAATCTTTCAAAATTTTTCAAATTTGTGGTTTTCAACATTTTGATATTTCAAGTTTTGATTCTTTCAATTTTTCAGTTTTTTCATATTTTTCAATTTTGTTAACTTTTCGAATTTTCAGTCTTACAATGTTTCCAAATTTCTCAATCTTAGTTTCCAAATTTTGCAATTTTACAAACTTGCCAAATTTGTTTCTGGTTTTTTCAAAATTCGCAAGTTTTCAATATTTTATTCCCTCTAGTTTTTTAATTTGTCAGTCGTGAGTTTTTTATTTAGATTTTCAGTTTTTGAATTTCTTCCTTCATATTTTTCAAGTTTTTAGTTTTAATTTTTGAAAGCGCAAATTTTTCCGATTTTTTTAATTTCGTTCGGCCTTCCGAATTTCTATTTTTAAGTTTTTAAATATTAATTTTAATTTATCAGATATCAGCTTTTATTTTGCAATTTTTGAATTTTTAAAATTTTCAAATGATTTTTTCAAGTTTTCCGATTTTTGAATTTCTCCACATTTTTGAATTTTTCAAATTTTGAAAATGTAAATTTTAGTTCTTCCAATTGTTTAACTTTATTTTCCAGTTTTTGAATTTCTTCCTTCATATTTTTCAATTTTCCAATTTTTTAGTTTTAATTTTTGAAAGCGTAAATTTTTCCGATTTTTTTAATTTCGTTCGTCCCTCCGAATTTCTATTTTTAAGTTTTTAAATATTAATTTTAATTTATCAGATATCAGCTTTTCTTTTGGGATTCTTGAATTTTTAAAATTTTCAATTGATTTTTTCAAATTTTCCGATTTTTGAATTTCTCCACATTTTTGAATTTTTCAGATTTCGAAAATGTAAATTTTAGTTCTTCCAATTGTTTAACTTTTTAGTTTTTAAAAAATTGATTTTAATTTTTGAAATTCCAGCTTGTTAATTTTGCGATCCTTGAATTTTCAATGAATTAAGCTTTTCGAAATTTTTCGGGACATTCGTATTCCAATGTAAACGAATAATTTTATTATAATTAATACTTTATTACATTCTAAAAATGATGCTCCTACCCCTCCACGAATCCACTCTCCCTTCCCGGTGTTGTAAAAAAATAATTTATCCGGTGTTCATAAAAAAAAATATGTACACTTTTAACACATTTTTAAATCTCCATCCCACCCCAATGTTTGCAAAATATGATTTAACAATAAAATACCGGCTCCTTCGGCCTTTGAACCGGCTCCCTCCCAGTGTCGATATCTGTTACACTTTCGCAGAGAAGATTTGGAGCATACCCATCAACAATGGCAACGCAGTATTTTATCAAGATTTTAGTTTTAAGGAAAGACATTCTAACTTACTAATTTTGTCAATTAATGTCGATTTTTAACTCACTCATGACTCAGTTACAGTTTTGCGTTTTTCTTTTTTGCACACGAACAACCTTTTTTAAAGTAATAAGAAAATATAATCAGTGATTATATTTCAGTAATCATAATTCACCTGAAAAGATTACTTCCATGATTACATCTATCATTAATCTGTAATAGGATTACTGAATGTATAAAATTAATCACATTACATTTTGCCCAACACTGGTATATAGTGCTAAAGTGTCATGTATTTAATGTGACGTAAATAAAACAAAATATATTTATTATTAAAACAATTTTGAAGCTTTCTCAATTCTTTCTTAATTCTTTTCTTTGATTGTATGCAGCAATAATGTGTACCTACCTGATTTTCCACAATGTACAAATTATCAGATCCAACACTTCTCAACATATTTGTAAAATCCATCCCTCTATTTATAGTATTGACAGGTGGTAAACGCATATAATCTTCAGTTTCGGCTACGTATGTCTCATCATACTCGTAACTTAGCTCTCCCAAGTTATCCAAATCCAAGGAAGCATTCGATATGCTTTCGCTGAGCTCTATATCTGACAATTCCAATGTGTCTAAAGTTCTAGTTTCGATATCAGGTGGATGAAAGGAATTACTCTCATTTGTACCACCGATATTAGTATTGCCACCAACTTCCACAAAGACATCTTCATCAAATATCGAAACATCCGTATAGGAATAAGCACAATTGCTCTGATTGGTTTCCGTACTGCGAACTTCAGTTTCACCAGAGAAAGATTGTCTGCGCTGCCGAAAAATGTCATTGATGATAACGGAATCCGTATTATCAACTTCGTGGCGTCCGTTCACCTGTTCCTCGAATTTTTCGCAAAAATCTCTATAATCGAAGTGATTCTCCTCGTCATTGTTGGTAGTGGGGATACTGTCTACGCTATCAGATCTGGGCAGCAGAAAATCGATGAAGGAATTCGTGTCGACAGAGTCATTTTGCTCGTATTTTTCGATGTTCGTGAAATATCGTTCGTCGAATGTTTCTAGGATGTTATCGTGCTCCACTGATTGGGGTGGAGACCTTGATTGGGCTTCGTAGAACGCGATGTTGAATTTCTGCATAAGTTCTCGTTGGGTGTCGGTGAAGGTCATTGGTGGTGGGGTGTATTTTATGTCTGGGTAGATTATGGTTGAGGGTAGTTTGTCACCTGTATTGGTGGTGATGTGGTTGGCCATGGTGTAGTCTCCTAGAAGCATCTGGAGGAGGAAAAATACAAATACATATAGCCGCTAAGGTGTTTTGAAAATAAGCGATGTTTTTGTCACATACATCTATATGTTTTTGTTCTATAATTGGACGCGAAAATAGGTCAGGAACGATTTTTTAATCAAACAATAAATTAATAAAAATGTATTAAGGCTGTATGGTTATGGGAAAGATCATATAGGTAATATTTAATATTTTAATATTAGTAAATATGTAAGTATTCCTAATGTGTCTTTTATTCATTTTTTTTCTTTGCTTTTACGTTGTAGATAATTTATTTTCCATTTTATATACAGTGTGCACCCAGTCGAGTTGTTGATGGGCACCGTCGGCGTCGACGGAAGCTTGGTTAAACTACAAACTTTTACAATTGCGCTAATCTAGTAAGTTTGAAAATTTGAAAATCTTCGTTCACTTAAGAGATACGAGGGAAAATCAAAGAATTGTCAATTTCAAAATTACCTTATATATTCTTATTTGAAAGAGATATATATTTTATACAAAACTTTCTTTATATAATGATTGTTGAATAACCTGCTGTTGTCAGAATGAGTATACGGGGTCAAGTAAAGTAGTTATCACACTGACCTTTTTTTTTAATGCAACATTCTGTATATTTTAATCTAACAAGATGGCATTTTAAATTCTCCTTTCAAAAATATAACACACCATGGCTCATATTGGTTTCCTAGGCGATTTATTTAAACTTTAATACTTTAAACCACAGTAGGCTATGAAATAAAAGCTAATATCCTAGAAACCATACTATATTGCGGGTCTCGTATAGAACCAATGGCACAAATTTCCGCCGATGAAGGGGGATGGAAGATACACTCCTTTGTCTAACTATGTTCTCTGACAGTTCTTATGTTTGACAGATTTTGTTTAGTCAAAAGTCAGAATAGTTGTCTATGGTCAGAATATAGGTTATCTCTGGTGAGAATACACAAGTCATATATGTGTATGTAAACAATAAAGATTATTTTAAAGTATATTATTGAATATATTTTAACATTGTGCCGAATAATAATAATTTGAATTCTTTGGAACAAATGACATCAAATGTTAGGAAAAGTTCTACCGGATATTTAAAGTATTCCTACAGGCTACTAGAACGGTAGACAAACCCAAACAAGAAGAAAATAGCAGCTATTTTCATCGATTGATAATGGAGGCTTACATCTATATGATACTTACTGTTACCTATGTCAAGGAAGAGCAAAAATTAAAATATGAGGCTATTATCAAGAAATTTCAACTGGTTGAATATTATGAAAGAAAGACTCAACATCGAAAAGCAGTTATTAAGTGAAATTGTGAACGTGATACATAAATAAAACCAGGAAATTGAGAATATTCTAAATTAAAGTTTATTTATACATGATAGTGTGAGGGCGGAAATGTTGAAGTATGGAGGTGTACTGGTGGCTGAGTATTTGAAAGGCTTAATCGACGAAATATGGACCCAAAAAAAAATGCCAAGGAGTTGGAGAGAAGCAGATATAATACCGATATACAAAAACAAAGGGGAAAGAATAGACTGTAAGAACTATAGAGGAATTGCGCTACTGAATGTGGGTTATAAGGTGATGGCAACAGCCATCAAGAACAAAATAACACTCAAAATGGAGAGAGAACTGGGAGAGTATCAGAGCGGATTTAGAAAAGGAAGATCAGTGGTGGACGAGATATTTACCCTACGTGAGCTTCAAGCGGAAAGCTATGAGCATGGCCTGGAGACCTGGGTTGCCTTTGTTGATTTCCAGCAAGCGTACGACCGAATAAACAGGCAAGAACTTTACACAGCAATGGAGGAGCTGGGAGTTAAAGGTAAACTACTGAGGTTAACAAGAATGACACTGGAGGACACAATAGCGAGGTTAAAAGTGGGGGATCAGTTGACAAATGAATTTGAGGTGAGAAATGGGCTAAGGCAGGGTGATCCTTTGTCTCCGTTGCTATTCAACCTAGCATTGGAATATACGATAAGGAAGGCGAGAATGAATAGAAATGGACTAATATACCGACACCAAATACTGGCATTCGCGGACGATATAGTCATAATAACACGGAGTAAGAAAGAATTAGCAGATACGATTCTACAACTGGAAACGGCTTCACAACAAATGGGACTGAAAATAAATGAAAAAAAAAACGAAATATATGAACTGGTCCGACAGAGAATTCAAAAGATGCGAATTAACGGTGCAGACAGAAAGAGGCAAGATATATAACTTAGAAGAAGTGGACGTCTTTAAGTATCTAGGAACGTGTTGTGTTATCACCTTTATTTATCTGAGACTGGTTACATTGCAGTGTTACAACTTAAAAACTTAAAATGTAAAAGTAACTATTACAACATCTCCCCTTTTAACAAAACTAATATAAAACATAATCATTTAACTTTTTGGGCTTTGACACAGTTCGTTTTACTCGTTCATTACTTTCCTTCATGTCATTTTCTTTGTCTAACTCTCCTTTTGTGTCTCCTAAGTTTGTACTTTCCACATTATCTCTAGTTGTATTCTCCTGCTCTTGTGTATAATCTGTTTTAGTGTGTTCAATCAGCGATTTCCTTAAATGGTAACTGTTCCGCCTTACTATGGTTCCATTTTTGTTTTCAACCCAATAAGATCGTGGCTTATCTTGATCTTTTTCTATTATCTTCCCTGTTTCCCACGTCTTGTCTGTTCTCACTACTACGTTTTCATTTGGGTAAAACTCCTCCTTGGCTCTTGTACATTTGTCAAAGTACATTTTGTCCATCAACCTTTTGTTTTCCAGTTTTTTATGTTCGGTCAAATGGTCCATATTTTGTGGTTTAAGTAACGTAGGCGATATTGGTACAATTGTTCTCAGTTTCCTGCTCATTAGCATTTCTGCTGGCGACTTATTAAGTCCACTAATCGGTGTATTTCTATACTCTAACAGTGCCAATTGTATGTCATCGCATTTTTTCAACATTTGCTTTACCGTTTGAACAGCTCGTTCTGCTAACCCGTTCGACCTCGGATACAATGGGCTTGAGGTGCAAATGTTAAAGTTCCACTCTTTTGCAAATTTCTGACATTCTCTGGAATTCATCGGCATGTTGTCGGCAACTACGGTATCAGGTATTCCGTGTGTAATGAACACTGACTTTAAACTCTTGATGACAGCACCCGATGTCTTGTCGGCAATCTTTAACAATTCTATCCATTTTGTTAAATAATCAACAACCACTAAATATGAGTTATTTCCAAAATCTAAGATGTCACACGCGATTTTATAAAATGGGATTTCTGGAATCTGGTGGAGAATCAAGGGTTCTTTTATGTTATTGTTTCTACATCTTTCACACTCTTTACATTTTCTTACGTACTGCTCTATGTCCTTATTAATGTTGGGCCAGTAGATTATTTGTCTCGCTCTTTCTTGCATCTTTGTTGTACCACAATGACTGGCATGTAGTTGTTTTAACATATTCCCTCTTAAGGCTGCAGGTACTACAAGTTTATCTTCTACAAATATCAATCCATTCGCAAGGTGTATATTAGTCTTTATAGCCCAGTAACTATGTAATTCAAGTGGTACTTTATTTAGCTGATCTGGCCAGCCTCGTAAATGTATTTCGACAAGTTTGTTAAGTGTTGTGTCCTTAGCCGTTTCTTCTCTAAATTCTCTTTTTCGTTCTTCCGTCACACTAATGTTCCTTTCAATCATATGTACAACCTCAGTTATAAACCCATCATCCTCAACTTTATCCTTTAAGAAATTTCGTGATAATAGGTCAGCAATGTGCATATCTTTCCCAGGTAAGTATTTTACATCAAGTTCGTATTTGACTAATCTAAGTTTCATTCTTTGGATTCTCGCTGAATGTATGTCTATTATTCCTTTCTGCATTATTGCCACATTTGGTTTATGATCAGTATGTACTTGTACACGTCTTCCGTAAATGTAATGATGGAATCGATTACAAGCGAACACTATGGACAAAAATTCCTTCTCAATCTGTGCATATCGTTTTTCAGTATCTGTAAATGCTCGGGATGCGTATGCAATAGGTTTGCCTTCTTGTAATAAGCAACATCCCAATCCATTCTGTGAAGCGTCTGTTTGTATTGTCGTTTGCTTGCTTTCATCAAAGTTTGTAAGAACAGGTGCATTGCTAACTAGTTTTTTAATTTGGGCAAGGGCACTTTTGTGTACTTCTGTCCATGTCCACAACGTATTATTTTTTAACAGCTCTCGCAATGGGGCTGTTATTTCCGACATATTGGGAATAAAATTTCTTAAGTAATTGACCATTCCTAGAATTCCTTGCAACCCTTTCTTATCTTTAGGGTCTTCAAGCTCTTCAATAGCTCTTACCTTGTCTGTATCCGGCCTAACTCCATCTTTGCTAAATATGTGACCTATGTATTTAACAAATTGTTTTCTGTACTGTACCTTGTTCTTATTAAATTTAACACCCAATTTTCGAGCTCTTGCCAAAACCTTGTCTAAAATCTTATCATGTTCAGCACCAGTTTCAGCTGATATTAAAAGGTCATCAAAATATATGGTGACTCCTTCAATATCCCCGAAATTTTCCTCGTTCCCTTTCTGAAAGAACTCTGGCGCTATATTTAATCCGAATGGAAGCCTATTAAATTTATAGTTTCCAAAAGGTGTACTAAACGCACATAATTTGCTTGATTCACTGTCTAACTCGACTTGGTAAAATCCTTCCTTAAAATCTAATAATGTGTAAAAATTCTTATTTTTTAATTTACAGCTAATATCTTCGAAGGTAGGAATTATAAAATGTTCTCGTTCTAATGCCCTATTCAGGTCCTTGGGATCCAAACATACTCTGAGAGTCTTATCGGGTTTTTCGATTATTACTAAGTTACTAAGCCATTCACAGGGACCTTCCACTTTTGAAATGATTTCTCTATTCTCTAGCTCATTTAACTTATTTTTAAATCTTGCTTTTAAGGCTAAGGGTATTCTACGAGGCGGTCTAACTACTGGTGTTGACCCAGCTTTAAGTTTTAACACACACTTTTTCTGAAATTTTCCTAATCCTTCAAATATATCAAGATTTCTTTCTACAAACTCATCACGTGACTGTACATTGACTGTATTGATTAGTTTTTTCATAACAAATTGGAATTCAACGCATGTTTTAAGCCCCAATATTGTTTTTGATTTCCTATTGACTACAACAAATTTAACTAGCGATTTCTTACCATTGTATTCACATTTTAATTCTATTGTGCCCAATGGATTAATTTTAAACCCCCCATATGTTTCTAACACTAATTTAGTTTGACTTAACCTATAATTATTATTTTTAAATAACTTACTCACTATGTCTTTAGATATAACATTAACTTGAGCACCTGTGTCTATCTTAACGTCTATTTTCTGTCCTTCTATGTTCATTGTCTCTAACCATTCTGCTCTGCTGTTTATTTCATTTATAGAAATACAAGTCACTGAAAATTCTTCATTTTCTTTATTTTCATCTTCATTACTATTTTCACTTATTTCCTTGATCCACTTGTTCCGACATACCTTATGGAAATGGTTATACTTCTTGCACTTGCTGCATCGTTTGCCATATGCCGGACAGCTTCTTGGTCCATGCGTAGAACCACAGCTTCGACAATCAAATTGTTCCTGTTTCTTTCCTGCTTGATCCTTATTTCTTGAGATAGGGTTGTTTTTATTCTGTTTCTTAATAACTTGAACCTTATTTTCAGTCTGTTGTAGGCTTTTCACATGCACACTTGCAATTTCATTGGATCGGCACACTTCAATAGCTTTATTTAAGTCTAAATTTTCTAAACGTATTAATTTTTCTTGCACATCTTTCTTATTAATACCCAATACTATTCTGTCCCTTATCATCGAATCAACTTCACTACCAAATTCACAACTTTTAGCTAATCTCTTTAAGTCCGTTTGAAAGTGATCAAAAGATTCTTCGATTTCTTGCTTACGGGAATAAAATACAAACCGCTCATATATAACATTCCTTTTTGGTGTCACATAATTTTCTAACTCTCTCATAACCTTATCATAGTCAAATTTTTCTTGATCACTAAGCTTTAATGTATTGTAAACTTCAACCCCTTCTTCTCCCATTATGTTCAATAGTGTTGCTACTTTTGTTTTGCTATCCTTTGCATCTTTACCACTTGCTATCATGTACATCTCGAAGTTTTGTTTAAATCTCTTGAAATTTGAGGCCACATTTCCCTCAAACGACAATGGTGCTGGAATCCTTGTATCCATTTTACTATTTTTGTTTAACGCCAAGCTTTAATAATTCCACAGTAGGTTTTTTACTTTTTTCCATTAAGACTGCGCCATGTTGTGTTATCACCTTTATTTATCTGAGACTGGTTACATTGCAGTGTTACAACTTAAAAACTTAAAATGTAAAAGTAACTATTACAACAGAACGAGTATATATAGAAAGCCTCAGAATAGAAAAGAAATCCAGCAGAGGTTGACACAGGGAAACCGCTTGCTCTTTGCTCTAAAAAGAATCCTGAACAATAAGCAAGTATCACGAAAATTGAAAAAACAGATCTATAAAACGATAGTAAGACCAGTAGTACTATTCGGTAGCGAGGTATGGACAATGGGAACGACAGAAATTAATCTACTAGCCAGATGGGAGAGGAAAGTGCTAAGGAAGATCTATGGAGGAAAGAAGATTAATGGAGAATGGGAACGAAGGACCAACAAAGAACTGGAAGAACTGTTCGACGAACCAAATATTGTTGCAGTAGCGAGGGGACAAAGAATCAGATGGCTGGGACACATGTGGAGAATGCCGGCAACTCGAATACCGAGAACATTGTGGGACTACAAACTGGCGGGATATAGAAGGCGAGGAAGACCCAAAAGCAGGTGGAGGGAGGAGGTTCAGAGAGACCTAAATTTGATTGGAGTGCGGGACTGGAAGAGGAGAGCAGCAGACAGAACCGAATGGAGAGGAGTTATTAACCAAGCCATGGGCCTTTAGTGCTAATACTATCTTCTCTTTAATTTTTTCATTTTTGTTCATGTTTTCACTAGGAATAAGTTTTATTATTAAAACACAAAAATATTTCTAGTAATACAAAAAAAAAAATGTTTATTGAAATTTGTTTACATTTATTGAAGAAACATACACGCATAAACTTGATCTCTGTGATTTAACTCTATGGCTGCTTCAAAATCTTCATTTTGGCCAGGTTGCTCAAAAAGTTGAATTTTCAAAATATATTAGTCGATAAAAACCACTGTCAACATGCCAAATATATGTTCGATTAAAATTCTAACTTGAGAAAGCTGTATAATTGAATAATGTCTGCTGTTCAATAAGGTGTCCATCGCCGCTAAACGGTGTAATTAACCAAGATAATGTTAGATAGACAAGATCCCCTTTTGAACCAAGTTTTCAAAACTATTTTCAGATGTAACCTTTGCATATATACCAGACCTCGTGAATACTCTTGCGTCATGCATGTTGCAAACCTTTCTTAGGGAAAACTTTTCTGATTCCGTGGGTACCTATGTGTTGCCTCGTTTGTCATATAACTTGCGGCACAGTATTGTATTATCCAGTACTTCTCTGATCAAAATAAGTGTCTGTTTTAATAAGGTTTATAATACTTAAAGGTGTAACTTCAGATTTTTAAATAATTTGAATTTTGTGAAAATCTAACCTAATTTTCATGTTTCAAATACTTAAGAAGTATTTAAGTTATGTAAGCGAAATTTACAGTGAAGTATAACAATAAACAATATTTTATAACCCAATTATAATAAACTTGTCATATTATACAGGATGCACAAAAATTAAAGCTAATCAAATAAGAACTTTAAGAAGTGGCTATAACTTGATTAATTTAAATAGAAAGCCATATTTTTTAAGTTACCAGCAAATGCGTTTTTTTTTATTATCTATCGAATGGTATTTATAGCTTAAGCTTTAAATCTTCGCGTTTTTACACAATACTCCAAATAATCGTTTTTTTTTTTGTACCATTCGACGTTTTTTAAATAATAGTCTAATGAATCTAGTAGCCTATGGTATTGAGATATGTCAGATAATTTATTTAATTACACCTACATACTTTTGATTTTGTTTGCTTTAGATATACACACAAACAAATTATAAATTAAATAAATGTGCCGCTCTCCGTTAGAGTACGCTGCTATAGTCAGGTTTTCATAAATGCTAAAATTTGGATTTGTAGATATAAACGACATCTGGTGACACCTTAAAGTACTATTGTGATAAAGTGGCTGTTGGCATATCTACTTGTATATAATCACTGTCCTGGCCGAAAAATGGTATGTTTTCGTTAATGCAAAATCGGTGTTTTTGAACGGAGGTGCAAAAAAAGGAAAATTAAAAGGCTGCACGCTCCTGGAAAAGCTTTCAAATTTATTTGTTGAGGTTAGGGTGACAATATCAGTTAAATTGTTAAAAAAGTATTAAAAAAAATGAATTATAGTCTAAAGGTGATACATATATCGCACATGAGCAGAAAGAAATACTTTCTCAGCCAATAGAATTTACAGTGAAGGATATCTTGACATTAAATAAATCAAAAAGAATTTTTTTTTTAAATATCGCGCCAAGGTATTTAAGTTTGAGGGTTATGTTTGTTTTAAAATTAAAATTAAAACAATTAGAAAAATATAAGCATGAAAATACTGTATTTGGTTCTGACTTACCTTATTTATTATAATAATTCAGCCCAAATCGCACTTGCTTATATAAAAAAAAACATTCACTTCGAAATTAATAATAAAATAAAAGTCAAATCAGACAAGAACAGAAATAAATCACGTAAGTACTCGATAAAACACGCACGCGAAACGAAAACCGTTTCAAACGTCAAATAATAATACAATTGAAGCAAAATAAAATTAAATTAAAACATAACGCAAAAAAAAAGAAAACAAAAAAAGGGTTTAAAGTCGTCTTTCTACATCAGAGTGCGCTAATTGACTGAAGGTGCCGCGTTTATAGTGCTCGTTCTCTGTGAAAGGGTTCAAAAATAGAAGCGCCACTACTAACTGAACTGCCGAATGCCACATGTCTCTGTAGTGTTTTCTTGTTCACACATTGAGGATTGTCGATTCGTCGGGTGTTTTCGGTGAAGCTAGTTGGGTATTACCGAATATTTTAGCGAGTGGAGCAGCAAGTGTAAAGTAGGTTTGACAGTAACGCCCTAATGTTTATTTTGATGATCGCAGTAATAAAACGGCGGAATGGTTCTCGCGCAGAGGTAAATTCTTTCGCATTCTTTGGGGATAGTGGCGTCTAAAGAATTCATTATTCTTCGACAAGGATGAATATGCGATTCTTTCAATTCTGCATTATTTATTTTTTACAGGGAAAGTTCGTTTACTAGATAATTGTTAGCTGAGCGAAAAATTTGACAATTGAAATATACACACTAAAAAATTTTAGTAAGTTCACCAGGATTCCTCCGAAAAATTCCAGTACCATTTGGGGGAAAATCACCAAAAACTGAGTAATTTTCCGTTTTTTTAGCAAAATTACCTATACTTTAGGAAATTTCCCACATATCGACCAGTATTTTTCATTTGTAGGTAAAATTCCTACGTAAAAACGTAATATTACTAAAATTTTTATCCTTCCCCAGGGATTCTTACTAAATTACTTACAATTAGTGATTTTATCCACAGTTAGGAAAATTACTTAGCAAACCAAATAGATACATACAATGCACGCATGTTCAATTTTATGGGTTCAATTTGTAGGTAGATACATACACTGCAAACAATTACAGTAATTTTACTATAGTAAATCGGAAATATTACATGAAATAACGTTGTGAATTTACTACGATAAATCATGTAAACCTTGTTTTACCTGTTTTTTCCAGGATATTTGAGATGGAAAGAGAAGTTTCGGTAAAATTTATAGTTATTTCATGTACTTTTACGATGTAATAAAAATGAAAAGAAAAAATAGCGTAAAAAACATGTAATATTTTGCGATTGCTACTAAAATTTACTTAATAATGTAAAAGTGACAAATTTTTCAGGTAATTATTGCACATTAAATGTAATTTTACAAACATTTATTAATTTTACAGAAAAATAAACGAAATATAAAAATATCCTCAAAAGAAATCTTATTAAAGAGACAAAAATTATTTTTGTTGTCGTTTAGGTGGGAAGTTCAGTAAATTGTGCACTGCTCAAACGATTCTTAATTTATTTCACCAATAAAACATACATAATGGCAATATTCATAAAACATAGCCGCCATAACTACTCCTATAACCGCATGTACGTATGAAGGTATACGTTGTACATGAGCAAAAGCGCGAATTCCCCGGGCGGGAAATTTAAAAATTCAAATTTGACTACTACATTTTTATGTTATTTTTAGTTTTCAAGAGGGTAGGTACTAAAGTACTGTAATGTAATATCATCTCTACATATTATATGTATATACCTATTCATCCAACAAAAGTCTGCGCATACATATTCGTTTATATATAAAACACTATAGGTAGGATTTCGTGAGTAAAAGTATACAGGGTGTTTTGAAACTTCGTTTAAAGATTTTAAGGGCATGTAGTACGATCGAAAATAAGGTTAAAAGTCATAATAAACATATGTTCACAAATCAACCGTTTACGAGATAACAGCGAGTGTTCCTAGTAGTACATGGATATAACATATCCAGGTAAACAGGTGCTTATCAGCTATTGTTTTATGACAGTTTAATTTGATGTTTTGTGCAATTTGTAGCAATTACAATGGTTGCGTATTCTAATGCTGAAATGAGCGATATGGTGTTCATGTACGGTCGTGCTAATGGGAATTCTTTACAAGCACGTCGCTTCTATGCTGAAACGTTTCCTGATCGCCAACTGCCTTCGCATGTGATGTTTCAGACGGTGTTTCAACGACTAAGAGAAACTGGTTCGTTTGAGAAGCGGTCTTCTGATACTGGACGGCAGAGATTAGCATGTACTCCACAGATAGAAGATCGAATTTTGAATATTATTGATGAAAATCCCGAAACTAGTGTTAGAAGAATTTCGACTCAAGTGGGTGTAAGCAGCAATCTTATTTGGAGAACTCTTCATGAGCAACTCCTATACCCCTACCATATCCAACGGGTACAAGCCCTTACTGCTCCGGATTATCAAGCGAGAAGGGCTTTCTGTGAGTGGTTTTTGCGAACAGCTGCTGATCGGCCAGATTTCGCTGATAACATCCTTTTCATTGATAAAGCTGGTTTTACTAAAAATGGAATATTTAATTTCCACAACAATCACGTTTGGTGTGACGAGAATCCTCATGCTACCGTTGAAACTCGGCACCAGCAACGTTTCTCTCTAAACATCTGGTTAGGCATGATAGGGGAACGGTTGTTAGAACCGATTGTTTTGCCACAACGCTTAACAGGTCCTGTATACCTCGAGTTCTTGGAAAATACTTTACCTGAACTTTTGGAAGATTTACCTATAAATCTAAGACTGAACCTCTGGTTTATGCAAGATGGAGCTCCACCGCACTTTACGCGTACTGTTACGGAACATCTTAACAATGAATTTCCTGGGAGATGGATAGGGCGAGCAGGTCCCATTGCTTGGCCTCCAAGGTCTCCCGACCTAAACCCGTTGGACTTTAGTATCTGGGGTTATTTGAAAAGTTTAGTGCACGCAACACCGGTAAACGATCTTCCAGAGTTGCGCCAACGAATAGAACACTGTTACCAGATAATACGAGAAAAACCCTTGTTTTTTGAAAGAGTGCGCGCTTCCTTTGAAAGCAGATGTAGATCCTGTGTCGAAATGGAAGGACGTCATTTTGAACATCTTCTTTAGTTATAATCTATTTTATGTTAAAATACAATAACATCTTAATAAAAGCCGCTAAAGCAAACTTATTCGGCATTTGCGATAAAATCGCTGTTATCTCGTAAACAATTAATCTGTCGACATATGTTTATTATGACTTTTAACCTTCTTTTCGATCGTACTACATGCCCTTAAAATCTTTAAACGATGTTTCAAAACACCCTGTATATGTATGCACAATATTCTTTGAAAGTTATTTTACTGGAATATTTGGGAAAAATTACCTTCAAATGCACAAAATTCATACGCCGCAATGTGATTGGTTATTGGGTTATTTGCCTGTGCGCGTAGGTAATTCTAGTCAGTTGTTCAAGTGATTATTGGCTCGATCATATCACTTGGCGATGTAAATTGTGGTGACGCATAAACAATCGCAAGTTGGGGTGATCATTCCTGTTCGTGTGTTCCCTCAAGCATTGTAAAAGAAATGAGGTAAGATGCTTTTATAAAAGTACTTCTTTTAATATGTTTTCACATGTGGTTAATACAGCAATTCTTTTTTTCTTTAAATATTTCACCGATTTTACTTATTGTTAGTACATTGAAGGGTATTCTGATTCATGATGGAACAGACGCCAATATTAAACATAACCTAATGTTTTCATAAATTATTTATTGCTCCATGAATATAAACACAAATTGATTAAAAATTTCACTATTATCCACGATTCACCGTTCTTTTTGTTTTATCTATAGGCATATTTAGGTAAGTGACTACTTTAAAATAAATTTAGTAGTTAAATAATACGTTTTTACTACTGTGGGTGACCTACAGCTGCATTTTTATAATTTACAAACGTTGAAACATATAGGTTTGTGCATATACAAACACACAATACACCTAATTGTGTTCCAAAAAAGCACATTAATATGCCTCGACAGGGTATATAAAATATATTTGTACTTTGTGTATTACCGTAGTGTTAAAGTAAATGGTTATAGACATTGTTTATTGCAGTCAACCAGTCAAACAGTCCAGATTTGTTGGAGAATGATATAGTATTTACAAACGTCAAAAAACAATTCACTATACCACAGTAAAAAAAAAACACTTTTGCGTTCAAAATATTTTATTAAAATTGTATTAATGCAAGCAAATAAGACGTCAAGAGATTAACAAGCATAAAAAGAGTCGAGTAATTGATTGGGAAGAATCCAGCCGCGGAAAACGTTGTCGACGCTTTATTCCTAGACTGGCGAATCAGGGTCACCAACGATTTAACTAAAATCCCTTGCTCTTCCTTGTACTCACTCAGATCCAGATTGTACATATGGAAATAACACAGATCCCCTATTTTGTTAGCCTCAACCGTCAATCTGTGGCAAATGGACGTCAGCAAAATTAACGCCATCTAGAATTTTAAAAAGATCACAATTACACATTCCAAAAAGATATGAAATATAAGTGCAATCAAGAATACAGGCTAAATCAGGGTTGGGAGATATACAGTTGTCATTACAAATTATAAGCTACAACACAGTAAAAAATTTCTGCGTGTAGAGCTCAAAAAGTAAGTCGTAAAAAGTTTGCGAGTTAAAATGAACACCTAATTTGGTTAAAGTTGCATTTTGTTACCAAAATGAATTAGGTAAAGACATCTTTGCCCAATATTTGAAATATCTACACCTGGGGGTGTGAAAAGTTGACTTCGAAAAGAGAGGGGCATACATATGTACTCCTGCGCATGAACAATTTCTATCAGGTACAGTACAGAATAAACTTACAGACTACTAACGAGCAATTGACACGTGATCGGATTCGTATTGAAACATGAATCCTGTGCCTCTGCTTTTAAGATGTTTATAGTTTATACATACATATTGTATGTTTTTTGCAACCATGATGTTAATATGAATTAAATGCAAAAGTATGATTAAATGGCTGAGTATTAGTGATTCGCGTATCCCGTCGGCATATAAACATTGCATATCAAACGGTAAGTAATCAATTACACCATTTTGAACAATAGTTAGATATGTAGGTAGGTACATAATACGTATCGCTAACAACCTATATTCTTTGTTGCTGTATTTCGTAAAATACTTGTCAGTTCTAAAAGATTTTTATGACATATTGTAGGTTATGTATATATGACTAATCGTGTAGAATGTAATTCCCTGTTTAGTCTATTCCCTCCATTCCGGTGGTTAACTCCATATTCCTTAACTTAACTGGTAACGAGAAGTTTGAAATTTAAAATATATATATATATATTTTTGTTAATATTAACTGTACTATAATATTGCCGTGCTGTGCAATGGTTTTTCTTTTATTGCATAAATTGGTTATTTAGCCTTAATTATTATTAGTAATATTATTGATATATTGTTCCAAGGTATATTTCTGTTTAATCATTAGTGTTCGTATTCGTTTACATATATTATAGTGCATGTTGTTTAAACGTTTTTCTGTACATTGTGCGTTGTGCGACAAAGCAAATGTTAAAATTCTGTTTTATACAAAAAGATATTCGCAAATAAATTTTTATTAGCCAATTGAACTTTCTTTTGGATCACTTGACCACCTTACGTTTATTAGAGTGCTTAGTGTATATATACTGTACGATATACATTTACAGCTAAAAGCACACGTTATTCAGTGTAAAAGCTACACCCATGTAGTGTACCTCTAACTAACACCCAAAGGTGTACATCATCTCTTGGTAGTTTACACTGGCAAGTGTCACACTACACGTTTTAAAGTGTAGGGTTTACCAAATCGTTTTGGTAAATTTTACCAAATTTCACAGTGTAAAATTTACCAAAAATAGTGTGGACTTATATAGACCACTTTTAGTGTTAATTTCTACTGTGTAGAGAATTGAGATTCACAATTACAAGTATAATTTAACTCTGGTGTTGGTTATATTGCGGCTGGGAAAAAGTCAATTTAAAATACACTCCGCCAAAAACGTATCGCATAAACTAAAAAAGGGCATTTATGAACCAAGATATTTTTATACGTTCACAAAAAGTTTGCCTCGTGTATGTGAACTATAAAAACACTAACAAAATAATGGAACTTAGCGTTTTTACTTTTTTTTTTCTAAAAGAACACATTTAGATAAATGCATACGTGTAAGGTTTGTTCAGTTGTTTATTGAAAGTCTTCCTACACGGACAAATTTTAAAGTGCGAAGTCAGAGTTCTGTACCAACGCTTTTAAAACTAAAATGAGCAATTTAACTTCAGAACAAGTGGCTGCTATAGTTGCTTTAATCGAAGATGGACGATCTCAAGCATACGTTGCTAATTTGATGAACATCAATCAGTCAAGTGTTTCTAGAGCCGTAGCCAGATATAGGGAAACAGGCATTTACAGTAGAAGACCTGTACCAGGTCGTCCAAGATGTTCTACTCGCCAAGATGACCGCTATTTACTACTACAAGCATTACGTCGAAGACATGTAACTGCGAGACAATTGCAGAACGACTTGGCTAGAGTCAGAAATACTCGTGTGAGTACTCAAACTATTCGGAATAGGTTACGACAGAGTGGATTAAGAGCTAGAGTAGCTGTAACAGCCCCTCGTCTCACTAGGAACCACCGAGTGGCTCGCTTAAGGTTTGCCAGAGAACATGTAAATTGGAACATTAATGACTGGGCCAATATACTCTTCACAGATGAGTCAAGATTTGGTCTTTCCACCTCAGATAGGCGTATCTCAGTGTACAGACGAGACGGTGAGCGCTATTCGCAGTGTAATATCAGACCTAGACCTAATTTCGCTGGTGGCTCTATTATGGTTTGGGGAGGCATCTGTTTAACAGGTCGTACAGAGTTAGTACCAGTAGACAGAGGTACACTGACTGCTCACAGGTATATAACGGACATTTTAGAAGAACATGTAGTACCATATGCGCCAATTATAGGAAACGAATTCATGTTAATGCACGATAATGCACGACCGCATGTTGCAATAATCGTCCAGAAATACCTTAACGATGTTGGTATTCCAGTTTTAGATTGGCCTGCGGTAAGTCCGGACATGAACCCTATCGAGCACGTGTGGGACCTCCTTCACAGACGGATACGAACCCAAAATGTTGCCCCAGCGGACCTGCATGGACTAGCAAATGCTCTCCGTGACGAGTGGGAGAATTTGGATCAGGCTTATATACGGAGGTTAATCGAATCTCTGCCAAACCGTATGCGAGCGGTCATAAGAGCCAGAGGTGGCAATACTCAGTATTAAAAGCTACTGTTATGACATTTTTCTTTCCAAAATTATAATTTCTTGTTTTAATACAAATCTTAAGTATGAGTTCTTGTTTTTATTTGGCCTGTATTTTATTTAAACAATCATAGAAATTATATCTTAGAGCGCATTAAAGTATAGTTACAACTTTATGCTACAAACAAAGATTATGCGATACTTTTATGATTCAAAACTAAATTATGCGATACTTTTTTGGCGGAGTGTACTTTGTATAATAATAAAAAAAAAAAAGTAACTTACCACTGAATATGCCATGGAGAAAACAGTCCAATAGACATAGTACCAATCCACTCTTTGCGAACGATTGGCAGCCATGGATAAACCCATTTCATAAGTCGTCATGAAAAGAAGTATATAATTAAAGAAAATAAGCAATACGGACCAGCCAAATATAGAGTTAAGACTTCCAACCATGCTGGGAAATTTGGAGTGCACGTATGACATATCTGCAATTAATTCTTCCAAATCTTTCAACAGATTTGGATTATCCATTAAGCTCTGGATACGTGCCTCCTTCAAGGTCACCTTCACGATATTATTGGCGGCCATTATCCTGTACAGGCAACCCTTGATCAAGTAGTAGATATAGACTGCGCACGTTGTAATCCTATATCGGTAGAGTTGATCGAATCCGTAGAATTGATAATTGGTTTTTCCTTTTGTGTGCCACAGGTGTGCAACGCCATTCACTAGCAATCCCATATAGAATATATTCAAAATTATGAAGTGCGTCGTCGTAGAAGATTTATGTTGTTTCTTGCGTAAACCGGGAACATGTTTCGATAATATTTTATCTATATCGCTCATTTCGTCTTTAATTTCCCATTTTAATTTATCTTCGGCGTACAACACTGGTAAGGTAATGACTATATTGCATAGTAGTCCTATTACCGTGTTCAGAGTACCAATTACTATACCGCGAGTTTTAAGTCTAATCGCTACACTGAAATTAGTGTCAACCCTTCCATAGATTTGGTAGCAAAACGATGTTATGATCACCATGAGAAGGACTACAGCGTAGATCCTTGTGACCAAAGAGTTTTTGCACAATTGACATAGTGCTAAGAGGCTCACAAAGCGTTCCAAACAACTAAAATTCGGTGGTTTGCACATGTTTGTAATCATTGACATGGTGGAGTATACTAACAATTTAACATTAGAGACTAAATGTTTGTATTTACAGACCAATCGAAACTAAAATTAATATCATGACTTGAATGCACCAGTTTAAGTAAATTGCTTTTTATTATTCAAGTACTATATAAGTTGTGTAACTTTCGATCAGTGGGGTTGAATAATTTTAATTAATTGCTTGCCTATATTGAGTTTGTTAATGGATTTATGGTAGTTTTAAAAAATTGTTTTCTATACATACATATCTAGTACATGAAAATTGCTTACAAGGGACTTGTAATAATACAATTGTACCAAATGTAGCAAAAAAGTGAATTTCAAAGAAAATCGTTAGAGCCGTTTTCGAGGATAAAATAAAATTTGCAGAGTATACTCATCTAACCCTTAGGCCCTTTTTAACCAAAACCTTGCTGTCTCATCTTCTAAAGATACTTAAAGCAAATATCAAATATGAATGCTCTCAAATCTTTCGTTGTCGAAATAGAAAAGAAAACAAAAGGCGTTGCGCAAGTGGCATTTTACACATAAAGAAAAAAATGTAAATTTTACAACAATTGTAAACTTTAGTGCAATAAATTGTGTAACAATAGGGTCGACCAAAACTTTTATTAAAATTTGTAACAAAATTGCAAATTATTGGATTTGGAGTAAAATTACTTTCGTATGAGACTGAGGCTGTGACACATTTTAGTAATTACAAAGAGATCCACCTCATAAATGAGGTTTAATATAAATAAATATTATTTAAATTTAAAACTGCCGCCTATGTCGCAAAGACTGCTCAATGTTTTTTAAGGTGTTCCGTATTTTTGGGACGTCATCGCTCGCGCTTCAGTCTCATCCGAAAGTACAGTAGTACCCCGTTATCCGCTGACTCCGTATCCGCGGTTTCAGTCATCCGCGATTTACCTATGATGAGCAGAAAACGCGTTAAATCAATAAATACAGAAACAAATAAAGACATTCGAGGCTTATTAAAAGTTATAGGAGAATTTGTCGATATATCGTCGTATATATGAGTCATCCCCTGAATTCGGCGCTCTCTTATGATAAGTTAAACAAGTTGGAACGTGCTTAAGGTGCCACTCGCTTTTACTTGTACATATAAACGCTCCTGTTAACTATGAGTTTAGTACTATTGTCGGACAAGACAGTGCTAGCAATAGTTTTTAAATAAAACAAGTAAATTTGAAAATCATTTTAAAATGGCTTCTAAACCAAAAAGAAAACGTGAAATGCTCACTATTAGTGAAAAAATAAAAATCATTAATATGATTGAAATAGAAAAAGAATCTATTGCAACTGTTGCTAAAATATACAATAAAAACGAATCTTCGATACGGGAAGTGTTAAAAATCAAAGATAAGATTCGAGCTAGTTTTTCTAGTGCACCCCAAACTGCAAAAGTTGCAACCACAATACGTAATAAAGTGTTACTTAAGGTAGAAAATGCCTTAAATTGATGGGTGGAAGATATGACAAGAAAACATATTCCTATCGATGGCAAAGTGCGACAACAAAAGGCGTTGGTTTTATATGAAGATATGCAGACCCAAGCTTATACTGAATGAAGGAAAATCATTCACAGCAAGTAGGGGGTGGCTGCATAGATTTAAAACTCGGTTTAATCTAAAAAATATAAAAATGACAGGGGAATCTGCGTCGGCTGATCATGTATAGCTGCTGCCTTGTTTCCAGAAAAATTTAAACAAATTATTTAGCAAGTTTTTAATTGCGATGAGACTGGTCTTATGTGGAAAAAAATGCCTCAACGGACTTATATTCATAAGACTGCAAAGAGTGCACCAGGCTTTAAAGCAATTAAGGATAGACTTACCTTGATATTTTGTACAAATGCAGCTGGTCATATGATTAAACCTGGACTTGTTTACCGATCACAGAATCCACGTGCTCTTAAATACAAAGATAAAGCTTGCCTGCCTGTGTTTTGGCAATCAAATCGAAAGGCGTGGGTTACGGCTGTTCTATTTACGCAATGGTTTCATCAATGCTTTATTGCGGAAGTGGAAAGATATTTGGAAAAGGAAGAATTACCATTTAAAGTGCTGCTGATACTAGACAATGCTCCTGGGCATCCTGTGTCACTAGGCATAGAAAATAAAAATGTTGAAGTGGTTTTTTTACCACCTAACACGACCTCATTGCTTCAGCCCCTTGATCAAGGTGTCTTTAGATGCTTTAAAGCCATATATATTCGACAGGTTTTCGAAATGCTGTATACAGTGGCTAACGAATGCTCTGATATCGGCCTCATGGAATGCTGGAAGTCATTTACAATTGCTGACGCAATTCTATTTATCAAAGGAGCGATGGAGGAATTAAAGTCAGAAACGATAATAGCATGTTGGAAAAATCTGTGGAATGACATCGTTCTTAGTTCTGAAGACACACATGATATTAATTCACATCTAACAACGATATTTAACATAGCGCAGAAAATAGATGGAGAAGGATTTAACGATATAACGAAAGAGGAACTCAGTGATTACATAAACGAAGAGGATCAAGTATTCACCAACGAGGAATTGGTAGACCTTGTGAAATCTTCTCCAGAAGCGAGTGACGATGAGGATGAGGGTCAACAAGAACCGCCAGCATGGACGCTTGAAAAATTTTCAGCAATATTTCGAACTGCTCAAAAATTAAAGGAACAGATAGTAGAATATGATCCAATAATAGAACGCAATATAAAAATTACTCGCACTATAACAGACGCCTTGAAACCTTTGGAGGATTTATTTATTGAAATGAAAAGACAAAAACGACAACTACCAATAACAATGTCCTTTGAAAAAGTCGACAAAACTATCGATAATGCACAGACATCAACATCGTTTGCTTTGGATCTAAGTAAACAATCGACTGCTAACTTGGACTTGGAGGAAGATGAATGAATATGTAGCTCACGATGATAAAGTTTTTCTTGTTGTATATTCTCGTCGTAGCCATAACGATATCATGATATGTATAAAAAGATAATGACAATTTAACCGATTTAGAAAAAAAAAACTTGAGTTATAACTGGGTATTATGAAATAAAAAATTGTTTCTTGAAGTATTTATATTTCTTTTATAAAATAGGTATGCCTTTTCTTTTTTAAGAACAAGGAGCACTTTTTTATGGTGGTTAATCACCCTTTCAAAATAAAAAAAAAATAACTACAAAATATCGTTTAACATTGATATCTCTCTTATTATGCAACTTTTGTTATGATATTTTTACGTTAATGAACTTACTTTAAGATGTTTAATCACCCTTAGAAAATAAAATCACATGAGCGTAAACATTCTGTATAATACAAACCCTTCTCTCATTCTTAAAACGCGCGCCATCATTGCATAAAAGTTAAAAGTGCACGAAATCTACGACGTGAAAAATGCAAACAAAAAAAAACCCCTACACAACTAACAGACACACGCCTCAATTTATGTTTTACATACATATATTACATAGATCCACACTTCCTGTCATTACACATTTATATAGTCGAAAGTTAATGTGTATTATTTTATTAATCGCATCTCTACTATAAACCTACCCGTCCACATGTTGTGTACGTTTCTTGCCATTTCTTCTTTCTCTAACTCCATGCGAGACGATTCGAAATTGTACACGTTCATCTCGTCGTATCTCTTCTTGAACAGAAGCAGCACGTTGTCGCATGTTCATCATATATTAAGTTTACGGTAAAAAAAAATACAATGTAACTAAAG
Source organism: Cetonia aurata (assembly GCA_949128085.1). Taxonomy (NCBI): domain Eukaryota; kingdom Metazoa; phylum Arthropoda; class Insecta; order Coleoptera; family Scarabaeidae; genus Cetonia; species Cetonia aurata. The sequence goes on from OX421889.1 coordinate 3,996,840, forward strand.
CCTTAGAACGTTTGTATCTGCTCCAGCACAAGGGGCATGAAATTATGAATAAATACAGACCGTTCAGGATTAAGATAAATTGTGGTGGCTTCTCTCTGCTTACGCTTATGTTATGGGAGAAATCCGGAGTGAATTAAAAAATCAATATGAAAGTAATCGTCGCAGATCGATTTATAAATTAAAACACATATTGATGGTAAAGCGGCAAGGATGTCTAAGGAAAATAAACATCTATTATGCGGTTCATATACAATATTATATTTACGTTAATTGAAAAACTCTTAACCAAAGTAAGTCGGTAGGATATCAAAGACCGATGCATATGATGTACACTCACGGACACCCAAAATGTCCGGTCTTAGCCACAGTGTAAGTGCAATGGTCCGTTCGGATATACTCGGGAGCAAAACACCCGCCCCGTCACTCTTTTTCCCAACGCCGCGGCAGCCGGTTCTTCGCTTATGCCAATTTTAGTAGGCTCCCGGAAGGAAAGTAGATGTGTTGAGGGGAACTACGTATTCTCTTGGTGAAAATGTGATGTATGATTATGTTTTTAAGGATGATAAACGTTTAGTCACTTATCTTTTATCTTGTTTAGCATTCAGACGTTCTTCTCATTATAGTTCGGCAGAATTATTAAGGTTATTTTAATAATTCAAATTTTAAAATTTATTATTGAAATAAAAAATGTATTTGAATTGGGATTTTTGTTTTCAGTAATATTACGGAAATTATAATTAAACTTGAATCAGTTGTAAAGCATTTTGGTATAGAAAAATATTTAAACTTTCTACAAAATATTAATTAGAGGGGAAAAAGGAACGTGTTGGTGTATTACAGCAAACAAATCGCAAATAAATTTAATGAGTATTTTGTTAAGAGTATTGATGAAATTGAAGCTAAAATACCAAAAATAAATTCAAACTATACGACAAACAGAATAAACAGTTGCAATAACTTTCGACAGTTCAAAACTATTACAATGGGTGAAATAAAAAATGTATTAAAAAATCTAAAGCAAACAGGAGATGTGACTGGAGATGGAATTAATTCAATAGTATTAAGAGATGTGTGTGTAGTAGCTGCAAATAGACTATTGGATGTGGTTAATCTTTCATTGAGTACCGGTGTGTTTCCAGAACAATGGAAAACAACATACATTGTACCTGTACAAAAAGTGAGTAAAACACAAAAATGTGAAGAATTTCGCCCAATAAACACTGTGCCAGTATATGAAACGGTGTTGGAGTCTATAGTAAAGAGCCAATTAAATCATTATTGCAACGAAAATAATGTAATAGGCAAACATCAATCTGGTTTCAAAAAGGAACATTCCTGCGAGACTGCCATAGTTAATTTATATGATAAGTGGATAAGAGAAATGGACGACGGAAAAATAATCTTAGCTGTTTTCCTAGACTTTTGTAGAGCATTTGAGACTGTGGATAGAGACATACTAATAAGAAAGTTAGAAATGATAGGTATTACGGGTGTGGTTAGAGATTGGTTTGCTAGTTATTTAACAAATAGGACACAAAAAGTGAAATATAAAGGTCAGGTATCGAACGAGATAGAAACTAAATTTGGGATACCACAAGGGACTGTGTTAGGGCCGTTACTATTTAATATATGTGTTGATGATGTGGTTGAGTGTGTTAAAAAATGTAACCTCTCTATGTTCGCTGATGATACAATGTTATATGTATGCGGAGACGATATAAACGAAATGGTTAAAATTATGAACGAAGAGTTTTGGACTGATCGCCTGGATTGCAGTGAGTGAAATATCGTTACATTCGCTGGATGCACTAGACACAGGCCGCTGTTTGTAGATATACCAAGAGCTTACTTTTAAGTGCCTGTAGATTGCCGTAATATGAGTATTTAATTATTATTATATTTATTTTAAAGCATTAGATTAAAAAAGATTTTGCCAATTGTTTGGTTAATGCAACAAAGTAGAAGAGGAAAAACGACGCAACCAGTCATATACTGTAGAACACTCTTGTAAAACCGCATTTTTTGTGGATACGGGCAAAATATCTTCTGTAAACAACGCCAGTTTTTCGTAAATTTACCGTGAATCGTCCAGGTTCAGTTTTGTGTGATGATACATTCATACATACGTGTACGTGAAGCAAAGCCGTGACGATGGGTAAATACTACTACCACATAACTAACGTACGAATACACATGCATACAAATAATATTCCTTCGACATATCGTAAGCAACATCGTAACACATGTGCCGTTCATACGGAGAAGACCTAATAGTTTTTACTGGTTTAATTTTTTTTTAATTTCTTTCTTCTGTTGTTGTTACCACTACTCCCTTCTGCTCCTGATCTTTACCGTTGTATATGTGTACGTATGTACGTGCAACGTATACCATGGCATACATAAAACGGTGCGGTACAAAAACTGTAACACCCTCTTCGTGATATTTAATACGTGGCTTGGTAACGCGAGCGGTTCAGCAGCAAAAGATTAAAAAAAAGACAATAATGTTAATGCTTGCCCAGCAGCTCAAGTCGTTGGCGGTACGCCGGGCACGATCTACTACCCTGGGGGTTGGTAGTACTGACGAATGACTGATTTAGTGGTGATTTGAGCTTCTTAACGAACGTCCGATGGCAAAAAAAAATAGGGTTGGTTTTTTTGTCTCCGTTAGATGAAATGAAGATTGTAAAAGCGTGACGAGGGATCCGCTGCACGGTAACAAATCACTTGGAAGAACGTACTACAATATTGTAGAGAAAATATTGTAGCGGTAATTAACACAATTATGCAACTTCATCGCAGACTTTTGTTATAGTTATTACATCTTGTTTTTGCAAATAATACTTCAAAGCTGTTACATAGTTTCACACAAATGTAACTTTTTTCCAACAACTTTTTTCTCGAGACGTGCAGGACAACATTATGTCAATTTTTGACACAAAATTTTCTATTTTAACATTATGTTTCTTAAATAAAGTATATTATTGAGAAGTATAGCACAAACCTGATAGACTACTAATGAACCGTATGCGCATCGCTACGGCGCACCATCAAAAGACGGAAGGACATCTTGGAACACAGACGTCATCATTTTGTTTTTCATTTGTTACTACGTTTCAAATTTACTTATGTTCATGTTTTGTTTCCATTTTCTAATTAAAATGAAACACATACGATGTTTCAGTTTCTGTCAAAAATCACATTAAAACAGAAAATATTGACCTAACAAGAAAACCGTTGTAAATAGGTATAGGGAAAGTCATAGCGAATCGATGCAGAATTAAATTCTGCATCTGATCATCCAATAATATACAGGGATGTTCCATTTGAAAAACAGAACTTTTTCAACTTTGAAGATTTTGTAATTGGTCGTGCAGTTTTGGACAGCCTGTATGCGACAAATCAATTGTCAATGTGGATTTCGAAAGTGTCATTCTTGTGCTTCCATCTACCCTAGAAGTGTTTATTACCAGTCGAAAATGGGCAAAAGATACTGTGTTGCAAATAACGCTACATCTTTCAAAATTTTCAAAAAAATCAAGATATCTAAGTAGCAGTTGAAAATAGGTATAGGGAAACCTATTAGAACTCATTATAAAATTTTCTCAGGAATTTAAAAATGAAATAATATACAGGGTGTTCTATTTAAAATAAGAAAGTTTATGGCGACTTCCGGTATGACCGGAAGTGGTAAGACCCTGAAAATATTTTAAAATGAAAGAGAATCTTGACTAGCCCCGGATTCGAAAAATTCAGAGTTCCAGGTTTTTTCTAACCTCGAAAACTTCTAACGAACGGCTACCGTGGAAAACCCTGTATAATTGTACAGTTGTGGGGAAACTGAAGCTGGCAGCTTTTTTTATAATTTGTGAAAGATCTATTTCACTAGAATCTTGAACTGCAGGAAAAACAAACGTATTCTTTAGTTTTCTATTGGGTCTGAGGTAAATGGCTATAAATTTTGAATTAATAAACCGAAACGTTTTACTTACTGGCAATAGTTGTTTTATGATAGGTACGTTTTAAAAACCAAGAAAAAAACGTACATTCATTTTCTTTAGGATACCAATAATCAATTATATTTTGAAAAATTGATAAAATTATTTTTTTACTATAAGCTTCTATGAAAGTTTCTTTTGGAGATATAGAAAGTATATTTATATCACATTATTTTGAAAATTGATTACTTTGAATAATCTAACTGAATATTTAAAACCAATCTACTTAAATTAATAACCCAACGATATCAATAATCCATAATTTCAATTACCAGAACTTTCCACTTCTCTAAATGCATTCCTGTCAGCGTTAGCATCCATACATTCCGATGCAAATTCAATGGGAGTCTATTTAAATTGCTTTGAATGGCTCATGGGTCTTTTAGTTTTGCGTCCGATATGCAAAAACTATTTGCTTACGAAGATCTACGCAATGTTTTTCCTTACGGCCATCGTTTCGTCGTATTGCTACCAAATGAACGGCAGGATCCAAACCAAATTTAGAGTAGCAATAGCAGTTAATACCCGCACCATAGTAGTTGGTACCATAAACACAACAGTAGATCTATTATGCAATATAGTTATTACCTTACCAGTGTTGTGTTTCAACGAGATATTAGAAGTGAAACTAAAAGACAAGATGAAAGATTTGGATGCGATCTTGTCGAAGTACATTCCCGATGTACGTCAGAAGAGGGACAAATCTTCAGTGATAAACTTGACGATATTAAATATATTCTACGTTGGGTTACAGTTGAACGACGCCATAAACTTATGGCAAACAAAAATAAATTCCAATTATGAATTTTACATATTCGATCAACCGTACAGATATAGAATTACAATGTGTGGATTGTATATGCATCACTTGCTCGAAGCCCACTTGCAAAGAATAATCACGACTAAAAGTATCCTAAAGACGGCATTTCGGAAGGGTCGCCGATCGAATGCAATGGAAGATCCAAACACGTTGAATAATTTGGAAAAATTACTAGCAGACGTCTCGTTGCTGCACTCTAAGTTCTCTAGCATGATTGGCAGTTTCAATGCCGTATTTGGCTGGCCCGTCTTGCTTATTTTCTTTAATTATATCTTTCTCTTCTTGACGACGTACGAGATGGACTTACGCATTGGTACTAAGCTCTCGGGAAGGATGTATTGGCAATATTTCTCCGGGGCTTGCTTTACAATGGCATACTCAGTTGTAAGTTAACAGTTTATACATCGTGTGTATAAATTGTAGCAAATTGTACATCTTTCATTCGATTCTGAATAAAAAATTTTAATGTCAATGCATAAATACTCAAAGAAAGAACTAATCCTGTTATAAAGTACCCCCATATCCGCGGGGGTTTGGTTCTGTGCTCTTCCGCGGATACTGAAAACCGCGGATAGTAGCGAACGCTTTATTTCCGAATACAATATGAAATATGAAGCAAAGTTAAAACAATGAAACAAGAAAAAATAAGTTATATAATATTTATTTAAAATAAATAAACAATAAATAAATAAATATTCTTATGCTGTGGCACAAATAGAATTTAAGTTTACTAAATATCTAAGTTCATACATATATGTACATATAGTACATATTTACATACACAACAAGAAAAACTTTACAATCGTGAGCTACATATTCATTCATCTTCCTCCAAGTCCAAGTTAGCAGTCGATTGTTTACTTAGATCCGAAGCAAACTGATATTGATGGCTGTGCATTATCGATAGTTTTGTCGACTTTTTCAAAGAACATTGCTATTGGTAGTTGTCGTTTTTGTTTTTTCATTTCAATAAAGAAATCCTCCAAAGGTTTCAAGGCGTCTGTTATAGTGCGAGTAATTTTTATACTGCGTTCCATTATTGGATCATATTCTACTATCTGTTTTTTTAATTTTTGAGCAGTTCGAAATATCGCTTAAAATTTTTCAAGCGTCCATGCTGGCGGTTCTTGTTGACCCTCATCCTCATCGTCACTCGCTTCTGGAGAAGATTTCACAAGGTCTACCAATTCCTCGTTGGTGAATACTTGATCCTCTTCGTTTATGTAATCACTGAGTTCCTCTTTGGTTATATCGTTAAATCCTTCTCCATCTTTTTCGTGCGCTATGTTAAATATCGTTGTTAGATGTGAATTAATATCATGTGTGTCTTCAGAACTAAGAACGATGTCATTCCACAGATTTTTCCAACATGCTATTATCACTTCTGACTTTAATTCCTCCACCGCTGCTTTGATAAATAGAATTGCGTCAGCAATTGTAAATTACTTCCAGCATTCCATGAGCCCGATATCAGAGCATTCGTTAGCCATTGTATACAGCATTTCGAAAACCTGTCGAATATATATGGCTTTAAAGCATCTAATGACACCTTGATCAAGGGGCTGAAGCAATGAGGTCGTGTTAGGTGGTAAAAAAACCACTTCAACATTTTTATTTTCTGTGCCTAGTGACACAGGATGCCCAGGAGCATTGTCTAGTATCAGCAGCACTTTAAATGGTAATTCTTCCTTTTCCAAATATCTTTCCACTTCCGCAATAAAGCATTGATGAAAACATTGTGTAAATAGAACAGCCGTAACCCACGCCTTTCGATTTGATTGCCAAAACACAGGCAGGCAAGCTTTATCTTTGTATTTAAGAGCACGTGGATTCTGTGATCGGTAAACAAGTCCAGGTTTAATCATATGACCAGCTGCATTTGTACAAAATATCAAGGTAAGTCTATCCTTAATTGCTTTAGAGCCTGGTGCACTCTTTGCAGTCTTATGAATATAAGTCCGTTGAGGCATTCTTTTCCACATAAGACCAGTCTCATCGCAGTTAAAAACTTGCTTAGGATGATAATTCTTTTCTGCAATAATTTGTCTAAATTTTTCTGGAAACAGGGCAGCAGCTACATGATCAGCCGACGCAGATTCCCCTGTCATTTTTATATTTTTAGATTAAACCGAGTTTTAAATCTATGCAGCCACCCCCTACTTGCTGTGAATGATTTTCCTTCCTCTTCAGTATAATCTTGGGTCTGCATATCTTCATATAAAACCAACTCCTTTTGTTGTAGCACTTTGCCATCGATAGGAATATGTTTTCTTGTCATATCTTCCACCCATAAATTTAAGGCATTTTCTACCTTAAGTAACACTTTATTACGTATTGTGGTTGCAACTTTTGCAGTTTGGGGTGCACTAGATAAACTAGCTCGAATCTTATCTCTGTTTTTTAACACTTCCCGTATCGAAGATTCGTTTTTATTGTATATTTTAGCAACAGTTGCAATAGATTTTTTTTTCTATTTCAATCATATTAATGATTTTTATTTTTTCACTAATAGTGAGCATTTCACGTTTTTTTTTTGGTTTAGAAGCCATTTTAAAATGATTTTCAAATTTACTTGCTTTATTTAAAAACTATTGCTAGCACTGTCTTGTCCGACAATTCGAATAGTACTAAACTCATAGTTAACAGGAGCGTTTATATGTACAAGTAAAAGCGAGTGGCACCTTAAGCACGTTCCAACTTCTTTAACTTATCATAAGAGCGCCGAATTCAGGGGATGACTCATATATACGACGATATATCGACAAATGCTCCTATAACTTTTAATAAGGCTCGAATGTCTTTATTTGTTTCTGTATTTATTGATATAACGCGTTTTCTGCTCATTATAGGTAAATCGCGGATGACTGAAACCGCGGATACGGAGTCAGCGGATAACGGGGTACTACTGTATTTTGACAATAAATAATTTGAAGAGCAAATCATACCTCGCGTAATGTGTACAATTTAAAATGTCAGATACTACTAAAAACGAAAAAAATAAAAAAAAGTATCTACAAATACAATAATATACGACTACAGGGTTGCCAAATGTATATATGTTTCTTTCAAATGGTTCCTGAACACATACGGAGCAACATTAAGATTTTTTATTCAGAACCAAACGAAGCGTGTTGCTGCGTGTAGCTTTCGCGATAATTTAGACACACTTTATATTATTGTCTTATTACTTCGTGCTTCTGGATTAAAATGATATTCCAAAAATTCTAGGTCGGTTTGGTTTTGCTAACGTCGATTTGCCATAGACTAACGACTGAAGCCAGCAAGATAGGGGATCTGTGCTATTCGCACTTATACAATCTGAATTTGAGTCAGCGCAAGAAGAAACAGAAGGTCGTAGTTAAGTTATTGGTGACCCTAATCCGTCAGTCTAGGAATAATTCGTCCAATATATTTTCCGCAGCGGGATTCTTTCCTATCAATTATTCCACACTCTTTATACTTGTTAATCTCTTGATGTCTTATTTGCTAGCATTAATACAATTCCATTGAGTTCTTGAGCAGTGCAAAGAGTTTTTTTTTTTTCAATCCACCTGGTGGATTTTTTTAGACGTTTGCTAACCTGTCAAATTTACGACAAGATTATATACATTAGTGTGTCGGCGAAATTTAGCACAAAAACTACTAAAGATAAAATACTTATTGAGTTCATTTGCTATTTCTTTGGTCTGTGTTGTGATTGTTCCATTTTCTTTTGTCATTCTTTGAATTACTCTGTTTGGTTTTTGGTTCTTTTTTTTATTTGTTCGTTTATTATTCTCCATATTTTGCTTGAATCTCCATAATGTTTCTTTATTAGCGATTGGAAATACTGCTTTTTAGTCTCTTTAATTAGACGGTTTGTATATCGTTTCTGATTTCTAGACTCAATCTTATAATTGTTATTCAGTGGGTGTTGCGTTTGCTTTTTCTGAAATCTGTTTCTTTTTTTTTATTTGCGTTATAATGTTTTCATCTATCCATGGACAGTTGTAGTTTCTTCGGATTTTTATATTCTTTTGGTTTTCTTCTATTATAGCTTGCATGTTTTTCGACAATTGTTCCAGAGATGTTATCTTTTCAAAGACTATATTCTTTATTTCTATTGCTATTTGCATTATTATTTTATAGTCAGTCTTCAGGTATTCTACTAGTTCATATTTTGGTTTATGTGTCAAATTGTGGTTGATTTTTATCATGAGAGCGTTGTGATCTGATAAATCCGTTGATATTACCACATATTACTTTTATTTTTGTCATTTTTTCTTTGATATTTGTTGTGACGTGGTCTAATATAGAGTTTTTCCCTTTCGGATTTATTCTTGTACAGTGTTCTTCTGTTCTAGTGTTAATTATTTTATAGTTCCTTTCATCAAACATGTTATAATATTCTCGTGTTATCTTGTTTCGTTCTATAATGTTAATATATATTGAATATTGATTTGAATGAATGAAATTTCTGTATCAATATATAATATTTATTTAATTTAATTACTACGGAATTATTTATATGCAATAAAGCTTGAAAATATTGGTAAAATATATAAAACAAATATGGTTAAAATGTACCAGATAAAACAAAACATATCAGTCTGATTAGGCCTGGTGTATATTGAAAACAGAAAGCCATACAAGCATATTTAAAATAAATATTTCTTTGTCACCACCGAAGTTCAAACGAATGATAAAAAAAAAAACCTTATAACGGGTAACCAACATATTAAAACAAAAAAAAAAACAGAAAGAAAATTAAAAACAAAAAAACAAATACCAGCATGGCTTACACGAACTAACTGTACCGACCTACCACATGTTAAGTATTTTTTATTTCTGATATTGACTTTTTTCTTTCGAAAACCAGTGCACCTCTGTTATGACAATTAATAAACAGTTCCTGCTACTTGAACTAGAGAGAACATTATCCTCTACATACACATATATCTAGCCCGTCTTGGAAAAACAAATATACAGTGTCTCACCTTGCCTTAGCCCACTTGATGATGATATGTGACGGTAAATTATGAAGTTAAAGAAAACAGTACCGCTTTCTGGCTGCTGCGATGTTGTCGATTTTGTTTATTATAATGTTATACAGGGCGTTTCAATCGAAACAAGTCACTTCAAATAACTCTTTACCAGCTGTGATTTATACAGGATGGGCCACCACATACGGCGCGAGCTCTACATGGAGGAGCATAGGATTTTTTAAATCCTTTTTATTTAGTTGAATGGTAGACCTCTGTATGTACAATTTAAAATTATTTTGAATTATACATGGTGTTCGAGAAAAAAGATCCATAACAAAGTTACCTTTTTTTAAATGGAACACCCTGTATATAATGACATATTTTGAATCTAGAGACCAAATTAGGGCAAGTTTATATAATACTCCATATTCCTAAAGCCATCGGTTTTTGGGATATTTTAAAATTTATGAAATTGCAGTACAAAATTCTTGTTTTGATTTTTACTGTGTAATCCAAAGTTAAACAAATCTACAAATAATGAAAAATTATTTATACATGTTTAGTAACGATGTCTAAGCCAACTGAATTTAAATAAATTGTATTAAATGTATTCCTCGGAAAAGTTAAATCCTAACCACGAGAAAACTATTCATGTTAGGCACAGGGAACCCTTAAAATTTGAATAGGGAAGATACACAGTAAAAAATGTCTACGTGTAAAGCTCAAAAAGTAAGTGGTAACAAGTTTGCGTGTTAAAATTAACACCTAATTTGGTTAAAGTTGCATTTTGTTACCAAAATCAATTAGGTAAAGACATATTTGACCAATATTTGAAATATTTACACCTGGGCGTGTAAAAAGTTGACTTCGAAAAGAGAAGTACCCCCTTCTCTGCATGTACGCCTGCGCATGAACAATTTCTATCAGGTACATGTGATAAAGAGAGATAAACTTGCAAACTACTAACGAACAATTGACACGTGATCGGATTCGTATTGAAACTTGAATCCTGTGCCTCTGCTTTTTAGCTGTTTATAGTTTATACGTACCTACATATTTTATGTTTTGTGCAACCATTATATTGATATGAATTAAATGCAAAAGTAGGGTTAAATAGCTGAGTATTAGTGATACGCCTATCTCATCAGCATATAAACATTGCATATCAAACGGTAAGTAATCAATTACACCATTTTGAACAATAGTTTAGATATGTAGGTAAGTACATAATACGTATCGTTTACAACCTATATTCTTTGTTGCTGTATTTCCTAAAATATTTGTCAGTTCTAAAAGATTTTTATGACATATTGTAGGTTATGCATAGGTATATGACCAATCGTGTAGAATGTAATTCCCTGTTTAGTCTATTCCCTCCATTCCGGTGGTTAACTCCATATTCCTTAACCTACCTGGTAGCGGAAAGTTTGAAATTTAAAATATATATATATATATTTTTGTTAAATCAACGTACTATAGAATGTGCTGTAGAATGTTTTTCTTTTATTGCATAACTTGGTTATTTAGCCTTAATTATATTATTATTAGTAATATTATTGATGTATTGTTCCAAGGTATATTTTTGTTTAAAATCATTAGTGTTCGTATTCGTTTATATCATAGTGCATGTCGTTTAAACGTTGTTCTGTACATTGTGCGTTTTGCGAGGAAGCAAATGTTTAAATTCTGTTTTATACAAACATATTTCGCAAATAAACTTTATATTAGCAACTTGAAGTTTCTTTTGGATCACTTCACCACCTTACGTTTATTAGAGTGATCAGCGTATATAACTGTACGATATACATAACCTATACAAATAAAATATCATCAGTGCACCACTGTGACTGAGAACACTTCTGCCGTCTGAACGAACGTACCACCGCGCAGATATGGTTTCATTTACAGCTGAGCACCTTAATTGCACCTTATCCAGTGTAAAAGCTACACCCATGTAGTGTACCTCTAATTAACACCCAAAGGTGTACATCATCTCTTGGTAGTTTACACTGGCAAGTGTCACACTACACGTTTTAAAGTGTAGGATTTACCAAACCGTTTTGGTAAATTTGACCAAATTTCACAGTGTAAAATTTACCAAAAATAGTGTGGACCTATATAGACCACTTCTAGTGTTAATTTCTACACGCAATTTTTTACTGTGTAGGTCTGCTTTTCCACACGGAATTATTTTGACAATTGTGAATTATTCTATGAAAAAATCATAGATAACTTGATATTTTTAACTGAACACCCGTTACATGTGCCTACATATTCACTGAGAGACAAAAAGATTAAATTCTATTACAATATCCACCGCTTTATACCTACTTATAGCACCCATATGTCAACAATAACAAACTGGGAGGAATCATTGACATTAATTCGGGCACCATAAACTATTCGAGCCATGACAACCCGAGGAGGAACAAGTGCTGCCGCCTAGCGGTATCCAGTTTCTAAAACTTACGTTTAGGGAAGAATTAAGCGAGAGGAATAAAAAAAAAAACGAACGACTGTCTCGGCCACGTGTGACCTACCAATGACGGCCCTCCGTGCCGCAGAAGAAACGAGAAATGAAGAAGTCACATTAAATAACGGACGAACCATGTAGACAAGTTGAAACGTGATCGGGCTCGGGATAAAACGGTAGGTGTAATGTTTTAGGAGGATCGTCGGTTGTTTTTTATTTGCCATTCTAAGACCCGATATATACGAAAAAAGGGAAAGAATTTCGGGGTGTCTAATCAAAAACAAACACACGTGAAAGTGTAACCGTTATCTTGCGTTAAAATTTTACGAGATTTCGGACGTGTTATACGTTCAGATTTTTTTTTTTTTTTTCCCTATACGAATGGCGTTGGTTCATCGCTCAGTATCTTAGTTGGCCATTGGCGGCTAAGATTAATAGTTTCGTCGACAAATATCCTCGTTTAAATAGGCACTAATGGATGATAAAAAGAGGTTGCCTACACAGTAAAAAATTGCGTGTAGAAATTAACACTAAAAGTGGTCTATATAAGTCCACTCTATTTTTTGGTAAATTTTACACTGTGAAATTTGGTAAAATTTACCAAAACGATTTGGTAAATCCTACACTTTAAAACGTGTAGTGTAAGACACTTGCCAGTGTAAACTACCAAGAGATGATGTACAGGTAGGCCAAATTCGATACTTTTAATAGGAAACTTATATTTCTGAAGGAATTAGACAAAATCTGACCTATGCTTCTGGAGCTCGATTTTAAAAAGAAATCGATTGGTGAAGTCCGTATTTTTATATCTTCCGTAATATAAGAGATACAGAGCGTTTTCGTAAAATATGCAATTTTCAAAAGCCCCTGTAACTTTTTAACTTGTGAAAATGCTTGATTTATATAAGAACTTTATTAGGGCACTTTTTGACGTAGAATTCAATGCTCTAATTTGTTTTTTTTTTAATTCGTTTTTTTTTGAGATATTATCAAGACTTGTGTTTTTTTATATGGAACATCCTATATATTTTTACACTATTCAAAAGCAGATAAAATTACCTTTAATATGATATAACACACTTGATATTTTATTTAAAGGATTTTCAAGATATTTGATTTTTTTTTTGCAATTTAACAGTATTTCAAGGTGGCTCTGGCTGTAACTAAGCAATATGCGTATTTGTTTTATATTGTCAAAATATTTTGAAATGTCAGTTTGAATGAATGTTACTGGTGGTTTTATTATTCAAGATTTCAAAAATGTATGAAAACTATGAAAAATACAACATTTTAAAGTGTTTTATAGAAGCAGGTGAAAATGCGGAAGCTGCACGTAATATTTACTATGAACGATATCCTGAAAGAAAACAACCATTCAGAGACATGTTCACTAGGTTAAAGAAAAATTTAATAAATTTTGGATCCTTTCAAAAACCGAGACCTAAAAATTATGTGGCTCAAAATAGAGACAAAGAATTAGAGGAAATTGCCGTTTTGGGTGAAACTGTAAATAACCCAACACATTCCACTCGCGAGATGGCACAAACAACAGGTTTAGCAAGAACATCGGCAAGGCGCATTTTAAAAAAGTATAGAATGAAACCCTATCGGACAAGGAAAGTGCATTACCTTTTTGCCGCGGATTTGGAGCGTCGTATGGCATTTTGTCAATGGTTTTTTGGGAAAATGTGAAGAAAATCATAATCTTGCTCTAAACTGTGTATGGACGGATGAATGTAATGTAAGCAGTGCGGGAATTTTTAACAGACATAATTCTTATACTTGGTCGCGTAAAACCACTTTTTTTCTGCTTTGTAGAAATCTTTTATTTGCTTATTTACGAGCATCCACGGAAAAACAAAAAATAAAGAAATAAAAAAACAAATACGCGCATTGCTTAGTTACAGCCAGAGCCATCTTGACACAAAAAATCAAATATCTTGAAAATCCTTTAAATAAAATATCAAGTGTGTTATATCATATTAAAGGCAATTTTATGTGCTTTTGAATAGTGTAAAAATATATAGGGTGTTCCATATACCTACAAAAACACAAGTCTTGATAATATCTAAAAAAAAAATACGAATTAAAAAAAACAAATTAGAGCATTGAATTCTACGTCAAAAAGTGCCCTAATAAAGTTCTTATATAAATCAAGCATTTTCACAAATTAAACAGTTACAAGGGTTTTTAAAAATTGCATATTTTCCGAAAACGCTCTGTATCTCTTATATTACGGAAGATATAAAAATACGGACTTCACCAATCGATTCCTTTTTAAAATCGAGCTCCAGAAGCATAGATCAGATTTTTTCTAATTCCTTTAGAAATATAAGTTTCCTATTAAAAGTGTCGAATTTGGCCCACCCTGTACATCTTTGGGTGTTAGTTAGAGGTACACTACATGGGTGTAGCTTTTACACTGAATAACGTGTGCTTTTAGCTGTAAATGTATATCGTACAGTATATATACGCTAAGCACTCTAATAAACGTAAGGTGGTGAAGTGATCCAAAAGAAACTTCAATTTGCTAATAAAAATTTATTTGCGAATATCTTTTTGTATAAAACAGAACTTAAACATTTGCTTTCTCGCAAAACGCACAATGTACAGAACAACGTTTAAACGTCATGCACTGTAATATATGTAAACGAATACGAACACTAATGATAAACAAAAATATGCCTTGGAACAATATAGGTATATCAATAATATTACTAATAATAATTAAGGTTAAATAAACAAGTTATGCAATAACAGAAAAACCATTGCACAGCACGGCAATATTATAGTACAGTTAATATTAACAAATATATATATATATTTTAAATTTCAAACTTCTCGCTACCAGTTAGGTTAAGGAATATGGAGTTAACTACCGGAATGTTGGGAATAGTGGTGAGTAGCTATTCTAATAACTAGCCAAATAGCGGCTATCGAGGAAATAGCTATAGCTATGATATCTGTCAACGCGATAACCAGCTATTCCGGCTAGCTAGTAATTATTTGATTGCGTCTTATTACTTACTTTTAGCACCTTTTAGCCTCATATCATGTAATTTCATCCTCGTACTTATTGAAAACTACAGAGTGAGCAACCGGATGTGACCACCACGTGACCTCAAATTTTAAGGTGGCAACATTGTTAAGTTGGTAGTACAAGATATGTCACATTACTGATTTGTCAATATGTTTATAACTTAACCTTAAAATAAGACGTGCCATATATTTTTTTCCAACACGTTAAATGTCAAATGACAGATCGTAAACAACAAGCAGAGCAGTAAACAGTAAAACAAAAAAATACACTTTTTCTGTGACGTTCGTGATCACGTGGTGGTCACATCCGGTTGCTCACTCTGTATAATCATTCGTACACTTTGATAGATAGACAATCTCACTGAATAATTAAAAGCAATTTACTTAAATTATATTACTAGTCGATAATTCCAATTAACAGAAGTTTCACGTCTTTAAATGCATTTCTTTAAGCCTTTTAGTATTATTGATTTGCTTTACAAACTCAATAAGTACGTCCACGTGTAACTATGCGTTTGAATTTAAATTTTTTCGGAAGTTTTATGAGCTTTTTAGGACTATGTCCTTTGCGAACAAAGTTACTCACGTGGGTTTATACATTGGCTTTACTTCTGACATTTACTTACTTGTTTTGGTACGAAATCCATGGAAGGATACAGAGCAAATTCGGCGCAGCAATAGAATTTAACACTCGCGGGATAATAGTTGGTGTTCTGAACACGACAGTGAATCTTTTGTGCAGTATAGTCATTACATTACCGGCGCTGTTTTCCAGCGAAAAAATAGAAGTGGAAATTAAGAGTGAACTGAGAGACCTGGATATAATTTTGTCGAAATATGTCCTTGAAGTACGCAACAGAAGCAATAAATCTTTACTCCTGTATTTGATAATACTAAATATATTCTACGTGGCATTAATACTCAATGACGCTTCACTCCTATTCGCTACAGAAGGAAGCACCAATTATCAATACTACGTTTTCGACTTACTCTTTAGGTATAGGATTACAATATGCGCATTATATATTTATGACTTCATCAAGTCCTGCTTGTACAGGATAATTACGACTAATAACCTATTGGAGGGGGCGCTCAAAAGAATTCATAACGAAAACTTAATGGAAGATCAAAATACATTGAATAATTTGGGAGAATTAGTTGCAGATGTATCCCTCTTGCACGCCAAGTTTTCCAGCATGATCAGAAGTGTTAACGCCATCTTCGGTTGGCCAATGTTATTTATTTTCTTCAATTATATCTTTCTCTTCATAACCACTTACGAAATGGGTTTGCGAAGTATTTCGGCCAACCTTGCTCGAGGAATGAATTGGCAATATTCCTTCTGGGCTGTTTTCTCCATGGCATATTCGGTGGTAAGACTCTGAAAATGATGTTCTTGGAGCAAAATAATTTTGATTTTGAAAATTCTAGGTGGCGTCGGTTTTACTGACATCCATTTGCCATAGATTAACGGTTGAAACTAACAAATTAGGGGATATGTGCTATTTCTACTTGTATGATTTAAAATTGAGTAAAAATAAAGAAGGGCAAAAGGTTTTAGTTAAATTGTTGGTAGCCCTGATGCGTCAGTCTAGGAACAACTCGTCGATTATGTTTTCTGCAGCAGGATTCTTTCCAATCAATTATTCGACGCTGTTTATACTTGTTAATCTCTTGATGTCGCATTTGCTCGCACTAATACAATTTTAATAAATTCGTATCGAGTACAAGCATGTTTTTTTTAAAATTCCTAAGTCGTTCTTGATGTTAGATAAACCATGAAAAGTATACAATCAATAATTGCTATTAGCAGATATGTATAGTTGTTACCGAAAAAAGGTTAAGGATCTACACAGAAAAAAATTTGTTGTAAATTTTAAAACAATTGTAAAGTTTGGTGCAACAAATTGTGTAACATATAGGGACGAGCACAACTTGTATTAAAATTTTCTACAAAATTGTTAACGAAAATTATTGCATTTTTTGCAACAAAATGTGCAATTTTATCACACAATTTATGTTGACATAACCTTTACAATTTAAGTACGATAAAGTGCGAGTCACTTGTTGCAAATAATACGTTTAGCCCAATGGTAATAATTGCAACAAACCGTCAAGAAATCTTTTACACGAATCGTGCCATTATTACAAACCGCTGTAGTGAATTATCAGTACAGATTTACTACACTATTGCAATAATTAATACAGTTGCGTATAATTTGATTAGCTGGTGACAGCGGGCGAATTGCGGAGATCAGACCGGCCCGTACTGCAGAGTACCAGTATGGGGAAGCGCCTCGTAATTCTTGCCTCTGCGCGATTGTCAATCACAGTACCTTTTATATGATATTAACCATGTGTAAACATCATAGATATTACATGGCCACATTTACCGATCACAATTTACATTGAGTAAGAAGTTCAAAGATTATGAAACAAGCGTAGCGCCATCTTTACGACAAAATCTGTAGTATCACATATTTATGTAGCTAAACTAATTATGAGTATTGTGATATTTCTACTATATAGTTATAAAACTATACAGCATTCATTTCATTTCATCTCATTATTAATGCGGTTTCCAGTTATGTATAATAATCAAAGTGAGGTGATTGGTGCTAGCACCCCTAACCAAATAAACACAACACATAGTAAATTTGCTACACCTGTTGTTATAACTTTCTTCACTACATTATATGCAATTTATTATATTCACTATTTGTAAAATATTGTAAAGTATTTCACTATATTTTGTAGAAGATTGTCACACAATATTTTTTAACAATTTTATTGCTTTTTTTGTAACCACGATATAGGAAAATGCAGCGACGTTGTTGTAAAATTTTGCACAATAGTATGAATTCTTACTACAATTTCCGTCAAACAGCAAAGTGTAAATATTACAATATGGATTTTTTTCTGTGTACGCGAAATGTCTGTGACGAGCGCAGGTATATAGGACGGACTATAGCTTTTACTACAACTGCGACTTATAGTGGAGGCAGCATAAATATCGATGCACGTGACTTTTATAAATTATAATAAATATTAAAATGAAAATATTTACGTTCGGTAATACAGTTCACTGTAAATTACATAACCTAAAATTTGGACTATTCATTGACTTGTGCCATATTTGACAACAGTGTAGTACTTGACGTAATATTCGGTCAGTCACGTGCATCGATATTTATCTTGCCCCGAGTATATCGGCGTAAACAAACGTTATGTATGATTTATTGTGTATTCTTTTATCCGATACAGCATTTCTCGTTTCTCTAATTTATTTTTCGTTATCAAAACACAGAGATGCACACGTTGAAATAATATTTTGATGTATTCCTTGGTAAAACAGATTTGCTGTTTCTGGATGTTCTTATTGGTTTGTTATATGTTCATTTTATTCAAACTTTTGGAGGGTAATGTAGGCTAAATAAATAACTAAAAAGAGCAAAAGTAGTAGGTCAATTTTATTTCGTTACCAATATACAGGGTGTGCGGATTCCATAGGAGAATATTATGCCATCAGCAAAGTGATATAGATGCATATTCTTCTTTTAAAACCGACTTACCTGTTTTATGGTTGGGATATTCATTGAAACAGCTAATTGAGGGATCCCCGTTTACAAAGTCTAAAATCTACTCTTCTAGTTGCACGGTGCATCTTTGTCTTGATCTACCAGCACCTTTCAATATTCAAATCAACATTAATTTCAAGCATTCCCTTTATTTTTAAGCCAATTTTATCTTAGCAATATTTGCAAAGTTGGTACAGTAATTGAACATTTCGTCGCTGAAATAATGTGTTGGCCATATTGTATAGGGCGTACGTAATTTAAATCGTGCGTACAGATAAAAATTAATTGCGCTTTACCCCGCCAAAAAAAAAAAGAACATGAAAAAAAAACAGGATAAACGTCAGTAGCAACAGTGGAAAAGAAACAGGACAAATAAAATTGTACGTAAAAAAATCCGGCACGGGCAAAGATAGATGAAGACAGATATATATGTATAGGAGAGTATAGAGAATAATGACAAGAAAAAAAAGTCTTAAGACACCAACTAATCCAGTAGGCACACAATAAAATAAAAGTCGAGTCGAGTCGTGCCCCGAAACCCATCATAATAACACAAATATGCAGATGCTATAGTGTTATATTTATTAAAGTTAATAGGCGAGTGATGATACTATACCGAAACGAATATAGAACGAAAATCTCCCCTGCAATTGTTTTAAAAATAATTCCTCGTTTTTTACCGTTTGGCTCGCTCCGAACACGTGTGCCGTTAGGGCAAAAAACCCGAGCGACGAGCGTAGAACGAGCGGTTACCACATAAAAAAGATGGGTGCATGTACAGAAGTATTATAAGAAATGGAAACAAGGGCTGATGCAGGGCCGGTTTTAATAACATTACATTTGAGTATTTTATCATTTATAAGAATACTCCGTTTGAATTAGATTCCCTTTTTTCATTATATTTGAATTTGGTGGTAAAATACAGCGTTTCAATTGCTTAGTTTCATCGCCTGTCAAGATTTGACAATGTTATAAGAGGCAGCTTGTGTTTTGACACTTCATCCACAGCAGCTTAATTATTAAAACATATTCTATTCTAAAGTTAAAATAATAACCACTGTTTTACTATACAGTTTTTTAATAATATCAGAAAGATTTCAGATCAGATTTTGTTCTTGGTTCTTTTTGTGTTCTTCGCTTGCAATACTTGTTTTGCAACAGCCACTGTTACACGTGTTTGTTATAATTTTTTGCCCACGCAGAGAATTTCTATATTTTTATGTTGGTAATACAATCTTGTCATGCGTAGTTGTTCTATATGCCATTGCAAAATTCAAAAATCAATTTTAAAAGTAAATCTGGCTTTATTTTCAGTTTAACATTATCATAAACCCTTGAGTATTAACAATGGTTTATGATAATGTTAAACTCCTTTTCTGTTTGTTTAATTTCTGCATATCAGGATGGCACTAAAGAACTAAAAAACTAAAACTTGTATGTTTATCGTTGAACTATATTTTAAAAATCAAATATCTATATTATATCATTTTTAGCTATAGTGAAGAAGACAACAAATGTTTGACAAAACGTTTAACGAATGCGATTCTTAAAACAAATATAGAAAAAAGGAGTCGATATTTCAATAAATAATTCTTTTGAGGTTTATTTAAACATTATAAAACTGTTAGGATAGGTTTTATATTTAATAATTTATATTTATTTTTCTATAATTATGAGTTCATTACAAAACATTAGGTATGACTTTCTAAAAAAAAAACCACCGGCTAAGCGAAATTTCAATT
The DNA here is from genome assembly GCA_949128085.1 of Cetonia aurata. NCBI lineage: Eukaryota > Metazoa > Arthropoda > Insecta > Coleoptera > Scarabaeidae > Cetonia > Cetonia aurata. Next base: position 4,017,454 of record OX421889.1, read on the forward strand.
TGCCGCATAGAAATTGAAACACAACCACAACTGTCAAAAATTGAACCGAATTTCATACTTCAGCGTTGAAGCTGTGAATGCTACTAAAAATAAATCTAAATTAGATTGATCAGAGCATCGCATCTGCTAATGTATATTTTTTATTTGATTATGTCAAACATGCGTAGAAATAGAAAACTATCAATTGCCGTTTTATTCCTATATACTCCATAAATCTCTTTTTAATATCACCAACACATTGCTGACAACTTAATGCAATAAGACAAAAAAAACACTATCCATTGTCACTAAAAATAATTGTAGTGAAAATTTGCAAATTTGTTAAAAATTAGCCAATCCAAATTGTTAATTTACTATTTTAATTCATTCATCTTAAATACGCCTCTGTGAATACATTCATATTTATATCCATATACACGAATTGATGTGTAAAAAATCATTCAGCTGCACGACTTATTGTCTCTGTATCTTCTTCTATTATCCTCTCTTTCCAAACCTTACATTTTAGCTAATATATCGCGTATGTATTATGTATACATTATACATGTATAGGCAAGGCTTGTAAGAAACTTCACATATGGATTTTAATATCTTATTTGCAAGCCCATGCAGAGCTAAAATTCATTGATATATGCATGAGTAATTCGCTAAATGGATATTGTACCTACCTCTTTTCGGTACTTCAGAAAAAAAAAAGGGTCACTTAAAAAGTAAGATTAAAAATAAACTACATTCAGATTATCCTACTATCTTAATCGAGTGGAAAAATGGGGATTGTTTACCATTAGTCTAATAAAAAAGAATAAGTCATTTTTATGATACCTACTTTTACCTGTGTTGTATTGTTGGTAAAAGCAAAATACCTTAGAACGGAATTATGTAAAATTTTATTAGTAATATATTTGCTTTTTTTATTTATTGATACACTCGTAATGCACAATAGCGTCATAAAGGACATATAGATTACACCGTAATGAGAATTCAAGATAATTATTGTATATGACTATAAATCTTATTGAAATATTTAATGTTAATAGATATTATTCATAATTAAGTACAAGCAAATTTATTATCTAATATTTCCATATACACTTTACATTATTATAAAGATAAATAATTTGAATTTTATCATTTTGTATATTTAACATATTGCGTCCTCTATTGAAATCGGGCCAAATTATTTGATTAAAGGTTCCTTCAGATAGATGACAGCAGTACCTCTTTCTTTTAATAAATGTATTTCCGTTTATTTACAACAATTATATTCAAGATATATACAATTTATATATAATTATGGAAGCGAGTAAAAGTGATATTTGGATAAAACATTAAAGAAATTGTCTCAAAAGTCTTTAAACTAACTATAGAAGGAATTTATTTTGGTTTTTTTAATTTATTGTAATATTCTATTATATACATAATATAGGTATATTTATATTACATACTTTTTAAACTTTAATTTGTATACTCCGCCAAATATTATTCAAAGTACCAACCTACTCATTTACAACACATGCTTATCCTTATTCCCTAAAATCCAAACAATCACTTTGACATTTGACAAGTTTCGAATCTCTTGACAGAATCGATTTTAATTTCGTGTTTTGATGTTTTATGTTTATTGAATTTCGTGTAGTTTAAGTAAAAATTCCTTAATAAATATCCCTCCACAACCGTTTTTTCTTGTAAGTCCCTCGACTTTCATAAAAGAAAAAAAAAACCTCAAAATGGAGCGTCAAAAGTATGAACGATAGATTTTGGCTAACCAAACGCTTAGTTACGATAGTGCTGTTCCTGCTTATGGTATTACTGTTCAAGAATATATTCAGTTGAGACATGTCGAAGAAGGTATCCTACTTTTACAACCCGGACGTTGGTAATTTCCACTACGGTACGGGACATCCGATGAAACCTCATAGATTATCCGTAATACATAGTCTAGTTCTGAACTACGGTTTAAACAATAAGATGCAAATATACCGTCCATACAAAGCTAGTGCTCACGATATGTGCAGGTTCCACTCAGATGAATATATCGGTGAGTAAAATCAATAAACTTAATTTGATTTTATTCAAACGTGTCGTAGATTTTTTGCAACGCGTTACTCCGCAGAATATACAAGCTTTCACTAAGCATTTAAGTCATTATAACGTCGGGGATGATTGTCCCGTATTTCATGGCTTGTTCGATTTTTGCTCTATGTATACGGGGGCGTCTTTAGAGGGCGCCGTAAAGTTGAATAACGACCACTGTGATATCGCGATTAATTGGTCAGGTAAAGCTGAGACTTCTATTTGATGTAAGTTAACTTAAAAATGTTTGAATTTTGCTGAATTATTTCAGGTGGTTTACATCACGCGAAAAAGTTCGAAGCATCCGGTTTTTGTTACGTTAACGATATAGTGATAGCGATCTTAGAGTTGTTAAAATATCACGCTAGGGTTTTATATATTGATATTGATGTGCACCATGGCGATGGTGTACAAGAAGCTTTCTACCTCACAGATAGAGTGATGACCGTTAGTTTTCATAAGTATGGGAATTTCTTCTTTCCGGGTAAGTTTTTATGATTGTTTTTATATATTTGGCTGTAGTTCTCAATGAGACGTAGTGATTTGGCGATTTATATGCACATTAACTTAAAAGAAAAACATGTTTTTCTAAGGCAGATTGTCTAAATTTTTTGAGAAAAAAATGTTATCAGGTTTAATCTTTTTTTAGTTTTACATCTAGCTGTATATTCTAGTAGACCATATATAAATCATCTAGTCTAGTTTTTTTCCTTTTTTTATAATAACTTTCCATGTTGTACAGCTATTAATTGCTTGTGAAATTCTGAGAGTGTTAAATGAACGACTTACAGCATGTGGTTTATCGACTTTTTGAAGTAAACCCTTCAGAATTTTCCGTTACTTTGGTTGATGAAAGTAGTAATTTAATTTCATTTTCTTTCTGTTCGGTTTAGTTAAGATGTTTGCATAAAGATCTATATTTAAAAAACATGCAGTGACGGTTCATGCCTTCAAAAAAAACAATATGTAGGTGAACAGTTGCAAAAAAGCTACACTTTAAATTACATAGAATATGGTTTATTTCTGTCCTAATATATTCGTTTATATACTCGGGTATACATCCAATTAATTTATTTTGAATTGATTTAGAATCTCGAATACATTCTTAAATTTTTATATTGATTATCAAATTTGGCGAATAGGTTAAGAGAATTATTGTACTTTCAAACCATCTACCAATGTAATTTTTGCTGTTTTGTAACATTGGTGATACTACTACTACTACTATAAACTCAATAACACATCTAATTCAAATAGAAAAGTAAAAAAAAAATACAGCTATGCTCAAAAGTAATAGACATGGCTATGATTTACCATTAATTTCCTGTTTTGGCATTACATCTGTGGCAGTTAATTTAAGTGTGTAGGTATTCGTTTTTATGATTTTACAACAGTTTTTATAGATACTTTTCCTAGATCTATTAAATTTTTATGCATGCTCACGTTTCTGAGACGTCAGTTTTTTACGCACTGAAAAATACGACAAATTATTAAGATTCTTTATTAAAATACTATTTATAACCCATTTAAATTACTTAGTTTTATTTTGTACTGACCTTACTTTGAGATTTCTGACTATTTTCACAGATGTTCACCAAATGTTGTAAAACGGTTGTAGAATTTCAAACACAAATCGGAATTTTTATCTCAAATATGCATGTTCACAAACAAAGAAAGGTAAATACAACTATCTTGTGTATACGACAAGGAGAAGTATGTTAATATGCGAAAACGAGAGATTTAGATGGGTCGCTGTGAATTTAAAATTGTATTGTGGATAACCCAGTCCAGTGATTATATACAGGGTGGCCACTTTTTGATAGGGACACTATTGCTATCTCGGGAAATGTAAGAGATACGGAGTCGGTTAAATGGGGAAAAAGTTGCGTATTTTACAGGTGAATAAAATGCATTAAGGAAATTAAATATATTCCGAATGGTTCCGGAGATGTACGAAAAAAAGCGAAAAATCCGTTTTTCTTTTTTTGATGTAGCGCCTTCAGTTTCAAAGATAGCAAAAACATTTATGGAGGTTTTTTACTATAAATGATGTTTGCTATAAGGTACTGGTATTATATTGAGACCGCAACGTTTCGGTTTAGCAGCAGTACCACCAACTTCTTTTTTTTAAATACGGGCCTGTACTTTTTTTTTCATTTCTTGGTGTCTTTTTCTATTTTAAATACGGTAGATATAATATTTTTTTATTATATTTACGTTAAACTCCTAGTATATGTTTGTTTGTCGATTTATAATATGTATTAATGTGTCTTTTACAATTTTAAAATTTTGAATTCTAAATGTTAGTAAAAAAATTACTTTGACAACACCGCAAAGGTGAATATCATAAGAAATACACACCGGTTAAATAATCTTGAAGATTTTAATAATAGTCTAATGGATCTAGTTGTCTATGGTATTGAGTTATGTTATGTCAGATAATTCATTTAATGACACCTACACACTTTTGATTTTATTTGCTTTAGATAAACACAAACAAATTATCAATTGAATAAATGTGCCACTCTCCGCTAGAGTACGCTGCTATAGTCAGGTTTTCATAAATGCTAAAATTTAGATTTGTAGATATATGCGACATCTGGTGACTCCTTAAAGTACTATTATGATCAAGTGGCTGTTGACATATCTACTTATATAATAATTATATAATCACTGACCCAGTCGTTCGGCACTTTCAAATTTTACTCCAAAATGTCTATATACACTGCTCCACTTAATTAGGGGGACACTACTTTGGCTAGCCTATGTTTCTTACAGAATGGATTTATTGCCGTTCATATGCAAAAATAAGAAACAAGAACTCTTTATTTATTAAATGAATACAACAATGTAGGAACACAATGCCTGGTTGTATTTAAGTTATACAAAATTTGAAATAACTGTCGAAAGAAAGTGTATTTTTTAAGTTTAGTGACGCACAAAGGCACATTAATTCCATTTTTAACTTGATTTAATAATGTGTATGTCCTCCCCTAGCCACAATTTTCTCTTGGCATCTACGTGGCATGGATCGCACAAGTCGACGGATGAGATCTTGGGGAATGTTTTGCCATTCTTCGAGAAGCAAGTGGCCCAGCTCTTGGAGAGTCTCTGGTGCATTGGCACGGTGCCTAATGCGTCTATCCAGCATATCCCACAAGTGTTCGATAGGATTGAGGTCTGGGCTCATCGCAGGCCATTCCATTACATCAATGTTGTTCTCCCGTAGAAATTCAGTAGTAATGTTGGCGGTATGAGGGCGAGCATTATCGTGCATAGGAACGAAATTAGGGCGCATATCATTCGCAAAAGGCACATGATCCTCGAGAATTGTGTTTAGGTAGGCTCTGGCATTTAAACGGCCAGGGACTATTACAAGATCAGTATCCCGGTCTATAGTTATCCCATCCCAACACATGATCGAGCCATCTCCAAAACGACCCACTTCCTGGACCGTGGCGGCATTGTACCGTTCTCCGATACGTCTCCAGACACGAACTCGTCCATCGCATCGAGTCAGGCGAAACCTGGATTCATCCGTAAAGAGAACAGATCTCCAGTGACGAAGTTGCCAGTTTACGTGGTCTGTGGCAAACCTTAATCGCGTTTGCTTGTGTTCCCTGGTCAGACGAGGTGCTTTGACTGGACGCCTTGATCGTAAACCGTTCTCCCTGGGCCTTCTTCTAGTGGTTTCGCCGCATACTTCAACCCTATGAGCAGCTCGAAGGTCATTTACCAGATCTCGAGCGGTACATGTCCGTCGACGGGTAGCGCAATTGACTAAATAATGGTCTTGTCCAGGAGTTGTTTTCCGCTTCCGGCCTTGTCCAGCTCTCCTCTTGTAAAGGCCCGTCTGTTGAAAGCGTTTCCAGGCACGGTGAACGGCAGATTTCGAAGTGTTGAGATCTTCGGCTACAGGTCTCACTGACCGTCCTTCTTGTAGGAGGGTAACGGCGCGTACGATTTCAATTTCACTTAAATGCCTCATTTAGACTTTATGAATGACTTAATGACAGGATTAGCCGTTATTTTCAGTTGCTAAAGTGACAATTTTGTCAAAATTGAAAATTTGATTTCCTAGTTTTCGTGTTTTACACTTTGGTTTTGATAGCTATACTGAATTTTGCACATCGCCGAGGTGATAAAACAACTTCTTCTTAAACTTCTCTATTCCCATAATAAATAAAGACCTATACTATTTATTTTTTGCAAAATTTGTGCTAATTCTCAGCTATGTGGAAAATTACGGCTATTTAAACTACTGTCCCTCTAATTAAGTGGAGCAGTGTATATTTCTATTTGTCCATTATGCCATCTATAAAGCACAGATCACCCACCCTTTCTTCTCATACCATGACCGCCACACCTCCAAGTTGTTACATATTTTAATTTTACCAAGGCACCGGTGACATGTACGAAATCGGCGCCGAAAGCGGAAGATACTATTCCGTAAACGTTCCCCTCAAAGAAGGCATCGACGACGCCAGTTACTTCCAAGTTTTCAAACCGGTAATATCGAGCGTTATGGAATTTTACCAGCCCACGGCGATAGTACTGCAGTGCGGCGCCGACTCCTTAGCCGGCGATCGACTTGGGTGCTTTTCGCTGAGCACGAAAGGTCACGGGGAATGCGTAAAGTTCGTAAAAGACCTGAACGTGCCCACTCTGGTGGTGGGCGGTGGAGGTTATACGTTGAGAAATGTGGCGAGGTGTTGGACGTACGAAACCTCCCTGTTGGTCGACGAGCAAATCTCGAACGAGCTACCATATACCGAATATTTGGAATTCTTCGCGCCAGATTTTACGTTGCACCCAGAAGTGGTCACTAGGCAAGAGAATGCAAATAGTAGACAGTACATGGAGACAATAGTGAAGTAAGTGTGATTACTGTTACAATTAAGTGTGAACGATATCGGCTGAATGAGTCGAGAGTCGGGACACGTTATATCTCCATTTCAATATTATAGATCTACATATAAAAATGACTTCTATCAGGTAACCAAATATAGTCGCGGACAAATGTTATAGGCAGGGTCACTTTTTTAGCCCTACAATAAAAGAAGAAACTTAAAGCTAAAATACAATGCGTGATAGATATTATAACGTTTTCTTATTGGCTTTATCGGTATTTAATGCTCCCTCTTTTAGCAGCGTTTATTCTCTTAGACACAGCAGCAACCAGTTTATAACATGTTTCGGGCGAATTGTAACATTAGAATTGGTTCTTTTTAGTTTATTGTCCTAGTCGTTCGTAATGTCATCTGCTGATGCCCAGTCGAACTACCGTAAGCTCTGGTTTGCAACGTAACTATTCTTCTTATTTACTTCCGGATTAGCGTTTTGCGTTATCCTTCATCGTTTAAAGTTTCATTCAGTATTACGTTAACTCCGTTTTGATTTCTCTTTCATCATCAAACCAGAATCTTTCGTACCCACGCCATCGTTAATCGAAACATGGATGTATCATTTTGAAACGTATTATACAGAGTGTTCTGAATGGAAAAATCAGTTTTACTTACTTGAAACTAGGAGCTTTTGCATATTTCTGTCAGTTTTGTAAAATAAGTGTTAATATTTCAAAAACTACCAGCAATAGCTATACCAAACGGATAATAGGATATATTAGTACTTTGGGCCAGTCGTCTACATTGCAGTGTTGGTACTTTTTTGCCCACATAAAGCGTTGCTTGTAACCTAGTAAGCAAAAGTTCTGGTCGCGGTTTCCGAGCACGTAATGTTAGGAGTGATGGTTTAACCCCTTTCCAAAAAAACTCATAGTGGACGCAATAAAATCTTTGGGTACAACGAAGCTTTAGGAATGTGTGGTATCGAATCAGAAGGCACTTTTCGCTGCCAGTTAACAACGAATCAAGAATTGCTTCGTTATCGTTGCATGAAACGTTTGCCTCACAAATGGTAAGACGGTCACTAATTTGTTATCATTTGATAATTCATGCGGATCCCATTCGATTCCACCTCTTTGCTAGCTGATGAAGGTGTGAACGAATGGTTTCATCACTCAAATTGAACCTTTCTGCAAACTCCAGAAGCGCGTTGTACTGGAATTTTCATTCGCAACATGTTGAATATCCTCGGTCTTCCAGCCCGTACTTCATCGGTCAAGCTGAGATCTCCCGAAGAAAATTTTCTGAATCATTTCTGTGCTGTTTGATCTGGAGTTTTGGTACTAAGTTTGTACTCGTACAGTAAATAACCTCGAACTCAAGTTATTTTGTTGCAATTTTCGATTACATAAAACTAAGAATTAAACAAAAACAAAATGTGTATGTACATATTTGATAAAAGGATTCTCACTAAAGTAGATGACGGATGACAAACAAGTGCCATCGATCGACCACTTAAAAAATAATAATGGCTCTCCACTTTATACAAAAACCGCACGAACTTATTTGGTTGCCCGATACTAGTGCATCGCAAGTATTCGATATTTGTTTCATCTCCATCATTTTCAATTGATAACACTACTTAGTAGTATAATGCAATTTCGTGGAGTGCTGCAGGGATGCAACTTGAGCCCACTTCGGTTCAACATTAAGCATAATGAGAGAAATTTTCTACTAGAAATAAGTATTGATTAATTCTAGATACGTTTGTGACAATTTGAGGATGTGTCAACATTCTCCGAGCGTGCAAATGAACGATATACCACCGGACGCGATACAAGAGGACGACAAACTCAAGAAGGAAGACGATCCGGATGTGCGCATCAGTCAAGAGCTAGAAGACAAGATGGTGGAACCAAAGAACGAATTCTACGACGGCGACAAAGATCAGGATAAGGACGATATGGACACATAACGAAGTTAGCACACACCATCTAACTTTTAATCAATAGAAAAGAAGTGTCGAAAGAAAGAAATCGAGACAGATTGTTTTTGAGAGGTTGATTAACTTTTAAGCGTAACTAACACTCATTTTTGTAATATTTAGGAAGTATACGACACACGACGATGTTTTAAAAAATAAATAAATAAGAAAATAAACGTTTGGCGAATTTCATTTAGTTTTATTTATAAAACGATGCACAGAATAATACAACTTTTAAGAATAAATACTTACACATTGAATATTCCTTTTTTTTTCTTAATTTTCAGCTGAAAACAATGTTCATACTATCACGTAATGGTCAATATAATTAAAAAAATCTTTTTACTTACCTGCAGAAGCAGAATTAATTTTTGGGTGTTGTGCGAATAATTTCTTCTTCAATCGATTTATGATAATTTCATCGCTGCTTAAAATATCCTGATTTGTAAGTGAAAATAAAATATTGGGGTTTCAATTATTTACTCCATAATTGTGCAATAACATTTAGATAATAGTTTGAGTACGGCAAATTATTTGTTATCTGTTGCTCTAAATATGATGGTAAGTTTCTGTAACTACAATAATTAGCAAATTCAAGAAAGAATGGAACCAAGGTGTGGAGATGAAGCAAGAACACAGGTAAGTGAAGTACTAATAGGTTTTAAGTCATCTGGCAAATAGTAGAATTATCATCATAACAGAATTAAATTCATTTGAAATTTAGGTTTTTTTTTTTTAGTTATTTATCTCGGATATATCATTTATATTATTTTCGATGAGAACTAAAACCTTTTTGTAATAACCAATCGTATCTCTAATTTTAGGTGTTTTAGGAATATTTCTTGACCGAAATTTTTGCTGGATAGCTTTATTTAGAATTTTTAGAAAACCGGATTAATCTTGATTAACTTTATGAAAATAGAAATCAGTTTAAAAAAAAGAGTTTTCAGTGACGGATTTATACACATAATCAAGAAAATGCCTTTAGATTTTAAGGTCGCTTTATAGTTTGCAGTTTTAACTGCATGCAATAAAAATGTTGCACGCTTTAATACGCCTTTACAGTTAAGCAACGCGCAATACGATGCAAATTTTTTTTGTCAATCAGGTTAACCAACTATACACCCAAAAAGCCACACAAATACTTATAATTTGTAACGCGTAACGTACAATAGGTACAAGTTCATAGCTATAATGATATTTATATTATTGATATAAAAATATAAACACAATATGCTATGTTGGAACGATTGAATTCATTTTTTCAAACGTGTAATATAATTTCAGATACTCAACATGGTTTTAGACAAGGTAAATCGACTATTACAGCTACTTTATCTATGTACACATATGTTATTCAAGAACTAGAAAAAAAGAAAATTGCCGGTCGGTGTATTCTGTGATTTAGGGCATTTGACTGTGTTGAACATAGTCTTTTGTTGGATAAGTTGGAATTACTTGGAGTGCGAGGTGTTGCACTCCAGTATGACTCCGGTGTGGTTCGCCTCTTACTTGTCTGACAGAAGACAACTTGTTAGAATCTCTGTCACAGAGCAAAATAGGAAGCAGATGTTTTGCCCTGATTCACATACTATTACAATGGGGGTACCACAGGGGAGAGTATTATCGCCGTTGCTGTTCACCTTATTTATAAACGATATATTTACTTTCATTGAAGAACACTTTCTGACCATCTATGCAGATAATACTACTGTTTTTGTGAGCGACAATAGATATAATATTGAGAATGTGTCTAATAATGTATGCTTAATGATTGGTTTGTTGGTAATAAACTTTTCCTAAGTATCTCGAAAACAAATTACGTTGTGTTTTCAGCAATACCTCATACGGCAACGCAGGAGCTTCAATTAGAAATCGGTGACATTAATATAGAAGAAAAAGCAAATATGAAAGGTTTAGGTATGATATTTTCTAATGATTTGAAGTGGAACCAACACATTGGTCATATAGTTTCCGCCATAAGCAGTTCCATTTTCAAGCTTCGGCATTTAAAGAACGTAATCGGTATGCAAACTTTAAAATTAGTTTATTCGGCTGAGATTGAATCACGATTAAGGTATGGTTTAATAGTATGGGGTTCAAGTATTGCGAGTCAGAAAATTCTCCTTTTTAAAAAAGGGCACTTCGAGTGACGGTTGGAGCAATGCCCCAGACATCTTGCAGAAATATCTTTATTAAATTACAATTGTTGACCATAGTAGCACTTTATATTCTTGAAGTAGGTATTTCTGTGCACAAGCAGAGATACACTTATATCACAAAATAATGCGAATCATGATTATAGTGTCAGAAGGAATGATATTCGATTGCCTGTACACAGGCTTTCGTTTGACCAACAAAAGTATATTATGTACAGGTATTAAAATTTATAATCACTTGCCATCTGCCATAAAACTATACCCAACCTATACTTTTAGAAAACTGCTTAGTGTTCCTTTTGCAGAAGCCTTATTGTTCATTAAACAAATTTTTTAATGTTTGTTAGTTCGCATTTTCTAATTATATCTCACTCTATTTTGTTGTATTTGAAGTAATGTATTTCTCTTACGCATTTATTATTATTTTGACGTTTCCTGTTATTACTTATGTTTACTTTTGGAAATAAATGGTATTATTATTATTAACACAAGACACCTAAGTGACTGAGACCAGGAGTGAGACGCAACCAAAACGTAAATAAAATCAGACCGTAACATAGAAGAATACCAATCATCACATTAAAATAAAAGCGGCTTGTTTATCACTTAGTATTGCTGCATCTCCACTATTAATAGAAAACACAAATCTTTGAAGAAGTTGGCTGAATGGGCAAAGAGGAAATATTACTATAATAGACGGGCTTTTAATTGTCAATGATATGAGAACATTGATTCACCATAAATCACTGAAAATATCACCAGAATTGCATGTTGCATGCAATAAAATTAGAACAAATTCTATTCCCTGCAATGCAAGTAAAATTGCACTCAGCTGATCAAAATCAATTGAAAACGCATTTTTATTGCATGCAAGAAAAATTGCGAACTGCAAAGCAGCTTTTACCTCTCAAAATAATACTTCCTCCGTTCCAAAATAACTTATATGTCGGTACATAACTTTTCTTGCTGTAAAAGTAGTATACGAAAAGTTACATAATTTCTTGTAGAGTAAAAAGAGATATTTACGAAAAACAGCTGAAATATCACAACCCCTACTTGACATCACCCAAACTCGGTAATATGGTCGATTTTACGAAACTTTTTCTCACATTTACAACACGGAGAAAATTTGGAGCACTCAAACATTACTTTTTCTGTTTGAAGTTTGTCTTTTTGTATTAAAAACAATATCAGAGGAAACAAGTTTTAAATCAAAATATACAAACGAAAAAATCAATTTAAAAAAAAAATTATTTGAAACAGCATAATCCTACACTATTGCTGCAAATCCTACCTAAATATTATTATAAAATACACCGTCCAAGGTTACAAATACAAACAATTAAAAATTATTATTTTATTATTGTTATTATTCTTGTTACCATTAATCTAAGTTATTTTTATTATATTTAAACGATTACATTTTCAATATTATTCATATTAATGTTGTAATTAATGTTTAATTAGATCATTATTGTAATCTCTTTCGAAGAAATATTAATACGGAGTATAATTATTATGTCTGTGAGTTTCGTATATCTGAAAATACATTATTGAGTGAATATCCGGGTTTTCTACATTAAAAAAAAACGTGTACTTACGCTTTTTGTAGGTCTTTTCACTACAGCCGGTCGCCTGCCGTTATCTTTAGCCATTGAAGCTCTTATGACTTGCCCGAACATCTAGGAAATGATTATTATCAACACAAATGTAGTTTTCCAAATAGAGTGACTAAATTTTATGATACAAATTACCGATATTTTTTTAGAGAATTAAATTAAACAAGCTATTTGAATAGCTTCCCAAAGTTTTATTGTTATGAGAGAATTATATTTTAAAATTAATATAACCAAAACAAGACATAACCTCACTTTAATAGTATATAAAAAGTATAAGAATAAAATTAAAAACGATTACATTATATGAATGGAGTTATTCTAAAAAAAAACAGAATTAAATTTGCATTGAATTAATTTACTATTGAGGAAACAAAACTCCTTCATATAAAATTTTAATATTTTCTGCAAGAATGACTGGTAGAAAAATACAATTTATCTGTCAATATCAATTCTTTCTTAACCTATAAATTCAGAAGAAAAATTATTCAATATTCAAAACTTAACAGCGACCGTAAACTTTTTCCTTTAATTTAGCGCCGTACAACATTGAATACATATGTTAAATCACATAAAAAAATTAATTACCACTGTGTTGTTTGTATGATCGACACAATGTTTAGCATCCCGAGGGTCTTCGAACAGAACAAAGGCGACACCTTTACTTTTACGGGTTTCTTTCACCCTCAACAGTGTCACCCTACAATAAGATTCATCAATTTTCGAGAAGAAAAAGAGATAAAAAATGACCGGACGACGTACTTTACGATTTTTCCATGTTTTTCGAATATGCTTTCTATATCGTCCGGTTTTAGATCGTAGGGTAAATTCGCCATGTAAACCGTGCTCCTGGACGGATCGAAATGCGGTGACAAATCGGAATAGTCTGTATTGGTCATCTTCACAATAAAATTCAACGAGATTCGAAAAGTGTTTATTTACAAAATTCAACGACTCAGCTTGTAATGACAAATGACAGGTCTGAATATTGATCAGATATTCGCGCAATGCGCAACGGGATATTTAATTAAAAATTAATATTTATACTTGTAGAAAATCGTTCTTTTTTATGTTGTAAATGGAGAATTTAATGAATACATTTAATCATGTTAAAATAGTATATTTTTGATGGGAGAGTAGGATATCTTTTATTAATACATATTTTAAGTTGCCTACACCGCCTATACTGAAGGTAAACGTTTTGAATATTTTGCGGCAAATCACACTCTTTTAAAAATGGGTGTTTGATTCATTTTAATTTCTTGTAATTCTAATTTAAACATTTAGATATTTGGTAATATAATTATCTTAATTTCGTTTAACTGTTTAATGAATGTTACACCTACACATTAACTATAATCGTTATACAATAGAGTGGTTAAAATTAATTCCCACATGGAGATAATAAATATGTACCAATATGGTACATGCGTAGTCCATAGAGGTCAGGTTTTTGCAAGTTATAACTTGCATAGAAATGTATCTACTTGCGTTTCATTGTGCAATAGTTCGAAATAATTGTTAATAAACATTTCTTATTTATCAATTTGACGTTAAAATTCTTTTGAAAATGTAATTTAATATTTTCCTTTAATTTTTAGCTAATATATGTATATACACAAAAATTAGTGTTTAAGATTTGCATTTGTGCGCATATTTCCAACATTTCCACAAGTTTGGGCATAGTTGTGCAATAGTTATAAATCATATGTAATATTAAAAACTATTTTATTCTTTTTAGTTACGTTAAATTTTCGAAAAAGGATTTTATTCAAATTTTTGCAACATTAAATATAATATTTTATTAAATTGATGTAAATACATATGTTAAATCTTCAACTTGTATTAAAAGTCGTTAATAAAGTTTGTGATAAAATTTAACCATTTTGATTGCAAATATTTGAGTTCTATCTGATGTGCATAAAATTATTGTTTATATAATTGTTTACAAACTGTAAATGGAACACGATATTTGACAATCATAATAAGATTAAGTAAATGGAATTTTATTCACTTTCAAATATTTGTTTACTTACTTAAAAAAACATTAATTTCAAATGTCCCAAATCCTTATAGCTCAAAAAACATGAATTCTTAGTTATTTTGGCATTTAGTGTTGTACCTTTAATAATTATATTATTAGTTGTCTGACTTTGATATATTGAAACCTACTCAGAAAGTTGATTTGTTTTACATATTAAAAAAATTTATGTGAAAATCAAGAATATTTTATTGCAAGATTGGTTAATTAAAGGAATATTAATTTTAAACCTTCATAATTTAAAAAATTAGTTGCGGTATAACATTTGATTATTCATTTGTTTGGTTTTGAAATGTATTTCTTTAATACAACTTCTAATTTAACATTATACAGTTCTTAGAAGTTTGTTTATGAGGAAATGTATTCTAGACACAAAAATAGCTTTATTTAACTATAATTATACCCTACTAAAGCTGATAAATTTGATTTAGTGGATTTTTACTTGCCTTAAAATGTTTCTTTACTGCTTGTTTTGACGATATATTAATTTTGATTTTTTAATAATCTTTGAGACTAATTTTGGTTAATTCTAAATAAAATCCTATCAAATTAAAAACACTATTTTTATTTCTCTTAACTCTTCTGCATATCACAAAATATTTCGATAGTTCTCTTCATTGACATAACAAAATAAAAAAAGTTTGTATAAAAACACACGCGAATGATTATTTTTTCAAATAACTTTATTACATACGAAAATAAAATTACAAATGTTGTTTACGTCTAAAACTGCATCCCTCGGTCAGCCTGGCCTTGCCACCGGTTGACGTGCACAGGATTGTCGAGCATCCTTTGCAGGGCACTGCGGACTGTGCATGTGAGAAGATTGTAGAAATAGCGTAACAGCCGGGACACTTCACATCCATGAAATAACTGTTCGGATGTTGGACGAGTCTCTTCAATTTATGCGAGCGCCGTTGTTTTTCAGGCGACGGATGAAGTAAATCTACAGCTAGTGGCATCTGAAACAACAGGACGATCATTAGTAGAAATACACGCGCCGCACCCCAAATGAGCGAATAAAATCCATAATTTTTGTAAAATTAAACGGATTTTGCGTATATTTACCTTGTATTTAGCGTTCAACACTGGTAAAAATAACACTTATTTATAACAGGCACGTGTTATCATCAGCACGACAGCCATGTAAAGAAAGAGAGACGTTAATTTAGCAATTTTAAATACTTCCCTTTTTTTCAGGGATGCAACCGTTAGAATTTAAATATTACTAAGAATTTAGTGAAATATCTAGGAATTTTCGATGTCAGATTTGACATATAGCGCCAATATTTACTGGTGAAACTTTCGGGAATCAAAGGAATTTATGCGTGTTTCAACACGTGAAAATATTCAAAATTTACTATAAAATAAACAAGTTTTATATAAGAATAAATTAAAAATGATTTTTATTTAATTTAGCAATCACCAAAATAACCATTTTAAAGTGAGGTTATACAACTAAATTGTGTTGTCAGATTATTTTAGAAAAATCTGTTTATATTCGATTTAAAAATGTCTCGACAAAATAAAAGAAGTGACATGCTCCCGAAGCATTTAAATCCTGAAATTGTGACGTTTTCAATTTTCACTGAAGAGGAAATAAAGAAGTTGAGCGTATTGAAAATATGCAGTCCTATCACTTTCGATGCTCTAGGTTATCCTGTTAACGGGGGTTTATACGATAAGTGTTTAGGTATTTATCATCTCATATAGTATAGTATGTTATATTGTGTTTTAATCTTGGAAATTAAAAAATAGGGCCAATATCGGAAAAAGGAGATCCTTGTGGTACTTGTTTTCAAAATGTTTACCAATGCCCCGGTCATTATGGACATATCGAGCTGCCCTTGCCTGTTATTAATCCTGTATTTTCTAAGATTATAGCAACAACATTGAAAATGTGCTGCTTTTCTTGTTTCCGCATACAAATCCCAGGTAAGTCATTTTTAATATAATTTTTTTATTTCAATAATTTTATCTGAATTTTTTTCGCTTTAAAAGAGAATATCAAACATTCTTTGAGTACGCAAATAAAGTTATTAGATGGGGGTTTGTTGACTGAAGCTATCAATATCGAAACTAAAATCGCAGAGTTAATATCAACTTATGGGGCTTTTGAGAACATACCGCCAGACTCTCTTGCATTAATCAAAGAATATGAAGAATTAGCAGATTCAGGTATGATTTAAATGAAATTTTTGACGTTTTAAATTTATCAATTTGTATTTCATATAGACGAATACCAAAGTAATGTTATATTAAATAAAAATATAGAGGGAATGAAAAATCATTTCATATCAAATATGTTGAAAGCATTAAAAACAAGATCATCTTGCATGTATTGCAAGCAACCGCTTAGTAAACTAAACTCCATTAAAGATAAATTTATCTTGGTCGCAAAGTCGATGAAAAGCAGGTAATTATAAAAGTGAATTAGTCTCTATAATAGATTAAAATGACTTAAAAATTGTTTTTAGTTCTAGAATAGTGGCTAACGAACAAAAACATTTGAATCCCGAAGAATTACGGTACTAAAACTCTGTTTTATAAGCAATTCAAAGTGATATTTTTATATCTTTCGTGTTTCTAGGAAATATTTGAGATTAGTCTGGGAGAATGAAAAGGAATTAATGTTGCGTTTAGTGCCTGTATTGTCCACTGTGCAGACGGAACATCCTACAGATGTGTTTTTCTTTAAGGCAATACCCGTTCCTCCACCGAATGTTAGACCGGTACGATGTTTTTCCACTTTGTTTTTAATAATTTTTCTGTTTATTTTACATAAGTAAGGGTTTTTACAGCGTGAAATCTCAAATTCATAAGTCCCAGAACCAACTATAATTATAGTTAATCATTATTACTTTGTTTTGTCTTCCTAAGATTCATTATTTATACTAGGTGATTAATTAGTGTTTAACCTTAAAGTTATTCGTAAGTTACTACCTTCAAGCACTTCAACTACATATTTATTTAATTTTTTATTTTAAAATCTGCTTGATATATAGCTTGTATAAGTAATTTATCAGATTTTGACTGTCACTTCCTCCCTTAGAATCCTTCAAGGAGGTAATTTGAATCCATTTTAGTTAGTAACATCACAAACGATTTAAATAAATAGAAATTTTTGCAAATAATACGGCTTTTCAATATTTTTATCAAATAACCAACAGATTGGGTTTATTCTAATTAACTTTAAACCTTAAAAACATTTAAAATTGCAATTTTATTCCAGGTGAATTTCATTAACGGACGAGTTTCAGAAAACAGCCAGTCGGAAATATACAAATCGATCTTGCACGATGTGTTTCTCCTTAATGTTATCATCAAAGTGGTACACAACGAAGGCAAAGTTAACATTTTGGATGAAGTCGCTGTGGTAAATCAAATTTTTCTATAATACGTTTCAATTCTTCACCTAAAATATACTTCCAGGGTGCTTACAATGTAGCGAGAGGCAATACACCGATAGAAAAGCTGCATTCAGCTTGGGATGTGTTACAATATAACGTTAATGGCATTTTGGATAAACAAGGTCAATCTACCAGAGGAGAACAAGGTTTAAAACAGGTATGCTTCGTGCCATTAATGTTTAAACCTTTTGTAAAGTAACAGATCATTCCTTATTATATATTATAAACCGCAATAGATTATCGAGAAGAAAGCCGGCATTATCCGTATGCATATGATGGGGAAACGTGTTAACTTTGCTGCTCGTTCAGTTATAACTCCGGACCCTAATTTAAACATAGATGAAATCGGTATACCAGAAGCGTTCGCTATGAAACTAACTTATCCTGTGCCGGTAACATCTTGGAATGTCGAGCAACTGCGAAAGATGATCTTAAACGGACCAAATAAACATCCGGGGTTAGGCAATTTTCACTAGCGTTGATGTTGGGTAAAATTCTTTCATGTGATTTAATTGCTTTTAGTGCCGTTATAGTGGAATTCGAAGATGGTAGTGTAACTCGTATTAATCCAAAGAATCAAACGCAACAGGAGAGCTTGTTAAAACGACTGTTGACACCAGACGAAGAGAATGATTGTTTTAAAGGAGTTAAAATGGTTCGTATAGATTCTACATCTATTTAGATTCCTTGATAATTAAATAACATCGTTTTATCTTATTTAATTTTTAATTTGGAGCTTGGCATAACATGAAAAAGCAATTTTGGGAGTATTTCTACGGGGTTAGAAAGACATACCTAACATTCTGGAGTTAGTAGGCAAAAACTGTAAAATCTTCACTTCGTTCAAATCAGCAGATTTCTCAAAAATTAAATGAGATAACAGTTTGAAAATTTGCACACCATTAAAAAACAATTTTAGGAATATTCCAACACGGTTAGAATCATCAACCCGGCATAATTTTGAAGTTATTATGACAAAAATAGAATTCTTAAATTTTCACTTTGTTAAAATTTGCAGATTTTTCGAAAATTAAAACAGATAACGATTTCAAATTTGGCATAAAACTAAGAAGCAAGCTTAGGAATATTCCTACATATGGTTAGAATCATCTTCTGAGCATTATTTTCTCTAAACTTCCGCTTTATTGAAAATTCCCGAAAATTATACAAGAGAATTGTATTCAAAT
The DNA here is from genome assembly GCA_949128085.1 of Cetonia aurata. NCBI lineage: Eukaryota > Metazoa > Arthropoda > Insecta > Coleoptera > Scarabaeidae > Cetonia > Cetonia aurata. The sequence goes on from OX421889.1 coordinate 4,036,768, forward strand.
TTAGCATTAAAAATATATAAATCTATATTTTAATCCTTGGTGGATACAATTTTAAAGATATAAATTGGGTTAAGCGGTTTCTGTCGATTATAAGAAACAAAAATCCTAGTTTTATTAAATAACAATGGGTCTAGAGCTATCCCTTGGGGCACTCCAAACTTGATTTGCATTTTCTTTGATACGCAATTATTCATGTAACAACAACTATTAATATAGTTGTTAAATGCATTACTTAATATACTTATTAAGAGTGTATCATAGAAAATGCAAATTATTAGAGTACCACAAGGGATAGCTCTAGGTCCAATATTATTTAATTAAAATTAAACTAACTTCTAAATTACTTGGGAGCTTCACTGGAAATCTCCATTTCAATTATTTAGAGCATTTTTGGTTGTTTATTTTCAAACTACATTGCATCAAAGTGATACTCGCCTTTCTATTTAGGTGCACAGACATCTTTGCAATGGAGATATCTTATTGTTAAATCGACAACCGACACTACACAGACCTTCCATCATGGCTCATACAGCCAGGATTTTAAAAGGGGAAAAGACTTTACGTCTACATTATGCAAATTGCAAGGCTTACAACGCGGATTTCGACGGAGACGAGATGAACGCCCATTTCCCTCAAAACGAATTGGCCAGAAGCGAAGGCTACACCTTGGCCAACGTCTCAAATCAGTACTTGGTGCCGAAAGATGGCACTCCGCTCAGCGGATTGATCCAAGATCACATGATTTCCGGCGTACATTTATCCGTTAGAGGGAAATTCTTCACGAGAAACGATTACCAACAGCTAATCTTCCAAGCGCTGTCTTATAAGACTTCGAGTATTAAACTGTTACCTCCGGCCATCGTTAAACCTCATAATTTGTGGTCGGGAAAGCAGATTCTATCTACGGTGATTCTAAATATAATCCCAGAAGGTGGCACGCCTATAAATTTGACCTCCACATCGAAGATTCCCAGCAAATCTTGGCAGACCCGACCAGCACGGCAGTGGAAGTGCTGTGGAGAAGGATTTAAGAACGATGCCGATATGAGCGAAGCTGAAGTTGTGATTCGTCATGGAGAATTACTGGTGGGGGTGTTGGATAAGACTCACTACGGTGCCACTCCTTACGGATTAGTCCATTGCATGTATGAATTGTATGGCGGCACTTACGCGACTAGACTCTTAAGTTCTTTAGCGAAGCTATTTACTTGCTTCTTGCAAAGGGAAGGTTTCACTTTGGGCGTGCGAGATATCCTAGTAACAGACGACGCTAATATCAAACGAAAAGAAATCATAGCCGAATCTAGGAAGATAGGAAAATCCGTTATGACCGCCGCTTTAGACCTACCGGAAGATATTCCCGTGCGGGACATCCCCGAAAAAGTCGAAGATATCGCTGCGGTTAACCCGAAGTTACGCAGCGTGATTGATAGGCAATATAAGAGCGGTTTAGACTCGTACACTAATGATATCAATAAGGTTTGCTTGCCGGCTGGATTGTTGTGCAAATTTCCCGAGAATAATCTGCAATTGATGGTGCAATCCGGCGCTAAGGGATCTACCGTTAATACTATGCAGATCTCGTGTTTGTTGGGTCAAATCGAATTGGAGGGCAAGAGACCGCCGGTTATGATTTCCGGAAAGTCTTTACCGAGTTTCCCGGCGTTCGAGTACGCTCCCAGGGCTGGGGGTTTCATCGATGGACGATTCATGACCGGGATACAACCGCAGGAGTTTTTCTTCCATTGCATGGCAGGTCGTGAGGTATGTTTTTCTTTTTTATTTTGATTTGTTATTACACACTTTTAAACACATCGTCACCAAATTCACTGCACGCACGTCTCTATAGCAAAGCTGTCATCATCAGCGCTATAACTGAATTAGAATCATATATTTAAGTCGCTTGTTTCTAAAACTAATTCTGCTTTAACAGATTTTATAAAGAGGATCGATTTACTGCAAAAGTAGCGAAATATGCATAGCAAAATGTTAGTTTGTAATATAAAATTGAAATGGTTCAAATCAGTTTAGTTTAAGTTGGTAGTTCCGGCAATAGAGGACATACCACAGACCTGATAGACTGCCAATGAACCGTATGCGCATCGCTACGGCGCACCATCAAAAGACTAAAGGACATCTTGGAACACAGGCGTCATTATATGCGTCATGTTTCATGTAGCGTCATGCTTACGTTAGTTTTCTTTAGGAAGTATTTGCGTTAAATCACGTTAAGTTTTTTGCAAGTTGATAAGTGTTACTGATGTTACCTAACCTTACAGTTTAATTGTTTTATTTACTTTCTTTGCTTTATTCTTTCACGGATTGTTTCGAATATTACCTATATATTATTCACCCGATATTTTTGTTTTACGTGTAAGGCTGTGGTTATCATAATATCTGATAGTCAAGCAGCCATTAGGGAGTGTCTACAAAAACTAAACGAGCTAGGCAAAAAGAACAAGGTAACCCTATTGTGGGTTCCGGGACACACGGGAGTGGAAGGAAACGAAATAACAGATAATCTCGCTAAGAGAGGGGCTAGAACACCTTTTGTAGGGCCAGAACCGTTTTGTGGGATAAGTAGCAGCATAACACTGGAGAAACTGAAAAAGGAAGTAGAGCAGAGAAAATCCAAATACTGGGAGAATCTCCAGGGAATGAGGCAAGCTAAAACTCTTCTGGGTACCTATAACCAGAAGAGATCTGCAGAATGCATCAACCTGAGTAAAAATAATATTCGGATATTGACAGGGATCCTTACAGGCCATTGTAAACTGAACGGACATCTAAGCAGGCTTGGAATAGCGAAGGAAGCCGAATGTACATTTTGTGGGGAACAGGACGAAACGTCCATCCATCTACTCACAAACTGTGTTGCACTGTGCAACTCAACGGCGCTGCACCTGGGAGCATGTGAAATCGAAGAGGGAGAGTTACCTAATCTGGGGCCTTCGGACATTCTGCACTTCTTAAAAGGAATCGGACTGGACGGCCAGCTGTAAACACAGCGAGAAGAGGGGACACAATAGATCTTTTAGGTCGCAGTGTACTATCACCCTAATATCACACACATACATACAAGGCTGTGTTGTGCTTAGTTGCTGGACAGGAAACAGTGTGCCAAGTATCGTAATTTTGTTTCCAAATTTATTCTTCCTACGTCAGGCGTCCCTCAAGGATCGAATTTAGGACCTCTTCTATTTTTAATTTTTATCAACGACCTTGTCAGTGATATATCATGTGAGAAACTGATGTTTGCTGACGATGTGAAGCTGCTTGCCTCTGTTGCTTCTCTCGAGGACTATGAGATGTTTCAGTTTAGTATCAATGCTGTTGTTTCTTGGTGCGGAAATGCAGGTTTTTACTTAATCCAAGTGTTCTTGGACTATGACTTTTACTAAAAAGATCAGCCCTATTACTTTTCCATACACTAATATCCGGCACTGCTTTAGTCTCTTTAACAAAGGATTTGGGGGTGTTATTCTATCCCAAACTTTCATTTTCTCATCACATAATGGATGTTGTAGCTCCGTTTTTTTTAAACTTTATGGTTTTATCTAGCGCAATTGTAGAGATTTTCGCAGTACCAATATCCTGAGTATATTGCTTTTTTCTTTGGTACGTTGTTGTTTGGAGTATGCTATTTTGGTATGGTTTCCTATTTACTCAACTCATATTAATAATATTGAATGGGTTCAAAGAAAGTTCTTAAAGTTTCTCTATTTCTTGGCTGAGGGATCATATCCACTACAGGGTTTCGATTATGGGGTACTTCTAGATAAATTCTACTTTGACTCCTTGCAAGCTAGAAGAATTGTTAATTTGATTAAATTATTATTTGACTTGGTTAATAATAAGGTCGACTGCCCGTGGCTTTTGCACAAACTCAACCTTTTGATACCTCGAGTAAATTTCCGTTTTCACACCAAATTTTATAGTGATCCATACCGATCCAATGTGCTCCTTAGATCTCCTATTTCACCGATGTGTGATTATTTTAATAAAATCTCAGCTTTATGTGACATTAACAATGATAGGGATTGGGATATATTGTTAATCGTGCTTATGCTTCAATTAATTAGTTCCAATTCATGCCTTTTTTTCTTATTGTATTTGTCCTTTTTTGTTTTATCACCTGCTTTTCGGTATTGGTATTACGGTATATTTAGTATTCTGAATTATGTTAATAATATGTATGATTTTCATTTGTATTTAAGTTAGTTAGTTTCTAGGAATGAATTATGTATGTACTTTTTCACCTTGTTGTTGCGCCTTGGCATGCACCTCTCTACTCTTTTATTTCCTATAATTGCATGTTGCATGACCTGTGGGAAATACATATTAATATTATTACATGTATCCATCTTAAATAAAATCACTAAATATTACGTCAAGTATAGTCGCCGTCAGGATATTTTAAAATGACCTCAATTCCTACTAATCGAATTAAAATATTTTATAACCCTAATACGGTTATAAAACGTTATTTGTCTAATACTCCAAACGATTATCCTTCACAGGTAAGCACAATAGCGAAGACTTATAATCAGATTAGTACGAATTGAAGTCATTTTAAAATATCTTGACGGCGACTATAACTATATAGCACTTTTATAAATCTATTACAGGGTTTAATAGATACAGCAGTAAAAACTAGTCGGTCGGGATATCTACAGCGTTGCCTAATCAAACATTTAGAGGGCATTACCGTGGGATATGACCTGACAGTGAGAGATAGCGACAAATCTGTGATTCAAGTAGGTTTTTAAACGTCTATGCGACATTCGTATGTCTCTCATCGCTTATTCGAATTGCAGTTTTATTACGGCGAAGATGGTATGGACGTCTCGAAATCGCAATTTTTAAATTCGAAACAGTTGAAATTCCTGTCGGAGAATGCCAAGGCTATAGTGGATAAGAAAATGGTTAAACTGCTGAAGTGTGTCGACGATTATCAAGTCATGGAGGAATTTAGCGACAAGGTAATCGTAAAAAATGTGAATTTTATCAAATACTGAAAGATCCTTGTACAATATACCACAGGTAAATGTGGTCATGAAAACATGCTTAAAAATATTTTTAAATCACTGAATTTCCCGCAAGATTGGGTAATTTGTTTTCTTTTTACATTTATTAATAAAAAAATACATTTTTAATAATTTTCCTTTATTAAGGTTGGTGGGAAATAAATTTAAAATAATCAGATCATACCTTTAATAATTTTTTCTATGTTTGTTTTTAACATATATGTAATACTACTATATTGCTGACACGTGCTAAAAAATTCCGAAATCAAAGGGGGATGGATATATATCGTAAACTCCTACGTGTCCTTGACGTAACGTGCGCATGCGCGTAATTTTAACGTAATAAACATGAAAATCAGTTGACGTTGACAGTTCAAATTTGTGTTATTTGATTATTTATTTATATATTCTTGATTTACTCCTTACACTGAAACCATATTTATCAAAATGGATAGAGAATAATAATTATTCGGTGCTGCATCATTGCTTCAGCAAGTGCTTGTGAAAGATTCTATAATAACAACATGTTCATTCGTTAATGATGAAATTGGAGCTGCAAAATATTGGCAACACATACACACGGAATGAGAAAAGCTTTCCCTTAGAAAGATTTGCAGCATGCATGACGCAAGAGTATTCACGAGGTCTGGTATACATGCAAAGGTTGTATCTGAAAATAGTTTTGAAAACTTTGTTAAAAGGGGATCTTGCGTATCTAACATTATATTGGTTAATTACAACATTTAGTGGCGATGGACACTTTATTGAACAGCAGATATTATTCTATCATACAGGCTTTCTCAAGTTAGAATTTTAATCGAACATATTGTTATAACATTCAGTTTGTGTAGTGCATTAGTGTAATATTATTAGTAATAGTTCTAGTTGTTAGTATTATATTAAGGATTTGTTGTGCGCGGACCACACGCATTTTTATTATATTTTAGTTGTTCTATTTCTGTGTTTACCTTCAACGTTTATTGAACTGTCCCTTCATTTCATTTGACGACTCTTCTCAAATTTTAACGTTACTGTCTTTTACCATTACGTGTTCAGTCCCAAATTCATTGTATTACCCAAAACCTTTTTGCTGTTTATATTAGTTAGATCGTACACAATTGTAACCACCTTACTTTGACATTCACCGACAATTCTATACTTCAATATATATATTTCTGTTTATAACTTTAACACCCTCCAATCGCATAGATCCGACTGTCTTGTTTACCAAAACGCGACAGCGAAGGACCACCCGTTGCGTTCGATTCTATGAAATTTGCCGACCTAAAGGTCATATAAGGATGCCCCTTCAGGGAAACAAGTCAGAATCATCCTGTTGTCCGAACACTCCGTGTATCTCCGCTGTTATACGTGTTAGACAAGTGATTGCAAATTGTCCTAAGTAAAATCACTCTTTTTGTGTAATAAACATAGTTAGAACAAGTGAGTGTTTTATTTAAACCCGGACAAATCGGTTGTGGACGAGCGGAACCATAACAATATGTAGTAGTATTACATATATGGTTTTTAATTAATTTGCAAATGACAAGTGACAATCTTTCCAGGTGAAATCTTGGACGTCTAAATACGGCGACCCCTTAGCCAAGAGACGTCAAAGTGCTTTTACGTTATTCTCGAAAGTGGCAAGTTCGAAATTGGGCAACGATAATGCGGATAAAATCAGCGAACGAACCGGAAGATCCAAGAAAACTAAAACGATATTGAAATTATGGCAAAAATCCGACGAGGATATCAAAAACATGTAAATTCGCCGCTTTTCCTCTTTTATTTTATTGATTTCCATTCTATTATTACATCATTTAGGTATAAAAGCAAGTGTTTACATTGCCCAGATCCCGTGAATTCGATTTACCAACCGGATTGTTACTTCGGATCCCTAAATGAGAGATTAGCAGATTTACTGGAGAAGTACGACGGTCTCCGTAAGAAAGATAAACGTAGATTCGATGAAATGCTCAAATTGAAGGCCATGCACGGAATATGCGCTCCGGGAGAGCCAGTCGGTTTATTAGCGGCACAAGTATGGCGGATTTTGAGAAAAACGTACTTCTCCTGGTAACGATTCTTTTTTTGGCAGTCTATTGGCGAACCTTCAACTCAGATGACCTTGAACACCTTCCATTTCGCCGGGCGTGGTGAAATGAACGTCACGCTGGGGATTCCCCGGTTGAGAGAGATCCTAATGATGGCATCCAAGTCCATTAAGACCCCCAGTATGGAGATACCGTTCCTAGATGTTCCGAATTTGGAAAAGAAAGCTGACAGATTGCGGAAAACCTTAACTAGGGTGGTTGTAGCGGATGTTTTGGAGAAAATCGACGTTACTAGTATTTTAGATGTATCTCCAATCAGGTATTATACATATAGACTGGATTTTTTTCATTATCTGTATGAGGGATCTTTATAAACCTAATCCAGATACGCTCTTGTCCCTTTAAGGATATGCACGGTTTACTAGATATTTCTGAAATATAGAAGTACACCAAAACTGTAACTTTTTTCTTTGTAAAGACAGAAAAAACATTTTTGGATATCGTTTTTAGAGAATTTAATGTCAAACAACGACCTCTTCTTCAATTTTTAATTTTGCTTAGCATTTTTGAGTATTTATACCTGCATATGTTTAAGAACTACTAAACTGCTATGAATCGTATGTTAAATTCTTAGGCAACAGCGATACATTCTAAGATTTCAATTCTTACCGCATCACTTATACAAATCCGATTACGCTGTGAAGCCAAAATATATCTTGAAGCACATGACGAAAGGATTTTTCAATCAAATGTTTTACGCCATAAAACGCTTAGCCAAAGCGAATTCTACACTGTAAGTTGGACATATTGAAGAAAAAAATTTTATTTAATCCAAAATATGATTATATTAATAATAGGGTTTCGATGGAGGAAGAGAAGAAATCAAACAGATTTAGATCAAATAGGAATGGCGATGACGAAGATGCAGACGACCCAAATACAAATAGAACTGGACCTGATATGGATAGTTCCGATGAGGAAGTCGAAGATCCAGAAGATGCCAAAACATCTTACAAGCATCAACGACTACAAGAAGGACAGGAAGCGGCGGATGATGAAGATAAGGAATTAGAAAAGGATAATATATCTGATGAAGGTATGTTAATTATTATAAATTTATTAAATTATCCTTTTTTTTTAATATATATATATGTTATTAATATTTTCGTTTCCAGCAGCATTAATTAAATCAAAAATACTCAAAATTTATATTTCATAATATTTCAACACAAAGCGGTATTTAAAAGCTAATGTAAGGTATATGAATTTGTAAGTCAGGTTGGCCGAGCGGTCTAAGGCGCCAGATTTAAGCTCTGGTTCCCAGATGGGAGCGTGGGTTCGAACCCCACACCTGACAGTATTTTTTTTTTTATTTTTAATGAATGAATTTTTATTTTTATAAACTTTTTATCAAATTAACGATGAAAATAATGATAAAATAGTTAAAAAAAAAAATAAATAAATTAATTAAATACTCCGAGGATTGCATTCGAATCTCTGACATGACAGTAATTTTTTTTTAACATTAATGAATGAATTTCTATTTGTACAAACTTTTTATCAAATTATCGATGAAAATAATGATAAAATAGTTAAAAAAAAAAATAAATAAATTAATTAAATACTCCGAGGATTGCATTCGAATCTCTGACATGACAGTAATTTTTTTTTAACATTAATGAATGAATTTCTATTTGTACAAACTTTTTATCAAATTATCGATGAAAATAATGATAAAATAGTTAAAAAAATAAATAAATTAATTAAATACTCCCAGGATTGGATTCGAATCTCTGACATGGCAGTAATTTTTTTTCTCATGAATGAATTTTTATTTTTATTGATTTTTTAGTAAATTATCGTTGAAAATATCGTTTAAAATAATAAAATTCTTGTAATTTCTTACAAAAAAAAAAATAAGGAATTTATTTTTATATATATGTCGAGGTTTGAATTCCAATTTCTAACATGGAAGTAATTTTTTTTTCTCAGTCCTCAGGAATGAATTTTTATTTTTATTAACTTTTTATCAGATTATCCTTGAAATTAACGTATTTGTAATAATAAAATTGATGCATTTCCGTAATAAAAAAAAATCTATCTATCGAATCTCCGATGACAATTTTTTTTTTTATTTTTTTGTCGGCGTTACATCGGATTTATATAGGTTATACTTAAGTTTATATTCATCATTTTGTATTTACTAGAGGACGCAAATGAAGAAATTAATAACGCTGCAAATAAAACGGACCTGGATAAAACCGCAGAAGAGATACAAGACGCAGTCGTTTATACCTACCAATTCGCACAAAATTATAGCTACGACACTGAAGAACATTTATGGTGCGAATTAACATTTGCCGTGAGTTTTTTTTTAATAGTTTTTTAGGATTTTTAATTAATGTTATTCCATGTTGTTATAGCTTCCTTTAACATATAAAAACATCGATTTAACAGCGGTTTTAAAAGATACAGCTGCAAAATCTATTCTATGGGAAACCCCGAACATACGTAGAGCAATTACATACATGAAAGATGATTGTCTAACTTTGAGAACTGATGGCATCAATATAGTAGTAAGTAATCCCATAATTAATTCAATTGGATTTATTTATTATAATTTAAATATATATAGGAAATGTTTAAATATAACGAACTCTTGGATTTGGACAAATTATATTCGAACGACATACATAAAGTGGCTGAGAATTATGGTATCGAAGCAGCTAATAAAGTTATAGTGAAGGTATATTTGACTTTTAATATGGGAAATTGTGTATTCATCTTTATTCTTCTGTAATTCAATTTTTTTTTAATTTAGGAAGTTCAAGATGTATTCAAAGTCTATGGTATTACAGTGGATCCTAGACATTTGATTTTGGTAGCGGATTATATGACTTTTAACGGGACTTTCGAGCCATTGAGTCGTAAAGGGATGGAGAGTAGTGCTTCACCGTTGCAACAGATGTCCTTCGAATCATCTTTGACCTTCCTTAAAAGCGCTACGTTAAGAGGTAAGCCAATTAAACGATTTGTCGTCTAATTTGATTGGTATTTTATAATGTTTTCTTTATATATTCGCTGTATTTTCAGGGAAACAAGATCAACTTCAAAGCCCATCTAGTTGTTTAATGGTTGGCAAGCCTTGCAATACAGGGACTGGGTGTTTCACGCTATTGCAGAAGTTTCCATTATTAACAGCAACAAATTGAAACGTCTTGTTATTCATTGTTTAGTTTGGAATAAATATGTTATTTATATAGTGAATTGGTTTTATTTTAAATTATGTCTGATTAAAAATGTAATTATAAAAGAGGTTGGTGCTAGTGCACTACCTTGGAGTAGCCCAATTTTTAGTTAGCAGCGTCAGGATATATAAAACGCTGGTATAAATAGATACAGCAATAAAGGTAAGTGCAAACAAAAGTACTTTTACCAATTATTGCTATTTTACAAAGCTTTTTTTATTATTTTATGCATAGTATATAAATTTCCACGCGTTTTCAGGAAAACAAGGTCAATTAACTTCAAAGCCTATCTATAGTTGTTTAATTGTTGATGAGCCTTATTATAATACAGGCAGTGAGTGCTTCACACTATTGCAGAAATTTCCATTGTTAACTGCAACGAACTAAACAGTTTTGTTTAGAATAAACATTTCATTTATATAGCGAATTGGTTTGACTTAAAATTATGTCTGCTCAAAAATATAATTGAAAAAGAGGATGGTGCAAGTACACTACCTTGGAGTAACCCAATTTTCAGTACAACTCGTCAAGATATATAAAACGCCGATTGGGTGGTTCCATGATGAAGTTGCTGATATAAATACATACATGCAGTAATAAACCTTGGTGCAAATAAACTACCTTGAAGTAGGCTGTTTTAGAAGACTCTGTGAATTATCTTCCTTTCCTTCTCTAAATACATTCTCAATTTAACAAGTAAATTTAAGGATATGACCAACACATTAAACTATATTTAGATTATCCGTTTATCAACTTTATTGCCTTTATAAGTGTTAACCGCAGTGGTGTACCGCAGGGTTCTGTTTTGGCACCTCTCCTCATTTCAATATATACCTCGTCCTTTACTAACCAGCTGAACTTTTGTCGCAACCATATTTATGCTGATGACACGCAATTGTATCTGTCTTTTGAGCCGGCGAATTGGCGCAATGCATTGCATAGTATTAATGCTGATTTAGAATCCCTAAGTGAGATTTCCGCTAAATTTGACTTACATTTAAATCCCTCGAAATCTAAAGTATTATTGTTCTGTAAATCTAAAATTTGTAAAAAACTCGAAAAAGTTTTTCATGTGGTTGTTTGTGGCCTACGGTTGCCTATTGTCCAAACTGCAAATAATTTGGGTTTGTCTATGGATAACTCTCTTAGATTTAATGATCAAATAACCAAATATATTACACGTGCCTATATGAATTTAAGGAAACTTTATCCACATAGATCTTCCTTACCTATTAATGTCAAGTCGAAAACTATGTGAAGCATTGGTGCTGTCACAGTTTACTTACTGCTCTACCATTTACACCACATACACCTATAGACAGTATTACGTGCAATCGTATTCAGAGGATCCAAAATTCGTGTCTGCGTTATATATGGAATTCGAAAGTTTCAACATATATCGCATAAGTTGAAAGATCTTCATTGGTTAAATATGAGATATAGACGCGAACTGAAAATGTTAATGTTATTTCATAAAATTGTCTTGTATAAGTCGCCGCCATATTTATATTTAAGAATTAGATTTAGGACCGACATTCACAGTATTACCACGAGATTTAGGGGCTTGATATGTCCTCCTAACTTTAGGACATCCCTGTTTAAGCTTTCTTACTCGTACAATATTTACAATAAATACAATTCTATTGTTAAAGACCTTAAACTATTAAATGTGTCTCTGCCTTTAGATCTCATGTGCGGAAAGCCCTATATCGGATCAGTGTGGTGTTAGTTATTTTAGGCAAAAATTGTATGAATAATGTGTTGATTAATTGTTAAGTATTTTTACATGCGCTGAGCATGCGTACATATTTGTTGTATATGAATTTTCTTCTGTTAATTAGGTATTAGGCATTAACATATTTAACACATTTTATGAATATATTAGCAGGGCTAGTAGCAGATAACTCTGAGTCTCGCCCTGAAATTTACCTTACTTGCTTCTTATATGTAAATTACATAAGTTTATAGAATTTCTGATGGCATTATTTCTTTGTTCGATACAAATCTCGTTTTTATAAGTTCACATCTGGAGTTGACCAAGGATTTGTTTCAGGCCCATTGTTATTCTTTATTTCTATTGATGATATTACTAGGGTTGTAAATTATCTTAATTGCTTTTATATGCAGACGATTTAAACTTTGTCAGCTGATCAATTCTTTGCCTGATTGCTACCCCCACAGTCTACAGCAAAATTTAAAGGCCGCTTTAGGGTTCGCATTTTTATTGTATGCAAGAAAAATTGCGCATTTGTAAAGCGGACTTAACGTTATTTAACGTGCCATTTGTAAGAACATGGTGTGTAATCATAACTAAGTGTAATTATAATAACTATATACTGTTGTATTTCCATTGTTTAAGGACTTGGGCGTTATATAAGCGGAAATACCAATAAACTTCTTCCAACTTATAATGCGTTTCTTTGTTCAAATTGCAATACTCTTCAGATGTATGGAATAATTGTATCGCATAATTACAGTTATGATCTTTTAAAAGAATTTGGTTATATGTATATTTCTTTACAATTAAAGGATCATTTCACAAATTATATTTGTTTTTAAATGAATTACCGGAAGAATTTATGCTCCATATTTATTTGGTTTATTAAGTTTTTATGTTACCAGATCAAATGGTCGTGACAATTGTTTGAAAAATTTTAATAATTTTTAGTGTCATCCGGTGTCATCGAAATAGTTTTTTAGCTTGTTCCTTCATTTATATGTTTTAGTTTTAAGTAGGTAATATAGGATTTATTTTGTATTAATCAACCTGTTGCTGTTGGATAAATAAACTATTATTATTATTATAATACAGAACCGAGACGAATTGTGTTGTTTGTTAAGAGAAATTAAAAAAAAAAAATGAGTATTTAAATAGTTTATTTAGAAAAGAATCGTAATACAACAGTACCAAAAATCATTTTATTTACTTTTTTGTACAATACATTATCTGTAAATTGTAAAATAAACACTTCCGTTCCTATTTTATCGAAACAAAAAAAAAATATATTTATTTTACACTTAAATTTAAGCACAGGCGTCAATGCCTCCTGTTCCTACGTCTAGATTTCTTCGCCCCCTTAACGAAACACCAATCAACTCCGATTGTCTGTCCCAAAATCTCCGAACCGTCTAACGATTGTCTTGCAGCTTCCGCTTCATCGTAAGTTTCAAACTCCACTAGAGCATACCCCTTCAGAAAACCCGTTCGCCTATCCAGATTCAAATTCGTGTTCTTAATCACCCCGAATTCGGAGAATTTCTCTGTAATATCCTCTTCGGAAGCTTCTTCGTGCACCGATGTTATGAATAAGATCCAACCTTCCACGGACTTTTGTGGACCGGGTGCGTCGCCGGACTCAGCTTCGATACTGTCGTAAGAGTCGGTTTTGTCGGACGTTTTAGTCGCACCGGCTCCGAAACCCCGGCCTTTACGTTTCGTCACTTTGTCTTTAAGACGCATAACACTCTGTTCGCCCTCATCTTCCACGTCGAAATCGACCGCGTCGTTGATATCTAACACGTCAGCCATCTGGTTTACGGATTAAATGCGTTAAATTCGGGTCGTTGAGGTAAAAGTAAAAGCGTATAAAAGATAGCGGTATCAGAAATAGTATAACACTTTTGAAGTTAGGATTGTTCATAGGTTATGTTTGTGTTTTTAGAGTATTTCTAGTTCGTAAGTTTTAGGTTGGCAGTAGGGAGATTTAAATAGATTTTGGATATTTTGAATAATTGTAATCAGAAATTGTTTATTCTTTTAATTTATGATAAATGTGTTATATAAATACCCAATTTAACATTACGGATTATATGGAAGTAGCAAAATTTGAAATAAATTCACTTATATCGGTGTTTACCATTCTTATAAAGTATTATAACTGAAAGGGGAATCGTTTACAATTTGTTTAAGGGAGTTTTATTAATTTTTCGAAATTAGTTAAAAGATTGAAAGCCCTTCTCATTTTTAATTTCTTCTGGGGTATTTTACGTCGTCAAGTTCGTCACAGCGCCATCTGCACAAAATTTCTGTAACGTAAATCATACTCCGGCAGGGTGTTGTCAAATTCATTACAAAATGTGAGTTTTCGATTAAATAAGAGCAAAATTAGTGCATGCAGATCGAATATCCGAGGCTGTCCTTGAACGACAGACGTTAATTACCGCAAGGCCGCGTCCCGGAATGTTGGCGGAAGCGATCCCCGCTTAAACTCCGCCGATGTATTTTTGCGTCTTATTGGAATATGAAAAATCATTAATAAGATCGACTTTTATCTGACGGACGGCTTTTTTGTAAGCATATAAATCGCTTTTTATTACCGTAGACGCATCCCCCAGTCCACACGAAACGCCGCGTTAATGATCTCCGTGCCTCTGTTATAAAAAACAATTATTGGAATTTTTGACATATCTGTCAGAGGCGTGCCAAGTCGATTTTTTTTTTACGCGTGAGGGTTATGTTGTCAAAATAAACCAACTTTTTGTTTTCTATTTACAGATACACCGGTTTGGAACGCTAGAGTTTAGTCGACGTATGCTTTTGAAATACTCCGGATTCAATCCTATTTTAACCGCGTTTCCAATATTTACACAACTTAAATATGAAAGTAGCATTTTAATGAACATTTTAAAAAGAACTAAGCGTAACCTTAATTTTATTGGAGATTTAACACCGTAATTCCGACGTTTTATTTATTTATTTATTCCCACTTTATTTTTATTTTTATTCGGTATATCTTAATCGAAGAAGCAAAAGTGATTATTTTTTTCTAAGTGTCGTTAAGTGATTATGTTATTCGAGTGCTGTCGCGTTTAATCGAGAAGAGATCCACAAAAACGAGCGGTCGCCATCTATTCCGTGTGCCATTCTGGAATTGGAGGATTACAAACGTTATCCGACTTTCGTTAGTCATGACGTGGTTCATCAGAGGCCGAGCAATCACCGTACCGTGAGGAACAGCCGTTGCCAGGGGTGCCACCCGATTACAATTAGAAAAACGGGGCAAACTTGCCCGAAATTCGAGCAGGGAGTGTGAGTACCGTATTTTTCTTATCAACTTATTCCTGCTATTTTTATTTTGTGATTAACAGCGGTAGTTTCCTATTGCAAAAATCTTTGTTTATATTTTTTGCTTATATCTAACTGTATAGATAACTAATCTGGTTTGTCATACTAATTTCCCATTTGTTATTAGATTTTTTACGCTAGTATCTACAGGATGTTTCAGATCATTCGCGCACTAATTTTTTTTCTTTCAAATTTCCAATATACACGGTGGCTAGAAAAAAGCAGATAAACGCCAGATAGGATGCTTCTCTTGTTCAATTCTGACTTGACAGTCTTCATTTAAAAAAGTTGTATGGTCGTTAAGTCACACAAGACTAAAATCTTCAAATATTTAACATGAATTTAGAAAAATTCGTTAAATTTACCTATGGAAAATCATTATGGTGAAATTTAAAAATGGAATTGTGTAAAATGCATCGACATAACTATTCAATTAATCCAATACCAATATTTGGCATTTTTTACATTTGTTCATTGGCATTTTAAAAAAATTAAAGCAGGTATACATATATGACAGCATGGTACAGTAGATAGTTGTAGAGTTGTTTGTGTTTAGCTAAAAATCAGTTTGAAATTTTTGACGTTTTTCATAATGACATTTGTTTATTCGAATAAGTTAAAGTATAGTGCTGTTTTTACCAGTGTAGAATGTTTACTTTTGGAAGATGTGTAGGTACCTATATGGTATTAAATATTTGTCTGAAGGTGTTGCTAAATTTACACTTCTTAAAAGCTGCTAATATGACTTAAGAAATGGTCCATACAATTTTTCTAAATTAAGATTTTTTGAGTCAAAATTGAACAGAATCGTTTTTCCGCATTTTTTGCGGCTGTATTGTGTATTTTGCTGCCAGATTAATGCAAACAAATATTGTTAACAATACCCCGTCTGTAGGACTATTTAAGTTATACTAGAAATTGATAGCGACTTTTTTTATTTTAAATGAAACAGGATTATTTCTCTTGTTTCAATAAATTCTACGCGGTATTTAAAGACAATTTATTAAAGTACGATTTCCTATCATTAAATTCAACAATTTTTATAAAAATTTTGACGTTTGATAATATTTCCTATTTCACAAACAATTGCACGTTATAATGATAATGTTGCTATGGCGCAAGAAACAAAGTCATACATTAAAAAATCCGTTAAAATAAAAATATTTATTATAATCCATAAATCTATCATCAATTTATCTTTTACCTTTAAAAAAATTATCTTTTCTCAATTGTATCGTAATATTTTTGATTATGGGGTTGAATGCAAGAACGGGGAATGCAAAATTCCCTAATTTAGATATCGGTATGATTATTTTTAACAGTTTTCGAGACTTTCTTTAATTATTTACCAAAAATGTGACATTGTGAGCAGTATTGCCAACATAATCTTAAAATATCATATTCTCTTTAAAAATCTCGCTCAATTTTATTTTAAGTGATTTTTAATGACATAAACTAGAGACTATTTGAACAAGTTTTAATATATTTTTTTTTATAAAAATATTAAAACTATAAATCACGGTGTTTGAAATAATATTGAAAAATTACCCCAAAAATTTCGAAATTTTTGGATTTCCAGTTTAAAGCTATATTTGAGAGAGAATTTTTGACTTATGAAATACAAATTAATATAAAAAAAAAACTCAAAAATGCAAAAATATCGTTTTGTTGCTAAAAGACCTTAAAAACCCTTGCATCGGAATATTTCCCTGAAGTTTAGCGACACTGACAAGGGTTTAAATTTATCCCGATATAACATCTACACATGAAATTCATTGAGTGCCATCTATGTATGTATGGATGTACTTATATCAAATTGTTCTGAAGACATGAGAAGAGGAACAATGCTTTATTAAGATTTTCGTTAAAAATGATTTAGGGAAATTTTATATGTATATTTAAGAACTAAACGTTAAAGTTTCACTTGCACATAATTTTATACTGGAATTTATGATTGAAAGAAAAGTAACGATGCAGAATATTCTGTAACAATTAGAATCTTTATTATTCTGTCCATCTGTTTGAGGTTGGTATAAAAAAAATCCCTAGATTGAAACTAATTCATGATGTTTAATGTACATTATTTTACACAGTAAAATAAATGATGAATTCATAAATTTATTCGTGAAAAACTTCTTGAATAAATTGATAAGGTAGCGGTGTTTTAAACGTTGCAATTTTTACTAACTCCAAACTAGGGACTAATGCAATGTTAATGCATTACAATTATTGTTATAGTCCGTTCACGATAGCAAGACATGCACGTCATTAATGATGTCAAAACAGTGTTGCAAATCGATTTGTTTATATTTTAGGTTAAAGTAATAAATGCCCATGTCCAACGTACAATATTTAGGTAATAACCTTAAAAATCTCAAATGACAGAGCGGTAAGTGTCAACTTCGATAGGTATTTTATTGTGTTTGTGTTGGTCATTCCGAAAATTCTATTAATAGCGTGCACCCCTTGGTATCGTGAATGGACTATAGTGTTGTTATCTTGACTTTTGACGTGTCGCGTAGATGCTGACATTCAAGATTTAAAAATGAAAGTAGGCAAAGTGAAGAAAGATACAAAAATTGAAGTAGAGAAGAAAGTAATAAAAATTGTGCTTCTTCGTGCACTTGAGCAGTCTACTTCGGAAATTCGAAGCACCATGACGAGGCTATAACAATAATCTTACAGGTCATTCGGCAATTGGTACTGATTTATAAAACGAAATGTGACCAGAAATCCCCAAAAAAATCGGGAAAAATCATAACATGCTCTAATTTGTCAATTTATTCCTGAATTTTACATGTAACGAATAAATTCAAGGTTACAAATTCAACAATTTGTTGAACCTTGTAAAGCGGCCTTTAATTTGACATTTGTCATCACGTCATTTTTCATGTATTTCCAGATTTTTCTGGAAGCCTGCTTCATATCCTATTTATTTTTTGTGTAATATAATTATATATAAAAAAATAATTTATTAAACAGGACACTACAAATTATCAATGAAAATGGTTGTTCTAAAATATAAACCAAAAAAAAAAAAAAATCAATACCAATCTAACAAAACTAACAAGGAATCCGCATTTTTCCTTGTGAAACGCAATAAAAAACATTGTTAATAACAACTATCACACATTAATCATCTCCTGATGATGCTAACTTGGTTAGCGAAACGCGCGTCGAGAGATTGTGCATTGTTGTTTGGTGATAGTGGAAAAACCTAGCATTGACTTTTGTCAGTGTGATAGTTATTGTTACACCAAAGGTTCCAAAACCCAATTACTGGATTGTTAATAACGTATGTCACATAAGTTTTGGGAAAATTTTCGTCGGCGTAAAAATAACTGTAAATAACTTGCAATCTACTAACCATGATAAACATATGTTCATTAATACTCAAACTTGTTATGACATTTCATAGATGTCAAATAATTTGTCCAATTATGTCGTACAAACTTGAAATACGGAAAAGCATTTACAGCCTGGTTGGACATGTACCCAAGCAAGAAATTGTAAACATATTTTGGAATCAAAATATTTCAAAGACAACCATTTATAGGACAATTGCAGAATGTGAACAAGGTATACCATGCCTCAATTTACCAAAAAGTGGACGTCCCGGAATGTTGACCGAAAATCGCGCCAACCGAATCTGTGAAAGTGCAAAAGACCGCGTTGGAACGTCATGCCGAAAGTTATCCAGCAGATTTAATGTTTCTCGCATGAAACTGTAAGAAGGGTATTGAAAAACAAGGCCTAAAGTTTCGTAAAAGACGTAAATGTCCACGCTATACAGAGGACCAGTTACGAAGAATTCCAATGTGTTGTCGTAGATTACGCCGAACTCATTTTGCAAACAATAAAGTGATCATCATGGACGATGAAAAATATTTTACGTTCTCTCACTCAGAAATGAAAGGCAATGATGGTTTTTATACCGATAATATAGAAAATTGTGCAGATAATGTTAAATACAAAACCAAAAAAAAATTTGAAGATAAAATTCTAGTTTGGTGTGCCATATCGGAGAGAGGAGTTTCACGACCTTATGTTGGGCATGTGAGGGGTGAGGCAGTTAATGCCAACATTTATACCGAAAGATGCCTACCGAAGTTGCTACAGTTTATTACTACGACTCATCCACGTGAAGAAATAATGTTTTGGCCGGACTTAGCAAGTTGCCATTGTGCAAGAACGACTAGAACATGGTTAGAAGCTCACAACATACCCTTTGTGCCAAGAGCAGACAATCCGCCAAATGTGCCACAAGCTCGACCCATCGAAGATTTTTGGGGACTATTGACCAGAAAAGTATATGATAATGGGTGGGAAGCTCAAAATGAAGCTCAACTAAGGCGAAGAATATATCAAAAGATAAGAGAAATTGATATAAACATCGTCCAAAACATGATGGGACAAGTTAGACAAAAACTGCGTGCGATTGAGGACCATGGCCCTTTGTCATTATTTTAATTGTAGTTTTAATTAATTTAAATATAAGGTAAAGTGTTGGTAAAGTGGTCATTTGAATAAATTACGTTACACTTACTTTAAAGAATTTAATTATTTTTCCCAAAACTTATGTGACATACGTTAGGATAAAACATATTCCTGAAAAACCGACACATTATTAATACCTGGATAAGGCGTAAAATTAGAAATCAATTTATTTAGGAAAAGATCTTTACACTAATGCATGTTGCTTAAAAGAAATACATTTTTTTTATTTCCTGTATTTATCCTCATTTTTAGTGCTAATTAAGACAAATGCGATTGCGTTTAACACAATATGTTTTTTCTTCGGAATTTTGCCAGATAAACCGATCATCCTGTACAGTGGTGCCAACCTAAATATTCTATCACGATCACATTGTGCTGTACTCTGCCAAGATATCAATTATTTAGAACTATAACTGGCAAAAGTTTTATTTTTTATTATTGGGAGATTAACTATGTATTTAAAATATATAAGTACATATATTATGTTATCTACTTAATCTATTTTAAAATATTCGAAAATATAAACGAAGCCATAAGTATGGCTATCCAGTTAATGATGGATAATTTTTTAGCATTGTGAAATTCTGGTTATTTTAAAATTCCCCTAGGTACAGGTATGCATATGATAATTGAGGTAACATAACTAATATTTTAAAATTATTTATCGTAGAGGCTTAAGTTTATTCCGTGGATTATTATTATTATTATTAGAGATAATACAGATTGACAGGAATAATAAATATTCTAACCGAGAAGATTATCAATATAATTGTAAAGATAACGTTCCAATAACCAATTTTATTTTATATGTGGGTTTAGAATGATTAAAAATGTTATTTTTATATGTATTAGACAATCTTTAAACATATACTTTGCACACACATTTTTGCTTTTCATAATATATTTAGAAAGTTCCCATAAAAAAATATATATTAAGTATTAAACAGTAGACGAAACAGAAAAAGATACATTCCAAGTTCTCTAATTGAACATTTATTTATTTTGTATTGAATTCGTCAAGTAGTTTAAATAAATCTGCGACTAGATTACATCTATTTTAGTACACTGACACTATAATGATAATGTTATGGTTTCTTAATTCGTATAAGTTACTAACAACACATACCTTCACATAATTCATTTTCCACCACCTATCTGCTTGTGCTTGTCTGATGTGCTAGAATGAGTAAGAAGCGGTGCAGGTTATTCACCTTTAAATAAATTTAGATTGTTAAACGACTCTCTGATGGGTATCGCTGCAATGCGCACAGGGTGAAACGTAAGATTGTACCTGCAGTCGGGATTTACTATAATACTTTTAAGTTTTCGAATTTATCTGATTCAACGGAAATAGTTTTAAGGAAAAACGTTGTAAACATCTGTTAAATAGATTAGTAATGTTTTGACAGTATCTAACTGCGACTTCCTATATTATATGCACATATGTATGCTTATACGTCCGAATTGATTAGATAAATATAATCTGAAATGTGTTCGTCGGTCTCGTTTCGAATGTCTTGAATCTTGGCACATTTGCTGCTGGATTGTCGATATTGGATTTCGTGTGGGTTCTTCTTGGTTTTATACAATGCAGGAGCTGCAGTCAAACTCATATACACAGGAATTTCATCCAGTAATTGGGTTTTGGAACCTTTGGTGTAACTGGTGTAACAACAATATTGTTGTTTGGTGATAGTGGAAAACCTAGCATTGACTTTTGTCAGTGTGATAGTTACAGGAATTTCAATTGAAACTAGCCACCTCAAATAGCTCTTTGCTTGCTGTGGTTTATATAAAATTCTGATTGTCTGTCTATTGTCATATCTAGGGGAACAACTTGTTATCAAAAAGAGATTCCAGTTTAACCAATTTTTTTAACAGGTAATAAACAAACGTCTTTGGTGACTTTATTCTCAGCTAGAATATTTAGTATACCTAGTTCTCCTCAAACGTAAAACTGAAACATGTGATCGTTGGTACGGTACTTGATGGCAGTGCCCTAATCTATGAACCGAGTTATTTTTGTAGGTTCTAAATACAGAACTTTACGAATGTAGAAAAAAGAAAAACAAGGATATAGCGCAAGTAGACATTTCTGTAGCCACTAAAAACACATTTTATACGCAGTTAATTAACACTGTCCAACACTATTTTTTTTTCCTCATACGCCATTAGGTGTAGTTTATGTCGTTTTTCATGCTGATTCCGGAACTAATTTTAAATTTGATACACCACGTTAGCATTTTGAGAAAGTTTTGTAAATAGTTTTTCAAAAAAAGTTCCTAGCTACATTAAATTTTAAGAAAGATATTACAAGATATATTGTAGTGCCGAGCGTTGAGTGGACATGTCTGAACATGTCCTTGCCATCTTAGAACGTGGTGCTGGGAATGCTTTTGTGCGATCCAAAATTTGTATCAAATTGTTATATAACAGAAATATACATCCCGCATATTGCATATTTGATACAACCGCAAAACCAGAGCCACATAATAAACTTTCTATTTTTAATTTTTATCCACATTTAAGTACACAATTCCCAGACTATATCTCTATAGTTAGTTACATTACGATTGGCGCCTCATGCAAGCCTCTACTTCAATAATAAATGTATTCATAAGAAATATTATCTTTTCTTGAATGCTACTCGTAAAAAGAGTTTATTACGGAAACGAAATATGCTATCGCATGCATTAGTCATTCGTAATCAATATAGGGTTACCTAGTTTTTTTTTTACCAGCTCTTTACACTAGATAATAAGATGTAATCGATATTATTACAGATGTAAACCAGATAAATGAGTATCATACACATTAGTATTTATTGATTGCAATAAGTAGGAATTGTTGAAATTGCGCATTTAAAATTATTTAGTGAATTTAATTAGAATCAACAGAGATAATGAGTTTAAAATTCGAATCAAAATATTGTCGTTTTAAATATTACAACAGACTTGGGAAAATATTATGGACCACGTCAACATAATAAATAAATTAAACTCAAATAAGTAGATATTTGTTTAAGCTTTGACTGTGGCATTATTTTATTGGGTGTATTTTTGATGTAAAATATAAACATTTACAAATGTAAAGCCATATCTTTGGGCAGATAGAATAACAAACTATAAATACCTTTTTATTTTTTTATGTTTACCTTTTGTATATGCTCATCAAAATTAAAAAGGAAAATATGCACTTTTTCACTGATTTTTTCTGTTGAAAGTAACATTGTTTTCATTACTGCCAGGATAGTTATCGTACAAGCACATTTAAATAGAATTATTTTGAAAAATTATTGAGCTATAGATTATCGAAATTTGGTGTGGTATTATAAATTAAATCTGTTGTTTACAGTTTTATTTTTTATACTTCCAGAAATCGAAAAACTAATTTTTTTTTTTTTTAATTGGATGTGTTAGTAAAACAGTTATATTTCTAGTTATTGTAGAAAAACCGCGATGTACCAGGTGATTCAGTAAGGGTGGCTATATCTCGGAAACTGCTAGAGCCTCGAGACAAAAAACACATAACGATACATAATTTTAAAAAACATTTTGATTGCAATAATTAAGTAAAGATTGAACATATATAACTTGCTAACTTTTTAATCATAAATTGTTATTATACTAGGTATAAACTCCCAAGTTGCACCAAATATTTACTTTTATATTTGCGAAGTATGAACTCCATATGCAAAGTGCAATTTTTCTTAGTGTGAAATCATTTAATAAATGCTTTTCTGCTTTAACTGTAATTTTTAATATGAGGAAATTTTCTATATTAAAATTTTTTTTTTACCTCGTGTCGGACTGGAAATCGGAGCTTTGGTTCTACGGCGTTTCGCGATGTGTGAATTCGGGACTGGTGCCGGTACATTATTTTTTTTTTTCATTTTTCAAATTAGATATTACAGTGATAATTAATGCGCAAAATTTCGTCTAAATTTCAGGGATTGTCTGTAATATCATTGTCTATTTTGGTATGTGGGTGAGTAAACAGAAGTAATGAAGATCCGGGTATCTTACAATTTTTATTTCTCTTATTTTTTTATTGGAAATGCCGGTTTTGATTATCAGTAATTTACTCGATCTTTACCATTGCGTTTCCGGTAATTTATTTACCCTTTTTCAAATAATGTGTTTTATATATTTTTCCCTTTAAAAGAAATATACTATTTAAAAAAGGATAAATAAATGATCCGAAACGCGATAGTAAAGATCGAGTAATTTACTGATAATCAAACCGGCATTTCCAATAAGAAAAGACAAATAAAAGCAAGTAATTAAGGTAACAGTCAAGATTGACAATACATCACTTCATTTATTATTATTTCACACTTTTTCTGTGCTGTTGCATTGGTCTTTACCGCTAGTCAAGTGGGATGTTTTTTTTATGTCAATTGTAATTAATTCATTATATTTTATATCTATTAATTACTACCTACACACATATTTTCCCACCTATTATCTGAAATTATTACAAAAATATTTCGTATTTTTTAACTGTTTCGAAATATAATTACCTACAAATTATTTCGTCAAGAATTCTACTCATTTAAAAAGGAAGGACAATAAATGTTTCTAAAAAATAAACAAGTTTATCGCTCATTTATAGTTACTTATTTTTGAATTTATTTATCGACTATGATTGCATACGTATTATACATTGTTTGCAATAATGTGACGACTTTCTATATAATCTTTGTATTCAGAAATACAATATATGTATGTATACCTGTGTAAAGTGTAAGAACACTGTAAAAGTGTGTAATACGTATTAAAAAAGGCATTTAAATGATCGTTTGTGACTTATTTCTAACAATCTTGTATACCTAATTAAATAATGATATAAAGAATTCCTCAAAATTAAACGTTCTCCTGTATCCGAATGAAAACGATCATTGTAGTATTTAACTTGAAATGCCTAAAAAATGCCGGCATTCAGACTCAAACTTACAAGTTACGGAATACAGCGTCAACTCCCAACCCCTTTGGCCCCTTTACCACAGAGCTATTTTAAACGAGGTTTTAAGTTACCTTACTCGGATCTTAGCAGATAGAAACAACCCTGTCACATGCACTGTAAATTCCTCGCTTACTGGCCCAAACTCTTATCATTATGACACGTAAATTCATGTTTGTTTACATTCAAAAGAAATACGAAGAGGTAAGAGGCTGTCACAAAAAACATTCCAATTGACTAGCGCGCTAATGATAAAGACCAATGTAACAACGCATCAAAAGTGCGTAATATTAATAAATTAATGATGTATTGTAGATTTAGACATATTTCTAATAATATACAGAACGTAGTCTTGGATTACACCCCTTAATAATCATAATTGTAAGCTATTCTAAGCGATATTTTAAGATACTTACCAAGTCAGAAACAACCCTATCACATTGCACTATTATGATCGCCCTTTATTATTTTCTGATACGTTTACACATTTTCATGTTGCTATGTTGAACGCGAACATTTTATTGTAATTAAAAAAAATCGAAAAATACCGCTAGAAACATTGTACGTTACGGATCACTACTATATGACCTTGTTGGATCGGCTGCCTACCTCCAACGCTAACTCGATTCGCATTTATTTCTTTAAATAGTGTACAGTAGTGTATACTTGACTACCAGAAGTACAGCGTCGGTGTGGGTTCGCCCGCGGCACTGGACAAGTATTTGTTCGTTTATCTTTGACTATTACAAAAGTAACATTCGAAGAAGCCTAAAATATTTTAGCCGCAACCGGTGGTAGTATATTGTAGTACCTATAACAATAATAAAGAATTGGGAATTTAGAAAATGGCTTATTGTTTTAAATGAGATATTGAGATGTTGTTTAAATGTAATTATAATATAGGTAATTATCATAAAAAGTAAGTGTTTGTTTGGTGATCGTTCCCTACCTAAACAATTACCATATTTCTTTTTGTGTTACTAGATGTGATGTTGATTCTTATGCTTATTTTAATTGAAAATACTGTGGTATATCTCTTACGTAATATAAAATTAAAATTAGAAATGAAAATTACTTTAAGAGCTGATTACGAGTCAAATTATATTGGTAATAAATTGCCAACGTTAAGTTATGTAAATTTACAAAAAAATTTTTCTCCGTGTAGTTACGGCTTCATAGAAAGTTGTTCTCTCATCTTGGTACCTTGAAACCCAATTTTAATTTCTTCAATATAATCTTGAAACACCCTGTAGATCTGAAATTTGGTATGCTATTAAAACGTGGTTCTAGAAACTTCTCTGCCATAGGGATTGGTATACATTTTTCTTTAAAAGTTTCGGAGATACAAGCTAGAAAAAATTGCAAAGTCGCCGAATATTCCCCGGAAACGATAAATATTGTCTTTGGTCTTTCAGAGGAACTAGCCCGACAATTCCTCGCAAGGGTAGCTCGACGAGCACCAGCGGCACCAAGAGCGGAAGTATACGCAGCAATGTCTGGCGGAAATCACTGACCGAACAGCACAGCCCGTCATCTAGATCCGTACCGCTCAAGAGGGCCGTATCTTCTTCTTCGGGTAGCAGATCATGCGAAACGGGGGAGGATGTCGCTCAAGAGCTGTTTTACTCTGGACCATCCTCCCCCAACGTCCAACAAACTGTCAGGTCTACCAACAACAACGAGGTAAGTCGCGTTGATCCATTTCTAAATTGTTTCAAAGTTTTTTTTTCATTATTTGTATGGGGATCTCGAAAACCATACTTATACGCTTTTGTCCATTTAAATGTATATTTCAAAAAAAAAAATTGCAACGCGTATAGCAAGCGTTGCCATGCACTGTTTTTCCGCCTTCATTCTTCATCCGAGCATACGAGATGGTGCACCCTTCTCGAACAAACGGTATCGAAGGCGTCGTTGGTTTGGTCATTTGGTCCTTCCTACATGTTGTACTGCCTGTATACCTCCATCCTTATCTTGCTTTTAAATTTTACGTGTTTTAGTGTCTTTGTCTGTTTTGGTAGTTTATTGTATGTTTTGATCGCATCAGGTGTTGGAAATTTTTCATATTTGTAACTTGTTTTTTGCTGTTCTTAGGTGTGAATGCCTTCGTGTTTTGTGTATGTGTATTTCTGTATTAGGTGTGAATTTGCAATCAGTTTTCATTAATTTGTTGTCGATTTTGTATATTATAAGGAGATTTCTGAATGTTATTAATTGTTGTAAATTTAGTTCTTGCGTCTTCTCGTAAATGTCCTTTGATGGTGTCCATGTCATACAGTGTCTTTAGTATCTTGTTCTGCTATCTTTGTAGTTTGTTTAAATTTTGTTTAGTTGTATGGCTCCATATGTTTATTAGGTAGCTAATATGGGACGTAAATGTGCTGTGATATACAGACTTCTTCAGATATTCTGGCACCATGTCTTTAATTTTCTGCATTCCTGCTATAATCATGGTGTTTCTTTTTATCAATTTTTTTACGTGGGTATCCCATTTTAGGTTATTTTATATGGTTAACCCTTGATGTTTTATTTGGCAGGTTTGATTCATGGTTTCTGTTTTAATCTTGATGTTAAAAGTGGGTTTATATGTTTTTTTTTTTGTAAATACCATGTACTCTGTTTTATTCTAGATTATTATAGCACCAATCTTCTATTTTTCCCACATCTTCTATAATGTGTTGCTGCAACTGTTCGTCGTTCTTGCTTGAGCAAACGCTGCAATACAGCATCTGAAAGATATTTGCAAAAAATAGAAATCGGCCAAAACCTTTTCAGTGCTGTGCATTTCTTTTATCAGTGAAGATGGGAAAAAATTGTTAAATATCGTTTTTAGAGAATTTAATGTTGAACAACGACATCTTCTTAAATTTTTAATTTTGCTTGGCATTTTTGAGCTAGGAGTCAAAGTATAATTTTTTTAAATGGAATGATGAGAGATGTCCATAGATCTTTATTATGGCGATGGAACATGCTGCATTGATTGCAGTTTGTGAAACGTGTTTCGTCAGTTCATAAGACCTTCATCGGAGAATTCTTATTTTCACGGCACATATTTGCGAAACAAGCAATGGTCTTTCATTGTCTCTAGGGTGCAGAGTTTGACCAACTAATTGTTTATAAGGATGATACTTAGTTTTGATAAAATTCTAATTCCGGTGAGTTGTGAGGTATACCAGCTCTTGTATGTTGATGTTGATGAATTCTGATTAACGGCGACTAAAGCATTTAGCTGCATGTTTTCATGAATATTACTCTTGTTTCTGGGTTTCACAACGCTTCCAAACTCCTTTAAATTGGTGGATAAATTCTCGAAGGTATCTAACGATGGTTGAGGTTCAATTCTTTAAGACTCGCATAGAAATATTTGTTCATTACTCCATTTCATCAATTTCCCTTTTAAAACGTATACAATAAACGGATTTTTGTGGTCCATCGAAATAGGAAGAGTGTTTTTAAAATAAATACAAGATACGAGTTCCTATCACCTTTTACGATTTGTGTGTCTATTGTGGGCATTAGCAGAACGTATGTTTGCTGGTATATATGTATTTGTGTTCGCTGTGGCGTCTATGCTCTAAAAATATCTCCGATACATTCTGGCTGTGCCGCTGTTGTTTATTTTCTCGAAATACTTTTCAAGATCGATTGGGTTATAACGCGATTTTGTTCAGGGTCGATCGAATGAATAGTACACGGTCAATGTCGCTCGATTTTGCTTTTTTATTTTTTGTGTTTTATTCGTTTTAAAACGGAATTCATCATTTAAAGACGTTGGACTAGCTTATACCCGAGTTGAAAAATGATGGAAAGTAATTCATGTAACCGAAGACTTCTCAACTGTCCAATATGCAAGTTATGATAAATAATGTTTAGCATTTCAATTGGCTATTAGGTCAAGGAATCGCTAAATCTTGATTCATCGAAAAAGAATGAACTGGATTTTTGAAATTTTGTATAGGACTTATAAGTATAATATCATAGACACACCTGTAAAGTTAAAATCACATGTTCTTTAAAAATGCAAAGAATACAACCGAAAAAGTAAAGTATCGCATAATCTTTGTTTGTAGCATAAAGTTGTAAATATACTTTAATGCGCTCTAAGATATAATTTCTATGATTGTTTAAATAAAATACAGGCCAAATAAAAACAAGAACTCATACTTGAGATTTTTATTAAAACAAGAAATTATAATTTTGGAAAGAAAAATGTCATAACAGTAGCTTTTAATACTGAGTATTGCCACCTCTGGCTCTTATGACCGCTCGCATACGGTTTGGCAGAGATTCGATTAACCTCCGTATATAAGCCTGATCCAAATTCTCCCACTCGTCACGGAGAGCATTTGCTAGTCCATGCAGGTCCGCTGGGGCAACATTTTGGGTTCGTATCCGTCTGTGAAGGAGGTCCCACACGTGCTCGATAGGGTTCATGTCCCGACTTACCGCAGGCCAATCTAAAACTGGAATACCAACATCGTTAAGGTATTCCTGGACGATTATTGCAACATGCGGTCGTGCATTATCGTGCATTAACATGAATTCGTTTCCTATAATTGGCGCATATGGTACTACATGTTCTTCTAAAATGTCCGTTATATACCTGTGGGCAGTCAGTGTACCTCTGTCTACTGGTACTAACTCTGTACGACCTGTTAAACAGATGCCTCCCCAAACCATAATAGAGCCACCAGCGAAATTAGGTCTAGGTCTGATATTACACTGCGAATAGCGCTCACCGTCTCGTCTGTACACTGAGATACGCCTATCTGAGGTGTAAAGACCAAATCTTGACTCATCTGTGAAGAGTATATTGGCCCAGTCATTAATGTTCCAATTTACATGTTCTCTGGCAAACCTTAAGCGAGCCACTCGGTGGTTCCTAGTGAGACGAGGGGCTGTTACAGCTACTCTAGCTCTTAATCCACTCTGTTGTAACCTATTCCGAATAGTTTGAGTACTCACACGAGTATTTCTGACTCTAGCCAAGTCGTTCTGCAATTGTCTCGCAGTTACATGTCTTCGACGTAATGCTTGTAGTAGTAAATAGCGGTCATCTTGGCGAGTAGAACATCTTGGACGACCTGGTACAGGTCTTCTACTGTAAATGCCTGTTTCCCTATATCTGGCTACGGCTCTAGAAACACTTGACTGATTGATGTTCATCAAATTAGCAACGTATGCTTGAGATCGTCCATCTTCGATTAAAGCAACTATAGCCGCCACTTGTTCTGAAGTTAAATTGCTCATTTTAGTTTTAAAAGCGTTGGTACAGAACTCTGACTTCGCACTTTAAAATTTGTCCGTATAGGAAGACTTTCAATAAACAACTGAGCAAACCTTACACATATGCATTTTTCTAAATGTGTTCGTTTAGGAAAAAAATAAAGTAAAAACGCTAAGTTCCATTATTTTGTTAGTGTTTTTATAGTTCACATACACGAGGCAAACTTTTTGTGAACATATAAAAATATCTTGATTCATAAATGCCCTTTTTTAGTTTATGCGATACTTTTTTGGCGGAGTGTATCACCAAATTTAGCTTTATACAAAAAGGTAATAGGTTCGAAAAATAAGTGAGATATATTTTTGAAATCTGGTGTGGTATCTAATTGATTGACCTTAGAAATATGTTCGTGCAGTTAAAATCATTTATTTTTCAATAATCCCGGAGGTACAACTAACAAAACTGTAAACTCACCAAATCTGCATTTATGTAAAAATGTTGATGTTTCGGAAAATAAATGAGCTAGATCTTTGAAATTTGTTGTGGTATTTTAGCATGATTTTTAAAGGATATCCGTAGAATTAAACTCATTTATGTCTTAATAATTCCAAGAATACAAGCAAAAAACTATATAATCACCAAATCTTGATTCTATTTGAAATGTCCATAGTTCGACAAATAAATAAGTTAAGGTTTTGAAATTTTGTATGATAGTTAAGATTAACTTTAGGAGTGTATCTGTAACGTGAAAAACATCGATCCTTTAAAATTTCTGAAACTTAAAAACTGTAAAATCACCAAATATACATTTATGTTAAAATATCGATGTTTCAAAAAATAAATAAGGTGGATTTTTAAAATTTAATATTCTGTGTTTAAAAATGATTTTAATAGTATATTTGTGAAGTTAAAATCTTCTACCCTTCAATACTTCCGGAAATATAAATAAAAAACTATAGAATCACCAAATCTTGATTTATACCGCCTGCATCTCTGCAAAGTAAACGGCGGGAAAGTACATATACTCCCACCGTTTCCCACTCTACCTAACAGCGAGGTGTGGCGCTGTAGTATGATAATAGCACGTGTAGACTGATCAAGGATCAGTATTATTACTCAGTTCAAGTAAGTTGGTTGTCTAAGTTTTAAATACATATTTTTGCGCAAAATGCCGCGTTATACTGTGGAGAAGAGAGCTGAGACGATGCGGTGGTATCACGCTGGCAATTCTTTTCAAAGGGTATGCGACGTGTTTGCAGCTAAATACCCCAACAGGTCTATTCCGAATAAAGCCACAATTTTTAAATTAAAAAATAAAACCGACAATACCGGGTTCGGTCGAAAATTTAAACACATCACTTCCAACTCGCAGAATTTCTAATAATACGTCCGTTTTAGTATGTGCTGCAGTTGAAATAAATTCGAATATGTCATCTGGCACTATTTCCAATGATTTAGACGTATCCCGTTCTTCCGTTCAGCGAATACTCAAAGCAAATGGGTATCACAATTTTAAATATTCTAAACACCAACAATTATTTCACGGCGACGCATATAAGACATGTTAATTTGGTAAACAATATTATCTTTACAACATACTGGGCCAAGCAAAACGAGCACAGATATTTAAGTACATCTAGTCAGCAACAGCAAAAAGTAAATGTTTGGGCAGGTTTGTTAAACAACCATATTATTGGGCCTTTTTTTATCAACGGCAATTTGAACGCAAATGCGTATTTAGAATTACTGAACACCCACATTCTACCTACTGTACAGCAACTTCCCGACATACATATGCGAAACATCTACTTTCAGCAAGATGGTTGCCCTGCACATAATGCAGTGGCTGTCCGAAACTATTTAAGTGGACAGTTTCCTAACCGGTGGATCGGAACTCAATCTGAAAATATCAAATGGCCGCCACGTTCACCAGATTCATCTCCCCTCGATTTTGTTTTACTGGGGTTATTTAAAAGAAATAATTTATGGCAATGAAGACGTTAGACCAGTTAATGTAGAGTAGTTGCGCAATAAATTTGTTCAAACGTCAAACAACATTAGCCCAGAAATGTTGGAGAATGTTAGAATGAATTTCTACAACACATTAGGATATTGTTTAGCCACGGATGGGGGCATATTTGAACCGTTTGTTTGAAGATTCAATGATTTTTAAAAAATTAACTTTTATTCCATCACGGCAATACGACGGTCTAAAATGTGAATAGTTTTGGTTAGCCGACAGAGTGTTACAAGTACATATGTATTAACGTCTGTTATTATCGCAAAAAGAGTAGTTTTATTCTCAAATATTTTACAAAATGCAGTGTCAGAGCAATAAACGTAAACGCGTTGTTATCAGCTTGCGGGAAAAACTTAAAGCGGTTCGACGATTAGATAATGGTGAATTGCTTAAAAATATAGCAAAGGATTTAGGCGTAGGCGTGAGTACGGTTGCAGAATGGAGAAGAAATCGCGAAAAACTTGAAAAATGGTGTAGTGTTTTGTCATCGCCGACCCCGGCACGAAAAGTATGAAAAGAGGTGAATACGAAAAAGTGGATGATTCTTTATTTTTATGGTTTACACAGAATCGAGAACGTGGAATACCAATTTCGGGGACCATTTTAAAACAAAAAGCAGTGAGTTTGAATTGCCGGTCATTGAAGCGCCTGAAAGTTTTTCTGCAAGTGATGGATGGCTAGACCGATGGAAAAAAAGACATGGTGTACGTAAACTGAAAGTTTGTGGAGAAAAGTTGTCTGCCGATGTATCTGCCGCAAAAAAATTTGCAGAGAATTTTATGGAGCTTATGAAAGAAAATGATTTACAACCAGACCAGATCTATAATTGCGACGAAACCGGCTTGAACTACAAAATCTTGCCCTCAAGTACCTTAGCTTCAAAAACGGGAGCTGGAGCACCTGGTTACAAACGTAGCAAAGAACGTATCACTGTTCTTGCATGCGCTAATGCTTCTGGGAGACACAAACTTCCATTATTATGTATCGGTAAGTCAGCAAAACCACGAGCCTTCAAGAATATTCGTCCCAATGCTTTACCTGTTTTGTATAAAAATCAAAAGAGAGGCTGGATGAATGCAAATCTATTAAAAAATTGGTTTTTTGAAGATTTCGTACCAAAAGTAGAGTCTTCTTTAAAAGAGCACGGATACCCCAGAAAATGTGTTTTGTTACTAGACAATGCTCCCACTCACCCAAGTGCGGAGCAACTTCAAAGTGGGGAAATAAAAGCAATGTTTTTGCCTCCTGCTGTAACTTCCCTCATTCAGCCCATGGATCAGGGTGTGCTGGAAAATTTAAAACGAAATTACAGGCGTTTGCTATTGGAGCATATTTTGGAAGAAGTAGATGAGGGTGCCAATCTCACTGAATGTCTAAAGAAGTTAAACTTGAAAAATGTTGTATATTGGATAGCTTCAGCTTGGAATCAAGTAAAAGGTAGAACCCTGGAAAAATCTTGGTCAAAATTGATTCAACACGAGGAGGGACGTATCACAGAAGCAGAGTCCGACCATGAAGAAAGTTTACAGCAAATTTTCACGAAAATACCAGGATGTGAAAATGTTACGGAAACGGAAGTTAATGAATGGTTAAACAGTGATAATGTAGAAGATGAAATGACTGACCAAGAATTAATTGAAAGTGTTTGCAAAAATGCTAATTAAATAAGCAGTGATGACGATGACGAAGTAGAATGCACTGACAATATTCCAGTAAAAATGTCACATTCAGAAGGACTAGAAGCCTTGGAGAAAGCGTTAACTTATGTAGAACAAGAAAATGCAACTGCCGCGGATGTTCTTTTAATAAAACGTTGGAGAGACATTGCGGCCAAAAATAGAAGTAGTGTTAAACGAGTGCAGTTAAAAATTACCTCATTTTTAAACAGTAAAGTGTAGAATGGAATATATATTTTATATTTTACGTTGTATTTAACATGTCTTTTATGAATGTACATATGTACATATTTAGGCATTTATGTGCATACTATGTTAAAAAAAATTAAGTAATAAAAATTAAACAAATTATTTGTTGATGTTATTTTTAAATTAATACATAAATTCAAGTAAAATATTGCATAAATGTTTTTAAGTCGATCTAATGATATGCGCATCCTAAACTCCTATTTTCCAAAAAAAATTCGGATTCACCAAAATTTCGATTATCCGAATTCACTTTGGTCCACATTATTTCGGATAATCGAGATTGTACTGTATATTTGTAAAGTTGCCTCAATAATTCCGGAAATATTAATAAAAAAAACCACATCTTGATGATGTGTTAAAATGCCGATATTTTAAACAAATAAATGAGTTTGATCCCTGAAATTTGGTTTATAGCATTTAAACATGATCTTATAAGTCGTAGTTTGGGAAAGTTAAAATCATACAACCGTGATACCACTAAAAAAAAAAACTAGAATCACTAAATAAATATTAAATATTGTTTCTTCGTCGAAATGCTCTTCGAAAACAAATCAATTAAAAGTTTTAATAAGCTAACACCAAATATAAAACAATAGCAGATCGTTAAAAACCACATAGATATATTTATAGATGCACTGTAAAACGTGCCCATTAACATGATCTTGCTTATATATATATATATATCATTTAATTTCTAATACCTGTTCAAATAAATTGAGCCGTATTTTGTGCGCACGTGGTTTAAGTCGGGTCTCGCACCTACAACTGGGGAGATTCTTTTTACCTGAAATGTGTTTTTTTCCTCTTTATTTTAACGAAAAAAAAAAATGTCCCAATTTTCAGGAAAACTTCGACACTATCAGTTATACCTAAGTATGATAAGGTAGTATTTCCTGTAGTAATATTTTTTGTTTGAATCACATTTCCCTCCAATATAACTGCGTGATATTTACTTGGAACTGAAATTGCAAACAATATGATGAATACTAGGCAGTATAGATAGTTACCTTTTTGTTTTCCTTGATACTGTTTTGTGTGCACATAGGTGATTTATGTTTGAATTCAGAAGCATTTGTGGTCATTCAGTTTACTTATTTATTGTTATTCATAGTTACTCGGTCAAATAGATGCGAATATAAGTGCCTAGTTTTCTCAACAATCATTTGAAGGTGCGTAGTAATTTATTACATTTCGAATTTTCAATACCTACATAGAAGAAACAGAGCCAGTAACCCTATTGTGTTTTTTTTGCTTCATGCACAACATTGGATGTTTAATATATTTTTGCACAATATCAATTGAAAGGAAATAATGACTTTCGGTAGAAAATTAAATTGAAAAAAAAACGAAGCATAAAAATAAACATTTTTTGGAAAACTACTTTTTAGATATTTATTTAAGCATTACATACACCGATAAAGTTGTACAGTCATTATTCTCTTTTTTTTTGGCTTAGGTGAAAATGCTGATTTTTGAAATTCGGTATGGTATTTAAGTGTGACTTTATAAGTATACCTGTAAAGTTAAAATCATTATACCCTTTAAAATGCAGGAGATGCAACTAAAAAATAAATGAAATTTAGTATTTCAGCTAGTGTAATTATCTCCAGTTCATAAAAACATCCATTTATGATGACTTCTTAATGATTTAGTGACATTTCAATTATATCCAAGCGAGCTTACAAGCTGAATTAATATTTATTCTTCATAATGCACGCCTCATTTATTGAAACAACACATTAAGATAATTATGGAAATCGTTGGGGAAGGTCCTCATGCACTCCTGGCAACGTAAACGTTCAAATAATATCGTCCTAATCACACAAATCAAAACAAATTTCCATTCTACAGCATAATATGTACACATCTACATATTCTCTTGTGATAAAATCCAAAATATCACCATACCAAACACCGGCACAGAAAACATTATCGAATTCACGAGTTGAAGTGCACTATGAGAAGGCTTGATTGACAATTATTTCCTACTTAGGACGGTATAAACTGAAGTACGTTTGCAATTGCTTTTTTTCTATTTCGTTTTATGGTGTGTTGATACCTGCGTCTTCGTAGAATTAACTAGACAAGATTTAACGGCATTTTTTTTTTTTTGGTTACCTCTATTTCGGACGTAAAAGAGTAAGTTTTTATCAATAAGTATGTGATTAAATTTCTCCAGTATGTAGATGGACAGTGTCGGATTTATTTAGAAGCTCAAAAAGCATTTAAAAAATATTTTTTGTTTTTCAATACGCTAACGATCAACTGCTGCGAGAAATATAAAAATAGTTTTGTCGCACTTATACACGGTTCGATTTATTTTTACTGTTGTTATTCGATCGGTTAAATAAGTTTCCTGTGGGTTACTCTAGTCGGTCAAGTGCGTAATGGAAAATATGTACATATATACTTCTAGGTCTTGAAGTAATGGATTATTAAATCATTATTATCACGAAAAATATCGTGCAGGAACTTGTAGCGTTCAAAAAATATGTCCATGCAACTCTTGTTTTTTAAATACTAAAGTTATTAATGCCAAATATACCATATGATCAATTAAATTTACTCTCTAGCAAGCTATTAAAATATTTATTCAAAATATCATGTTCATACCAGTGGCGGCTCGTGACGTTTTGTTCAAGGGAGGCTACTGTAGCCTAAGTAACCCTTCTCGGTCAATAAATTATATTTTTATAGTTTTTATTGTAGCATTGTAAGTGTAGAATAAAAATTAAAAAAAAAAATAGATTAAAATAAAATATAATTTATTGTCTAGGAAGAACCACGTAGAGGTGAGAGTGAAATCTTGCCACGATTCGGTTTGGTTACAAAAAAGTAGACATGCCCAACAAAATAATCTTTCCCGTTCAATTGAACCAGTTAACCAACCACATTTAGTGTACCATAATGATCTAAAACCACGATTTTGCCGGTTGCCGTCGTTAGATACTACAGATAAATTAGGCCGTGGTTTCTCAATGTTTTGTACGATGTGTAATTTCGTCTCTATGTTTAAACAATTAAAAGAATTTCTTACCAACCAGTGGACAATATCTTGGCAAATTCTAATTTCGTTCATTTTATCCATTTTGTGTGCGTAACCTAACAAAACTCACCCAACGCTTCTTAAGTTATTAGTACTGGGAGCTGGGAGTCGCATGGGCAGTTGCGTAGCAACGTTTTACGACCGATAACGCAACATGCCCATCGGATAGGATCCCACCGCGCCGGCAAGTCTCCAACCATACGTATTCGCCGTATAAAGTGCACGTGCACTTACGGAGACGCATTGCTTTCAACTATGGCATTAATCATCAGCGCGGAGCCAAATCTGTAGCTAGCCTCCTCGCTTGCTATTATAGTGCGTACAGTAAAATTACGAGCATTATTGGAAATTTGTTTGCATTTTTAAATTAAGTAATGAATAAATATACTATTGATTATATATTTTTTTTGCAAAATTGCTTTATTTTAGTATATAAGCGATGTTTAAACATTATTTTAATACATAATAAACGCTACTTATTTTATTAAAAATAATAGGGGAGGCGGAGTCTCCCCTGACGAGCAGCCACTGGCGTGCAGTGAAATTTGTGACGATGTGTTTAAAAATGTGTAATAACAAATAAAAAAAGACCACCATTTTTTGTGGCTGTTAATAGTTGGAATACAAAATAAGCTTGTTTAACAATGAGGGAAAATTTTGACTTGTCATTGAAACAAGAAATTCTAAAGCAAATATTTATTCTAAAGCAAATATTTTATTTATTTTTTTTATTATAGCAACGAAAGTCAATCGTGTAATTTGTATATTATCAAACGATGTTTTGAGTACTACAAATTTAGTATTATATTGTTTATTTTATGCTCTTAGAGATTACAAAAAATTATCAGTAATACTGCAGAACTCGTTACAAATTCTATCTCCACTTTTAGAACAATACTATATTAATTTGGCAGTGTATTATCAGCAGCATATTCGTGAATACGATAGATAATATGCAATTTGTCTCTAATGACATCCAGGAATATGGGTATTATTATTTGCTACCTGGAACTAGTCAGATTATGCTAAATTTAATCTATTCAAAATCTATTTTTGGTAAAATGCTGTTGACTTTAATAATGTCTAGCATTCTTGTTGTGTTTATTAGTGGTTAAAGGTGCTAAGGATTTGAAGTAACAGACATTTGTGTGCGGTAAAAGAATATTTCTATATTTTCCGGAAAGTGCGTTACATCTGGAGATTTAGTGATTGACTCTCTGTTTGCATAGTGATTTTGTTGATATACCTACAGAGAAAAGTTTGCGAAAAATGCTGTCTGTGTTATTGAAAAAAATACTGGTGCGATTTAACAAAAAGAAGGTACATTTTTATTTTTGTTTGAATGTAGTTTTTATTCTTCTTAAATACATCCTATTAAATTTTCTCACTAATATGACATGGGTACTGCAACTATACTTTTATAGTTATAACATCACCAATGTTTTTATCTTATTTAAAAATAAAAACCAATCTGTTTCTCCCCGAATTAAAATAACACCTTAAATGTGTATTTACCTACATCTGGGATACCTTGTATAATTGAAAATATTTTTAAAAACTGCGTCTTTTTCTCGTTACAGCTCACTTTTATGTTGCTATTGATGGTATGAACAACAAATTAATAACCAATTATCTAAGTGAGCTATTGTAAACATGACGTACGAAGTTTGAAGAAGTAATATTAAACCCAATATTACATTTGCATTAGTGAAAAGGGAAATAATGAGACAACACTCATTTAATAATTAAAAAGGCCAATAAACTGTCATGCGTAGCATTGATTAGTTTTTATTCATATTTATTTTTATAGGGTAAGTCCGGGATAGATACCACACCGTTTAAAATAAATAGTTTTTGCGGGTGAAAAATTAAAAATCGTGGAATTAACCACACTGCATAGTAAACATAAGATATATTCTCTTATTTAAACATAAAAATTTACAGTACAACAAACTTATAAACTTTCTAAGATAAAAATTTTAAAGAAACGACATTTGCCATCTTCCCCGAACAACTGGGTAAAGATGCCCTACCACTGTGGGGAAAGATGCCCCTATGCAAAATATTGCGTAATTAATGTTTAACCGCATCTAAGTCTATGTAAACGGTATAGTTATTCGAGATAATGTATCTATTACTTTTCCGCGGTAAGTTTTTTACCACATAACTGACAAAGGTTTACATATTTCGAACAACCATCATGGGACAATTTCTGCCAATGCACACATTGAATCCAGTCATCACTTTTTTTTTGTATTTATATACCTCTCTCCACACCCAACGCATTCACAGTCGTCTTCCTCACTGATATCGTTGTCTTCGTCTTCGGAATGCACGCTTTCATCCGTTTCTGTTTCTGAATCCACTTGCCTATTTCTTCTTTTCTTCTGCACGCTTTTATTCTGTTCCTTCTTCGGTTTCTTTTCGGTTTTCCTGTTCATCTTACTTCTCTTTTCATTTAAAAATTCTGGACTTGTCATTACTGCAGCAACTTGACGAGAACGTTTTCTTGTTTCCTCTATTTTCACCAGGGGAACAGGATCAATTGCCTGTGAAATTTTGCTAGGAGTTATTTCACTACTCGGTGTACTATAGTGTTGAATTTGTTTTTGGGTATTGTCGTGTTGAGAAGATGGACCTGGCGATTGACTTTCATTCGATGAAATCAAAACCTCAGCTGATGACGAACAATTAAATGTCTGGAAATCGGAACTATTTGGATTTGGGTTACTGGTTTCCTCTATTTCTGTCAGAAAGGCGTAGTCGGGTACGATATTTACATCAAAAGGGTAAATACCAGTAGATTTGAACGCAGATACCGCATTCTTCGGGGTAGCAGCTTTCGTCCACGCGTCATAAAGGAGTTTTCCAAATTGCAAGCGTTTAATTTGGCGAGAGACTTAAAAACGGCACGATCAAGAGGTTGTAAATAGTGGGTTGTGTGACTTGGCAAACTGACGATAGTAAGATCATTTCTTTCTGCATATTCCAAAGTATCGATATTACAATGCGATGTATGACCGTCTACTATGAGCAACACTTTACCTTGCGGCTTTCTTGGCATGAAATGATTTTGCAACCATTCCATAAAAATGTTACTGTTTATATAAGCAGACTTCTCTGACATGTATAATATTGTCCCAGGGGGCATTCCATCCTCATATTCCGCTTTTTTATTTTTGCCCTTCATTATACAAGCAGGTGGTAAAAATGTGCCTTCGGCATTGCAGCATGCTATCGCGGTAATAGTCTCTCGCCTTTTTCATTTGATGTTACCGAGACCACACTTTTACTTTCTTTTTCTGCTAGTACGAAGCCGGGTTTATTGTTAAGCTGCAACCCAGTTTCGTCCATATTAAATATATGGCCAGGTTTATCAAATAACTGCTGCTCGTCCATTACAGTTTGCAGTAAATTATAATAGTTCTCGACCTCTTGCCTAAAATGAATACAAAAAAATTGGATAAGTGCCTAAATAAATGAATAAGCTGACTAAATTTTATAGTAGGTACCTAGATTATTTGTTAAAACATGATTTTCTTTATTGTACTTACTTGTTGAGTCCTTTGGCTCGAGCCGTAGACATGCCTTCGGACTTCCTTATGCATAGATCTGTATTGCGCCTCAAAAAAGAATTTAGCCAGTCATACCCAGCTTTTCCAGCAGTAACATTATGTTTTACATCTA
Organism: Cetonia aurata; assembly: GCA_949128085.1. NCBI lineage: Eukaryota > Metazoa > Arthropoda > Insecta > Coleoptera > Scarabaeidae > Cetonia > Cetonia aurata. Next base: position 4,077,526 of record OX421889.1, read on the forward strand.
ACCTAATGGCAAAATTGTATGCTAAAACTCTCACGTCTTCTCTGGTAGCAGCAAATCCCCGACTTTGCAACTTCTTTAAATGTATAACCAGTTTTCTCTCATTTTCAACACCGAGTACTGGGGCGCGGCCCATACCTATTTTTTGATTCACTCCTGTTTGAATTCTTCTGCGCAGTGTCCTGGGTGGAATGTTATAAGCACGCGATGATTAGTTAATTCCCATTAAGTTACTAGTAATGGCTTGTATTGCATCTTTTAATTTTCCTATTTTATACTCGTGTGTTTTTTTCCACTATTTGTTTGAGCGTATGTATTGCGTCTGTTGTTGATCGTCCTTTTGTGAAACCACATTGATATTGTCCTATTAGTTCCTTTGTTTCGATTGCTAGTCGTCTCTGTATTAGTGTTGACAATATTTTATAAGGAGCACTTAGTAAAGTCAGTCCTCTATAATTATTGGTATTTTGTTGGTCACCCTTCTTATGTATTGTAATAATTTGTCCCATGTTCCAATCCCGCGGCATCTTCTCCTCTAACCATATTTTTATAATCAGGTGGCATATTCTTTCTTGCAATGCTTCTCCTCCGTACTTGATAAATTCTATATTGATGTTGTCTTTTCCAGGGGCTTTAGCATTTCGGATTTTATTGATAATTTCATTTATTTCTTCTCTTGTTGGTGTCTCGTCCTCCTCACATTCCTTTGCGCGATTTATTTTGTCGTCTTTTTCAATTTCTAGATTATCGTCGTGGTCCTATAATAATTCTTTAAAGTGTTGTTTCCATACCTGTCTAAACTGTTCGTCATTTTCTACCATTTTTCCGTGTCTGTCCTTAATGCCTATTGGTTTCCCTTTATACGTCTTGTTTTGTTCGCTGATCTTTTTGTAGAATGTATTTCGGTTCCAGCTTTCTTCTTCTATTTTCTTTAGTTCTTTATCCAATCATTCTCTCTTGACTTTTCTTATGTTCTTTTTAGCTTCTTTTTTTGTTTTTTCATATGTTTCCTTATTTTCTCTTTTACTACTATTTATCCATTTTAGTCTAGCGTCTTTTTTCTTTTTTATTATTTCTCGACACTCATCATTGAACCGGCATTTATTTTTCTTTTTTACTGGTCCTATTATTTCCCGTGCTACTATATTTATGTTGTTTTTTATTTCTTCCCATTCTTTTTGTATGTCTTGCGTATTTTCGCTTGGTCGGTTCAATAGTCGGGTCATACTTTTTCCAAATTTTAGGGTCATCTAATTTGTTACATATATCCCACTTGATACTTACATTTTTTATGCTTTTTCTTACTTCTTGTCTTATCGTTGCGACTACTAAAAAGTGATCTGTGTCAGCACAGGCTTCTCTGAAGATATTTCTACTATTTTCAATAGTCACCTTGAAAATATTTCCAATTTTACTCAACTAACACATCCAATCATAAAATTAATAACACAAATCCTGCTTTAAATTCCAGAAGAAAACCAAGCCACTACCACCGACGAAGAACAATGACAAGGAGAACAAAAAATCATCGGACAAACCCTCAGATAAGAGCCACGTCTCCAGAAAAGATTCCGTGAAGAGGATCAACAGCAAAGAGGCGGATGCACCACCAGCGACTGGGAATCTAGAATCGCGTTTGGACGGTATAGAATTCATAGATCACGCACCACCCCCTGAGAACGTAGATCGAAAATCGAGCAAAGGATACGTCACCATAGACGAGGTCGCTTCATCTAACCGACATCACCATCACAATCTCCCATCTGCGCGGCCGTCTTCCAGGATCCACAAGATCAGCACTAACAGCACCGAAGACGAGTGCCCCTCCAATCGTTCTCTCCGGCAGAAAGCGAAAATCAGGGGAAAACCCGGCAATACCAAGAAGAAATACCGGAAGGAGAAAGGAAAAGAGGGCTTGAGAAGTTCGGGACATTTCACTACAGATTCTAGTTCGCCAGAAGATATTAGCGCCGCCAAAAAAGAGTTGGTTACTACCGTGAAGACTGTCAAAACCGATGTGGACACCAATAGATACGTTACGACCACTACCAGTTTAAATCGATACACTTTTATACCTTCGGAGGATAAGCACGACAAGAAATCGAGGACGCAGAGCTGTTCTTCCATACCCTACGATGATATTATAGATAATCTGGCCGTGTTCCGTAAGAGTTTCGATAACGTTCACTTCTGCCACGAAGATTTGAACTTCCTACCGAAGAAGATCGCCAAGGAGGAGCCGACGGATATCTCAGACATGTCCGAGAAAGGTCTGAGGAGTTTCGCTTCGGTTTTCGTGGGTGACATCATAGATTCTGCCACCAGGATCATAACGCACAATCATCCCATGTTAACAGTGCTGAGTGAGTCGAAGATATCGGAAGTGGGCAACTCCGTCTTCAGTTGCGAGACGTCGAATCTAGTTCCCGTCTTGTACGTGGGAAAGAAAGAATCCTCACCGGATAATTTGATAGACGCCATGAACTTCGTGGAGGAATACGAGGAATATCACGATTCCTGCACCGAGATTACCGATTCCCACCAGGCCGCCGGCCAAATCTTGACCGAGATCACCGATAATGTCGACAAGATCGTCTCCGATAAGAACAGAATGAAGAAGAAGAAAGACAAAAGCGTGACTCACCAAGGGGTGACGAGATGTATACCGTTGGAGGTTCCCCAAGAGACCGATTCCAATGCGGACGACGATTCTGACTTCCCAGTCGGCGAGATGCAACTAGTTCCGTACGATGCCAAATATAATTTGCCCAAGAATCTCTTCAGTAAGATGAACAATACCGAAATGGTCGAAATCACCGATCAGAACATCGACATCTTGCATAGGAACGTCGATAATACCGAGAACAATTTAGACATCACGGAACAGCCGATCATCGATCTCTCCACCACGACTAAAGTCGACGACGACGATGACGTATATAAGCCCATAGCTGTTAGTCCGTGCGGGAGATTCTTTAAGTACGAGGAAGAGATCGGAAGGGGATCTTTCAAGACCGTCTACAGAGGTTTGGATACCCAAACCGGGGTCGCCGTCGCCTGGTGCGAATTGCAAGAGAAAAAGTTGAATCGCACCGAGAGGCAGCGGTTCAGAGAAGAAGCGGAAATGTTGAAGAAGTTGCAGCACCCCAATATAGTGAGGTTCTACAATTATTGGGAGAGCATCACCACGAAGAAGAAGAACATAGTGCTGGTGACGGAGTTGATGCTGAGTGGAACGCTGAAAACGTAAGTGCGAATCGTATTGACATTTTGCTTGTTCTTGATTGTACTTATTCCAATTTTCCCGTCATTAATTGTGTCTTTGACTGCATTTTTTTTTTAATATTAATATTTTCTACTGTACAATCACTTTTTATTGTTTTTACTCAAGGAAGTGTTTATTTACACAATTTAACCCTGTATATTATTTCATTTTTAAATTCCTGAGAAAATTTTATGATGAGTTGTAATAGGTTTCCCTATACCTATTTTTAACTTCTACTTAGATATCTTAATTTTTTTGAAAATTTTGAAAGATAGCGTTATTTACAACACAGTATCTTTTGCCCATTTTCTACTGGTAATAAACACTTCTAGGGTAGATGGAAGCACAAGAATGACACTTTCGAAATCCACGATGACAATTGATTTGTCGCATACAGGTGTCCAAAACTGCATGACCAATTGCAAAATCTTCAAAGTTGAAAAAGTACAACGGTTTTCTTGTTATTCCATATTTTTTACTAAAATCTAATAAAACTACAAAATCGTATCCAGTAAGCATTGATTATAAGAGGAATTAGAACATGCGACTTGACAGTTGTTGATTTTATGTCAAAGTAGTACAATTCTATTTTGCTAATTCTATGAAATACAGTTAATAATGGAGAATATTGAAGAATATTCGAATAATGATCTGCTAAATTTGTTTTATACGCACGGTGAATGTGAACGAATTGTCAGACGCACATGTAGATTATTTAACGAGCGATATCCGGACTTACCAGCAATGACTCCTGGAAAATTTGCAAGAAGTTGGTATCAACTAGCAGATTTACCATTAATTTCGTGTTTTGGCATTACATCTGTGACATTTAAGTGGTTAGGTATTTGTTTTTATGATTTTACAACAGTTTTTATAGATACTTTTCCTAGATCTATTAAATTTTTATGCATGTTCACGTTTCTGAGACGTCAGCTTTTTTACGCACTGAAAAAAGTATTGCAACTGTATTAAAAGTTCACAGAAATGCGACAAATTATTAAGATTCTTTATTAAAATACTATTTATAAAGCATTTAAATTAAGTTTTATTTTGAACTTACCTTACTTTGATTATTCGCAAAAAATATTGGTGTCTAATACATTTGAGCAAATCTGTATATTTTAGAAATCTTTTTACTAAAAATTATATCTATAATCTTTGCATATAACACTAATTTTTCAAATTAAAACATAAAACGTATTGATTTTATCAACAAAACAAAAGTTTTGTTAAAAGTATTTTCATAATTTTATACATTACAGAACAAGGTTTATTAAAAACCGAAATTTCACATTATAATTTTAGTTAGTATTAAAAATACAAAAAAGAAACAAGAAAATATTAGCTTATTACTAATGTTGATCAAGATAAAAGGAATTCAAAACATTGACATTATGAATGTCCTTGATTGTACTTATTTCGTTTAGTATCCCATTTTGAATCGTTTTCATATAACGTAAAATGTTTATTTTAAAGCTATTTGATGTTCCATTTAAAATAAATAAACGAATACTATTTATAAGGAGGATTTTTTATTAAAAAAAATAAATTTGTCATTTTGCATGTTCTTGATTGTACTTATTCTATTTACGGTATATTTTTAAATATTTATTATATTATTGGGGGCTCTCTGTTGGATAACAATTGTGTATGATTATTATTATTATTTAATACTTTAATATATTATACCTATCAGTTTTTTTTTTGTTTTCTCTTTTATTTAACAAAATTATTATTCCCATGTAATATTAATGCCCCCTTTATTACACAGATATCTGAGGAGGTTCAAGAAAATCAACCCCAAGGTATTGAAGTCTTGGTGTCGACAAATACTGAAAGGTTTAGCGTTCCTGCATTCACGAGCGCCCCCTATAATTCACAGGGATCTGAAATGCGACAATATATTCATCACTGGTACTACTGGTTCGGTGAAAATAGGCGACCTAGGTTTGGCAACGCTGAAGAATAGGAGCTTCGCGAAGTCTGTAAGTGGATCATTTTGTTTTGTTTTTTTTTGTGCTTTATTTTACCGCGAATTTCAATCCCTAAACGTGCACTTTCAAAATTTTCGATAATTTACTAAGATTTTACAAAAAAAAAATTACGGATTTTACAGTGTTGCCACATTAACGTTGCTTGTAAATGTGTTAGAAATGAAATTTTAAGCGATAAGTTAAAACTAATTTGTAACAAAAAAAATACAACAAAATATTTGTAAATTTTGCTATGCTGCCGCTTTTATTTAAGTTTTCAACAAAGAAAATGTGACCCACTTATAATGTTGCCAAATTGTTTGGCTCGTTTAAAGCTTCTTAAATACGACTTTATAATTTCTGAGTTTATAGCAATGTTGTCACATTGCAATTACAAATTTTTTTGTGTAATTTTCTCTAAAATGTATCAAGAACCTTCATAACTTGAAAATTATTGCCGATATGTATGAGGAATGGTAATACATTTTGATGCAAAATTTAATAAGGTTTCAGAATATTGAAAAAAAATTGGGTATTATATTTCAAAAAATCGGGTTTTTATTAAGAACATTTTGTAATTTCCTCTAAAACGTATCAAAAACCTTCATAACTTAAAAATTATTGCAGATATGTATGGGGAACGTTAATACATTTTGATGCAAAATTTAATAAGATTTCAGAATATTGAAAAAAAATGGGGCATTGTATTTGAAAAAATCGAGTTTTGATGGTCTGCAGTTACACTAAAGGACACTTAAATTTTGGACAGCCTGTAGATAATGCAACAAATCTAAAAACTTCGACGGAAACGTCAGGGTTTCTTCCATCGATAGTCTTAATTTTAGCGTTCTCGATTAAAATTTCGCGACAATACATAATGTTAAACATCGTGATGTAAATCGAAAAATTTTAGAAAGTCGAAAAATCTCCAAAACGACTGCACACAGGTATAGGGAATACTAGTAAAAGTTCTTCTAGAATAACGTTTAGATTTCAAAAGTGCAAAGAAAACTATACCATTCCATTTGAAATAAGAAAGTTGATATCAATTTCCGGTGTTTCCGGAAGTGCCGCCATCTTCAAAATATTTTCAGGGCATAGATTTTATTACACTATGTACGTATGCAACTTTACAGAAATTAATTATTACTAGGAGGCCCAACCTTTCTAATGGACGGTCTCGATCAATCACCCTGTATTGTATGACATTTAAAAAGCATTATTTTTAAATATTTAATAGCTTTTTTTTTAATAGAAATTATTAAAATTGCTTTAAACATTAGGTGATTTAATTTTCTTAAATTTTGATTCTTTTTTAATATTGAGCACCACAACACTTCTTGCGACGTTGCCATATGAGAATTTGAAATAAAACTTTGTTAGGATGTCGAGCGATATTTGTAAATAATGTACCTATGTAGTTCTTTCATTGAAATTTATTAGAAATCCGTAAAAACTAAATTTTATTTTTGAATTCTAAGATAAATTATTTTTTGAGATTATGCGATGTTGCCACATTAAAATTTTTTGGCAGAGGGACTTTATCTAACTGAAATTTAATTGCTAGGATTTGATTTTTTTTTATCATTATAGAACGTGGAGGAATGCAACATTTTCTGCGCTGTTGCCACGTGTCATTTTGAAAATAGGCGCTGTTGCCACGTGTCATTTTGAAAATAGGCGCTGTTGCCGTTTTTTTTAAATTGCAGTGTTGTAATATAAAATTTTATTTTTGTATTCTAAGGTAAACCAATATTTTTAGACGATTTGGAACTGATGCGGTGTTTTTAATCAGTTTGAATAAAAAATGATTAAAAAATTGATTTCATTTAAATTAATGCTTTCTCCTCAAGGTTATCGGTACACCAGAGTTCATGGCTCCGGAAATGTACGAAGAGCACTACGATGAAGGAGTAGACGTCTATGCTTTCGGTATGTGCATGTTAGAGATGGCCACGAGTGAATATCCATACTCAGAATGTTCAGGCCCGGCTCAGATTTACAAGAAAGTAATTTCTGTAAGCATAACACTGATATTCCCTCAATTTTTTTATTACATACATTTAAATTTTTATAATAGGGTGTCAAACCGGCCAGTTTTGATAAAGTGGAGAGCTCAGAAGTCAAGGACGTCATCGAGAGCTGCATAAAGCCTCGCAAAGAAGATCGGCCTAGAGTTAAAGATTTATTGGTGCATCCTTTCTTCGAGGAGGAAGTAGGATTGAAGATCGATTTCGTGTCTAAAGAGGGCAGCAAGGTGACCTTCCGTTTGAGGGTGATCGATCCCAAGAAGCGTACGCATAAGCACAAGGAGAATGAAGCGATACAATTCGAATTCGATATCGATTCTGATAGGATAGAGACTATAGCTGAAGAGATGGTGAGTTTCGTTTGTTTGCTAGCGTGTTATTTTGATGTACAGGATGATTCGTCAAGGGTGGCCAACGGTTATATCTCGGTAAGCGTTGGCGCTAGAGCTTGGGGAAGAAAATTAAACTAGCAGATATGGTCATGAAAACATCTTTAAAAATATTTTAATTTTCTGAAGTTCCCGAAAGATGGCGTAATTTCTTTTCTTTAGAATGAAAACTTCAGAGATTTAAAAATATTTTTAAAAATTTACTGATATAATTTTACTGAGATTTGGCCGGTGGATTCCACCTTTATTGAATCACCCTGTACAATTTTTTCTTTGTTTCCCAGGCCAAGTCTGGTATCATATTCGAGGATGATGCGAAAACTGTTGCCAGATTATTGAAAGTGCCGGTCACTCACATAACAAAGGAAAAACTCGAACAGGAGAAGCAGCAATTGCAATATCTGCAATTTCTTCAACAGCAGCAGCAGCAACAACAACAACAACAGCAGCAGCAACAACAACAACAGCAGCAGCAGCAACAGCAAGTTCAACAGAACGTCAACACTCAACAGCAGAATTACGTCCAAAATCAGCAGCAGAACGTGCAACAGCAAGCCATGGTACCCCCACAGCAGACCGGGCAGAATTACCAACAAACTCCGCCGCAACCGACGCAAACATATCAAACCGGGCAACCGCAGAACACCACGGCGACTTACCAGCAACAAACTTACACCCCAACGCCGCAGATGCAATACCCGAGCAGCGAAGGTGCTGCCGTGCAAGAACAGCAAGTTCCTCAGTATACCCCGCAGCAGAGCGTAGTGCAGCAACACCCCATGATACCCCCAGAGCAGCAGATGCAACCGCCGGTAACACAGCAAGTTTACCAGCAACAGCAACCGATGAATCTGCAACAACAGATCGAGCAGACTCAAACGGCGCAAGCTCCGATACAAAGGCAGGGATCGGTCGAGCCGGTACAGCAACAGCCGATAATCCACAAGCAGCAAATACAGCAGCAATACATTCAGCAGAATCTCCAGCAACCGCAGCAGGCGGAATTCTTGCAGATGCAACAGGATCAGCATCGTTTGAGTACGATCTCGCAGCCTGAGTTGCTGCAAGCGCCCCCGCCTCCTCTGGAGCATAGGAGGAGCGTGGACAGTCAGATGGATATGCAGAAGCAGCAACTGTTGCAGGATCAGCACAGGATTAATTACTCGCAACCTTTGCTGCAGGAGATGCAGCAACAGTTACAACAGCCGCAGTTGATGCAGCAGGTGAGCGAGCAGCATAGGAACTCGACGACGCAAGGGCCGAACGCGCAGGAATTGATGCACCTGCAACAGATGCAACAGCAACAGAATGCTGCGGAGGGATTGTTGCAGCAGGAGCAAACGCAAGCCCCACAGCACAGATTGTCAACTACTCGACCTCCGATATTGCAACAGATTTTGGAGCACGGCGTGGTCGCAGATATGCAACAGCAGCAACCTCAAATACAACAGCAACCTCAAATCCAACAGCAAGCTCCGCAGATGGTTCCTCAACAAGGTCAAATCCAACAACAACAACAACAACAGCCGCAATTGGTCCAGCAATCTCAGCATCAGCCCCAGCAGATCGTACAGCAACCTCAAATTGTACAGCAACAACAGCCGAATCAGACGGCCCCTCAGTTGATCCAACAGCAAGCACAGCCTCAGATCGTTCAACAGCAACCTCAAATTATCCAGCAATCGCAGCAACCTCAAATCGTACAGCAACAGACGCAGCCTCAAATTATACCTCAACAGCAGCAGCAGCAACAAGCCCAGATTAACCAGCAGCCTCAGATAGTTCCTCAAACTCAGCCGCAATCTCAGATGATCCAGCAACAGCAGCAGCCGCAACTTGTGTCGCAACAATCTCAGATGCAGCAACCTCCTCAGCAATCGTCGATCATGCAACAGGCGCAGCTGAATCAGATGATGCAACAGAATCAGATGTACCAGCAGAGTCAGCAGGCTCAGATGTTGCAGCAACCGCAACAGACTCAGCAGACGCAAATGATGCAGCAGCCGCTTTTGCAGCCGCAGCAATCGCAAACGCAATTGACGCAACCGCAGCAGACTCAGCAGTTGGTGCAGCAACCTCAGCAGGGTATGATGCAAGCTCCGATCGTGCAACAGCAACCGCCGATCGTCGCGCAGAATCAGCAGCCTCAGATTATACCGCAGCAGATCGTTCAACCTCAGCAACTGATGCAGCCGCAACAGAGTCTGCAAGCTCAGCAGAATCTGCAACCTCAACAGAATCTGCAACCTCAACAGAGTCTGCAACCTCAACAGAATCTGCAACCTCAACAGAATCTGCAACCTCAACAGAGTCTGCAACCTCAACAGAATCTGCAACAGTCCAATCTGGCTCAGAATCAAGGGGGACAAACTGTTCTATTGCAAGGAGGTGAACAGAGTGCGGTGCATATGCCTCAGTTGCAATCGCAGCAATCCGTTCAAAATATTATGCATACTCCGGAGATGCAACCGACGCAACAGATTCTGAGCGAGCAACCCGTGATGGAGACCCCGATCGATGTTAAACAGAATAAAGTCGAGGCGCCCGTCAATCTCTCTGAGCTGCAACATCACGTGGCGATGGTCCTGCAACCGCAACATCTCAAAGACGCTCATCGCTTATCCACCGTGTCCTTACCGCCACTGCCGACCTTCGATCAACAACTCAACGATCAACGGCGAATGTCCACCGCGTCCCAACCCAACTCCCACCTGGATTACACGCAACAGCAATCTCTGATACAGCAAGATCTATCCAGCAACAGTTCTCAGCAGAGCGTGCAAGAATACGAACCTACCGTCTACATTCCACCGGCTCAACAACAGCAACAATCGACCGTGCAGCAGCTCCCCAATCTGCAGACGATCGTCGAACAGCAACAGCAGAACCTGTTCAAGGACGTAGTGCAGGAAGTGACGGAGTGCAAGAACGAGGATCAGGACCTGTCAACGTCAGAGCAAGTAAGTGAAGCGACTTCTTCTACCAGCGATCCGGTAGTAAAGAAGCAGCACAACAAGTATTCCTCCTCTAAGAAATTCGCCGTGCAAACGCTGCACCCCGACGGGACGGTGGAGTGCCAACTGATTTGCAAACAAAAGACTATCAGCTTCAAGTTTAACAGGTTCGACACGCAGCCGAATGATATTATCGAGGGCATGGTCAAGGAGAATTATTTGAAGCCCGGTTCTCATAAGAAGTTGACTTTACAGCTTACCGACATCTTGCGGCAGTTGCAGGAGAATCCGGATAGGTTGCCCGAGGCCACGAGATACGTGCAAAAGGTGAGTGCCGTTTAGAGTAGATTGCTTCGACTTTTGTTCGTGGAGAAAATCATTCATAAACCCAAATTACCGACAGATGTCAGTGTCAGGGTGCCGGACACACCGAGCCGTCTAGGCAGAAGTTTTTATTGAAATGGTGTTTCTATTGGAATGAAAGTTTTTATTGAAAATACATCATTTAAAAACATGTAACATTGTTGAAAATTGAAATACCGTTATTTACTACAACTGTTGGAACATACCTTAGATATTTTTCTCGTTGTTTTCAAAATTACGCACAAAATTGATGTGATGAGAGCTGAATAATAGCAAGTGTTGTTGAATCGTTGCATTAATATTCATTTTATAAAATTTGTTCATGTTTACGGGGTATTATTTATAATTGACAGATGAATATGACATAAGTGACATTCCTTAATCTAATGTGCAATCATTTTATGCTTCTCATTTTGAAATTATAAATGTATATGTCGGGTTTTAAATAATATCTTTGAATATGCAGAAATAAACGAAAAATAATGCAAACTTGAATTTTATTATTATTAGTGTATTTGTTGGGATGTTGGAACAAGGTGTAGATAATTTTTACTTTATTTTTCATCAAAATAAATTGTTAATGAATGCTGGTTTGGAAACGTACTGAAATATTCAATCTAAATTTAAGTATATAATGTTTTATGAAATTTTTCAGCGGCTTCGTTTGTTTGTTCAATTGTTTCAGAATTGGTGGTTTTGAGACAAACAAAACATTTTATAAAGAATGACATTTTTCCGTTAAGCTACAAATAACATTTTTTCCCTTCTTGTTCAGTCCATCCGGGGACACACTGTATAAATTATAAAAATTCTGGTTTCAGCTTCGAATGTTACGTAGAATCTTGAAGCATAATGTAATGACCATTAAAATTAATTACATATTGTTATAAAGTTGAAACAAACTGTAAATATTTTCAGTCTTGTTATTTTTGTTCTTCACTAAATAGATTTTGGTTTGATAAGAAGGCCGATATAATAAAAAAATTAGGTATAGACTTTTTTGTTGGTATTATCTATAAATGACAGGTATATGACAAGTGACGTTTTGTTGATATAGTTAATTATGAAATCGATATGTATTACAAGAAGTTTTTCTTTGTATATGTATATATATATATATATATATATAAGCAGTTAATATCTTCTCTCTTAGAATGCATCCTTAAATGAGAAATGTCAAATATTAATAAACTGTCAAACATCTCTCAGATATTTAATTAGCAATCCTGCATAAATATGTACATAAAAGATAGAAAAACGTGCTTAAAGTTAATTATTATTATTACGTAAAATTTGGAGCAGTGTAAAAACAAAATTAGCGGACATGTTCGTACAAGGGTTTTTCTTTTTTGTTTTTTGAGAACCTGTCAAAAAAATATGTTCTTTGATTTCTCTTTCACTCGCAGATATTTGAATGAAATATTTATTCAGATTATATAGTTTCATTAGTTGTTATATATAAATAATGGGAAACATTAGTTCTAAATATTTAGATATACGAGGGTCGTGTTAAAAGTTTTAGAGTAAATTATCTAATTTGACATATTCATGACGTAAATATTATTATCGTGAATTTGCAACTATAATTGAGATAGATTACTAAAAATCAAACCTAAATTCATTTGGTAAATTTATTTATGTTATCTGTTTGCATATAAATAACGGGTGTATGACAAGTGACAATTAAGACAATATAAAAATATATAACTTTGGGAAGAATGGTCAATTTTAAAAATCTCTTTGTAAACGAATATTTTTTTTTTTTTCGACATGAACAATGAAGAAAAATGCCACAGAAATTAATAAGCTATCAAATATGTATTATTGATCTGAAATTTATTTCTATTCTTAGTAATAATCTTCTATTGAGTGTAAATAATACGAGGGTCGTTTACAGAGCATTTTAACTATTTGTCGTTTAAAATTAAACACGAATGGCTCTAAATAAAAGCGGATAAAGTAAATTTTATTCTTACAGTTTCCGAAAGTTTTTCAAATTAATTAAAAGAAAAGCACGATGATTGAACTGCTTCGGCTTATAGAATATTTTCTCCAACCGAACCAAATTCGATTAATATTAAATACTTTGCGCCCATTACGTTGTGTAGATGTAATCTTAACGTTCGAACATTTCTGTTCTTTGTGCTGCTTTTTGACTTATAACGTTGGGAAGGTGAGGCACGCTTCTTTGACGAGGCACAGTCAAAGGAAGACGCACAGACGACACAAATCGGTGAGTACGTTGCATTTATTTAATTAAGAATAAGGAATAAATCAACAGCGTTTGGTATTGATATCCTTTTATTATCCTAGATGATTTCCATTTTGTCATTACTTGTAGATATATATGCTAAAATTATCTTATCTTGACAAGGTCTATGTTCCTTAGAGCTTAAGCAACCTCGCTGTCAGAATCGGCATTATCGTAATCAGTGTAAATTGGGAAGTCATCCATTATAATATCCTCGCTCTTACTTCTATCCATATCATACCAAGATGGACTGGCCTTCATTATCCCAGTTATGTGCATCATCATTTTGGTGTAGGTGGCCAAGGCGATCTTCTGTATATTCCGTTTCCTCCTCCAAGTCCTCAGATTCTTGTTCAATTCGTCCAATTCCGCCTTCTTCCTGATGTACTCCATGACGTCCGGGACCTGATACAGTTGCGCCGTCTTCTTCAGCTGTTTATACTTCTCCATTTCCTCGGCCAATTCCTCTTGGGTCGTCTCGTTCTCCTCTTGCAAATCCAATATCCGTTTCTGAGTGGTCCTGATCGTCTTCTTCACGTTTCGCAGATTCTCGTCCTGTTTCTGCAGGATCTTCTTGTGATTGGTGAGCATGAGGCCGGCTCTGCCGTTTATGCGTTTCAATTCTAGCAGGTGGCCGTTCTTCTGCTCGATGCTGATCTGGAAATTCTTGTTCTCTATCATCAGTTTCTCGAAATCCACCTCGTGAACGCATTCTCCTAACTCCTCTTTTTGCACCAGTAGGCCCTTCAGTTTGGCTTGCTGGATGCGTAAAGAGCTGGTTCTTAGACGCAGTTTTTCTAACATGAATTGCGCCGTCTTGAACCATTCCTGCATGTATCTTTAAAAGTAAAATTTCGGATGGAGGATTACTTGCTTTTCTGCATTACAATTCCACTAGATTTTAATAAAATTGGTAGTTGTTTTTTAAGCGAAATTTAACATCCGATATAAATAAACCCACAGTCATTGTAATATATGATATAAATAAAGAAAAAGTTGATCCCAAATTATACATACAGGGTGTGTTAGACTATACACTATCTTTTTCTCTAGCAGCTAGACTTATGCGACAAAAAAATTAATAACAAAACCCTACCTGAAGAATCCTCTAAAAATATTCAGGAAACGATAGCAACTTTCTTATTTTAAATGGAATCATGTTTTTTCTTGCTTCAATGAATTCTACACATTATTTGCATACAATTTTTACTAAAGTTCACTATCTCCAAAGTTAACCGTTTTTGAGATATTCATGATTTTGTCAAAATTTTGATATTGCATCTCCTATAGTAGTATTTTGTATTTTATAGACCATTTTGTTACGGCATAAAAAAAGTAGTCGTGCATACCAAATACTGTCATAGAAACCATTATATTTTATACAGAGTGTTCATAAACCGATGGTCAACTTCGACACTTTTAGCCTTAGAAAATTAAATTTTTTCAAATGCAACATTAAAACGGTTCTAATTCAGTTAATGATAACACAGATACACAATATTGTGTTTAATTATAAAATTAAATTATATACTTTGGTCAATATTGTGTATCTGTATTATAATTATCTGATTTCTTCGATCCACTTTGTGCGTATTTCACACCAAATCCATCCTCGTTCAAGGTTTCGATGTTTTGATGTTCGGTGTTGTTACATCATCTGACCCTTCTCGCCGGCGCGCGAGGATTGGCCTCGCATTGTCGACCCGTCGCCGAAAATCGTGAAAAAATTAAATTTTGGAAAAGGTTTACGCGTTTTCCGGCTTTTATCGATAAACGGCGATACCCCAGTGTACTTGCCGTCACGGATTTACGCCCCCCCCTCCAAATTGCTTCCCCTTTTTAAAGCCTTTCCACGCTACTAATAGCGTACTTCTTTTGGATACACTTTAGTATTAGGAACTAGAAAACTCCGGACCGTTCACCCATTAAATAGTCGTTTGATGACGGATTACGCCTCAAAACAACGGACCGGCTAAACCGCACCACCCTCCGCTAACCCTAGTTCACACCTGTGGTTTGGGATCATCGATACAGCCTGTATATTAATTTTTCTTAATTAAAAATTACACATACTGTATATATTGTAATAATTAAACGTGAAATTGTGAGCCGGTATATTCATTTTTCTTAATTAGAAATTACACGTACTGTATCGTCATTATTTTCCCTTGTAACACTAAAACAATTAATGTTTTACCATTTCTTCGATCACCTTTGTGCTTATGTATTTCACACCGAATTCCTCGTGGTTCAAGGTTTCGATGTTTTGATGTTCGGTGCGCGACTACCTGAGCACCGGCGATGTTACATAATCTGAGCCTTCTCGCCGGCGTGCGGGAATCGGCCATGGGCATTGTCGGTCCGTTACCGAGAATCGTGAAAAATCGAAATTTCGGAAAAGGTTTACGCGTTTTTTCGCTTTCAACGGCGACACCACGACTATTCCCGCGCAATGACCGCTCTGCGCCCCCTAAAAAAATCTCTTTTTTTGGCTAGGGTCGGCACGTGGCGTACCCCAAACGGATGCACTTTAGTAGATATAGAATGCCGTTCTTGTAAAATTACATAATTGGTAATATTTACAAGAAAAAATATCCCTGAAATCTTTCGCTTTGGTAATTCTTTATACTTCGGTTAATTTGGCTAGGGTCGGCACGTGGCGTACCCCAAACGGATGCACTTTAGTAGATATAGAATGCCGTTCTTGTAAAATTACATAATTGGTAATATTTACAAGACAAAATATCCCTGAAATCTTTCGCTTTGGTAATTCTTTATACTTCGGTTAATTTGGCTAGGGTCGGCACGTGGCGTACCCCAAACGGATGCACTTTAGTAGATATAGAATGCCGTTCTTGTAAAATTACATAATTGGTAATATTTACAAGACAAAATATCCCTGAAATCTTTCGCTTTGGTAATTCTTTATACTTCGGTTAATTTGGCTAGGGTCGGCACGTGGCGTACCCCAAACGGATGCACTTTAGTAGATATAGAATGCCGTTCTTGTAAAATTACATAATTGGTAATATTTACAAGAAAAAATATCCCTGAAATCTTTCGCTTTGGTAATTCTTTATACTTCGGTTAATTTGGCTAGGGTCGGCACGTGGCGTACCCCAAACGGATGCACTTTAGTAGATATAGGATGCCGTTCTTGTAAAATTACATAATTGGTAATATTTACAAGAAAAAATATCCCTGAAATCTTTCGCTTTGGTAATTCTTTATACTTCGGTTAATTTGGCTAGGGTCGGCACGTGGCGTACCCCAAACGGATGCACTTTAGTAGATATAGGATGCCGTTCTTGTAAAATTACATAATTGGTAATATTTACAAGAAAAAATATCCCTGAAATCTTTCGCTTTGGTAATTCTTTATACTTCGGTTAATTTGGCTAGGGTCGGCACGTGGCGTACCCCAAACGGATGCACTTTAGTAGATATAGGATGCCGTTCTTGTAAAATTACATAATTGGTAATATTTACAAGAAAAAATATCCCTGAAATCTTTCGCTTTGGTAATTCTTTATACTTCGGTTAATTTGGCTAGGGTCGGCACGTGGCGTACCCCAAACGGATGCACTTTAGTAGATATAGGATGCCGTTCTTGTAAAATTACATAATTGGTAATATTTACAAGAAAAAATATCCCTGAAATCTTTCGCTTTGGTAATTCTTTATACTTCGGTTAATTTGGCTAGGGTCGGCACGTGGCGTACCCCAAACGGATGCACTTTAGTAGATATAGGATGCCGTTCTTGTAAAATTACATAATTGGTAATATTTACAAGAAAAAATATCCCTGAAATCTTTCGCTTTGGTAATTCTTTATACTTCGGTTAATTTGGCTAGGGTCGGCACGTGGCGTACCCCAAACGGATGCTCTTTAGTAGATATAGGATGCCGTTCTTGTAAAATTACATAATTGGTAATATTTACAAGAAAAAATATCCCTGAAATCTTTCGCTTTGGTAATTCTTTATACTTCGGTTAATTTGGCTAGGGTCGGCACGTGGCGTACCCCAAACGGATGCACTTTAGTAGATATAGGATGCCGTTCTTGTAAAATTACATAATTGGTAATATTTACAAGAAAAAATATCCCTGAAATCTTTCGCTTTGGTAATTCTTTATACTTCGGTTAATTTGGCTAGGGTCGGCACGTGGCGTACCCCAAACGGATGCACTTTAGTAGATATAGGATGCCGTTCTTGTAAAATTACATAATTGGTAATATTTACAAGAAAAAATATCCCTGAAATCTTTCGCTTTGGTAATTCTTTATACTTCGGTTAATTTGGCTAGGGTCGGCACGTGGCGTACCCCAAACGGATGCACTTTAGTAGATATAGGATGCCGTTCTTGTAAAATTACATAATTGGTAATATTTACAAGAAAAAATATCCCTGAAATCTTTCGCTTTGGTAATTCTTTATACTTCGGTTAATTTGGCTAGGGTCGGCACGTGGCGTACCCCAAACGGATGCACTTTAGTAGATATAGGATGCCGTTCTGGTAAAATTACATAATTGGTAATATTTACAAGAAAAAATATCCCTGAAATCTTTCGCTTTGGTAATTCTTTATACTTCGGTTAATTTGGCTAGGGTCGGCACGTGGCGTACCCCAAACGGATGCTCTTTAGTAGATATAGGATGCCGTTCTTGTAAAATTACATAATTGGTAATATTTACAAGAAAAAATATCCCTGAAATCTTTCGCTTTGGTAATTCTTTATACTTCGGTTAATTTGGCTAGGGTCGGCACGTGGCGTACCCCAAACGGATGCACTTTAGTAGATATAGGATGCCGTTCTTGTAAAATTACATAATTGGTAATATTTACAAGAAAAAATATCCCTGAAATCTTTCGCTTTGGTAATTCTTTATACTTCGGTTAATTTGGCTAGGGTCGGCACGTGGCGTACCCCAAACGGATGCTCTTTAGTAGATATAGGATGCCGTTCTTGTAAAATTACATAATTGGTAATATTTACAAGAAAAAATATCCCTGAAATCTTTCGCTTTGGTAATTCTTTATACTTCGGTTAATTTGGCTAGGGTCGGCACGTGGCGTACCCCAAACGGATGCACTTTAGTAGATATAGGATGCCGTTCTTGTAAAATTACATAATTGGTAATATTTACAAGAAAAAATATCCCTGAAATCTTTCGCTTTGGTAATTCTTTATACTTCGGTTAATTTGGCTAGGGTCGGCACGTGGCGTACCCCAAACGGATGCACTTTAGTAGATATAGGATGCCGTTCTTGTAAAATTACATAATTGGTAATATTTACAAGAAAAAATATCCCTGAAATCTTTCGCTCTGGTAATTCTTTATACTTCGGTTAATAGCAATAACTTTAGAAGCATTTTACTAACCTTACGAACTTCTCGGCCGGTATTTTCTGCGTCAATTTCTCAACAGCGCCGATAACTATGGATTGCTCGAAGTCCCGCCTAGACTCTCTGACTTCGCCTTCTCTCACGTTGGATTCCTCGATCTGCGCCTTCAAGTTCGATTTTCGCCTGTGCGAGATCGCTATGAACTTCTTCAGCGACGCTTGCATCTCTTCGATCTCCCTCATGACCAGGTCGGTCTTCAGAGAGTAATTGATCCTAGGCCCTTTCTCGGACTTGCCCTTCACGGAGGGCTCCATCGTTGCCGACGGTGCTTCCATATTTTGCACGCTAATCCCGCTGACTCTGGACATGGTCCCCGGAGACCCCGGCTGGTAAACCGGTGCCGATGTCTGCATCGGTAACGCCGGTAAATAGGTGTGATGCAATCGTTTGACGGCTTCGAGAGTTTGAGCCATGCTCGCTATCAGTGACGGCTCGTTCGCTATGAGGAAGTTCTCGTAAATCTGATTCTCCAGTTTCATTCTCTTCACTTCGGCCTGCAAGTCGTGCACCATCTCTCTGAGTTCGTTATCTGCGACGTCGTCTAAAACTCTCATGTCGAAGAGGGTCTCGATACTTTTGCTCTCGTCCAGCGACATTATGGCCGAGTAGTAGTGAAAGCAGTCAACAAGTGTACTAGAGGGTTTTCGTTTTTGGTATTGTGATTTTTTCAAATGAGATTATGGAAAAAATTGCGCTAACGTTAAACGTAGAATGACATATTATATCTTCCATGTAGAAAGATAGAACATTGTCAAAATTAACTGACAAACTCAACGTAACCTAAGTGATTTTGCTTGAATTGTAATGCCATTACATACATAGGGTGCGGAAAAGCAAGCTTTAAAAAAATTGAGGAACATTTTAAGGTAGCTCAAAATCTTTTTGAATGAGGTCTTTGCAGTTGAAATAAATTCGAATATGTCATCTGGCACTATTTCCAATGATTTAGACATATCCCGTTCCTCCGTTCAGCGCATACCCAAAGCAAATGGGTATCACAATTTTAAATATTCTAAACACCAACAATTATTTCACGGCGACGCATTTAAGCGTATGGTATTTTGTGAAAAGTTAGTGATTTAATTAACCGAGATGCTAATTTGGTAAACAATATTATCTTTACCGATGAATCTTCTTTTCCTTTGGTTAGAAGTCACAATTCATCTGTGACAACATACTGGGCCAAGCAAAACGAGCACAGATATTTAAGTTCATCTAGTCAGCAACAGCAAAAACTAGATGTTTGGGCAGGTTTGTTAAACAACCATATTATTGGGCCTTTTTGTTATTAATGGCAATTTGAACGCAAATGCATATTTAGAATTACTGAACACTTACATTCTACCTACTGTACAGCAACTTCCCGACATAAATATGCAAAACATCTACTTTCAGCAAGATGGTTGCCCTGCACATAATGCAGTGGCTGTCCGAAACTATTTAAGTGAACAGTTTCCTAACCGGTGGATCGGAACTCAATCTGAAAATATCAAATGGCCGCCACGTTCACCAGATTTATCTCCCCTCGATTTCTTTTACTGGGGTTATTTAAAAGAAATAATTTATGGCAATGAAGACGTTAGACCAGTTAATGTAGAGTAGTTGCGCAAGAAAATTGTTCAAACGTCAAACAACATTAGCCCAGAAATGTTGGAGAATGTTAGAATGAATTTCTACAACACATTAGGGTATTGTTTAGCCAAGGATGGGGGCATATTTGAACCTTTTGTTTGAAGATTCAATGATTTTTAAAAAATTAACGTTTATTTCATCTTATTATTAATGCTTATTTTAGTTTTCTATTTTTTAAATTTATTTACCCAGAATTAATTTTTATTTGCCCTTCATTAAATTTACTATTTCTTTTTGAGGGTTTTGCCCTAAATTCATTAGAATGTCTTTGATTTCCCGGTCATGAACAAACCCTAATTTTATATTTCTTTATTTATTACTATTACGAATAGAATAGTAACCGAGCTGGTGTTAAAGTTTATTTTTTTTATTGTTAAGAGTTACTTTTAAGTATTCATTTTTTAAAATTATTTACTCAGAATTAAGTCCTTCCTTAAATTTATTATTTCTTTATGAGGGTTTTGTTCTTCGTTCATTAGAATTATTTTAATTTTCTTGTCATGAGCAAAGACTATTTTTAAGTACATAATAGATACTACAAATTACTGTTTTACGCTTTCATTACACTTTTAGAGTTTACAAGTACGTGTGTCCAGAGCAATACATATTGCAATTTATTAAATTTCATAATAAAAATGCAATACGTCTCACGGTCACTAAAAATTAACACATTTCTGCGTGTAGATTGAATAGCAAAGCAAGCGCTGCGCTCGCGCCAGTATTCGTCGTGAGCTATGAGTAGCTATGACGAATAACTGAATGCAGTACTGCATACCTACTTCAGTAAGAAGAACGAACAGGAGACGCACATGCGTGGTATAACCGTTGACTTTGCAGGGATTCTGTCTGTATACATAAATATTGGAAGAATTTGTATTTTTTTTGTAATTTATTTGTTTTTTTTTTTACAGCTTTTGTTTGCAAATCAGTTTTTCCTTGTATGATTTGATTTTTTTTCTCCTATATTTTTTTATCGTAATTTTATTATAATTATTTTGGGGTGCACTGTGAATCATTTGTTTTAATAAATTTAAATTTCTGGCGATGTCCAAAGAACGCGGCCAGAATACATTTTTACAGTTTTCACATAAATAAACAAGCTTTCCTTCCAGTGTTGCCTAATAACTGATTATTAAAACATTTGATTCAAACACTTTCAACCAGTTTGAGCTTCCAACAACCCCGATTAATTTTTTCAATCTGCGCAGAGAGATGACGCCAACAGCGACCAAGTTATCAACTTGAAGCGGGAACACGAATCTCAAAGGAAAACCGATTACTCGAAGTTTGAAGATCCCACCCTGCAAGCGCTAAAGAATGGAATGCCCGAAAAGATGAACCAACTCCAAAGCAGAGAGAGTTTAAACAGCTGTGGAACCGTCTCTAGAAAGACGAGTACCGCAAGCGACTACACTCCAGAACACACTTACGTTAACGAAACCAAATCGACATTTTTGGAACAGCCCAATGTGATTTTCAGCACCGATAGCGCTATGACACCTTTGGAGATGCAATCGAAAATTGATGATAAGGACGTGAAGGTGGA
This sequence comes from Cetonia aurata, assembly GCA_949128085.1. Classification (NCBI taxonomy): domain Eukaryota; kingdom Metazoa; phylum Arthropoda; class Insecta; order Coleoptera; family Scarabaeidae; genus Cetonia; species Cetonia aurata. The sequence goes on from OX421889.1 coordinate 4,099,336, forward strand.
AAATGGGGCACATGGTGATCATTTGGAGTTGAAACCCGGGCAAAAAGTCGATGTTAAAATCCTGCTTTTGCGTCAAGATACGAAAGTTTTAGAGGAAGCTTTGAACAAGGAGGCTGAATTAAGCGAGGTGACGGAAACTAGTATGATAGCTTCGAATCTTGATAAACTGCGCGAAGTGCAAAATCAGGTTGGGTCCGGTGAAGAAGTGAAATCTAAAGTCCCCCAGAGGAAAATCTCTCGTTTCTTGGTGACTCCAGTCTTATCAGCTCTAGAGATGCCTAAGGATAAGGATTACGGCCAATCCGCTGTTGATTCTCCGATGACTGAAATGAAAATCGAGAGTGAGCTCGAGCAACAAGTACAGAAGCAGGAATTGGTGACAGCTGAGTTGGTCAGGAGGGATTCTATACCGTTGGAGATTAAGCCGGTTTCCGAGGTGGAGAGAGGGCAAGAAGTCACCTTGGAAGTCGGTCCTAAAGAGCAGAACGTGGAGGGAATGATCGGGCCGGAGATGATCACTTTGGAGCAATTGAAGAAAAGCTTAGACGATCTCAAATACAGCGGTGGAGTTCGAGAGACTATAACCGGGGATAAATCGCAGAAAGTTTCGCAAGCCGCCACTCCAATACCCGTCGCGCAAGTGCATCCCAATATTCAGACACCGCAGAATCAAGTTTCGAGCATATCAATGTCGATCGGTCAAAATCAACCGCCGCAACAGCAACAAGCAAATTACCCGGCGAATATCCCAAGTTCTACTCCGTACCCCGTGCAAACCCAACCGGTACAGCAGCAACCGATGCAAATTCCCCTAACGCAGCAAGTTGCACCGGTCCAAAGCGCGACTCAAATCCCACAACCGACGCCTCAAGTTCAAATGGCAACATCCGCGCCGATCCAACAACAGCAACCTCAGATAGCGCCGTTGGTGCAACCCGATGTCCAAATCAACACCTCTATCCCTCAGTCCACCTCATTACCTCAAGTGTGCCCTGCCATAGCTCCAGGTCAGCAAATTACTATCTCACCCCCGGTACAGCAACCCCAAATGGCCGTACACTTTCCAGTGGCTACATCGATGCCTCAGACTGTTCCGCAGTTGCCTACGAGTATGGGAGGGGTGGTTCCGCTTCAGCAAGGGTTGATTTCGCCTCCGCAAGTCGCTCCTGTAGTGCCGACGCAGCAAAACGTGGTGCAGAATGTTTCAGTGCCGCAAACGGTGTTGCCAAACGTAAATCAACAGCCGCAAACTGTAATGGCTCCACCTGTAGTGTCCCAACCCCAGAATGTTGTACCTCCGGGTAATGTACCTGTGCCTATTCAACAGGGTATTGATGTAGTGGAGAAGAAGGCTATGCCAGATTTAAAACTAGTGATGGATAGGTGAGTTTTGTATTGGTTTGCTAAAGTTTTTTTTTATAGGAAAAAAAAATGGCTGCCTTTAACAATGACGTATCTCAATTGTGAAATTATTATTTTGATTTAATGCGTCTTTTCGTATGTTCAATATTTAACAGAGTTGATTAGTTTTAATGTGCAGGATCTTTGTTTAATTTGAAAATGAAATTTTGCGTAAGAAATAAATATTTTTGTATCTATAGCACAGTTTTAGCTTATTTCTACACTAAGAAGCAGTCGAAATGTCCTTAATAAAAAGAAATTATGATACAGAGAGCTGAAGAACAACTATTTCAAACTGTTTTAAGTAGTAGTTTCGTCAGAACATGAAAGTTTTGACAATGACATATGTCAATTGGAAAAATGTCATTTTGATTGTGCTTGGGTGTACTTTAATGCGTCTTTTAGTATGTTTAATATTTAACAGAGTTGATTAGTTTTAATGTGCAGGATCTTTGTTTAATTTGAAAATCAAATTTTGCTTAAAAAATGATATTATTGCATCTACAGCACATTTTTAGGTTATTTGTATAGTGAGAGGCAAACGAAATTACCTTAATAAAAAAGAATCATAGTATAGAAAACTGAAGGACAAATATTTTAATGTTTTAAATATAAATTGAAAGTTTTACTAAAAATGACACTTTTTTCACTTACAATATTACCATATATTTTTTGTACACTCAAACACAACCATAATGTCCGACGATATATTAATTAATCTTGTAACTGATTGATCGTTCTAATCTTTTATACGTTTTTTTTATTATTTCTAGTTTGTCAATCCCCTTAAAGAAAAGAAAGAAAACAAAATTAATCTACTCTGTGTTTTTTTTTTTTAGTGCCACCCCAAATTACGCTCAAACCCCAACGGACGCCAAATACAATGCCCACATGCAGTTTCTGCAGCAACAGCTTTCCTCAATCACTATGCCGAATCAAGTTCCGGTGAGTTGTGTGTATTCACCGGTCTTACGTTCTAAACGGATTTTATTTAACACATCATTGTGGGGAGCTTCTTTTACTAACAGATTTTATTTGAGATTGCTTTAGGGGTTCACTAACACGAAAGTAAGACACATTTAAAATATTCTGATCAAAGATACTCGGGGCACTTTACTCTCTATTTTTACTGTAGCACTAGAAAATATACTTTAAGTACTATAACACAATTTTTACAGTGATTTCACTTATAGTTTAATATAGGATCTGTTGTTATGTTATCGAAAATGTTTTATATCTTAGAATCTTAGAAAGCTATGATATTTTTTCTTCGTCAAACTCCAGTTGGTAGCATCAATAATAGATTTTGTTTGAAGATAATATACAAATTATAATGTATGTATTATAATTATATATTATTAATAATTATCTTCCAGGAAAATCATAGATATATTAAATGTAAAGTACTTCATTTCCAGTCCAGCCAACATAATAGTTTTTAAAGAATAAGTTCATAGCCTTCTAAACCGTAAGAGTAAAGTTTTTTGGTTGTGGTAAGATTTTATTTGGAAATAATTTTGACAGATGTCAAATACTGATGTTCTTGATGTTTCGAAAACGAATTTTGCTTCACATCTGGAGGTAATTTAGATTATGTTTAGTTGACGATTTGTACAGGACTGCTAACAGAATCTATTGCTGTGTGCATATACCGGGTGTCCAGCCTAAGATGCAACGGTCCCTAGCCGATTTAATATTGTCTTTTTGAAAAAATATTTCAAATAAATGTTGCCTCGAATCATATTCTACGTATGCTAAAATTAGTTGCAGTAATGGCGGACTTCCGGTTGTACCGGAAGTACATACTAACTTTCTTATTTTAAATGGAATACCCTGTATATTATTGCACTTTTGGATTCCTTGTTAAATTTAAATAACAATATGTTAGGGATACATTGGGGCTAAGTTATACCGTTTCCGAATTACATGACGTTTTTCGAAAAAAATGACATTTGCAGTGTCTTCGGTGTTTGGAAATACCTCAGGAAATACGAAAGTTAGAAAGATGCGGTTTTCGGTTTTCGCTTAACCATGAAACAGCGCACGTCTTTTATTTTAAAATTGTTGCGTTTAAATTACAGCGTTATTAAATAGGGATCTGTAATTTTCGAACTCTAAAATCATGGATAACTTGATTTTTTTAAATTGAACGGTATAGCAATTTTTACATAAATGGATGTAAAATTTAATTTTCTTTCGATTTTATACGGGTATCATTGTGTCTATCTCGAACGGTTTTGGAGATATTCGCGATTTTTCAGTTTCTCACGATAGATACGTATTGCGAAGCGCCGCCGCTGGCCACCTTCCCCTCGCATTTCACCAGGCTTGGGACTGTCAGCAATAATACTGGCATGCTTAGAAAGTGGCCAACAGAACACAATAGGACCACTAGAAACAAGCAAACATAGCAAAGATAAAAGATAACATAACATTACTGGAATATCAATAAATCAGCACATTTTTCAAACTACATTACTCTATCCAATGTATGGCGTACGTACACTTCGACGGCTACACTTTAAACGCTAATGTTGTCATTGTACAGAGAATTTGTACAACACTATTATATTAAATGTTCAAAATGCTGTCCGTTTTGGGCACTACATAATCGAAATCTCTTTTGCAAACACTTTTGAGCATGTCTGAGTATTTTTGGTGTGACTTCTTGAAACGCTCTTAAAATACGATGGCGCATATCATCAGGGGTTGTTGGTGGCGTCTCATAAAGCTTATTTTTAATGAAACCCCATGAGAAGAAATCGCACCTTGTAACTGATTTTCATCCGTAAGTACGGAGTTATTGCGGTTCCGTTGTGTATGTGCTACGGATCCAGTACAAATCTACCCAGTAGCGGCAGAAATGCCCTCCTATCTGGATGCTTTCTACATGGGTAATACTGTGCGTGAACTCTTGACGCTAACAAAGCGTTTCTGTAACATTCACCGAGAACGAAAACCATATCTACTAATTCTTCTTGAGTAAGCAACATCTTTAATTATCATGTTTCCCAACAGTGGTCTGAATGTCAGTTCTGACACTCGGAACACTAATAACGGTTAGATACCTAGTTTGTTTTTCAAGCTTACGTTGACTTTAAAGATGCCGCTTTAGACATCTCAAGTATCTTTTAGACAATTTTGTTTGATTCAAATGGTCCTATTGTGTTCTGTTGGCCATTTTCTAAGCATGCCAGTACTACGTATATTGCTGCCAGTCCCAAGCCTGGTGAAATGCGAAGGGAATGTGGCCGACGGCGCGGCGGCGCTTCGCAATACGTATCTATCGTGAGAAACTGAAAAATCGCGAATATCTCCAAAACCGTTGGAGATAGACACAATGATACCCGTATAAAATCGAAAGAAAATTAAATTTTACATCCATTTATGTAAAAATTGCTATACCGTTCAATTTAAAAAAATCAAGTTATCCATGATTTTAGAGTTCGAAAATTACAGATCCCTATTTAATAACGCTGTAATTTAAACGCAACAATTTTTAAATAAAAGACGTGTGCTGTTTCATGGTTAAGCGAAAACCGAAAACCGCATCTTTCTAACTTTCGTATTTCCTGAGGTATTTCCAAACACCGAAGACACTGCAAATGTCATTTTTTTCGAAAAACGTCATGTAATTCGGAAACGGTATAACTTAGCCCCAATGTATCCCTAACATATTGTTATTTAAATTTAATAAGGAATCCAAAAGTGCAATAATATACAGGGTGTTCCATTTAAAATAAGAAAGTTAGTATCTACTTCCGGTACAACCGGAAGTCCGCCATTACTGAAACTAATTTTAGCATACGTAGAATATGATTCGAGGCAACTTTTATTTGAAAATTTTTTTCAAAACGGCAATAATAAATTGGCTAGGAACCGTTGCATCTTAGGTTGGACACCCGGTATGTAATACTACTATATTGCTGACACATCCTAAAAAATTCCGAAATCAAAGGGAGATGGATATATATCGGAAACTCTTACTCGTTCTTGACGTAACGTGCGCATGCGCGTAATTTTAACGTAATAAACATGAAAATCAGTTGACGTTCACAGTTCAAATTTGTATTATTCGATTATTTATTTATATATCCTTGATTTACTCCTTACACTGAAACCATATTTATCGAAATGGATAGAGAACAATTATTATTTGGTGCTGCATGATTGCTTCAGCAAGTGCTTGTGGAAGATTCTATAATAATAACATATTCATTCGCTAATGATGAAATTGGAGCTGCAAAATATTGGCAACGCATACAGACGGAATGAGAAAAGTTTTCCCTAAGAAAGGTTTGCAGCATGCATGACGCAAGAGTATTCACGAGGTCCGGTATACATATATGCAAAGGTTACATCTGAAAATAGTTTTGTAAATTTTGTTAAAAGGGGATTTTGCTTATCTAACATTATCTTGGTTAATTACACCGTTTAGCGACGATGGACACTTCATTGAACAGCAGATTTTTTTAATTTTAATCGAACATATATTAGGCATGTTGACAGTGGTTTTTATCGACTAATATATTTTGAAAATTCAACTTTTTGAGCAACCTGGCCAAAATGAAGATTTTGAAGCAGCCATAGAGTTAAATCACAGAGATTAAGTTTATGCGTGTATGTTTCCTCAATAAATGTAAACAAATTTCAATAAACATTCTTTTTTTTATATTTCTAGAAATATTTTTTTGTTTTATTAATAAAATTGTAACTTTATTCCTAGTGAAAACATGAACAAAAATGAAAAAATTAAAGAGAAGATAGTATATTGAACAAAAAATAATCTCTAATATAAAATAGAACCGGTTCATTACAACAATACTGAAAACAAGGTCAGTAAAATAAAAAAATTCACATAAAAATAAACTTAAATTTTAGAATATTCTCCGATTTCCTGGTTTTGTTTATGTATCACGTTCATAATTTCACTTAATAACTGCTTTTCGATGTTGAGTCTCTTTCATAATATTCAACCAGTTGAAATTTCTTGATAATAGCGTCATATTTTAATTTTTGGTCTCCCTTGACATAGGTAACACTAGGTATCATATAGATGTAAGCCTCCATCATCAATCGATGAAAATAAACTGCTATTTTCTTCTTGTTTGGGTTTCTCTACCGTTCTAGTAGCCTCTAGGAATACTTTAAAGATCCGGTAGAACTTTTCCCAACTTTTGATGTAATTTGTTCCAAAGAATTCAAATTATTATTATTCTGCACAATGTTAAAATATATTCAATAATATACTTTAAAATAATCTTTATTGTTTACATGACTTGTGTATTCCCACCAGAGATAACCTATATTCTGACCATAGACAACTATTCTGACTTTTGACTAAACAAAATCTGTCAAACATAAGAACTGTCAGAGGACATAGTTAGACAAAGAAGTGTATCTTCCATCCCCCTTCATCGGTGGAAATTTGTGCCACTGATTCTATACGAGACCCGCAATATAATAGTATTACATATATGGCTGTTTGTAAATTTCATTAATTTGGGTATATATTCACATAAGGTGTTTTACGAACACCTTTTATACCAAACTAATATGTACAGGGTGATTTAAATACATAAGGTTTCTCGATAAGAAGTCCCATTTTAATTGTAAAACAAACTTATTCATTCTTAAGTGGTACAAAAATACTTATTCAAATTCAAAGTACAAACTGCGATTACCTGTAGTAAATGATATCTACTAAACGCCCTACCTCGATCATTTTTTGGAGAATGTTTTACGTGACATTTTCTTGAATCGTATACTTTTCACTGATAAATTTCAAGGATTCAAGGCTTGCTATTCAACAGATTCACAATGCCGTAACATTTAAAATGCGACTTGTTAATGAAAAATACTTTATAAAATTACAACTTTGTTTTTTTTTGTTATAATAAGCGCTTTTATTTTTATTTGTCAGAAAAATATGTTCCATGACAAACTAAAACACTAAGTCCTTAATAAATTTTTAACTTTGATTCGTGCTTTAAGACGTTTCTTTTGAAACTGACATAGTTTTTTGTTTTTATAAACTAGAAAACTTGTTTTTATAAAAAAGAAACGAAACAGGATTACAATGCATGAAGTTTATTTATTCTTTGATTAAGAGTTGATTAATTTAGATCTAGATTATATTAATATTAGAATATATTTGGGTCTTACTATTAAAGATACAGGATGGCGCAATAATGTGACAAAGTGATTTTGGAATTTTGAATTGGAAGAAAAACATGATATCCTAAATCCTGAAATAACTTTGAATTTACACTAGTTATAAAAAAAAAAATGACGCCAAGATAAATTTTTTAGTGGAAAGTTTAAACTAGCGTCTAAATAACTATACCATACGTACATATGGCGACAAATCTACGAACTTGATGGATTCTAAATTATTTTTTCTTTAATTAGGTAAACAACAACTACAGTTGCAATACTTTTTTAATGGGTAAAAAACTGACGTCGCAGAAACGTGAACATGCATAAAAAATTAATAGTTTTCTATTGTGTTCTGTTGGCAACTTTCTAAGCATGGCAGTATTATTGCTGTCAGTGCCAAGCCTGGTGAAATACGAGTGGAAGGTGGCCGGCTTCGCAATACGTATCTATCGTGAGAAACTGAAAAATTGCGAATACATCCAAAACCGTTGGAGATAGACAGAATGATAACCATATAAAATCGAAAGAAAATTAAATTTCACATTCATTTATGTAAAAATTGCTATACCGTTTTAAACGCAACAATTTTAAAATAAAAGACGTGTGCTGTTTCATGGTTAAGTGAAAACCGAAAACCGCATCTTTCTAACTTTCCTGAGGTATTTCCAAACACCGAAGACACTGTAAATGTCACTTTTTTCGAAAAAGGTCATGTAATTCGGAAACGGTACAACTTAGCCCCAATGTATCTCTAACGTATTGTTATTTAAATTCAACAAGGAAACCAAAAGTGCAATAATATACAAGGTGTTCTATTTAAAATAATAAAGTTAGTAGTTACTTCCGGTACAACCGGAAGTCCGCCATTTCTGAAACTAATTTTAACATCTGTAGAATATGATTCGAGGAAACATTTATTTGAAACATTTTTTCAAAAAGACAATAATAAATCGGCTAGGGACCGTTGCATCTTAGGCTGGACACCCGGTATGTCTTACATTTTTCACAAAAGTTATTTCTTGATTATATGTATAATATAAGAGAGATTTGGTACTTTGTCACATTATTGCGCCACCCTGTATGTATGAATAAATGTAGTTTTTTCCTCTTTTGTTTGATTTGGGTATATTCTTTGTACATTCCGCCAAAAAAGTATCGCATAATTTAGTTTTGAATCATAAAAGTATCGCATAATCTTTGTTTGTAGCATAAAGTTGTAAATATACTTTAATGCGCTCTAAGATATAATTTCTATGATTGTTTAAATAAAATACAGGCCAAATAAAAACAAGAACTCATACTTGAGATTTTTATTAAAACAAGAAATTATAATTTTGGAAAGAAAAATGTCATAACAGTAGCTTTTAATACTGAGTATTGCCACCTCTGGCTCTTATGACCGCTCGCATACGGTTTGGCAGAGATTCGATTAACCTCCGTATATAAGCCTGATCCAAATTCTCCCACTCGTCACGGAGAGCATTTTCTAGTCCATGCAGGTCCGCTGGGGCAACATTTTGGGTTCGTATCCGTCTGTGAAGGAGGTCCCACACGTGTTCGATAGGGTTCATGTCCGGACTTACCGCAGGCCAATCTAAAACTGGAATACCAACATCGTTAAGGTATTCCTGGACGATTATTGCAACATGCGGTCGTGCATTAACATGAATTCGTTTCCTATAATTGGCGCATATGGTACTACATGTTCTTCTAAAATGTCCGTTATATACCTGTGGGCAGTCAGTGTACCTCTGTCTACTGGTACTAACTCTGTACGACCTGTTAAACAGATGCCTCCCCAAACCATAATAGAGCCACCAGCGAAATTAGGTCTAGGTCTGATATTACACTGCGAATAGCGCTCACCGTCTCGTCTGTACACTGAGATACGCCTATCTGAGGTGTAAAGACCAAATCTTGACTCATCTGTGAAGAGTATATTGGCCCAGTCATTAATGTTCCAATTTACATGTTCTCTGGCAAACCTTAAGCGAGCCACTCGGTGGTTCCTAGTGAGACGAGGGGCTGTTACAGCTACTCTAGCTCTTAATCCACTCTGTCGTAACCTATTCCGAATAGTTTGAGTACTCACACGAGTATTTCTGACTCTAGCCAAGTCGTTCTGCAATTGTCTCGCAGTTACATGTCTTCGAGGTAATGCTTGTAGTAGTAAATAGCGGTCATCTTGGCGAGTAGAACATCTTGGACGACCTGGTACAGGTCTTCTACTGTAAATGCCTGTTTCCCTATATCTGGCTACGGCTCTAGAAACACATGACTGATTGATGTTCATCAAATTAGCAACGTATGCTTGAGATCGTCCATCTTCGATTAAAGCAACTATAGCAGCCACTTGTTCTGAAGTTAAATTGCTCATTTTAGTTTTAAAAGCGTTGGTACAGAACTCTGACTTCGCACTTTAAAATTTGTCCGTATAGGAAGACTTTCAATAAACAACTGAGCAAACCTTACACATATGCATTTTTCTAAATGTGTTCTTTTAGGAAAAAAATAAAGTAAAAACGCTAAGTTCCATTATTTTGTTAGTGTTTTTATAGTTCACATACACGAGGCAAACTTTTTGTGAACGTATAAAAATATCTTGGTTCATAAATGCCCTTTTTTAGTTTATGCGATACTTTTTTGGCGGAGTGTATTTCTTTCTGCGAAACTACATTCTTTTTCTTTTGTTTGCAAATCTAGCTGGTATTTATATAATTAGCCGGTATTTCCTTGCGTAGATTTCGATCTTAGCGCGGCTGTCACACCAACATCGCTGGCAAACGCTTTTTGTGTCCGACTTATTTCTCATCTTCGCAAATTCTCTCTCCCCAGAATCGTTTAATCTGTTTCAACGAGACGTTTTTTAGGGTCCGCTCAGTCCACAAACCACACTATTCTCACTGGACTTCAGCAAAGCGACACTTGAGTCGAATTTAATCAAGGTAACTCGTCCACAGCACAAACTCACGCTTCAAACGCTCTGTACTATTTCAGGCGGCGAGCGCGCCACCTACCGCCCAGATCCTCACCGAAATGCCTCCGTCGCCGGTGCAGGAACCGGAGAACGGTTTGCAGTTGCCGCACAAGGCGAAGCAATTGAGCGATCTCAATACCGAAATCGCCAAGATAAACTCGCGTAGAGATAGCGGCGAATTATCGCTGGAGAAAAGCGTGGAAACTGTCAGAAAGGAGTTGCTAACGGAGCAGCACAATTGCGCGGCGAGCAATGGGAAGCTGGAAGTGCCCGGTAAGGAGAGGAAAGTGTCCAGATTTAGAATCAGCGTCGTGAAAGAGCCCGACGATGCGAAATTGGCGGTTCCCGAGAAGCACGAGGGCGCACAAGAAGCTATAGCGGAGACACCTAGCGGTAGTCGCGAGGAAGCAACACCTGTCGAAGTGAAACCGGAAGTTAGGGCCGCAATCAACGATACATACGAAATATTAGAGAATATAATCATTAAATCATATCCTGTTCAAGGTAATTTCAAAACAAATAACATCCTCCTAACCCCAAATATGAGAAATAATTAATCGCAAAATTTACATTTTTGTTTTGTTTTCTCTCAATTGCAGATCCCGTAAATCCCGATGTTACTATTCTGGTAAGAAAATCATTATCAGAGCACCGCATTAGCAACTTTCTATTAACAATTTCGTTTCCATATTTATATATATATATTTTTTTTACTTCTCTAATTGTGTGTTTTATTATTTGTCTTTTTAATTAATACATTTTTGTCTCCACTATAATACTAATCTAATATTGTTTGCGATGTAATGCAAGTAATTTTTATTTATTATTTGTTTTTGATTTATCTTATTTAATTTTTTTTTTTAACAAGAATTTAATAGTACTTTTGTTTTCGTCTAACGTGATTTATTTTGGATTGTCGTATCTTTAAAAATCGTAGGATGATTGGCTCTCATCTTATTTCTTCGTGATAGTTATTAAAGTGATTTTGTCGAAAAATTAATTGATATTAAACAAATAAAATCGGTTTTATTTGACTGATAAGGGTGAAATAGATTTGAGCGGAGAAGATCAAACATTAAAATTTTGTTTTAGGAGAATTTCTTGCGGTTTAAAAAAAAACATCAATTTTGAAGGGTATTTTCACCCCATAAATATACTTTATTTTTGTATAATTAAGTTACAATCGGAGTATTGTTTTTTTTTTTTTTTCTTAACAAGCGAATTTATTAGTCTGTTCAGTAGCTAAAATAACAAAGAATTGTTTTGTTTAATTTTTAATTACTCTATATTTTTTTCAAAAATTTCTATATTTGGGCTGACAATATTTACTTGTACAGTAGTACCCCCATATCCGCGGGTGCTTGGTTCTGTGCTCTTCCGCGGATACTGAAAACCGCGGATAGTAAAATGCAATATGAAATATGAAGCAAAGTTAAAACAATGAAACAAGAAGAAATAAGTTATATAATATTTATTTAAAATAAATAAACAATAAATAAATAAATAAATAAATATTCTTGTGCTGTGGCACAAATAGAATTTAAGTTTAATAAATATATAAGTTCATACATATGTACATATAGTACATATTTACATACACAACAAGAAAAACTTTATCATCGTGAGCTACATATTCATTCATCTTCCTCCAAGTCCAAGTTAGCAGTCGATTGTTTACTTAGATCCGAAGCAAACGATGTTGATGGCTGTGCATTATCGATAGTTTTGTCGACTTTTTCAAAGAACATTGTTATCGGTAGTTGTCGTTTTTGTCTTTTCATTTCAATAAACAAATCCTCCAAAGGTTTCAAGGCGTCTGTTATAGTGCGAGTAATTTTTATACTGCGTTCCATTATTGGATCATATTCTACTATCTGTTCTTTTAATTTTTGAGCAGTTCGAAATATCGCTGAAAATTTTTCAAACGTCCATGCTGGCGGTTCTTGTTGACCCTCATCCTCATCGTCACTCGCTTCTGGAGAAGATTTCACAACGTCTACCAATTCCTCGTTGGTGAATACTTGATCCTCTTCGTTTATGTAATCACTGAGTTCCTCTTTGGTTATATCGTTAAATCCTTCTCCATCTATTTTCTGCACTATGTTAAATATCGTTGTTAGATGTGAATTAATATCATATGTGTCTTCAGAACTAAGAACGATGTCATTCCACAGATTTTTCCAACATGCTATTATCGTTTCTGACTTTAATTCCTCCATCGCTCCTTTGATAAATAGAATAGCGTCAGCAATTGTAAATGACTTCCAGCATTCCATGAGCCCGATATCAGAGCATTCGTTAGCCATTGTATACAGCATTTCGAAAACCTGTCGAATATATATGGCTTTAAAGCATCTAATGACACCTTGATCAAGGGGCTGAAGCAATGAGGTCGTGTTAGGTGGTAAAAAAACCACTTCAACATTTTTATTTTCTGTGCCTAGTGACAAAGGATGCCCAGGAGCATTGTCTAGTATCAGCAGCACTTTAAATGATAATTCTTCCTTTTCCAAATATCTTTCCACTTCCGCAATAAAGCATTGATGAAACCATTGTGTAAATAGAACAGCCGTAACCCACGCCTTTCGATTTGATTGCCAAAACACAGGCAGGCAAGCTTTATCTTTGTATTTAAGAGCACGTGGATTCTGTGATCGGTATACAAGTCCAGGTTTAATCATATGACCAACTGCATTCGTACAAAATATCAAAGTAAGTCTATCCTTAATTGCTTTAAAGCCTGGTGCATTCTTTGCAGTGTTATGAATATAAGTCCGTTGAGGCATTTTTTTTTTCACATAAGACCAGTCTATCGCAGTTAAAAACTTGCTTAGTATGATAATTCTTTTCTGCAATAATTTGTTTAAATTTTTCTGGAAACAGGGCAGCAGCTACATGATCAGCCGACGCAGATTCCCCTGTCATTTTTATATTTTTTAGATTAAACCGAGTTTTAAATCTATGCAGCCACCCCCTACTTGCTGTGAATGATTTTTCTTCCTCTTCAGTATAATCTTGGCTCTGCATATCTTCATATAAAACCAACGCCTTTTGTTGTAGCACTTTGCCATCGATAGGAATATGTTTTCTTGTCATATCTTCCACCCATAAATTTAAGGCATTTTCTACCTTAAGTAACACTTTATTACGTATTGTGGTTGCAACTTTTGCAGTTTGGGGTGCACTAGAAAAACTAGCTCGAATCTTATCTTTGTTTTTTTAAAACTTCCCGTATCGAAGATTCGTTTTTATTGTATATTTTAGCAACAGTTGCAATAGATTTTTTTTCTATTTCAATCATATTAATGATTTTTATTTTTTCACTAATAGTGAGCATTTCACGTTTTCTTTTTGGTTTAGAAGCCATTTTAAAATGATTTTCAAATTTACTTGCTTTATTTAAAAACTATTGCTAGCACTGTCTTGTCCGACAATTCGAATAGTACTAAACTCATAGTTAACAGGAGCGCTTATATGTACGAGTAAAAGCGAGTGGCACCTTAAGCACGTTCCAACTTGTTTAACTTATCATAAGAGAGCGCCGAATTCAGGGGATGACTCATATATACGACGATATATCGACAAATGCTCCTATAACTTTTAATAAGGCTCGAATGTCTTTATTTGTTTCTGTATTTATTGATATAACGCGTTTTCTGCTCATCATAGGTAAATCGCGGATGACTGAAACCGCGGATACAGAGTCAGCGGATAACGGGGTACTACTGTACTCTCAGTTACAAGATTACACAATGCACACAGCCGTTCTCGGCCCTAAAACATACTTCAAAATGTTGTTTATAAGCATATTATGAATTGTAAATTGAATCGAAATGAAAAATCGAGTATTCCCTGATTTTTTGAATAAATGTTTGCTACAACAAAGTTTTTTTAGAAAAAATTGGAAAACTACAAAACGTCCGAAGCAAATTGCAAAAAACAAAGATGTCTATAAAGCTTAAAAATAGTTAAATCCAAATATATAAAAATATACAGGTTCAATTAAAAATAACAAAGTAGATGGCGACTTCCGGTATAACCGGAAGCGCTAGAAATTTAAAAATATTGTAATTGAAGGGAACACAATGGATTATATATAGTTCTGAATTTTCAAATTTATATTTTGGCCAGAACCCCATCAACTTCTAATGAACGGTCTCGCTGAGACAGCCTGTATATATATTATATTTAATTAAGAAATAATAATTTGATTGACCGAAAAATAAGTGTTTAAAATATACAAAATGTCATCTTTATCACGCTTCAAGAAGTACTTATGAATATAATAGAAATTAATTTTTCCGACACTTTCACTCAACAGTACATATTTTGCGTTTTTTTTTATTTGTTTGACTTTAATAGTGTTTCTTATTTATGTTTTACGTACATATTTTTTATATATACGATATTATTAGCTTAGAGAAATGTTTATTTTTATTCATATCACGCACAAAATGGTTGTATCAACACGCTGATGAATTTGAATTGTCTTTGTCCCACCTCGGGCGCCAAAATTGCAGTACGCGGAACTGATTAAATGAATGGAATTATTTCGGACGTATATAGGTAGCATATACACTACGGTTCAAAAGTATTTGAGCACCCAAGGTTTTAGTAAAAATGTTTAGAAGAGCGAATTGAAAGGCGATCACACATTTTATGTTTACATAGACATATATAATTGCTTACCTTCCTCTCAAGTTTTTTCTTTTTATATAAGGTGTTGTAGTAGCAATTTTTAATGGTTTTTTTTTGTATCGGGTGTGATCGAGTTCTTTTGTTTCTTTAGATAGTTTATTATCGTTATTTTGTATTTATTCCTAATATTTTTCTCTGTTCTCAAGTGCGAGTGTCTCCTTGTATGTATTATTCGATGAAGCGGTGTTTGTTTTTATTAGTTTGTTTTTCATTTTATGCAATAGTATCAGGTTTTTTTTTTGTTTAATCATTTGTTCCAAATTTAGTTCTTGGATATTACTGTATACTTCTGCTGTTCTTCTATAGCAGCTTTAATATAGTATTTTGTTGTATTTGTAATTTGTTTAAGTTTTTCTCGGTTGTTTGACCTCCTTTATTTTTGATAATGGCAGCACGCAATGATGGGCATTCTTGCGATTAGTTTTGACTATATACCTAGAGTTATTCGTGCCCATGCTTCTTCCACATATCAGTCTTCGATGTTGGTGCTGATTTGCGGACATCCCGATCAAATTCTTCTCACAATAGCTCGATGGGGTTTAAATCAGAGCTTTGGGGAGATAGATCTGTCTGCTTGTAAAGTCTCGTAGTGTTTACACAGTTTAGATGTGTGTTTTGTGTCATTACCTTGTTGAAATACAAAATTCTCAATCCTGAATGAATAGCATTGTTCTCTAAAATGTTTCCGTACTGTTCTTTCTTTAATATACCCCCGATCTTCGCAACATCACCCACGTCCGTGCCGGCAAAACAACCCCAGACCATGACAGAACCACCGCTATGTTTAACTATAGGAACAATACAGTGTTCTTTCGCAATTTCACCTGCATATCTCCGAACGAAAATACGTCTTCTGGAACCGAAAATCTCGAACTTTGATTCATCCGTCTCTATTCCACTCTTCAACCGACTAATGCTGGTGTTCACGAGCCCCATTTTAAACGCTTCCGTTTATTCTGTAGGCGTAATAACGGTTTTTTTCCATAGGAAGTAGTCCATACAGACCTGCTATGCACAAACGACGGTTTACTGTAGTTACGCTTACTGACTCCCTACGGCCTGCATTGATATCAGCAGTAATTTCGTTTTTCGTCGATTTCTCTTGCTAATAACCAATATTGCACGATCGTCAACGGAAGTTGGCGATCTGGGAGACCAAGATCGCTAACTTCTGCGATCTTGCGACATTTGTTCATAAAACAGCCAGTTTTTCGGTACTTTTGAACGGTATAATCCGAGCTTGATGGTGCGCACTTACAAGAACACGCGTTTCTAGATTTTACCCTATCCGTTTCGACATGTCTAACACTATTTACAACAGTAAATGCACAGGATAATTCCACAACGAATTCATTCAGAAACGTAACTAACGGCAATTTCGAAAATCTACCTTGAAACTTGTACTAGATTATCAAAACATCATTACTAAAAGTATCCTTAACACGAAGACAATTAGAAGAGCTTCTATAAACTTTTATTGAGTTGGAATAGGTTTTTGTTTAAGTATTTAGTCTAGAATTGACCAACCTATTAGCTGCAAATTGTCCAGAAGTTTTACTCCAGAGGGATATCGTTTTATCATTCTCCCATTGCTGGAGCTCACCTCTAATCGAACTTGTCACTTTAATCTACGCTGAATCATCCATACGTCTTAAATGAACGCTCAAAAATAGTTCTCATTCAATTTTTTTGATGAATTTTTAAATAAATATAGTATACTCAATCTTTGAATATTAATCTAATCAGAAAGGAATTGTGTATTAATTCTATCGAAAGCATTTATCTTTGTATTTTTCTCTCCACAACAATTTCATTACATATAACATTTTGGTCATCAAGTTTACGTATGCGTCTATGTTAATCTTAGCTGACCCCATTTCAAATCATCTTGCAATTTTGACTAGCAATATCCAATTGTGCATTCTTTAGTTTGGCGCCCAACGTGGGACAAAACGATTTTTCGCCGCGATGACTTTCGTGTAAATAAATTATGGAATAAATATAAATAAATTATGGAATTTTTAATAAAATGTATGTTAAGATGTAAAAAAAAAAGAATGGAAATACGTTTAAGCATACATAGCAAAATATGTATTTCCTGTATATTATTAATCCATGTTAAATAGATATTAAAAGTAATTTTTTTTATTAATTCGTACTTGTCATTGTACCATTTATTTGATTTTTTTGTTTTGTTTTTTGGTAGCTAGTTTTGTTTTTCTTGTAGCAGCATGCGGTTGGCAGCAATGCGCCTCCTCACAACACAGTTATTGGCACCACTGAAACGTTGTCGACGCACGTCGACCAAAGACAGTCCTCCCAACAGAGACTGACGAAACAAAACGCTATAGACTTCCAGTCGGACGACGATCTCCCGCAAACCGGCTCGGACAACTCCTTAATCGAACGAAACTTCCCCTGTTCCATAGACCACTTAGATTTTAAGTTGCGTAAGATTTTCAGTAACTCCTCCTCGTCTATACGGATGCAGATATTGTATCCGCGATACACGATGAAACAGATGGAAAAGTCTCTGCCCGATATAGTCGTGCATCCTCCGGATGAAGCTGTCTCGAAAAGTCTACCGGATATTCCCGCTTACTTCCGGCGGAAGCAGAAAGAAAGTCGGTATTCGGTGTCGGAGCATGAGGATTCCGATTTTGAGGTTAGCGATCGGAAATTTAGAGATTACAAAAGCGACACCGATAGTAAAAACGTCGGCTGGTTTCATCAGAGCGATCAGAAGACGATACCAACTACCAAGTATACTAGGCGGCGTAGGAAAATCCCAATGAGTAATTTCAGCTTGGATCGCGGAAAAACCCGACGATTCAGCCTGCAGAATCCGAAGATCAAAACCCCGCCCCCTCTACACCCCTCTCAATCGCACCAGAATCTCAGCAACGATTCTGAATGCTCGGAAACTAAACGTATGCGATTCTTCAAGGATTTCACGAAACCCAAGGTCATAGCGGCCGATACCGATCCTTCCAATTGGTTGAAATTCAAGCAGAAACAATCGCTCTCGATGCATAACGTTTATTCCTCCAACGTCACCAACGACGATTCCCTGACGAAGTACCACACGATCCATTCGCCCTGCGAATCCGGGATGAGTTCCGGTTTCGCCAGGCGTAGAATCGTCAAGAAAACGGGCAGTTTCGACGAGATTACTGAGAATCGAAGCGCCGCCCCCTTCCTAAAGACTGACCCCTTAGTTTTAGACGATCCCCGACTGTCTCGTAGCGTAGGCACACAGTGCGATTCTGATATTGGCGATCTGGCGAAATGCTGTTGCGGAAATAAGGTATGTTCGACAGTGGTGCCAATCCAACAATACTTGGAAACCTATTTTAATAGAACGGTAAGACATTACCCCCGGAATAGAAAACAAAAAGAAAACTTTACCGAGGAAAACCGGTTTTTAGAGAGATCCTTTTTATACTAGTATTATTAAGGGAAGGAACATATATTTTCATGTTGGTGGCTTCTCATTTTAGTTTCGTTAGTTGTTGCTCTTTTTTTTTTAGTTACTTTTATTTTTAGTTTAATTTTCGGTGCATACTCTGCTTATTATGGTTGTCGTGCACGTTGTTTGTATACTGATTGATACTAACTGTATGGACAAGATCTGCTTACAAAAATCAACATAAAATTGAATCTATTATAGTGGTATCAATAATGATATACGAACCACCCCCAACTTATTTTCGATTTTAAAGTCTCAAAATGTACAACCAATACCAAAGTTTGACACACGGACTCGAGATGGCAAAGTAAGCGGATTTAGCGAAAGTTTGCGTTGGAATAAACACCGAAACAAGGTGCTCCTTTGAGTCAAGAGCATTTTTCCAGGGTGGAGACATTTTATTACCACGGTATAGGCGTATTTAGATTGTCGGAAGGCCTTCGGGGGGTCCGCCAGCGATTTTAGAAACGTTGTAGTCTAAAGCGAGACGCGTAATGTCGCGTTTTTCAAAGCGAGACGCCTTTAGAAAATAATAAAAAAAAAACTAAAAAATTAAATACACGTATCATCCCCATCTTATTTTCGATTTTGAAGTAAAAAATGTACAACCAATACAAAAGTTTGACACACGGGCTCGAGATGGCAAAGCAAGTGGATTTAGCGAAAGTTTGCGTTGGAATAGACACCGAAGCAAGGCGCTCCTTCGAGTCAAGAGTATTTTTCCAGGGTGGAGGGATTTTATTACCACGGTATAGGCGTATTTAGATTGTCGGAAGGCCTTCGGGGGGTCTGCCAGCGATTTTAGAAACGCTTTTCTAAAGCGAGACGCGCAGTGTCGCCATTTTCAAAGCGAGACGCGTTTAAAAAAATAATGAAAAACTAGTTCAGAACAAGGCGAAAAATGGAAAAATCAAAAAATTCAAAAAATTAAAAATTTTAAAATTTCAAAAATAAAGTATTAAAAGATTAAGTTTCTCTAGAGCGATCCGTTCCAGGGTGGAACGAGGGCTCTCTAGTAACCAATACCAAAGTTTGATAAGGCTGGGATGGCAAAGCGGGTAGGTTTAGCGAAAATTTGCGTTGGAATATACACGGAAGTAAGGCGCTTCTTGGGGCCAGGAGTATTTTTCTGGGGTGGGGGGATGTTATCACCACAGAATAGGCGTATTTGGATTGTCGGAAGACCTTCGGGGTGCCCGCCAGCGATTTTAGAAACATTTAGAAATGCGAAACTCCCAGAGTTTGTCTAAAACGAGACGCTTTTAAACATAATAAAAACAAAAATTTTCAATAATTAGTTATTAAATTTTAAAAATAAAAATTTCTTTTACATACATTAATAAACGAATTAAGCAAATCTTGTCCATATTTTAGAGTGTACTAACATACTAAGGGAAAGTTATCATTTAACAAGGAAAAAAAAAATAACTAACATTGTATATACATATATTTTGCGGCACACTTTTAATTAAAATGTAAATACCACAGCACCTATCTAACATAATATTATGCTAGCTAAAAGATTTATACTTTTCTACTCCTAAAAATGTTATCGTATACGTTTACAGGCAGAGGAATCTTTCGAAGAAATGCTAAACAGGCAGAAAGCTGAATTGAATGCCTTAATGGAAGCCCACCGTAAACAACAACTGGCATTTATGCGATTAACAGGTAATGCAGAATAAAATTACTAAACTATATATTTTAACATTGCTTCCAAAATAGCTAATTTAATTCCAATTTTTGTGGTTATAATTATATATACAGGCTCAAAATAGTATTAAATTTCAATTATTTGACATCTCACGTATAAAATAATTAATTATTCTTTGTTTTTTTTTTTGTAATTTTACAGAGCAGAAGAAATCTCAAACGAAAGATGATGAAATCAATGCAAATAATTGAAAAGGCTGTATAGTTGTTGTTTATATTGTATATTATTATCTATTATTATTAAAAAATATATCTAATTATGCAGTAAGACTTCCTTGTTTTATTATATGTCGTGCTTATTAATTACAGTAGGTACTACAAGAACGTCTCATTATGTTTCATATTATAGCAGATGACACGGTAGGTATGTATAAAGATAGCGTTTTAAATTTTAAGTTATAGTAATTAGAGAAATCAATGGTGACTTTGATTTTATTATGTTGTATGCAAAAATTTAAAAGAAAACTGTCGTGTTCATTAAAGAATAGCATTAAATTAAATTATTTGAAGTGTTTAAATGATAGAAATTGTCAAAAAAAAAACATACAGGGCTTTCATGTAATCTTAAAAATTAGATGACAACAAATTTAGACAATCCCAATGAACCCTAACCTAGCTGCTTTAAGTTTATGAAGAAACAGTTTTTTTCAGACACTTCTGTGTCTGTGTAATAAATGTGCATATGCTCAATAAATCTTACAAACTGTAAATAGCTATTTCATCACGTTCAGAAGAAAAAGGCAGCTTGAAATTTTTTAGTAACTTTATTTGTAGGTTGGTCATAATTTATAATTTTCTATAAATCTTTTAAATCAGTACCATTTGAATTTTCATATAAAATGAGAATCACACAACAAAATAGCTATTGATGTAACTTCATCCTCCAACGTTGAAGTTATACATGTATACAAACAAGGGTTTAAGAAACTTTTAAACTAATTATAAATTTAGAGAATTTGAATTTTACAAATTAAATTATTAGAATATCAATTATAATTCCTAAATTTATCACAAAATTATTAGAGGTATCCATATTGTATTAATTATTTTACGTTGGTAAAGTAATAAAAATTACAAAAAATGTATTTGTATTTTGCATTATCCTTCATGCTTAGTGAATATAATTTAGGATTTTTTATTTAAGGATATTTAATAAATATATACAATATTAGCACATTTAACAATGTTTAATGGTCATTTAAACTTAATAATATGCGGTGAGTGAATCATCCTGTGTATAATGCTGATGTGGGTAAGTAATTATTTACTAACATCACGTAGTATTGCAAAATGCGACTGTAATAAACCCTAATTTTGCAATATTTCGACCAATTTACTTAATTATCCTGCCAGATTCGCTCGTGATAGAAGTAATTAAAAGTAAATATCGAACTTTTTTTTCGGTTTATAAATGCAGAAGGACACACAGTATCGCCAACGCAAATCGGCCGCGATTTAAATTCAAAGTGAAGTTAGCGTTGAACAGTGAAATTGTACCATAGAAACGCTTTTTTAATATTAGTATTTAATAGGGATTATCGCGTGTCTCGGGTTTTGCGTTAATTTTTCGAAATTCGTGCTGGTTTTAACGCGTTTTTCCGACTTTTTCCACAACAATCCGAACGTTCGGCCTCCGTATAGTTTTATCGACGTCATGGCTTTGCGTCACAGAGCTTGCGCTCTATGCAACCCATTCTACAACCCGTGGTGATTCAGTCCGGTACGATTTTTGGCGAGGAGCGTGAGTGTTCACATGTCCAGTGGGGTTTTACGGGCGAATACAGGATGCTAATTAAAGAATTGTGAGTATCCTTGCATCCCTGACGCGTACGATTCGCACTGCCATTCATCCCGGTCGACATTTCGAAGACGACCCCGGTACTTTTCATTAACAAAAGGCAGCTGTCAAGGGAGCCAGTGAAGTCGTCTGCGGTGTTCGGCCGCGATTTTCGGCACGTCTGGTCAAGGTGATCGGTTTTTTCGCGAAGACCGGATCCAGATTCGCGGAAAAACCGACGAGAATCGCCAGACGAATTTTCTAACCTTGAAAAATCATGTCACTATAGCCGTCGTGTCATTCGCTGCAACAACCCTTGAAATTAGTGCCGTACTGATTAATTGATTGGAGCGTTTTTGTTGATTTTCAGTCGAGTGACTCTGCCCCTCACCGTAGATGAGGTAAGTCTTCTTAAAATTACCTATTTATTGTAATTTTGAGCAATCGTTAAGTGGGATAGGGGTTCCGATCTGTTGAAATCATGTTTTGCAGTTGAGGAATTTGCATTTCGGGGCATAATTTTCTTATCTTAAGTGGAATGTGTCGATTTTAGTATCGTAATGATAGATTATCAGATAATTCTGATGTGTATTACCTTTACGATACCTCGCGGTTAGATACTTGTGGATTTTATCAAGTCATTTAAGATTATTTATTAAGGGATTTTTATTTTATTTAAATAAAGTATATGTAATTATTACAAATCATTTTTTGCCACGAAATATTATCTATATAGATTTGTTTCTAACACATTTAACAATTACTAAGCATGATTCGGGAATATTAGATATATTTTTGATTTTATATCTATTACCTGTCGTTTTTAGGTGCTAGCTTAGTTATTTAGAGTAAAATAATATTGTTATTAAAGCAGAATGAAACATATTTATACATTAATTTACTTTATTAAGTATATTTGGAAATTTAATTTAATTTAATATAAATAAAAAAAGTGCATTTGAATTGATTGAGTATTTAAATGCATTTTATTTTTATAGTAGTATAACATTTAACTATAAATCAACATAAATTAGTCTAATTGTAACATAAATTATTATATATCTGTGCCAAATTGGTTGCGTACCTCCAAAATTTCAACGCAATCGATGAGTTGGTAGGTTTACTTGTATACATCATACCCAAGCAGTTGCACTGATAGCATTGCACTATTTTACGAGTTTTGTGACCTAGTTTTCGTATGTACGCGTGCAAATTCCGAAATGTTACCCGTTTTAAAAGCAGAAATCTTTTTTTTTTAACATTTAAATAATACTATATGCCCTGTCATACAACTTTTGGATTTTCAACCCGTTATTTCAGAAAATTTGAACGAAATTAATAGTGTCAAGGTTGATTAATGTGTTTTACGATTAATATCGAAAAAAATACGTACTGTTATTTAGAACCCGGTTTTTGTGGTATAACGTTTAATTGCTTAATGCGTTTTTGTAGTACTAGTTCAAGGAATACTACTTTAGGTATTCATTTAGCTAGTGAATGCGAATTATTAGTAATGTAAAAACAGTAATATCTATTTTTAAATTCTACTTTGAATCTATGATATGTGTTGAATATTTATTTAAGTAAAATGGATCCCTTCTAATAAATCTTTCCCAGTTTTTTTCTTACTCTTAATTAATTGTTTTTAATACGGTAATTTCGATCCATTTTACTTTATAAGCTATAAATTACTATATGCTATAGAAATGCAAAACTTCTTTTTAAAACAAATAGTGTTAATTCTTTAGATAAGTTTTTTATTAAACTTTTATAGATATGCGACGACTCTCTCTTGAAAATTTGCGCTAAATTTAACTTTTATTATAGCCGTTTACATACCACCTGGCGATTTCAAGATCTAGAAATCGCTGCATTTGCAATTCAGTCAAACCAGCTGTTACAGAAAGGAAATTTTGCTTATCATTTTAGGGATTTTGTTTTAGGAATATTTAGCTGAAACTGGCGGTTGCGTTACGTAATATTTCGATTTGAAAATATCGGTTTTCCGATGGAAATTTCCCAACGATAAATACTTTATGATCATCTGGTTGATGCGAATATTTATTATAGATTTTAAAAGTATTAGATATATGGGCTTAGATTGGAGTATTGTATCTTGATTATTATGCCGTGACAGGTATTATAAATGAAAAAAAAGTATATATATATATGGCCATATTGTAAAACAAATTACCATCAACTTTGACGTGTTGTAGATATTTTCTAAAAAAAAAATGTTATTTATTAAAATA
Organism: Cetonia aurata; assembly: GCA_949128085.1. NCBI lineage: Eukaryota > Metazoa > Arthropoda > Insecta > Coleoptera > Scarabaeidae > Cetonia > Cetonia aurata. The sequence goes on from OX421889.1 coordinate 4,123,782, forward strand.
AGCAGTTCAAATCGCTTTACTCAAACAAATAGACTAGCGGTGAGATCGGTGTGGTCAAAATTATTATAACCTATAGGTATATAACACGTGTGTTTTTGATTGTTTGTACGAATTAAACACTGGATTTAAAAAAAATAGTATAGGGGTTCAAAACAGTTATGATAACGGTTTCGGTTCTCTAAACCTAAACAGTTATGAAGAACCAATATAAATCATAAACAAATCCTCAAGCTTATAGGATATTCTTATAAGTTTGAGGTTTTTTCCTACCGATGCATGTTCTAACGTTAGCGGGAACTTTTATATTAATATTAGCTGCCATTTTTGATGGACATTGGAGTTGAAGGATGTCCAAGATATCGGCGGATATAATTATTACTGGTACACATCCTGACTTTGCGGAAATTTTTATATACATAAATATAACCCGCCAGTTTTGAAGAACATTGGGGGTTGTGGGAGAAAAAATAAATGCAATTTTTATAAGTTTAAGGGTTTGTGCATCGACTTCAGAAATGACAACTCGTAAATCTTGAGGGATGTCGAAGATGTTAACGGATATAATTATTACTGCCATGTCGTCTTACTGGTACACTTCCTAAATTTATTACATTGTTATCGGTGGCATATTTTTTCTTTGTAACAACTGAACGCGGTTTCCAGAAAGTATTTCAATGTATTTTGAGGAAATGATTGGTGCTTATAATTCAATTTCATCTTAATTTTTAAAATACAAGAAAAATATTTAGATTAATGGATAAAACGGAAAACTGAGCGCACCATTCGTAATAAGACACCAAATTAAGCAAGAAAAAGAATTAAATTTATTTACAACTATTATAAAAATAAATTTAGTCATATCAAATGTTCGAATACGTGGCCATTTTGTTCAATGCACTTTCTACACCTTTTAACAACGGCTTTCACAAAATGAAAAATTAGACGGCGGCCCATATTTTGCAAAGTTTGGCATTTTTAGATTCCTGCATATTCTAATATCTCTGGCTGTACACAGGATTCTCTCTCACAGAAATATCCCCAAAGGAAAAACTCTAATGGGGTTAGGTCAAGAGAATTATTAATATTCCCCCAAATCTGATTCATAACTTGTATTGTTCTTCCTGAATTATATGTGGGGGCTCCCTCTTGTTGAAAGTAGAAAAGCGTCCTCTCTTCCAAATTTAAATCGTCTAAAAATTCATCCAAAACTGTTCTCAAAATTTCTATATATCGCTCCCCAATAAGTGATTCTTCATAAAAATAGGGTTCGACAATTATATTTCTGTAAATGCCGTACGATCATTATTTTCTAAATTTTCGTCGACAAATTGCGTTTTTTTTTTTTTTTTTTCGATGTGAAAACATCTTTAAACTGCGAGAAGGATCTTTCCACATACATCACAACTTGTTATTGGCGCAAATGTATAGCAGGGAGCCATGCAGAGTAGAAAATTACCAAAGAATATCAGAAGTAGCAAATTCACTTTTCGATATTTGTTTTATTATATATTTTAAAATCTGTACTGACCTTATGGCGACCATTCTACGCTTTTCAAATTTGTTAATAGAACATCAAATTTTCCGAGCGCGGTTGACAATTTTAAACACCGAATCCCTAACTTTTTTATGGTATCTGGTATGCAACAAATTGCCGTAAAAAAAGTAGCTCAATCTAAAAAAGAACAGCACTTCTAACTATCATTATATTGCGAATCCTAAATGATGATTAATCCGAGTCTAAAGGTTCTAGCGATCGTGTGTATTTTCTATTTTATTTTCTTTTTTTTTTAGCCAAAAAAGTAGCACAATCTAAAAAAGAACAGCAGTTCCAACTATCATTATATTGCGAATCCTAAATGATGATTAATCCGAGTCTAAAGGTTCTAGCGATCGTGTGTATTTTCTATTTTATTAACTTTTTTTTTAACCGTCGCCAACTTAAAATATTAGACTGCCTTTTTTAATTAACGTAAGCACTAACTTGACGTTTGCCTGTTGACTATGCATATTAAAAATGATTAAAATACATGACATAACCTGTATTCGCGATCTATCCATTATTCATGCATGGGAGTCTGTCTGTAATATTCCAAATGGTAAACAATTTCGTATCCTTTATAAGCAGTTAGTCAGGGTGGATAATCAATAAATTAGATTAATAATTAGGCCTTGTTGCCGAAGCAGGTTTGTACATAAAAGGATAAGGGAATTTTGATTGTGGGCTGTTATTAATTATTGATTGTATATACTACATGTTTTGATGGTTTTAATAATAAATAAAGCCACTCTTATTTATAATAAGTTGAATTTAATTATGTAATATGATTGTAACCGTAATTATAACGGATGTTCATTTAAAACTATCATCAAATTACCTGTGATCTTTTGATACAATACGTCGGGGCACTTAGGTTTTTTTTTTTTTTTTTATTTATTTTATTTGGCGCCTACAGGATCGAAGCCTATGCGCGGGCACTTAGGTTTTGTAATTGTACACTTGACAATTGTCAGAATAATTCCGTTTTGACCAAGTTTTGTAAGTGAATACTTTACTTGTTCTTGTTCCGATGAAATAAGATATTTTATTTTAACATACAGTTTTGCCATGTCACATGTGCACTCAGAAAACGATAGTGTCGAACCAAGCATAGTGTAATGTTAAATGCAAGTAAATATTAGGAGACTTGATTGATCAAACTACAAATTCGCAACAAATAAAGTAGTTTATTAATGACTGTATGACATTTATCAATTTAATAATATGAAGTAGTGTAGAATATATATTATTTTGAACAATTTATTTATTTAAACAAACACAAACTATACAGGTTACAAAATGTATGTATATACACAAAAAAAAAATGCAAGTCGATAGCAAGCGTTGCCATGCACTGTTTTTCCGCCTTCATTCTTCATCCGAGCATACGAGATGGTGCACTCTTCTCGAACAAAACGGTATCGAAGGCGTCGTATATTGCTTTTAAATTTAACGTGTTTTTGTGTCTTTGTCTGTTTTGGTAGTTTATTGTATGTTTTGATCGCATCAGGTGTTGGAAATTTTTCATATTTGTAACTTGTGTTTTTTTCTGTTTTTTGAAATTGAATTTGCAATCAGTTTTCATTAATTTGTTGTCGATTTTGTTTATTGTTAGGAGATTTCTGAATGTTATTAATTGTTGTAAATTTAGTTCTTGTGTCTTCTCATAAACGTCCTTTGATGCTGTCCATATGTCCATGTTATACAGTGTCTTTAGTATCTTGTTTTGCTGTCTTTGTAGTTTATTTAAATTTTGTTTAGTTGTACGGCTCCATATGTTTATTAGATAACTAATATGGGACGTAAATGTACTGCGATATACAGACTTCTTCAGATATTCTGGTACTATGTCTTTAATTTTCTGCATTCCTGCTATAATCATGGTGTTTCTTTTTATCAAATTTTTTACGTGGGTATCCCATTTTAGGTAATTTTGTGTGGTTAATCCTAGATATTTTATTTGGCAGGTTTGAGTTATGGCTTGTGTTTTAATGTTGATGTTAAGAGTGGGTTTATATGTTTTTTTTTTTGTAAATACCATGTACTCTGTTTTGTTCTCATTGATCGTTATTAGATTATTATAGCACCAATCTTCTATTTTTTCCACATCTTCTATAATGTGTTGCTGCAACTGTTCGTCGTTCTTGCTTGAGCAAACGATGCATACATCATCTGCGTATGCATATATTTCTCCGTGCATCTTCAAATTGAAGATGCCATTTGTATAGGCTATGTACAATATCGATGGTATTCCCTCCTTGGGGGATTCCATATTCTGCTTGTAGATGTAGACTTTCTATTTTGTTGACTATTGTTATTTGTTCTCTATTTGATAAATATGTTTTTATTAAGTTTCTATTTGCGTTCTTTATTCCCAGAGCATCAATTTTTTCGACTAATTTCGTTTTGGAGATAGTGTCGAACGCTTTTTTCGTATCTAGGAAAAGTACTACTACCGTCTTGTTTTTCTCTGTTTCATTCTTTATTTTATTTATTAAGTCGATAGCAGATATGGTTCCCGAGTTTTTTTGAAAAGCATATTGATTTTTATGGATGATGTTATTACATGATAGATTCACCGAGTTGTATTTGTATGCGTTTTTCTAATGTTTTGTTTAATGTGGAAAGTAGACATATTGGGCGATAATTTTCTATCTTTGTCTTGTTGCCTTTTTTATGGATAGGTATAATTATTGTACGTTTTAAGGAGTCAGGGTAATGTCCACTTTTTATAATGTTGTTGGTTAATTTTACCAATATTGGTGATAATTTATTTCTGTTTTGTTTTAATATCTTTGTAGTTATTTTGTCATATTCTGGTGCAGTATTGTTTTTTAATTGTAGGATTATTTTGTGAACGGTTTCCTCTGATACTTTCTCGAATTGCAATTGCGTTTTTACATTGTCGGTTTTGGTTGTGGCGGGTAATTTATTTGAGTTTGCAATTTGTTTTTCTGCTAGAATCTTGCCTATGTTTGCGAAATATTTGTTGATTTCGCCGATGGTGCGGTAGAAGTCGCAGTTTTAATGATCACACCTCCTGCAAGATGTATACCTAGTAAATATATAATACATAAATAATTTATGACTTCGTTTGCCGCACATCCAATTTACTTAAGGCATGGACTATTACCAGAGTTAAAAAAGAGAAACGCCATCTTTACGTTTTGACGTTTCTAATTTTGATTAATGAAAGGTCTAGGACATATCTCGAATTAATTTTAAAATTTTATACGCTTTTTAATAACGTTTTTAAATGGACGCCCGGTAAACGGAATTTTATTACTTCAGTTTACAAAATTGACTGTCCACACTATTATGGGCGGTAGTGTACATGCAAATTCCACCGTCTTCGACTAATTTGGCGTATTAAAGTGTTTTGTCGTCTGAACCAACGGTTTGAATCAAAACAAACTTAATTGTTTAAATAAAATCTTAATCTTTTGTTGTAAATGTTTTGATATTTTTTTAGCAAAACATTGAGTCAGACAGTCTGGTTGTTACAACAAACAAAAGCGTTAGGTTAAACAAATATTTATTTTCATACAAAAAAAAATCTTTTTAAAGAAAGACTTGCTTATACTTTGCACAAAGTCTGAAAATACATAATTTACTAAAAAGTAATTTATACAGTGTGTTAAAAAAAGGTTGTCGGATATTTTACCCAATTGTAGTACTGGTGGCAATAAACAAAAAAGTCTTAGTCAACATGGGTCCGCAATTCAACTGTTTTTGACATATAGTCGATTGCATATTGTTTTAGTAGGATAAAAATTTTCAAAGAAATTCTGATCGCAATGTAAATTAAACAAATGTTTATTTAAAGTAAAACTAAAGAAATTGTTCTACATGTCCACCGTTCATTTCTAAGCACGCTTCACACCTTCTTACGAAAGATCGACGCAATCTTTCGAAAATTCCTGGAGTCCTCCAAATCTCCTCGCCACAATTTACGATTCGTTGCCTGAGTTCTTCCAAATTGTTTACAGATCGTGCGTACACTAATTGTTTTAGATGCCCCCAAACATAGAAGTCTAGAGGTGTCAGGTCAGGGGACCTAGGAGGCCATGCAGTTGCTCCACCTCGTCCTATCCATCTCTCGTTGTAATCTTCATTTAAGAAATTTCTAACTACGATGGAAAAATGCGCAGGAGCTCCATCGTGCATAAACCACATATTTAATTTGTTAAAAAGTGGCACGTCTCCCAACAAAACGGGTAATTCATTTCTTAAAAAATCCAAGTATACTTGTCCCGTTAAACGATTAGGGAGAAATACTGGACCAATTAAACAGTCTCCAAAAATAGCAAGCCAAACATTTAGCGAAAAACGGTTTTGGTGATGCAGTTCAACAACAGCATGGGGATTTTCATCTGCCCAGACGTGATTGTTATGAAAATTGAATATTCCGTCTCTTGTAAACCCAACCTCGTCACTAAATAAAATCTGAGTCGCAAAATTAGGAGTTTCTGCCAGCTTTCGTAAAACCCAATGACAAAAAACCCTACGTGCATCACAATCGAGAGGAGCAAGAACTTGCACGCGTTGAATGTGGTAGGGATAGAGCTGCTGTTCCCGCAGAATGCTCCAAATGAGAGGCTGACTGACGTTCAGTTCTGCGGCAAGTCTTCGGGTGCTAATATTTGGGTTGTCTTCTACCCGTCTCAAAATATCTAATTCTACTGCGGGAGAAGAAACTGATCTAGGTCTACCAGAACCACCATTAATTTTAAATGAACCAGTTTCGGACAGCCGGATATGAAGTCTTGAGAAAATCTTATCACTCGGTAACAACCGATTTGGAAATTCTTCGGCATACATACGCCGTGCTTCAGTGGCATTACCATTCGCACGACCGTACATAAAATTCATATCGGCCATTTCTGCATTTGTGTACTTATGCATAATTTGAGAACAAAAAAAAATTGACGGAAATGATAAATAATCTGATGACAGATGTCTGACAGAACTAATTTTAAGTCACAATCAGTTGTTTGACAAAGGGAACTATTCTCAAAACCGAAAAATGTTTTTTTTTTATTTTAAAATATGCAATCGACTATATGTCAAAAACAGTTGAATTGCGGACCCATGTTGACTAAGACTTTTTTGTTTATTTCCACCTGTACTACAATTGGGTAAAATATCCGACAACCTTTTTTTAACAGGCTGTATATAATATAATATTTTTCTCTTACGCAAAATGGGAAAGTATGACATTTATTTTTTTTTTAACAAAGCTATTTTTAATAATTTTTGATGATGTTAAATTTCTTTTTGTCAAATGGTGATATATTTAGCATTTTTGCGTAATTTTCTGATAGGTCATGTATTGCCCCAAACGATACTTTACTTATATGTTTTAAAAAGAAAAAAATCAATGTATTATTTTCATATTTTAGCGAATTCTACTACTTAATTAGTTGCTTTGTTACTGCCAACACGCTACTGGTATCGAAACACAATAATTAACCAAACAACCAAGACAAACATATGATTAATGGACGCATCTTTCGTGACCGTAAAATAAATTGATCGTCACTCCATTCACAGTATAGTAATCAGAGTGAATTATAAAGATTTAACGTTGATAAGAATTAATTTGGACAAACTTGCTTCGTGTTCAAGTACACCGTACCCTTTTGTGTCTCCAAATCGGTTATAAATTACTGTATTTTTTATTCTCCTTGGTTAATCTTACATATAGCAAGGTGACGTTGATTTCAGGCACTTTATTTGCTGAGTCAGAGGTAATCAGACGATCAGCAAGTCCGATAAAGTTCAATTTAGTGTGAAAAAAAAATGCCTGCCGGTGGGAGTAAGTTTCCTTTAAATAACCTCTAAGGATCCGTTTGATTTAAATTAGAGTTTGTGTCGTGAGGTATATTGAAAAGTGAAGCTAAAAATAAGGTGTACCTAAAATTAAATTAATGCCTATAAAAAAATTCAAGTATAGAAAGTCTATATTCAAAATCTATTATAAAACCTATATGTTGTTATTTTCAAGAATGTCAAACCGATCTGTTTATACATACCAGAAAATTGTGTTTGTTGATATTACGTGTACATTTAAAAAAACAAGTTCCCCATGATTTTTTGATAGCACAAGAGCTGAAAAGGAAACTCATAAATTGGTTCTTGTGATTAATTGTTGTACACGTTATTTATCGTAAATAACTCAAAATCTGAAAAACAAAACGGACTTAACACACTTTTGCTCTGGGGTACGGAATTAATCGTTAAGTTTTCGTTAATCCTTTAGATCTATATTTTTACAGTACCAAGTGGCCCAGTTGTTCAGCGTAGCCGAAGCATCCAAAGACAATACGGGTGGAGGTGAAGGCATCGAGGTCCTCAAGAATGAACCGTTCAGCAATCACAGCCTCCTCGGGGGGAAATACAACGCCGGCCAGTACACTTACAAGATCTACCATCTGGCCAGCAAAGTACCCGCTTTCATCAAGTTGTTGGCGCCCAAAGGCAGCTTGGAGATCCACGAGGAAGCGTGGAACGCTTATCCTTATTGTAGAACAGTGATATCGGTGAGTGAATGCCAGAAATTTGTTTGTAATTCGATCTTTTAGGATACGAATCGAAATTTTACGGATTTCTAGCGAGTATCTACGAGTAAATTAGCTCTTATAGGAGTGGATATCTCGAATCTTTTTCCAGTCGAATTTAAGGTCATGGTGAAAGTTAAATTATGATTTGTACCATGATGAGAATAAAAATGCAGACAGCTCGAGTAAAATAGATTGAAATTAGATTTAATGTCCAAATTTAACTATATATATATATATAGAGCCTGTTAAAAAAAGGTTGTCGGATATTTTACCCCATTATATTACTGGTGGAAATAAACAAAAAAGTCTTAGTCAACATGGGTCCGCAATTCAACTGTTTTTGACATATAGTCGATTGCATATTTTAAAATAAAAAAAAACATTTTTCGGTTTTGATAATAGTTCCCTTTGTCAAACAACTGATTGTGACTTAAAATTAGTTCTGTCAGACATCTGTCATCAGATTATTTATCATTTGCGTCAATTTTTTTTTGTTCTCAAATTATGCATAAGTACACAAATGCAGAAATGGCCGATATGCATTTTATGTACGGTCGTGCGAATGGTAATGCCACTGAAGCACGGCGTATGTATGCCGAAGAATTTCCAAATCGGTTGTTACCGAGTGATAAGATTTTCTCAAGACTTCATATCCGGCTGTCCGAAACTGGTTCATTTAAAATTAATGGTGGTTCTGGTAGACCTAGATCAGTTTCTTCTCCCGCAGTAGAATTAGATATTTTGAGACGGGTAGAAGACAACCCAAATATTAGCACCCGAAGACTTGCCGCAGAACTGAACGTCAGTCATCCTCTCATTTGGAGAATTCTGCGGGAACAGCAGCTCTATCCCTACCACATTCAACGCGTGCAAGTTCTTGCTCCTCTCGATTATGATGCACGTAGGGTTTTTTGTCATTGGGTTTTACGAAAACTGGCAGAAACTCCTAATTTTGCGACTCAGATTTTATTTAATGACGAGGCTGGGTTTACAAGAGACGGAATATTCAATTTTCATAACAATCACGTCTGGGTAGATGAAAATCCCCATGCTGTTGTTGCACTGCATCACCAAAACCGTTTCTCGCTAAATGTTTGGCTTGCTATTTTTGGAGACTGTTTAATTGGTCCAGTATTTCTCCCTAATCGTTTAACGGGACAAGTATACTTCAATTTTTTAAGAAATGAATTACCCGTTTTGTTGGAAGACGTGCCACTTTTTAACAGATTAAATATGTGGTTTATGCACGATGGAGCTCCTGCGCATTTTTCCATCGTAGTTAGAAATTTCTTAAATCAAGATTACAACGAGAGATGGATAGGACGGGGTGGACCAACTGCATGGCCTCCTAGGTCCCCTGACCTGACACCTCTAGACTTCTATGTTTGGGGGCATCTAAAACAATTAGTGTACGCACGATCTGTAAACAATTTGGAAGAACTCAGGCAACGAATCGTAAATTGTTGCGAGGAAATTCGGAGGACTCCAGGAATTTTCGAAAGATTGCGTCGATCTTTCATAAGAAGGTGTGAAGCGTGCTTAGAAATGAACGGTGGACACGTAGAACAATTTCTTCAGTTTTACTTTAAATAAACATTTGTTTAATTTACATTGCGATCAGAATTTCTTTGAAAATTTTTATCCTACTAAAACAATATGCAATCGACTGTATGTCAAAAACAGTTGAATTGCGGACCCATGTTGACTAGACTTTTTTGTTTATTTCCACCAGTACTTGGAGCCCTCGAAGGTTCTCAAGTTCCCACTGGGCAAGATACTGGGCTTTATAGAGAACACCAAGCTGCTCGAGTGGAAGTAAGAGATTTAATAGGGATGGTACAATGAGCACCCAGCTCAAGTGCCTGGACTAAAGGTGTCCCCCTAACATTATGAATGAATGAAAAAATGAATGAATTCCACCAGTACTACAATTGGGTAAAATATCCGGCAACCTTTTTTTAACACACTGTATATGGCGTTTTGGCGATATTGGATAAGTTTTAACCACTTTTTTATTAAAAACTTTTTTGATGATTTATGAAAGTAAACTTTTAATATTAACTGTTTTAATTGTCCTCGTATACTCACAATAAAAGCGAAAAATTACTCTTCATTTTGTGTTATGATATTTGGAGATGTTGTTCGTTTTCTTTGAATTTAATAGAATTTTTTTGGGTAAACAATATTGATGTATGTATGTATATAGAATTTAATCATAGCGATTGTATCTTAACTCTTTCGGCCCTGTAATTTACTTTGTTTGTTCAAAATAATTTTAGGGACATTTTAAGTGTTATTATAGTATTAAAAATGTTGGTTTTTGAAAAGGAAAAGTTGGTCACTTTTGTGAACATCCGCATTATTCGCTATGATATATTCTAATAGTGCATTTTTTCTACTTGCAATATTGAAAATTTAGTTCTTCGAACGAAAAAATTTGTGGTACAGTTGAGCTTTATTGTAATAATGCATAATAAAACTTAACTGTACCATAAATCCATTTCATTGTAAAAAAAAACATATTGTGGTATTATTTGATGTTTTTGTGTTATTACTGTATATACAAATCGTATAAAATTGATTTTCAGCAATCCAGATTTCCAGCGATCGACCTCTTTTAGACAGACAAAAAAAAAACAAACGATCATCTAAAAACTATGACAAACAGTCACCGAACAGTAGATTTTCTTCTTTACTTTACAGAATCCGCGCTATATGAAACAGGGATTTTCACTGTGTATTGAAACGTTGCATCTAGACGGCCAGCCATCACAAAGCAACGTAAGTGCTAATGATATCGTCTTTTCTTTTTTTTCCCGGTACCGCTCCTTGCGTTCAAAAACACGCGTTCCGTGTCTTCTTCATCTCCGTCAACTACCTCAAAACACAAGAACCCCGGGTATATGAAAGAGAACTTTGTCATATGCATTGAGAGCTTGCACCTACCCGATAAGGGGAACCAAGAAAATGTAAGTTTCTCGACGATTTTACGTGTGTGTTTATTAGACGCTTATCGCGGTGTGACACAACACCGTAAGAGCCGATTAAACGATGAGGTAACATCCCCGCAGTGACGGAAGACGACACATTCTAATAATCACCGATTGGAGTGTGGATGTCGCCTTTGAAATTTGAATCGTTCTGTGCACGTATTTAAAAGAGATTGTCAGTCAATGTGGTTTGTCCGATTTTTTTTGCCGTCTGGTGTTTATTTGAACTTTTGTAGTGGTGTTTCTTTATTTTCAAAGCGATTTAGCGTAATTTAGCTACAGTTCCCAAATTAAGTAAAGTCATCGTCTCAAGCGCTTTGATTACCAAAACTACTCACCGTTTGAACAAGGGCGCGTTCGGCTAGCATCGGATTTTCCAGGTGAAGAGTTGTAAAACGCCCCATAATTATGCAAATCAGGTAGAAAAATCGATATTCTTTAATATCGAAAGGAAACGTTGTATATTGTGGTTTGAATACGCTTTAAATTGAAATTTGTGCCCAATTTGCTCTTAAATCTGGAACATTTAATATTTACGTTTAACAATAATTAAGTATTTGTATAGGTAGATGACAAATTGAGTTACATTAATGACTTACTTTGCAAAAGGAAACTATACCAAATGAAATTAAGTCGTTAGGTTAAGTTTGGTACATACTAGGTGGGGTGAAAAGTAACCTCCTTGGGAATGAAAATTTTTTTTTTTAATGTTTTTTTATTTTATTCAATATAGTCCCCTTTTAGTTCGATACACTTATTCCAGCGATTTTCCAACTTCTTGATCCCGTCCGAAAAGTAATTTTCCGGAAGGTCTGCCAAATACGCCTCCGTGGCGTCGATGATTGCCTCGCGTGAGCTGAATTTTTTATTGATGAGCCATCTATTGAGGTTTGGGAAGAGATAATAGTCCGAGGGAGCCAAATCGGGTGGATGCGACAGCAATTGGAGCCGTAAGTCCTTGATTTTAGCCGTGGTTGTGATGCTCTTGTGCGCCGGTGCATTGTCTTGCAAAAACAAAATTTTTTTTCGCTTCATGTGAGGCCGTTTTGCAGCGATTTCGGCCTTCAATCGCTCCAATAATGCACAGTAATACTCGCTGTTGATGGTTTTTCCTTTTTCGAGGTAGTCCACGAAGAGTATGCCATGACAATCCCAGAAAACCGACGCCATAACCTTTCCGACCCATTGAGCCTCCCTCGGCCGCTTCGGTCCATTGCCGGGCACTCATTCTGTTCTCTGGTGTGTAATAGTGGATCCAGGTTTCATCAACAGTTACCAATCGACGCCAAAAGTCCACCTGATTCCGCATCAGCAAGTCCAAACACTCTTTCGAAGTGCTCTCGCGTTCGTGTTTTTGGTCAGGAGTGAGCATGCGCGGCACCTAACGGCGGGATAACTTTTTCATATGCAGAATATTGCCCAAAATATGGCGTGTGCAACACCATTTCATGTATTTTTTTGACATTGTCGATGACTTGATCGGTAGTGGAGTTGCGGCCACCACGAAACTCTCGAAACCAATATTTGACGGTGTAATCTGACGGAGCATTGGCCCCATAATATTTATCCAACTGTTCTTTTGTTTCCTTCGCCGTTTTGCCTCTCAAAAAATAATGTTTTATGAGAGAACGAAAATCGTTTTTGTCCATACTCAACATGATGCCAAACACGTCAACAACAATCAGCTGTCAAAATAAAACTAAATACAGTATCGCACTGAAATTTGGCATGTCTGCCTAAATATGAACGGACTTCAAGGCACCATAACCTTTTTTGCAGTAGCAGCGCATTCTGGCGGTCAAGGAGGTTACTTTTCACCCCACCTAGTATATTAAAACTTATTTTAAAAATGTTATCGATATTGAACTTTATAAGCGTATCAACTTCATTTCTTTCCGAATATTTGATTATGTAAAGTATCGAAATGATTAACTTGTCGCCTATAGTTTTATTTAATTAGTCTTAAACGTTAATATTGAAAGTTGTCAATCGCCTCCAAGCTGTGAAAAAGATATTTTCAAAACATATTTAAGTGGCAAAACACATAGATATACAGCTTGTCCAACATAAGAATGGGAATAGTTTTGGAATCTTGAAAACGGTTGGTTAGGAAAAAGTTGCACAAGTTAAATACTTGAAAAAGCAAACTATTTTTTACCAATTTCCTTTTTTTAGGAAATTAGTTTTGCGATATTAGTTTTTATTTGTTTCTGACATTATTTTAAAAGCTATAAAAAAAAATAAAAAAACACTACCTCATTGTCACTTTTTAAACTGAACAAGATAGCGTTTACACATTTTCAGAACGTTGTTTCGTTTTCGAAAAATCATCAACTTCTTTTTGTTAAACACGGCCCTGTTATTTTTATTTTTAAATTTAAAGTCATTTTGAGTTCTGAAATAGGTGATATATCACTTGTAATGGTTTAAACACGTTTTCAGCTTTTTTAGGTATCATTTAAAATTATTTCAGAAAAATCTCCTAAGTTCGCGCTGAATGCTCGAAAAACATTTATATTTCACTTTTATTTCTTTACGTTGAAAATATAACGCAAACATGCAAGGTAGTAAAACTGTTCAAAGCACCATGATAGACAGCAGAACAATAATTAAAAGACTGATAATACAAAAATATCGCATAAATTCTTCTTAGTAGACTGACTAAGCACTGATCTATGAGGTTATAAATTTATATAAGCCCTTTTTAATATATGTAGAAATCTCATCACGAAAACGAAAGGAATTATCCAATATAACACCAAGACTTTATTGACGAAGGATAAATTTGACTTGTTAATTTGTAACCTCATTACATTACTTAAATTCTGGCAGGCTTTCTTAGGCCCAAAAAAGAAGTAGCCTGGGATTTAGCTGTATTTAATATGGTTGTTTAATTTCACACATCTATTTTAAATTTAATTCTTTTCCCGCCATTTTTTGTTACCCCCGTAAAAAACAGATTAGAAGTTTAGATGAATGTAAAAAGATGGATGACGTTCAGACACGGTAGCGAACGCTCGTTTTAGCAAATAGTTTTATTAAACGTATTAAACAAAGGGAAGATCGTTTTTATTTGGAATGGTTCGCCGCAGCGAATCCAAACAGAAAAAATCTCGTGAACAACGTCAAACAATGGTATTTAAATTGTGCAACTTTTTCCTAATATAAAAAACTTTTTTTAAGATTCCAATGCATCCCATTCTTATCTTGGACACGCTGTATACATTTTAATTGGATATTAATTCAATTCTACCTGATTTGCATAATTGCCAGGTATTTTCAACGTAGGTACCCCAGTTAATCTCCTACTTGTTGAAACCGATTGCAACCGAAAGCACACCTGTCCAAATGATGAGTAGTTTTGGTAAACACTGCACGTTAGACCTTTGATAATCAAACATTTATTGTTAATTAAGCTTAAAATATAAAATAAATTGGAAAATTAAAATGTTAAAATCCAGAATATACAGCGCTGCTCAAAAGAGGGCATACATCAGTTCAAACACCGTTTTTTTTTTTTTATTTTAAATTTTCCTAACTACTAAGCGAGACCCTTTTGAAGCAGTTTCGACTCTCAATTTTGCTTTATCTGTTTTTTTTTATCGCGTCCTTGCCTAGAGTTGCTAAAATATCTTTAATCTGCTTTGCATGTGATGTTCCGAAAACTCTTCGGCGATTGTTTTTACTAATCTACTGATTCGACGCGCACAGGTCCACGAATTGCCTCCAGAAAAGCTGAAACACAGAGAGGTGGTGTACATCGACATAGCTAATGATCCCGTAGCCCCAACCGATTATAAAGATACCGAAGATCCTACGCTTTTCAAGTCCGTCAAGACCGGCAGAGGCCCTCTGGTCGGTAGTAACTGGAAGGACAAAGTTAATCCCGTCATGACGTGTTATAAACTCGTTACTGTAGAGTTTAAATGGTTCGGATTACAAGTAAGTTAAAATTGTTGTTTTTTTTTTTTACGTTTTTAATGTACAACGTGTGTCAAAAGTAATGGAGTCGCGCTATTATTTTGTTAATTTTAGCAACGAAAACGTTTGTGGTACAGTCAAGTCTTATTATGCATAAAAATAATGCACAATAAAACTTAACTGTATTATAAATCCTTTTTTCGCTACTTACCTGATATAATGTAATTACAAACTAAACAGATTCTTTCTCCTAAACTAATTACTATCGAATGTACCGCAGAGGGAAATGCGTCGTTGATTTTTATTTATTTAAACGATTGATAATATCATCAGAATCGCGTTCATACAGAAAATCGGAAAACTATGCCTGTGCAAATCTTCCCTAACGATGTTTTGACAAGTGGTAAAGTGGAATATTGACTTGTTGAGGGTATAACCTTCTTAAAGACAACTTAGGATTGTTCTCTCCCCCGATTTCCCTACATTCATTGCACACCGTTTTTGTTTTTCCACTTGCGTCTTTTCTATTTAATACTGCCAGATTCTCGAAATACTGAAATGATGTTTCTGAAGTTAGTGTAGAAACTTGTTTCTTGTTCTGGAAATTCATCTTTAAATTCATCGTAACAAACTCTGGCTGAGTAATATTTTTATGTCTATTTATACAGAAATGGGACTTTTCTTTACTACAGTGAACGCTATAATTTCCTTTGATGTCCAGGGTTATTATTGTACAGTACGAAATAAAAAACGGAGTGAAAGATATACATGAGTAATGGCTAAATACAAAAAATTGCGATTCAGTATAGAGTACAGACACTTTCAAGAGTCTGATATCAATCGCTACTTGCTTAACGTTACTAAAGTTTATTGTATTAGGTCGAATTTAAAAAAAAATGGTGTAGTGTACATTTGTTTCACTGTATTATTTCATTCTTTTAACAACGAAAACGATTTTTGGTACAGTTAAGTCTTATTATCAGTGGCGGCTCGTGACGTTTTGTGCAAGGGAGGCTACTGTAGCCTAAATAAACTTTCTCGGCCAATAAATTATACTTTTATAGTTATTATTGTAGCATTGTAAATGTAGAATAAAAATTCAAAAAAAAAAATAGATTAAAATAAAATATAATTTATTGTCTAGCAAGAACCACGTAGAGGTGAGAGTGAAATCTTGCCTGGATAGGAGGAACATTGATGGGGTGATAGGTAAAAAGTTAATAAAAACTTAAAAATAAACTCTTGATAAACGTAATAATAAACCAAAAATAAACTCTAAAAGCCATAACAATTAAATTAGAAAATAAAATTGTAGTTTCTGTGGTTATATTACAAGCTTTACTCAAAACTAAATTTAAGGCATGAGCATGACAATGTACAAAAAGAGCTTGAGGTGCAATTATTTTTATTTTACTTTGTAAACCATTTAAATGCCCTGTCATAACAGATGCACCATCATATGTTTGAGCGACTAATTTTCTTTTTAAATCATATTTTTCGCTGTTATTTGATAAAAGGTTAAATAAATCTTCAGCTGTTCAACCCGATGATACGTCAAAAAACTCCAGAAATCTTTGAATAGCTTCACCGCTCTTGACATAACGTAATATGATTGATAATTGAGACTTATAGTAAATATCTGTGGTTTCATCTACTTGCCAAGAAAAAAACGGAGCTTCTTTAATTTCTGTATCTATTTCTTGTTTTAATACAAAAGAAACACAATCTATCAAATCATTTTGTATAGATTTAGATGTACCAGAAAAAATATTACTACTAACAAATTTATTAAAACTAGGTTCATATTTACTAAAGAGTTCGAGTAATTCTTTATAATTTCTACGATTAAAAGAATCTGAAGTCTCATTGTGTCCCCGAAAAGCTAAATCTTGTGATGCTAAAAATATTGTTACGTCTATTAATTTTCTTAAATTTTTGTGGTTTTCTCTAACTTCATTATTATAGGCAATAATTGCATCTTTGCGCGCGCTGTCTACAGCAGTAGCAATATTTTGTTTTCCCAATAATTTAAATTTGCACAACGATGAAATGTGTTCGTTCTTTAGACTTAGAATGCCGTTCAATAGCGCGCGCTAGATTTTTAAAATCTGTATAACCTAATTTCGACCTCGATTTCGGACCGACAAAAAAGTGGACATGGCCAACAAAATAACCTTTCCCGTTCAATTGAACCAGTTAACCAACCACATTTAGTGTACCATAATGAACTAAAACCACGATTTTACCGGTTGCCGTCGTTAGATACTGCAGATAAATTAGGCCGTGGTTTCTCAATGTTTTGTACGATGTGTAATTTCGTATCTATGTTTAAACAACTAAAAGAATTTCTTACCAACCAGTGGACAATATCTTGGCAAATTCTAATTTCGTTCATTTTATCCATTTTGTGTGCGTAACCTAACAAAACTCACCCGACGCTTCTTAAGTTATTAGTACTGGGAGCTGGGTATCGCATGAGCAGTTGCGTAGCAACGTTTTACGCCCGATAACGCAACTTGCCGATCGGGTAGGATCTCACCGCGGCAGCAAGCCTGCAACCATACGTATTCGCCGTATAAAGCGCACGTGCACTTACGGAGACGCATTGCTTTCAGCCATGGCATTAATCATCGGCGCGGAGCCAAATCTGTGGCTAGCCTTCTCGCTTGCTATTATAGTGCGTACAGTAAAATTTCGCGCATTATTGGAAATTTGTTTGCATTTTTTTAATTAAGTAATGAATAAATATACTATTGATTTTATAATTTTTTTTGCAAAATTGCTTTATTTTAGTATATAACCGATGCTTAAACATTATTTTAATACATAATAAACGCTACTTATTTTATTAAAAATAATAAGGGAGGCTTAGCCTCCGTAGCCTCCCCTGACGAGCCGCCACTGCTTATTATGCATAATAAAACTTGAGTGTACCTTAAAAAAATAATAATTGACAATTTCAGAATCGTGTTGAAGCCTTCATACACAAATCAGAACGGCGGTTATTCACCAGTTTTCACAGGCAGGTCTTTTGCTGGATGGACAGGTGGTACGGTCTGACAATGGAGGACATCCGAGCAATCGAGGACAAGACCAAAGAAGAATTGGAAGCGTTGAGACAAAAAGGCGAAGTTAGGGGAATGCGGGCCGATGTAGACTAAATAAAGAACAACTTATAGGGTTACTTATAAAACTAGATTACATTGAAAATAATAAAATAAAAAACTATAGCTCCCCTGAACTACGTCCTCATGGTAAAGAAAAAAGGCCAGAAAACTGGAACACAAAATACACTTAATTATGTAATGTATTTTTTAGGTAGGAAATATAAATATCTAATTTTCTTTTTTCTCATTTATCGCGAAAGGTCATTCAAAAAGGTTGAAAATATATGACAAAATTTGGTTTTTATTAAAAATTTTATTCCGATATTTTAAATTAAGTCTTAGAGAATGAAACAAACGAACTATTTGCTTATGTTACCAGTTTATTATTATTATTATTATTACATATTTTTTTAATGTATAGAGGTATTAATTAATATTATAATTTTTTAATGTAAATTAATAAAAAAAAAAACAAGTAATAGTGAAATGGTGATATTTTTATAGAAGAAATAATGTTAAATTTGTTTTTATTCTAAAGATGCAGTTGGTTGGTACTACTGACGATTTTGTAAGTATTTTTCCTTTTTGTAATAATTTAAAAAAATGTTTTTATTTTCAATTGTTCCTATAATTTAGGGTTTCAAAATATATACGAAGGATATATATATACGTGCAAAAGAATTTAAATTACGATTGACAAATATTTTGTATTTTAGTTTGAACATCCTCTTGTATATAAAATGCGGGAAATTTTATATTTCTCTTGTGTAATAGCATTTAAAAGGATTTACGTCAGCATTTAATGAGCGATGAAACATTTTAATTAAAAATAAAATGGTCCAGAAGAATGTTATAAATATTGATAGATCGCAAATAAAATTTTGGTGAAGTCGAAAGCGTTGGTTTTCAATTATTTCGTGAAGATATTCAACCTATTTCTAAATAATAAAATTATTTTGAGATTTTACGAGTGATTTTTTTTTTGTGAATTGTGTTCAAAGTTTGAATTTGTCAAATGAATAACTCAATTTTTGTGTTGACAAAATCGAAATCTCTAGAATAATGAGTATAAAATGTGGAGTGTTGCCAACATTATTCGATTTGAGGAAAATTATAGTAGGTTTCCTGAAGCACTGAATGCGCAAACAGCTGTTGTTGTAGTGCCTCTTTCACCACTTGCTGCTACGCCAACTTGCTTCTGGCCCTTTAGTGCTAAAATCCTTGAATTTCTTTGGACATTGGAAATGCCTGTCTCATCAATATTGTAAATGTGATTAGCATCAAAGTGGTGTTTTGTTTGCAAGGCTTCCAAGTTGTTGAAGAACATTTTTACTTCCGTTTCATTAAAAGCTGTTATTCTATTGATAGAGGTGGATTCACGCTTACGTAGTGAAATGTTAGGATGTCTTTTCTTAAATCCGTAAAACCAGTCTTTGATATTAATATCAAAACTTTCAAGCTTCGTTATTATCGATATAATTTTCATTTGAAAAACTCCCTAGAATACATAAAATAAAATCAATTTCTATTTTTGAACAACAAAATTTGTTATATCTGAAAAACTAACTTTAAATCCAGAAAGAAAAACAAGTGGTTGAATACAAAAATAAAAAGATTTTTTTTATTTTTTTTTTTTTCATTTTCACTGAGATAAATCTAAAATTTTAATTATTTTATAATATTTAGAAGTGACTATTAAGTTCGCTGTTCGCATGCTTTGCGCGTACAGATGGCGTAAATGTATTATTACGATATTCTGTGTTTATTTTACACGGTTTGGAGGTTATAATCTTTCAGAATTCGTTCTTTTACGATAAATTGGAGAACTTTAAACGCAAACTAAAACAAGATGCAGAAATAATGCCGAATCCTAAATTCCTTTGTGACCATAACCTGCATAGCACCTTAATAATATCGTATTTCGCAGCCGGTAAATGACTGCAATCTGTGATTATTACGGTGGAGTAATTTCTGTTGCCATATATTCTCGTTCATTCATAAAATGTTACTACGTACCTGTGACGTATAAAGATCTTAAAAAAATTATATTTCAAAAACTACTTCACAGAAAACCGTCAAAATTTCAGTGTATATATATATGTAGGTCATGTACAAAATAACATTATTTTAACAAGAATTAAAAAAAAGTGAAATTCCTCATTACTTGGCTAATCTTTTTAATAGATAACGTTCAGCCATATGTTACTGTATGTTATATTTCCTAATTTGACGTTACATTTAAGTTGGCAAGTTATAAAGTAACAAATGCGTTAATATATAATAATAATATAAATAAGAGACTTTTACCGGAATATCTTAAGTTGGCCACACTTATTAGAATTTTGTTGTCAAACTTCAGACATTTGATCAATTTGAGGTTAGGACTATATGAATAATAATAATGCTGATGTATTTATGTATTAAATCAAGAAATATTTTATTACTTAAAGGATAAAAA
Source organism: Cetonia aurata (assembly GCA_949128085.1). Taxonomy (NCBI): domain Eukaryota; kingdom Metazoa; phylum Arthropoda; class Insecta; order Coleoptera; family Scarabaeidae; genus Cetonia; species Cetonia aurata. The sequence continues at coordinate 4,144,358 of OX421889.1, forward strand.
AATCGTTTGACTTTAATGAATCTTTTTTATCAAATTTCAAGTCGAATACAACTAGAATAACTTGTTTTGAAACAATTATTTTCCTATGTCAATTACAATAATGACGTGTTTCAATTGCCAAATCTTGAATTTAGTTCCAATTTTGGAATGACGGTATGACCAACCTATAATATAATTCCCTAAATTACCAAAATTATAATTTTTTTTGCTAAAAAAGGGCTCCTAATGTGCAAATTAAAAAATATATATATTACAACTAATTTCATGGAATTTGTGGAATAAAAATACGCGAAACAGAATATTAATTGGCATTAAACTTTATTTTAACTTCATTAGACAAACTTTTTCTGTTTAAAATGTGGCAACACTGCTTTTTTGTCATAACCGTTAGAGAATTTGAACATAGTTCTAATTTTAAAATGACAGTATGACCAACCTACAATATAATTCTCTAAATTACCAAAATTATATTTTTTTTTTTCCTAAAAAAAGGGCTCCTAATGTGCAAATTAGAAAAAAATAGAATGTTACAACTATTTCATGCAGCTTGTTGAATAAAAATACGCGAAACATAGAATATTAATTGGCATTAAACTTTATTTTAACTTCATTGGACAAACTTTTTCTGTTTAAAATCTGGCAACACTGTTTTTTGTGATAATCGTTAGAAAACTGCATTTTTAAAATAAAGTAAATAACAGTTCTTAAAACTGGTTTGCGCGAAACATTAATTATTAAAAAGTATTATTTTAATAATTCTACTAGTTCAGGGTGGCTGTGTTAAATAAAATAGTTAAACGAGGGCATAAAATGGAAGAAGACACACTACAAAATAAAATAAGACATCCGCCATTTTGGGACATGTAAAAACAAGGAACATTTTAACAAGAAATACCATCACCGTTTAGTCGTTATTTTTTTCTATCCGTGGTAAATGAGTAGTATATTATGTGGAACTTAGCTTAATATTACTTAATAAAATAGTCGTGTTTTCGGAACATACGACAAAATGGACGTCGTCCATTTGGCTGTATTAACTTTTAAAATGCATGGTTGCCAACTTCTAGTTACTATTGTATATAATATTATACTATTGCTGTCACTGTTGTTGATAAATAAACACAGAAAAATGGTGTAAATTCATAAATTACTGCAATAAATATCGATATAGCGACTAACAGGTGATGAACACGCTGAAAACGAGACCTTACAACTAAACTAGATTTAATAGTATTCGCTGGTAGGGTTAAAAAGAAACACACAAAGGTTTGGAAAGCTATGTAATGATAGACTGTCCAAGAAAAGGTGGGTACATAGTGAATATAACAAATAATGATACAAAGTAAAGAACTTGTAGGTATTTTCTATGCATTTACTACTCAACTGGGTTTATTGTACTGTTGCGATTTATTCTGGAAAATCTGTGAAATAAAACTGTTTGGAGCATTTGAAATTATTCTATTAACTTTTATTATGACAGATGACGTATGTCACAGTTGACTTATTATTCAATAAAATATGATTATTTACTTATTAATGCTAGTTGAGTTAGATATTATAATTACAAAACGAATTTGCCTCATATATATATTTTAAATCGAATAAGATGGGCTATACAAAGGGTAATGGTAATATGCTTAAAAATTGCATTCAAAATTTGCGTGCGTATGTTAAGGGATTTTAATTTCAAATGCTGTAAAACAATGTATATGAATCTACATAAATCAATTCCATTTTGACTTAGCTCTGAAAATTGTATTTTAAAACAAGATCTGATTTGTTTTGTACTATTTGGAAAAAAAATCGTGAAATTAAAGATATGGAAAGAGGAATATTTTCTGGGAACATTAAAAGACAATATTTTTAGGCATAAATGCGACGAACGTAATCAAGGGTACAACAAAACATTTTCCTAAAAATAAAATATGAAGAATCGTATTAAAATAAATCAAAACACAAGGGGTGTGGTCAAAATGGAAGTTATGACACGTTTGGACAATTATATAAAGCGTTATATAAAATTTAAGTTTTCCGCTATTATTTTTAGTGGCGTCAATCTTTGAAGCATGAAATTCCCTAGATTTCTGCGGGAAATTTAAATTTTGTTTAGGAAACCACTACAGTTAGTAAGATAAGTCCATTAATTTCGATGTCCATTGTAAATAGATGCATTAGAGACGACAAAGCATTAATTTAAGCTTTTTTTTTTTTAAAATATACATTCTTAGATATTTCTTTTTCAATTATTAAAGAATGACGAGACAACTAAAATTAAATATGTAGTTCAGTTATTTACCCTGTACTCGTTCGTATTATCAAACAGAGATATTATTACAAGTTCATGTCAATTCTTTAAATAATAATAACGGGGAAATAAATAAAGGTTGAAAAAGGATTAGTCAGAAGAATAATTTTTGTTTGACTTTGTATGCCCTTTTTTCCAGATGAAGTATATTTTGTTACTTGCCATTTGCCATAAAATTACTACTTACCTCTCATATTGTGTATTTATATAAAATAATTGAACTTAAGAGTGTGTTGAGATTACTTTGACAAGCAATATTACTAACTTATTTCGATTAAATAGAACACTTATTTCATATTGTATTTATTTAGGAAATTTTATATCGTTTAAGTTTACAAATTGCTTATTTATTAATTTTATTGTATTCTTTTGTAATTCAAAAAAGGATATAACAGAAATATTGTGAATAAAATTGAGTGAATTTTAAAATAATATATTATCTACTGATGAGAAAAAAATAAATATATAAGGGAAATACTTATAAAAAAATAAAGTTGGTATTTTTCATCGTGAATGTCATAGTTTACTATTGTCTGTACGTATTGTGTAAATGATAATAAATATACAGTTCGTTATAAATACACTTCTAGAGTACCGTTTCTGTGTGTTTTAATAAAGATTTGGAGGTCCTACGTTTCTTTAGAGAGAGGAACAGGTATTCTCGAAGTTGGTATCCGTAGGGGAGATAAAGCACCTACAGGCTCCACAAGGTAAGACGCGGCGAATATTTTAATCAATCAAAAAGATTTGACGTTTTATACATATATGTATGCATTACAGCAAAAAAATGTATTTATAAATTTAAATTAAATAAATCATTATTATTATACCAATCTAACAAACTATTTGACAAAAAGCAATAAGGTAAATATAGTTCATTTAAAATTTCTAAAGTTATAGGTGGTTATAGACTGTTTGATTTTGAAAGTGCATTTAATCAGTTTGATATGTGTAGGAAACTTCTTTTACACTTACAAATATACTGCTTTTATATCACAGATGGCGCTCTATTTCATAAAACGAGTAAATAATTTAAGTCACAGGTCAACACTAATCTTACAAACTATTTGACAAAAGCAATAAGGTAAATATAGTTCATTTAAAATTTCTAAAGTTGATAGTGCGCTTGATTTTGTAAATACATTTTATTAGTTTGGTAAGTCTCGGAAATTTCTATTACACGTTTCAAATATACAGCTTTTATATCACAGATGGCGCTCCATTTCATAAAAACACAGACAAAACTGTGATAAAAACAATAAAAACAAGCATGAACAATTTAAGTCACTGGTTAACACCAATCTTACAAACTATTTGACAAAAACCAATAAGGTAAATATATAGTTCATGTAAAATTTCTAAAGTTGGTAGTGCGATTGATTTTGTAAGCACATTTTATTAGTTTGATAAGTATCGGAAATTTCTATTACATGTTACAAATATACTGCTTTTATATCACAGATGGCGCTCTATTTCAAAAATTATGCAGTGGAATTATGTTTTTAAAATATAAACCAAATTGCATATTGTGTTTTAGTTGCACATACGTAAACGATATAAAATACATAAACAACTCAACATAAACCATTTAACCAAATATAAATATTATGCTATAACTACCTGAAGATTTACCATAAACTCTGTTCATAGAATGTTTATTAAAATAAGAAAGAGCCTTTGTTTTTGTGGAAAAAAATTTATTGCCAATGATTCTCAATATTCCGTACATTTTCGATGTGAGTTGTTGTAGGGCAGTGCTTTTGTTCATGCAGATGCTGCGATTTTTTTTTGGTAGTTGGTAGTTCTGTTCTCCAATCAGATGAAAACTTTTAATTTGTTATTCGTTTATTTTTGTTTATTTAAATTATATGTAAAAAAAAACATAAACAACGTAATCTGAAAAATCTCACATTAAAATTCTAACTGCAACTATATAATTATTATGACATGCACACTTCGCGTAAGCAAAAACAAAATCCCTCCGTCCTGTTGCCAATCCCCAAAATTAGGCGGCAAATTTAAATTTTGAAATCCTGTTCTAATAAATTGGCAGAAGTGTTGATAGTTGTGTGCTAATAAAAAAAAATATTCATCGATAAGTATGAATTGTTAGTCCGTTATAGCATCTCTGTTTAAGTTATTTGCATATTGTAGTCATAGAAAAAGAGTAAGAAAAATGTGCATCCTATTTTGAAGGGACGAACTGATGGCAGCCATTTTGAAGGTTGCATTTCAAACACGACGGTGTTATTTTGTAATAAACTATTTCCAATTATATATTTTACAATATAACGTGTTCAATTTTATTTGAATATCGATTTGCTATTTCAATAGGTCTTTGGTTAACTGGCACTTGTTGAGCAAATGAAATAAAAGTACTAGAAGCTGTGTTTGAAAAGTGCTATTTCCAGGTTATGTCCGATACGATTTTGACGTTTATAACGGGTGGTAGTGATTGTGGTGGAAAAAGTTACTAAAATAACCAATAATGTAGGTAAAACAGACACGAAATATTAAGAAATGGCTTATGAAGCGTGTATTTTATACTATCTTTTTCTATTTCGGGTATTAAAAGTTCAAAAAGACTTAAAATAAGAGACGAAAATACTGTTTTACAAAAATAAAATAAAACAGCGTTCTTTTTTACGTATCCCGACAAATTTATCGATATCTACTGAATTTTACGTGTGCGAATTACCGATTTCTGTTATCACAGTATGGCAGCACTGTATTCTATTGACATTTGACAGTAACTTTTATAGTCATTTATAATGTTTCTTTTGTAAATTTTATTGCGTTTATGTGGTTTCGTAGTTTTAGGTTATTAATTATTGAAGTATTAAATAGTTTTGTTAGACAAATTTAGTTATTTCTTTAAAAAATCGTATGTGCATTATATATTTCTGTACGATGACAAGATAAAGAATGGGAAATACTCAAGAAAAATAGCTTTAATGTAAAATAACATTGAACAGAAAGAGCTTATTAAAACGAAGGTATGAAGAATTTTTTAAATCTTATGATTTTATAAGAAATAGGTTAAGTATAGGTACTATATCGAAAATTATTCTACTGTTACTCATGCTTTGTCATATTAGATTAATTAAATCTACTTTGCTATTTAAATCTAATATAAATAAAACCAATTTTGTTAGAAAAAAGATATTTTTATTTATTTACATTATAAATATGTATAGTACACAGAATTAATTTGTCATGTAGAATGTCACATTATAAGAGTTAGGTAATAAATATGTACAAACATAATAATGCGAAACACAAGACACATTTAGGAGGAAGTATAATATCGACACTTATACAAATAAATAAATAAGAAAAAGTACAAAAAATATATAATTTTATATACAAATCTGTTGCTTCTTAAATAGGTATAAATAAATTCTAACCTCATTTTCTGCCTACAACCTATAATTCAATTTAAAAATACTACTTAACGATAATAATAAAAAACTTTTACAATCAATATGATCTACATGATTAATTTTAATATAAAATTCTCGGAGTTAAGAGTTGGAGTAAGTTTTTCGTCTCCATAGCAGCGATAAATGACGAACGAAGGGAAGCGATTATATTATCACAAAATGTCATTCTTTTTTTTTAATATACTGTATAATTAATTAGTTACTACCTAGCGAATTTTTCTTTTAATTTACAATAAATACAATATGGAAATGTACAGTCTCTAATAGGTATATAATAAATAGCTAATTTGAAATGTCATTTTTGATTAATTTTTTCTTTGGGAGTTATCAGAGAGTTTTATTATTTTTTTTATTATTTTCTTTTTGCATTATATACTTATAGAGTTTGTTCAGTCTTTTATTTTACTTTGCTACTTTTTTTTGTTATATTGTTTATTTTATTTTTAATTTAATATGAGTGTACGCATTAGGAGAATTATTTTACTTAATATATATCTTTGGCTTTTTATATCTATATAATCTGTTAAAACCACCTAATTTCTTTTTTGTACAATCAACTTTTCCTTTAACTATGACATCTATTTTAAATGCAGAATTATTTTATTAATATCAACGAACCTTTAACGATATAAACGCTCTCTGCTTAAGTGGGATCGTGATTGCTATAATCGGAAAGTTCTTGTCATTCTTCCGAGGAAGATATTTGCGTACTCGCACTCGAGAAGGACCCTCTGGCATCTAAGCAACTGTCCGGTACCGTGATGAAATTGCACTTCTTGTAATTGGTCCAATTTTTACTGCAAACCCTCTTTAGGATGCTCTTCTTTTCGTTTTCCACTTTGCAGGTCACCACAACTTTGGGGATTTGAAAATTACCAGCCGCTATGAAAGGCTCGGCCACTTCCGCGTCTTCTCTGTTCGCATCTTCGGTTTTTATCACTTCGAATTCGGGAGTTTTCGCGAAGTGTCTCGGAGAATCCCTGCTAGCATTCTTCGCTGGAACCAATCGTAAGAATTTCAACAATTCCCTTTGCACTCTTCGGCTACGATAGGCGAAGAGAAATGGTGATAAAGTATTGGAGATGACCAACAGCATCAGTGCAATGTAATTGAAAAAACGCGGCATCTTTGGTTTATATAAGTCTGTGTTTAATAATACTGCTAAACCGTAAGGGGTGTAGCAAATCAACACCATGAAGATCACTAATAAGCTAATCTTGGCAGCTCTGGTCTCCTCGCGGTATTTGAAGACTGACGCATTGGATATTCGGCATTTCAAGGAAACTATGATGTTCCTATGCGAGATCCTGTCACTGCAACTCCGACTGACTTTCACTGGTGTTTCAACGATCTTATCTTCCTCCACCTTGTCCACTGGTTCTTCTTCAGTCATATTAACTAGATTAATAAAATTCGGCGCGGAATGCACTTTTGGTATGACGTTTCTAGTATCGTCTGTCGGTTCTAAACTCTCCTCAGATTCCTGCCCTTTCACTGGAAGTTGAGAATACGAATTCGGAGTCGCTGTATTGTTAGTCGAGGTGGATTTACGCATCCTCTCACTATTCTCATGAGCCGCAGTATATATACAAACGTATATAGCGCAAATCGTAATAAAAGGTGTGATTATCACCACGAAAAAATAAATAAACGAATAGGCTATCCTCAGCGAAGTCTTAAAATCGTCCACTTTATCCTGCCGACCGGAACAGAAATGCCAGAAATTGCAATCAGTCGATATGGACACATCAAGTCCCGCTATAATCACAGAGAGGATCCAACAAGATCCTATCAACGCTGTAGATCGATATTTATCGATATAGAAGTGGTACCTCAACGGGTGGACCACGGCGAAGTACTGGTCGATCCCGATCAAGAGTATACTGAAGATGGAAGCGGTGCAAATCAGATTCGTGGCACCCTGAGCGAAATAGCATAAGATACTATCGATTCCCGAAGACGTCGAGGTGGTATTTGTTGTAACGTCGATTTCTATGGTGATTTTGTCTTGTTCGAACACCTTGTCGCCTTCTATAATTGCTTGGGATTGTTCTTTGAAGACCAAGGTGTTGAAGCTGGAATCTACGGTGGAATTGAAGATTGTCGTGGTCAATTCTGTTGTGATGTTGTCTGATGGTGATGTTGCCGATACGTTTGTATCTTCTTTATCGATTATTAGAAGCGGTACTAGGAATATGCTCGAGAGTAAGTTGGTCACCAGTAAATTTATGACGAATCTGTAAAAGAAAAGAATGGAAATACAATTTTGTGTACCCAAATGGATTTATGAATGTCAGAAATTGAATTTATTATTGTAAGTATGTTTGAAATATGTACCCGCCTAGTTTTATTAATTGTGTTCACATTACGCTCTTTGAAAATGCCTCATATTCCTTTCGAAATTCCGTGGAAAATTAGTTTAATGAATTTTTTATCGCAAAGGATTGTGTTTATAAGTTTGATTTGAACATTTAGAAACTTATTCAAACCAAGCATTTATTTCATATAAATAATAGGTACTAAACTAACGTTGGTGTGCCACATGGCAGTATACTTGGTCCTCTGCTCTTTTTAATTTTTCTTAGCCATATCTACACAGTAAATAGCGGTGAAAATCAAAAAGTAAATTAGCTTTGCGGATGATACTAATATATTAATTAAAGATGATGATTTTATTTCCTTAAAACAAACAGGTTCACTGGTATTAGAAAATCTAAAAGAGTGGTTCAAACAAAATAACCTAATACAGAGTGAGCAACCGGATGTGACCACCACGTGATCACGAACGTCACAGAAAAAGTGTATTTTTTTGTTTTACTGTTTACTGCTCTGCTTGTTGTTTACGTTCTGTCATTTGACATTTAACGTGTTGGAAAAAAATATATGGCACGTCTTATTTTAAGGTTAAGTTATAAACATATTGACAAATCAGTAATGTGACATATCTTGTACTACCAACTTAACAATGTTGCCACCTTAAAATTTGAGGTCACGTGGTGGTCACATCCGGTTGCTCACTCTGTACTAAATACTACAAAAATAAAATGTATACTTTTTAAAACAAATGAAACTATAGAAAACTACGGATATATAAAAAAAATTGACTTTGATAATGCATAAAGCATTGTAAAAAATAAATATTTATCCTTGTATAAAGCGTTATGATTTTAAGGTAAGTATTACTATTCTTAAAAAGAAATGAAAAGTGATTTAATTCAAGAATTTTAAGATTTTGTTCCAAGACTAATGCTTTTAATGCAAATATACGATATTTTTAAGTGCACACTAAAAGTAGTTTAATCCAAGACTTAGCTCTTACGTTAAGACAATTTTTTTCTTGCTTTAAGAAGTTTTTGTCTTGCGGATATTCAAACCGTAAATTTATTTGGTCCAAGACAAATTTATTTAAGGTCAAGCCTGCATTTTTCTGTATGTACATACATCCGTAGATGAGTAACCATTGTAGATCGTAATCTTTTTAATGTACTGCAATTCTCTGTGAAATCTGATGTTATTAAAAGTGGAATAGTTACTAATCTATTAATCAAGAAATTAATGCCGGACATTTTATGTTGTCCGCAATGATATGATTCGGCCATAATAAATTTATTAGTGTTGGTTTATTTTCTATAGATATCTATTTCTAATTTGTTATTGTTCCTAATTACTAAGCTATCGAGAAACGAAAGTTGTTTGTTTCTTCTACCGTGAATTTTGAATTTATTTCGGTGACAAAATCAACGAAGTATCGAAAACCGCGAATATATCGTCTACGTACCTCAACCAAATCCTACCGGCGAAATAATTAGCATCTTCTTTGAACTTAGTTTCGATTTTGCACATGAAAAGATGTTCAATGAACGAAGACAATGGGCTTTACTCCATTTGTCGTTGCTTGCGATTGTTCAAAAAACTTCCCGTCAATTTAAAAACGATTTTGATACATAGGGAAGTTAGTCTTTTATATTTAGCGATTTTAACATCATCCAAGTTATTCAATTTTAGTTCCACTAAATATTCTATAGTTTCCCATATTGATTGGTACGCTTGGGAACAGTGAACAAACAAACATCAAACCGTACTAAAATTTCGGATTCATTTATATATTTGATATCAATAGGGATATTAGTTTACGAGTTTATGTTAAGTTGGCAATAGTTTAGGAGACACGAGAGAACTGTCTAGAGCGGTTGAGACGTTAGCGTTGTTGTTGTGTCGTTGTAAACAAGAGTAAATAATTAAACATTAAAAGTGACGAATCGTGTAGTTATTTCTGAGACGTGTGAACAGGGACGTGTAGTAGACAACATATTTACCTGTTCGATATTGTACGCAGGCCTCTTCTCCTGAAGAAGACTACCAATAGGAGAAGGTTAGCAGTCACAGCAATCAAAGATGAAACGATCAGGGCTAGTGTGATGTACCAGTGTTGATCTAAAGCCATCAGTTTGATCGATTTGTGAGTCTGTAAAGATAGAAAATGATTTTATTATTTGAGAATGTTTAAAGAGAGAGTACGTAAGAATGTTTATTATTTTATTTTCCTTCTGCAAATCTAACGTTTATATGTAAAGATCTAAAAATAAATATTAAAATAGTTTCAGTATAAAATCGATTTATGAATTTGACATCTGCATGCAGTGAATAAGATGGTTTAACGAAAGCAAATTTACACGGCAATTTTCTTTTTAATTTATTATAATTAGACATCTAAAGTGATTGTTTAATGAAGGCAATTATTGTTTTCATTTACAATTCTATCAAACTAATACAGCAATTATTATTAAAACATTATTACAAGATTATAATTACAAATACATTAATGTGATGTATATAAATTCTTGAAGGTTAAATTAATCTTTAATGTTTTTTTTTTTAGATGATTTTATTGCTTTAATATATTGAATAAAATCATACTTATTCCATCATTTTTATACAATCAAACATTAAAATGAGCCAGGAAATAAGTACAACAATTATTTAAATTGAGTTTTTGTTGTATTTCTGATGACTCGATGATAAATTAATTTAAATGAGATACACTGTAATCTTTATTACCTAAGGTAACAGTTGTTAGAAGACGTATTATATTCCACTTTTACTTTATAATTTGGCTTACATATACAACTCGTATTGCATTATGTTGGTATATCTCTGATAAATAACAAATTTAAAACTGTCCCTTAAACTGTGAATATTAATAACTGCTAGTATCCTGTCTGCACCGGCGTTAAGCTGCTGGGTCTTACAGTCGACGAAACTTTAAAATGGAAAGATCACATTAATGTAAAAAAACTATGTAGTTATTGCTTCCCGATTCGTCTACTTAGAAATATGGTAAGTTGGGCATGTGCTTCGTGCTATGTATTATGCACTGAGAGAAATCCTTGTAGTAAAAACTTACATGGCGCAGTACTAACGATTTTGTAGAAATAAGTAATACAAACAAGTGGGCTCTAACGTACACGTTTATCATTTAATACTAGGCCGTTGTAGGAAAAGTTCGCAGCTGTTTGTAGGATCAATTATGTTTGAAATAGTAACACAATTTTGTTAAAATTTGTATATATTTGGAAGTAGCAAAAATTGATACTCTATTGTAGGAAAACTTAGCACACATTCTGTAATTATTTTACAATGTCAGTATATATTTTTGCTAGTACCTTACTGTGATATCTACCATTGCACAACAAAGTGCCAATAAAGCCACAAGACCATATAATAAAAAAGACTATATGTTTAAAACCCATCCTATTTCGTACTTAAAATTATACATATTTATATCAGGCAATTATAATTTGTAATAAAAATAATCTTCTATACGCTTAATATACATACATATTAGAATGTCTGGTGAATAAATATTTGATACATTCTTTATTTTAATAAGTTCGACATTTTCTGCAGTGTGTGTTGAAATTAATAATTTAAATCAGGTTTTTTTTTTATGTTTATATTTGGGGAGATTGTAGTTGTTTTTAATTTGGCATATATTCACATACAATATTTTCTATCATTGTTCGACATGGAATGTGTGAATGTAACAGATACAACGCGGATAGCGCTGTTTTGCGCATCTCCAATTATATTTACATAACGCGCCAATTTGCATTGACATGCTCATCGATGATTGGCGTTGTCGATCACGCGACACTGAAATGCACATGTATAGTTCACTGCAATTGTCCTCCCATTTGGTTTTACCTGTGTTAGGTGCGGTTGTGGAGAATAGTGCTCTCTTGATGTTTTAATACATATACTTCCCAATTTATCTATTACAATCTTACTATATTACTGTGGTAGTTTCAGTTAATAAACCGTCTTCAGGCACTTACCTAGTGATGTAATAGTACCAATAGTCAATTGTCAATGGAAGAAAATGTGAAAATTACCAAAAGTAGATACAATTGTCGATTGCAGCTTCGGAGAGGGTACGCCCGCGATGCGGTAGCATAGCAGTGTAGTAAAATTATAACAAATAAGTTAGGAAGTACTACAGCAGACTGCTGTTTTGTTTTAAATATTTGTGTTATGTTAAAGTCTGTTATTTGTGAATTTGCTTAGTTTAAGAATATATGTTTCTAGTTTGTTAACATCGTGTATCTTTACTACATACTTTGATCCTTTTAACAACGAAATGAAACTTTAACGATAAATTATAGAATTAATGGTAAAAATATTAGAAGTGCTACAGGCGACTGAAACATTTTAAAACTGCAAGGTAGAGATTTTACATACTACATTAGATAAAATTCACAATAAGAATTAGTACAAATTATTGCAAATATATAGTAATTTGCATAAGTACCTATATACTACATATATTAATACACAAGTTGAAACTTATCCACACAACAATGTAGTATTAAGTTATATATCTTTTGTGGAGGTTTCAATAAAGGTAAGTAAAATTTATTATAAAATCGTAATAATTTAAAATAATGAGTGGAATAAATATTATTACAACAGGTGTTAATTTATGCTCACCAGTATAGAGAAAAGTCACAAAATTGTATACAGTTTTACTACAATAAATACTACTTTATCTTACAACGTTGTTGAAAGAAAACTAACTGTTCATTCTTGTTTTTCATACAAATTGTAAGAATTAACACTACAAACTTGGTGCTACAATTTTATGGTAAATATTGCTACTAATTGTACTTGTCCCTATATGTACTACAATGTGTATAAGTGCTGACAATTGTAGTAAAATTTCCTACATTTTTCTCCCTGTGTGGTTGCTGCTACTCAAACATAAAGGAAAGATTTTGATGACACTCTGCTGCTGTAATTAATAATGTGTGGCAAGAAGTTGGTCAAGATGTATATTCAATAAATAAAAAATGAAAAAATTTTATAGCCGTCTCGTGTTTTAATCAAAACAACACCTTATTGAATAAAATTATCTATTTATGCATTTAATTAGAATATTATTAATAGCTTTTATTTAATCGCAAGTTGTTCTTTATCTTTTAAACTATCAACATATAAACTTTATAAAAAATTTCAAAACGTTACCGGTATAATTACGTAAAATAAAATTTTGATCAATTTTTCAGCAGTTAAATTAATACATTACAATTATGAGATGAACATGGATGAGTTGAGTTCCTAAAATCATCCATGAATCAATTCATTATACTTTATCACCATCTAACTAATGTTGAACATGCTAAATATTTATTTATTTATAAATTTAAAAAGATTAATACTCTCCTAGATGCTAAAACATGTTCTACAGTCATGAAAAACTCGCTTTATTAACGTCGAAATAAAAATAAACATCTATTTTCAAACACTAAACTCTAAACCAACAAAAAAAAAACTTGAATGGCAGATATAAAGAAAGTTAAAAATGCTTACGTACACTCCACAACAGCTGGTGCTTTATTATCCAACACTGGTTTGGCTTATAATTTTTCTTTTACGTAACACACAATGAAGAAGACAATATGTATACAATATAACTGCTTTAAAAATGTGGAATTAAAGGTGTGAAATGTTTTGGATGCTCACAGAATGAATCAGACGGTTTCACTGCCGGCAATGAATTTTTTTTTACGTAAACATAACATATCAGTATTATATTTATTTATATTATGATATTATGATTCTGAATGAGTGTAAGGTGTTAAATATTTCGGAGTATCTGTTAATCTATTTGTTTATCTTTATACGATGACAGATATTAGGTAGATAAAATTATTGACTCATATATCTGTGGTAAAGGTATATTGAAGTATACGCAGGTCTTTTTATTGATTATATTGGTATTAAATGCGATTGGTATATGCTGTTGTATATGCAATCGACAAATAGCCCGCGAATATCTTAAGGTTGGTACTATGTATGAGTACAGTGTAGGTAGATGTCATGTCGCTCCTTAAAATTGTGTTTTAGTAAAACTTATTCGCTCATTCTTTCATTAATCTGTTGTGTTGTGTTTAACCTAATAAAAGCACTAAAAAACACTGCGTGACATTCATTCTAACATTAACTATAGGTATACTTTTATTGTTGTGTCTTTATCTTCTAATTACTGAGTTCTCCCGCTTCCAAGTTATTATATTTCGGTGTAAACTTCTTCAGATGAATCTCCGTCATTTCTGCAGATTTGCAAATTGAAATCGCTTGGTCTAGATTTAGGTCACTTTCCTGTATTAGTCTGTTTTTAACTTTAGAATCTCGAATGGCGCAGACGATTGTATCAGTTAGCAAGCTGTTATGTTACCGAAGTCACAATTTTTTGCTAGTTTTCTCAGATCACATAGACACAAATCGAAATCTTCATTCTTTTCTTGTACTCTATTATTAAATTTTTGTGCTTCTGTGTTCCGCTTTAGACACTTAGGTATATTGTACGGTATTAGTTTACAACATTTTCATATCTTTGGTTTCTTTTTACCAAATCAGACATCTTTTAAGAACTCTATAATTTGGTAGTGTTCCTTTTTAAATTACCTATTCCTGCCAAGAGAATTACATAACTACTCATTATAAATCGCCCAACATACAGAACATAAAAAATAAAGAAACATCTAGCACAAATGTTTATTTCAATAAAAAAGAAAAAACGAAATACATTGACGTCACAAACTTAAAAATACCATTAACAAAATCGTAAAACAACCTAAAATTGTCTAACAGGTGCCTATACGCAGAGCATATCTAGGTAATCAAAAGCAACGATATATGTGAAACCAGAGTGACAATTTGATAAATTTATAGTACATGTATAAAAACTTCATTCTGTATAGGTAAATTATCTGCATTTCAAAGTATACGTTTTTTAAACAGGATTTTGCCAAGGAAAGGTTTTTTTGTACATATGTACATTTGGTGCAATGTAAATATATTGGAAGGAATCAAAGTTCATAGTCAGTAGTTTAATTTAAATAATACACTAATTTGTATGTATGCAAATTATAGCATTAACAATTGGGCTTATATGACAATTAATCCAGGTAGTTTTTTCCTAAAGAAAAGTGATGCCATCGTGTCGTGTAAAATATTGCAAAAGCAATATTTACAAAGATGACGGAGAACTAACTTTTCATATGTAAGTTGCAGAATAATGCCATAGCTTAAAAATATTCTGAAATTATGATAATACTTAGTGTTTCTATGTGAAATAATTTTTTGTTGAATGCCCAAACGTTGTGTGGATTACTGTTACAGGGGGTACCATAAATCCCTGCAAAAGTAAGCGTGCATATGTTTGTTCACTACACTTCCTCGAAAAGGATTTTGATAGAACGGGACAGATTGTGCGAATTAAAGAGGGAGTTATTCCAACATTGAATTCGGACAAAGAAAGTCTAAAAAAGTATATTTTTATTTAGAATCACAAAATTAGATTTCATAATTTAGCGAAGAAGTTTACAAAAAAAAAATACAAGGAAAATCAATAAGGAAGGAATTAAGTAAACTAATATTATTTAATCATCAATAAATTATACAACAACTACTGCAGTATATTATTTACTCCTGAAGACAACATACAATGTTGGATTGTTATGACAATTCGCGAAGATCTCATGAAACTTGTATTAGATTTTTCCTACGTATTTTTATATGGCGTTGAAAGAATTTTTTTCTTTTCTCTCTTATTAAACCTGAGAACGAATGAAGTGTATGTTACCAGTTCATCGTAAGTTTAGCAACTGTCTATAGTTCCAAGCTGTCCACAACTTTAATAATAAAAAAAAAACAATGCCATATAAAATAGATAGGATAAAATCTAACATATGCTACTAATTATCATTACAAATTGCTAGTGCTATTAAAATTTATTGATATATCCTTAACTTTATTTATTTGAATATCCGCCATTGTCATCCGCCGGCGTCATTGATGTTTGTGTTCCAATATGGCGCATTTCAATTGATGGCAGTTTTGAGTTCAATATCAGCACTCTACCATCTCTATGGATAGCATACCTCAGAGCAGGCCACTATTCCTTTTTCTCGCCGACAAGTTGGGTATTGTCTCGCTATTTAATAAATAAGGGTAGAAATAATTTAAGAGTATACAGGGTGTTTTGAAACATCGTTTAAAGATTTTAAGGGCATGTAGTACGATCGAAAATAAGGTTAAAAGTCATAATAAACATATGTTCACAAATCAACCGTTTACGAGATAACAGCGAGTGTTCCTAGTAGTACATGGATATAACATATCCCAGTAAACAGGTGCTTATCAGCTATTGTTTTATGACAGTTTAATTTGACGTTTTGTGCAATTTGTAGCAATTACAATGGTTGCGTATTCTAATGCTGAAATGAGCGATATGGTGTTCATGTACGGTCGTGCTAATGGGAATTCTTTACAAGCACGCTGCTTCTATGCTGAAACGTTTCCTGATCGCCAACTGCCTTCGCATGTGATGTTTCAGACGGTGTTTCAACGACTAAGAGAAACTGGTTTGTTTGAGAAGCGGTCTTCTGATACTGGACGGCAGAGATTAGCATGTACTCCACAGATAGAACATCGAATTTTGAATATTATTGATGAAAATCCCGAAACTAGTGTTAGAAGAATTTCGACTCAAGTGGGTGTAAGCAGCAATCTTGTTTGGAGAACTCTTCATGAGCAACTCCTATACCCCTACCATATCCAACGGGTACAAGCCCTTACTGCTCCGGATTATCAAGCGAGAAGGGCTTTCTGTGAGTGGTTTTTGCGAACAGCTGCTGATCGGCCAGATTTCGCTGATAACATCCTTTTCACTGATGAAGCTGGTTTTACTAAAAATGTAATATATTTAATTTCCACAACAATCACGTTTGGTGTGACGAGAATCCTCATGCCACCGTTGAAGCTCGGCACCAGCAACGTTTCTCTCTAAACATCTGGTTAGGCATGATAGGGGAACAGTTGTTAGGACCGATTGTTTTGCCACAACGCTTAACAGGTCCTGCATACCTCGAGTTCTTGGAAAATACTTTACCTGAACTTTTGGAAGATTTACCATAAATCTAAGACTGAACCTCTGGTTTATGGAAGATGGAGCTCCACCGCACTTTACGCGTGCTGTTAGGGAACATCTTAATGAATTTCCTGGGAGATGGATAGGGCGAGCAGGTCCCATTGCTTGGCCTCAAAGGTCTCCCGATCTAAACCCGTTGGACTTTAGTATCTGGGGTTATTTGAAAAGTTTAGTGTACGCAACACCGGTAAACGATCTTCCAGAGTTGCGCCAACGAATAGAACACTGTTGCCAGATAATACGAGAAAAACTCTTGTTTTTTGAAAGAGTGCGCGCTTCCTTTGAAAGCAGATGTAGATCCTGTGTCGAAATAGAAGGACGTCATTTTGAACATCTTCTTTAGTTATAATCTATTTTATGTTAAAATACAATAACATCTTAATAAAAACCGCTAAAGCAAACTTATTCTGCATTTGCGATAAAATTGCTGTTATCTCGTAAACAGTTAATTTGTGGACATATGTTTATTATGACTTTTAACCTTATTTTCGATCGTACTACATGCCCTTAAAATCTTTAAACGATGTTTCAAAACACCCTGTATACCTAACTTTAAAAATTCATATTTCGCTTCCGTTAGGTTTTGACACTTTCTCGCTTAGACCTAATTGGATTCTTTTCTAATGATGTATTTATTTTAAAATTTGTTATATCACTTAATAAACAGCCTGTATATATATATATATATATATAAGTTTGGGTGAGTGTAATAAAGATGTTTAAACCCTGTTTTAGCGAAGTAAAGGCTAATTTTGTCAATCGACTTCTACAATTATGTCCGGATCCGGACACTGAATTGTAATTAATTGACGATAGCCGCTAAAATCGCCTAAATTAGGCAGTAATATGTGAAAAATGATGATTTATGTACATGCGGAGAGAGCAATTAATCACCGACAAGCCGTACTGATGATCCCTAGTTAGGGTGAAACGCGTATGCGGATATCGGTGGTTGATTGCGAAATCATCATTTTTTATATATATATACATATGTTCTCAGGATATTTCTTATTATATAATCTTGTTAGGTTTTATGATGTTTATTGCGCGGTATAAACGTGCACGTAT
Organism: Cetonia aurata; assembly: GCA_949128085.1. Classification (NCBI taxonomy): domain Eukaryota; kingdom Metazoa; phylum Arthropoda; class Insecta; order Coleoptera; family Scarabaeidae; genus Cetonia; species Cetonia aurata. Next base: position 4,162,665 of record OX421889.1, read on the forward strand.
ATAGTTATAAATGAAAAGAATTATTCATTAACTTTCACTTCAAACATTATATTATGAATATGAATAATCCCTGTTTATATACACTCCTCCTTTTAAATTTAAAACGAAATTAATATTTACAAAAAGAAAGAAAAAAAGAACACAGAGGCAATAAGAAAAGGCCGTTAAATTTTCGATTATTTAATTCATTGATAATGGGATCCCTAAAATCGTTTATGAAATATGTCTACATTCGGAGCAAACTCTGCGTTTACGATTACATACATATTGCGTGACTGACGCAATGTAATTATCTGACGATAAATAATTTAGGTATACCTAAATTATATATCCATCACGGTTTAAACATAGTCGTGATTCACTGGCATCCTTGTCAACACGTCTTAATTTTGCTTTTAATTACTTTTTAGCGGGTCTAGTCATAAATCTGTCGGAAACATCTCCGTTCCGTTTGGAAAAATCAATTTTAATATTTCTTGGAAATGTTCGGGACGCGCTCAGATGTTAATTCGTGGAAATTTATGATAATCCAATAAATAAGATTTAATATTCAGATTCTTCCTGATGACATTTATTATTTTTTGTTAATGGCAGTTCAGTATTTATGCTTCGTAAGGATTTGTGACCGTTTCGTGCGTTTCACAAAATTTTCCCCTTTTGGGCGTTCGCTCTATAGATGGGAAGTGAATGTGCGTTTGAATTCCCGTTTCCTGCGTCAGTTTTATATTTTATAGGAAATATGAAAAAATAAAAACAAAGTTATGGAGTTTTGCTGATTCCGTAGTTTAATTTCAAATTAAAACAAATTCCACATCAGTACATGTATTAAAAAATATAAAATAAAAGTACCTACGTTCAACTATATACACTATATACAAAACTTCATTAAAATTAAAAAAAAAATTTTAAAACTCTATAATTTTACAATATGTTTTAGTTTGTCCAGTGTGTCACTAAGATTCTGTCTATTTTGAATTAGGTCGCTAACAACTATTTTTAACCGCCTATCTAATTCACAATATTTTCTTGCTCTTTTGGGGGTACTTATGCACAAACAGTTTTGTTGGAAAACAGTATTATAATAATACATTTCTTCTTGAAGAACTTTCATCAATTCAAATATATTGGGATGTGCTTTTCCGATTCGTCTGTTAAGTCTGTTATGCCATCCTTCTACAGAGTTTGTAGTCCGATGACGTTCTCCATAGCAAGTCCATATTCGGTGGCGAGAATTATCAATCCATTGATCAACGAAATAATCGTTAAATTTAACAATGGCTTCATGGGTAGGAGAATTTTCCATGATACAGAGCCAACCATCTGTAACTTTATCTTCTGGCAGATGAGCTAATGCAGCACACTTTCTTATGTGGTTTCTTACTTCCTCGTTGTCCTTGTATAAGTTTGTTAGACCTAAATCTTGTACTTTGCGCCAAAGAGTTTGGTTAAAATGAAAGTTACATCCTTTGATAACTGTAACCGGAAAAACTTCTTCTAGAGCATTAATTGCGGCAACTTCAAAATCAAGAATACATTTTTTCGGTAAAAAATTCTTGACTTTATTTTTTAACAAGAAAAAGAGTCGTTTATAGGTCGCCTCTTTTTTGTCGGGTAACAGGGCATATACAGCCCTTAACGACTTTACGCACGAAATGGGATTAAAGAAAAAGATATCTAATTTGGACGCCCGAAACGGGACTATTTCAGGTAAAATTTTTCGACGCCCGAAAGGGGAACGCTCGAAACGGGGAGACACCTTCGTAAGTGCCCAAATCACGATTTAAAGAAAATTTTAAAAATATTTTATTCTATCGCTACGTTTTGTCATTTCCAGTGATCAATTTAGCAGGGAAACTGAGTTTACCTCGTAAAATTCTTTGATACATAGTATTATTATAAATAATCATGGAATACCCAAAGCCAGATCCCATCAAACATTCGAGCAAAAGATTGCATACATCTGGTGTAATGCTACCAAAAAAAAACTGTTTGAAGAAAATTAACCAAATATGTTAGTCAGTTGTATTTCCATAAGTTACAAAACTTTTAATTGTGAACTAATGATAAAGTTGACTGTAAAGTGAAGCCCGTAGTGGTAAAACTGGAAATTATCAGGGAATTTCGACAAGCAGTAGGTACTCACTTGGCAATGTTGTAAAAGCAATTAAACATTGTTAATACAGTCAGTTAGAAAAGGACAAACTCTGTAATAAATGTACAGGTGTGTATAGTTGAATTACGTGCCGTAAGATGGTCTTACAAGATCCACTAAGTTGCAATTCCTAACCTTACTTTTTACTTACTTATTCATTATATTTGCATCTTTTTGGTTGTCGCTAATAAAATCACATATTTTTTATGCAGGAATATCTCCAAAAGTATAAATCTATTTATTATGAGATTACTTAAAACAAAACGTGTGTCAACAATGCTGGTTTTAAGAATCGTGTGAGACAGCCATTTTAGAAGCAATTTAGGAAATAATGTCAGATATGATAAGGATTGTATGACAGGAATTTGTCGATAGCAGTATTACTTACATATATTTAGAAACAGAGCCCACGGGTGATAAGTTCTTTAATATCGGTAAAGCAAATTCTCCAAATTCTTCTTTTAATCACCACTTAAATATAGAATAACTCCCTTAAGTGCCCCACGCGAAGAAATATCGCGCACATTCTAAACCCCATTCCATTAACTCTTTCACAAACACAAGTCTGAATTTTTGCCGCATTCCATTTCGTAACTCCATGTAACTTATAACTCAAGCTGATATACGGTTCGGCTACTCTTTGAAGAGTTTTTTCTATTATTAAATTGTAAAGTTTCGGAACTACTTAAACTCGATTAATGTTTTAGGGCGAGATCCAGAAGCGGGATATTTCGGGTCTCCCATTATTGTTGTGTGCGCGTAAAAGTTGTGCTGATGAAATTTGTACGGTTGCCAAACCTGACGAGAGTTCCGAGAACTGGTATGACAAAAACTCTATACATGACGAATTCTTGTTTAAATAAAATAAAAGTCGATTTTGTGCGGTGTAACGCGAATGAATAGTTTAGGAAAAATTGAATGGCGATAAACAAAGATTGTATGCTGGTTATTTATTTTTCGCTGTTGTTTGGTATAAGATTTCGCATAGAATTGACAAGTACATACAGTGGTGGACATAAAAATAGGTACAAGGCAAATCACTTTAGTGTTAGCCGTATAACTCTGTTGCTTATCATTAATATCATGCGACATCCCTTGGTAAGTGTCCACAAACATATTGGAAGGTATATACTAAAGGTAATGTAAATATCGCTGGAAAACAATGCCGGTTACGACATGAGTCTTACCGATTATCTTGAAAAAATATTATTAAAAAGACCAAATACACTACAGAAAATATGAATAATGTTGATAAAGATGAAAAGAATTAAAAAATTATTACCAATACAATTAACTTAATTTGTTTTTACTTTTACAATACACAGAAGCAATAGCACTGCACAGAAGCAATAACACAGTACAATGGGAATTAACCGGACACATAAATATTAATAAACAGCTGAAAAATCATTTATTTTTATAAACATGTTTTGATGCTTCATCGTATGCACACTTCATTATGTGTAACTAGGTTATCACTTGCAAGAACCTTGTATATTATATGTCTTGCATACAATAACATTATCTTAATGTAATCTACATATGTATATCTGATCTTGTGAAGTTAAAATGCTTACCTCACAATAAATTAAGACGCGTACCGTGTGTAAACTGATTGATTTAAGGATTGCACAAATTGGATTGTTGTAAGTAACTAGTGGAAATAAAATTTACATGTGTACAACACACTATCAGTTGTTTAGAGCACTTAGCGATAAACAGTATGATACAATAATTAATAAATTTGCAATAATTTAATATCAAATAAATATTTTGCTTATCTATAAATGTAAGGAAGCACGGAGTTGCTCAATTCTACAAGGAGTTAATACCTTAAGCTCTTTCAAAATCGAATACACATTTTACGATATCTTTAAGGATTATTTGCCCTAATCGATTTGTCTGCAAAAATGTTAAACCTCAACACAATGATATCTGCAATAAAAAGCAACGATTTCGAAATGATATTCATAATATGCAAAAAAATCTATTCAGTGTTTTTTTTAGATTAGGTGCACTTAATCTACTTGTAAGTACACTCAGAATAACATAAAAAAAAGGGTAACTATATTTTCTTTTAATTTTTACGTTGTAAGACTTGGAGTAAAACTTTTAGTGTTTTATGATGAAAGAGACCGTCAGGATGTAGACAGAAACAACATCCGGTACCTATCAGTCTATTTAACTCCAATTAATACAAGAAAATGACATTCAACATTAAACATAGAGTATTAAGGTGCTCATCACTGTGTTTATTTGTTTGTTTTTGCGTAACTGTCACTCTCAGTAAAGTTTGGTTTTGTTTTGTTATTTATAACACTGTCACATTGGAGATCTATCAATTCCGTTTGCAAGGGGTGCGTTCAGACGACCGCAGCAGCTGAGACGCTAACTTAGCGAAACTTGCTGAACCGACACACTGTTAGATCGCTGGATCTCAGTAAACATCACATAAACTCAGCGGAATATGTACGCTGAGTAGGTCGGCGCTTTTACGTGATTGGTAACTATATTTTGTAGTTATGAATATAACACAACATAACCATAACCTCACCAAAGTTACTGTGTTTTCGATGGTTCCCTCAAAACGCAAAAGCCAACTACAGTTTACATATTAAATAGTTTTGTCTATGACGAAAACGGTCAGATAGTGAGGAAAAATCAATCGTCATGCAACAAGTCAAGCAAGAATAACATTTTTTTGTTGGTTCATTGCTTATTACAAGTCTAATCTCTGGTCACTATCATAGGCAATAAATATAATATAATAAAAATACGCATACAATACTTAGGCATACTGTCAACAACGGTAGAAAAGTGAGGTTAAATCGCGTTATATCTATGAGCGCTGACAAACATCAACGCGTTCAGAATTTTACTAGTTGCTGACTTACATAACGCAGAGTGCTGCTTTTCGTGTGTCGTCTGAACGCGCTCAAATGACTTGGAGCATGTGCGACTTTAAAATTGAATGGATTGTTAAAAAGTGGAAATTCCATTCGCAAAATCTTCAAAACGTCTATTAAAATACTCATATAATTTGTTTTGGTTAATGGTGTCACACACTGAGGGAAAGAAAATTCAACCAAAATACGCATAACCAACGAAAAAAATTGCATTAAACCCACCGCAATTTATTGTTAGATTAAAATCGACGATTCGTTTAAATATTAATTTGTTAATTTTGTTGGGCGTTCCATTAAAAAAAATAATTTTGGACGAATATCTAGAGAACGCGACACTCAACTGTTTTTCTGTTTTCACAATTGTTAGCGCAATAAAAAATACTATTACTTTGTCCATTTGACCGATTCTGTACCTCCAAAGATAACAAAGTTATCAATAGTGCACACTTAAGTGTGGACACCCGGTATATAGTTATTAATAAGTTGTCTGAACAACATTTACAAAGCATGAAACATGTACGTAATTTTTACAATAACAGTTGATATTTGTAATTGATGTAATAAATACTTAAAAACATTTATTTACAAATAAATTTGCAAATACTTCCGGCCATCTGACTGCGTATGTAAGATAAATGATTTGCAGTAAATGAGTTCCTTTATATGAATACAACGTATCTCATCAGATTCTGTAATATCTCCTATAAAAATTACATTATAATTTTACAAACGTGACGCATAAATCTAAAGGGAAATAGTCTTAAATTACTAAAAATTGTTTAATTATAGCTATTGGCTTTTAACTTTTAACTAAAAATTTCATTTGGTATGATTTTTTAATAAATAGGAGTGGGTATATAATAAGGATCAGTTACCAATATGATGTTTCATTATTTATTTATAAACAATGACCCAACGCAAGATCGTAGGATGCCGTTCAGGATCTCACAGGAGATTGAGCGATTCTGGAAATGAAAGGGAATACCGCTGAGTGACTTCTGATCTGTGGGTGTGAATAACTTAGCAATCATTTGCAATCAGATTAATGAATGAGCCTCTTGCATATGTTGACCTTTAGACTTAAATATTAATGGAGTGGTGATTTACATCGGTGGGTGTGTCTTTGTTGTTTAAATTAGATTATATTTACGGCTGTGATTTTCGTCTTTAAGATTTAAATGGACTGTATATAAACATGGAAGTTATTAACAAAATACTCATAAGATTTGCATTAATAGCTGATAATAATAACAGTTTTGAACAACAGTTATGTCTCAATTAGTTCTTACAAATACTTGGACCAATTGATATTTCATCAGAAGCATTGAAAATACGAGTTCAACCTCGTCATAACAAGATAAACCTTTTAATTTACCTAAATGAAAGACAGATTTGCATGTTATTCTTTCTTCCAATTTCTTATCTCTTATATCCAAACGTAATATTAAAGTGGATGATACTATATCCTTGGTCTGACATTAAAACAGAAAACATTTTATTGCTTAAACGCAGATCAAAACATGCACGTACTTATATTTCCTGGACAAACACAAAAAAAAACGATCAAGTGCATAAAATATCATTATATCACAGATAAGTAAACAGATAGCTCACCGTAGCAGAATTAACCGATTCACGCGGGTTGCATAAATCAACGGCTGCAATATTACGATTTTATGAAACATAGATAGTTGCGGGGAGCACGGTGTACGGTCGGAGTGTGGAAGGACTACCGATTCGCTAGTTGTTTTTATTTAAGAAATATGCTTTTTTGCCGCGCAGCTGTTATTTACCTAGAATAGCAAATTGAATAGAATTTATACCTCCTTGAATGTGAATTGCTTACGCTCTTATTTAGAACATAAATACTTTCTATGGACTGTCCCATGGGACACATGGGAATTTATTCCCATGTGTCTCATAAGAATATATTTCATGGTGGTTATAATATACTGGACGGAATCAAAGTTTATAGCCAGTAGTTTATGTAAATAATACAAAAATTCCTGGAATTTCAGGCTTTATTTTCAATATATGTGACTTCACATTATCAATTAAATATCTTGTTACGTTTCGACTACTTAATATAGTCTTCGTCAGACATGTATGATGAAAACAATTAACAATCACGTTAAACCTGACAAACTACATTAAAAAAAAAGATGATTTTATTGATCGATTTTTTAAATGTAGTTTGTCCTGTTTAATGTAATTCTTAGTTGTCTTCATCATACATGTCTGAAGAAGACTATATTAAGTATAGTCGAAACGTAACAAGATATTTAATTAATAATGTGAAGTCACATATATTGAAAATAAAGCCTGAAATTCCACGAACTATTGTATTATTTGTTATAATATATGAAGTTTTTTTTTCTTGATAGTAATGAAGATAATGAATAGTGATGATTGTACTGCATGTAGTCGAAACGTTATAAATCCGATTTAAAGTCAAATTATTATTTTTTATTATCCCCAAGTAACATCAAATCTTTTTAAAATATGTATCATATTTACAGGGTCATTCACGCTATACGGCACGGAATATTGCGGCCAAAACATTCGATGTTCAAAAGTTTCTCTTTTGGGATATATGGTTATTTTTTCAATTTTTTTCATGTTATACAGACTGTTCCAAAAGCCCTAAAAGTATGAAAGTTGTGTTTTTTAAATGGAATAGCTTGTATATTATTGCATTTTTGGATTGTCTAATCAAAATAAGTATCTGTTTTAATAAGGTTTATAATAACTAAACCTTAAAAGGTTTTTAAATAATTTGAATTTTGTCAAAATCTAATCTAAATATCATGTTTGAAATACCTAAGAAGTATTTAAGTTATATAAGCGAAATTTATATAGACCATATTTTATAACCCAATTACAATAAACTTGCCATCTTATACAGGGTGTGCAAATATTAAAACTAATCAAATCAGGACTTTAACTGGCTACAACTTGATTAATTTAAATAGAGCACCATATTTTTGAATTTACCAGCAAATCTACTTTTTAATTACCTATCGGTTGGTATTTATAGTTTAAGCTTTGTTTTACAGTAGATTTAAAATGTTCCTGCCTAAAATTAAATCCAAACTTTAACCAATCTAAATTTTAAAATTAAATTACATAAAAGTATAACCAAGCAGCAAAAGTTATACAAGGGAATATCACAAACACCATTAAAAAGTAATTTGGTAAGTTTCAAACTACCAAATTACTTTCATAAAACAGCGGTGCCGTGCAGGCCTCATAATATGAGTTTATAACTTCCTTCTGCATGCATATTCAAATATATTACTCGTCTATTAACTTCATATTTACATATATCTAACGTAGATATATAATGTTTAAGATTTTGTTGTAAATAGTGTCTAAACAATAATATACCCGCTAATAGAGATTATTTTCTGTATGATAGCTTTTGTTTGCGATATTAATAATATTAGGAACCTCTGTGTCTGTGCTTGTAGTAGAAACAGCCCTAGGCTTAGTTGCTGTTATTAGAATAACACATTTTAAACAATGGAATGTTCTAGCTGCTAACAAAATTATATACAGCTTGTGCCAAAAAGTACCTACGTAATATATGGATTTTTTAACAATGGAGTGAGTTTGCACACCTTTTAAAATGAACTTGAGACCCCTAGAACGCAGTTTAACTTAAGAGTAAAGTACCCCTATTTCCAAAAAAAGAGGGACATGTTCTTAAGAACAGTTGTTCAGAATTAATTGCTATATACCTACTCAAATATGAAGTAATATTCCTCTATCTCCAAAACAAACAAAAAATGCCTTTTTATCTAAATCACGTTTATGCATTGCACATTTGTAATGTCTAATCTGTTTGAAGAATTCATAATACACAAATGTAAATTAGTAGTACACCCCTTAGGCGCTTTGTCTAGTTGACAAGAATTATTGAAACTTACGTGAAAAATCAGCGTATTTTTATTAATTAAAACTATTCTAGAAATACACTTTGGGACAAGTAATATTTCAAATTAATATCATTTTTGGTAAAAGAGTTTAATTACTTAGATATAACACAGCTATTTTTACGTTTGTGTTAAGTACCTATATTTTACATTAGTGAAACAGGTTTTGGAGATAAATTGTAACAGATAATTGAATCTTTTAATGGCGAAAGGTTTTAATTTTAAATATTACTTAATTTAACGTGTGATTTTTAAAATAGTTTTAATTAATGACCAAATTCACCAACAGCAAATAGAGAGCTTTCAAAAGTCTATAATAAAAAAAAAAAAACCATGCGTTTACGTAAACAGTACTTGTCCAGCCATCTAACGGAGTACACAGTAAGGTATAATAAATTAGGTTAGGTCTACTAGAAGTAACTATAGACCTGATAGACTGCCAATGAACCGTATGCGCATCGCTACGGCGCAGCATCAAAAGACAAAAGGATATCTTGGAACACAGGCGTCATGTTTCATGTAGCGTCATGCTTACGTTAGTTTTCTTTAGGAAGTATTTGCGTTAAGTCAGGTTAAGTCTTTTGCAAGTTGACAAGTGTTACTGATGTTACCTAACCTTGCAGTTTGATTGTTTTATTTACTTTCTTTGCTTACTTTCACGGACTGTTTCGAATATTATATATTATTCATCCGATATTTTTGTTTTATATGTAAGGCTGTGGTGTAAGTATGCATATTATAGCATTAACAATTGGGCTTATATGACAACTAATCCAGGTAGTTTTTCCTAAAGAAAAGTGATGCCATCGTGTCGTGTAAAATCCTGCAAAAGCAATAGTTATAAAGATGACGGAGAACTAACTTTTCATATGTAAGTTGCAGAGTAATGCTATAGCTTAAAAATATTCTGAAATTATGAAAATACTTAGTGTTTCTATGTAAAATAATTTTTTGTAGAATGCCCAAACATTGTTGTGTGGACTACTGTTACAGGCGGTACCATAAATCCCTGCAACAGTAAGCGTACATATGTTTGTTTACTACATTTCCTCGAAAAGGATTTTGATAGAACGGGACAGATTGTGCGAATTAAAGAGGGAGTTATTCCAACATTGAATTCGGCCAAAGAAAATCTAAAAAGGTATATTTTTATTTAGAATCACTTGATATTCCTGAAAACAAAGGGTAGAGGTAAATAAATGATGTATAACATATATATTTCTTTAAATTTTCTTCACTATTTCTTAGGTAAATCAATCTGCCCATCAAAGGAGGTACGATATATTTGCCAGTTCACCGAAAAACAAATTCGGAAAGTAATGGTCCACAAGAAGAAAACTTCCTAACGACTTTTGTTCATTTACTATCAAGTCATGTTCCCCAAAACATTGTTCTAGTTTATCCCATCATTTGTTGATATCTCACCTCTGGAAGAAACTCATGTTTCAATTTTAAGTAAAAGGACAATATCGTCTTATAGCAAAATTAAATTTCATAATTTAGCGAAGAAGTTACAGAAAAAATGCAAGGAAAATCAATAAGGAAGGAATTAAGTAAACTAATATTATTTAATCATCAATAACTTATACAACTACTGCAGTATATTATTTACTCCTAAAGACAACATACAATGTTGGATTCTTATGACAAATCGTGAAGATCTCACGAAACTTGTATTAGATTTTTCCTACGTATTTTTATATGGCGTTGAAACAAATTTTTTCGTTTCTCTTATTAAACTTGAGAACGAATGAAGTATGTTACCAGTTCATCTTAAGTTTAGAAACTGTCTATAATTCTAAGTTGTCCACAACTTTAAGAAAAAAAAAACAATGTCATATAAAATATATAAAATAAAATCTAACATATGCTACTAATTATCATTACAAATTGCAAGTGCTATTAAAATTTATTGATATCCTTAACTTTATTTATTTGAATATCCGCCATTGTATCGACGTCATTGATGACGTTTGTGTTCCAATATGGCGCATTTCAATTGATGGCAGTTTTGAGTTCAATATCCACACTCTACCATCTCTATGGATATAACAGCATAACAGTAAAGTTGTGTTGTAAATAAACATTAAGAAAACTAAAATCTTTATTATTAAACTAATATCATATAGCTACTTAAAGAAAAATAAAACCACAGTAAGTAAAAACATTTTTACATTTACTGTTTCAATATTTATTATCTACCAATTACTCAGCTGTTTATCTCCCATTTTTTCCAGTTCTAAAACGGCAATTTAAGTAATAAGTTAATGCCATTAGAAGTTTTTATACATAATATTCCCATTTTTAAGATGAATCACGGTCAACACGGGGATTTTTTTCTCTTGACAACGTAAACATCTGTGAAAACATCTTTTTAATAATACACATATTCCCAGTATAATCACCTCATGTATTATTGATAAGATCCGACGTTAAAAATATCCAATTTGCTTATGGTAAACTGTTTAGTAGTAACCATCGTTCTGAGCAACACAAAAGAGGGTATTTAAAAAAAAAACGTTACCAAAATGACTTTTAATTCGTGTCAATAACATTTGGTATTCATTCGATTTAAGTATGCATTGTAGAAATACATATTATAATAGGTATGTTACGGATGCATGTATGTAGTTCAGTTGGTGTGGTTAAATTGAGGTTGTGACCCGAATTTGATTTGTCTCTGTTATGCTTTCTTCTGTGTCGATGGAACACAGATGCGTGTTAGATATTCTTAACTAACTAATAGATATTATTAAAAGCTACCTATGCGTTTGTATACATGACAGAAATTTTTTGTAAGATAATGGAATAAGGTGCATTATTGCAATCAGATTTACTTTATATTGCTATATGGACTGTATTGTATAAATGAAATATGAAACGACTGAAAACTGTTACAAACTTATTCTATGACATAAAACGAACGATAAACAAACCAGTGGCGGCTCGTCAGGGGAAGCTAAGCCTCCCCTATTATTTTTAATAAAATAAGTAGCGTTTATTATGTATTAAAATAATGTTTAAACATCGGTTATGTACTAAAATAAAGCAATTTTGCAAAAAAATATATAATCAATACTATATTTATTCATTACTTAATTTAAAAATGCAAACAAATTTCCAATAACGCGCGAATTTTTACTATACGCACTATAATAGCAAGCGAGGAGGCTAGCCACAGATTTGGCTCCGCACCGATGATTAATGCCATGGCTGAAAGCAATGCATCTCCGTAAGTGCACGTGGACTTTATACGGCCAATACGTATGGTTGGAGGCTTGCCGCTGCGGTGAGATCCTACCCGATCGGCATGTTGCGTTATCGGTCGTAAAACGTTGCTACGCAACTGCCCATGCGACTACCAGCTCCCAGTACTAATAACTTAAGAAGCGTTGGGTGAGTTTTGTTAGGTTACGCACACAAAATGGATAAAATGAACGAAATTAGAATTCGCCAAGATATTGTCCACTGGTTGGTAAGAAATTCTTTTAGTTGTTTAAACATAGAGACGAAATTACACATCGTACACATTGAGAAACTACGGCCTACTTTATCTGTAGTATCTAACGACGGCAACCGGCAAAATCGTGGTTTTAGTTCGTTATGGTACTCTAAATGTGGTTGGTTAACTGGTTCAATTGAACGGGAAAGGTTATTTTGTTGGCCATGTCTACTTTTTTGTAACCAAACCGGAAACGTGGTTGAAATTAGGTTATACATATTTAAAAAATCTACCGCGCGCTATTGAACGGCATTCTAAGTCTAAAGGACACATTTCATCGTTGTGCAAATTTAAATTATTTGGAAAACAAAATATTGCTACTGCTGTAGACAGCGCGCGCAAAGATGCAATTATTGCCTATAATAATGAAGTTAGAGAAAACCGCAAAAATTAAGAAAATTAATAGACGTAACAATATTTTTAGCATCACAAGATTTAGCTTTTCGGGGACACAATGAGACTTCAGATTCTTTTAATCGTAGAAATTATAAAGAATTACTCCAACTCTTTAGTAAATATGAACCTAGTTTTAATAAATTTGTTAGTAGTAATATTTTTTCTGGTACATCTAAATCTATACAAAATGATTTAATAGATTGTATTTCTTTTGTATTAAAACCAGAAATAGATACAGAAATTAAAGAAGCTCCGTTTTTTTCTTGGCAAGTAGATGAAACCACAGATATTTACTGTAAGTCTCAATTATCAATCATATTACGTTATGTCAAGAGCGGTGAAGTTATTGAAAGATTTTAGGAGTTTTTTGACGTATTACCCGGTCGAATAGCTGAGGATTTATTTAACCTTTTATGAAATAACAGGGAAAAATATGATTTTAAAAAAAAATTAGGCGCTCAAACATAAAATGGTGCATCTGTTATGGCAGGTGATTTAAATGGAAAAAACAATTGCACCTCCAGCTCTTTTTGTACATTGTCATGCTCATGCCTTAAATTTAGTTTTGAGTAAAGCCTGTAATATAAACAAAGAATCTACAATTTTCTTTTCTAATTTAATTGTTATTGTTTTTAGAGTTTCTTTTTGGTTTATTATTTTTACGTTTTTATTACCTTTTTACCTATCACCTCATCCATTTTCCTATCCAGGCAAGATTTCACTTTCCTCTACGTGGTTCTTGCTAGACAATAACTTATATTTTATTTTAATCTATTTTTTTTTCAATTTTTATTCTACACTTACAATGCTACAGTAATAACTAGAAAAATATAATTTATCGACTGAGAGGGGTTACTTAGGCTACAGTAGCCTCCCTTGAACAAAACGTCACGAGCCGCCACTGACCGCTACCCTTATCTGTTGAAGAATCGACCTTTTAGAATTTATTTCCTAGTTTAAAAGTGAATATCCAACTGTATAAGCAGATTATGGTAATTTATTGTAATGTTGTGAAATTTCCATGTTCGCAATAAAACATTTCATAACCTCTAAAACAAATAATTTATTGGGAATACAGATACTAACTATATATTATATAGCTGTTATTAGCAAATATCACTTTTCTTAGATATTCTTTTAATATTTAACTATATATATAAACCCGTTTATATACTCACATGAATCTAATAAATTAAATACCTAATAAAACGCTATCTTACCTTGTTAGTTGTCAGATTAACATAGAATTCCTGTCACTTTAATTTAAACATAGTGTTTGCTGCACTGACTACTTGAATACCTTATTTCCGTATGCAGTAACTACACTAAATATTTGTCAAATGAACTAATTTCAATACTTATATCTGACTTTCAGGTTCAAGTTTAGTTTATCAACTGATAAACGTATTTCTTTTTTCGTGGAAACTCTAAAAAAAAGTTATTTAAACTGTGGTTTCAACAAGTGTGATAAGTTTAAATATTGTTGTGGGAAGATAAGGTGTGGACATAAGGTATTTTACAAACCGCTTTTACGTAGTCGCAGGATAGTATTAAACTATAAAAATTAGGGGCAAATGTTAGTAATGATGTTCGCCTGTTTTTTTTTTTTTAAATAGAATGATTTTAAAACTGTTGATTATAGAAACGCTTTTTCTATACCGGGTGTCCAACCTGAGATGGAACGGTTCCTTGCCAATTTATTATTGCCTTTTTGAAAAAATTTTTCAAGTAAATGTTGCCTCGAATCATATTCTACATCTGCTAAAATTAGTTTTAGTAATGGGGGACTTCCGGTTGTACAGGAAGTAGATACTAACTTTATTATTTTAAATGGAACATCCTATATATTATTGCACTTTTGGATTCCTTGATAAATTTGAATAACAATACGTTTGGGATACATTGGAGCTAAGTTGTACCGTTTCCGAATTACATGACGTTTTTCGAAAAAAGTGCAGTGTCTTCGGTGTTTGGAAATATGGATCGGATTCTTGTCAACAAGCATTTATTTACGTTTTCATCCCTATCAGCTTCAACCTGCGCCAGGTTTTTACCTAGACTTGTCACTGGGTGGCAGACAGCTTACAAATACAGACTATACTAAATTTTTGGGAGTATGGGTAGATCGATCTCTCAATTGGAGAGTCCATTGTGAGAGTCTACTACCCAGACTAAATTCACTTTGTTTTTAATTTAGAAACTTAAAGCCAATTTTAACGCGTCAGCAGATGATTGGTGTGTATTACGCTTATGTTTTTAGCAGACTTTCTTACGGGATTTATATTTATTTTTTTTATTTATTTATATTTTGGGGAAATTCAACCATGGCCAAAGATATTTTTATCAGCCAGAAATAGTATTGGGCACGGTAGGGGAAAATAACTATCGTTAGCGAGGACCAGACAGGCTCGTGTTAATTCGTTTGGGGGGAAGGGGTTTGTGTTGCTTACCGGCTTTCCCGAGAGTCGACTAAACACGAGTCTGCCTAGTCTGCGCTAACGATAGTTATTTTCCCCTACCTTGCCCATTACCAGCCAGAAACGTATTGTCCGTTGTATAACCGGCTTAAAAGCCACTGAGTCTTGCAGACCAGTTTTTGTCAGTTACAGATTATTAACTCTTCCGTGTATTCTTATTCTTGAACTTGCTCTTTATGCTCACGACAATTTTTATAAGTTTCAACTTAATAAAGATAAACATGATTACGACACCCGACATAGAAGTGACATAGCCACACCTAGGTCTAGATTAACCTTATATCAGCAGTCCCCACAGGTTCTAGCTATCAAAATATATAACAAAATTCCTACCCATTGGAAAAATTTAAGCCGATGGCGTTTTAAACGATCTTTGCGAGATCTATTAGTAGTTAATGCTTTTTACTCCCTACAGGATTTCATAAATTTTAGAATTACTTAAGTGCTTCATCTTAATCTAAGATTCTTCTTATTTAATTGTCTTCACTCTCTATAAATTTTTTGAATTGCTCTTGATAGAAATGTTACTATTATTACTATTATTATTACTATTATTATCATTATTTTTTATTATTATTAGTATTATCATTATTACTATTGTTGTTACTATTATTATTTTCATCAGCATTATGGTTATTACATTTAAATTTTTTACCTTTCACTTTTTACTTTAAGTTTGTAGTTCAAAAATACAATGGGTTTAGCTTTTCTAAAATTTTCATATTTATTGTCTTTTTTAACTATCACTGTACTTGTATTTTTCTTTTTTTGTTTTTATTTTTATTTAGTTACTATTTTTATTATGCACATGTTTACATTTACAATTGTTACTATTTCAAATATTCCATTATCACTTTTCAGTTTGCTTATTTTTTGTTGATGTTTCCTATATCATGTTTAGTCTGATCTTTGGAAATAAATGTTTACTTTACTTTACTTTACCTCAGAAAATACGAAAGTTAGAAAGATGCGGTTTTCGCTTGACCATGAAACAGCATACGTCTTTTATTTTAAAATTGTGCGTTTAAATTACAGCGTTATTAAATAGGAATCTGTAATTTTCGAACTCTAAAATCATGGATAACTTCATTTTTTTAAATTGAATGGTTTCCAAACACCGAAGACACTGCAAATGTCATTTTTTTCGAAAAACGTCATGTAATTCGGAAACGGTACAACTTAGCCCCAGTGTATCCCTAACGTATTGTTATTTAAATTTATCAAGGAATCCAAAAGTGCAATAATATATAGGGTGTTCCATTTAAAATAATAAAGTTAGTATCTACTTCCGGTACAACCGGAAGTCCGCCATTTCTGAAACTAAGTTTAGCATGTGTACAATATGATTCGCGGCAACATTTATTTGAAACATTTTTTCAAAAAGACAATAATAAATCGGCTAGGGACCGTTGCATCTGGACACCCGGTATGTTTATTATATGCCATCAGAGAACTTGAAAACATTTCTCACAGGGTAGGTGTAATCACTGCTAACTGTCTGAATGTGTAATCAATGAAAGAATTGTTTGATGAAGTAAATCTGCTGTCGTTTCTAAAATTAGCAACACCGCAGGTAAGTTTTGACAGTTTGGATATTATAACCAATTTTATCATTTTCTGCTTTTAAGAGTTGTAAAAATCAACGGTGTATCGGACGATAAAGAAGTATAATGATAAAACTACTTGCAGTTACTGCATCAAAACATAGTGTGGAGGACGATCTGGTGGTAGTGTTGCCATATTATATAATAAATCTGGAGTAAGGAGCTCCACAGCAGAACGTCAACTTGACAAAAGTTAATTAATTTAAAAATTGCATTCGTATATACGTGCAATAATAATGATAAATCTTCTTGAATACGCCTCTGTCGTTTGACGTAAAATGATATCCTATTGGATTAATGAATGGAACGAACCGACTTTGCAGGTTTAACCAAAACAAAGATAAACATTTCATTCAAGTTTCCTGCACTATATTTGATAACATGATATTTCATTTCTGCATGGCGGAATGTGGCTACCGATTCGTGCATTATCGGAATGATTTGGTGCGTTCAACCGGACGAATGCGATTTTTAGATTTATTGGTACGTACCTACGTTCAGTCGGATAATATTGAAACATTGCAATAGCGGATGTAATGGATGAAATAAATCAAATTGTTGATGCGATTTGTGATTTACGATATATTGTAGTATATATTGTTTATATTTTAGTGGGTTTTGTTATGTTTTAGTTAATTTTATTTTCTTTTCCTGCAGAATCAGTTTTGTTTCTAAAAGTATTAACAGTGAACGATATCAGCTACGAGATATCAACTCGATCGCCGGGAAAGCGAATTACATATAACATTGTTGTGCATTGAAATGAATGACATTATCTAATTTAGTTATTTATTAAAAACCGAGAAATCATTCATCAGCATGAAATCATGTGATTCGTGAACATACAGTGTTTTCCTTCGAGCTTACCACGGGACGATGGTTAGGTTTGGACGATGACATCATAATTACAGAAAGCTCAAAAACATATCTGTCATTTTTAATAAATTATAGGTTATGTTTATGTACTGTATGAATTGTATCCAAAATTCAAATTAATAAAGGATGGAAGTCTTGAAAAGAAAGCAATTTCTAATTACAATAATAAATGACCTTATCATTGATATCTTTCCGAATAATAATTTAGGATAAATTCTTAATACAGTTGGCGATCACCAAACATTAGTGCGAAGGTTTTGCTTTTGGAAGATGATTTGAAGAAAAGATATCTCACATAGGATAAAATCTAACATATGCTACTAATTATCATTACAAATTGCAAGTGATATTAAATTTTATTGATATCCTTAACTTTATTTATTTGAATATCCGCCATGGTATCGACGTCATTGATGACGTTTGTGTTCGAATATGGCGCATTTCAATTGATGGCAGTTTTGAGTTCAATATCAGCACTCTATCATCTCTATGGATTACACACACTATTTACGTCACGAGAACAATTACAAATCGTAGCCCAACGAACGATTCTAGAGTTTACAATTTACAATATTGTTTTTCAATGCCAACAGAGAGTGATAGAATAATATTATCAGGAAGATTGTCTTCAAAAATTGACGCAACACTCCTGGGATATTACCACCATTTTGGCGTTAGCATTAAGTGTCCGTGTTTACATAATATAAACATGTATCCAGATAATTATTTATATGCGTACATTTATTAAGTTTTCAGAACGGAAAATACGACAATGAGAGACACGTTTTTGACGCGTCAAACCAATTTTGCATACTCACAGAGGATGAAGCGTTAGTTTATTTACTTAAGAGAATTCAAGCGAAATATGAGGTCAAAGGAACCCGGTTTGTTTTCAAAATAAACTGTTAATCATACGAAAGGAACAGTTTTGCCTCATGAATGTTCTTGCAAGACAAGTTTGTTTTGTAAACATTGTTATTATTATTTTATACAAGTACGATTTGTGGCAATTCAAATAATACTGCAGTAGAATTCTACCCGTGTATTTGTATATAAATATTAACTTTTTCTTTACTAGTAACTTATATATGGGTTTTTGCTTTTTTTAATATATTTCTGTATTTAACCAGCATTTATGGTTGTGAATTCTATTTGTTATTAATATGCGGCAATTTGTGAGTGCATTCGATTGTTTTAGGTTTGTCGAAGACAGGCAAGTTTGTTGTAAAAAGTGCACTCAAACTTTGGTATATAAAGATAAGCGAAATCTACAACAGCACCTTAAAACCGAAAAGCGTGTACAAATATTTATATACCGAATTTTATGAAGATTTGGGTTAGCACGGATGAAACCATGGATTAAACGGTCGATGCGTGGCAAACGTTTATTGTCGGCATATTGAACATATTGCCTAACCTTTTTTGCACTATTAATAGTGAAGGTTGTAAATAAAAAATTGGAAAAAAGAAAACTGGAAACAGTGGCGTATTCACAGTCAGTTTCGTCTCGGGCTGCTTTGGACATTAATATCGCAAGAGGGTGTATATTTTGCCTAGATACTAGATATATACAGATATGCTCTAATATATTAGACAACTATATTTTCTGCGAATAATCAAAGTAAGGTGAGTTCAAAATAAAACTCTTCATCTAAATGCGTTATAAATAGTATTTTAATAGAGAATCTTAATAATTTGTCGCATTGTAAGATTTTAATACAGTTGTAATACTTTTTTCACTGCGTAAAAAACTGACGTCTCAGAAAAGTGAACATGCATAAAAATTTAATAAATCTAGGAAAAGTATCTATAAAAACTGTTGCAAAATCATAAAAACGAATACCTAAACACTTAAATTAACTGCCACAGATGCAATGCAAAAAAAACACGAAATTAATGGTAAATCAATGTTGACATAAAGATGACATTTGAGCATAGCTATATGTATAAACTCAGTAACACATTTAATTCAAGTAGAAAAGTAAAAAAAAATACAGCTATCCTCAAAAGTAATAGATATATGATTTACCATTAATTTCGTGTTTTGGCACTACATCTGTGACAGTTAATTTCAGTGTTTAAGTATTCGTTTTTATGATTTTACAACAGTTTTTATAGATACTTTTCCTAGATCTATTAAATTTTTATGCATGTTCACGTTTCTGAGACGTCAGTTTTTTACGCACTGAAAAAAGTATTGCAACTGTATTAAAATCTTACAGAAATGCGACAAATTATTAAGATTCTTTATTAAAATACTATTTATAACGCATTTAAATTAAGAGTTTTATTTTCTACTCACCTTACGTTGATTATTCGCAAAAAATATAGGTGTCTAATATATCTGGGCATATCTGCATCTTATACATAATATACTCACACATAATTGAAGTCTCTCACATGTTCGCTTGGTTGTTCAAACATAACATATGGACATATTGTATGTACACCGTGCATTCGTTTGGTAGAAGCTCAAATAAAATGCGAACTTTACGCTTGGAATATCACGTTTGATTCATCATAGAAATGACAGTTTTATCGTTGATTCAAAGGACGTTGTCAGTGATTATTCAAATGATCTTTCATTCAACGGCGATCATTCGAATGATCGTTCAAGTTACGTTTTGAAATACCATTCGAATGCGATTTGCCCATCACTAGTAAATATGCCACTGACTTGAAAGCACGCGCAACTACGTACGATAATGCCAAAACGTGCAATTCGGCAACACAACCTGGACCATTATTTTAAATCGCAATCCCTTAAACAGCTTCTTTACTAACTAAATCGATGCAGATGAAGTTTTTACATGTTTTGCATCTACATTTCCTATCAATTATAAATGCTGCGTACTTGTTTAGAATTAAAAATAGTTAACTTGCCTTCAGCAACCACGCAGCACACAAAGATTTTCCCACACGATAAAAGTTGCGGAAATAACGCCACAGAAAACGTCAATACTAAAAAAAATAATTGAATAAATTGGATGGGATTATGCAAAGTTGCGTGCAAATGAGGAAACGCGCCAATCTGTTGTTCCCAAAGCCGGATTTTAACTCGACAGAAAAATAAAGTATATAGAACATATTGCTGTGATAATTATGAAAATGTGAATTATTTAAAATTAAATTAATGCTTGTGACCAAATGTCTGAAATTAATTATTAAGTTGAGCGCCAACTCTAAAATAGAGTAAAAATTGCTTGAAGAGCATGGGATTCAAAATCCCAGTGGTCACCTTCTGAAGGTAAACCTTAAGAAACTGAAAGTGGGTGTAAATTTACCACGATGTGGGGAAACAAATTAAAACAACAAAATTTGAATTTTGAAATTAATTAGAACTTTAATAAATAAAAAAACAAATAGGAAGAAATTTAAAACCTTAGATTAATTAAAATCCAGGCTTAAAAGAAAACTCCCTATATTTAACGTGAAAATAACAAGATTAAGAAAATTTAGAAATATAAAATTTTATACACCACGTGTAAATCGCAAAATGGCGTTCTCAGGTGAACGTCTTTACCTTTAAATACTTAAAACTGCTCAATTGTAGTCAGCAATTAAAAAGCAAGGTAAAAATACCTTCAAAACAGTGAACTACTAACAAATCTAATTGAAAAGGAAAAAGAATGAATCAAAAATTAATTAAATATCAAATAAAAAAAAACTCTCAAAAAGTAAAATTAAATCAGCTATAACAAACTATTTGGAATTCCAAATATTATACAAAGAAAATTAACTGAATTGAGTGTAAGATGCCTCTACTAAGGTTAGATTTGTAAAAATCAAATGACACGCGGAAACAAAATGTCTTCAAACGACATACATTTACAGCGCTCAGGAAAATGATCTTACCTTCGCAGAGTCTAATTGTACACTACCTTCTCTCTCCCGCAACCGAGCAATCGCCGGCACAAGAGAAGCGCACGCAACAGCGGCGATCTTACACGGTGACATGACTTAAACCAGGCAAACAAACATATAAAACAAGAAACTGAGCTAACTGAAAATTACATTGCGGTAAAACAAAACTAAAAATGATATTAATAAGAATTTTTCAACATGTTTCAAAGTAACTTAATACTAACTTAACTTTTACGAAAAATTTTTGTGTCTTTTAAAATCTTCTTGAAACAGCTGACTTGGACGAAGGGGTCAACGCACTCACGCACAGTTTTTCATCCCCTTTTTCCACAGCAATATGTATCTTTCTAGATATAGGAAATGCAGGTGACATTAGAGATAGTTGACTGTCGGAACGTAGCAGTGATTTCCTTAATGCTCCTTCATTACTGTTTGTATCTCCGGGGATTTACTGTAATTAATACGGTGTCGTAATAGTTGAATGACTTCTACGTTTGTTAATAATCTCTTTTCTACTCTATATAGCCGTAAGGTGGTTTTCAAACTTGGTTATGTGAAAGACCTTGGATTTATAATTCTGTACGTCTGTACTGAAGGTTTGTTTTCTTGAAATCTTTTAATACCGTAAACAGAGGTTACTTTGTGACGGATTTTGTCTCATTTTGTAATAATAATAATATAATTTATTACACAACACATAAAAAATAATGTGTAAAAGTCAACATAAAATAACCAATTGATCATTAATAAATCGAAAAAAAAAAAAAAAATATAAACTGTTATGTAACAAAGTAAACTAAATTAAATAACTAAATAAACTAAAACTAGAGAAAACACGGGTGACTGGTATTAAAATTCATCTAAGCTGTAGGTGTTGCTATGTAAATAGAGCTTAAGATTTCTACACTCGTACAATATCCCCTACATCTATCCATTGTCATGCGTATATATTGCAGAATTAAATTGAAGATTATGTCTGTCGGAATAGATGTAACAACACGCATCAAGAATGTATAAAGACGGAATAAGGGTCTACATGATTCAGATCTTCATAGCCCTGCAATTGATCTCAACATAGCCTTCTGCGCAATGAATACATCTTGACCATGGGAGAAAGTCCCCCATAGAACAATACCATATTGAAGTCTCCTTTTTTATCTCAGTGTAGTAAACAGAAAGTAAGGTGTCACGCGATAAACTGCCCCTCTCAGGGATCTAAACAAATAAGCTCTCGCAGAAATTTGCTTAGCAAGGTCATGACAATATTCTTTCCAGAGCATGTTATCCTGCATAGTTATACCCAAGAACTTCACACTACTCGACCGGTACTTAATACCATCTATAAATAAGTCATGTGGCTGAATGCTTCTTTGTCTTGCATGAAAATGTAAAAATTCTGTTTTTTCCATACTTAGAGAGAGCTTGTTACTAGCAAACCATTGATACAAAATTTGCAACGAGTCATTAGCATTCTTCAGATGTTCAAATGAAAAAAGAATTGATATGTCATCAGCGTACATTGTGGTATAAACATCTGTGAGAAAGCGAGCAATATCATTTATATAAATATTAAAAAGAACCGGACCGTGAACAGTCCCTTGAGGAACACCATCCCTAACCGGCAGATGGTGAGACATGAAAGCAACCATGCCCGCAGCAGCATCAGAAAAGGTGAGTCTAACAAACTGTACTCTGTCATGTAAATAAGTTTTGAACCAGTTAGCAGCAGTACCTCTAATTCCATATTGTTCGAGCTTTCCAATGAGGGTATCATGTTGAACACAATCGAATGTCTTTTGCAGATCACAAAAAATACCAATGGGTGCCATACGGTGTTTAAAAATGCCAATGGGTGCCTTACGGTGTTTAATATAATACAAAAGTCTATTGTAAAAAGTTAATGGAGCGGTAGAGGTTGACATATTTTTTCTAAAACCATGCCGAGTCCGAGTAATAATTTCAAATTTATCTAGAAAACTGTTCACTGTCAGTGCAATAGGTCTATAATTAGATGGGGATTCAGATTCACCTTTTTTAAATACAGGAACCACCATGCATGTCTTCAGAATGTCTGGGAGAATACCTCCCATAAAAGATAAATTTATTAAATACACTCCGCCAAAAAAGTATCGCATAAACTAAAAAAGGGCATTTATGAACCAAGATATTTTTATACGTTCACAAAAAGTTTGCCTCGTGTATGTGAACTATAAAAACACTAACAAAATAATGGAACTTAGCGTTTTTACTTTATTTTTTTCCTAAAAGAACACATTTAGAAAAATGCATATGTGTAAGGTTTGCTCAGTTGTTTATTGAAAGTCTTCCTATACGGACAAATTTTAAAGTGCGAAGTCAGAGTTCTGTACCAACGCTTTTAAAACTAAAATGAGCAATTTAACTTCAGAACAAGTGGCTGCTATAGTTGCTTTAATCGAAGATGGAGGATCTCAAACATACGTTGCTAATTTGATGAACATCAATCAGTCAAGTGTTTCTAGAGCCGTAGCCAGATATAGGGAAACAGGCATTTACAGTAGAAGACCTGTACCAGGTCGTCCAAGATGTTCTACTCGCCAAGATGACCGCTATTTACTACTACAAGCATTACGTCGAAGACATGTAACTGCGAGACAATTGCAGAACGACTTGGCTAGAGTCAGAAATACTCGTGTGAGTACTCAAACTATTCGGAATAGGTTACGACAGAGTGGATTAAGAGCTAGAGTAGCTGTAACAGCCCCTCGTCTCACTAGGAACCACCGAGTGGCTCGCTTAAGGTTTGCCAGAGAACATGTAAATTGGAACATTAATGACTGGGCCAATATACTCTTCACAGATGAGTCAAGATTTGGTCTTTACACCTCAGATAGGCGTATCTCAGTGTACAGACGAGACGGTGAGCGCTATTCGCAGTGTAATATCAGACCTAGACCTAATTTCGCTGGTGGCTCTATTATGGTTTGGGGAGGCATCTGTTTAACAGGTCGTACAGAGTTAGTACCAGTAGACAGAGGTACACTGACTGCCCACAGGTATATAACGGACATTTTAGAAGAACATGTAGTACCATATGCGCCAATTATAGGAAACGAATTCATGTTAATGCACGATAATGCACGACCGCATGTTGCAATAATCGTCCAGGAATACCTTAACGATGTTGGTATTCCAGTTTTAGATTGGCCTGCGGTAAGTCCGGACATGAACCCTATCGAGCACGTGTGGGACCTCCTTCACAGACGGATACGAACCCAAAATGTTGCCCCAGCGGACCTGCATGGACTAGCAAATGCTCTCCGTGACGAGTGGGAGAATTTGGATCAGGCTTATATACGGAGGTTAATCGAATCTCTGCCAAACCGTATGCGAGCGGTCATAAGAGCCAGAGGTGGCAATACTCAGTATTAAAAGCTATTGTTATGACATTTTTCTTTCCGAAATTATAATTTCTTGTTTTAATAAAAATCTCAAGTATGAGTTCTTGTTTTTATTTGGCCTGTATTTTATTTAAACAATCATAGAAATTATATCTTAGAGCGCATTAAAGTATATTTACAACTTTATGCTACAAACAAAGATTATGCGATACTTTTATGATTCAAAACTAAATTATGCGATACTTTTTTGGCGGAGTGTATGTTAAAATATGAAAAATGTATTTTCGAAATTCTTTGATTATAGTTAGATGAATATTGTCAGGGCCCGTTGAAGTTTTATTTTTTAACTTTCCAATAATATCATATACTTCATAGACAGTAAATACAAATTGTCTTCGTCAGTAAATATAACCAAATCACCTCTACTATCATGTTATTAATATTTGCTACTTTCACATGCTGTTCTTTGTGTTTTTCCTCCTTCATTATGCTTTGCGCGACAGTGTTCTTCAAATAATTCCGAGAAGTATTCTTCCCCACTGCTATCATCAAATTCATTAAACACGACCTTCTCAGATTCACTCTCAGAGCTAGTATCTTCAAATCTTTTTGAACGCCGCTTTATTTTCCTCTTCGAAATTCCTGATGTAAAGGGTTTTGAATCGTATACATTATCTGTAGGAGTATAGGCTAGTTGATCGTTATTTTGAGTAATCCCGATTAGGTCACAAGCTAAAATTTTCTTTTTCTTTTCTTCTGGACAGGTTTAGCTGCATCAGTTCTCCTTTTTTCCGATTCAGCAATATAGGAAGGTCTCGCCAACTGATTGAGAAATATTTTCCTCGAGGCAGTAGCTTTGTTCTATCCTGCTTTCCTAAAACCGGGAATCAAATTATCCGGACCTACCACAATTCGTTCCATTAGAACTTTTAAAAGATTTGAGAATTCATCTTTAGGAATCGATGAGCCTTTACTCCCCTTTGAAGTTGACTGCCACTCATCGAGAATCTTGCGTCACATGTTTTTCATCGAACGAAAATATGCCACATCTAAAGGCTGAAGTAAATGCGTGGTATTAGGGAGTAATGCTATGAATTTGATATTATTTGCTTGGCATAGTCTAAGAGTCTCTCGATTGATTTTTATGTGAATTTAGGTTGTCACCAATGATTACTTTTGTTCCAGTTTGTTTTTTTTTTTTTTAATTGGTAGCAGAGGCGATACAAACCAGTCTTCAAACGACTGATGGTCCAACCAACCCGATTTTGTGTAGTTATATCTTGCTCCTGACGCACCATTCTCGCAGCATGTTCACCACAGTTTTTGAGATTTATAATTTACGTATAAAGGGACTAGTTGACCCTCCGCATTACCACAGAACATAGAACATTATGGTTGTACAAGCGTTTGAAGCATTTCTAATGGTTTCAGGGTATTTAGTTCCCCTTTTTGTCAAAATTTTTTTGGAACCTGGATCATCTACCGTCATTTTCGTTGCGTAGATATTATAATAAATGTTTAGAAACGTTTGTAATATGATTGTAAATATGACAAAGACATACGATGAACGCATGTTGTCACTAGTTCAGGTTATTTTGATAGGTCTGCTATAGCGATAGGTGATATCGTCCACCCTTAAGGAAAGAAAGATTTTGTAGTAATAACAAAAGCACTGAATGAAACTGTTTGTTTGAATGCGAATGAAATAGTGAAACAGTGCCAAGAGGAATTTCAATACAACTCAGTTTTAAAAATTCCACAGAAAATTAGTACTGCTCTCACTTCTGCAAACCATCCTAGATATTTACATATATAAATTCTACTGTCTGTATATATTTTCAACACAACTCTCACGTTCATTTGGATCGGATCCAGACATTCTAAATTTATTTCTTCTCGGTATTTAGGACTAATTCCAATATAGTTAGGGAATATATGCATATGTTCTATATATTTCGTTTGTGGTGAGTGAACTATTTCGTACCTAAATGTGTTTTGATTCTGTCGAAGTAGGGGGATTAGTTTGCAGAGGATTCAAACAATAGTGGAATAATCATTCGGTTTGCTTTTTATATAAAGGATGACAGGTATTAAAAGCAAATTCAACATTAACTAAAAGTAACTTAAATAGGTCAGAAACAAATCTGTATACGCATAAACATAATTAATTATCAATTAACAAAAATATTCAGGATTGCAAAGAAATCAATATCTGAATATCTGCAAAAGAAAATTGTGTTTTTTTTTTTTTTAAATGGGGACCCTCTTCTATTATTGTACTTCTGGATTGTCTGATCAAAATAGGTGTCTGTTGTAATAAGGTTTATAATAATTAAACCTTAACGTTTTTGAAATAATTTGAATTTTGGAAAAATCTTATCTAATTTTCTTCGAAGTTTATGGTAAAGTGTAACAATAGACGATATTATACCGGATGTTCAGACTTAAGTGTGCACTATTGATAACTTTGCTATCTTTGGAGGTACAGAATCGGTCAAATGGACAAAGTAGTAGTATTTTTTATGGCGCTAACAATTGTGAAAACAGAAAAACAATTGAGAGTCGCGTTCTCTAGATATTCGTCCAAAATTATTTTTTTTAGTGGAACGCCCTGTATATTGTTTTGCAATTTAAAAGAAAATTCCAAACTGAACAAAAAAGTCTTAGTACACTATTATAAAAAAATATCAAATAAAATAGTTATTGAGAAATCTTTATCTTTGTTTTGTTTGAATGAAATCGATATATCCATGGAAAATTAAAGCGTCATATTGTTTAGTAGCTGTAAAATTATTTATATTTGTTGTTGTTAAAGTTACTGTGCGGAAAAAGTACTGTTTTGCAATTTTTTTAACCGTAACAATGGCATTTACTCATTTGGAAAAGTGTGATATGTTGGAGTTGTACTTGCTGTTTAACAAAAATTCAGATAGAGCGCTAGAACGTTACATTCAGCAATTTCCTGACCGTGATGTACTAGACCGTCGCTATTTTTTAAAACTTTATCGAAGATGAAGAAGCAACGAAACAATTTTTATAAAGAAGAGCAAAAAAATGATTTTATATTATCACCAGAGGTAGAAATAAATGTGTCGGCATATTTTCAGGTACATTCAAATAATTCTGTGAGGGATTTGTCCAGAGAATCAGGTATTTCTCGTAGCACGATCCATAAAATTCTGAACAAATATAAATATGTTCCCTTTAAATATCAGCCTGTTCAAACTCTACTTTTGGGCGATTATCAAAGACGATTAACTTTTGCTCAATGGTTTATCAATGCTTTTGAAGAAAATCACAATTTCTTTAGAGACACATTTTATGGAGTGATAAATCTAACTTTTCTAATCGCGGGATGTTCAATAAAAGAAATAATCATTACTGAAGTCGTGAAAACCCATTTGCTGTTTATCCTTGTAATCCCCAACACCGATTTAGTTTAAATGTTTGGTGTGGTATAATCGGATCCCGAATTGTTGGACCATTTTGCTATCGGGGTTCTTTAACAGGAGAAAGATATGTGGCATTATTGACAGAAATTTTAGAAAATTTTCTGGATGAATTAAAGTTGGTAGACGGACAGATTATTTACTTTCAACAAGATGGAGCGCCCGCACATAATCACCGTGACACAAGTGAGTTATTAGAAAGATTATTTGAAAATAGATGGATTGGCACAAATGGTCCTATTCAGTGGCCCGCGCGTTAGATTTCTTCTTGTGGGGAGCAGTAAAAAATCAAATGTACAAACATAGATATACAACAGTGGATGAGCTTCAGGAAAGAATTTCCAACATCATTGACGACATCGACGGTAGGACAATTTTAGGAGCTACTCGTAATGTTCACAGAAGATTGATAAAATGTATTGAAATGGAAGGAGGTGTCTTTGAACATTTAATTTGAGTAATTTTCTTGACTATTTTTGTATTTATTTTTATTTGTTTATTAAATTAAACGCTTTAATGAATGTGACGCTTTAATTTTCCATAGGTATATCAATTTCATGCCAACAAAGCAAAGATAAAGATTTCTCAGTAACTACTTTATTTGACATTTTTTTATAATAGTGTAAGTACTAAGACTTTTTTGTTCAGTTTGGAATTTTCTTTTAAATTGCAAAAAAATATACAGGCCGTTCCATTAAAAAAAAATAATTTTGGACGAATATCTGAGAACGCGACGCTCAATTGCTTTTCTGTTTTCACAATTGTGACCGCCATAAAAAATAGTACTACTTTGTCCATTTGACCGATTCTGTACCTCCAAAGATAACAAAGTTATCAATAGTGCACACTTAAGTGTGGACACCCGGTATAACTCAATTATAATAAACCTGCTATCTTATGCAGGGTGTATAAAAATTAAAGCTATTCGAATAAGAATTGTAATTGGCTATAACTTGATTAATTTAAATAGAACGCCATAGTTTTTAACTTGCCAGCAAATGTACTTTTTAATTACCTATCGAATGGTATTTACAGGTTAAGCTTTAAGTCTTAAGCTTAAGTCAAGAGACAAACTTGCTCCTATTAGAGAGTTATGGGAGTATGTGAGCCAGAACCTAAAAAAGTTTTATTTGCCTGGAGAAAATCTCACTATTGATGAACAGCTAATACCTTTTCGAGGACAATATCTCCCCGGTAAACCTGATAAGTACGGTATGCAAATTTGGTGGATCTGTGACAGCAAAACTAACTATCCTCTTTGTGCTATACCATATCTTGGAAAAAAAAGGAGAAAACAGGGCGAAAAATTTGTCGTACAATGTAGTCAACCAGTTATGTGAATCATACATCCGAAGCAACAGAAATGTTACTTTTGACAATGACTGTACGAGCCTGGATGTTGCAAGATCCTTGGGTCAAATTGGTCTTACAGTAATTGGGACAATGAGAAAAAATAAAGCTTGTATACCTCCAAATTTTTTAACTCAACAGAACACGTCTTTGCCTTTTGTAAAAATATGACATTGGTATCGTATGACCCAAAACAAAGTCGCGCTGTTATTTTCTTGTATACGATGCATCATAGTAAAGAAGTAGGTATGAACAATAAGAACAAATCTGAAATAAATGTGTACTACAACTCAACCAAGGGAGGTGTTGATACGCTTGACCAGATGGTTCATGAATATACAGTACAGTAAAAATTTATATCCTACTTGAAACCAACGGAAAAAGAATATACAAAGAAAACTTTTTTTACGTGAAATCGCAGCTGAGTTGGTAACACCTCAGATACGGAGACGAAACAGGAAAGGCTAAGTTATCACTTAGCAGCTATCCAAGACGTGGTGGATTCAGATCAAGAAGCGGCTCAATCATCTGAACCTGTTGCGAAAAGAAAGAAGCGTTGTGACATACGTCCTTCGAAAATAAAACTTCTAAACAGTGTTGTTGTAAATGCAATTGTAATGTCTGTTGGGAACACTCTGCAAAAAAATGCTAAATAATACACTCCGCCAAAAAAGTATCGCATAAACTAAAAAAGGGCATTTATGAACCAAGATATTTTTATACGTTCACAAAAAGTTTGCCTCGTGTATGTGAACTATAAAAACACCAACAAAATAATGGAACTTAGCGTTTTTACTTTATTTTTTTCCTAAAAGAACACATTTAGAAAAATGCATATGTGTAAGGTTTGCTCAGTTGTTTATTGAAAGTCTTCCTATACGGACAAATTTTAAAGTGCGAAGTCAGAGTTCTGTACCAACGCTTTTAAAACTAAAATGAGCAATTTAACTTCAGAACAAGTGGCCGCTATAGTTGCTTTAATCGAAGATGGACGATCTCAAGCATACGTTGCTAATTTGATGAACATCAATCAGTCAAGTGTTTCTAGAGCCGTAGCCAGATATAGGGAAACAGGCATTTACAGTAGAAGACCTGTACCAGGTCGTCCAAGATGTTCTACTCGCCAAGATGACCGCTATTTACTACTACAAGCATTACGTCGAAGACATGTAACTGCGAGACAATTGCAGAACGACTTGGCTAGAGTCAGAAATACTCGTGTGAGTACTCAAACTATTCGGAATAGGTTACGACAGAGTGGATTAAGAGCTAGAGTAGCTGTAACAGCCCCTCGTCTCACTAGGAACCACCGAGTGGCTCGCTTAAGGTTTGCCAGAGAACATGTAAATTGGAACATTAATGACTGGGCCAATATACTCTTCACAGATGAGTCAAGATTTGGTCTTTACACCTCAGATAGGCGTATCTCAGTGTACAGACGAGACGGTGAGCGCTATTCGCAGTGTAATATCAGACCTAGACCTAATTTCGCTGGTGGCTCTATTATGGTTTGGGGAGGCATCTGTTTAACAGGTCGTACAGAGTTAGTACCAGTAGACAGAGGTACACTGACTGCCCACAGGTATATAACGGACATTTTAGAAGAACATGTAGTACCATATACGCCAATTATAGGAAACGAATTCATGTTAATGCACGATAATGCACGACCGCATGTTGCAATAATCGTCCAGGAATACCTTAACGATGTTGGTATTCCAGTTTTAGATTGGCCTGCGGTAAGTCCGGACATGAACCCTATCGAGCACGTGTGGGACCTCCTTCACAGCCGGATACGAACCCAAAATGTTGCCCCAGCGGACCTGCATGGACTAGCAAATGCTCTCCGTGACGAGTGGGAGAATTTGGATCAGGCTTATATACGGAGGTTAATCGAATCTCTGCCAAACCGTATGGGAGCGGTCATAAGAGCCAGAGGTGACAATACTCAGTATTAAAAGCTACTGTTATGACATTTTTCTTTCCGAAATTATAATTTCTTGTTTTAATAAAAATCTCAAGTATGAGTTCTTGTTTTTATTTGGCCTGTATTTTATTTAAACAATCATAGAAATTATATCTTAGAGCGCATTAAAGTATATTTACAACTTTATGCTACAAACAAAGATTATGCGATACTTTTATGATTCAAAACTAAATTATGCGATACTTTTTTGGCGGAGTGTATTAAAATAAAATATTAAGTATGAAAAGTTAAAATACTGAAGTACACAATGGCATTACAGTCTGTTGAATCTACACTCTCTTTGTTTTAAGTCAAATTCCCTAGATTTTTTTACCAAGTCCGTTGGACACTACTGGTTAGGTAAGTACGTTACAAAAGCATACTGGGTAGTTAAGGGCTAAATAAAAAATCATTGGTTCATGTGCAAATATTACACAATGTAATAGAATAACGTTTATTAAACCAAGCAAATATTAATATGTAAACTCAAGGTAAGAAGAAGTCGAGCAGAAATTAATTATATTGACTCATTCTAATTTCGCCTCATAATTCAACAGAAACAAAAATATCGACGCGGTACGAACATAAAAGATCGACAGGAATGGGATATCGGATACCGCATTGCGAAACAAACCACTCGCATATTACAATGCCGGCTGTGTTTAAAATTGCCAAGCAGAAATACATCGATAAAACACATATTTACAAGCACGCGTATATTTAGTTTGCTCTCGTCTCGCGAAGAACGAGGATATGCATGCACTAGGCAAATGAGTAAGAAAATAGAGACGGCTTAACTTTCAGCAGAAGTACGACAAGTTTGGCCTATCGATCGTGCTAATATTTACTTACAGTCACTGATTAATGTTTGCCTAGTCTTTTTTCTTCTGAGAAATATTCAGAATAACATCTGCATATTCTATAATGTGAGTAAATATACAGGGAGTTTCAATTGAAACAAGTCACCACAAATAATTCTTTACCTGTCCTGATTTATATTATATTCCGAAACCTGTCAGTTGCAGTGGCGGCTCCTGACGTTTTGTCAGTGGCGGAGCTTATTATGGATTCGCCCCCCCGCAATTTGAAATTTTGCGCCCTTTTTCCATACCGCAACGCTAATTTAACTTTTATTGCTGCCACATGTTATCGTTTAGAAACTTTACTAATTTATTTTATTCACTGTTTTATTTACTAGGTACATAAATAATAAAATAGTTCCATGTTATATAAATACATACTAAATTTCCATTGTTAAGAAGTCTTTAATATTATAAAGGCATTTGTTGTTTTTTTTAAGTAAATACTTTTTTGATTTTAGGCTTAAATTCACTTAAATACAAACCAATAAAATACATAACTCAAAACATATCTTGCATAACATACTACAGTATTACATAATAAATAAAAAAAAATCTAGAACATTTTTCCAAAATCCCAAAATAATCTAGAACTTCTTTCTGCGAGATTTTGAGGTAGCAAAAGTATCGATAATTGAATCAAAATTAATTTTTCGAGCTGTTTCATTT
The DNA here is from genome assembly GCA_949128085.1 of Cetonia aurata. Taxonomy (NCBI): domain Eukaryota; kingdom Metazoa; phylum Arthropoda; class Insecta; order Coleoptera; family Scarabaeidae; genus Cetonia; species Cetonia aurata. The sequence continues at coordinate 4,196,051 of OX421889.1, forward strand.
TCGATACTTAAAATAGAAAGTCCCCTCAGTCTTCCTTGAGACATTGTACTTCTAAGGTAGCTTTTAATCAGCTTAAATTTTGAAAATGACCTTTCAGCGCTGGCAGTTGTCACAGGCAAAGTCATGAATAACAGATAAGCTGTACACACGTCAGGAAAACTGGCAGATAACGTAGAATGTTCGCAAAGAATGACTTTAGCCAGTTGTCTAATACTTTCAACATTTTTAATTTGGTGCTTCATAGCCATCCGAAAAGTAACCATTTGTTGCGAAAACGAATCCATTAAGTCTGAATTGTATTCGTTACTTAAGCATTTTGATAAGCGGTAAAGCTCGTCATCATTAACACTATTTAATGTTTTAGGATTCAAAACCTCAAATTTTTTTAGTACTTTCTGAAAAGAATGAAATCGGTCGCCAATTTTGGAAATTAGGATATCCAATACTTTAAAATATACTTCTATTTTGAATCTCTTTTCATTGTTTTCAATTCGTTAATCTTGACTTAATTCATCAAAGTGGGTTTTTGTCCGTCGTAGTCTCTTCTTTTCAAAATTAGGCTCTCAATTCCTAATAAAAAAATAAAAATAAACTTTTGATAAACGTAATAATAAATCAAAAATAAATTCTAAAAACAATAACAATTAAATTAGAAAAGAAAATTGTAGATTCTTTGTTTATATTACAAGCTTTACTCAAAACTATATTTAAGGCATGGGCATGACAATGTATAAAAAGAGCTTGAGGTGCAATTGTTTTTTTTTTTTTTACTTTGTAAACCATTTAAATGCCCTGCCATAACAGATGCACCATCATATATGTTTGAGCGACTAATTTTTTTTTAAATCATATTTTTCGCTGTTATTTGATAAAAGGTTAAATAAATCTTCAGCTGATCGACCGGATGATACCTCAAAAAACTCCAAAAATCTTTCAATAACTTCACCGCTCTTGACATAACGTAATATGATTGATAATTGAGACTTAAAGTAAATATCTGTGGTTTCATCTAGTTGCCAAGAAAAAAACGGAGCTTCTTTAATTTCTGTATCTATTTCTTGTTTTAATACAAAAGAAATACAATCTATTAAATCATTTTGTATAGATTTAGATGTACCCGAAAAAATATTACTACTAACAAATTTATTAAAACTAGGTTCATATTTACTAAAGAGTTCGAGTAATTCTTTATAATTTCCACGGTTAAAAGAATCTGAAGTCTCATTGTGTCCCCGAAAAGCTAAATCTTGTGATGCTAAAAATATTGTTACGTCTATTAATTTTCTTAAATTTTTGCGGTTTTCTCTAACTTCATTATTATAGGCAATAATTGCATCTTTGCGCGCGCTGTCTACAGCAGTAGCAATATTTTGTTTTCCAAATAATTTAAATTTGCACAACGATGAAATGTGTCCTTTAGACTTTAGAATGCCGTTCAATAGCGCGCGGTAGATTTTTTAAATCTGTATAACCTAATTTCGACCACGTTTCGGTTTGGTTACAAAAAAGTAGACATGGCCAACTAAATAATCTTTCCCGTTCAATTGAATCAGTTAACCAACCACATTTAGTGTACCATAATGTAACTAAAACCACGATTTTGCCGGTTGCCGTCGTTAGATACTACAGATAAATTAGGCCGTGATTTCTCAATGTTTTGTACGATGTGTAATTTCGTCTCTATGTTTAAACAACTAAAAGAATTTCTTACCAACCAGTGCACAATATCTTGGCAAATTCTAATTTCGTTCATTTTATGCATTTTGTGTGCGTAACCTAACAAAACTCACCCGACGCTTCTTAAGTTATTAATACTGGGAGCTGGGAGTCGCATGGGCAGTTGCGTAGCAACGTTTTACGACAGATAAAGCATGATAACATGCCGATCGGGTAGGATCTCACCGCGGCGGCAAGCCTCCAACCATACGTATTCGCCGTATAAAGTGCACGTGCACTTACGGAGACGCATTGCTTTCAGCCATGGCATTAATCATCGGCGCGGAGCCAAATCTGTGGCTAGCCTCCTCGCTTGCTATTATAGTGCGTACAGTAAAATTTCGCGCGTTATTGGAAATTTGTTTGCATTTTTAAATTAAGTAATGAACAAATATACTATTGATTATATATTTTTTTGCAAAATTGCTTTATTTTAGTATATAACCTACGCTTAAACATTACTTTAATACATAATAAACGCTACTTATTTTATTCAAAATAATAGGGGGGAGGCTTAGCCTCCCCTGACGAGCCGCCACTGGTCAGTTGTCATATTAAGGGGAACAACTTGATATGACAACTGACAGGTGACAAGAATTATTTAAAGTGGCTGGTTTCACCTGGAATATCCTGTATAATAAGACTGTTTGTGTCTGTGTAAGGTGCTCAGGTAAATGTAGAGGTAAACAAAACATAATATTTATATAATTTGAAGGCTTCTAGCACAGCGTTTTGTTATAAAGGAATCCGAGATTGTTTTTCTAATGTTTTGTTGATAGTTCTGATGTTTAGAATGTGAATTAGGTTGATTTTAACACATTTTGGACATTTATAACAGTGCTACAAAATACAGAAATGCATTGATTAAATAAATTTAATTTGATCTACAATTATTTAGGATAAAAAGCAAATTAAGAATTATTCAATCCCACACAATCTACAACAAAAAATAACCTTGAAACGACGAAAATTCTAACGATTCATTAGTTCATACACCAATTCTGATTGCATAAGAAGAGTCGACCATCCGTTTCGGATAATTACACTATTGGTAAACAATTTATATTCTTTTATGTTGGTACATCTACATACACAGATATTTGAAGTTTATATCATATCCTGCAGCGCACCCAAGAGTTCTGGTTGATAATTGCAATGTTATTGAGACCTTTTACATTGCTTCTCCTAATGCCGTGGCATGTCATTCGATTTAATTAATTTCAGGAATTATGGAATACGCAAATAAAGAAGAATGTTCTTTATTTTTTTAGCTAAAAGTGGCATTCTTCGAAAATTGTTTTAAACTTGAAACTAATTAATGTAAGTACATATATTCTAGCAATACTACATATATAGAAAAGCAAATTCATGAATAAGTCCCAGTTTTACTTGTCTCACTAATTGTAGGTGGGTATTGCTTGTTATCTTATTTATGTGATAATTAAAGTTCTGAACGTTTTAAATAGCAAATCATAAATAATCAAATAATAAATGACAGTTATTGCATATAATATGTGCGATAATTGGTAATTTTAACACTTCAACAGCTTGCGCGACTGTAAGAAAATAAAAAAATCTATTATAGGTTTCTATGTATGTTGTACAGTTGACAGCCAGAGCCATCTTGAAATACTGTTAAATTGCAAACAAAAAATCAAATATCTTGAAAATCCTTTAAATAAAATATCAAGTGTGTTATATCATATTAAAGGCAATTTTATGTGCTTTTGAATAGTGTAAAAATATATAGGGTGTTCCATATACAAAAACACAAGTCTTGATAATATCTCAAAAAAAAAACGAATTAAAAAAAACAAATTAGAGCATTCAATTCTACGTCAAAAAGTGCCCTAATAAAGTTCTTATATAAATCAAGCATTTTCACAAATTAAAAAGTTACAAGGGTTTTTAAAAATTCCATATTTTCCGAAAACGCTCTGTATCTCTTATATTACGGAAGATATAAAAATACGGACTTCACCAATCGATTTCTTTTTAAAATCGAGCTCCAGAAGCATAGATCAGATTTTTTCTAATTCCTTTAGAAATATAAGTTTCCTATTAAAAGTGTCGAATTTGGCCCACCCTGTACAAGTGCTTTAGATAATGCTCTCTGATTAAATGTGCGGTACAATTATCGAAACAAGTGCTCACGATCGAAACCTTTAATCTTTTTAAGTGTATAAAGGACCATCATTTGAAAAGTTGAACCCCACGCATTTTCGCCAACGATTCAAGGTTGTAGATCCTTCCTCGTGCAACATCGTGTAAACATCGTATATCATGGATGCATGCATATGAGATTCCTGTTCAGTGGCATCCCTGGAGGATCAATCAATGCTAATTGGATTTGTTCTCACGGGAATGCTCGCATGCATGTAGTTAAAGCTTATATTGTGTCTCTACTTGATGTACAGATATGCTCAGATGTATTAGACACATAAATCTTTTGCGTTATAAATAGTATTTTAATAAAGAATGTTAATAATTTGTCGCATTTCTGTAAGATTTTAATACGGTTGCAATACTTTCTTCTGTGCGTAAAAAACTGACGTCTCAGAAACGTGAACGTGCATAAAAATTTAATAAATCTAGGAAAAGTATCTATAAAAACTGTTTTGAATTAGTATTTCATTAGAAAATTGGTACGCAGTAGGCTGTGGGGACTACGGAGCATTACTAAACAATATCAGTCTACATTCAAGTGATCTGTCAAATTATTTTGGTTTGTGTTGTCGTGTTTATTGCATTAGCAAAAATGGAAAACCATTTTAATAATTATAGAAATGAAGATATTTTAAATTTATTTTTTATTCACCGAGAATGTTATAAAATTGTAAGCAGAACTTGCCGAGTATTTAATAGCCGATATCCTCACTTGCCGCCTATTAACAGAACAGTACAAAGAAGTTATGCTAAATCAACCCTAGGTTGTGAGATACCCTGTATGATTTTGTTTACTTTTTATGCCTTCGTTAAATAGTATCTGCATCCTCCACAATTCACATAAAAGCTGTCTACCTTTTACTGTATAGCTGTTACACCCCTTTAATGCATCATACGTTCTTCTGGATTTTTTCACAAAAATCAAAATAACCCCGAAACGGTAACCGATAGCTAAGAAGATGTTTTATAAAATTGGCTTTAAAAGTTTCTATAGAATCTAAAAATGCAATAAAAAATATAGGCTTCTATTTATAATATTAAAGTTGGCTATGACTTTCGATGTAACCGGAAGTGCGACGTTGATAATGTCACTTTTTCTAACTAGATCATAGCCAACTATGCTTATCGCCGAAGTTTCAAAATCGAGATATCATAGCAAATTCAAGAACTTTTAATGGACAGGTTACGTGAATCACCCTATATAACTTCGTTGAGAACGTCACTATTATTAATTTTATCATAATTTATTGACACCACACTGAGAGAAATAGATAGTACTCTTTAACATAAATATAGTATACTTTAATATATTTTATAGCTCCTATAGGGACAATCATATTTTATATTACCGGTGACAATATCTGTATAGTAAATATCTGTGAATACTTTTTATTAACTCGTATGGTAAAGTGTACTATATTTGTATTATTAATTTGAGCATACATGTTAGTAAATGTGAAAAAAATGTCTAGTAGCGCTGACTATATTTTATAATAACTGTTAACAATGAAAACTATAATAAATATAGTTTAATAATTTTTAATTATAATTAATTAATATAATTTGATTAGCCGGTGACAGCCGGGCGAATTGCCGTCGTATCGGGCAGGATTGCGGGAATCAGACCGGCCCGTGTACTGTAGAGTACTACCAGTATTGAAGCGCCTCGTAATTCTCGTCTGTGGGCGATTGTCCACAGTACTTTTTACACGACGTTAACCATGTATAAGCATCATATAGATATTACGCAGCCACATTTACCGATCACAATTTACATTGAGTACGAATTTCAAAGATTATGAAACAAGCGTAGCGCCATCTTTACGACAAAAGCTGTAGTATCACATATTTATGTGGCTAAACCAATTATGAGTATTATGATATTCCTACTATATAGATATAAAACTATACAGCATTCATTTCATTCCATCTCATTATTAATGCCGTTTTCAATAATCAAAGTAAGGTGACTGTTGCAAGCACCTAACCTAACCTAAATAAACACAACACAGTAAATTTGCTACACCTGTTATTATAACTGTCTTCACTACATTATATGCAATTTATTATATTCACTTGTTGTAAAATATTGTAAAACATTTCACTATATTTTGTAGAAGATTGTCACACAATATTTTTAAACAATTTTATTGCTTTCTTTGTAACCGTGATATAGGAAAATGCAACGCCGTTGTTCTAAAATTTTGCACAATAGTAGGAATTCTTACTACAATTTCCGTCAAACAGTGAAGTGTAAATATTACAACATGGATTTTTCTCTGTGCAGACACAAACATGCACCGACACGAATACGTACACCTGTATCACACGTACATAACACGTGTGAGTGGCAATACAGCTTATTGGTCGATTTCTTCGGTAAAGATCGACAATGAATAGAGCAAGGGGTGGGAAGAGCGTTACGAACATTTATGTTAGAAATTGAATATGCATCGAATACCTGGTAACATCCAGATTTTACCTCTTACTATAAGCATGGTAACATCTGGTTATTTTACTCTTAATACCCCAGATATTGTCGTTTTGACAATAATTATATTACTAATTAACATAAAGAGATTTACTATCTAATTTCTACAATCCATTTTTCTCAGTGCACCAATAATTATGAATATATTCTAAACCCCTAAGTTTGTTCATTTAATTTTGAACGGTAGTGTATGTAGATTCGTTCATGCAGAGCCAATTTTCGGACTTCGCCCTATACGGACGACAATATTGAGTCATAGGTACCGCATTCCATAATACGCGTTGGCAGATGTTGCCATCTGTCTCCCGAAACTGTTTACCGATAGCGTATTTTGGTCATTGATTCGGATTAATTCGAACTGGTGGTTCGATATTTGCCGTGAACAATATTTCGATGTGAAAAAAATTCTGGCCCCCCTTCTGGTGAATCATGAAAATTGCCAAATTATATTTTGGAAGGTCGACTGGTTTAGTCCGTCCTAAAATTTCCATTTTGTACGGAGTTAAAAAATAATATATCTAGTTATATTTATTGCGGTCATATGGGAATATATCGAAAAGGATTATTTTTAATATCTATAGTGGCGTGAAGAAAAAACTTATTTATGTTTTTAGAGCAGGGGGAAATAACATAAATCTAAGATATATTATTAGTTATCCAATAATAATTGTTTCATTTATGAATAATATACAGTAGAAGCCGCAAGACAGTTTGAACATACAGTATTCTTTTGTTATTAATTCACGAGTTACTTTGGGATATTAAGAATTTAACTATATATTTATTCATTCAAATTTTCTATCTGAAAAAACCAAGAAATTCAACCAATTCTTACATACAGAGTGTTTCAGGCCACTCGTCTTTTTCTCGCGATACAAGGCAGCTGCACAGGGAGAAAATTGTGGGAAATTTTACTACAATTGTCAGCATTGATACTACACATTGTAGTACATATAGGGACAAGTACAATTTGTAGCAATGTTTACCATCAAATTGTAGCACTAAAAGTTTGTAGTATTAATTCTTACAATTTTTATGAAAAACAAGAATGAACAGTTAGTCTTCTTTCAACAACGTTGTAAGATAAAGTAGTATTTATTGTAGTCAAATTGTATACAATTTTGTGTGACTTTTCTATATACTGGTGAGCATAAATTGACACCTGTTGTAGTAATATTTATTCCACTCATTATTTTAAATTATTATAATTTTATAATAAATTTTACTTACCTTTATTGAAACATCCACAAAAGATATATAACTTAATACTACATTGTTGTGTGGATAAGTTTCAACTTGTGTATTAATATATGTAGTATCTACTTATGTAAATTACTATATATTTGCAATAATTTGTACTAATTCTTATTGTGAATTTTATCTAATGTAGTATGTAAAATGTCTACCTTGCAGTTTTAAAATGTTTCAGTCGCCTGTATCACTTCCAATATTTTTATCATTAATTATATAATTTATCGTTAAAGTTTCATTTCATTGTTAAAAGGATCAAATAATGTAGTAAAGATACTCCATGTTAAAAAACTAGAAACATATATTCTTAAACTAAGCTAATTCACAAATAACATACTTTAACATAACACAAATATTTTAAACAAAACAGCAGTCTTCTGTAGTTCTTTCTAATTTATTTATTATAATTTTACTAGACTACTACGCTACCGCATCGCGGGCGTACCCTCTCCGCAGCTGCAATCGACAATTGTATTCTACTTTCGGTAATTTTCACATTTGTTTCCATTGACAATTGACTATTAGTACTATTACATCACTAGGTAAGTGCCTGAAGACGGTTTATTAACTGAAACGACCACAGTAATATAGTAAGATTGTAATAAATAAATTGGGAAGTATATATATTAAAACATCAAGAGAGCACTATTCTTCACAACCGCACTTAACACAGGTAAAACCAAAAGGGAGGACAATTGCAGTGAACTACACATCTGCATTTCGGTGTCGCGTGATCGAGAACGCTAATCATCGATGAGCATGTCAATGCAAATTGGCGCGTTATGTAAATGTAATTGGGGATGCGCAGAACAGCACTATCCCCGTTATATCTGTTTTCACCCATTCCATGTCGAATAATGATAGAAAATATTGTATGTGAATATATAGCCAAATTAAGAACAACTACAATCTCTCCTAATATAAACATAAAAAAATACCTGATTTAAATTATTAATTCCAACGTACACTGTAGAAAATGTCGAACTTATTAAAATAAAGAATGTATGAGATATTTATTCACCAGACATTCTAATATGTATGTATGTTAAGCGTATAGAAGATTATTTTTATTACGAATTATAATTGCCTGATATAAATATGTATATTTTTAAGTACGAAATAGGATGGGTTTTAAACATATTGTCTTTCTTATTATATGATCTTGTGGTTTTATTGGCACATTGTTGTGCAATGGTAGATATCACAGTAAGGTACTAGCAAAAATATATACTGACATTGTGAAATAATTACAGAATGTGTGCCAAGTTTTCCTACAATAGAGTATCAATTTTTGCTACTTCCAAATATGTACAAATTTTAACAAAATTGTGTTACTATTTCAAACAAAATTGATCCTACAAACAGCTGTGAACTTGTCCTACAACGGCTAGTATTAAATAATAAACATGTACGTTAGAGCCCAGTTGTTTGTATTACTTATTTCTACAAAATCGTTAGTACTGCGCCATGTAAATGTTTACTACAAGGATATCTCTCAGTGTAGATTCATGCGATAAAAAATTTAATAACAAAACCCTACCTGAAGAATCTCCTGAAAATATTTTCAACTTCCGGAAACGTTCTATTATACCGGAAGTCGATAGCAATTTTCTTATTTTAAATGGAATCATATGTTATTTCTTATTTTAATCAATTCTACACATTATTTAAATACAATTTTTACTGAAGTTCACTATCTCTAAAATTCAACGGTTTTTGAGATATTCACGATTTTGTCAAAATTTTGACATTTGCATCTCCTATAGTATTCAGTATTTCTATTTGTAAGCCAAATATGTAGGAACAACTGATATCTGGCTAAATTATGGGTTCTATTAAAAGAATAACCGTAAGGCAAGTTTTTGTAGTATTTTTATTCTATTCTGTGACATACTTTGATGTTCAACAACTATCACATGTTCCGAGATATGACATCATCGGTAGTTTTTTTTTAACGGATCACCCTATATTTTTTCACATTTTGAAAACGATTTGTATCAATTCAGTCATTCAGGCTTGCACACAAATCTTCATCTGTATTATTCACACACCTTTAGATACAGATGTATCTTAATCCATCCTGAACATTTATTTATTATTTCAACTACCAAAAATGCATCAAAGAATTGGAACAAGTTGACCTACTTCCAATTCGTATATTGCGCAGTCATTTTTATTGTCCGTCGCATTTTAGAGGTTTAAAATGGTACAATAAAATAACAATTTAAATTTTAAATTTCTGATTGTATATTTTACGTGGGCTTTAACACTTAAAGACAGGTAGGTATATATACGAATTAATTTTTAATAATCGTTTTGAATACATCACTACAATGGAAGCTGGCGCTGTGACAACAGTTATTGTGCACACAATATATTCATGATTCATACTTAAAGTCCATAATGGATACATAAGTGGAACTTGAGACGGAATAATTGTTTTAGGATATTTTTTTCGAGTGAATGAATGCTTATTATCTAATTTATAAAATTGATGTAGGATGTAGGTTGGGTATTGCCAGTCGGATTACGTAAAGAAAATTACAATGAACTATAGCTTAAAAAGTGTCGCAGCGTCATCATATTTTTACACTGGTTTTAACGTAATCGAATTATAATGTAATGTGTTATTAATTTTTGTAAAGGATATTTTTAAAAACGTCTCATGTACTAAAACGCAAAAAATTATCAATTATGCGGATGACACAAATTTACTATTTAGTGCTTATGATTTTCCAACTTTAGTACGAACTGGCACTGATATAAGTACAGGGTTTTCCACGGTAGCCGTTCGTTAGAAATTTCCGAGGTTAGAAAAAACCTGGAACTCTGAATTTTTGGAATCCGGGGCTATTCAAGATTCTCTTTCATTTTAAAATATTTTCAGGGTCTTACCACTTCCGGTTATACCGGAAGTCGCCATAAACTTTCTTATTTTAAATGGAACACCCTGTATATTATTTCATTTTTAAATTCCTGAGAAAATTATGTTCCTAATTTTTTGTTTTTCATTTGTTACTACGTTTCAAATTTTCTTATGTTCCTGTTTGTTTCCATTTTCTAATTAAAATGAAACACATACGATGTTTCAAGTTTCTGTCAAAAATCACATTAAAACAGAAAATATTGACAACAAGAAAACCGTTGTAAATAGGTATAGGGAAAGTCATAGCGAATCGATGCAGAATTAAATTCTGCATCTGATCATCCAATAATATACAGCGTGTTCCATTTGAAAAAAAGAACTTTTTCAACTTTGAAGATTTTGTAATTGGCCATGCAGTTTTGGACACCTTGTATGCGACAAATCAATTGTCAATGTGGATTTCGAAAGTGTCATTCTTGTGCTTCCATCTACCCTAGAAGTGTTTATTACCAGTCGAAAATGGGCAAAAGATACTGTGTTGCAGTAACGCACCATCTTTCAAAATTTTCAAAAAAATCAAGATATCTAAGTAGCAGTTGAAAATAGGTATAGGGAAACCTATTAGAACTCATCATAAAATTTTCTCAGGAATTTAAAAATGAAATAATATACAGGCTGTTCCATTTAAAATAAGAAAGTTTATGGCGACTTCCGGTATAACCGGAAGTGGTAAGACCCTGAAAATATTTTAAAATGAAAGAGAATCTTGAATAGCCCCGGATTCCAAAAATTCAGAGTTCTAGGTTTTTTCTAACCTCGGAAACTTCTAACGAACGGCTACCGTGGAAAACCCTGTATAGAACCTTATAATGTTACTGAATTTCTTAACTTTATTTAATTAACAATGTTTATAAAAACTAAAATGTAGGTACTTCTATTCTTGTTTTGACGTTGTTTCTGCTTGTGCATTATAGTAGAAATAAAGATGCATTATTATTATTATGTATATATACAATTAATCATACATTCCAATGGCAATGAATGGAAATTATATTCTAGGGTTGAAATTCACGAATTTCTGAAGTTAGTTACCTACCTAATTGTTTATTGAATCTCAGGAATATTTTCGATTATTTTTAACTTCAATTGCGTTATCTGCACTTTGCAAGTAGCTTTATCCCAGATCGTAATCTTTGACGTATAAATGGAATACAGATAAGTGTATTATAGGCATTTAACAGAGTTCTCTCACGCAGAGCTTGCGATAAATTATCTCCTCTATAAATAATGTTTTCTTCCACGTCATTTTCATCATGTAAGTAATAGTTTTCAATTAAATTACATAGTCTTATGAGCTTCTAAATACACTCCGCCAAAAAAGTATCGCATAATTTAGTTTTGAATCATAAAAGTATCGCATAATCTTTGTTTGTAGCATAAAGTTGTAAATATACTTTAATGCGCTCTAAGATATAATTTCTATGATTGTTTAAATAAAATACAGGCCAAATAAAAACAAGAACTCATACTTGAGATTTTTATTAAAACAAGAAATTATAATTTTGGAAAGAAAAATGTCATAACAGTAGCTTTTAATACTGAGTATTGCCACCTCTGGCTCTTATGACCGCTCGCATACGGTTTGGCAGAGATTCGATTAACCTCCGTATATAAGCCTGATCCAAATTCTCCCACTCGTCACGGAGAGCATTTTCTAGTCCATGCAGGTCCGCTGGGGCAACATTTTGGGTTCGTATCCGTCTGTGAAGGAGGTCCCACACGTGCTCGATAGGGTTCATGTCCGGACTTACCGCGGGCCAATCTAAAACTGGAATACCAACATCGTTAAGGTATTCCTGGACGATTATTGCAACATGCGGTCGTGCATTATCGTGCATTAACATGAATTCGTTTCCTATAATTGGCGCATATGGTACTACATGTTCTTCTAAAATTTCCGTTATATACCTGTGGGCAGTCAGTGTACCTCTGTCTACTGGTACTAACTCTGTACGACCTGTTAAACAGATGCCTCCCCAAACCATAATAGAGCCACCAGCGAAATTAGGTCTAGGTCTGATATTACACTGCGAATAGCGCTCACCGTCTCGTCTGTACACTGAGATACGCCTATCTGAGGTGTAAAGACCAAATCTTGACTCATCTGTGAAGAGTATATTGGCCCAGTCATTAATGTTCCAATTTACATGTTCTCTGGCAAACCTTAAGCGAGCCACTCGGTGGTTCCTAGTGAGACGAGGGGCTGTTACAGCTACTCTAGCTCTTAATCCACTCTGTCGTAACCTATTCCGAATAGTTTGAGTACTCACACGAGTATTTCTGACTCTAGCCAAGTCGTTCTGCAATTGTCTCGCAGTTACATGTCTTCGACGTAATGCTTGTAGTAGTAAATAGCGGTCATCTTGGCGAGTAGAACATCTTGGACGACCTGGTACAGGTCTTCTACTGTAAATGCCTGTTTCCCTATATCTGGCTACGGCTCTAGAAACACTTGACTGATTGATGTTCATCAAATTAGCAACGTATGCTTGAGATCGTCCATCTTCGATTAAAGCAACTATAGCAGCCACTTGTTCTGAAGTTAAATTGCTCATTTTAGTTTTAAAAGCGTTGGTACAGAACTCTGACTTCGCACTTTAAAATTTGTCCGTATAGGAAGACTTTCAATAAACAACTGAACAAACCTTACACATATGCATTTTTCTAAATGTGTTCTTTTAGAGAAAAAAAAAGTAAAAACGCTAAGTTCCATTATTTTGTTAGTGTTTTTATAGTAGAATTTATAAATAATTTATATATAACATTGTAGATAAAGATAATTTTCTCATATCGTACAAATGGATGGAATATTAGGTTATGAGAAATATTACATTTTAAACTTAGATTTTTTTCTTAGCAACTGACCTTGAGGATTGTCGCTGTTGTGGCCTAGAGTGCGTTCATAACCCATTACGCTGTCCCGAATGTTCCGAATACTTTTGTGTTGAATGCTATGATGGCCATGTTGCTGGGCATGGTAAGAAATCTGAATTCAAAATTATGGAAACTAAATACCTGCGAAGAGGCTTCGATTAGTAGCGTTCGATTTAGCCGTTCGTTGTACTGCCCTAGAGCTCTACAGAAAATCCACATTTCTAAACTTACAATTTTTGTTGCAGAAGACCGCCGACGCAGGCGGCGCGAAAAAGAAGATGCAGAACGTCAAAAGCGCATCGAAGATGCAGAACGTCAAAGGCGCCTTAAAGAAGCAACAGCTGCACTGAGAGAAATCAAGGCGCATAGACCCAATCACCCCTAATGAGATAACCAAATGTGCGTCGCCAAAAATTACAGACAGAATATAGACGCCATATGCAGAACAGTATAAGTCGGGAAAATACAGTCAGCGACAGAATTGAGTGAACATAGTATTATATTTTATTATTAATTATTTGTTATGTAATGTTAGTATGGTTTTGGATATTATTTACGGCCAACATAGAAGGTCCTCGGTCAAGCAAACGAGGTCACGCAGGTTCGTTAGTAAACGTGAATTTGGTGAATTTGACTATGTGGAAACGGTTATGGGACGTTGAAACAAGAACTCGCCGGACTACGAGATTAATTCCGCAGATTCGTACCTGGCTGAAAAGGAATCATGGTGAGGTGGATTTCTTCTTGATTCAATTTCTCACGGGTCATTTTAGACACTATTTACATCGTTTAAGTAAAATAGATAATGGAACATGTCTGTACTGTCCTGATGAAGAAGACGACGTCTATCATACTTTTTTTCAGTTGCAGTCGTTGGTTAGAATGAAGATATTTATTATCCAATGAAATTGGTGAAATCCCACCTGACTCGGTTATTCGCAAAATGATCGAATCTGCGCGTTCTTGGAATTTAGTGCCGTAGTATATTCACAATGTATGTCTATTCAGGATTTCCCCCTACCAAAAAAAAAATCTGCTAGAATATCATATGATGTTGTATATCATTAAATAAATATCAGTAAAATTTATAGTTTCATTAAAAATCGCTTAGTGTCCACTCAATTCTGTCGCTGACTGTATATTTGACTTTCTCTTAAAGTTTTATAATCTATAGGCATATTTATATATAATATTGTAATTGTGAACACATGTATAATATCGATATTCTCTTGTCTTATCTTAAATTTTTGGAAATATAGTATTGTATATTGTAAATGGGACATTAAACAGTTTAGTTGAGTAAATGGGGTTTTTTGGTTGGGGGAAAGAAAAAGACAGTTGGTATGACGTTGGTGTGACGAATGTTACAGCCGGTTAGAGCTAAGAGATGGTCTGAGTTTGTAAAGTTAATAACGGCGTGTTAAAAATAAAGTTTGTTCTTGTTAAAGAGTGGCGTGTGATTTTTTGGAAGAGAAAAGCGACTCATATCTAACTGACCAATTATATCTCCACTACAATCGTGCCCTCAAGAACGGACACTTCACATTTCGCAGTTAATTACCATTTACAAGATCGCTGAAAACCTCTATAAAACAAATTCGATTCATTTTACGAACAAGGGAACCTCGCGAACTGTAAATTGCAGATTTTCATGAAACTTTGTCAGTTTGTGGACTCCATGGAGTGTTACTCAAGGACGCTTTCCGTTGCTCCGGAACTTAAACTTTAGGGGGTGCGATTCACCCTTGCAATTTGGCTCAAATTTGGTTTTTTCGGAATAACTTTTAAACGGTAAGAGATAGAAAAAAAGTTTCAATGGCGGACTTGTACCGTTTAGTCAGCCCTTTCGATTGGTATAGATATTTATATACAGGATGTTCCAATAAACGCGGAACAACATTAGCCCAGAAATGTTTGAGAATGTTAGAATGAATTTCTACAACACATTAGGATATTGTTTAGCCAAGGATGGGGGCATATTTGAACCTTTTGTTTGAAGATTCAATGATTTTTAAAAAATTCACGTTTATTCCATCTTATTATTAAGGCTTATTTTAGTTTCTATTTTTTAAATTTATTTACCCAGAATTAATTTTTATTTGTCCTTCATTAAATTTACTATTTCTTTTTGAGGGTTTTGCCCTAAATTCATTAGAATGTCTTTGATTTCCCTGTCATGAACGAACCCTAATTTTATATTTCTTTATTTATTACTATTACGAATAGAATAGTAATCGAGCTGGTGTTAAAGTTCATTTAATTTATTATTAAGAGTTACTTTTAAGTTTTCATTTTTTAAAATTATTTACTCAGAATTAAGTTTTATTTTTCCTTCGTTAAATTTATGAGGGTTTTGTTCATCGTTCATTGGAATTACTTTAATTTTCTTGTCACGAGCAAAGACTATTTTTAAGTACATAATAGATACTATAAATTGCTGTTTTACGCTTTCATTACACCTTTTGAGTTTATAAGTACGTGTGTCCAAAGCAATACATATTGCAATTTATTCATTTTCATAATAAAAATGCAATACGTTTCATGCAATCATGCAATAGGTATAGTTTCCTGAATTAATTCGGTCTTCGGTTACCAATAGAAATCCATGAATTTCCAATTAATTGAAATTGTTGTAGAGCGCTGAGTGAACGGATATCTTGTGCGTCTATATGTAGTAAAGCGTATTTCTTTAACAATAATAAGATTATGGTTAATTTATTTCACTGGTTCATCTTCAACATTGCACAAGCCTGGATGATATTTGTCATAAATCGTTTTAATTTCATAAACTGCTACAACGGGATATCCCCTAACTAACTTTCAATTGCATCATTAATATATCTCTATCCATTTTATATTCTAGGAATGTTATCGTTAACTTGTTATCATGTACTGAACTTTAGAGCGCTATTTATAACTGCTGTAGTGTATTATCGTACATACATATAAATGAAATACACTGTCTAATGGATGTGAGTGTATTTCAAGCGTTCGATCTAGTGTTTTCTCCGGTACAGTACCTAACAAATTATTTCATCTACGAATAATGTCGGCCAATTATGGCGGAAGTGCATGTGGAGGTAACAGTGCATAATATGTTGCTTTGTTATAATATTTTAAAGAAGTAGTTTCACGTTTTGGGGTAGGCATTTAAGTTTAAAAAACGGATCTTTTCACGAACGAGTACTGCCGGTCGTATGAAACGTGTTCTTTAAGCTATTTTCTGTCCTTTTGTTAATAAAAGAGAAAGAAATTTAATATAGGTATTTATGTAGTGCTTGGTTTTGTAACGACTATAAGCTAGGTGTATAATAAAATTTTTAAAAATAACCTCACATCGTCATATATTCATAATCATAAATGTTATTATTATTCGCAGTCAAACTATATTACTAGGCTACTTGATGGGAAAAAAAGAAGCGCATTACAAGCTTACGCCACAAAAAGAACAAACGATCTTACTGTAGAAAGGAAAGATAAAATTCTAATGGAATTGAAATCTAATCTAAGTTACAAATTCAAGTATGGTGAATGCAATGTTGTTTATGTAATCCACCAATATCTGTATCGGAGAATACAGAATGCTAATCAGGATTGTTTTGTCGTTTTCAATTTAGTTACACTTTTTTTTTTGATAAGGTTATAATTTTAGAACCTGAGATTAACTCACACCAAGGTTTATTCCTACATAACTATTATCACAGATAAGTAAACAGATAGCTCGCCGTAGCAGAATTGGCCGATTTTCGCGGGTTGCATAAATCAAAGACTGCAATATTACGATTTTATGTAACATAGATAGCTGCGGGGAGTACGGTGTACGGTCGGAGACTGGACGTCGGAGTATGGAAGGAGTACCGAGTCGGTGGTTGTTTTTATTTAAGAAATATGCTTTTTTGCCGCACAGCTGTTATTTACCTAGAATAGCAAATTGAATAGAATTTATACCTCCTTGAATGTGAATTGCTTACGCTCTTATTTAGAATATAAATATTTCCTATAGACTGTCCAGATTGACTTGAGTGCGCGTAATGTATTTTTTGAATTTATTCGTATGTGTCTCATAATGATATATTTTATGGTTGTTATAATATATTGGAAGGAATCAAAGTTTATAGCCAGTAGTTTATTTAAATTATACAAAAATTCGTAGAATTTCAGGCTTTATTTTCAATATATGTGACTTCACATTATCAATTACATATCTTGTTACCTTTCGACTACTTAATGTAGTCTTCTTCAGACATGTATGATGAAAACAATTAACAATTACATTAAACGTGAAAAACTACATTAAAAAAAAAAGATGATTTTATGGATAGATTTTTCGAACAAACCTCCGGTAAAACAGATCGCAGACATGCGAGACAGCTGCCACCCACGTTTAAGTAGTGTGTAACAACTTCACATTAAACGTTATTTTTTTCTCCAGGCATTTGTGATGGTTGCAAGAGATGTACTTTTACTAGGCTATACAAATGCGAGGTGTGCTGCGATTTTGTTCTTTGCCATAAGTGTTATGACGATGGCAAAGACGTTAGCCACCCGTTTAAGCTCTTTGATTCATCTACGTCATCATGGTATTTAATTATCTAATTGTGTCCAAAGTCTTAATCTAAATAAATATCTTTTGTAGGACCAAGTTACCTCGGCGTGCAAACGGTAAGAAATGTGAATTAAAAGTCGTGGAAACAAAATAAGTGCATTGCACTCGTAAATCATATTAACAACATTTCTTGAATTAAGCACACAATCTAATAGTTTATATTAACTAACAGTGTTCTAGTCTTTTGAATTTGTCAAGAAAAATAATCCAGTAATTGGGTTTTGGAACCTTTGGTGTAACAATAACTATCACACTGACAAAAGTCAATGCTAGGTTTTTCCACTATCACCAAACAACAAGCAATTGTTGTTTGGTGATAGTGGAAAAACCTAGCATTGACTTTTGTCAGTGTGATAGTTAAGAAAAATAATGCAAATTATTTTGTGTCCAATGCAATTATGTGATATTTAATGTTGAAGATTATTTTTTATAAGATAGAAGTACATAGATGAAGTATTTGTGCTTAAATAGTATGCAGACGCTTAATTTTAAACTCGTAATTCTTCAATGGTTCCAGTTATTTGTGATGGCTGCAACCAGCGAATCGGTGCATCTCACAGGCGATACAAATGCCGAACATGCTCCGATTATGATCTTTGTTATGATTGTTATCTTCATGGCAAACACGCTACCCACCGGTTTGCGCTCTTTGATTATACTACGTCATTATGGTATTTATTATCTAATTGTGTCTTAAGTGTTAATCTAAATAAATATCTTTTGTAGGACCGATTTACCTCGGCGTAAAAACGGTAAGAAATGCGAGTTAAAAGTCGTGGAAACAAAATAAGTGCATTGCACTGGTAAATCATATTAACAACATTTCTTGAATTAAGCACACAATCTAATAGTTTATATTAACTAACAGTGTTCTAGTCTTTTCAATTTGTCAAGAAAAATAATGCAAATTATTTTGTGTCCAATGCAATTATGTGATATTTAATGTTGAAGATTATTTTTTATATGATACAAGTGCATAGATGAAGTATTTGTGCTTAAATAGTATGCAGACGCTTAATTTTAAACTCAAGTCATTCTTCGGTGATTTCAGCTTTAAATGTTATTTGTGATGACTGCGATGAGCCGATCTCTACATCTGACAGGCGATACAAATGCCGAACATGCTCCGATTATGATCTTTGTCATGATTGTTATAATGATGGCAAACACGCTACCCACATGTTTGCGCTCTTTGATTCAACTACGTCATTATGGTATTTATTATCTAATTGTGTCTTAAGTGTTAATCTAAATAAATATCTTTTGTAGGACCAATTTACCTCGGCGTAAAAACGGTAAGAAATGCGAGTTAAAAGTCGTGGAAACAAAATAAGTGCATTGCACTGGTAAATCATATTAACAACATTTCTTGAATTAAGCACACAATCTAATAGTTTATATTAACTAACAGTGTTCTAGTCTTTTGAATTTGTCAAGAAAAATAATGCAAATTATTTGGTGTCCAATGTAATTATGTGATATTTAATGTTGAAGATTATTTTTTATATGATACAAGTGCATAGATGAAGTATTTGTGCTTAAATAGTATGCAGACGCTTAATTTTAAACTCAATTCATTCTTCGGTGATTCCAGCTTCAAACGTTATTTGTGATGACTGCGAGGAGCAGATCCCTATATCTGACAGGCGATACAAATGTCGAACATGCTTGGATTATGATCTTTGCCATGATTGTTATGATGATAGCGAACATGATGCTACCCACTTGTTTAAGCTCTTTAATTCAACTACGTCATCATGGTATTTAATTATTTAATTGTGTCTTAAGTGTTAATCTAAATAAATATCTTTTGTAGGACCAATTTACCTCGGCGTAAAAACGGTAAGAAATGTGAATTAAAAGCCGTGGAAACAAAATAAGTGCATTGCACTCGTAAATCATATTAACAACATTTCTTGAATTAAGCACACAATCTAATAGTTTATATTAACTAACAGTGTTCTAGTCTTTTGAATTTGTCAAGAAAAATAATGCAAATTATTTGGTGTCCAATGTAATTATGTGATATTTAATGTTGAAGATTATTTTTTATATGATACAACTACATAGATGAAGTATTTGTGCTTAAATAGTATGCAGACGCTTAATTTTAAACTCAATTCATTCTTCGGTGATTCCAGCTTCAAATGTTATTTGTGATGACTGCGAGGAGCAGATCCCTATATCTGACAGGCGATACAAATGCCGAACATGCTTGGATTATGATCTTTGTCATGATTGTTATGATGATGGCAAACACGCTACCCACCTGTTTGCGCTCTTTGATTCAACTACGTCATTATGGTATTTAATTATTTAATTGTGTCTTAAGTGTTAATATAGATAAATATCTTTTGTAGGACCAATTTACCTCGGCGTAAAAACGGTAAGAAATGTGAATTAAAAGCCGTTGAGACAAAATAAGTGCATTGCACTCTTAAATCATATTAACAACATTTCTTGAATTAAGCACACAATCTAATAGTTTATATTAACTAACAGTGTTCTAGTCTTTTCAATTTGTCAAGAAAAATAATGCAAATTATTTTATGTCCAATGCAATTATGTGATATTTAATGTTGAAGATTATTTTATATATGATAGAAGTACATAGATGAAGTATTTGTGCTTAAATAGTATGCAGACGCTTAATTTTAAACTCGTAATTCTTCAATGGTTCCAGTTATTTGTGATGGCTGCGACCAGCGGATCCGTACATCTCACAGGCGATACAAATGCCGAACATGCTTGGATTATGATCTTTGTCATGATTGTTATGATGATAGCGAGCACGATGCCACCCACCTGTTTAAGCTCTTTGATTCAACTACGTCATTATGGTATTTAATTATTTAATTGTGTCTTAAGTGTTAATCTAAATAAGTATCTTTTGTAGGGTTGATTTACCATCGCGTCAAAACGGTGAGAAATACGAATTAAAAATCGTGAAAAGAAAATAAATATATTGCGCTGGTAATCATATCGAAAACATTAGTAGTATTTAGTAGTTTCGAATAAAGTTATGTAATGTTTAAAATTCGTGCAAATTTTATATATCAAGTGAATGCACTGAAGCTGACGATGCGTGATGCCAGTGCTGGTGAATATTATTTTCCGCGGTTCATTCGCTCGATGTCAAAGTACAGCTTACTCCACAGTTTAAACAATTTTTGTAAATATCTCCATAGTGCCATAATCGTCTTTGGTATACGTGACAAGAACAATGTATTTTTATTTGTTGGTATGTATGCACAGTTAATACTTATTGTTAATAATAATGAATCTATATCAAGCAAGTTATATTAAATTATTTGTTTCAAAGTGTCTTTGAGAATAAGCATTATCTATACACAATCAATCAACGACATGTTAAGCATTACTATCTTTAATGTTTGGCTAATTGGCTAAATTTAACAGCCACTTTATTCTTATTCCCATCACTTGATGTTTCTTTGACAATAGTTTGCGTCATGCTTGTCAATTAATCTGGCATTAAAAAATGCTGTTTATTTTTTTCCGTACATAATTTACTTCGTTCTCAGCTATGTACATAATGTGTATGTAACCTGAAATTATATTTCAATAAACAAAAATCTGATATAGTATATATGCGAGATGTTTACAAAAATCTAAAAATTGTGTAAAATTTTGGGGGGTGCTGTACCCCTACGCGAAAAAAATTCTTTCTTGCTTCAAATAAAGCAAGACCTCTAGATCTTGGAGGAAATCCCGCGGCCTGGCAACACTGGTTTTATAACGTTTTTAATGCCACACAATATTTTCATTAAAGCATTAGGGTTATACTAACTGTAGGAAATATTTAGGGGTTTTAGGTTGGCTACATCGAGTGAATAATCATTAATGTCATGAATATGTCATTTATTTAACAAAAGGAAAAACACTACGAACCACTAGATAATTTCCTAATTATCGAATTGCTTTTCTTTTATGAAAAAAGAAAAAAATTAGCATAAAAAAACCATTCATTTATTCATTGAAACTTCACTGATTTCGTTTTTTTTTTTTAAACGGGTCTTATACAACTAGCTTTTTTAATATACTATTACAGGTGTTGGAGATCCAAGCATCTGTTGTAATGTTTGTCGCCAAGATATCTCAGATATGCGATACAAATGCTCCATCTGTTCGGATTATCAACTTTGTTATGTGTGTTATGAAAATGGCGAACACGATATAACCCATCTCTTCAAACTCTTTGATGCAACCACATCACCGGGGTATGCAATTATTTATTATTATGTCTTGCGCACCAAAGAAATTTTCTTTTACAGTCTTGAGCTACCTTCACGTGAAAACGGTAAGATATATAATAAGATGAGGTAAAAACTATGGAACCAAAATAAATGGATTACATTTTGCATAAAATAGCTTCTTGATTGAAGGCAAAATTTAACAGTGACATTAACTAATAATGTTTTTTACAAGTTTTGTATATCCTATAAACAAATGAAATATACAGGGTGCGCCATTAGTGCGTCGGCGGAATTTAGCACAAAAAGTACTATAGATAGGAAAGTGAGAAGAAACCTTACCAACAAATTGTCAAAGCTTACTATCTGACGCTCTACAGGTAGGATAATCCGCTACATACATTCTTGATGCTGATAGTGGATTTCTGTTGCTAGCACCAAGAACAAATATCATTTCTATGAGTTCCTCATTGGAGAAATTTATTTTTAATAAATGAATTTAGGTAAAAACAGGAACAAGACGATATAATTAACAACCAGATTAAAGTAATACGTAATAACTAATAATCCACAAATAAATAATTCAAACATTATAATAAAATCACAAAACATTGTAAAATGACACCAAAAATAAACTACAACAAACAACATTATGTGGACATTTAAGCAGAGATTTGATGTTTCGTTATATTCTTAGCTTTTGTTTGAAAATCATGGCTATCTAACCATATTTGGTGTCGCATATATTGAATATTGTCAACATATTTTCCATAAATTTCTAATATCTTCGAAAATACTGAAAATAAGTGTTACGTTATTGGTACCATTTTAAAGGTAATTTTACGAGGAATTTGCTGCTGAAATTGAAAGATATAAGTTCCATTTAAAAAAATGAAAAGGAACGCGTTTGAATTTCGATAAATGTGCTAGCACATATTTAACACCCTGTATATATTTTGACGTTGCGCCACCTTGGAACATATAAATCGTTAGCCGCCAAATTGATAACAAAAGAATAACCCGCGACACTATAACCGTTTTAAAGATAAAACTTAAAATCTCACAAGTCGCAACTGTCAAAATTATGGCAAAATTCGCAATATAGCCTAAACCAATTGTCAGAAGTGCACATAACTGTATATCACTGTAAAGGTGTTTTAGGTGGCTATCGAAATAATTACTAAAAATATAGCAATCCATTTAAAATAAAAAGTTGAAAGTAGCTCTGGGAATTTGTAACACCCTGTATATTTGATTGCATTGATCAACTATATATACAGGGTTAGTAAAAAGTCCCGGAATTGTCGAATAACTTTGTTATTTGAAAATTATGATTTCTGAAATTTGGTATGGGGGTATAGTTAATATAAATGCATTTTATGCAATACAGTTAATATTTTTTTCACTTCCGGTTTAATCGGCAATACGTCCAATTTCTTTTTTAAATGGAACGCCCAGATTTTTTTAACACTTTTGAATGCAAAATAAAAAACTACGTTCAGGAAGTATTAAGATGTTTATTTTTATTCACAAGAAAACAGTTAAAAAATTAAAAAAGTGTCCTAATACAGAAAAATCAAGATACCTGTCTATTCAGGTTGCGATTCCAATAATTGTTCAAAATGCTCTCCATTTACAATTTGACAAAAATGTGAACGGTCAGTAAAATTTATTATTGAATTTTGTATTTGTTCTGGAGTGATGCGATTGGCTTCTTGAACTATTCTCTCTTCCAATTGTTCAAGATTATGGGGACGATTTTTGTACACTTGACATTTCATGTGACCCCAAAAGAAAAAATCTAATGGCGAGAGATCTGCCGAACGTGCTGGCCATTCGATTGCTCCTCTACGTCCGATCCAACGTCCCGGAAAAATTTCATTCAAATAATCGCGGACATTATGGGCAAAATGGGGGGGAGCTTCATCTTGTTGAAACCAAAAATGTGCATTAGGGTGATCACCTATGTTTGTATTTGGAAAGAGGGCCGCAAGTGCTGGAACAACCTCATTTCGCAATAAATTTAAGTAGACGTTGCCAGTTAAATTTCCTCTTATAACAAATGGTCCTATGATGTTGTTTTCAACAAGACCAGACATTCATCTTTTGAGGACGCTGTGTATGGACTTTTTCAATCCAATGCGGATTTTCAATTGACCAGTAGCGACAATTATGTCTGTTCACAGTGCCGTTGAGACAAAACGTTGCCTCATCTGAAAAAATGATGTGATCTAAAACATTAGGCTGCTGCTCGATCAATTCCGTCATTGTTTCGCAAAATTGTAGTCTACGATCTGGATCATCTTCAGTTAACTCATGGACGGGATACATTTTATAGGCTTTCATTCTTGCTGATTTAAGAATCGTATGAGCAGATTTTTGAGAGATCTCATGAATTTGACCGAATTCTGTTGTGGACACGTGATGATTTTCTTCCACTGTAAGTAACACATTCAAACTAGTTTCTTCATCTGTTGCTGTTAATGGACGTCCCCTTCTAGGTAAATCCTTCACCTGACGAAAGACTTCAAACTTTTTAATTGTTCGGCATACCGTACTTTTACTAATGTGACGACCCGGATAAACAGTATTAAACAAAATACGAACCTCTTCAAAAGAACGTTGACGATCACCGTACCCACGCATCATTAATATCTCAATTCGTTCTGATTCAGTAAGTTTTTCTGCCATTTTCAAATATGTCAATGTTTAAAATAAGTAAATTTATAGCGATGCAAAAGTTAAAACGCGTTTAAAATTGTCAAATGTGACGGCAAAAAGAATGCAAACACCAAACAACAACTTTTTTCAAAGGTACCTTGATTTTTCTGTATTAGGACACTTTTTTAATTTTTTAACTGTTCTTGTGAATAAAAATAAACATCTTAATACTTCCTGAACGTAGTTTTTTATTTTTCATTCAAAAGTGTTAAAAAAATCTGGGCGTTCCATTTAAAAAACAAAAGTATTGCCGATTAAACCGGAAGTGAAAAAAATATTATCTGTATTGCATAAAATGCATTTATATTAACTATACCCCCATACCAAATTTCAGAAATCATAATTTTCAAATAACAAAGTTATTCGACCGTTCCGGGACTTTTTACTAACCCTGTATATACAGAAAATCTTACTTTCCTATCTTTAGTAGTTTTTGTGCTAAATGTCGCCGACACACTAGTGGCGCACCCGGTATATACATATGTGTTGAAAATAAGCACTGCACTTGAAACAATCATCTCTTTTCATAGACGTTGAAGATCCACGTATTTGTTGTAATGTTTGCCACGAAGATATCTCAGACATGCGATACAAATGCTCCATTTGCTCGAATTATCAACTTTGCTATGAGTGTTACGATAATGGCGAACATGATATGACGCACCCCTTTAAGCTCTTTGATTCCACTGCATCAGCGGGGTATTTTATTGCTCATTTATATGTTGAGTGTTAATCTATATAAGTGCATTTTCTTTTGCAGGCTGGAATTACCACTGCGTGAAAATGGTAGGAGATTTGAATTTAAAATGAAGCTAAAGAAATGGCTTATATTTGCGATCATATTAAAAACAATTCATTAATTGAGAAAACCCCCATCTATGTATATTTCATGTCTTACAGCACTAAAGAAACATGAAACAACTCGAAATCATTCGTTTGATTTTGACAACATGACAATTCTAAATAAACACGAAAATTTAATAATCCAAATTTATGAACATAAAAATTCAGTTAATGATAAAACAGATACACAATATTTTATCAAACTATATAATTTAATTTTATAATGAAACAGAACAATATTTTTTATAAATCTACTTATTAAATTTAAAAACATTTTTCATATTTGCCCTAAAAGATCAAACCGATATATTTTTCAAGGCAAAGATTGTAAAACATAGTTTTCAAAATTTTATATTAAAACAAAACAATAGTGATTTTATCATTTATCGAACAAAGAATGATTTACAATTCATTATTATTAAGTGACAAAAAAAAACAAAAAGGACAAATATCAAAATACTTATACCGGTCAAGAAAAGAAGATTTTAAAACATATTTACAAAATTTGTTGTTTTCACAGACACAAATCAAAGTTCCACTTCAACGGATGAAAGCGACGAAGATGGTGATGAATCGGAGGAAACTGATAGCTCATCCCACGAAAATTCCGCGAAAATTACACCGGTAAAGTACAGACCAGGAGAATGCCAAGTATGTTCCGAGTTATCAGTAGAAAACGTCCGATTGGAGCCCTGCAACCATAAACCTGCCTGCCAGGAATGCTCGTCGAGAATGAAGAAATGTCTCCAATGTGGGGTTGCAGTTCAGAAACGCATCGCAAAGGATGGTAGAGTCATTCCGGTGACGATTGGACAGACAAGCGCAGAAGAAATGCGCCAGCTAAGAAGCAAAATTGCCGAGTTCGAAGAAGATCAAGCGTGTAGTATTTGCATGGAACGTAAACGGAATGTGGTTTTCCTATGTGGACACGGCGCATGTTCAGAATGCGCAAATTCTCTGCAGTTATGTCACATGTGCAGAAAAACAATAAGGAAAAAGATACCCTTGTTTAACTAATTTCAAATTATAATTTTCTTCGGATAGCCAAGTACATCATCATTATCACTGATAAATGCTATTATTTAAGTGAATGTACGTAAGTATATGAGATATTACTTGTGTTTCTTAAGAGATTCAATAATTAAATCAATTTTTTTAAATAACAGCTAAAACAAATTGGTTACAAATATTTTGCAGCTTAGCCAACAGTATCAGCATCTAAATCAATTCTAGGCTTCTGAAATGTTGAGTAAAAAAAAACAATTATTATAATTAGTCTCATTTTAGTACGTTAGTTAGTGATTAGCAAACTTATACGCCAATCGGTATATAGCCCAATCAAAGACAACCACACTATGATAAGTTTCAAATTTGCATAATTTATTAGTACGTTATGGAAGTTTTAAAAATATAGAAAACGTAAGGAACAGGAATAGAAATCAGAGTGAGGCAGAAGAAAATGACGAAGCAAACATTTTGGCAACATATTTCAGAGCCAATACAAATTCCTGTTGTCCAAGAACTTGGCATCCCAATTATACGTTGTGAAATAATGAAACCGTTTAAATTATTCTTAGTGCAAAATTTACACCCATTGGATCTTCAAAAACGTATAAACATTTTTGCGATTGGTTATTAAATGCGGGTCATTCATTTTATGGGCCATTGGAATGGTGTCTTTAACACAATTATCATTTATGGGATGATGTCAATCCTCATAGAATGCAAGTAACTCGATATCAGATACGTTTTACTACAAACGCATGGATATGCGTAATAGACAATCACTTTTTAAGACCTTATTTTTATAATGGTACATTTAATCAAGAGAGGTATTTAAACTTTATTCAAAACTGGATACCAAGAATATTTAGATGATCTACCATTGGCTCTCCTAAAACAAATATGGTTCCAGCATGACAATTCACCACTGCATAATGCACAACGTGTAACAGATGTTCTAAATCTAAAATTTGAAAATAGATGGATTGCGAATAAGAATCCACATTTATGGTCTGCGAGATCTCGCAATGTTGGATTTATTTATATATGGGGCTTCATAAAAGATAAGGTTTATAGCACTGTGCAGAATACTTTAGAAGAATGAAGGAATAAAATACAATTAGCTGCCCGGGAAATCACTCCAGGAATCCTACGACATAATTGTGGACATTTCGGACAATTTTTGAAAGAGGATACGTTCTATATTTTTTGTGCGCGATAAATTCATAACATGTAATTTGTGTTTTAGTTATTATGATATTATTTTCTACATATTAGCAGCCACATTTCCCAAGCTTATACTTAAGTAATTTTGCGTTTTTGTTATAATAATTAAGTTATATGTTGCCTAAAGAAAAGAAATAAAACAAACGTTTGACTAGAATTTATCTAATAATCAAAACAATCGAAATAAGCAAAACACACAAGGTGTTCAGTAAAAAATTATTTTTCAAACTACCTATAGGATTCTGTCTCACCTGATTGGAAAGAACACAAAATATTGTAATAGATTTGTTTTCAAATTTTTTTAAATACTTTGATACTCAGGGAAATAATAGTGCACAATGAAAGATTAACCAGGTTGTATATTTCTAATATATAAATGATATGTTTTAATTTGCTTTAAGTAATATACAAATCAAATTTTGATGTAAATAAAAGTGCTTGTTTGTTCACATCATTTTATTTTTTTTATCCTTATCTAGTTATTGGTGTTCAATCCTTTTCTGGTTATATCCTTGATGTAGTATTTCTTCACAATTAACTAAAATTAAATGTTGTTCATTTATATTTAACAAATCGTATATACAGGGTGTCCCTGAAATAAGAGTACAACGTATTAAAAATGGGAAGCCCTAATTTTATTACACCTTTTATCTAAATTAATTTTTCCAAAATTCCCACGCATACGTGAGGAAAAAAATGGCAAAGATATTTATTAAATATCCGTCACGCCACTGGTATTTGAGACACTACACTTCTAACCAACGAAGGTAGGGCAGGCAACACGCGACGTATAACTACGCTCTGAGTCTCAGTCTGTCTGGATCCTTACGCATGAACACATCGGATATGGCTTTTACCACACGCGAGTTGTTCGATATGATTTATGTCTACGGCGAAGCAGGAGGAAGTTGTCGAAGAACTCTACGTATCTACCGGCAGCGATACCCCAATCGTAGAACCCCGTCTTACACGTGTATAAAGGATACCGTGTTTAGATTAAGAGAAACTGGTCGATTGCTACCAAATTACGAAGGTCGCGGACGTGAAAGACCACGTCGAATTTTACGAGCCGAAGAAGAATTGCTGGATATTGTGAACAGAAATGCAGGTGTAAGTACACGTGATGCTGCAGGGCAAGTGGGGGTGTCACGCAGTACGGCACACCGCATTTTTCGAAGAAACTTGTTACACCCGTATCACATTCAACGTGTGCAGGAACTTACTGAAAATGACTGAAAATCGGTTCTTTTCAGAACCAACAATTGATTATGAAAGAGAAAAAAAGAAATAATTACGCACATTACCTTCGTCACATCAAACATCAACTTTTAACAATGATGTTTATTTCAGACAGCTGTCATTGATCAGATTACGCACAAGTGAATAGAGTTATTCATTAATAGATTCCACATTTTACTTTCAATATCTTCTTTGAAATTTGCTTTAAATTTCGCGTACGTAATAATATTGGAGTCGTTGACTCGTATCAGCTGCATACAATGATTATCTGTATATCACAGCTGTATTTACAAATGACCTTAAGATATAGTATAAACACAGATAGTGGATCCATGGGCGACACATTCGTGACGTTTCAATGAGTTTTTAATTGTATATTCGATATTGCAATTGGCGTACGAATTTTTGGATAGTTATTCAGTATAATTTGGGTTTCCCATTTTTAATATTTTGTACTCTTATTTCAGAGACACCCTGTATCATCACAGACAAGAGAACATAACAGACCATCAGCTAGATAGGGCGACTAGAATTGTTCATAGGACTGATACCAGATGTCACTATAAGTAACGTCTGTACATAATTTTATATATCGCTAAAAGAGCGCCAACAGCATCACGCCCGGACACAGTACAATGTTGCCACTGCTCTTGTAGACGGTGCGGCGACAAAGCTGTTGCATCTAAAGGACACCGCCGCTAATCCGCTTATTTAAAATACGTCGTATTTTTTTATAAAAACATGGCAAATCTTGGTATCAACTTTCCTTTGGCGAATTTTTTCTTCAAACTCGGTTGTTCAGGTTTATTTCTTTTACCCTGCCATTCGTTTGTTATTCCCGTTATTAAAAAAAAACGGGCATTTTTTGCTTTAAGTTATAGTTATTATTTCGCATACATTGTTCACAACTATTGTCGAATTACCATATTTTAAAAACTAGATTCCATTAAAAGTTTCAATTAGGTGAACATTTATGTCGAAACAGGAGTTTTAGATGGGAAAATTTTTATTTTATTTTATTTGAATTAGTATGGCAGGCATAGCACAATGAGCCCGGTAAGGGTGGCCTAAGTACACGTGGTCACCACCTTCTCCGGGCTAGTATGGCAGGCAATAAGTGCAATTATTTGAATTGTGGAAGATCCAAGAAAAGAATTCCGAATATTCCGAATTTAAATATGTTTAGATTTCCTGTGCGTGATGAGAATTTACTTGCACAATGGATTAAAAATTCCAAAAAATCATATGATATTTTCAATTTTATTCGAGAGTATTCGAAAGAATTTATTAACAGTCACTTTTAAACAAGGTACTTCAACAATAAGTTTTGATGCTCTACAGCAGACATATTTCATAGATCGGAATTCCACCACTGCTAGTACTCTAACGAAAATAACGGACAAGCATATTAATCCAACTTCTTTCGAGAAAATATCGTGGAAATTGGCATTACAAATTTTTTCCAACACATTGGCATAGGCTGTAAGAACGTGTGCGATAAATTGGCAAATTAATTCTAAAATCGTCTTAGATACCGCATAGTTCTTACAATAGATGAACAATTTGTTTGATACCTTGAATAATAAACTGATGTACCACAAGAATCCGTACAGTTGCAGATTAAGTGATAGGAATCCCGAGATTATAAATATTTTAATTTGAGCAACGGAATTTCTCAAAAGTATGACAAAAATTGACAGTATAATGGTAGGGAAAGTAGACTGTACTGTTTTGATGGCATGATTCAAACTACAACGGCATTTCTAAAAGTGTATGAAGTCGAGAAGGGCAAAGGTATACATTTCATCTTAACTAACAGACTAAATCAGGATGCCATAGAAAATTTCTTTTCCGTCATTACACAACATGGAGGATAGAATCTTTACCCAACTGCAAAGGCTTTTCGTTTATCTTTTCGGATAGAAACCGTTGCAAAACTTCTGAAACCTCCAAAATCTTCAAACTGCGAACCAGATTTGGTTGTTTGTTTACAAGTAAAACACGCTCTGAACACTACTAATCTAGTAGTGATAATCGCACTATGTAGGTATTATTTATTTCTTATTTATTCCTAATAACCTACAAATATTAATAGAATGTTTATTAGCTTGTTGTTGGTAGATGGTAATTATATGTACATACCTATATTAATTAATTTAAAATCAAATTATAGCAATTAGTTTTCATATTTATGCATTTCTGACTAATGCAGATTAAATATCATCTTACATGCACACGAATACCGTGTATGTTTCGTACTTTTTAATTACGTTATCTAATGTGAAAATGAATCAAAATTATTGACAACGTCGCACATAATTCGTGTATTTTAGCGGCGCCATCGCGTGCCGATTAGTTCAAGTTAGGGTATATATATATATATATATATTTGGGTAGGAGTATCGACCGTACTTCGTAGGGAGTAAAAAGTAAATTAAAAAATTCAATAAATTAATTAATGTACATTCCAATGAAAAAACTTATTTCATAAATAACAGTAAATGGTTCAGTAATTTATCAAACATAAACATACCGAAGGATATTGCTGATTTTTTATCTTTGGGTTCAGAATTTGGGGTTCCTGTGGTTGGCAAACATATTAATATTAATAGAGTTTTGGCTGACGCTGAGTGTGTGATTGACGATCTGCCTGAGGCCAATAAGAACATTATACGGGCAAAAATCACGAATAATGTCACCAACTATCTATCCTCTGCCAAATTCCTTCCGGTTCCCGAAATAACAAAGGTATTTTTTAAAACTAAAAAATTCCTTAAAGAGCATTCTAGTTTGTGTATTTTAAGGGCAGACAAGGGAGGCTGCACTGTGGCAATGGACAGGGTGGAGTATATTTCAAAAACTCAACAACTTTTATTAGAT
This sequence comes from Cetonia aurata, assembly GCA_949128085.1. Lineage (NCBI taxonomy): Eukaryota > Metazoa > Arthropoda > Insecta > Coleoptera > Scarabaeidae > Cetonia > Cetonia aurata. The sequence continues at coordinate 4,228,204 of OX421889.1, forward strand.
ACTACTACATATAAAAGCTTAAATAAAGATCCGACATATGGCTTACAGAGAAAGCACAACGAATTTATAAAAATGTTAAAAAAGAAAAATGAAATATCTGACAATGTTGCTAAACATCTTACGATTTACAACTCCGTGCCTGCGAAGTTATATGGCTTACCTAAAATCCATAAACCGGAGGTTCCAATGCGTCCCATTGTCAGTTCAATTAACTCAGTTACTTATAATTTGTCAAAGTTTTTGGCTAATATACTATCGTTGTCTTTCTCTGATGTCTCCACCTACAATGTCAAAGATACATTCACATTCGTCAACGACATTAGAGGTACTATATTGCCTGAAGGCTTTGTGTTGCTCTCTCTGGATGTTATGTCTTTATTTACTAATATTCCCATTCAATTAGTAATTGACAATCTAAAACAATGTTGGAATCTCGTCGAACCACACACAACTATATCTCAAACTAATTTTATTATGTTATTACGTTTTGTGTGTGAGAATTGCTATTTTTCATTTAACGAAAAGTATTATGCACAAATTTTTGGTACACCTATGGGTTCTCCGATCAGCCCCATTTTAGCGATGATTGTCATGGATTCACTGCTCGATAAGGTTATCCCCAAACTTCCCTTTCATCTTCCTTTCATATATAAATATGTTGATGATATTATTTGTTCTGTACCGAGTAATATGATTGATACTACTTTGGAAACTTTTAATTCGTATAACAGCCATATACAATTCACGATTGAAACTGAAAACAACTGCAGTGTTCCGTTTTTAGACACCAAACTCATACGCTCTGGTGGAAATAGAATTCTTTTAGATTGGTATCAAAAACCGTCATCGTCAGGCAGATTTATAAATTATCATTCACATCATCCTCTTAATCAAATATACAATACTCTTATTGCAATGAAAAATAGGGTTACACACATTAGTGATTCCACCTTTCTTAATGTTAATTTAAGAAGACTATTTGATATGTTTGCCAATAATGGTTATCCGAAACATGTCCTTAATAAGCTAATATACTCTTCTAATATGTTTGACGGCCCTATTGATGATGGTGCCGTTAATCAGTTTAGATACTACAAATTTCCGTACTTAGATGGTCTTACTCATAACGTCATACAACAATTCAAAAATTTTAATACTGTCCGCATTGCAAAATACAACTTGTTAACTGTTGGTAACTTGTTCACAAAAACTAAAGACAGGACACCAGTTTTGAACCAAAGTAATGTCGTTTATAAGATACCTTGTCATGACTGTCAAAGTTGCTATATAGGTCAAACATCACAAACATTAAAAAATAGAATAACTCAACATAAAAGTGACAGTCGCATTGGCAAGCGGTCATGTGCCTTAGCGCTGCATTTTCAAAATTTTGACCATAATTTCGATTACATAAATGTTTCAGTTTTAGATGTCGAATCAAATTATAAAAAACGCTTATTTTTGGAAATGGCACATGTATCTCGTTGTGAAAATTCCATCAATTTTAAAACTGACACACAGCAACTCAGCAATATTTATTGTAATATCCTTAATTTCGAATTATAAATCCATACCTTATTGATGTGCCCTGTATATGATAATCTTTGCTTTTATATTGCACAAACTTCAACAATATACATACATTTTTTTTATGGTTGTCCTTGCCCTTCTTTTGGCTTTTATTTATTTCGACGTTTACTAAATTTTATACGTTATTTCCTTTTTGACTGTCGCAAGTTTAAAAATGTTTTGTGTTGTAATTTAAATTTATTGTAAGTATTTTATATTTTTTGACTTAACTCTTTGTTTCAAATACTCATTGTATTTTAGTGTAACCTCCTGAGGATGATATAATTAAATATCGAAAATTTGAGGATTATAAATACTTGGTTTCTTTTATCACAGACCGATTTACCCATTAATTTACTTTTTACTCCCTATATATATATATATATAGCACAGGGAAGCAGCGGCAGACGTTCTGCTTCCTTTTATGCTTCCAAAAAATTACATTCAGCTGACAGTCTGTATATTCTCTTGTCTGTGATATCATTTATATATAACAAAACATGAAGACTGCATCAATTAGGGTTTTGTTTTTTTGGTAATGGACTTTCGAAAACTTGTAATAATGCAGGAAGTTTGAACACACCTTAAAATCAGCTTGAGACGCTTTAAACGCATTTCTTCTTCTAGCGTCTACAGAGCGAGTACTTAAAAATAAAAAAGGCTTAATCAGAGTGAAGTACCCTTATTTTTCCAAAAAGATGAAAATGTTATTAAGAAAAGTTGTTCAGAATTAACAGCCTCATACTGAAATAAGAAGTCATGACCTCTTACTACTAAAACAACAAAAAATGCCTCTATTTTTCTGGACCTCCTTCCTTTGGAGAGTGCAAAATAAATATTATATAGCGAAACTTCACTACTTTAACTTCAATAGAGACCCGCTATAAAAAGTTTGTTAAATTAATTGTTTAAATTGTTAATTAATGAAATTAAAAAATTTCGAAAAGCATCAGACAGAAGCCATTTTAAAGAGCACGATTTGTACATACATTCTACCTCGCGAAATACATCGAGAAAACTTTTATTTAAGTGCTAACTCGAAAGATAAACCGAACGACAACGAAAGTTCGGGCATTTACAAGATTGCCTGCAATAAAATTTATATTGGACAAAAGAGCGTGCAAACGGAACCAGATTTAAGGAGCACATAATACACTATCGCTATGGGAAGTTTGAATCATTCAGTGTTGCACAACGTATAAATGATACCGGGCTTAAGATTAATATTGAGAACCTTGAACTATTGAAAAATGTAACAACATAAACCATGTATACGAGGACAGATGTCTAACTATAATTAGTATCTAATTGTAGGTAAAACGTATCTCCTAATAACAATAGTAATACAAGGTGGGGCAGAAAAACCAATCCGATTTCAAATCCCTTTTTCTCAGAAGAGGGAACAGGTAGAGTAGTGGGGTAAAAACCGTTAGTAGGCCGGTTTTATGCCATTTGTCAGTAGTCAACATGCCTTGGTCTGGTGAACATCGCGCTTTTGTTATTGAGCGGTTTATCGAAAACGGCGGTTCGATAATTGCTACACAACGTGCGTTTCGAATTCATTTCGGACTCGGGCGTCATGATCCTGTTCCACATCACGCTACGATTAAAGTGTGGGTGTCAAATTTTCGACAGACGGGATCAGCATTGAAAAAGAAGTCGCCTGGACGTCCCAGGACAGCAACAGGACCTGAAAACGTGGCCAATGTGCGAGCCGCGATTGAAGATTCCCCGCGTCGTTCGGCGCGAAAACATTCGCTCGCTTTGGCGATTTCCAACCGCAGTATTCGGCGAATTTTGCACCGGGACCTCAAAATGCATCCCTACAAAATGGTTGTTGCACAGGAATTAAGTGAAAGGGATTTTGAAACCCGTACGAACCTTGGTCGCGATCTCCCAAACGACGATGTTGTGCTCTTCACGGACGAAGCCCATTTTCACCATTGTGGCGCCGTAAACAGGCAAAATTTTCGATATTGAAGTGACGAAAATCCTCGGGAAATCCATCAGGAACCCCTCCATAGCCCAAAAGTGACTGTGTGGTGTGCTCTTTCCCGCCTAGGCGTCTGGGGGCCTTACTTTTTTGAAGAAAATGGGCAAACCGTAACGGTCAACAGCGAGCGCTATTGTTTCATGCTGGAAAATTTTCTTCGACCCAAAATGGTGGAAATTTGCGTGGAAAATGTGTGGTTTCAACAGGATGGTGCAACCGCCCACACATCGCGACGATCAATGGACGTTCTCAGGGAAATGTTTCCCGGACGCCTCATTTCTCTGAGAGGTGATCTTGGCTGGCCGCCGCGCTCACCGGATCTCAATCCATGTGACTTCTTCCTTTGGGGTTACCTCAAATCGAGGGTATTCCAGCATCGACCAAGGACCCTTCTTGCTTTACGAAGGGAAATTGCTCGGGCAATTGAAGAAATTCCTGTGGAAATGACGGTGAAAGTCATGGAAAGCTACCGCGAGCGCCTAAATCAGTGTATCCGCTCCCAAGGACGACATTTAAGTGATGTGCTTTTCAAAACTTAAATTTGAAAATGGCATAAAATTTGCGATATGTTAATAAAAAAAAATTTTGTCAAGTTGAGTGGTTTTAATTTTATAACGTTTTGAAATCGGATAGGTTTTTCTGCCCCACCCTGTAGAATTATAGTTTATATACCCTTTTATAAGTGTGAGTGATACTTATCATAAATAATTTTTAAATTGCTATGTTTGTACGAAAGCGGAGTCCCATAAATAAGTTTTGATTACTTTATCTATATTCTTTTTTATTTACTTTATGTTCCAAGAATGTTATCTGTAATTCTTAATCTCTACTTTCTGAATGAACCTTTAAGAGTATAATCAATCACATCCTCAAGTATTATCTTACATATATATATATATATATATAGATAAAATACATTATTCAATAGCCTAAGTTTATTTCAAGTATTCTATGTAGTGTTTCATCCAGTACAGCATGTAATAAATTATTTCACCTAGGAATAATGTGGACCAGTGACGGTGAAATTGGATGTGAAGGTAATTCACGATATATTGCTTATTATTATTATCACATTTTAATGTTATTTTGAAGAACTAGTTTCCCAAGACATGTTTTGAGGTACTAATTTAAGTTTAAGAAGGGAGTTTCTTAACGAATGAGTGTTTCAAGTCGTATTAAATGTGCCCGTTTTATAATATTTCCTGTAATTAGCGCCTTTAATGATTTTTGCTTTTTTGTTAATAAAAAAAGAGAGAAATTTGATAACATAAGAATTTATCAAAATCCAGATAAGAGTGGAGAATCGATTATCACTATGAAAGCCAGTCATTTATAGGAATTAACGAAGTATATCAAATTTATAAATAAAAATTCAAAACACGTGTCTCCGTGGATGATCTGAAAAATGAAATTTGTATCTTAAAAGAAAGTAATATTGAAGTAATTCAGTTATTAACTACTCGTAGTATTATGAATTTAAGAGTCAGCTGGTCTACTCGACAGCCGGGAAACTGACTTCTCGCACCTTCATTTCAATACCGGGTGTCCAACCCAAGATGCAACGGTTCCTAGCCAATTTATTATTGCCTGTTTGAAAAAAAATTTCAAACAAATGTTGCCTCCAATCATATTCTACATAAGTATGCTAAAATTAGTTTTAGTAATGGTGGACTTCCGGTTGTACAGGAAGTAAATACTAACTTTATTATTTTAAATGGAACATCCTGTATATTATTGCATTTTTGGATTCCTTGTTGAATTTAAATAACAATACGTTAGGGATACATTGGGGCTAAGTAGTACCGTTTCCGAATTACATGACGTTTTTCGAAAAAAATGACATTTGCAGTGTCTTTGGTGTTTGGAAATACCTCAGGAAATACGAAAGTTAGAAAGATGCGGTTTTCGCTTAACCATGAAACAGCACACGTCTTTTATTTTAATAGGGATCTGTAATTTTCGAACTCTAAAATCATGGATAACTTGATTTTTTTAAATTGAACGGTATAGGAATTTTTACAAAAATGAATGCAAAATTTAATTTTCTTTCGATTTTAAATGGGTATCATTGTGTCTATCTCCAACGGTTCTGGGGATATTCGCGATTTTTCAGTTTCTCACGATAGATACGTATTGCGAAGCGCCGCCGCCGGCCACCTTCCCCTCGCATTTCACCAGGCTGCAAAAAATTGAATGTAAATTTGTTGTAGTTTTTTCCGCATTTGCCGAGTTCCGGACCAGTGTGCGCTGTATTTTATATTTAATTTTTTTCTCTTTTATGTAATCCAAATCCCTTATATTTAATGTCATTACACTGAAAAAATCATTTAATAATTCCAATTGTATAAAAAGTTACAGATTTTTTAAAGAATAAAAGGTGAAAACAAAAATCAAAAGCGTTCGATTTATAAGAAGATGTTAAAAACTATTGCTAAGTTATTTATCGATTTAAGTAGTCAATGTAATAATTTTCAGTAAGACAATAGTTTTTATGCAATTTTTGGCTTTATTGTGAAACTTATATTATACAGTATGTTAAAAAAAGGTTGTCGGATATTTTACCCAATTGTAGTACTGGTGGAAATAAACAAAAAAGTCTTAGTCAACACGGGTCCGCAATTCAACTGTTTTTGACATATAGTCGATTGCATATTGTTTTAGTAGGATAAAAATTTTCAAAGAAATTCTGATCGCAATGTAAATTAAACAAATGTTTATTTAAAGTAAAACTAAAGAAATTGTTCTACGTGTCCACCGTTCATTTCTAAGCACGCTTCACACCTTCTTATGAAAGATCGACGCAATCTTTCGAAAATTCCTGGAGTCCTCCGAATTTCCTCGCAACAATTTACGATTCGTTGCCTGAGTTCTTCCAAATTGTTTACAGATCGTGCGTACACTAATTGTTTTAGATGCCCCCAAACATAGAAGTCTAGAGGTGTCAGGTCAGGGGACCTAGGAGGCCATGCAGTTGGTCCACCCCGTCCTATCCATCTCTCGTTGTAATCTTGATTTAAGAAATTTCTAACTACATCGTGCATAAACCACATATTTAATCTGTTAAAAAGTGGCACGTCTTCCAACAAAACGGGTAATTCATTTCTTAAAAAATCCAAGTATACTTGTCCCGTTAAACGATTAGGGAGAAATACTGGACCAATTAAACAGTCTCCAAAAATAGCAAGCCAAACATTTAGCGAAAAACGGTTTTGGTGATGCAGTTCAACAACAGCATGAGGATTTTCATCTGCCCAGACGTGATTGTTGTGAAAATTGAATATTCCGTGTCTTGTAAACCCAGCCTCGTCACTAAATAAAATCTGAGTCGCAAAATTAGGAGTTTCTGCCAGCTTTCGTAAAACCCAATGACAAAAAACCCTACGTGCATCATAATCGAGAGGAGCAAGAACTTGCACGCGTTGAATGTGGTAGGGATAGAGCTGCTGTTCCCGCAGAATTCTCCAAATGAGAGGATGACTGACGTTCAGTTCTGCGGCAAGTCTTCGGGTGCTAACATTTGGGTTGTCTTCTACCCGTCTCAAAATATCTAATGCTACTGCGGGAGAAGAAACTGATCTAGGTCTACCAGAACCACCATTAATTTTAAATGAACCAGTTTCGGACAGCCGGGTATGAAGTGTTGAGAAAATCTTATCACTCGGTAACAACCGATTTGGAAATTCTTCGGCATACATACGCCGTGCTTCAGTGGCATTACCATTCGCACGACCGTACATAAAATGCATATCGGCCATTTCTGCATTTGTGTACTTATGCATAATTTGAGAACAAAAAAAAATTGACGCAAATGATAAATAATCTGATGACAGATGTCTGACAGAACTAATTTTAAGTCACAATCAGTTGTTTGACAAAGGGAACTATTCTCAAAACCGAAAAATGTTTTTTTTTTTATTTTAAAATATGCAATCGACTATATGTCAAAAACAGTTGAATTGCGGACCCATGTTGACTAAGACTTTTTTGTTTATTTCCACCAGTAATATAATGGGGTAAAATATCCGACAACCTTTTTTTAACAGGCTGTATATAGAAAGGTACAAACAAACAAACATTTAATTGTCAATGTGATAATCACTTAATTTTCACAATAAAGCCAAAAATTCTACAAACTTGTCTTATTGAAAGTAAACTACTGGCTGTTAACTTTACGATTCCTTGTATTAATTTTGTTTTATTCAATATGAATACTTGTATAGTAAAAACGGTGTAGTTTTTCATATGAATTCATATAAAATTTTGCTGTTTTTTCTATTTTGTTTATTTTGTCATTGGTAACTAAATTTTAACGGAGCATTTTTCTAATTCACTGGATTTCAGCATGAAATCATAGCTATAAAACAAATGACGTGATTCATGGTTCATGGACATAATATTTAGTCTAAATTTACCTTGACAACATTGTATTAAATTGTTATACGTACATGACATACCCAATATTGTTTTCACAGTCTAAGCTCACAGGCGGAGTTTCCGCCAGCTTAGGTTAATTCCACTGATTGTGAGTACATATTTTTCTTTGCAGGTTTTACACACGTGACCATCGGTTGTAATGTTTGTAATCGGGTGATCTTGCGCATGCGATACAAATGCTGTGTATGCCCTGACTACGATCTATGTCACGCGTGCTACTATTGTGGCGAACACGATCCCAGGCATCCCTTCAAGCTTCTCGCCTCACCTATATCGGCAGGGTATTTCATTGTTTATTCGGTTATCCGGTCTATGTTTAAACGCATTCTTACAGGGTTCAATTACGTCCACGTAAAACTGGTGGAAAATGGCAGAAGATGAAGTGGAAACTGCAAGGAATTTTTACTAGATCAAAATCGGAGGTACACAGTGTTGGTGAACTTGAAGATAACAGTTTGCAAACAGGTAATGCAAATTAAAAATTACGCCAACCAGTGGAATTCATTGCACTTGTCATTAAAACGAACTGAATTTAATGATAATGTTTTATTTAAAGCTCTCTCCGTTTTGTTTTCTTGTGATACTGTAACTCGAAATATCCCCTCTCTCAGATTCGGGAATAACCCTCCTTATATTCGTGTTCCATCTAAAGATACTAACCGTAAAGAAATGGTCAATACACGTCATTTAAGACCATTTCGTTAAATGTTTAAAGTACACTACCTGCACTGCATATTTTAAACTCTCAACCATCAGACTTTTCTCTTTGCAGATGTTGCACATCCAAACTTTATGTGTGATGGCTGTGGCAAATTTATAGTAGGTATTTCTACTAGGCGATTGAGATGCTGCGTATGTATCAGTTATGATCTTTGTGAGGAGTGTTACATTGATGGTAAACACGATGCAGATCATGCCTTCCAGTGTTTTGCCTCAAATGTATTACTCGGGTATTTAATTATTTATTGTAGTCTCCTAGTAAATCTTTATCTAATCCAAACTAATTTTTTTCATATAGAATTCACTTACGTTCACGGGACAAAGGTAAGAACTGGAAAAAAAATCGTGATTAATTTGGCGATTAGATACGTAATTGCACAAGAACCGTTAAATTTTTTTTTTATTCTCCCAAAGGAAATATATGTAGGTATGACAACGAAAATAAATAAGATAAAAGTTAAAATAAATATAATGTGAAAATAATAAGGAAATAATATTTTATAGATATGAAATACATATACAATTCTGTTCGTATGTCGACTATGCCTCAAAATAAATCATGTACCAAGATTAAACAATCTCTAAATTCGTGGATTTCCATTTTCTACCGAAAACCGAATTTTACCGCCTGCTTTGGCCTGCTAGAATTCTGTGAATTCTCATACAAAATGTAACTGCGAAATAAATATTTTTATGTATATAATAAATCCATCAGCGCCGAATCTGATGGATAATAAAACACATTCTCTCTCGGTTACATTTTGTATGAGTTCAGAATTTCAACAAAATTCTAGCAGGTCAAAGCCGGCGGTAAAAGAAAAAAAGCACTTGTAAGTATAAATAACGAAGCATGTTTAGATAATTGATCGTTTCTTAGTTAATTCGGTCTTCGGTTGAGGATGGAAATCTACGAATTTCCGAAACAATTGTCCGAAATTGAAATTGTTTTTGTTTAAATACTTTAAAACATTCAATTTTTTTAAGTACCTAACATTTAAAGTCTGAGATAACTTTTAAAACGGTATATGAACTATATATATAACTATCAAAACTTCACATTAAACTTAGACCAGTTTTCCTGCAGCAGTTACAACTTTGAACGCGATTTGTGATGGCTGCAAGGAGTTCGTATCCGACAGGCGATACAAATGCTGCGTATGTGACGATTATGATCTTTGTCATGAATGTTATATCGATGGCGAACACGATGCTGCCCATCAATTTAGGCTTCTTGATTTAACTACATCATCATGGTATTTCATTATCTGTTTGTGCCTTAGGTCTTAATCTAAAATAAACTTCTTTTGTAGGCTCGATTTACCTTTACGTGAAAATGGTAAGATATGCAAATTAAAAATCGTGGAAACAAAATAAATGCACTCCAACATTTCTTCAATTAAATATAAATCTTTCAAATGAATACATGCTTAAATTTAAACTTTATGATATATTCCTCTTAAAATCAAAGAGATCGTCTATTATTACAATGAGATTATGGGTATCTTTACTTTGAACCAGGGTTGAGATGATTTAAATCATTTGAATAAGATCAGAATTTAAATCATGATTTAAATCAAGGTGATTTTTTATTAAAAAAATCATTAACTCTTTTCTTATAGTAGTTTCTTATAGTTTTTTTTTTTTATATAATAAATGTTTTAAGCAGAAAAAACATTACAAAATTACAAAAATACATTTATTTAGTAACACAATCCTGTGATGGGTGGAGACTGTGGCTTGAAAACTATAACAAAAATCCCAAAAGAAAGGTGAAAAAATCCCTTACCACAAAAGTAACACAATGCATAAAATATTTCCAAATACAAAGAAAAAATAAATAAACATAAGAAAACTATATGTTTCATATTAATAAAAAATACACGTTTTGCAAAACTAAAATTTAAAAAATTCTTCAAAAGATTAACTAATTGAACAGAAGTATAAAAAGTACTATTTTTGATCTTATGTTGTATTATAATGTTTAAAAAGAAGCACTAATTTAGATGCTTTTTCATTGCCCATTCTTAATTCTGAATGGACAAGCCCATATGATGAAGTTCTTTCGACATCTGCAGAAGAAGCGCTTGCACACAAAATCGGAACAATGATATCCAATGCTTGATTAATCTCTGGAACGTTCTTCTGAGATCTCCACCATAGTACTGCATTTATATTTTGTATTATTTCTTGCGAAAACATTATTTCGTGGAACGGATCTGATTTGGCTCCCAACTTAATGACTAATGGTAATAATCCAGTGCCAGAATAATATTTGGGAACTATTTCTACAGCTGAATTTTTTTCCTGAGGTGACAACGGGTATTCATTTTTATTTGTAGTAGGATCCAGCAAATATGCTAAAAAGTGAAAAGGCGTCGTGGCTTGTTCATATCTCTTAATAAACTTTTGTTTTATGATTGTTTCAGTTGATTCAAAGCTTGTAAAGGCTACTTCTAATTTTTTCCATTTCTCAACCGTATAAGTTAACAGGCACGTTTCTGCTGAATTCTGTCAAGTGTCACAGAAATTGGTTTCAATAATTTTAAAAAGCCTTCGGCCATTCTTTTGATTTGAATATTCGAAACTTTTTTAAAAATCACAGGATCAATGTCACCTTCATGCTCTTCACAAATTTGTAATAACTTCGACCATTCACTGACATGTTTCAAAACAGTCAGCGAGTGTATTCCATGGAACATCGTGAGGTAATACTAATTTTTTCCCTCCTTTTTGTTTATACCAAGCATTAAGTAAAGGTGTATTGCGAAAATATTTTACAATTTGAAGTACATGTTCTTTTATTTGTTTAATCTCTAAATCCTTGGAAAGCCAATTCAGTATATGAGCAGAACGTCCATAAGTTATAACGGGATATTTCAAATTCAGGAGCTCTGATAGTTTTTTTCTCATACTACTCATATTAGCCGCATTGTCTGTGACAATGCTAGTTGCTTTGCAATTATACTCAATGTCACACTTATTTATTACATTTACAGCGATATCTGTAAGATAATCAGATGTATGTGGGTGCCCTGATGTATCTATACTTTCGAACAAGAAACTATTTCCCTCCTCGGCTGTCAAAACGACACAAATTATTGGTTCATTATGAATATTTGACCATCCATCAAGAGACATACAAACTGACTTGCCTGATAGATCTTTACAATATTTTGATTTCTCCTCTTCAAATATTTCATCTAAAAGAACCGATGATAGCTGGAACCTAGAAGGTGGAACATATCCCCGCCTTAGCATTTCAATTGCTTTTCGAACTTCTTTATGTTCAATTGATCTGAAGCTACAGTTTATTGCAAAAATAGCCCTAGCTAACTGCTTGTCCAATTCTTTTTTCTTGTCGTGATTTGTTCTAACAACAAATGACCTTGAAACGTCGCTATTCCTACTGCAACCGGCATCAAAATCGAAAGTACTAGAGCCACTCAAACTCCCACTTTTATTAAATTTTTGTTTTTTTTATATGCTGTGCAGTTAGAGTTTCTTCATTTTCTTTTCCTTGCTTTGTCGGTTGAGATTCATTTATATTTTCACTTTCATCATCACCATTATTTAAACAATTTTTATTTTTACAACTTTCCCAGTGGGTTTTAAGTCTCTCGACCAACCCTTGCATATTTTTACCGCATTTTTTACAGATAGCGCGACACCCAAGTTTGCCAACAATAGTTTGTTTAACAAAATACTGCCAAATACTATCTTCTTTTCTACCTCTACTTGTCATTTTCGCGCGTACACGTACACCTTGACTCGTTCAGATCGAAAGAGTAACTGTGATAATTGCGGCGGGGCATCCGACTTTTATACGGTGCAGCCGGCTAGCGCGAGTTACAAGTTTCAACATGTTTCAACACGTTCGCGGATTGGTTCAGGATTGCTATCTTGCGGAAACAAAACCGCAAAACGTCTCCGCTTTTTACCAATTTCAGATTCCTGTCAGTATTTTATCCGTACTTTTTTATGAAAATAAATAATAAAACGTTTCTATAATGCATCAGTATTTAAAATTTAAAGTAATCAAAAAAATCATGATTTTTTTTTTAAAATCTACGATTTTTGATTTTTTTAAAAAAAATCGTGATTTTTATCAACCCTGTTTTGAACATTAAAAAATGTTCATTTTGATACAATTCCTTTGTTTAAATTAACTATTGTAAAGTTTGTTTTAACAAAATAATATTCATGTTTAAAATATGATTTAAACATATCTTAAATTCCATATAAATGAACAAATATGCTACTTACCAGTAATGTATTTTCTACTCAAAGTTTTAATTTTTGAATGAAATATGTTACAACAAATAAATATGTTTAATTTAAGAGTTGATGTTTATGTGTGTACGCAAATATTTAAATGCATAGTTAAAAAATGTGTGTTTGAGACACCTCATTTTAAATTTAGTTTATGAAGTGATCCCAACACCCACAATTGGGTACATCATTTGTGATGACTGCGAGGAGGCCATCCCTACATCTGTTAGGCGATACAAATGTTGGCTATGTCCCGATTATAATCTCTGCCAAGCATGTTATGCTGACAGCGAGCACGATGCTGCCCATCCCTTTAAACTCTTCGATACGGCTACGTCATTATGGTATTTCATAATCTTCATATTACTTAGAGCGTAATTTAAAATAAATTTCTTTTGCAGGCTTGACTTACCTTCACGTGAAAATGGTAAGATATGCGAATTAAAAATTGCAGTTGTAAATCATATTAAAAACGTTCCTTCCATAATTGGATAGACATAAAATATACTAGACAGACAGAAAGGTTTCTTTAAATCAAAGAAATATGCATCAAGTTAAAAAGAAAATGCTTTTCAATAGCGGCAAAGCGTTCTATTGTGTAAGAAAAAATAGAATTTCTTTCGTGTAATAATGTCCACTCAAAGTGATATATTGTAAACTGAAGATCAATGTTTTGTTGACTCAAATGTAGAGGAAACTAGATGACACAACAACATTAATGGCATTGACTTAGGGATCGAAGAGCTATAAAAAAAATTCTAGTAGTGATTGAAATCAACAGATGATACCGTTGTTTGTATCAACTAATAAATTTGTTATTTTTAATAATCCTAACACCATACAAGTTGGATGAAATACTGATTTATTCCTATCTTTTTGAAAAATGCCTCATCGCAAGACTCATGGCCTATTCTGTTAGAATCACAATACCAACACCAGACAATGAAAGGGGAACATCACTAAAGACGAATCCAAGTTTCAGTCTACTATATGTCATCAGGGTCACCCCTAATGCAAACTCACTAGCATCGTTATCGCATCTCGAGCTACATTCGCGTTCAGCTACTAGGAAGTCAATAGTTTAAACGTGCGCCCTCTAGAGGACACTAGTCAAACTCCCAACCCACGAGACTGCCGCAGCGTAAGTCGGTAAAATTCAGTTAATTGTGTTTAGGCATTTTTTTTCTTTGATGTTTTTATTTATTCCCTCAAAGCAAATCGTTTCTGCCACGAATTATCCACACTAGATATGTGGCTGTATTATCAGTTTTCGCTAAATATACTTCGCGACATTAAAATTGTTAGTAGTTTCTTCAACCTAGATTTTTTTGGCAATGTGCATCCAAAACCATTATTCCAAGAGTCTTGTGTGCATACCTCTCACTATATTGTGTTTATTTTATTTGCTTTTTATTTCTAATTCAGAAAGAAAACCCCGTCACTGTTACTTGTAGGGGTTATTTTTTTTTGTATGGGCATTACAGTAAATTTTAAATTCAATACTACTACAATTTACAAATAAACAAACATGAAACAGACGTGTATGAATTTACCAATAAAAAATCTATCAAAAATATGTCATTTTACAGCCGCAAATATGACTTCTTTGATTCTAAAGAACATTTTTTATTAAAAGTCTTTTTTATTAACTCAAGGAAATACCGGCAACAAAAGACTTTTCTTTGACTTAAGAAATCTTGTTCATGTCTAATGTAGTTATAGTACCTAACAGTGTTCTAGTTCTTTCTGTCTTTTTAAATGCTTAGAAAAATAATGCAACTATCTAATAAGTATTTAAAGATATAGATATTTTTTTTTTTTTGAATGATATACTTTCAACTTAAATTCTTCAGTGGTAGCAACTTCAAGCGCTATTTGTGATGGCTGCGAGCAAGGAATTCCTATATCAGACAGGCGATACCAATGCTGCGTATGTGACGATTATGATCTTTGCCAAGAATGTTATGCTGATAGCGAACACGAAGCTGCCCATCCATTCAAGCTCTTTGACCCAACTACGTCATCATGGTATTTAATGATCCATGCATGTCTTGAGTCTTAATCTAAATAAATTTATTTTATAGGCTTGATTTACCTTCACGTAAAAATGGTAAGAAATTTGAATTAAAATTTATATAAACTGAGCCTGTGGTAGTCGCCTCCCATATGGTCTTGCTTAGGGTTTCGACTACTACAGTTCGCGGGTTCAAATCTCGCTCTGGTCAACTATGATAACCAAATTTATCATGGCAATTATTTGGAGGGTAATTCGGCTCTGCGGGATGCCTGACAAGCACATAAATGTTTAGGCTTTATCATAAAAAATAAATTAAAAAAAAAAAGAAGTTGATACAGTGTGTCCCCGGATAGACTGACCAAGAGAAAAATACATATTTGTAGCTTAATGAAAAAATGCCGTTCTTCATAAAATTATTTGCTTGTCTCAAAACCACCAATTTTGAAACAAAAATCCAAATATCCAAACCACAAAAATTCAAGCAAACACGTTTCTAAGTTTCATATTTTTGATTAAATCAGATTATCCTATTATCTTCCATGACAACCTAATAAGTACCTAAATCCAGTTACGTGTTAGTTGTCAATGTTATTACGTATTTCTTAGTCTTTACTGAGAGTTAATAGTAATGCTAGATTTAGAACGAAGAGTTTGTCTCGTTCAATATTACGGAACTGGTGAGACTGCTTATAACTTTGCAATTAAAAAATTTCGTTATTACATTTTTTCGTTACGCTACAAATAAAATGTTTCGCTCCCTTGTTCAGTCTATCCGGGGACACACTGTGTATGAGGGCACAGTTCATTAAGTAGTTCAGACATTAGCAAATAGCGTGCTTGCTTTGTTGTATCATTTTAGAAATTGCCTAGAGAAATTCAGTGTTACGTAGAATATTATTAGTATTAAGTTGCTAAGAAAACGTTTAATTTACATGGTTTGTCTTTACTATCATTATTTAATTAGATAACTATAAAAATTAATATCGACAATTACTGACATTCATCTGAATGCCTTCCGTTAATTGCATTGGGTAATAGTAGGATTTATTTTGTTACGGTATATTCTGCAAACATCTCATTACAACAAAATATGTATAATAAAACATTTATATTTATTTCCATTAATAGATTTATTTATTTCAATTAGTTATTTTTTACATTACATAAAAGTGAATAATCTATCGAAAAGGCAAGGAAAACTTATTTACATTAGAGTGCGGTAGATGTTATTTAAAAATGAAAGAGTTGGAGCGCTGTAAATAACCTAACGCACGGTATATCTATTAGATTTTTTGCCTGAGAAAATAATTACAAAATTTTATTCAAAATAAACATGTCTATGTTGGATGGATGTGAATTGACGTCACTGTATTATGACAACTCGGCTTATGTCTACGTGAAAGTAAATCATTTTATGATGATTTTTCAATACTAGTAAATGCGTTTCTTTGACTTAACTACCACCTGACCAAAAACAAGGTTAAGATCTTCTGGGCTCTTTTTGTCAGAGTTAGAAGCAATTTTTACGTAGGTACCGTAAAATAGATGAAAAACGGAACATATTTAAAATTCTTACAAGTACTCTGTTTTACATCTATAGATTTCTTTTCTTGCAGGTGGTATATATCCAAACGTTATTTGTGATGGCTGTAACACAGAAATATTCAGCTCTGATGTACGTTACAAATGCTGCGTATGTTACAATTATGATCTTTGTCCTGCGTGTTATAACGCTGGGGAACACGATAGCGGCCATCCCTTTGAACGTTTTGAAACAAATACATCATTGGGGTTTGTAATTCTTTATTTGTGGCTTAAGCTCTGGATCTGAACGCATTTTTTGTTTATAGGGTTCGTCTACCTCCGCGTGATACAGGTAATGAAAACTGTGTTTGCAATCTTCCAATGTAGATTAAATTTCCTTATCTTATACGAAGATATGCAAGGACAGTAGCGTATTAATAGACACACAAGATATCCGACCACTCCACCTTAAACCAATTTGAAATTAATTCTGCACCATTGTTTCGTTCAAAAAACTTAAAAACGTTAATTTGCAAACGATTTTGATACATGCATAGCGATGTTAGTCTTTCGTATTCCACGGTTTTACCAAACACTACGTTATTCAATTTTAGGAGTTCCACTAAATGTCTTGTCTTAGCTTTGTATACAGATTTTAGTATAGTCTTAGGATGTCGTAAGGTTTTCGTTTTCGATGCGAATGTGGTGCGCGATAAAATAAACGCATTGCACTTGCAATAATATTAAAAACGTTTCTTCAAATTGAGTAGAAAATGTTATAGTTATATTAATTAACAGCCTTCTATTCTTTCAGTCTTTAGTTGCTCACAAAAAATAATGCATAAATAACGTAATTATGAACACATAGATAGAATATAAACAAAAATTTTGTAGGGGTTACAACTTCAAACATTATTTGTGTTGGCTGCGAAGAAGCTATCCCTATATCTGACAGGCGCTACAAATGCTGGATATGCCCGGATTATGATCTCTGTCTTAAGTGTTATGATGATAGTAATCATGACAGTGCCCACCCGTTTAAGCTGTTTGATTCAACTACGTCATCATGGTATCTAATTGTGCTTTTATATATCAGATTTTGATCTAAATACATACATTTTTTTTATAGGCTTGATTTAGCTACACGTGAAAATGGTAAGAAATACGAATTTACAATTACGAAATCATATTAAAACCATTAGGGTAGTTAGGCATAGTGGCACTAGCCGGCCCAGCGTCGCCGGACGCCGGGAATAGAGAATCAAATAGGTTTGTCGGTTATGTCCGTGACCTCGTATAATATGTTTGTGCGCTATTTATATGCATATTATTAATTAATATGCATCTGTACAAATGTGATATAACTGTTGTGTATATATACGATAGCAGGAAGTATTTAATAACTAAATATTCGCCCATAATCGTAAAAATCACTTATCCTCTAAAGCGGTGTTACTTGGGCATTATCGAGCATTAGATGAGGCACAAGCGACGTTATGACAAACTGAATAACTTCTATAAAAATTTGCAGCATCAAGTATATTTCCACAGTTTCCACGCTCTCTAAGAGAAATATGTTCGCCGTGACGTTACAATGTGTTTATGTCTTGAAAGAGATCGTTCGACATGCGTTTCTTTATATGTATGACAAGCATAAAACAACAGTTTAAAGATAACGCGCGCACATTCCTCATCTGCGTACATATACTCACGGTCAGTGACTGACGCTGCCGGCTAGGAGTATAGCTTCGCATTGAAAACCGCGCAAGTTACGAGATCACGGACATAGCCGATATATAGGTTATTCACGCTATATGGCACGGAATATTGTGGCCAAAATAGCTGTCACTCAAAAAGTTTTACTTCTGGGATATATGGAGGTGTATTATGGATATCTTTTAAAATTATTGTCATATTATACAGGGTGTTCCAAAAGCCCTAAAAGTATTAAAGTTGCGTTTTTTATTCCATTCTTGGATGGTTTTAATAAGGTTTATAATACCTAAGCCTTAAGGTTTTTTTTTTAAATAATTTGAATTTTGTGATTTAGCCTAATTTTCATGTTGGATTCAAATTATTTAAAAAACCTTAAAGTTTAGATATTATAAACCTTACTAAAACAGACAGTTATTTTGATTAGAGAAACAAAAAATGCAATAATATACAGGGGATTCCATTTAAAAAAAAACACAACTTTGATACTTTTAGGGCTTTTGGAACATCCTGTATAATTTGCAAAATAATTTTAAAAAGTATTCATAATAGACCCCCATATATTCCAAAAGTGAAACTTTTTGTATGTCACGTATTTTGACCACAATATTCCGTGCCGTACAGCGCGGATAACCCTGTATAATTTTTAATAAATTCGCTGTCCTTGAAATCCTATGATTTGTATCGGCAATTAAGTTTTAAAGCTCTACATTTTTTTTAACCTCAGATTCTTGTTTAGATGCTGACGATCCGGGCGTTTATTGTGATGTCTGCCACAGAGATATCTCAGATATGCAATACCTGTGCTCCATTTGCCCGGATTATGCACTTTGTTACGTCTGTTACGAAAAGGGAGAACACGATATAGCCCACCTGTTTAAACTCTTCGATTCAACTACATCACCGGGGTATTTCATTGTTTATTTATCTCTTATGCTTCAATTTAATTGCATTTCTTTTGCAGGCTTGATTTACCGTCACGTGAGTCTGGTAAGAATAGGTGTACACGTTTTCTTTCTCACTATCTACTTATTGAAAGACATAAGCGTCGTGCTCACGACATAGGCTTTTCTTTTATCACGGTTGATGTATAAATAAAAACTGATATTTGGTACTCTTTATGTATTATATACAATTGTAGAAGACATATGTTTTAACCTTGTTGTCCAAATTCCTTTAGGGCTATACACCCAATGCTTTTACTTTAGATACGATACACACGAAGTTTGGAGGTGCATTCTTCCTCCAAATTCGTTCTCAACACTAGTAGTAACATTTTTTTACTGTTTAAGTTTTGATCAAATTCAGCAGAAAGCATAATTGAGCTTGCATATGCATTTTGCTGCATGATAAAGTGTCAGTGCCAAAACAGACAAATTTAATACATTTTGTAATTTAGCTTTTAAAGACAAGTATACTCATTCATTAAAAAACTGTTTTTTCTTTAACTTGAACTCGTCTCTTAAAGCGTGTGTTATGAATAGAGCAGACCACTCTCCGATGTGGGGATGACTGTATTGCAGAAAACCAAATGTATATTTAATTATTTCTGATAGAATAAATCTCTTTACCTCTATACTTATATCGGTAACAAGCTCATGTTGCGTCCCTATTCTATCGCATATTCTAGAATATTACGAATTACACTCCCACACCGGCGCACATGGCGCGCACGGAAAATGGTCTGCTCTAGTTATGAAACTAGTTTTTTAAAAATACTATTACAGGTGCTGGAGATCCAAGCATCTGTTGTAATGTTTGTCGCCAAGATATCTCAGATATGCGATACAAATGCTCCATCTGTTCGGATTATCAACTTTGTTACGTGTGTTATGAAAATGGTGCACACGATATAACCCATCTTTTTAAGCTCTTTGATTCAACTACATCGTCAGGGTATCTATAGATGTCTGTTTGTGCCTTGTATTTTCATTTAAATGCTATTTATTTTGCAGGCTGGAGTTACCTTCTCGTGAAAATGGTGAGAAATTCGAATTAAAACGAAACAAAATAAAATATATTCCACTTATAATCGTATTAAAAATATTTCTTTAATTGAAGGCACAATTTAATAGATAGTTATGTTAACAGTAATTATCTAATTGCCTCATTATAATGGACTTCTGAAACACTACATTTAAACACTAAAATGTAGTCTTTTTAAATGAATCGATTGGTTTCCGAAATTTAAAAAAAAAAGTCGTTTCGTTTGTTTTGTCTTATACTTCAAGATGGTCTAGCCGGAACGTAATATAGGCGATTAATGTGCAAATTAGAAAAAATACTGTAAAAAACGTGTGCCACAATGACTTGTAGTGCTCGTACTTTTCTCGCATTACATAAACGTCATATTGGCACTTGTGTTTTAATAGTATTTTAAAACACAAGTGTCATAATGACGTTTATGTAATGCGAGTACAAGTTTGAATCTCGAGCCGCGTAGCGGCAAGAGATTCAAAGTACGAGCATTACATGTCATTGTGGCACACGTTTTTTACAGTATTTTTTCTAATTTGCACATTAATCGTCTATATTACGTTCCGGCAAAAGTCCCCCCCACCCACGTTAATATCTCATTACAGCACAGTATGCTGTAATAGCCATATCAGCACTGCGTCGTCTTTTGTTTTAGCTTTATTACAACACCCGATTAGAAAAAATACTATTTTAGTTGTTCAACCGTTTGGAACTACAACAGAACGTTTCCTAGATGGCGCACTGCGTAAGTGAGATTTTACATTGGCATCGTGCGCCATCTAGGAGACATTATCTTGTACTTTAGATTCAAACTTGTACTCGCATTACATAAACGTCATTGTGACACTTGTGTTTTAAAATACTATTGCAGAAATAATCAATGCAGTCAACGATCCGTTGTTCGCTAAACAATAGTATAGCCATTGTTCAAAACTGCAGCGTATATTTTCGATAACATCTCTTTGAATTCCACAGCTGGGTGCAAATATACTCTTCACGAAATTCTTCTAAATTTTCAAGCTGAAAATGTGTAAATACAATAAACTTTAAATAACCCCATAGAAAAAAGTCTAGTGGCCTCAAATCATGCTGTAGGTCCTCTTTATCCTATCCATTTATTTAGAAATAGATTGTCTAACCACTGCTGTACAGGAAGAACATAATGAGGAGAAGTCAGGAGTCAGTTTTTGCATTCACAGTTGTCCCTCGATGATACTTCTTGCGCGTTTCAGAAAGTTTCTGGAAATTTAAGGAGAGAAGTTTTCAAATGAACACCCGGTATAGTTGTTTTGTGCGAAGTTTTTCCTAATCAACTTTTGTTATGCTGGAATCAAACATGTAGTCTTAGCTCGGATAGCCTGTAAATAAGTTTTGCATTTTGTAATTAGATTTTTTTTTCACAGATGCTGAACAGTCAAACAATTGTTGCAATGTTTGTCGCCAAGATATCTCAGACATGCGATACAAATGTTCTGCATGTTCGGATTATCAACTTTGTTATGTGTGTTATGAAAATGGCGAACACGATTTAACCCATATATTCAAACTCTTTGATTCAACTACATCACCGGGGTATATAATTGTTTATTCATATGTTTTTTTTTGCTGAATCTACATATATTTTCTATTACAGGCTTGAGCTACCTTCACGTGAAAATGGTAAGATATATTTATGTAAATTAAGATGTTATAAAAGCAAATGCATTCCATTTTGTAGTCACAATAAAAATGTTGTTTTGATTGCGAACAGAATTTAATAGCGATGTTAACAAACACTGTTTTGTTTTCTTTTATAAAGAATCTGTTATAATCAAATACGGGTTTATGTTATCGGTTCTTTTTCTGGATATTGTAAAAAAAAAACATGGATTTTCTCTAAAAAGTCTAAATTCCTCTGTCTATGTGTATAAAAGATTTATGGGGCTTTCGGCTTGTTTTTATTTAGTTTATTAACACCTGGGAATGATACATCAACGGTAAACAATGTACACATTTATATTATATATTTATTTTTAGTTATTACAGCAGTTGTATTTAAATCTAGAAAGTAAAAGCATACAACGGTATACATAGGTACAAAATGTATTATTTTGTTTTACCAATCTACACAACAACGATTATTCAACCGTTTACAGTTTTGTCATGTATTCAAAATGTTTGTGTAAGCAAAATATTTAAACTTTGACCTTCTTTTACAGGTAGTGAACGTCCAAGCATTTGCTGTAATGTTTGTCAACAAGATATCTCAGACATGCGATACAAATGCTCCGAATGTTCGGATTATCAACTTTGTTACGTGTGTTATGAAAATGGTGAGCACGATCTAGCTCATCCCTTTAAGCTCTTCGATTCAACTTCATCCCCTGGGTATTTAATGCTCATTTATGACTTATATGTTAGTATCTAAATGTGTTTCTTTTTGTAGGCTTGATTTACCTCTACGTGAGAATGGTATGAAATTATAATTTAAAATTAAAGTAAATAAATGCCTCCAAAACCCCCATAAACGACTACAATAGCATTCACGAGAAGGAGGAAATTAGATGGTCTAGCACCACTAAAGCTCCGGAGCTTTAGTAAAGAAATAAACCTGTCTGGGGAAATGAAATACCTTGACCCAAATCGAGACAACACTTATATTGGCCAGAAAAGCCCATGGAAAAACATGAGACTTAAGACC
This sequence comes from Cetonia aurata, assembly GCA_949128085.1. Taxonomy (NCBI): domain Eukaryota; kingdom Metazoa; phylum Arthropoda; class Insecta; order Coleoptera; family Scarabaeidae; genus Cetonia; species Cetonia aurata. The sequence continues at coordinate 4,251,100 of OX421889.1, forward strand.
AAATACGACGTACTGGGCGTACATCATGGTGGTCAGTCCCATGAATACTTATGCATCTCTGGTATGTTGGACAAAGATGCACCAGCAAACCGCTAGAACTGAACTCAGCAAGATACAAAGGCTTGCGTGTTTAGCAATCATAGGAGCAATGGGGACTACTCCTACAGCGGCAATGGAATATCTCCTAGACCTGCCTTCTCTCCATTTGGGGATAATGCGTCAGGCAAGACTGGGGTACCTCAGAATGCAAGAAAAACCAAGTTTGCAGATATTTCATCATGTTCATCATGTGGAACCTCTTGGGAATGATATCAGACCATATGATTTCGACATATGTATCTATTTAACAGAAATTTCGAGACGGAAATCACGGATTGAATCAACTAGAATCAATCCTAACTACAGAGACAGGTTTGGTGAACTGATCTGGTTTACAGACGGATCAAAAGCCTGGACTGAGACTGGAGTTATAATTTATAGTGGGGTGAGAATTATCACAATTTCACTAGGACAATATGCCAGTGTATTTCCAGCAGATGCATACGCAATATTGCACTGCGCAACAGAAATCAATCAGAGAGGGCTTATAAAGATAAGTGGATCTGTATTGCAACAGAGAGCAGCAATACAGTACTAAGGGCATTAGTGATCTCCAGGATACAATCAAGACTACACACTAAAAAATATTTGCAATTCCTACAGAAAATTCCAGAACGTTCCAGTAAGGTAAAATTGACAAAAATTGGGAAATTTAATAGAAAATTTTAGGTATATTTTCTAATTTTTGGTAAATTTATTCTATACATTACTGGAATTTTCTATAGGTATTGCAAATATTTTTGGGTGTGTACTTGAATAGGCTGGCAGACCGCAATAAAGTTACTTTGATGTGGGTGCCCGAAGAAAACGAGTTGGCTTCATTTATAGGCCCAGAACCTGTTCAAGGGAGTGTCCAAAAACACAGCACCGAAGCAGGTACGGCGGAGTTGGGTCCATGAGAAACATAAACAACACTGGAACAACACAACCAGGCAAACTCATGGAAAAACCTCTATGGACCTTTAAACATGATAATCATGTAATCTGCATGGTAGCAGGTTTCATAAGATCACTGAAAAGACACCTACAGAAAATGAGGAACATAAACAACACTGGGACAACACAACCAGGCAAACTCATGGAAAAACCTCTATGGACCTTTAAACATGATAATCATGTAATCTGCATGGTAGCAGGTTTCATAAGATCACTGGAAAGACACCTACAGAAAATGAGGAACATAAACAACACTGGGACAACACAACCAGGCAAACTCATGGAAAAACCTCTATGGACCTTTAAACATGATAATCATGTAATCTGCATAGTAGCAGGTTTCATAAGATCACTGGAAAGACACCTACAGAAAATGAGGAACATAAACAACACTGGGACAACACAACCAGGCAAACTCATGGAAAAACCTCTATGGACCTTTAAACATGATAATCATGTAATCTGCATAGTAGCAGGTTTCATAAGATCACTGGAAAGACAGCTACAGAAAATGAGGAACAATTTTAGTTTTATAATTCGCCAGAGAAAAAAGAAAAATAGTTGGATGATATGTTTGGGAAAACGATGCTGGGGTTAAACCATGGTATTTTAAACTTGGATCTCTTTTTGCAGATGTTCAATATCTAAGGATCTTCTGTAACGTTTGTGGCCAAGAAATTACACGTACCCGCTACAAATGCATCACGTGTTTGGACTACGATCTCTGCACCGTGTGTTATCATGGTGGCCAACACGATACCGCTCATCCCTTTTATTATTTCGACACAACAATATCCTTGCGGTGCCTTAATTGTTTATTTAAGTTAGAAATTTTAATCTAAACGCGTCTTCTTGCAGGGTTCCGTTGCGTCCACGTGAAAACGGTAAGGGAAATGTGAATTAACGAGTATTGAAACCACATAAATAAAGTGTAGATTTAAAGACAATATTTGTATACGCAATGAGTCGAGATATAATTTATGTAACTTTTAACTTGGATTTTATTTACAGGCGCAAACGCTACGGTTTTCTGTGATGGTTGTAATAATGGTATCTCAAGTAGGCGATACAAATGCTGCATGTGTCACGAATATAATCTTTGTCGTCAGTGTTATCGTGATGGCAAACACGATCCAGCTCATCGCTTTAAGCGTTTCCTTTCAACTGCGCGCTTAGGGTATTATTTAATTATTTTTCTTTTAGCTTTTAATCTAAATTCATATTTTTTTTTTTCTAGGACTGATTTGCCTCCACGTAAAAACGGTAGGAATAAATTATTGTTGGAATGAACGTAGCTTTCATTTTTTCAAATTTATGTGAAACTAATAGATGAAGGGAAGTGATGTGCCTTCATTCTTTCATAGATGCTTCATATGTATGTTCTCGTTTTAACTATCTACTTATTGAAAGACATAATAAGCATTGCCTTCACGACATGGCTTTCTTTTTCATGGTTAATGTATAGATGAAAACTGATACTTGCACATGTCTACACGGAGCGGTCCCTAAACTATCGATTAACGAAAGAAAATTTGGGGATTTTTGGTATTGATCTTTTAAATAAAAATATTGGCATTACCGAATTACTTCCGGTTATACCGGAAACGACTGTCAACCTGCTTATTTTAAATAGAACAGCAAATATATTATTTCATTTTCTGATAGCACGAATTATTAGAAATAAGTTTTATTAAGACTTTCACATACCTATCCTTGTTGGTTTTCGAGAGAAATAGAATTTTAATGAATTCTGACGTTTTATGTACAGGCTGTCCCACCGAAGACTGGGTCTTGGATTACAGCTCTATTTGTCATTTTAGAAAGAAACTTTTTCTACAAGAATGTTATAGAATTCAATGCTGCATCACCTAAAAATATTTTTGACTATACAGAGTGTCCCAGAAGTAGGAAAACGGATACTTACTTCGTTATTTTAAATGGAACAGCCTATATATTATTTCATTTTTCAATTCTACGTAGAAAAATAACATGACTTCATATAAACTACTATATGTCTATCTTTAATAACAACGTTGTTATTTACTCTTTTGTCAAAAGTAGTCCCGATGCAAAGCATCGGTTAAGGCGGCGTGGTTTATATTTGCATTTGTTTTAGACATTCATATTTTAAATATCATACATACATACTTAGTCTGATTCAACATTGAAATTAAAATCGATGTAATTGTATACAGGTGTCCACTATAGCCCTGAACATTTGCTTAACTTTAATCCAAGGTAACTTGATTTTTTTAAATAGCACCCTATATTTTTGCTTGTGTTAAATTAATCCTTGCCCAAAACCCTATCAATCCATACTAAACATTTATGATGCCACATGCACGACTTCATAGTTAATTAATGATTTTAAATAAATCCAATAATTTTTCCGTTAATTTGCAGGTCGCCTTGGTATATAAGCGCTAAATAATATAATAAATATAATAATAAAGCTGTAAATTAGTAAGTATACGTCGGCATCGGGTCATAATTTAAAACTAATAACACTTTTTTTTGAAAAAATCAGAAATTTTATGTCATTTAACTCTGTGATTATGCAAAATTTCTTAAATATATATATATATTAAAAAACCGTTAAAATTACAAAAAATAAACATTAAAAACAGTCAATACATCATTAAATTAATTATTTAAATGTAAAGGAAATGTTCAAGAATGTCCTCTTTCTCTCAAAGATATTTCTATCTCCTTTTACGTTACTTTTTGAAGCAACTCTGGTGAAACGGCTAAAAATGCCTCCCTTAGTGGTAAGTTCCCCAACATTTCATAGAATTGCGATGCAAGGTTTGCAAAAAATAGTTGTATCGCTCTCCGTTTAAATTATTCTCGAAGAAAAAGGGTCCCACAATGTGACATCCAACAAAATTCTTCCTCATACATTTGTTTTCCATCTACCTTATACCGCACGTATTGCTACAGATCTAGGATTGTCTTGTGCATAAACGTGAGCGTTCTTTCTGATCGGTACACCATTACTCTGGAAACTACCTTCTACCCATCAGTCACAATGTCTTATTCGCCTTCCGTAATCATCATCTGTAGGCTGCTGATATATGGATGCGTGGTAAGGGTGATATTTATGTATCCGTAAAATCCTTTGAACAGTACTGTTATACACACTTCAGCGTTTCTGCTGATATGCCTCGTGCCCACATTTGGCTGTTCAACCTCAGAAGTAAAAACATTGAACTCATTATCTTCATTAATATGATGATAACGTTTATTAAACAGCACAGATGCTTTCAAACCTGTGCTTAACATTAAAACATTCCATTCTTGGACACCATGTTGTCTATATATTTTTCAAGACAATTTTGTCCACATTCACCTAAATGTAAAATTTGAAAAATTGTGTAAAACGGGAATATAAATAGATATAAATATAGATATGTAATTGGGAAAATGACATAAATGGTTACGTACCAATCAAATACATCATATCAACAAATTCTTCTTTTGAATATTGCATATTTTGAAGTATATAACAACATGTATAGGAAAATAAATAAGCAAGCAATGAGAGAGCAAGGAAAAGGTATTCATACAAAATTATTTTTTGACAGTTTTGAGATTTAATTACTGCAAAACAATTACCATGGCCTACTAAAAATATGTTCTATAATTTCTGATCATACATAAATGACATAAAATTTTTCTTTTTCTAAAAAACTTGTTATTAGTTTTATATTATGACCCTATACTGACATGTATTTGCTAATTCGCAGCTTTATTCAATTGTTTAGCTTTTATATACCAAGGCGACCTGCAAATTAACCGAGAAATTATTGGATTTATTTAAAATCATTAATTAACTATGAAGTCGTGCATGTGGCATCATAAATGTTTAGTATGGATTGATAGGGTTTTGGACAAGGATTAATTTAACACAAGCAAAAATATAGGGTGCTATTTAAAAAAATCAAGTTACCTTGAATTAAAGTTAAGCAAATGTTCAGGGCTATAGTGGACACCTGTATACAATTACATCGATTCTAATTTCAATGTTGAATCAGACTAAGTATGTATGTATGATATTTAAAATATGAATGTCTAAAACAAATGCAATTATAAACCACGCCGCCGTAACCGATGCTTTGCATCGGGACTACTTTTGACAAAAGAGTAAATAACAACGTTGTTATTAAAGATAGACATATAGTAGTTTATATGAAGTCATGTTATTTTTCTACGTAGAATTGAAAAATGAAATAATATATAGGGTGTTCCATTTAAAATAACGAAGTAAGTATCCGTTTTCCTACTTCTGGGACACTCTGTATAGTCAAAAATATTTTTAGGTGATGCAGCATTGGATTCTATAACATTCTTGTAGAAAAGCTTTCTTTCTAAAATGGCAAATAGAGCTGTAATCAAAGACCCAGTCTTCGGTGGGACACCCTGTACAAAGGAATGAAAAAGATTTCCCCGTTCCCGTTTCTTATGACCCAGCATGTATATTCAATGCATTTTTATTTCCAGACATTAAACACCCATTTATTTATTGCAATGGTTGCAATAAGGGCGTCGCTGGTATGAGATACAAATGCACCAGCTGTTGCGAATACTATCTTTGTCTTGCGTGTTATTACGTTGGGGAACATGACAGAACCCACCGCTTTAAGCTATTCGACTCGAATACATCGTCAGGGTACTTACTTGCTTATTTGTATCTTTGATCCCGAACTAAGTGCATGTGTTTTTATAGGTTAGAATTACCTGCACGCAATAATGGTAGGTTATGTCAAGAAATTAAAACACTTAGGCAGAGAATAGCTAATAATGACGGAAGGAATGAAGGTAAGATTCGTTAATTGTAACATTATTTTGCAATTTTGCTAAAGGTCGTATTGGCTAACAGCTACATTTTCAGCTCTGAATATTAAAAGGGTCTTCGAGTAAAAAAATAGAAAACAATTTTGCTTTGAAAATGTTTACCTTACACCCAATCGTATGTGGTGGTTCAGAACGCGAAAAACGCGATCGAAAATCATATTTTCAACTTCTTCCTAGAAAGTTAAAAATTGATGATGTAACTAATATGCATCTTATGTACATAACTTTTTCTATATTTGCTTTCAAACTTCAGTAAAATTGAGACGTTTCTCTGTATAGAAATTAGGGTGTGATTAAAAAGACTGTACCACAAGCAAATGGGCTTATTTATTATAATATTGTTAAACATTGCTAAGTGTATTATTAAGTCGCATTACTTATTATCGGATAATGTTTACCAAGTACAAGAAAATTAATTGTTTGTAACAGGTAATCGGATTAAAAAAAGTAGCGGATTAAGTTTAGTTCTACACAACCCTACACGGTAATTACTTCATTTATGGGTAAATTAGCTATTTGGCTTTGTAAATTCAAGAAAATTAGCTGGCAATATTTGCCTAATCAGAACATAAAAAGAAAACCCCACCCGATCAGTTGAAACTCAACTTTGAGTCGAAACTTTATGCAGATTATTCTGTGTGCTATTTTCGAAATTGCTGACGCTAGAGTGGTTGTAAAAGATTGTGTTTTTGTTGCAATAGTTTTTCTGAAAAGCTGTAACATAATGGACGCGAAGATAATAAGTCGATTGGTATTACACGAAGTCGCTATGAAGAATGATGATAAATCGACTGAAAGTAAAAAAACGAGCAATGTATCGGTTTATACTTGATACACACGGCCTTGCCGAAGAAGATAAATCAAGTAAAAATATTTTGTATTGGCTTGAACACATGTTTTTCCAAAATATTTTCAATATTGGAATCGTCCAATAAAACATCAAGTGTTTTTATGAAAAAATCATGTTTGTAGACAAACAAGAAGAGATTATTTTTCCTGAATCTGTTTACGGAAATCCTCCATCAACTTCGGGTATTCCAGGTCGTCCTTCAAAGAGTTTTGCTTAAAGTTCTGATGTTATAAAAAGACGTAAAACCGAGGAGCTCAGAAAAAGTACTTCCATGGAAGAACTTGTGCATGCTACTGCAATGAAAGTCGAGATAAAAGTACAGCCGATTTGATAATTGAAAGTACTTCAACTACACCAACTAGAGGCAAACGTATAATGGAAAAATGAAGGAGTCCCGAACAAGAATAAAATGCCGTGACACCTGAACAGGCTTTATTATTTATTATCTCGCGTGGTTTTACGAAGCAGCAATATATGCTTTATTAGAGCAACAGCTTTAAAACGTGGTTGCAAATTATATCCAAGTTACCACGATATTCTAAAATCAAAAAAGATGTTTTATTAACCGAGTACAAACTACTAAACATGTCAAATTCAATGCATTAAGGGGTGGTTTTGACAAACGAATTTGCAAACTAAACTGTATAATTTGTATAAAAAATATTCTTCGTACTTGTATTAAGTGCTATCAATTTTTCGCATTTAAGGGTTGTATTTTAGGGTAGGTTTTACAAATACGGGTTTTTTATGGATAATTTCAGATTCAACATACCCAAAAACATGAACTTACTCAACTTTTAATGTAAAATTTGTTAAAACTAAAGAGTAAACAATTTCGATCGCGTCAGAACGTGAAAAAAAAAAGAAAATATATAGTTCTTTGGAGGCTATCATCGAAAAATAATTCAGTTTCTGTGGATCTCGGGCTCAATTTTTCTTTCTTTTTTTTTTAGTTTTTATACTTCATTTGACGCAGTAGCAGCATTTGTACAATCACCATTTTATTTTTTCTAAATAAAACTTTGACACCATAAATGACATATTAATTACATTCTAGATAGGAATTCTGAGCAAAATCTTCCAATACCAGTTGACGCATCGAATGATCCAGAAGAAGTAAATCAAAGTTCCACTTCAATGGATGACAGTAATAAAGATGGTGATCGATCGGAGGAAACTGATAGGACATCCCGCGAAAATTACGCGAAAAATAAACCGGTAAAGTACAGACCAGGAGAATGCCACGTATGTTCCGAGTTATCAGAAGAAAACGTACGATTGGAGCCCTGCAACCACCAACCTGCCTGCGAGGAATGCTCGTCGAAAATGAAGAAATGTCTCCAATGCGGGGTTGCGGTCGAGAAACGCGTCACGAAGGATGGCAGAGTCATTCCGGTGATGATGGGTCATGTAAGCGTGGAACAAGTGCGCCACTTAGAAAGCAAAATTGCCGAAATCGAAGAATGTCAAGCTTGCACTATTTGCATGGATCGTAGACGCAATGTTGTTTTCCTATGTGGACATAGCGCATGTTCAGAATGCGCCAAGTCTCTGGAATTATGTCACATGTGCAGAAAAACAATAAGGAAAAAGATACCCTTGTATAACTAATTTCAAATTATAATTTTCTTCGTATAGCTAGATTATCATTATCACTGATAAATGCTATCATCATTATGTGGTGTTAAATTTCTTAAAAAATGCAATAATTTATAACAAACTTGTTTACATAATAACTAAAAAAAATTGGTTAAAAGTCTATTTTGTGTTGCCTTATCTTACATTTTTCAAAATATATGAAGATATAACTTAATTTACATCAAGGCAATGATAAAAGTGTACTTTATATTATAACTGTTAGATACTATTCTTCACTACATTGATATTACACTATACAGTTGTAACAATCAATTCTGATCGTTATTTCTAATGATAATTATATAGCCTGTTTATTAAGTAAAGTAACAAATTTTAAAAATAAACAGATCATTAAAAAAATAAACACTCTAAAACTTCCAGGAACCGAAATTTGAATATTTCCAGTTACTCTTAAATATTGTTTCACTATACAGTTAGCATTGCAATCGGGCGCTACCCGCTTAGTTATTAAATACGAAGGGTTAATAAGCATAACTTGCTAGTAAGCAAAAAGAATACCGGCCTGCTTTGATGACAATAAATATATGGAAATATTAGTGCTGTAGTAAATGTATATTATCTATCTCTCATGTCTATTTCATATCAAATATCGTGTTCTTCTCAGCAACGTTTTCTTTAGTATTCAAATTAAATGCATTACCTAAAACATCTATAGTAAAAATAATATTTAATATTATGTTACCTATTTATTTATTTAAGCAGTTAACCTTAAAAATGTTGAACATCACTTAGAATTATATTAGGTATGGTTTATAATTTCAATAGAAAACCCACCTACAGGTTTTAGATAAAAACAAAACATTTCATAAGAATTGAAACATGTAGTTTAATACAATTATTGTTAATTAATATAATTTTGATTTTATGTATCATGCGGTTCGCATATTCAGGTGTAGGTTCCCATACAAATAATTTCAAAAATTAATATAAATATAATGTGTATTTTTAAAGATATTTTATCTGTATTATAAACAATATAAACGACACAATAAGCAATAAAATTTTGTTGATCCCAGATAAGTAGATGTTTTAATCCCAACTTCCTCATTCTTATCAGTTTATTAGGCAATCTTTATTTTATAGCATTTTATTTCATCCCATATAATAATATTAAAACAATCGATTTTAATATTTTCAAAATATTTTATTTCTATTATGATTAATATACAAGCAGGTAGCAATTTTTATCTAAATAACGTTTTTCTTTTGCAACCCTAACCTATAATAGCAGGTAAGTTCGCTTTTTAAGGTTCCATCCATACTTGGTTTTGTTATTAATTTATTTAGACACAGGGCACAAGGGCACGTGCCCCAACCAACTACCAGGATAAGCACAGAAAGAAATTCGCATGTAATTCAGTGCATTATTTTGTTTTATTATTTTTACGTACGTTTTTTTATATGTATGTGTATGTGTGATATTAGGGTGATAGTACACTGCGACTGAAAGATCTATTGTGTCCCCTCTTCCCGCTGTATTTACAGCTGGCCGTCCAGTCTGATTCCTTTTAAGAAGTGCAGAATGTCCGAAGGCCCCAGATTAGGTAACTCTCCCTCTTCGATTTCACATGCTCCCAGGTGCAGCGCCCTTGAGTTGCACAGTGCAGCGCAGTTTGTGAGTAGATGGATGGACGTTTCGTCCTGTTCCCCACAAAATCTACATTCGGCTTCCTTCGCTATTCCAAGCCTGCTTAGATGTCCGTTCAGTTTACAATGGCCTGTAAGGATCCCTGTCAATATCCGAATATTATTTTTACTCAGGTTGATGCATTCTGCAGATATCTTCTGGTTATAGGTTCCCAGAAGAGTTTTAGCTTGCCTCATTCCCTGGAGATTCTCCCAGTATTTGGATTTTCTCTGCTCTACTACTTATCCCACAAAAAGGTTCTGGCCCTACAAAAGGTGTTCTAGCCCCTTTCTTAGCGAGATTATCTGTTATTTCGTTTCCTTTCACTCCCGTGTGTCCCGGAACCCACAATAGGGTTACCTTGTTCTTTTTGGAGCTGATTATGTTTGACCTCAGCGCCCTAATGGCTGCTTGACTATCAGATATTATGATAATCTCCTGCTTTTCATAGCTTCTGTCAATGTTGACCTGGACACATCTTTCAATAGCGTGTATTTCCGCCTGGAAGATACTTGGGTACATCCCCAAACTTTCGAAATATTTGGTTCTAGGCCCATATATCCCTATTCCAGTTCCCTCTGCCGTTTTGGAACCATCTGTGTACCATTTAATGGCGGTTCTATTGAGTTTCGAAATGGTATCTCTATCCCATTCACTCTTAGTGCTAAGCTTTGTGGTAAATTCTTTCACAAAGTTGAACTTCCTTGGCATGTCGTCTCGGGGCATGTCCCAGATTTGGTTACCTATAGGAGGCTGAGGCCTATGCCTAGCCGTTCCTTCCCTGATCATCCTACGTGTGGTCCTTTTAGCTATGCTCTCCACAAAAATGCGAAGAGGAGTAAGATTTAGTACCACTTCAATAGCTGCTGTTGGGCAGGTTCTCATTGCGCCAGTTATGCATACACATGCGAATCTTTGCTCTTTAGAGAGATTAGCTCTCTCAATGACCAGATTAGTTCTCTTGCTCCAAGCCGCTGCCCCATAAGTGATCATTGGTCTCACGTACGTATTTTTATAACGATGGTACCAAAGTTTAGCACCACAGACACTAGCGCATATGTCAACACTCGAAACTATCTTCCGGAGCACAATTTTCGATGTCCCTATTTCGAGTATGAATCGGCCGACTCCGCTTGTCATCGCCATATGCATTTAAACGTCTCATTCGGGCACAAAATTTCGTGTCTCCAGTTAAAATCACCAATCATACATTTATCGAGCCACTTCTGGAGTACCGCAAGGGTCCAATTTAGGTCCCTTAATGTTCCTGCTATTTATAAGCGATTTACTGGAGAGCATTGACAGTAAAAAATGTATATTTGCCGATGACCTTAAGATCTTTACTTCTGTGACATGCATATCTAATTGCCTTTCACTACAAAAACAACTAAACAAGATTGATGACTGGTGTACTATAAACAAAAGCTCACCCTGTATATTAAATATTGAATGAAGTAGAGTAAAATTACTTTCGGATGAGACTGAAGATGCGCGAGCGATTACGTCCCAAAAATACTGAACACCTTAAAAAACATTGAGGAGTCTTTGCAACATAGGCGGCAGTTTTAAATTTAAATTCTTTGTTATTACTAAAATGTGTCTCTGCGTCAGTCTGATCCGAAAGTAATTTTACTCTACCTAATCTTATTCTGAATTACACTATCTGATATATAAATAAAATACGTTGTCTGATAAATTTACTTCAGTTTGATGAATTATTTGACTTATAAATCATGTGGGCTGTTGTAGGTGAGAGTTCTTAAGAAGTTACTTAATTTAGGTTAAGGGACGGTATTTCAATCTCCTAATAAGAGTAATAACAATTCAGCTAATAAGTATACGAAAAATGTGAGATTATTTCAGTTATTCAGCTAATAACTTTTATTGGAAACTTTATTTAGGAGATTGAAATATCGGTTCGTAGTTTAATAAATAGTTTATACGTATATAACAAAAGATAATGTTGTGTAGTGTCAAATAGAATTGATTTTTAAAGTTTAAGACAAAGAGTCTAGCCGAATAAGCACTGAACTGGCTCCCAGAACGGATTTTTAAAAAAAGTTATGCATGGGCACTGACAAGTTATAAGAAAGTAATGACTCCCCCCACTGACCTTGAACTAATCAGAAAAATGTGCCCCAAAGAGACCTATCTTTAACTTTTTTTTCCTAGAATCCATATGTTAAATATTGAACCATAGTATATTATATATTTTTTTGAAAAATTTTTATTCATAAAATCCAAAAAAAAAAAAATTATTTTGAAATATATGAAATTATAATACAAAACATTACTAATTATATATACTATAACTCCTATAAGTTTGATTAAAAAATAATGGGTGCAACATATTAAAAAAAAAAAAATCAAGTTATGACCATATGTATGCTTATTATAACTATCTGCTGTTGTTAATCTTTTGTGCCTATAATATCATGAGTCAAGTGATAATCATAAAAAATATGAATAGTTAATTGCTCTCCGAGTAGAGATAAATGTACTTTTTTATTCGAGGTTGCAGTTCGTGTCCCGAAGCGGAGCTGTGGTCCATAAGCCACCAAGAATAAAAAAAAGGACTTACCCTAGAAGGATGCGCATTAATTTTTTTTCGCTACCACAAACACAACACTCAATAATACATTAATATTTAATAAAAAAATAAAAAAATAAATTGACACATTTGGGACAGACAACATACAGGGTTAGCAAAAAGTCCCGGAACGGTCGAATAACTTTGTTATTTGAAAATTATAATTTCTGAAATTTGGTATGGGGGTATAGTTAATATAAATGCATTTTATGCAATACAGTTAATATTTTTTTCACTTCCGGTTTAATCGGCAATACGTCCAACTTTTTTTTTTTAAATGGAACGCCCAGATTTTTTTAACACTTTTGAATGCAAAATAAAAAACTACGTTCAGGAAGTATTAAGATGTTTATTTTTATTCACAAGAAAACAGTTAAAAAAGTAAAAAAGCGTCTTAATACAGAAAAATCAAGGTACCTTTGAAAAAAGTTGTTGTTTAGTGTTTGCATTCTTTTTGCCGTCACATTTGACAATTTTAAAAGCGTTTTAACTTTTGCATCGCTATAAATTTACTTATTTTAAACATTGACACATTTGAAAATGGCAGAAAAACTTACTGAATCAGAACGAATTGAGATATTAATGATGCGTAGGTACGGTGATCGTCAACGTTCTTTTGAAGAGGTTCGTATTTTGTTTAATACTGTTTATCCGGATCGTCACATTAGTAAAAGTACGGTATGCCGAACAATTCAAAAGTTTGAAGTCTTTCGTCAGGTGAAGGATTTACCTAGAAGGGGACGTCCATTAACAGCAACAGATGAAGAAACTAGTTTGAATGTGTTACTTACAGTGGAAGAAAATCATCACGTGTCCACAACAGAATTAGGTCAAATTCATGAAATCTCTCAAAAATCTGCTCATACGATTCTTAAATCAGTAAGAATGAAAGCCTATAAAATGTATCCCGTCCATGAGTTAACTGAAGATGATCCAGATCGTAGACTACAATTTTGCGAAACAATGACGGAATTGATCGAGCAGCAGCCTAATGTTTTAGATCACATCATTTTTTCAGATGAGGCAACGTTTTGTCTCAACGGCACTGTGAACATACATAATTGTCGCTACTGGTCAATTGAAAATCCGCATTGGATTGAAAAAGTCCATACACAGCGTCCTCAAAAGGTGAATGTCTGGGCTGGTCTTGTTGGAAACAACATCATAGGACCATTTTTTATAAGAGGAAATTTAACTGGCAACGTCTACGTAAATTTATTGCGAAATGAGGTTGTTCCAGCACTTGCGGCCCTCTTTTCAAATGCAAACATAGGTGATCACCCTAATGCACATTTTTGGTTTCAACAAGATGGAGCTGGGCGTATTGCCGATTAAACCGGAAGTGAAAAAAATATTAACTGTATTGCATAAAATGCATTTATATTAACTATACCCCCATACCAAATTTCAGAAATCATAATTTTCAAATAACAAAGTTATTCGACCGTTCCGGGACTTTTTACTAACCCTGTATGTAAACGTCAGTGTAACTGACATGGCGATTGTGACACCATGTGTGAAAAGTTACTTGCTGCGATAGGTGACCTGTCATGGTAAGTGGCCTTGCGTGGTAACTGACCTTCCGCTGAAAACTGTATGACTTGTCAGTGCCCATGCATAACTTCTTTTCAGAAATCCGTTCTGAGGGCCAGTTCACCATGCTTATTCGGCTAGACTCTTTATATTTATGTTTCGTTCAACCTATATCTTTTTCTTTACAGGCAGTATATGTGTAAATTTCACTTGTAATGACTGCAAACTAATTATCTTCTATACGCGTTACGAATGCTCCGTATGCTTTCATTATGATCTGTGTCATATATGTTACCAAAATGGCAGACATGATACTACCCATCCTTTTTACTACTACAGATTTCCTACGGCACTTGATAAGTATTGAAATCTTTATTCGTCTCCTATAGGGTTTAATTTAAACGCTTCTTCTTTTATAGGATACTTCTACCTCCACGCAACCAGAATAAGATATGCCAATTAAAGGCGACATCTTCTGGAAAAGCGACATCTTCTGGAAAAGCGACATCTTCTGGAAAAGCGACATCTTCTGGAAAAGCGACATCTCCTGGAAAAGCGACATCTTCTGGAAGAGCCATATCTTCTGGAAGAGCACTGACACAACGGGTCAATCAAGGTTATTATAACAGTGCTCAATATGTAACTTTACTTGTTTGGTTAAGCGAACTTCTAGTTGAATAAGCTTGTCTCAATTAGGTTATGAAGCCAATTTTGGCACTGTGTTTATTGGATTAGGTAGTGGAAGGGTCTACAGACATACTATCCTAAATACCTCCCTGAATTCACTTCATAATCGTTAAGAGGAAAAATCGAGCCATAACAATAGTTATTTATCAAGGTTGGAAAGTGACGTTTTGTCGTACGAGTTACGTCGTCGAACGAATACCCGGTTTCTTCTTCTTTATTATTGCTCAACCCTATAAATAAGAGCGATTTACTATTAAATTCCTTATACCTATAGACAAACGTTTTTGAGGAATGTACTTGAAAGAAAAGTGTTTTCTTACATTTTACAAAATGTGGTAAGTTAGCCATGCCCGAGATGGCACAAAAACAATTAGCGTAGAACTGTCAAAATTGTGTAAATCAAAATGACAGCGCGTCTTAACTACACAAACGCAGAATATTTAAATTTATTTATTACCTATGGAGAATGTAACAAAGTAATATCAAGAACATGTGACACTTTCGCTCTACGGTATCTGCAGAAACAGATAATAATCGCTTTAAAACGTATACGTCAAAAAAAAAAAACCGTATTGTCGATAATTATAATACAATAATTATCATTATGGTTTATTACTTGCGAGCATTTCCAACGGCATGGTTGAGACAAGCTCCTCTGTAGTCAAGAGTATCGGGGATTAGGATTCAATACCTAGAATTTTAAAGAACCATAAAATGAAGCCAGAATTCCACTGGGTTCAAAATTTGAAAGAACAAGACCACGAGAACAGAAAACAGTTTTGTAAATTCATTTTAAAGATACACCACGGTGATAATAGCTTTTTAGAAAATACTTTTTGGACGTACTAAGCTAAATTGACAAAGATTGGACTTTATAATCGCCACAATTCCCATTATTGGAATGACATAAATCCATATGTATGTAAAGAACGAAATTTTCAAGACGGTTGGCATTTAAATGTGTAGTGCCTTTTATTTATATAACTTTATTGAGAATATTACAATTAGTTTACATTAGCTTCCGTTTCCGAGGTTAGAAAAAACCTGGAACTCTGAATTTTTGGAATCCGGGGCTATTCAAGATTCTCTTTCATTTTAAAATATTTTCAAGGTCTTACCACTTCCGGTTATACCGGAAGTCGCCATAAACTTTCTTATTTTAAATAGAACACCCTGTATATTATTTCATTTTTAAATTTCTGAGAAAATTTTATGATGAGTTCTAATAGGTTTCCCTATACCTATTTTCAACTGCTACTTAGATATCTTGATTTTTTTGAAAATTTTGAAAGATGTAGCGTTATTTGCAACACAGTATCTTTTGCCCATTTTCGACTGGTAATAAACACTTCTAGGGTAGACGGGAGCACAAGAATGACACTTTCCAAATCCACATTGACAATTGATTTGTCGCATACAGGGTGTCCAAAACTGCATGACCAATTACAAAATCTTCAAAGTTGAAAAAGTTCTTTTTTTCAAATGGAACAACCTGTATATTATTGAATGATCAGATGCAGAATTTAATTCTGCATCGATTCGCTATGCAATGGTGCTTTTGCAAAATCGGTGTAAATTATGTCAACTTGCTGCCTGCTCACAAATTGGGTAACTTCAACCAAGTTTGTTACAGATGACCTTCCTGTCATAAAATGTTGGCATGGCGAAATGTGAGGCTTTGCGCATACATAAAGTTTATGATAAAGCTCTTGTTCAAACACTTTGGCACAGGTGGACAATATGCTAATAGGTCGGTGGTTAGAGATATCATTTCTTTCACCGTGTTTGAAAATTGGCACTATTCGGCTCACTTTCTATAGTTCAGGAAAGGTGCTAGTTCGTAGACTTAAATTAAAGATATTGGTTAAAGGTTCGCTCAGGAGAAAAGCGCAATCTTTAATAAAGAAATTCGGAAGGCGATCGTGACCGGATGTTGACCATCAGGCTTGATTTTCCTCAACACGTTTAATACCTCATCACTGCTTATAGAAGTTATTTGAACACAATCTGATATGGAGTTGTTCACCATAGAGGTATTGGTTGATATGTTGGGAGGTTGAAAAACCCTTGCAAATAAATCAGCAAATGATATACAATATCCGCAAATTTCCTTGTAGCTGCAATTTATTAAATATTTTAGAAACTTTATACAATGAATATTTATAAAATTTACCTTTGGGGGAATATAATAAAATTTTTCATTCAGCCTAATGGAGCTCCGCAACATAACCGATACATAATTAATTAAAGGTTATTCAATTTCAATATTTTTAATAATCTGAGACATCCGGTTATATCGGAAGTGACTGCCAATTTTGTTATTTTAAATAAAACAGCCTATATATTATTACATTTTTTAATTCCTCGTTCAATTTTAAAGTAAGTTTGATAAAACAATTATGTTGTTACATACTTACAACCATTTTTTAAATATTTTTGACAGATGGACGATTGCATCTGAACTTCTGTAATTGTAAAAATATTTAACTTGGAAAATTGAAAATGTGCACCACTATTGACCGTATAAGGTAGCATTCAAAAACCCAATGAATTTTTCGAAACCATTATACAGCGTGTCCGAAAATTACGGTTAAACTTTTGAATTAAAAAAAGTGTCGAAACTCATATTTTTTTAAATACAACTACCTATTTTTCTCTTTCTCATCAAACTGCCCTTACAAAAATGCAAAAAAAGTCGTATTCATTATGTACCTAAAGTGGATACTTTTTAAGATGATTAGTAAAATATGTTTATTTGGTACATATATGAGTTTTTTAAAATGTCATCCTCCTCTGGTACATCTAAGTTAGTCATGATCATTCGAGAAACAAGTTAATAAGTTATTAACAATAAGTATATCTTTTCCTCTGTGTAGGTCACGCTGGAAGCACCGTCATTAACGTGACAATTGGGAATTTAACAATCAATGATATAAAAAATCTATTTCCGGATCAGAATTCAACCAATAGAAGTTTGGTGCCAAAAACACAAAGTACGCGCCGTCATGAAGCAGCCCCAGAAGGTAAGAGGCGAGAAAAACCAATTGTAGAACGTAGATGTCGTGAAGAAGAAGCTGCAAAACGTAGGCGCCACGAAGAAAGAGTGGCAGAACGTAAAAGCCGTGAAGAAGCAGCCGAAAAACGTAGACGCCGTGAAGAAGCTGCTGCAGAACGTATACGTCGCGAAGAAGCTGCTGCAGAACGTATACGTCGCGAAGAAGCTGCTGCAGAACGTATACGTCGCGAAGAAGCTGCTGCAGAGCGTAGACGTCGCGAAGAAGCAGTTGCAGAACGTAAAAGGCGTGAAGAAGCAGCCGCGAAACGTAGACGCCATGAAGAAGCGGCTGCAGAAAGAAGAGGTCGTGAAGAAACAGATGCAGAGCGTAAGAGGCGTCAAGAAGCAGCTGCAAAACGTAGGCGCCGTGAAGAAGCGACCTCAGAACGCGTGCGCCTATTAGAAAGCAGAGTTGCTGGAGTTGAAGGAAGATGTTGCATTTGCTGCACAGTATTATAAGCCAAAGTGCGATAAGTCAAGGCAAAATTACATGAGTATATTCGATGTTGCAAATGTATGAAAATAATATAAGCATGTATTGTCCTCCTCTATTTTGCAACAATATATTGCAGCAGCTAGCGTAAATTCAATGAGAAGTGATTGCCCCCTGTATTGGAAGAATTCATTATCGTTAAAGATATGTTATCCTTACTTTAAATAATATAAAAATAAATTTTTTATGCGCATTAATCTTCGTTTCTGTACAATACACCTTCATTATGTTTCTTGTTGTGAATTGTTGTACCAATTCACAAGAAGGGCGATATTAGAGCTGACTTATTAAATTATACCGATTTTATTAACTTCAAATGTTGGTAAGATATTTGAATACTGCATGTTAGTACGGCTGGAATCACTTTTCAATAAGCATGATATTCTAAACAAAAACCAGCAGGGTTATAGAAAAGGCAAATCAACAACAGCTTTATTATCATTTTACACAGTCATTTTAGAAAACATTGATAACAGAAAACTTTCAGTGTTAATTTTTTGTGACTTCAGTAAAGCCTTTGATTGCGTTCAACATTCAATCCTCATTGAGAAGCTATATGAGTATGGTATTAATGGCAATGCTGGATTACCTCTTACTTATATAGTCGCATGCAATATGTTACTATAACGCATAAGAGTGAATTTGCAATTAATAGATACAAATCCTCTTCCATCCCTATACTCCAGGGTATAACGCAGGGATCAGTTCTCGGACCTTTGCTGTTTAATCTATACACCAATGACATTTACAACTTCCAACTTTTCAATATATATATATGTATGCAAATGACAGCACTCTCCTAACTACTGAAAACAACCTCAATCAAACGGAAGCAGCTGCAAAAGCGGGACTTGTTCGACTGCATGAATGGTTCTGTGCGAATAAACTAAGTCCCAATATGGATAAAACACAAGCACTTTTATTTCACATACACCAACGCCTGCAACATACAACATGCAATATTAATATTAATAACAGCACAATAAAGCAGGAAATTCGGCAAAATTTCTGGGTGTAGCTGTGCAAGTATTATGGATTAATCACTGCAACAGACTGGTTACTTTACTGCATAGCAAAGCTTATCTATTTAGAAGCTTGAAGAACGCTCTACCTTTAGGAGCTTCGCAGCTTTGCACAAAAACAAATTATTAGAATACTTGGTGGAATAAAACCAACAGAATCGTGCAAACCACTTTTCGAAACATTAAGAAATCTTAACTGTACCATCCATTTATATTCTAGAAACTCTGAATTCTTGCAATTTAAACAAACATTATTATAATCAAAACAAAAATGTGCATAGGTACAAAATGCGGCCAGCGTCTAAGTTTCATTTGCCGAAATCTCAGTTGTACATTTCAGGTATAGGGGAGTGGTATACATGTGTAGGAAGCTATATAATAAAATTACCAAACGAATTTAAAAGGCAGACTAATTTTAAGAAAAATATTAGGGAAATGCTATCGTGGAAAACATATTATAGTGTGGATGAATTTATATTTGCTTGATTCTTTATTCATTTATTCGTTATTATTCATTTATCCATTATTATTATATTACATTGCTTAATTATTCGTAAGTTACTTTTGGTCTTTTAATTTTGTAATTTTGAGTTTAAGTTTCAATATTATGTCTTTTTCTCTTGCTTTGCTTTTGTTATGACTGATTCTATTATCTATTATATATGATACTTTGAATCAATAAACCATTACTATTATTATTATGTTTACTTTGTCGTCAACACCTCTATCAAAAATATGAAAAACACGAAAGCAACCCCTTTGGATTCACAACATTATCGATTGCAGCACGCTTCCATTCACAGCTGCTTCCAGTTCAAACAAACATTTAACGCTGTTAACCCTTCCCAAAATAGTTCACCACCCACCAAGGTCAGGTTTATACCGAACGCGTGGTGCCTTTCCGATTGTAATATGACTCTGTTATGATTTGAACGTAGCTGAGGAGTTATCCCTTAAATAATAATAAATTACAAAACTAAACATATACTTAATTTTTTAACTAGAAAAAATAAGAAAAATATATATAAGTATATGTATTTTTATTTGTATAGTTTTATTAAAAATAACGTTTTTCATATTAACTATAAAAATTGTTTGTATAAAACACACACCTCTAGCAGTTCATTAACCAATCGGCATATGGTTGGTGGTACGTGATGGTACGAATATCAAAAACTATAGATCAATAGCTCTACAATCTGCAATATCTAAGAATATGGAGAAAGCTATGAGTAAAAGGATCGTGGCATTTTTAAACAAATATCCATTACTCAATGCTCCACAACATGGGTTTAGGTGTGGGAATTCCACAATAACGGCTTTAGTTAAGTTCTTCCATGAAGTGTGTTGCAGAATTGACAAGGGTGATGTTATTCTTAAAATAATAAAGCTTTCGATACTATAATAAAAATCCCAAAAGAAAGGTGAAAAATCCCTTACCACAAGATTAGATAACAAATCTAAATACGTATTTCGGCAACTAAGTTGCCATCTTCAGTAGAAACAAGTGAAGAGCAGTGTTAAACATAGTGTTTTCGGCTAAGGTAAACCTTGGAAGATATGCTCTTCACCAAATCACTTCGATACTGTAAACTATGACATGCTAGAAAAAAAATTAGAATGCGTTGGTATTAGAGGGAATGCAAAAGATTGGCTAATGTCATATGTCACGGGTATAGAGCAACTTGTTAGGATAAAGTCTACACAGTCAAAGAGAACACATATTCGGAGTGGGTTACTACAAGGATCTATCCTGGGACCACTATTATTTATTATCTACACTAATGATCTTGTAAATTTACATCTCAACAGCAAGTGTATTCTATATGCCGATGACATTAGTTTAATAAATAGTAATTCTACTACAGAAGCATTAAGTGTTAATAGCACAACAGATATTCGACAAATACGTGATTGGTGTCTACTAAATGGACTATATGTAAATACCGATAAGAGTAAAATTATGCGTTTTCAGCCCATTGCATCTAACTATTCGGAAAGCATTTTAGTACAATTGCAAGGTAAATCTCTGGAACAGGTACCAACCGCCGATCTGCTTGGTATTATTACAGGCTATTCACTATCTTGGGACAGTCACATTAATATAATTGCTGGCAAGATAGCTGGCTGCTGTAATGCCTTAAAAAGATTAAGAACACTATATATTCTATTTCAGTAATTTTTTAAGTGTTGCAACATATGGCATGATCTGCTGGGGAGACACATCGCAAGGGAGCTAATTTTGTTTTATTAATCTTTATTATATTCGTAGTGATACTGCCGAATCCAGGGACTCTATTATTTTTTATTCTGTCAATTATTTCCAGTATTTGAATTGAATATTCTTGAAGCTGCTGTTTATATCCATAAGAGTAAAAATAACATATTAGTAGCTAATAATCCACAACATTATTATAGCATGAGAGTAGCTAAAATAGACTTAATGGAACACAGCTTAAAACTAACGGCCGATTGTATTGATATCCTAGGAATAAAGATTCATAACTATCTTCCTAATAATTGGAAGGAATACCATGTAAGAAAATTGAAAAGCACAGTAAAAACTTGATTTTGTTCTATATAAGGTATATTTACTCTGTTCTTTTTGTCTTTCTCCCTTTTTGTTTACTCCCTCCCGCATTTTCTTTGAATTATTACAAATTATATTATCTATGAAATAAAGTTTATATGTATTATTATTATTATAAATTTACAGATTTCCAGAAATTTAGGGTGGAAAGTATTCAAATGAACATCCAGTATAATATGGCTATATTAAATATTAAATTTTCTGCACTTTAATAGCAGCAATAATTGGGAATCAACTATTTCTATATTCAGAATCAAGTTCCCAGAGTAATTTTTCTATTTAATTAGCCATAAATTCCTACGCTATTGTTTACTGCGTAAAAGACACAGAACAATCTTTGATCGAAGAAACTTTCCTTTAATTATAGGCTGGAAAATTTGTTTTTGAACTTTGCCGTCTCATAAATGTCAACCGAAGTTTAATAAAGCAATAACAGAGCAAACATTACGGTGTGTGGCAAACAATGAACTTTGAAAATTCTAACCAGTAGAGCTAAAAGCGATTCATTCATATAAAACTGGCGTTATAATCTAATCTAGATAACACTGCTGAATCATTTTACGAGTTATTGCTTATTGGATAAAAATATAATCCCAAAACAATGCCGAAATTTGGACACAAATAATATTATTAACAAAAAAAATGAGTAAATATGGGAAAAACCTATTTTTTGTTTAAGTTATGTTGTTTTATTTTTTGCAGGCAGGATT
Source organism: Cetonia aurata (assembly GCA_949128085.1). NCBI lineage: Eukaryota > Metazoa > Arthropoda > Insecta > Coleoptera > Scarabaeidae > Cetonia > Cetonia aurata. The sequence goes on from OX421889.1 coordinate 4,273,805, forward strand.
AGGTCAGCGAAAATGTGTTTTTAACAGAGTATTATGTTTGTATTCGGATTATAATATTTGCAAGATAATGATGAAAGATTTATTAAAAATTTGCTGAATTTTAGTACTTACGAACTTGTTTGGACGTTTAGGATTTCTAAGAAAAATAAGTGCCAAATATTTTATTAAATCTAAAATTGATTTAATTAAATATTTTTTATTCGGTCATTAAATTTGTATTTCCAAAGTTATAATTTGGAGGAATTTACACATATAGTTTAGTAGTCATGGGGTACATTGAATCTCGGAGCAAATCAGGTAGAAATTTTTTTTTTATCTTGTATACATTGCTAAGAAAAGGTATAACCTAAATTTTCGACCGCTTACAGCCTCAACGCAACTTTCTGTGGCAAAAAAAAACCTGGAAATTGTGGCGCGTCTTCCAAAGAGTACAAACTACTTTTCAATACAAGCATGGGACATTTAATCGTTAAATCATTTTAAAGCTAATCATGCTGGCTATATCATCTCCGAAACTATATTTTGAGAAAATGTAAGGCTTTTGAGTCATAATTCATTTTCTGTTTTTCAATATAAAACACTTCAAAGTGTCGCAATTTTCTAAATATTGCTCTCATTAAAAAAAATGTATGTACATGGCATAAAATGATGGGGGTTGCTATTGGCCTTGTTTATATATATTTAGTTATTCAACCGGTTTGAAGTACCTTTGGATGGCGTTCAGATGGCGTGTCAGGTTTGGCGTGCCCATTAATTTTGTTTTAATAATGTTGCATTGTAATTTCTTAATTTTGATTGGTTTTACTTTGTTATTAACTGCCAAGTTTATTTCAAAATCTGTAACCAACATAGCTCGCATTCCAATGAATATTTGGCGGTATTTAATTTCATTCATCAGTACTTTTATACTATCGCCGCCAGATATCAGCACCTTACGCAGCTCGGTTGAATAACTATAAGATATATAAACATTATGCTATTGGTCAGTTTTCGGCAAAAACCACACTAGCGAAATTTGATATATTGCCGGCCGCCATATTGTTACAACAGCTGATTGAGGCTTAGATCTTGTATTTTTCTGAGTGCGTTTGTATTTATATTTTCTCCTAAAATTTGTGTTGTAATTGTTCGGTATATCCTAGATATATTTGAATTGTAGAACTCTGTATTATATTGTAGAACTCTGTATTACCGGCTAAGCTTCAACCCTCTCTACAGTTGGCAACAGTTTGTTTATCGTTCGTTTTATGTCATAGAATTAGCTTGTAACAGTTTCAGTCGTTTCGTATCTCATTTATACAATACAGTCCATATAGGAGTATAAAGTAAATTTGACTACAACAATGTACCAGTTTTTATTTTAAACAACATACACACCAGTAATAATAAACAAGTTTTTCTGAGAACTAATCGGCAGACATATTTTCCTTACAAAATATTTTCACAGCGGTTTTCGTGGATATGAAGTAGCTATGTACTACTTCTGTAACTCAAATATCCATGCCGGAAAGCCGAAAATTTGTGAGCTTAGCTTGACATCTATCTTTGATAAAGAAACAGAATATATTGAAAAAAACTTCGAACTGATAACCCCAGATTGAGAATTACTGCTATTGTTGCAAGGATATCAAGCATGATAGGTTGGTGTTATATGACACATTAGCATCATTATACATATATTATAATGTTATCTTATTTTTAGGAGTGGCACAGTCTACTATCTATCGTACCATAAAAGAATACAAGAAGAAAGGAAATGTTACCCCACCTAAGCGATCTTCTGGAAGACGTTCTTTAATTGCTGATTACGATGAAGCTGTCAAGAATGTTATACGGCAATTAATTCATTAGTTTTCTATCGTAGCCGAAACATTGAAAAAATTCCCCGCAACAATATCTAGAAAATTTGATATGCAGCCTTGGTTGAAATAAAAAAGTATCGAGTACGATAAAGAGATGATTCGATCTGAACTTCTTCATTTAATTCGCATTAATAACCACCAATATAATACACATGTGACAGATGAGGTGGCCAAAAGTTTCCAAACACAAAACTGTGTTGAGGTTACCACCTTATCACTGCGAACTCAACCCAATTGAGTTAGTATGAGCTCAAATAAACAATGAAGTGGCCACTAAGAATACCTCATTCACATTAGCAGATGTAAGGGTACTTTTGCTATAGAAGCAATCCAGAATGTCACTATGGACAATTAGAAAAACTGTGTAGAACATGTGATTAAAGAAGACAGAAAAAGGCTGGGGTTGGATGGATTAGTCGATGTTATAATCGAGCCATTTATTATATCAGTGGGCAAAGATGTTCAAGTGAAATGAAAAAGTGATAGTGAATGATTATTTTAGAAGATAATGTAATGTATTTAACATGTATTTAAGATCGAGTTATTTTTCAAAATGAACACGCTATTTTTTAATATTAGTATTTAATCTAGTATTTGTTCAATAAATATTATTCTCCAGCGGTTTCTATATTTAATTAATTAATTATTTATATTTGTAATGAATATGTAATTAATAAGGTAACTACAACCTATATAAAATCCTAGTCAGTTTTAAAACTGCCGCTAGAAAATAGCTTTGAAAAATTTCATTGTGTGAACCCGTCTTTTCATTTTACTCCTCCTAATTAAAAAAATAGACTAGAATACTATACAGCGATTAGTTTTAACCGTTCGATGGAGCAAAAAATATTTCTTAACGAAAATTAATCCTCCAGTAATGCTATACTCTGTTTTTTAATTCGGAGGAGTAATTTGAAATTTTACCGCAAAAAAGTAGCGTTGTGATTGGCTGTCCGTAGGGTGCGATTGCATAGGGGAAATATAAACCAAATCGGTCGCCATATTTTTATAACAGCTGATCGTTGTGCGTCTGTATTGTAAGCGTATTCGATTTCTTTGCAAATTGTTTATTTTTCGCTTCTTCTTTATCACAGTTCTTATAACACTGTACTTTAAGAAGTAAAGTTGTGTGTACCTACTGCTTGTTACGGTATTGCATTTTTTAATGTCGCGTTTGACTATGGATGAAGAACCAAGTACGAGTGGGATTGCAAGCACTCCTCCACAAAAGAGAAAATTTTTGGGTTTGGGACATTTGTCTATGCGAAAAGCAAACTATAGTGTGTCTGTATAAGTGGCTTATCACCGGTATACCGATAATAATTACTACAGAAATAGTAGCTAACATATCGAAAAGTTTGGTTAGAGTACATATTATATATACAGATGTTTTATTAAAAAGAATCTTTATTTTAGGAATTGCACAATCTAGTGTATCGAAATATTAATGCCTACAAAGAGTAAGGGAGAAATAACTCCATCAAAGCAGAGCACTGGAAGGCGTTGTGTAATAAGCAGTTATAATGAAACGGTCAAAAATGCAAGAATGAATTACCCACCTTAAATAAAATTCTAATTGAAATTAAGCAGCGTGAAGATTTGCCAGATACAAGTCGTATAACTTTCAAATTAGCTGATGTTAATAACCACTTATTACAAGTTATTGTTAATATGTGCTTATGCTATCCTTGTATGTATTGTATTGATTATTATTTAACTAATTTTGAAATAAAATGTTATATTGTAATTTTATAGCAAATGTATAAACTAGAAGCAATAAATATATACAATAAACTCTTAATTGTTTATCATGGTAATAATCACATGTAATCACCATATTACATAAGATTTAATAGATGTATTGGTTTTAAATTAAACGTCATAATTTCAAACTTTGAATTCACACTTGATTAATGTTCGCAATATTTTTTTAAATTTCCGTCCAAAAACCTAAGAGCAAAAATTTTCTGGTGTAATGGGGTCTTTCCAGTTTACTCCTCCGAATTAAAAAACAGACTAGAACAACAAGAAAAAAGTTTCTAGGAGGAACATTTTAAATTAAAAACGAACACCTGGGTAAGGAAACTGGTGTTTCACATTAATGATATTATAGTATTTTTTATTTTTATGATATAATAGTTCTTTTCCTTTAGAGTGTAAGAAAAAAAAATAAGTTGGCACCAGTAGTAGGAGTATGAGTTGAAGCACATGTAGAGAGAGTTTGGTTATAACGATGTTATAGTAGTTTTTATGTGTATATCTAATGAGAAATTAAAACGTGTTCTGTTATCAAGTGTCATTCAGTGAAAAGAACCCTTCTTCTTTTACAAAACGAGCAAGAGAAGCGAAAAGAAGCTTACAAGAGTAATAACTTTATTTATTTTTTTTAGTATCAGTTGGTTTTATTTTTTTAAACATGTGTTAGTTACTTGGCCAAAATTCCGTTGAGGTTAGGATAGGTAATTATCCTTGCTTTACATTTCTTTTTCAGATTTTATATTATTCTAATCTGCTAGAAGCGGACACGGGTGACGATGTATTCCTAACAGTAATATTGATTATTATTTCTTTAGCAACAATATTGTTGAAGTTTGTAAATGTTTTGCGGCATTCTACTGATATCGAGGCATTTTTTTCCTGTCATTCCCTATTACCACAATTCTAATTTTGTAGGTAATTCTAAGTAGAAATAACTTCAAAGAAGCGCAATGTTTGTATGTAATAAATAATAAACAAAATACTTTGCGTATCAAGGTACAGAACACATTCGAATATTTCCCGAAGTATTTCTGTCAATTAGTTCAATATTCGGAATCGAATATAGAATACAATAGCAGGCTGTTCCATACAAAAAAAAATCTCTCTTCTTATTCCTGACAAGCGTACGGATCACTCAGGATTCGTAAAAGTATAATTTGAGATTATGAAGTTTTACAAGAATATATATTCCAACTATCAAAATTTTAGTTACCTAACAAATGCATTTTGACGTATAAAAAATTCCCGTGCATGTTTATTGAATAGGTTATTGTTTAAATAGTCTGAGATCAGTTCACAATCTCCTTGGTTTGAACTATAATCGTGTTATAAATTAATGAGTGAAAATAATTGCCTAATACCTACTAGCAAAGTTTTTAGCATTCAGGAAATGAATTAGGTGAGACGTAATCTATTTAAATGTGTTTCAAAGTAGAATTTGGAGCATGGAAATACTTTGTGTTGTATATTCTTGCTAATCTAAGTAATACCATTATAAGTAGACGTTGATTGTTTTGAACATAGCGAAGGTACCGGTAAACTTTATTAAAAAAAAAAACTAAGAAATTATGCAATCCTACCTTTATGAAGGTTTCCAATAAGTCACTTTGCACTCGAAAAACGACACACCAACTTGTCTTGGTTTCAACATTGCCCCACGCGCGGACGATTTCACACAATTCCCCTGTTGATGTCGAGAGCTATTTCTTCGACTTGTTGAGTAACACTTTTCCCTTACAAAACAACAAATAGGAGATAACAGACACAAAATCACTTATATTATTTCTCCCGGATTATAACCGAATCCACGAAAGAATTCTATCAACTTTTTGTATCGTTCTTTAATACACAAAAAAAAGGACCTTGCACATACGCGTTTATAGCTGACAAGAGTCTGTTGAAATGCTAACGGTATCACGCGAAGCGCACTCCAACACTACTATACGCCAACTGAACTCGTAAAACGGGTCCGCAACTTCTCTTTATATGAGAACGCCAAGAGAAGTACTTGGATGCCATTGGCGTGGTTTCGGCGGTTGTTTTTAGCGTCCTGATTGCGGCTTTCGTTGCGTTGAAGAAGTACATACTGGAAGCTAGTACCTTGTATATGATGTGTTTGACGCTCAATGGGTTAGGTTGTTGCGGTCCGCTTTTTAGGGAGTATACGTTTCGGGATCGGAGATGCGTTTATTTTGTTGTGTGATTGTGCCTGTCTGAATTTAAACGTCCGTGGAATTCTTCTGGAGTATCAGATCAAACATTGATGCGGTGACTCAGAAAGCCGAAGTAAATATTATCATATATATTGAATATCATGTATACTACGACGTCTTAGAAAACTTCTACAGGGTGTCGCACGACGAATGAAAATCTGAAAATTTGAGTGTATACTAAAATGGATTTGGCTTAATCAAAACAAACAAAATATGCACAACTCTCTTTCGGTTATACAGAGTGTTGATATTAACTTTATTATTTTAAATGCAAGAACCTGTATATTTTTATATTTTTGAATTGCACTTAAAATTCTAGTTAAAATGTATGTAGGGATCCCTATACCTAAATTCATTTCATAGGACTTTTTAGATAAATTTTACATCCCGACACAATATCAGCATGGATTCAGACTCATTCTGCGATGAAATATTGGAACATATTGAACATAAGAGAACTGTGGTTGCTATATTTTATGATTTAAAGAAGGCGTTCGATTGTGTACAATATAATATATTGATTAATAAATAAATTCGATAAATTACAACAATACGGTGTTAGGGGAGTTATTGCTGCCTGGTTTTCATCGTATCTACATGATAGAACCACAGATCTGATGGACTGCCAATGAACCGTATGCGCATCGCTACGGCGCACCATCAAAAGACTAAAGGACATCTTGGAACACAGACGTCATTATATGCGTCATGTTTCATGTAGCGTCATGCTTACGTTAGTTTTCTTTAGGAAGTATTTGCGTTAAGTCACGTTAAGTTTTTTGCAAGTTGACAAGTGTTACTGATGTTACCTAACCTTGCAGTTTCATTGTTTTATTTGCTTTATTATTTCACGCACTGTTTCGAATATTATATATTATTCACCCGATATGTTTGTTTTACGTGTAAGGCTGTGGTGTAAGTATGCATATTATGGCATTAACAATTGGGCTTATATGACAATTAAGCCAGGTATTTTTCCTAAAGAAAAGTGATGCCATCGTGTCGTGTAAAATCCTGCAAAAGAAATAGTTACAAAGATGACGGAGAACTAACTTTTCATATGTAAGTTGCAGAATAATGCCATAGCTTAAAAATATTCTGAAATTATGATAATACTTAGTGTTTCTATGTGAAATAATTTTTTGTAGTATACCCAAATATTGTTGTGTGGATTCCTGTTACAGGGGGTAGCATAAATCCCTGCAAAAGTAAGCGTGCATAAGTTTGCTCACTATATTTGCTCGAAAAGGATTTTGATAGAACGGGATAAATTGTGCTAATTAAAGAGGGAGTTATTCCAACATTGAATTCGGACAAAGAAAATCTAAAAAAGTATATTTTTATTTAGAATCACTTGATATTCCTGAAACAAAGAGTAAATAAATGATGTATAACATATATATTTCTTTAAATTTGCTTCACTATTTCTTAGGTAAATTAATCTGCCCATCAAAGAAAGTACGATATATTTGCCAGTTCACCGATAAACAAATTCAGAAAATAATGGTCTCGAGAGGAAACAAGATTTCACAAGAAGAAAACCTCCTAACGACTTTTGTTTATTTACTATCAAGTCGTGTTCCCCAAAACATTTTTTCTAGTTTATCCCATCATTTTTTAGATATGTCACCTCTAGAGTAAACTCATGTTTCAATTTTAACTAAAACCAAAATATCGTCTTTTAGGAAAATTAGATTTCATAATTTAGCGAAGAAGTTTACAGAAAAAATACAAGGAAAATCAATAAGGAAGGAATTAAGTAAACTAATATTATTTAATCATCAATAAATTATTCAACAACTACCGCAGTATATTATTTCCTCCTGAAGACAACATATAATGTTGGATTGTTATGACAAGTCGTGAAGATCTCATAAAACTTGTACCTATTAGATTTTTCCTATGTATTTTTATATGGCGTTGAAAGAATTTTTTTCTTTTCTCTCTTATTAAACCTGAGAACGAATGAAGTATATGTTACCAGTTCATCTTAAGTTTAGAAACAGTCTATGGTTCTAAGTTGTCCACAACTTTAATAAAAAAACAATGCCATATAAAATACATAGGATAAAATCTAACATATGCTACTAATTATCATTACAAATTGCAAGTGCTATTAAAATTTATTGATATCCTTAACTTTATTTATTTGAATATCCGCCATGATATCGACGTCATTGATGACGTTTGTGTTCCAATATGGCGCATTTCAATTGATGGCAGTTTTCAGGTCAATATCAGCACTCTATCATCTCATTGGATAGAACACAATTTGTGAAAATTGGACATACCAACGCAAATGGGAAAATTGAAAGCGTTTGATCACAAACTTTGCTTCTACACATGGGTGTTCAACAAGGATTTGTTCTTGGTCCTGTTTTATTTAGCTTATATACATATATTAACGACATGGTGCTGTTTCTATCAAATGTGTACTTGACCTTGTACGCAGATGACATTTCAGCTTTAGTAATTGATCGTGATGCAGAGAATATATCGAACAACCTATTACAGATATTAATGCTTTGGTTCTCTGAAAATATTGCGAAATTCCAACAAAACAAGATTTTGAAAAAAAAAATATACAACATGTAATACAAAACAGAAATACAAAAAACGCCAAACTAGAATAATCAAAACGTTGAAAGTAAAGACACTGCAGTTATATCAATGAATACGAAATAGATTACCGAACAACTTTTAGCAGGGATATTTTTCCATACAATTGATACTTTTTTCTTTGACGCACTATACATATTTGATTTAGTTTTTCACTATTACAATAGGCATGCAAAACGTTCAATTTATTTTCTCGTATGCAAACGCAAATTATATTGTATGGTGTTCCTAAAACTTTATTGCATTTACAAAGGACGCTTTACTATACTTTTTGCTTATTTTTATACTACGTTAGAACAAAGAGAGTTTCTACAGTTCGACAGTAAAAAGGCACTCCTTTCTAGCTAAGAGTAGATTTATCTGGTAGATTTATAGTTTAGTTTCCTTGTTGAAGGCATCAGTAGACTAAACCAGATACACGATCCACTGATTTAACGACTAACGTAAAATGTCTGTGTGTGCTAGACAAATCAATAAATAGATTTAGTGGAAGTGTTTTAAGTATCGCGTAGGAATTGCTAAACGATAAAAGCTACTAATATAATGCGATTATGTAACTTAGAGAAGGCTAATTATTCTAATTAAGTTATCTTTAGCTATTGGTAGAATATTTATATCTAAGTGATGTCAAATCTTACATCCGGTAAGTTAAAATATATATATTTATAAAGTACTAACAAATTTATTTAACTGTTAATGTGCCTCAAGTGGTAAATATTTACAGCGTAGTGGGTTTTAAGGAAAGCGTTCGCAAATTATACTTAATTTCAACGATGTAATTCGTTATTAAAGAAAAGCAAATCACATTTTATTTTCATAGTACATATAACTCTATTTTATACTCCCTCTGTCCCAAATTATGATATACAACACTTTGAAAACTGCAATTGAAAAGTTGAAGTTCAAGATCTATCCAATTTTTCTTTGTGTTATCCCCCAAAAAGATAACAAAAGAATAAAACACGACATTACAACCATTTCTAAAATAAAATCTAAAATAAAACTATAAAAATTTTGAACGGATTTGCAATATAGCCTAAACTACACTGAGAGAAATCCTTGTAGTAAAAACTTACATGGCGCAGTACTAACGATTTTGTAGAAATAAGTAATACAAACAAGTGGGCTCTAACGTACACGTTTATCATTTAATACTAGGCCGTTGTAGGAAAAGTTCGCAGCTGTTTGTAGGATCAATTTTGTTTGAAATAGTAACACAATTTTGTAAAAATTTGTATATATTTGGAAGTAGCAAAAATTGATACTGTAACAGACATTTTTGAATTTGAAATATTCGCGCCTAAGTAAAGTGGGCGTGGTCTTCCTGCGCAGTGCATGATATTGTAGTAGTCGTAAAACAAGATCCCATGAAATAATAACGTTTTTATGTACTTCTAAATAAATAAATAGTTTTCGTGTTCTGTTTGTTTATATATACGTAGTGCGTAAAAATAACGTTAAAAATTGGCGCTCAACTTGTGGCTGTTTTACGAGACTAGAAAATATTCCCGACAAACCGTAAGTTATTTTGTTTTATATCATAACCTGATATCGTCATCACGGAGAAGAAAAGTAAATATTGGCTACGAAGCGGTTCCTGTAATTTAACGATGGCGGAGGGAACAATTACATTGACTACCGCTCAATTTCAAGAATTGTTGTCTAAAATTAACATCAACGTTAGAGAAGGAAATTTTTCTTCGTGTCCATCTCGATTTACCGGCTCTAAAAACGATGACGTTAATGCATTCATAGACGCTATATTAACCTATAAAGAATGTACACAAGTATCAGATACCAATGCCTTGCGAGGTTTATCAATGTTATTACATGGTTTTGCTGCTACTTGGTGGCAAGGGGTAAAAGATACCATTGACACGTGGGAAAAAACGCTTGATTTATTACGCCTAACGTTTGGTCCGAAAAAAACACCCTATAAAGTTTATAGAGAACTGTTTGCTAAAGAGCAAGATATAAAAACTAGTTCTGATGTTTTTATTTGTCAAGCCAGAGCTATATTGTCGCAATTACCAGTTAATACTTTAAGTGAAACCATACAGTTAGACATGGTATACGGTTTATTACACAAACGTATTAGAGAAAAAATATCACGCGAAACTGTAAAAACATTTTCTGATCTTCTCAAAGAATATAGATTGATAGAGGAAACGTTTACCGACATTTCTAGTAGCAAGTTATCTGACGAAGGACCAAAATGTAACAAATGCGGCTATTGCAAGCTATACTGCCATTTGAAAGAAGAATGTCGTAAACTTATGTCAAAAAACAAACCACAGAATTCGAAACAGAATGTACCACTGCACAAGTGTTTTAGGTGGCTATCAAAATAATTACTAAAAAAAATATAATCTATTTAAACTAAAAAAGTTTAAGGTAGTTCTGGGCATTTGTAACACCCTGTGTATTTGTAAATAATTTTGGAAAGTATGGAATGATATACTATACATGTACAGAAGATCTTGCTTTTCTTTAGCACCTAGTATAATTCATCATAGCAATGTGTAAAGATATAATTCAAACATTGAAAAAATGTTACAGTTAGAGAGGTCATATTCGCATACATCAATTCACACTTTTTGACTCATCGTCAATCGATAAATAAACTCATTAAATAATGGCGCTTAAATTGTTTGAAATCCCCTTTCCGTCCGTTAAATAAAAATTAAATGACTGGGCATAAATATTTTCTCCGCAATAATATAAAACACATTCAAAGTTGGTTTATATTACCTTCAATCTTCAAATGATTCCGAATAATTTTTACTATTTCCTGCGAACAATCACCTTGCCTCGTTTAAATATTTACCATTTCCGAATAACTCGGAGGATAATTAAGCTAAATTCATAAAATTTTTGCTTTGCCAAAGGTCTGTTCGTCGCTACATGCAGACAGCATCAATTCTATAGGTATTTAAGTATTATTCTTAGGTCAACGAATGAATTTCCTTTGTGTTAATAATGATTGTTACCCCAAATAGAACTAGGTTTATCCTTGCTTGCAATTGAAACGGAGCCGTGAGTTATAAGAAACAAAATAGGTTATGTAAACTGTGGAAGATTCAGGTGAAATTATTGATGGGTATTTCAGTATCGGGTGTTCTGGATTACCTCAATGCTATTTGTTAAGAGTGTTCGTTTGTTTTTGTCAGGGAATTGTTTAAAATATCTTTAACGTAATACTTTAGACATTTAAATATAAGTTTGTGAGATTTGAACTATATTGTTTTCGTCTTTTATTTTATAAGAGATTTTCCAGTAACAAGTTCGAATTTAATTTTAAAAGGAACATTGATTTATTCTTAAATAGTATAAAAATATTTGCTTAAATTCGAAGTACAAACTCTGCGATTACTTGTGGAAAATGATATCCAGTAAATAATCGCTAGCTTGAAGTAAATCCTACGCATTGCCTTCACGATGATGAACTGAACTACACTCCGCCAAAAAAGTATCGCATAAACTAAAAAAGGGCATTTATGAACCAAGATATTTCTATACGTTCACAAAAAGTTTGCCTCGTGTATGTGAACTATAAAAACACTAACAAAATAATGGAACTTAGCGTTTTTACTTTTTTTTTTCTAAAAGAACACATTTAGAAAAATGCATATGTGTAAGGTTTGTTCAGTTGTTTATTGAAAGTCTTCCTATACGGACAAATTTTAAAGTGCGAAGTCAGAGTTCTGTACCAACGCTTTTAAAACTAAAATGAGCAATTTAACTTCAGAACAAGTGGCTGCTATAGTTGCTTTAATCGAAGATGGATGATCTCAAGCATACGTTGCTAATTTGATGAACATCAATCAGTCAAGTGTTTCTAGAGCCGTAGCCAGATATAGGGAAACAGGCATTTACAGTAGAAGACCTGTACCAGGTCGTCCAAGATGTTCTACTCGCCAAGATGACCGCTATTTACTACTACAAGCATTACGTCGAAGACATGTAACTGCGAGACAATTGCAGAACGACTTGGCTAGAGTCAGAAATACTCGTGTGAGTACTCAAACTATTCGGAATAGGTTACGACAGAGTGGATTAAGAGCTAGAGTAGCTGTAACAGCCCCTCGTCTCACTAGGAATCACCGAGTGGCTCGCTTAAGGTTTGCCAGAGAACATGTAAATTGGAACATTAATGACTGGGCCAATATACTCTTCACAGATGAGTCAAGATTTGGTCTTTACACCTCAGATAGGCGTATCTCAGTGTACAGACGAGACGGTGAGCGCTATTCGCAGTGTAATATCAGACCTAGACCTAATTTCGCTGGTGGCTCTATTATGGTTTGGGGAGGCATCTGTTTAACAGGTCGTACAGAGTTAGTACCAGTAGACAGAGGTACACTGACTGCCCACAGGTATATAACGGACATTTTAGAAGAACATGTAGTACCATATGCGCCAATTATAGGAAACGAATTCATGTTAATGCACGACCGCATGTTGCAATAATCATCCAGGAATACCTTAACGATGTTGGTATTCCAGTTTTAGATTGGCCTGCGGTAAGTCCGGACATGAACCCTATCGAGCACGTGTGGGACCTCCTTCACAGACGGATACGAACCCAAAATGTTGCCCCAGCGGACCTGCATGGACTAGCAAATGCTCTCCGTGACGAGTGGGAGAATTTGGATCAGGCTTATATACAGAGGTTAATCGAATCTCTGCCAAACCGTATGCGAGCGGTCATAAGAGCCAGAGGTGGCAATACTCAGTATTAAAAGCTACTGTTATGACATTTTTCTTTCCAAAATTATAATTTCTTGTTTTAATAAAAATCTCAAGTATGAGTTCTTGTTTTTATTTGGCCTGTATTTTATTTAAACAATCATAGAAATTATATCTTAGAGCGCATTAAAGTATATTTACAACTTTATGCTACAAACAAAGATTATGCGATACTTTTTTGGCGGAGTGTATTTTACCAGGATTCCTCCGAAAAATTCCAGTAACATTTGGGGGAAAATCACAAAAAACTGGGTGATTTTCCGTTTTTTGATAAAGTTACCTATACTTTTGGAAATTTCCCACATATCGACCAGTATTTTTTATTTGTAGGTAAAAGCGCTACGTAAAAACCTAATATTACTAAAATTTTTATGCTTTCCCAGGGATTCTTACTAAATTACTTCGTGATTTTATCCACAGTTAGGAAATTTACTTAGGAAACCAAATACATACAAAACAATTTTATGAGTTCAATTTGTATATATGGTTAGAGGCTGCAATCTTTTACGCCGATAATTTTGAAGGAATAAAAAATGTATTTCTTTAAATCACTGGTTGCTGCATTTCTCTACAAAATTGTAAAAAGATAATAACATCAACAGAATTTCCACAAAACCTTTTGTATATTAAGTCCATTGCAAAGTTTAATAATGCACCAATTACGTCTGCAGATGTTGAAATAGATATGTAAAATGGAACTTCTTAATTGAAAATCATTTGTCTACAATGCATTCATACGAAGTCAAATTGGATGAATTGAACATATAGTTGTTTATTAATTGAATAGCAAATCAGTGTCATCCATGCAAGGAAATGGTAAAAAATAAACTATTTTGTACCCATCTGTTTACCAGTTATTTATATTAAGGAATAACTTAGGCGAATAATTTTTTTTTTCAAATACCATCTAAATGAAAAGCGGTTTTTGCTAGTAAAGGAATAATTGTAGTATTTTTATCCTTTTTGAAGTGGCTCTGATAAAAATATCTGTAGAGGGGCACATGTTTGATATAAACCCTATTGGATCGATACGATTTTCGCTTTGGGTTAAAAACAGATCTGTATGAAAGCATTGAAAGGTAATATCAACGCGTACGCAGTAAGTTGATGACAATTTTTTATTAAGTGAGATAAAAAATTTACAGTTGAATCGCTTAAACGAAAATGTTATTTAGTGCAAAGCTTTTATCGTTAATTCTAATGTGATCCACATGATATTCCTGTCAAAATCATTCCAGGAATACCAAACAAAATTAGCAGAAGTAATTAAGTTACTACTTATATTTTGCTTTGACTGTTGAAAAGGAATTATCACGTATTAACAACGATTTTAAACCATATTAAACCAAAACAATATTATAAAAATATGTATAATCTGTTTGCGATTACTGTTGAGTTTTAAAATAGTTAATACTTCTTCAACTATTGTGTAAGATATAGTAACATCAAAAATTCTTTGGATCGCGATAGCCATGCAACGTAAAACCATCTATGTTCTCGTTGTTACCATGCTGGCAAAATGGTTATTTATAAATTATATTATCTGAAGGATTTCCACAAATTTTCGACCACCGTGTATTAAATCATTATTTTTACTTGCTTCAGAATAAACAACCACCGGATCTGTTCAATATCCCAACGTTAACTGACAGATACCGTGATTTATGTTAACCAATTTAATTTTCAATCCCCTACGGTTGAGAACCGTGTGTTCTTAATTCCAGGTCAGGGCTATTGTCCTGCTGTTATTCAACCTACTTATATACGATAAAAAAAATAAAATTAATCACGATAGATTAACTGAGTTATCTTCGGAGTTTAACAATAACTTAATATATGGTCTTAGGAAATGGTATTTTTCCTTTACTGCCATAAAAACTTTCCATTTCGCATCTCCATTTGAGCACTCCAATAATCTTATTCTCTACGTGTTTATCAATCATTTCACCGTGTGAATTGAATGACCCTTGCCTGACCCTACGCCTGGTGGAAACGTCTAAGTGAATGAGTTATAACGCTAAGGTACACATCAGAGGTTACCTGACACCTCCCGGAATAAACCTGGCGTGCATGCAAACTAATAACTTTACTAATGAATGAGGTATTTTCCTTTTGCGACTGGAATACACTAGTACCCCGTTATCCGCTGACTCCGTATCCGCGGTTTCAGTCAACCGCGATTTACCTATGATGAATAGAAAACGCGTTATATCAATAAATACAGAAACAAATAAAGACATTCGAGCCTTATTAAAAGTTATAGGAGCATTTGTCGATATATCGTCGTATATATGAGTCATCCCCAGAATTCGGCGCTCTCTTATGGTAAGTTAAACAAGTTGGAACGTGCTTATGTGCCACTCGCTTTTACTTGTACATATAAACGCTCCTGTTAACTATGAGTTTAGTACTATTCGAATTGTCGGACAAGACAGTGCTAGCAATAGTTTTTAAATAAAGCAAGTAAATTTGAAAATCATTTTAAAATGGCTTCTAAACCAAAAAGAAAGAAAAGAATTATCATCCTAAGCAAGTTTTTAACTGCGATGAGACTGGTCTTACGTGGAAAAAAATGCCTCAACGGACTTATATTCATAAGACTGCAAAGAGTGCACCAAGCTTTAAAGCAATTAAGGATAGACTTACCTTGATATTTTGTACAAATGCAGCTGGTCATATGATTAAACCTGGACTTGTTTACTGTTACTGTTGCTCTTAAATACAAAGATAACGCTTGCCTGTCTGTGTTTTGGCAATCAAATCGAAAGACGTGGGTTACGGCTGTTCTATTTGGTTTCATCAATGCTTTATTGCGGAAGTGGAAAGATATTTGGAAAAGGAATAATTATCATTTAAAGTGCTGCTGATACTAGACAATGCTCCTGGGCATCCTGTGTCACTAGGCACAGAAAATAAAAATGTTGAAGTGGTTTTTTTTACCACCTAACACGACCTCATTGCTTCAGCCCCTTGATCAAGGTGTCATTAGATGCTTTAAAGCCATATATATTCGACAGGTTTTAGAAATGCTGTATACAATGGCTAACCAATGCTCTGATATCGGGCTCATGGAATGCTGGAAGTCATTTACAATTGCTGACGCAATTCTATTTATCAAAGGAGCGATGGAGGAATTAAAGTCAGAAACGATAATAACATGTTGGAAAAATCTGCGGAATGACATCGTTCTTAGTTCTGAAGACACACATGATATTAATTCACATCTAACAACGATATTTAACATAGCGCAGAAAATGGATGGAGTAGGATTTAACGATATAACCAAAGAGGAACTGAGTGACTACATAAACGAAGAGGATCAAGTATTCACCGACGAGGAATTGGTAGACCTTGTGAAATCTTCTCCAGAACAGAAACGAGTGACGATGAGGATGAGGGTCAACAAGAACCGCCAGCATGGACGCTTGTAAAATTTTCAGCGATATTTCGAACTGCTCAAAAATTAAAAGAACAGATAGTAGAATATGATCCAATAATGGAACGCAGTATAAAAATTACTCGCACTATAACAGACGCCTTGAAACCTTTGGAGGATTTGTTTATTGAAATGAAATGACAAAAACGACAACTACCAATAACAATGTTCTTTGAAAAAGTCGACAAAACTATCGATAATGCACAGCCATCAACATCGTTTGCTTCGGATCTAAGTAAACAATCGACTGCTAACTTGGACTTGGAGGAAGATGAATGAATATGTAGCTCACGATGATAAGTTTTTCTTGTTGTATAATTTCTTGTTGTGTATGTAAATATGTAGGTACTATATTTATATATGTATATTTATGTATGAACTTATATATTTATTAAACTTAAATTCTATTTGTGCCACAGCACAAGAATATTTATTTATTTATTGTTTATTTATTTTTAATAAATATTATATAACTTACTGTTTCTTGTTTCATTGTATTAACTTTGCTTCATATTTCATATTGTATTCGGAAATAAAGCGTTCGCTACTATCCGTGGTTTTCAGTATCCGCGGGAGAGCACAGAACCAAACCCCCGCGGATATGGGGGTACTACTGTAGTGTTCTTGAGGTTTTGAAGTGGGTTAGTCTGTATTCTAATTAGAGATATTTCATAAAAAAAATCTCCATTTCATTGAAAAAATTCTATGGGTGCCAGGAAAACAAAATTATGGATTTGTTGACAATCGGAAATAACCCAGAAAAAGTCCTAGCGCTATTATATATAATAAATTAATTCAAACAGAGATGGCTGATATATATTTATGTAAATAAATACAGAAATAAACATTATAAGAATGTTTACGTTTGCGATATCAAAATCTCTTATTGAAACATGACGGAATATGTGCTTGACTAGCTGATCTGATATTCGATCCTTAAAAAAAATTGCCGACAAGTTCGGAAAATGATGCAATTAAAAGAAGAACGATGGACCTGGGTTATTTTATATACAGGGTTAGTAAAAAGTCCCGGAACGGTCGAATAACTTTGTTATTTGAAAATTATGATTTCTGAAATTTGGTATGGGGGTATAGTTAATATAAATGCATTTTATGCAATACAGTTAATATTGTTTTCACTTCCGGTTTAATCGGCAATACGGCAAATTTTTTTTTTTTTAAATGGAACGCCCAGATTTTTTTAACACTTTTGAATGCAAAATAAAAAACTACGTTCAGGAGGTATTAAGATGTTTATTTTTATTAACAAGAAAACAGTTAAAAAATTAAAAAAGTGTCCTAATACAGAAAAATCAAGATACCTGTCTATTCAGGTTGCGATTACAATATTTGTTCAAAACGCTCTCCATTTACAATTTGACAAAAATGTAAACGGTCAGTAAAATTTCTTATTGAATTTTGTATTTATTCTGGAGTGATGCGATTGGCTTCTTGAACTATTCTTTCTTCCAATTGTTCAAGATTATGGGGACGATTTTTGTACACTTGACATTTCATGTGACCCCAAAAGAAAAAATCTAATGGCGAGAGATCTGGCGAACGTGCTGGCCATTCGATTGCTCCTCTATGTCCGATCCAACGTCCCGGAAAAATTTCATTCAAATAATCGCGGACATTATGGGCAAAATGGGGGGAGCTCCATCTTGTTGAAACCAAAAATGTGCATTAGGGTGATCACCTATGTTTGCATTTGGAAAGAGGGCCGCAAGTGCTGGAACAACCTCATTTCGCAATAAATTTAAGTAGACGTTGCCAGTTAAATTTCCTCTTATAAAAAATGGTCCTATGATGTTGTTTCCAACAAGACCAGCCCAGACATTCACCTTTTGAGGACGCTGTGTATGGACTTTTTCAATCCAATGCGGATTGGATTTTCAATTGACCAGTAGCGACAATTATGTCTGTTCACAGTGCCGTTGAGACAAAACGTTGCCTCATCTGAAAAAATGATGTGATCTAAAACACTAGGCTGCTGCTCGATCAATTCCGTCATTGTTTCGCAAAATTGTAGTCTACGATCTGGATCATCTTCAGTTAACTCATGGACGGGATACATTTTATAGGCTTTCATTCTTGCTGATTTAAGAATCGTATGAGCAGATTTTTGAGAGATCTCATGAATTTGACCTAATTCTGTTGTGGACACGTGATGATTTTCTTCCACTGTAAGTAACACATTCAAACTAGTTTCTTCATCTGTTGCTGTTAATGGACGTCCCCTTCTAGGTAAATCCTTCACCTGACGAGAGACTTCAAACTTTTGAATTGTTCGGCATACCGTACTTTTACTAATGTGACGATCCGGATAAACAGTATTAAACAAAATACGAACCTCTTCAAAAGAACGTTGACGATCACCGTACCCGCGCATCATTAATATCTCAATTCGTTCTGATTCAGTAAGTTTTTCTGCCATTTTCAAATGTGTCAATGTTTAAAATAAGTAAATTTATAGCGATGCAAAAGTTAAAACGCTTTTAAAATTGTCAAATGTGACGGCAAAAAGAATGCAAACACTAAACAACAACTTTTTTCAAAGGTACCTTGATTTTTCTGTATTAGGACACTTTTTTAATTTTTTAACTGTTTTCTTGTGAATAAAAATAAACATCTTAATACTTCCTGAACATAGTTTTTTATTTTGCATTCAAAAGTGTTAAAAAAATCTGGGCGTTCCATTTAAAAAAAAAAAGTTGGACGTATTGCCGATTAAACCGGAAGTGAAAAAAATATTAACTGTATTGCATAAGATGCATTTATATTAACTATACCCCCATAGAAATCATAATTTTCAAATAACAAAGTTATTAGACCGTTCCGGGACTTTTTACTAACCCTGTATATACTTTAAGTATACACTGTATAAACTGCCTAATACAAAACCAATCTTAGAAATAAATAATATATAGCCCTCATAAATCATTTTTTTTTTAATCATTTATATTATTCAGCAACCACACAGTTTATTTCCCAATCATATCACTTTATATTCTGCCCTATATCACTTCCACAATTATCAATAATTCTTACTCAAGCAAGACTTCGATGTTTATCTATAAGTTAAAATCTTGCGCAAATGCACTCATATTTCATATTAATGTCAGCACACTTATGCTCTGGCTTTATACGCCAAGGTTTAGGCTTTGTTAAAGTGATTTTGAACAGTTAAAATTCATGTATGTACCTGCAGCAATATGTAACGAGAACGTAATAAAACGAAACACACTATAAAACATTTGTATTGATAGGTTGTAAAGTCGGTTTCCGTATCTTCAGTGTTGCCTCTATAAATTTCAAGTTATAACGTACTAGTTTTACGTATTTGTTTGTCGAGTTTATCTAACGACATAAAATACAAATAGAAATACCAATGTCTTTAATAAATCAAACTCAATACATGGTGATACTTATCCTTCAAAATTATAGGAATTACCAAAGTACTTGCAACATAAAATGTATGTGCTTACATACGTTTAGCATTTAAACTGATTGTAAGTGGTTTGATTTAGATAAATGTTGTTATATATAGTGTGTATAGGTGTCCCATCTTGGGCGCACCACAGAGAACCGAGCGAATCCTCTCTCGCATATCCTCGGCTGTAGTTGGTACACACTAAAAAAAATTACACTTTTGTTACACTTACCTAAAGTTTTATAGTAAATTTCCCAATTTTTGGTAAATTTTCCCTATACATTACAGGAATTTTCCGTAGCAAAAGTGTAATATTTTTTAGTGTGTAGCGTCTTGTAGACCTTGTTCTTGATGTAACCCCAGATGAAGAAGTCAATGGGAGTAAGATCTGGTTATCGTAGCGGACACCTTGCTGGACCCCCACGACCAATCCATGAATCTGAAAATCTTTCACCAAGATATTCCCGAACGGCACACGACTGTTATGTGTGCAAGAGCGCCATCGTGTTGGGAAACCATCTGTCGTCGAGCGACTAAAGGGTCATTTCCCAAGAGTTCAACCAACTCGTCACGAATGAACCGTAAATACTAGTTGCCGTTCAGGGTCTCGTCGAAGAAATAAGGACCAAATAAGTGTTCTCCCAGTATGCCACCCCAAACATTGAGTGACCACCTTTGCTGGTGGTTTCTAACTCTCATGAAGTGCAGGTTTTCATCGTGATAATTAACGTTGTGGCGATGGACTACCCCATTTTTATGAAATGTCGATTGATTGGAAAATAATGCTTTCATCATGGTCGATTTTGTTGATAATCCACATACAGAAATTTTGAGGTTGTAATTCCTGATGTAGTTGAATTTTGAAAGCATGGAACTTGTACTTCTGAACTTACAATTCATTATCTTCGGTCAAAACTGGCTTCGTTCTAACTTTCGTTGGACAGTCCCAGTAGTTGAAAATCTATCCAACACTCTTTGAAATGCAAGTGGATTTGGATGCGTTCTGCCAGGGTACTTCTCAGCGCATAGTCGTGACGCCAACAAACAATTCTTGTAACATTCTCCAAGAATAAACACCACGTCAACCATTTCTTCTTGAGTTTGAAAATAATGTTTCTACTGTCACTTTGTCCTTACTTTTTTTTTTTGACAATTGCACCTCTTTTGTTTTATCATGACAGACTTTTCGGAAAAAGACATTTTCCGACAAATTGACATAACAACTCTTTCTTTCTTAAAAATTTCGTTATGAAATGTGTTGTTTTTTTAGTACCAATGAAAAATTTGGCTATCCAGCGATGTAATTTTTGTTGGGGTGCCATTTGAAATTTCAGACAATTTGCGAATGCCAATAAAAAACTATGTTCTTTTCATAAATCACTTGAAAAAAAAAATATGTGAGTGTACAAGAGATCTTAGTCTGTCCCTAAATTCCTACATAACCTAAGCGCCGAGGCAATTTAGTTCCTGCAAAAAAAAAAAATTTCAAACAATACCTAGTCCGACTGTGAGGAAAAAATGTTATACTTGAAAAACAAGTATCTGGAAACATTCAGAAAAGTTTCAAGATAAAGCCGCTGAATCTCCTTCTCGCCCTGTTGTTGATGCTGTTCCTGGTAAAAGTACGTCATCGAAAGAAAAACAATGAAGTTTGTCAGAATCGTTTGAAAGGAAATTGCTTTTGGATGTGAACGATACAAAAGCCATCATCATTTATTTAATAACTGAGATGATTGCACTAGGAAATGAACCGTTATCTGTCGTGGAAAGAATCGGATTTTCAAGACTTCTAGAACAAGCTTTACCTCGCTATAAAATGCCAAGCCGCATCCACATTACATAAAAAATTGTTCCTGACTTCTACAACAGAATTTATGAAAAACTCAAAGGAAATATTTTAAGTGCCATCACAGTTTCTGTGACGTCTGATATATGGACCTGTTTGCAGGTCTTTCCCAGGATCGCACACAGGAGGAAATATAGCGATGGAGCTTAACACGATCGCAGCACGCTGGAATATTGATAAAAGAAAAATACATTTACTCATTCATGACAGTGGTGTTAACATGGTGAAAGGTGTTCGAGTGGCCGAGTATATGTTTCATCCATTCGCCCCAAAGAGTTGTAAGTCAGTCGTTGAAGATCCAAACTGAAATAGTGGATATGATTGCCACTGGTAGACAACTCACTTTAATCATTCGGGCTTAGCTCAGGAAATATTGTTGTTGATTCAAAATGAACTAAATTTACCGACTCATCAACCCGTTCGAGATATTAACACTAGGTGGAATTCTACCTTCTATATGGCAGAGCGCTTGTTGGAACAAAAACGGGCTATTTCTCTTTATGTGGCTAATCACGATACACTTACTAATATAACGCCCAGTAATGGTGCTCGATGGAGCAATGCTTAAAGCTTTTGAAGCCTTTTGAGGAAGTAACAAAAATTACGAGTTCTGGCCTCTCTTGCATATCCGAGGTAATACCACATGTTGCTACATTAAAAAAATATTTAGACAAAGAAAAAACAGCAGAAAGAACGCCTGGCTTATCACACATGAGAGCCTCGTTGAGAGCTGAATTAGAAAGTCGTTTCAGCCTCTTAGGTCAAGATCCAAACTACCTGATTGCAACATTCCTAGACCCAAGGTTTAAGACAAGCTTATTTTGGTGCTGTTGAAGCTGAAAGAGCCCAACAGAAAATCCTGTTGGATTATATAGAAATGGCTTGCCATGAATCTCCCAACAGTGGAAATTCACCTGCAACGCCTGCTATAAAAAATAAAAGAACCAGACATGACAAGGCAGTATCAACTTTTCGCCATTAGTTAATTTTGAGTACTAATTTCATGACAATATAAATAATAAACGCCTTTTCTAAGATTATATATCGTCTTCTTTATTTCAGTATTTTCTTTTACCAATAAATCTGTTTATTGGTGTGATGCTAATGACATTTTTCAGCTTAATAAAAAAAAACCGGTTTTTGCCGAATATTGAGTTACTATCCGGTATCCGGCCGGATAGTAAAACTAAGCCGGATACGCCGGATATCCGTTGCATCTCTAGTAATTATACACAATTTTGCTCTTAGACTTTTGTCCATATCTTGTATGTTAGGGGAGCTATAGTCCGAGGCGTCTTAACTACAGGATTCCCAAGTGTATGTAATATCTCTTTCAAATCATTTTTGAACACATACGAAGTATTATACGACTTTCTAACACGAAGATTATTAATTCAGAACCGAACGAAGAATGTCGCTACGTATAGCTTTTGCAACAATTTATACAACAGAGGTTGTATAATCCGCGCACAAAAGTTATCGTTTAAATTGAGTTTTTTACTCGAGTCTACCCATCACTACTACCAACACTTAGGCCCGGTTGTACAAATACAGGATAAGCGTCGGTTTAATAAAGGGATTGTTTAATAAAGCCGTGGCTTAAATGCAAGTAGCGTTGTACATGCGTATCGAAACATCAGTTTAACAAAACTCTCGATCTTAGTAAAAATAATTCGGTTGGTAATATGTACACATGCGCATTAATAAAACTGATTGCACGTGTTACCTTGTTTACGTATACGAAACCTCGAATTTTTGAAATTTAGGTTACGTAGGTTTAGTATACAAAATTCAGTTCCAAATAGGAGGGTAATAGAGCGGATTTGTTGAAATTTGCATCTTAGAACGCGCGTCAGATGGAGAAAGCAAGTCGTACGCGGTCTTCGAATTTCAATACTCAAGAACAACCTTAATAAGGTTGGTTGAAAAGTATCGAGAGCCAATAGAAAATAGAAAATCAGACACAAACTCTAATGCACAAAAGTGTATATTTTGGACAAAAATAGAATCTGAATTTAATGCTATAAATGGAGATGGATTTAGGGATACCAAAGTATTAAGAAAAAAATACGAAAATCTAAAGAAACGAACAAAAAGGCGCTTCGCAGACGAAAATTGTTATCGGAATGGAACTGGAGGTGGTCCGATGCAAAAAATTCAAATCACAGACATAGACAACCAAATTAAATTTATTCTGGGCACCCGCGTTGAAGGTCTTCAGTCAAAATATGATGGTGATGCTAGAGATGATGTAATGAATCGTGGTGAGTATCTACCGTAAAGTGAGGAATACCTTTTCCTCAGATGTGACTGCGTGATTTCTGTAAGCAAAAATATTTAACACAATACTTACTTTCTTACAAATTACCTACCTCTTACTTGGTGAAGCAATAATATGCCTTATTTGGTTCAAAAGAAATTGTACGCCGTTTTTTGTTAATGGTAAGCGTTGGACAAATTCAGTTTCGTTCCATTTGTGAAAATGATTTTCCCTGTGTCTAAATATTTGTTGCCTTCGAGGCCGTTGTATGTATGTCTATGATATCTAGAAAATCTTCATCATCGGTCAGATCATCTGCCATTTTTTCTTTATTTCTAGGTTAAACTGCCTTTAAACCACCGATCTTGACGGCTCAGCAAAGCTTTCATCTAAGCCACACTTATACGATAAACTAATTTTGTACAACACGCATTTGCACACTGAACTGGTTTACCGTCAGTTCAGTTTTAAGCCGCCCCTAAAGTCGCAATGTACAACCGGGCCTTAGGAGCACTTTTGGCTAAACTTACAATTAGACTGCCTGCTTTTAAAATCCGTTTTAAAGTGACGCCTATATGTTCCGTATCAATTCTAGCACTCAGAAATGTTTATTCAACGCAAGTAAGCGCTAACCTGTTATTGGGAATTTCTCGACACCTACTCGGGATCAAAGTTCAACACACTTACGTCTGGTCTGGCATTACTTTGTTTTGATGTGCGTACGATACGACTACAGATGCCATTGAACATGTTCTGCTTTCGTACTAGAATGATTATCGCCCGTAACACGAGTGGCATCATTAGAATGCACATTTTGTATTTCTTTTTATACATATAAGTATCGATCATGATACGTTTAGGTTACATATATAGAATTCGTAGTAGTCAATGTTTACTTTGTTGTGACCTTGAAATTGCGTGAAATTCCCCTTATACTTGGTAATTGATGTTTTGGATAAGGCAAATTATATGCAGGAAATGACATAAATACTAATTTATTTATAAATAATTGAATTTGTGTAATTTTTACTAGGACATTTTAAGTTTAATGTTAATATTAATATTAAATTCTAACCATTGGGGTCTGGCCAAGTTATAGTGTAATATACATACAGTGGTGGATATAAAAATAGGTACAATGGTTCAACAAGTTATATATGCAATAAATAAACTAATTTATTGTGCTTTCATAATAGTTTTAATTTTTCTACTATTAAACATAGAATAATCCATAATAAAAATTCCATTGAAGGCTGATATCACAAAACTTAACCGACAACTAAAACAATATTAAAAAACTGTGTGGACAAAATAATAGGGACGCATGCTATAAAGTTTTCTCCTAGGGTAATAATAAAAAAAAACGAGTAACCGAAATTTATTCAGTGATTTGTACGAGTTTAGTACTTGGTAACGTGGCCTTTATTGCTAATCATTGCTCTTCTTCTTCTTCTTTAATGACACCGTGATCTATATCGAAGATCCACTCAGCCATCCACATACTGGAGATTGAGCCAAATAGCTCGTCTGGAACAAATCCATATCTCCAATATTTGAAAACTAAATACAACTAAAACTCTATGCACTACAAAAGCTATGCAAAGCAGAAGCGTGTAAACAGGGTAGAGGGAAAAAAACTTTTCTCGCTCCGGGGTCGGCGGAGCATTACACACACAGGAATATAAAAGGACGACCTCGGTCAGGGACAGGGAAATTAATAATCATGACAATTAATAAAAACAAAATCATATTGAAATACTATTAGATTTAAGAAATTTATATAGTAAAGAATAGATTTGTAATCTTTCGGTAGCTAATAAACTGCTGACGCTAAAAGGCGGAGTCACACCACATCGTATAAGCTTTTGAATTAAAATGTTAGACTGAAGAATTCTTCTATTGCATCCGAAAAAGATGTGATCGGGATCTTCAACTTCACCACAGTCGCAGTTCGGGCTATCAACCAAGTTTAATCTAAACAAATGACATTTACACTGGTTGTGGTTGAATCTCAATCTACATAATGTAGTTATGAATTCTCTTCCTCCATATTTTAACTTGCTAAACCAGGGATTTTTCAAACGGTTGCCAATTGCAGCTTTATACCTATGTGCTAACGCTGAAGTACTAAACTCATCTTCCCACTTTTCCTTTACCAGCTGGGCACTCAATCTTCTACAATCCAGGGAGAATATCTTGATAAAACTGTAGAAACGTTTATTCAATAGACATATCTATATGACAATAGTATTTAAAGAAATATTAAACTATAATAATGATGGTTTTACAAAAACTGTAAACAACTGTTCAATGTCAACTTCACGTACGTCCACGTGTTTGTCCCTCCGCACTTCTACCAACCTAAAGAAAGTTTATTGCTCTAACACCCGCCCTCAATAAAATTTCTCTTACATCTAAATAAACAAATTTACATTAAAAATATTTCATTACAAAAGTTTTTCAACATTATACTATTTAGAGGCTTAGTAAACATATCCCCTATTTGTTTTTGTGATTCTAAATATTTTATATCAATAACAGATTCTGACACTTTATCGCGAACAAAATGGAACCTTATATCTATATGTTTTAGTCTGTCATGTTTTTCGGGATTCTTCGCCACCCGTATGGCTGATTGATTATCTTCATATATGAGCGTTGGAGTCTTTAAGATATCCGCAACATCCAAGTCACATAATAATTTACGCAACCAACACGCTTCGCTGACTGCCTGACTTAAGGCAATATACTCCGCTTCCGTGGAAGATAGCGCCACCGTCGATTGTTTCTTAGATGCCCATGATACTGTACAATTAAACACTTTAAATATATATCCGGTTGTTGATTTTCGGTCATTAATGTCACCTCCCCAATTTGCGTCCACATAACCACACAAACTCTCCGAATTTTCACTATTTTTGTAAACTAGTTCCAAGTTCATTGTTCCTTTGATGTATCGTAAAACCCGTTTTAATGCATTAAAAAGTTCAGGATTTGCACAACTTTGGAAACGACTTAAAATGCTCACAGATATGCACAAGTCCGGTCGTGTACCTAACATCGCGTACATCAGGCTTCCTACCAATTTTCGACATTTGGTTTCTAATTCAGGGCTCCTTGATTTTTCTTCTTTTATCAAGTTGTAATTCACTTCCATTGGTGTGGATACCGGTTTGCAATTTTCCATCTCGAATTTTCGCAGAATTTCCTCTAAGTATGGTTTTTGGTTTAATCTTATTTCTCCTTTGGTTTGTATAATGTTTATTCCAAGGTAATTACTAGCCAATCCTAGATCTTTCATTTTAAAGTTTTCAGATAGCTTATTTTTAAGCTGTTTAATTTTATCATCTTCAGAACTTATTAATAATAAATCATCTACGTATAAAAGCACATATGTTCTCTCTGATTTGGAAAACCGTGTATACAAGCAGTAGTCATTCTTTGATCTTGCAAAATTTTCGGCTAACATGAAGTTATTAAATTTCTCATTCCAATATCGAGGAGATCTTTTTAATCCATATAGAGCCTTGTTGAGTTGGCACACTTTACTGCCTGCTTTGTCTGTCACCATGCCTTCTGGTTTCTCCATGAAGACTGTTTCTTTTAAATCTCCGTATAAAAACGCGCCTTGTACATCCATTTGGTAAATTGGTAGCTTATAGTGATTCGCTACGGCCAATAACGTTCTTAAAGTCGGAAGTTTAGCTACTGGCGAATAAATTTCACTCAGGTCCATGTCCTCTTTTTGCTGAAAACCTCTGGCTACTAGGCGAGCTTTATACCGAATTGGTTCTCCTTCCTTATTTTTCTTGATTTTAAACACCCATTTTGAGTCAATAACATTAGCATTCTTCGGTCTTTCCACTTCTGTCCAAGTATTATTTTCCTTCAAAGTTGCAATTTCTTCTTGTATTGCTCTGATCCATTGTTTTTTATTTCCATTTGTTGTTGCCTCCACAAAAGTGAGAGGTTCATTTGCTTCTGCTAGGTTAGCAAAATACACATCATAATCATCCATTTTAGTAGGTCCTTTTAAATTCCCTCTATTTCTTAAATTGTAAGTTGCTTCTTCATCACTATTTGTTGTGTTATCTTCATCCTCTTCTATGTCAACAATTGGTTGCAGTTCGTCGTTCCGATTTTCAATTTCTATTTCATCAATTAGTTCATTTTCTTGAACTTTCTCCATTGACAATTCCTCACGCTGGTTTGACAACTGTGGTTCTGCTCGTTCAGTACTCGGAATGGATGGTGTAAACGCGACATCTCTAGCTAATTCTACCTTTTGATTATCTTGAAAATACACCCTATACCCTTTGGTGTTTTCTCCATAACCCACAAAAATTCCTTTTCTGGTCTTACTATCCCACTTTCTTCTTTTCTCTTTGGGAATGTGTACATACACTTCGGATCCAAAAACTTCAAGGCTTTTTATATTAAAACTTCCTTTGTACCACAATTCATAAGGCGTTTTGCCCTCAATGCTGCTTGTACCAGTTCGATTCAAAACATAAGTAGCAGTATTTACTGCTTCTGCCCAAAAGCATTTTTCCAGAGTCTTTGCCTTTAACAGGGTGCGCGCCGCTTCCACTATTGTGCGCATTTCACGTTCCGCCTTTCCATTTTGCTCCGGTGTGTACGCCACTGTCCTTTGGTGCTGGATTCCGTGTTTTTTTAATAAATCTTCTATTTCACCACTTACGAATTCCAGGCCATTATCCGTCCTTAAAGTTTTTATTTTATTTCCAGTGTTATTTTCAGCTAATTTTATAAATTCCAAAATTTTAGATTTCACCTCTGTCTTGTGTTTCAAGAAGTATATACATCTATAATGTGACAAATCATCTTTAAGAAGTAGAAAATATCTTGATCCTCCTATGGACTCCTCCTCCATGGGACCGCACACATCTGCATGTATTAATTCACATGTTCTATCGGTCTTTGATTTGCTTAAGTCAAATGGTAGTCGATGTTGTTTTCCCTCCATGCACGCTGAACAAAATTCATCCTCATTTCTTGAATTACATACGATTTCATTATGTCTTAAAACACTTTTTACTCGTTTAAAATTTTGATGAACCAATTTTTCATGCCACATTTGCAAATTGTCTTGTTTTTGTGCAATATAATTTATCATTTCCTTCTTTTGTATCCGGAATTTCATTTTATATAATTTACCTTCTCTAATAGCTACAGCACCTACCTTTTTAGTCTTATCGTTGATAAATTTACATTGTTCGCTGTTCGATGACATATTGTAACCTTTATCTAGTGCTGTTCCTGTAGAAAATAAATTTACCTTAAGGTCTGGCACATACAACACACTTTTCAATTCAGTTGGTACCCAATCGTGTCCATTAAATGCTTCTAGTTTCACTTTTCCTATTCCTTTTGCTTTGATCTCTGATCCATCTCCTATTCTTATCGATTTTCCTTCCTGTAGATTGTTAAATTCAACAAATTGTTCTTCATCGCAGCACATGTGGTCACTGGCACCACTATCGAGTACCCATTCTGACTTGCTGACAGATTCTCCCATTAATACTGTACTGATAAAAGCATTCACATCTGATTTTTCAGTATTTTTGTCATTATTTTCCTTTCTGCTTATTCTTATACCAACATACCTTTGCTATATGCCCTGTTTTCTTACAAACATGACATTTCCCTTTATTTCTCTGGCAATTCTTCTTAATATGCCCTAATTCACCACAAGCAAAACACTTAGTTTTCTCTTTTGTAATTTTACCTTTTGCCATCAATGCATGTTCTCCATTTTTTTCTTTATCATTCATCCGTTCATCTTCTATTATTAATCTGGACGTCAGTTCACTAAGAGTTTGGTTTTCTGTTGGTACGGATTCCCAGGCAGATATAAAATGTTTAAATTGCTCTGGTAGCGACATTAATATCTTAGTAATGATCATTTTTTCTGAAACATTTTCGCCCATTTGTTTTAACCTATTTGCTATCTCTTCTATTTTTGATACAAATAAGATCATCGATTCCCCTTCATGCTTGCAATTAAAGAATTTTTGCTGTGTTAGATGCAGACTTATGTTTGATTCGTGTTCATATAGGGTTGATAATTTATTCCATATATCAAAAGCAGTGTTGCAGTTTAAAACATGTGTCATTGGCCCTTGTTCCATTCTTGACACTAGTATTTCTTGAGCCTTTGTATCTTTCTTTAACCACTCATTATATTTTTCTCGGTCTTTTGCTCCTTCCTTTCCAGTTCTTATGTCTGGTTTCCTTAGTTGTCCAGTCACAATTTCAAACAGATCTCTTGATTTCAACAAAATACTTGTCTGAAATTTCCACAAATTCCAGTTTGCACTGTCCTTCAAAACTAGATATTGTGACATATTTCCTTGCTCCATTTCCATTTCACTCATGTAAAACCGTTAGCACACGAAAAGGTAACACGTTTCACTCGCGAACTTTTTCGTCTTTCTTTACTACTATAAGAATGTCCTTACACAATGTCTATTACCGCGTTTTCTGGGCCCATAACCTGTAGAAACGTTTATTCAATAGACATATCTATATGACAATAGTATTTAAAGAAATATTAAACTATAATAATGATGGTTTTACAAAAACTGTAAACAACTGTTCAATGTCAACTTCACGTACGTCCACGTGTTTGTCCCTCCGCACTTCTACCAACCTAAAGAAAGTTTATTGCTCTAACAAAAACGAATATCCTCAGTTGACCCAGCCTTCGCCAAAACGTCGACCTTTTCGTTTCCAACGATACCTTTGTGTCCAGGAACCCAAACCAAAGTTAAATCACCTGATCCCTTAATTTACGAAGCAATTCTTCTACATTCAGCAATCAGCGGATGTAGACCAGCTGAATATACCAGCCCGCATAGACCTCTGATAGCTGCTTGTGAGTCCGAGAATATCACTGCGTTAGCAATATGGAAGCTTTGGCACAAAGAGAGAGCTCTATAAATAGCAAAAATCCCAGCCACAAATATGTTAGTGAGCGCAGGGAGTGCACCCTTCTCTAAAATGTTCAACTTAGGGCAAAAAACACCATATCCAACACGTGAGGGATCGTGAAAGAGAGAGCCATGGGTGTAAAATTCAATGCAGCGCGAAAAATTGGTTCTAACTAAGTCCAGAAAAATTTGTCGGATATCTGCGTTAGCGTTGCTAAAGCGACCATCTATTATAATCTCTGGGGATCAAAAATTTCCATCGGGTTAAGGGTGTAGCAAACTAACTTATCACTCATACTCAGGTCCTTCAGGGTCTTTACCCATCTATAGGCTTTTATCAGAGGAATTAGGCCTCTATTCCAGTTTGGGTAAAATCTTAACAGTGAACTCCAGTTTATTAATTCCCTTCTGATAGGATCAGAATTTAGAATATAATGTTTAAGAACAAAATTACTTGCCATTTGTTCGATTCTAAGAGCAATCGGGTAAACAGAAGCTTCAGCATGCAATGCAATCACCGGTGTAGAGCACATAGCTCCCAAGGCTATTCGGAGACCAGAATTCTGAATACGTTGCAGAAGATCTAGGTTTGTTTTATTCAATGCAGGCATTATAAAAGAGGCATAATCAATATGAGATCTGACAATCGCACTAATTATTGCTCTACATCTGTTAGGCAGTGAGTTCACCATACGTTGACATGTTTCCACTAGTATGGCGTACCAACTCTGCTGGACCGCTTCACAAAATCGTTTTAATTTTGATTTTGTCGTAATGAATCCTTCACACACTTTCATAAGTTTTCAAATGGATTAACGTCTGGCGATTGTGCCGGTCAATCTAAAAGTCGTACGTTATGATCACGCAACCAATTTTGATAACACTTGGAAGTGTGTTAG
The DNA here is from genome assembly GCA_949128085.1 of Cetonia aurata. NCBI lineage: Eukaryota > Metazoa > Arthropoda > Insecta > Coleoptera > Scarabaeidae > Cetonia > Cetonia aurata. The sequence goes on from OX421889.1 coordinate 4,305,833, forward strand.
GGTTAATATCTTGTTGATAAATCCAAATAATCGGCATGTTTAATGTTTAATCTGCGTATGGAAGCATAATGTCGTTTAGGATGTAAATTTTATTAGTCAGCACGTTTTTAATCCAGCGAATCGGACCTAGCCATACCATGAAAAACATGCCCAAACCATTATGTTTTCGTGCTTTACTGTCCCTGTTGTATATTTCGAACAGAATACTTTATTTATTGGACGACGAACGTAAACCCTGCCATCATATTCTACTAAATTAAATTTGCTTTAATTACTCCAAAATATGTTACACTACTTTTCTATTTTCCATTCGACGTGAATTTTCACAATTGCCATTATCGCTTTAATATTTTTTCGGGTCAACAAGAGAACTTTTCTTGCAGCTCTACAGTGAAAAATATTTTCGGCTAATCGTCGTCGTAAGGTACGAGTGCTGACATTACTATTTATTTCTTTTAATATTGTTGTGGACGTTCCAAATAGATCACGTTTTGCTAATCTCGCAATACAGCAGTCAGTGTGCGGTGTTGTTTTTTTTCGGTCATAGTCTTGTCTGTGGATCCTTTTTTGGTTTTAGAGCATTTGAAATCATATTAGCGGAACGATTTAATATGCTTGCTATCTCTCTGATTGTTTTCCCCTGCCCGCGCATAGTTTTAATAACTTTCCTCTCACCCTTTGAACAAAACGTGCTGCGACCCATTTTATCTAGATTTAACAAGTAATAAAGGCAATATGTGTACATGTGATCACTACAAGAAGGACTTACTTGCAATATCTGATAGTAAATTTCAACTAAAACGCACTTTTCTATTATTTTTACCAATGTACCTATTTTTTTGGCCACTTTCAGGTATATGAAATTTTTGCTATCGGGGAATAACCGGCATTGTTTTCCAGCGATATTTACATTACCTTTAGTATATACCTTTCAATGTATTTGTGGACACTTACCAAGGGATGTCGCATGATATTAATGATCAGCAATAGAGTTATACGACTAACACTAAAGTGATTTGCCTTGTACCTATTTTTATATCCACCACTGTATGTAGAAATTTTTGATGGTAAAATATCTTTTATAAAAGAAGTTTTAGTAAAAGATCTTTGTCAAAGAACTGTTATAGTGTAATATGCGCTTTACATACATTATACAAACACAAACCATTGGCGTTAACTAATTGATAAAATCATCCAAATAAAAATAAAGCAAAAGTAAATTTCGCTATAAAATAGTTACATTTTATATGCAAAATATATTTTCACAATGACAGTATTTATCAATTCACTCGCATGTAGTATGTTTACTCATCGAGCATTGATTAATACATACTTATTTTGGCAAAGCGAAAGTAATATTTATCAAGCTGGGTCATTCATCACATAACACATTCAAGCTCTGCAGACGATATTCGCATGCGAACGCTATCGAAACAGAAAAGGATGTTTGGTTTCGTTATTGGCGTAGTTTCAAAGAGATTCTGCAAAAATAAGGTGAAATTTTAACGCGATAATACGTAGCTGAATTACAGATAGAGCATAGATATGTATTATTCATCATAAATAAAATAAGCGAAGTTATTTTTCGACTGTGATTTTTAGTGACTTTGCTGACATCCCAAACAAAAAACAACCGAGGATAGAGAACGCCAAAAAAATACGCGTTAATACAAAATATTACAACCAGTTAATCTACTTTTGGCTTGAGTTTATCATAAACGTTACTATGTTTATATATAAATTGTTTTTTACATAATATAATTATTTTTCTGTTCGCAGATAATGTAACTGATAACAGATTTTTTTCAGCCACATAATTCACCATGGTGTCATGAAAAATAAAATAATATTAAACGTTCTAAACTGAATAAAAATTCTTATCAACTACAAGTGATAAACGTAACGAAAAATTCCGTAACTTCGAAAATTATTAAAAAGAATAACATATTACTACGAAACTTGTAGATATTTTATTTAAATTTTATTAAATTGATTTTAAATTAACTCAACACTGTTTTATTAACATTCAGACATGCAGCGTCCTCTATTTAAGATAAAAAGACTCCACAGATAAGCTATGCATCAATACCTAGATGCCACTATAGCACACAAGTGAATGAATACGTTTCCCTCTCCCTGTTTTGAGCACACCGCATACCAATCGTGTGTACTATATATTCCTCAGTAACTCCTGGGGCGTGGGGGGGGGGAGGGGGTGTAGTATTCTCGACAAAGAAGTAATATTATAGCTTAAATGACCTTTTATTCTCTGTGTTTTGATTGTAGAAACTGTATTACTTATTTAGTTGTGATGTTATTATCTTATAGTGAATAAAACCAAATTTTTATACATAACTTTGTTTATTTCGAGTTAATAAAAAAATGAATAACAATTAAGATGAATATTCTCTCTCTCAGGGTAAGTAAGTAAGTTCAAATACTATTTAAATTATACAAAAATAAGATTCCTTGAATCTTAATCCAAACTAATCTCAAAATATCTTGTTTAAATATCAAAATTGAATTCAAATCTCCCGCTAACCTCCCGTCATACAATCGCGTATTGTCAAAAACCTTTCTACAACAGCAAACGTTTGTTTAACATCAAAACTCCCTAGAAATCACTGTTATCAAATCATTCTAACTTCAGAATTTAATTACGTTCTGAACGCCGGTTAATAGTTCGAAAGATGAATAAACGCTTACTTTTAAGTACGATAAATAGCTCCTTTATATTCCTAATACTGATTCCAGTTCTGCAACAATCTTTCTAGCTCCAAACCTGCGCTGTCGATGTCTCAGCCACCCAAAGTTGTATCTCAGTCCCTCGATTGTGGCTACAGGAATAGAAAACACGTCCTCCAATTCTTCGAAATTAATGGAATACCATCATTTTTGCACAAAACACACAACACTTCATCCTTGGCAAGTAAATCTTTAGTTAAATGACTCTTATAATTATTTAAATTTTGAAATTTCTAGATGTTTTTGAAAATACAACCAACTCAGGAAAATATCGAAAAAGAAGTCCTCCACAATTGTTTTTAAACAACATTCATGTCTCCTAGGCGTTATAGACCCAGCAACGATGAAAGAAAATCGTTTCCAACGATACGACACCTTAAGTGAACCTACGTTCGTACAATCAGCGAAGGAACTTTTACCTAAAAAATCCATGGAAACGTGCCCTTTTAAAATTATATGCGATATAGTGAGTGTTTAGTTTGAATTTTTACAATAAATTTACAAAATAGTTAAATACATAAATTAAAAATACAATTTATTTCAATAACAAACGTTTGTTGCTGTATGCTGTTGATTTTAGGTAGGTTAGGTAATTTGATATCATAGCAATATGTTAAAAGAAAATTAATTACGCCACCTTGTGGACATTTCAGAAACCAAAAAAGATATTTTTTAAGCTATCTTTATGACCACATAGTATGACCAATGGTATAATTTTTTCCCTAAGCTCTAGGACCAACGATTGCGGGGAAACACTTTGTACAATCAAAAATACTAACCCGTACAAGCGGATGTTACTTTAAGCGTTTAGTTTACAAGTAAACATCACCCCCATCGCTCTATTGTTATTACTAATTGACAGGCTAAAAGACAGGTCATAAGCGTTCGCGTAACTGCGTAACTGCCAGTCTATTTCTGTCTTTATGCAATTTTACACAAAGTCACGAATCAACAATCTAATTTTCTGAACGTGGCTTCCGATAAACTGCGTCGGTGTGTCATTCGCGTGGGTTGTTTTTCAGGTTGATGATGTACGAAGGGAGTGTCCCTGCTACGACTTCCGAGCACGTGTTTAGCCACAGCTAAACAAGAAGGAGGGTTGGTGACCGCGTTTATTTACTTAACCCTGCAAGTAATTAATTTATGGTATAGTTGAAAGAAATCACACTAAATAATATAAAACAATGTCTTTAATTTACTTATATTGTATGTTATGTCTATCTAATCTGAACCGACTTTGTTTTAAAGATTTTGAACCACGCTCATTATATTCCATTAAATATTAATAGCGCTTTTTAACTATTAAATAATTGTAGCTCGTAATGTGCCTACAATTAGAGTTAATGCAGGAAGACGGATGACCAGTCATAGTGAGTTCTCGATGTTTGCAGGTTTTCCAGGTACGCCGTATAATATAATAATATGTAATAGTAATAGTCTGTATAATATGTGTATATTCTTGGAATAATATTAAATACTTAACTATCTTAAAAAAAAATGTCATATCACAATAAGATTTGATGTAATTTAGCGGAAATATTTCATCATCCAAACAATATCTTTGCGCGCGTGAATTGGGGTCTTTGCAGAGTGTTCGAACGCAGTGCATCATAAGCATAGAGTGGCGGTTTTAACGACACAAAAACAGTGGCGACTCGTCAGGGGGGGCTACGGAGGCTAAGCCTCCCCTATTATTTCTAATAAAATTAGTAGCGTTTATTATGTATTAAAATAATGTTTAACCATCGGCTATATACTAAAATAAAGCAATTTTGCAAAAAAAATATAATCAATAGTATATTTATTCATTACTTAATTTAAAAATGCAAACAAATTTCCAATAGTGCGCGAAATTTTACTGTACGCACTATAACTCGCAGTACTAATAACTTCAGAAACGTTGGGTGAGTTTTGTTAGGTTACGCACACAAAATGGATAAAATGAACGAAATTAGAATTTGCCAAGATATTGTCGACTGGTTGGTAAGAAATTCTTTTAGTTGTTTAAACATAGAGACGAAATCACACAACGTACAAAAAAATTGAGAAACCACTGCCTAATTTATCTGTAGTATCTAACGACGGCAACCGGTAAAATCGTGGTTTTAGTTCATTATGGTACACTAAATGTGGTTGGTTAACTGGTTCAATTGAACGGGAAAGATTATTTTTTGGCCATGTCCACTTTTTTGTAACCAAACCGAAACGAGGTCGAAATTAGGTTATACTGATTTAAAAAATCTACTGCGCGCTATTGAACGGTATTCTAAGTCTAAAGAACATATTTCATCGTTGTGCAAATTTAAATTATTTGGAAAACAAAATATTGCTACTGCTGTAGATAGCGCGCGCAAAGATGCAATTATTGCCTATAATAATGAAGTTAGAGAAAACCGCAAAAATTTAAGAAAATTGATAGACGTAACAATATTTGTAGCTGAACTGAATTCTTGCCCGCAACACGCGCTAAGGTCATTAACACAGTCTCTAGACTACTGGAGATACACAGTCTGATTAAAATAGTGAAAAAGAATACGTCAAAAACGCAAAAACAAGATTCATTCAAAAGGCCTTTTAATTCCCTTTACGGCAACATCAAAAAGTAAATTGTTTTTAATCAGTACAAGCAAACAATGCATAATTTGCATCCTTCGTAATAAAGCACGATCATGAATGAAATGGTTTTGAATGAGTGGAGTTTAAGGGTGGGGACTGCATAAACTGCGGCATAAAATTCTATATATAGGTTCCTAACGAAACCAAAAATGCAAGCGTTTTCGCACAAGTGTGCAGGATGTTCATGCAACGACCTTTCCACGTGCAATGTAAGCTCGATACTATCCATTCAGATCATGTGAACTGCGCAAACAGCGATAGTGCTGCACCCACTACCCCCTCCGCCTATGTAAATTCATCCCCATTATTTTGACCGCATTCTGAAAATAAGAGTCCGCATAAGATCTGTTCTTAGAATAATATGAAATACTTAACTATGTTTGAAAAATTCCATATCGCAATAAGGTTTGATGTAATTTAGCGTAAACATTTCATCATTCGAGCAATATCCTTGCATACAAACAATCAATATAATATGCATGGATATACAGGCTGTTTCACTATTAGGGAATTCCTCTATAACTCGAAAACGCCGACAGATAGGGAAAAAAGTTTGGAGAAATTGTTGTAGGAATATGAATTGTCTAAAGCGTAAAACTATCGGCATTAGTACAGAGTGTTCCGTAACGCAGGTGCGGTCTTCAAGTTCGTTTTCTTAAATACAATACTAATTATGCCATTTGCATTATTCGATCAAAGCTGTTGTAATTTGATCATCCCTTAGAATACGGGGATCAAATTTTGAAGTATGTTGCTACAGATCTACTTACAGTTTTAGATGTGTTCATAATTGCCTGAATTTTTTTATTTTACTAACAAGGTCAGTAAAATAAAAAAATTCACACATAAAAATAAACTTAAATTTAGAATATTCTCAGATTTCCTGGTTTTATTTATGTATCACGTTCACAATTTCACTAAATAACTGCTTTTCGATGTTGAGTCTTTCTTTCATAATATTCAACCAGTTGATATTTCTTGATGATAGCCTCATATTTGAATTTTTGCTCTCCCTTGACATAGGTAACAGTAGGTATCATATAGATGTAAGCCTCCATCATCAATCGATTAAAATACACTGCTATTTTCTTCTTGTTTGAATTTGTCTACCGTTCTAGTAGCCTCTAGGAAGGCTTCAGTATTGTTGTAATTGTGTGTAATGTAACCTGTTGCTATTTTATATTAGAGATTATTTTTTATTCAATATACTATCTTCTCTTTAATTTTTTCATTTTTGTTCATGTTTTCACTAGGAATAAAGTTACAATTTTATTATTAAAACAAAAAAATATTTCTAGAAATACAAAAAAAAAAATGTTTGTTGAAATTTGTTTACATTTATTGAGGAAACATACACGCATAAACTTGATCTCTGTGATTTAAGTCTATGGCTGTTTCAAAATCTTCATTTTAGCCAGGTTGCTCAAAAAGTTGAATTTTCAAAATATATTAGTCGATAAAAACCACTGTCAACATGCCAAATATATGTGCGATTAAAATTCTAACTTGAGAAAGCCTGTATAATTGAATAATATCTGCTGTTCAATAAGGTGTCCATCGCCGCTAAACGGTGCAATCAACCAAGATAATGTTAGATAGGCAAAGTCCTCTTTTAACAAAGTTTTCAAAACTATTTTCAGATGTTACCTTTGCATATATACCAGACCTAGTGAATACTCTAGCGTCATGCATGCTGCACACCTTTCTTAGGGAAAACTTTTCTTATTCCGTGTGTATGTGTTGCCAATATTTTGCAGCTCCAAATTCATCATTATGAATATGTTGTTATTATAGAATCTTCCACAAGCACTTGCTGAAGCGATGATGCAGCACCAAATAATAATTGTTCTCTATCCATTTCGATAAATATGGTTTCAGTGTAAGGAGTAAATCAAGAATATATAAATAAATAATCAAATAACACAAATTTGAACTGTCAACGTCAACTGATATTCATGTTTATTACGTTAAAATTACGCGCATGCGCACGTTACGTCAAGAACAAGTAGGAGTTTCCGATATATATCCATGTCCCTTTGATTTCGGAATTTTTTAGGATGTGTCAGCAATATAGTAGTATTACATATATGGATTTAGGCGTGGTTGTTATACACAACCTTAAATTATCCGAAATCCGCAGCTGACACGCTTTTTTAGGACAAGTAAAGCGAATTTCGTAGAAATATGCATCCAACTTAATACCAAACACTTTTCTGAATTTATTTGCAGGTGTTAGTTTTAATGATTGAAGATAGATGGCGGCACATCTTCAAATAATATGTTCTAACGATTGAATATAGATGGCGGTACATCTTCACGATTGGATTCATATGGATTTCATTAATGACGTAACGGACAAGATCTAAAAATCCAATAGTAACTGATATATCGAGTGATGTGAAATAAGTTGGTTTCCGTCAATCTGCCAAAAAAATAAAAAAAAATGCAATAATATTGGGAGTATTGTATTTAAAGAAAAACGAAATTCCTTACTAGTGAAACATCAGCCTGTATATTCGTAAATATACTTCAGCATTTTTTTTTTTTATTTTTGACCAAAGTAGTGTTGCTGAAATCAGTATGTTAACATTTTTTTTGTACTGGATGGGATAAGTACCTAATTTAATTTTATCACGGTTATTTAAAAAAAAAAAAAAAGAAAGGCATTTTACTTTGATGTGGGAGTACAGCCCGAAATTAAAAGCAAACGGCCCTTTGAGATACCGAATATACTTCCGCTCTAAAATTCTTTGAGTTCCGCACGTAGTTAGCGTGCCTGGAAATGGATTCCATTAAATTGTTGATGCTTGATAACATAACAATGCACCGCTTTTCCGGCTCGTTTTTAATAGTACGGTTACGGTTATAGACCTACGCTAAATCGCACAGCGAGTTGTGATTTCGTATTTATGGAATTCTAATGTAAGGAAAAGACCGAGAAAGCAAGGATCTTATAGGTTTCTCTCTTCTGCACGTATAAAATGTTAAGTGTCTAAAGCTCGTATATACGCTGTTGAATAGGTCAAGTCATAGCTCTGGATAGTTAGACTTTGCTATTGACGTAAAACCAAATGTTCTGTACGCCGACTGTTTATTATACAATGTTGCATATTAAATACGAATTTAAGCGTCTTCAATAGTAATGGGCTGTTCGATTGAAAAAATATACGATGGTGCTAAACTCATGTAAAATCCAGAAAACCGATATTGCAATATTTGTACAATATATGCAGTGCCTGTATGTTTTGTATGTACGTATGTTACCAACTTTATTACTGGTAGCTTATTCTACTATTGTGTAAGTGTATATATTATCAAATATGAAATATACTACATTTTAAAACGCTTTTGCTCTTACTGCAGTGGCGGCTCGTGACGTTTTGTTCAAGGGAGGCTACTGTAGCCTAAGCAACCCTACTCGGTCAATAAATTATATTTTTATAGTTATTATTGTAGCGTTGTAGGTGTAGAATAAAAATTGCAAAAAATAGATTAAAATAAAATATAATTTATTGTCTAGGACAGGGGTGTCCAACTTCCAAGGCCTCAAGGGCCAAAACTAAAACCTTTGATGTGGTTGCGGGCCATATAATAATTTTGTTAAAGTAATAACAACATAACGTGAGGTATAAAAAAAATTACGCGGGCCACAACTAATAGCATCGCGGGCCGCCAGTTGGACAACCCTGGTCTAGGAAGAACCACGTAGAGGTGTGCGTGAAATTTTGCCTGGATAGGAAAATGGATGAGGTGATAGGTAAAAGGTAATAAAAACTTAAAAATAAACTCTTGATAAACGTAATAATAAACCAAAAATATACTCTAAAAACAATAACAATTAAATTAGAAAAGAAAATTGTAGATTCCTTGTTTATATTACAAGCTTTACTCAAAACTAAATTTAAGGCATGAGCATGACAATGTACAAAAAGAGCTTGAGGTGCAATTGTTTTTATTTTACTTTGTAAACCATTTAAATGCCCTGCCATAATAGATGCACCATCATATGTTTGAGCGACTAATTTTTTTTTTAAATCATATTTTTCGCTGGTATTTGATAAATGATTAAATAAATCTTTAACTGTTCGACCGGATGATACGTCAAAAAACTCCAAAAATCTTTCAATAAATTCACCGCTCTTGACATAACGTAATATGATTGATAATTGAGAGTTACAGGAAATATCTGTGGTTTCATCTACTTGCCAAGAAAAAAACGAAGCTTCTTTAATTTCTGAATCTATTTCTTGTTTTAATACAAAAGAAATACAATCTATTAAATCATTTTGTATAGATTTAGATGTCCCCGAAAAAATATTACTTATTTATTAAAACCAGTTTCATATTTACTAAAGAGTTCGAGTAATTCTTTATAATTTCCACGATTAAAAGAATCTCAAGTCTCATTGTGTCCCCGAAAAGCTAAATCTTGCGATGCTACAAATATTGTTACGTCTATTAATTTTCTTAAATTTTTGCGGTTTTCTCTAACTTCATTATTATAGGCAATAATTGCATCTTTGCGCGCGCTGTCTACAGCAGCAGCAATATTTTGTTTTCCAAATAATTTAAATTTGCACAACGATGAAATGTGTTCTTTAGACTTAGAATGCCGTTCAATAGCGCGCGGTAGATTTTTTAAATCTGTATAACCTAATTTCGACCACGTTTCGGTTTGGTTACAAAAAAGTAGACATGGCCAACAAAATAATCTTTCCCGTTCAATTGAACCAGTTAACCAACCACATTTAGTGTACCATAATGAACTAAAACCACGATTTTTTCCGGTTGCCGTTGTTAGATACTACAGATAAATTAGGCCGTGGTTTCTCAATGTTTTGTACGATGTGTAATTTCGTCTCTATGCTTAAACAACTAAAAGAATTTCTTACCAACCAGGGGACAATATGTTGGCAAATTCTAATTTCGTTCATTTTATCCATTTTGTGTGCATAACCTAACAAAACTCACCCAACGCTTCTTAAGTTATTAGTACTGGGAGCTGGAAGTAGCATGAGCTGTTACCTACCACCGTTTTACGACCGATAACGCACGATAACATGCCGATTGGGTAGGATCTCACCGCGGCGACAAGCCTCCAACCATACGTATTCGCCGTATAAAGTACACGTGCACTTACGGAAACGCATTGCTTTCAGGCATGGCATTAATCATCGGCGCGGAGCCAAATCTGTGGCTAGCCTCCTCGCTTGCTATTATAGAACGTTCAGTAAAGTTTCGGGCATTATTGGAATTTTGTTTGCATTTTTAAATGATGTAATGAATAAATATACTATTGATTATATATTTTTTGCAAAATTGCTTTATTTTAGTATATAGCCGATGCTTAAACATTATTTTAATACATAATAAATGCTACTTAATTTATTAAAAATAATAGGGGAGGCTTAGCTTCCCTAGCCTCCCCTGACGAGCCGCCACTGTTAATATAGCCGTTAATAAACTACTTTATTTGTTCGGAATTTGTAGCTTGATTAATTTAGTCCAAATATTTACTTATATTAAGCATTATACAAATTAAATTGTTTATTAATACAAGATCAACATAAACAAACCAATACTATAATAGTTTTACCCGGCGGAAATGAATAGATCACACGAAATTAATACAATACATTTACTTAAATAGCAGTTATTTATTTATTTAGACAATTATTTGGGCATTAACGCAAAACTGAACGATCTAAAACATGCGTATGATTCACAACGTCATTTCGAAAGGTTTGTGTAATATACAACACAAATACAAGACCACATACTACAGCACTGTTTGACTTCCTGGTCGTGAAACAATTAACCAAGCAAATAGTGGCCGTTTATGCTGTTCCAAGTGACTTCCTGTTCCCGCATATTCGCGTACACGTAGTCCGTGAACTAGGACGACAGACAGTGGTGTTACTTCACGTTAAAACCGAGTTTTGCATGTGTATCGGTGCTGGGTTTCATTTCCTATTTAATTTACATCCAAATTACGTAAATTACCATTTTATCAGCAGCTAAAAGCACGGGGATGGGATTTAGTATACTTGAAACATGGCCTGGATGTTGGATAAGGAATACTCGGAAAAATGAAAATTGAAAATTCTGAATGGTATCTTCTAATGCTTTCTAATTTGACATATTTTACACTCCGCCAAAAAAGTATCGCATAAACTAAAAAAGGGCATTTATGAACCAAGATATTTTTATACGTTCACAAAAAGTTTGCCTCGTAAATGTGAACTATAAAAACACTAACAAAATAATGGAACTTAGCGTTTTTACTTTTTTTTTCCTAAAAGAACACATTTAGAAAAATGCATATGTGTAAGGTTTGTTCAGTTGTTTATTGAAAGTCTTCCTATACGGACAAATTTTAAAGTGCGAAGTCAGAGTTCTGTACCAACGCTTTTAAAACTAAAATGAGCAATTTAACTTCAGAACAACTGGCTGCTATAGTTGCTTTAATCGAAGATGGACGATCTCAAGCATACGTTGCTAATTTGATGAACATCAATCAGTCAAGTGTTTCTAGAGCCGTAGCCAGATATAGGGAAACAGGCATTTACAGTAGAAGACCTGTACCAGGTCGTCCAAGATGTTCTACTCGCCAAGATGACCGCTATTTACTACTACAAGCATTACGTCGAAGACATGTAACTGCGAGACAATTGCAGAACGACTTGGCTAGAGTCAGAAATACTCGTGTGAGTACTCAAACTATTCGAAATAGGTTACGACAGAGTGGATTAAGAGCTAGAGTAGCTGTAACAGCCCCTCGTCTCACTAGGAACCACCGAGTGGCTCGCCTAAGGTTTGCCAGAGAACATGTAAATTGGAACATTAATGACTGGGCCAATATACTCTTCACAGATGAGTCAAGATTTGGTCTTTACACCTCAGATAGGCGTATCTCAGTGTACAGACGAGACGGTGAGCGCTATTCGCAGTGTAATATCAGACCTAGACCTAATTTCGCTGGTGGCTCTATTATGGTTTGGGGAGGCATCTGTTTAACAGGTCGTACAGAGTTAGTACCAGTAGACAGAGGTACACTGACTGCCCACAGGTATATAACGGACATTTTAGAAGAACATGTAGTACCATATGCGCCAATTATAGGAAACGAATTCATGTTAATGCACGATAATGCACGACCGCATGTTGCAATAATCATCCAGGAATACCTTAACGATGTTGGTATTCCAGTTTTAGATTGGCCTGCGGTAAGTCCGGACATGAACCCTATCGAGCACGTGTGGGACCTCCTTCACAGACGGATACGAACCCAAAATGTTGCCCCAGCGGACCTGCATGGACTAGCAAATGCTCTCCGTGACGAGTGGGAGAATTTGGATCAGGCTTATATACGGAGGTTAATCGAATCTCTGCCAAACCGTATGCGAGCGGTCATAAGAGCCAGAGGTGGCAATACTCAGTATTAAAAGCTACTGTTATGACATTTTTCTTTCCAAAATTATAATTTCTTGTTTTAATAAAAATCTCAAGTATGAGTTCTTGTTTTTATTTGGCCTGTATTTTATTTAAACAATCATAGAAATTATATCTTAGAGCGCATTAAAGTATATTTACAACTTTATGCTACAAACAAAGATTATGCGATACTTTTATGATTCAAAACTAAATTATGCGATACTTTTTTGGCGGAGTGTATTTTAGTTAATGCTAACGGTACCAACTTGTGTAAGCATTAATGGAAATTAAAAAAACTAACAAGGGAAGATCCCGAACCCGGAAATTCAAAAAAACTTTGTAGACAACTTATGGGTATGCTCTAAGCAATTTTTTTCTGCAGTAAAATACTCTGAGTGGGTGGAAATGGAAAATTTTGCATTCTACTTTTCGCAGAGAAAAAAATTGCGTGGTAGATCCCTCTCTTGAGTAATCATCATGTGACATGTATTTTTTTGCATAACAGAATTTCATAGCTGCAGTTTTTTTCTGCATAAAGTAAATGATGATCAAGTGCGATATGTGACATTATAAAGAACTTAACCAAAGAGAATAAGCGATCGATAAAAGGATGCATATTGCTGCTATCATGTTTATGCTATTTCTAAAGGGTGTATGTAATAAATGGAGATACAGAAATGTGCTGAACGTATTGCTTTCATTAATTTTATCGTCTGTATACTCTGAATAGGAATAATCTATAAGGATAAAGTTTCCATTAAGTGCGTTTGTAACTCCGTAAATTCGATGTTTATATTTTAATGCGTGCTGAAATATAAACAACTTTATTCAATTTCATATTCCTCTTTTGAAGTACAGGGGAACGATTAATTCATCGGTAAGGGAACCCATATACATACATATAATATGCAGAAAGGAGATTTAAGCAAACATTTACATAAATAGATAACATACATCCCGTTAACGTTCGAGCCAGTGTAGTTTATAAAATATGAAGCCAGCTAACCCAAAGTATCCAGCATCCTATGGTGTCCTCATAAAAAATTCTGCTTTGAATATTACACAATGCCACCTACCCTAAGCAAACATAATATATCTAGGGATGATATCCCGAGTTATTTATTCCTTACACGCTTGGAGAAAGTTAATATAAAAAACATGGTTTTATCTCCTACTTTTTTTTTGTATATTCTATAAACAAAATAAGTACTTAGTCAGGGGTTGCTTTAAAATTTTTTGATTGAATGGATGTTGATCAATTTCGTTGATGGAATTTAAGGAAGATGCCATTTTTTTATTCCCTTAATCAATAATAGTTATTTGTATCACTAGGCCAGAAACTATAGTTTGTGGAGGTCCCACAAGTGCGAATACTCGCAAAAGAGTTTCTGGCCGTGTGTTACACATTATGTTTTGAGCCGACAAATCTTAATTTTGTTGTAAATAATAAAAAAAAATTAACGATAGGGAGTTAACAGTACAGGTTGGCAATACATATTACATATGAATTTTGAGTTATACATCAGGGTTAAGATACCTTTTAATTTTCTTGGTATTTTTGATACATATTCATCAATAATAAGGACAATGGAGACCCCAGCTCATATTACAGAGGTTGTGTGTGAAGTTATTAACCATTTATTACCTGTAAAATCTTCCGAAAATAGAATTGGAAAGAATATGAATTAATTAAGAGATTGCGTAACGAGAATTCTGTCATCTGTCATCGAATCTATAATTAATCACAGAAATGTCAGTAATTCGAATATAGTGTTGCCAACCATTAGCCGTCGTTTTGCCGGCCTAGGCCGGAGAATGGTAAGTTTCCGGCCGATTTAAAGTAATGCAAAATCAGTGCTTCTGGACGGAGGCGCAAAAAATATGTTTAAATCGATATTTTAAGATTAATCAAATTGACAACTAACCACACGGAGAAAAATGACGTTGCAAATCCAACAAAAAAAGTATTGTCCTTACGTTGCAATCGGTTCAAAAATAAATTGGTATTGCAGTAAAGTTTTGTAAGTATATTCCAAAACTTTTGTTTTGTTCCACCAACAACACTTTTGTTGGTGTTAAAATATTTTACGGTACAAATAATCGCTTTGGCGATAACATTATAGTTGTAGTTATTTCAGATCTAAAATACAGAACAACGTGTGCGATGAAGTGAAGTAGATGTAAACACAATTTTTCAAACCAGTACAGTCAAGAAATATTTACATTACACACAATTGTAGTTGACGCAACAGGGCACCTACGTTGTCGATATTACAACTTGTGATGCGGGAAGTCCCGCCATGGACAGTAGTATCACGTGATTCTAACCGCGTGTTTCATTGATCTTACATAGCCTTGAAGACTAGTTACCAGGCGGAGTAGACGACGCCATATATTTTCGGTTGTGACGTTGTGTTAGCTTATTAGTTTTGTGTAAAAGAACGACAGTGTATTAAAATTGAAGAAAACTGGCTCACTTCTGACGTCTACTGACTCTTAGATATGGATAATTTTGTTACAGAGAAGCTAGCTGAATGGAATATTATGCGTACGAAGTACGAAGTACAGATTGCTAAAGATGAGTACATTAAACCTTTCGATAAATTACCTAGTGTTTTCCCCTGTTTAAAAGTTGCAAAATGATCTAGAATATACGTTGCCTTGAGACATTTGTAAAATAAGACTTAGATACATTTGAAATTTTAATCTCCATTTTTAGTGTTTCCCAGTTTTAGAATTCATCTTGTTTATTTTTTTTGTTAATTATTAATAAAAAAATGTGTTATCCTATACTGATATTTTATTTAAACCCTCCACAGCTTACATTTAAGACAGAACCGAATTTGTGTGTGAATCTACTAAAATATTGTTCGCTTTGAACAGAATTTGCGATTACAAAAATCAAAATCAAGTGACAATATAAACGTAGAAAATGATGACGGAAAATCAATTGTTTGTTAAATATCCACAACTTGCTGTTGAAGTTTCAAATTGCTTTGGTAGTGATAAACAATTTTTAATACTGTATTTCACACAATTTTGTTGAAAACACCATATTTTTGTGATTCGTTAAACAACAAGCAACTGGTTGATTGTAACATGTTTTGGGAATATATCCTTCCAAATTTTGTGGCAGTTCTAACAAAGTTTTTCGAATATTTTGCCGAATGTACAAGTTATTTAGACAATTTCAACATATGAAAAACTTTGCAAATATATACATATCCCATAATGCCTGCAAACAATATTTAAACCCTCAGTAAATATATTTTATATATCGTCCGTTTGTGCAATCATTTATTAGTTATTATATCCCAATATTTATATTTACTGTTTATGCTATATCCGTAGGATTTGATTTATATTCATATTTATTTATTATTCATTTCATTATATGTATCTCTAATGAGAAAATAATATTGCCAAGCGCACGATATCACTTTAATATCAATAATAATAATAATTGACTTAGGATTGAGTAATCCAGTGCAACTGCAGGATCAATATTAACACACAAGTGCGCACGTGAAAATCGGTTTCATTCACGAGAAATTTTATTATAAACAGATTAATGTGAATTTGTAGACCTCACAATTTATTTGTTTAACTTGAGATTCTGTTAAACGTTAAGAATACAAACAAGCTGCATACTTAAAATCATCTACATATAGGAATGGATAATATTAGAAGATCGATTAAAAGATTATTGTGTGAAATCGTTTGAATAAGGACTATAATTAAATTTACAATTTCAAACTAGCTGTTTTTATGCTTTATTTTTTTTGTTCTAATATAGCATTTTACGTTATTTTTTCTACTAAATTTGGATATTATCCAGGACTATCACTTGCGTTTGCGATATTTATTCATATTGTGTACAGAAGTCTGAAAATACCACTTCATACGTACGGTACAAACTATTAAAATAGTGGAATGCCAGCGAAAACCGATAATTCTTTTACGTTTCAACTCAGTTTTGACGTTAACAGCGATACAAACAAGCTCATTCAATTGCTGTTTATTGAAAACATTTTTCATTTATATGGTATGAAAAATCAATATGTTTTCATGTTCATGTATAGATGATACTTGTTGTTCGGCATTGAGAAGTCCCAACAGGAAAGAAAGAATTCTAGAGAAACGTACCTATTCTCTTCTTTTCTGAGAAAATTCATATTAGCAAATGTGACCTAGATTTATGTGTGTACTGTTGATGGAAAAAAACTTAATGGTTATTGGGGATTTTTTTTTCGATGTGTGTACGAACGAAATTAGAAACAAATGAACATAGAAGACGTTTGAAATTGGTATTGACATATACAATATTATTAAAAAATAGACTATAGCAATTCTCTATTCTAAATTGGCTTTTTTGCTACCCTAAATTGTCTGATTATCTGTTCTAATTTGAAATGCTTACCGTCCTAAGAATTTGTTCTTTCATTAGGAGGAGTGTTTTTAAATTGCAGCGCTAGAAAGTGCACGGAGAAAAATAGGGAGGGATCTTTTTACATAATAAATGCTGTATATATTACATAACTTATCCTGTGTCAACCTCATTACGTAATATATTATGGAAATTATTTTTACTATTTAAAATCACAGATCTATTGCAGTGGCGGCTCGTCAGGGGAGGCTACGGAGGCTAAGCATCCCCTATTATTTTTAATAAAATAGGTAGCGTTTATTATGTATTAAAATAATGTTTAAGCATCGCTTATATACTAAAATAAAGCAATTTTGGATTTATTCATTACTTAATTTAAAAATGCACGAAATTTTCAATAATGCGCGAAATTTTACTGTACGCACTATAATAGCAAGCGAGGAGGCTAGCCACAGATTTGGCTCCGCACCGATGATTAATGCCATGGCTGAAAGCAATGTGTCTCCGTAAGTGCACGTGCACTTTATACGGCGAATACGTATGGTTGGAGGCTTGCCGTCGCGGTGAGATCCTACCCGATCGGCATGTTGCGTTATCGGTCGTACAACGTTGCTGCGCAACTGCCCATGCGATTCCCAGCTCCCAGTACTAATAACTTAAGAAGGGTTGGGTGAGTTTTGTTAGGTTACGCACACAAAATGGATAAAATGAACGAAATTAGAATTTGCCAAGGTATTGTCCCCTGGTTGGTAAGAAATTCTTTTAGTTGTTTAAGCATAGAGACGAAATTACACATCGTACAAAACATTGAGAAACCACACATAATTTATCTGTAGTATCTAACGACGGCAACCGGCAAAATCGTGGTTTTAGTTCATTATGGTACACTAAATGTGGTTGGTTAACTGGTTCTATTGAACGGGAAAGATTATTTTGTTGGCCATGTCTACTTTTTTGTAACCAAACCGAAACGTGGTCGGAATTAGGTTATACAGATTTAAAAAATCTACAGCGCGCTATTGAACGGCATTCTAAGTCTAAAGAACACATTTCATCGTTGTGCAAATTTAAATTATTTGGAAAACAAAATATTGCTACTGCTGTAGATAGCGCGCGCAAAGATGCAATTATTGCCTATAATAATGAAGTTAGAGAAAACCGCAAAAATTTAAGAAAATTAATAGAGGTAACAATATTTTTAGCATCACAAGATTTAGCTTTTCGGGGACACAATGAGACTTCAGATTCTTTTAATCGTGGATATTATAAAGAATTACTAGAACTCTTTAGTAAATATGAAACTAGTTTTAATAAATTTGTTAGTAGTAATATTTTTTCTGGTACATCTAAATCTATACAAAATGATTTAATAGATTGTATTTCTTTTGTATTAAAACAAGAAAGAGATACAGAAATTAAAGAAGCTCCGTTTTTTTCTTGGCAAGTTGATGAAACCACAGATATTTTTTGTAAGTCTCAATTATCAATCATATTACGTTAGGTCAAGAGCGGTGAAGTTATTGAAAGATTTTTGGAGTTTTTTGACGTATCATCTGGTCGAACAGTTGAAGATTTATTTAACCTTTTATCAAATAACAGCGAAAAATATGATTTAAGAAAAATAGTTGCTCAAACATATGATGGTGCATCTGTTATGGCAGGGCATTTAAATGGTTCACAAAGTAAAAAAAAAAAAAACAATTGCACCTCAAGCTCTTTTTGTACATTGTCATGCTCATGCCTTAAATTTAGTTTTGAGTAAGCTTGTAATATAAACAAAGAATCTACAATTTTCTTTTCTAATTTAATTGTTATTGTTTTTAGAATTTATTTTTGGTTTATTATTACGTTTATCAAGAGTTTATTCTTAAAGCTCTATTTACACACAACAGTGACGTGACCGTACCGTGACCGGTCCGTGACAGTGGTAACGGTGTTGTGTCGGTGACGTATATTCACATATATCAGTGTTTTGTCTTCAGATGGTCTTCAGTGATATTCGAAATGGCAAACTTTACAGACACAGAGCTGGCAATAATCGCAATAGTAATGGATGAAGAAGAAAATGTGTTACATCAGAAGAAAAGACGGATGTGGGTACATAATGCATGGAAAAATAGGGAAAGCGAAGGAGAATTTATAACTTTATACAAGGAGTTAATTGCAGACGATAGGAAATTTTTTGAGTATTTTAGAATGTCTGAAGGCTGCTTTACTATATTACTGAACAAGATAGAAAATAATTTAAGAAAACAAGATACTCACTGGAGGAATGCAATATCACCAAGGGAACGGCTATCAGTATGTTTAAGGTAAGTGCAACAAGTATATGATGTATTTAAAATGCTTTATTATTTTATTAAAAAAAAAAAACGGTTAGTTTGCTCCAAAATGTTGAGAAAAATTTTGCAGGGGTAGGTATCCTTGGTTGTCAAACATTGTAGTATCTTCTAGAATTTGCGAAGCTGGCGATAGCAATGCGGTAGAAGTTGTGGATGTGGATGAACGTCCATGACTAATATCCTGTGGAGATGTGGTATGATAAGGTCTTCCATATTGGTGTTGTTGTGTCAACATTTTCAATTCGTACTTCTGTACGCTCGCAAATATTTCAGATTTAGCCATATGTAAATAATAGGGAGTCAGTGTTTTCAAAGACGGGGCAACGCCAGCTAAAAATGCATCGACAGGATGTGGTGGTGTATTTGTGATGGTGCTACTTTCTTTTCGTTGCTTAATAAGGTACTCCATCAATGTAGCGGACGCTGTTTTTGTAGGAGTCTGACCTTTAATTGATCGCTTCCTTGTGATCGGCGCCGGTTCCTTCGAAACTGAAGGAACATCTGTATCACATTGTGATGGCAATGCCTGACTTTGCACATCCATGTCCAATAATGTGATATCGTCGGCATTACTAAGCTCATCCTCCGCGTCACTTCTGTGTGGTTCTACGCTATTTTCTTCATTTATTGCCAATGTGTTTGTTGGACTCTCTATGTTTCCCTTAGTTTCCCTCTCTTGAAAATATTTATTCAGAAAACTCAATTGGTCGGAATATTTATATAGTTTTACTGACTTTGCACCTTGTCCACTCGTCGTTTTAAATTTTTTTGTTGATTTTCGGTAATTGTCTCTTATGTTTGCCCATCTAGTTTTACATGATGACACTGAAAAAGTAAACGAAAAAATGTTAAGAAAAGAGTACGTAGTTCTCTGATTGAAAAACGAATTTTTGTTGCAGGTACCTTGCAACAGGGGATTCTCTTAAAACAATATCTTTCAGTTACCGTTTAGGACATTCAACGGTGCATAAAATCGTCACAGAAACTTGCAAAATAATAATAGACCAACTCATGAATGAGGTGATGCCAAACCCAACAGAAGAAATGTGGAAATTGATTGCAACTGATTTTAATGCGCTATGGAATTTTCCAAACTGTTTAGGAGCTTTAGATGGAAAGCATATTGTCATACAAGCTCCCGCAAACAGTGGGTCGCTGTACTTCAATTATAAGAAGACATTTTCAATTGTTTTGTTGGCGTTGGTTGACGCGCATTACAATTTCATTGCTGTTGATGTTGGAGCTTACGGAAAAAACAGCGATGGTGGAATTTTTGCGAACTCTCATTTAGGTCAAAAACTTCAACAAGGCACTCTATCTGTTCCTGGCAACACAGCTTTACCAGGCACAACAACTGAAGCGCCATATGTGATTCTAGGTGATGAAGCGTTCCCTTTAAAAACTTATTTGATGAGGCCATATCCTGGACAGGATTTGGATAATGGTAGACGTATTTTCAATTATCGCCTATGTCGTGGCAGAAGAATAGTTGAGAACGCATTTGGCATTTTGTCACAAAAATTTCGTATATATAACAGACGAATTCAGGCGAAACCCGAAAACGTAGATAATATAATACTTACAACCTGTATTTTACATAATTTTATAAAAAAGTTTGACGGAAACAAATATCCATACCAAACAACAAATGACAGTACGATTATGAGTGAATCTGGAATGATGAACAGCTGTGAAAATCTACCTCCGCAAGGTGGAAATGCTACAAATGACGCGTTTCGTGTGAGAGACCTTTTCAGAGATTATTTTGGTTCTGAGGTTGGATCTGTACCATGGCAGCAAGGCAGAATATCTTAGTTGTGTTTGTTGTATATGTATATAATTATAATTACGATTTTTTTTCTTAAACTTTAGTACGATTTTATCAAATGAATAGGTATAAATATTTACTTTAAAATAGATTTGGGGTACAATTTTGTTTTAAGTAGATGAATTCCTATATATAAATAAAAGATCACTTACCATCTGATTTGATCTCTTTAGCTATTTTCTTCCAAATTTCCTGCTTATAATTTACATCCATATATTTAGAATGAGATAAATCATATAAAACTTTATAATTCCTAACTAACTCTATTAAATTTTCGTCATTCATCATGACTAAATGATAAAAGGCAACTTTTAATTTTCACAAATGTATTTATCGCAACGCGTTTCGCTTCTTCTGGCGATTATCTTACTACTAAACCAACGGCAGTGAAAAGTTAAAATATCGTTGCCACCGATTTCAAATTTCACGGTACGGTGTCGTTACGGACACTGCGAGCAAAAAATCGGCACTGTGTCGGATATGTGTGGATGTCTGGTTTCAATCACACAGAACGATATTATTTATGACGGTCACCGGCAGTACGGTACGGTCACGTCACTGTTGTGTGTAAATAGAGCTTAAGTTTTTATTACCTTTTTACCTATCACCTCATCCATTTTCCTATCCAGGCAAGATTTCACTCTCCTCTACGTGGTTCTTGCTAGACAATAATTTATATTTTATTTTAATCTATGTTTTTTTTCAATTTTTATTCTACACTTACAATGCTACAATAATAACTATAAAAATATAATTTATTGACCGAGAAGGGTTACTTAGGCTACAGTAGCCTCCCTTGAACAAAACGTCACGAGCCGCC
Organism: Cetonia aurata; assembly: GCA_949128085.1. NCBI lineage: Eukaryota > Metazoa > Arthropoda > Insecta > Coleoptera > Scarabaeidae > Cetonia > Cetonia aurata. The sequence goes on from OX421889.1 coordinate 4,328,005, forward strand.
ACTGCATCCTAGATGTAATTTTGCCACTCCAGTTAGTTTTTTGAAAGTCATTCAGCCAATAGGATGATGACACATCAGAAATGTATGAATAATCTGAAAAATTTAAACTTGCTTTACCAGGTAAGGATCTAATGAAAATAGAAAATTGAAAAAAACAGGCTCTCATGTATATTAGATTCCTAGAAGCAGCACAGGGTTCACTACTATTAAAGTTGTTAGCGACTATAACGTATTGATTTCGATTTTCGTGGAAGATTTCTATTTCTGACGGTAATATTGGCAGTGTAGATCGACGTTTCTGAAAACGTGATTTAGAAAATGGCTTTAACACATGTCCAACTAATTAAAAACAGCTGTCGTTTGTTTGTTTGTATTTAGTTTTGTACATCTACTTAGAGTTTTAATTTAGGAAATTTTATTTTGTACGACAAGTTGTCTAGTATCATCTTTTGTAGTTATATCATGTTTCGTTAGTTTTAACTTAATAGAAATCCATTTCTGTATAACGTTTTTCGTGATGTTAAATAATGACTGTTTCCATGAAAAAATGTTTGTTTTTCTTTTACTTGGGAATCAACCTTTTTTAAATTAAATTTTCTAAAATTACAATAATGAATATAATTTATTATTTGACTGCGGTAAACTCTTTTTCGCTGTCAGAAACCATTCGTGATCTATATAGCATTCCTATGCTGCGTACCTCTTTATGAGTTAGAAGCACGAAAACTTTGACCCAAAAATAGCATATTTCTATATTAAGACTTCAGCAACCTGATTTATTATAGCGCAGTGGATATCGACGAAATTCCCTCTTATAACTTAACAGATCCTAAAATTAGTCCTAACGGCAATCACTTAGGGACTTTTCAAGTAAATTATCATCTATATTTTGTATTGTAATGTCTTGTTATAATAATGAAATTGCTGAAAATAGATATTAGATAGATACTAAGAGAAATATTTATTAATCATACAAAGCAAACAGCCATTTTGTGGCTTCCGTCTTATTCACATCTGTTGTAAAATTAGTTGTATCCTATTTTTATCACTGAAAAATGCATTAACAATTGCAAACTAATTCTCCGAATTTATTCGATTAGAGGAGTGGTACACCTTTTCTGTCTATAAACACATTCTACACTGAGAGAAATCCTTGTAGTAAAAACTTACATGGCGCAGTACTAACGATTTTGTCGAAATAAATAATACAAACAAGTGGGCTCTAACGTACACATTTATAATTTAATACTAGCCGTTGTAGGAAAGGTTCACAGCTGTTTGTAGGATCCATTTTGTTTTAAATAGTAACACAATTTTGTTAAAATTTGTATATATTTGGAAGTAGCAAAAATTGATACTCTATTATAGGAAACCTTAGCACACGTTCTGTAATTATTTCACAATGTCAGTATATATTCTTACTAGTACCTTACTGTGATATCTACCATTGCACAAGAATGTGCCAATACAAGATCATATAATAAAAAAGACTATATGTTTAAAACCCATCCTATTTCGTACTTAAAAATATTCATATTTATATCAGGCAATTATAATTCGTAATCAAAATAATCTTCTATACGATTAATACACATACATATTAGAATGTCTGGTGAATAAATATTTGATACATTCTTTATTTTAATAAGTTCGACATTTTCTACAGTGTACGTTGAAATTAATAATTTAAATCAGGTTTTTTTTTTTATATTTATATTTGAAGTGATTGTAGTCAGTGGCGGCTTCTCAATAAGTGCACATGTGCACGTGTACCCCCAACTAATATCTTCATCTAAAGGAATTTACTTTGTGTTTGACGTAAACCTAACGTTTTCTATTGGGTATTTAATTTTATTTTTCATTTCCGATGTTCGGTTCAGACTCCAGGCGCGAACATGCGTAATGCGGCTCGTACACTGCTCTCTCGAACTGGCCCGTGATTGGAGCAGCAGCTACCCCTCGCACACCCACACCTCCCGTAATGGTCCTCAGTACTTAGCTACCATATGTACACATTTAGTTTGTGTACGGTCGTCTGTCAGTGTGGTGTTGTATACCGGGAACCGGGAAATTACTTTTTTTGTATTCGCGCGCAATTATGGCGGATAACACTGGTCAACAGTGAAATTGCTTCTTAGGTGAAAGTACCTAGTCCTGAATGAATTCAACGTGCTGAACACGAATATCACATTGAAAAAAGTTGATTGGCTCACGTTCCAGAGATATTGACGTTTTGTCCATTGTATAGATGCTATTGCATAATGTAATGCAATTTCGTGAGAAATTACGAAATTTTGCGTCATATTGCATCACCCCTTCATGCAAAGAAGTTAATGCCGCATTTGCTGTAAGTTGGACAATCAGTAGAGATGCTCCACAAGTCCACTACAAACGGCAGGCCAAAAGAAGTCGAAAGCCAGAAGCAGACTAATGTTTTCTTACCATGTATTATGATATTGACATAAGTACACTTTTTCTGAAATATACGTAAATGTTTTCTTACCATGTATTATAATATTGACATAAGTACACTTTTTCTGAAATATGCGTACATATTACAGAAAACCCGTAGCCAATTCAGCTTTTTCTTGGTCATTTTCGTGTTCAGCACATTGAATTCATTAAGAAATGACTATTTTCAGCTTGGAAGCATGAACTTTTCGAAAATTTGTTGCCCAGTGTAATTTGGAGAATCCGATTTGCACTAGCGAACAATATTTAAAAACAATTCGTTTTTCTTCGCTGACATTAGAAGAAAAACAAAAAATCAAAAGTGCCGGTCGTCCAAATCCGAATTTATCGATCACGCATGTAACAAAATGTAAAACACGCGATTATAAAAGAACCTTTAAGATAGACACTTATGAAAAAGCCGCCTGGTTATGTGGTTGTGAAATTAGTAACAGTCTTTATTGTTTTCCGTGTCTATTATTTGCTGGTGATGTTCAAACAGAATGGACCACATCCGGTGTCAAGGATTTAATCCATTTAAAAGAAAAAATTAAAAAAACATCAAAGTTCCAAGACACACCTCTCTGCTAAATTAGGTTTTAATTTATTAGGTAAACAAGATATTCGACAATAATTAAACAGTGGGTACCGACTATATCGAGAAACATAATGAGCAAGTAAAAAAGAACAGATACATTTTATCGAAAATTATAAACTGCATTAAATTTTGTGGTGCTTTCGAATTAGCATTACGTGGCCATTACGAAGGAAATGATTCGATAAATCCTGGTATATTTAAAGGTCTTATCAATTTTTCAAACAATTTTTAGTTTAAGTTATTTTTGTTCGTTTATGATGTGACTGTTCTGTATAAAAAGAAGAACTAACAATTTCGGATTTTTGCGCTAAGCCCTTTTCTGAATATTATCCCAAGATAAGGCGAAAGAACGTCACAAACTGCTCTAAAATGCGAGTTTTGAAGGTTAATTTTCAAAACCGGACTCCCTGATACCTACCCACATGTGCACTCCCAAAATAAAAGTCCACGCGCCGCCACTGAATACAGCTTCAAAAACCTATGTGCATCCCACTTTTGAATTTCCGCAACAAATTCCTTCCCTGTTGCTGAATCAAATCAATAAATTCTACTCCCTATTTGCTATTCGCATTCTCCTCACGTAGGAATTGCAGAGACGCTAGCAGATCGAGAAGTGCATACTGCATACGTTTATCTCGCAGGGGGGTACATTGACCCTGCGCTACGCTAAGGAATTCGATTGGTGACGAGAAAATCCCCAACTCAGGGGAATTTATGTATATACCTACGTTTCTCCAAATATATTAATGATAGGGTCGTAATGTGCAAGATTGTATTTGCTGGCGTACATTTATTAATAATCACGGCATAAACAAATGTATATGCTGTCGTTAAAACGTAATTTATGTTCGCATTTTATTTTAGTATGCTCGTACAGGTTTTGTTTTGAGTAATAATACTTTGTTGTTGATATATGTGGTCGTAAAAATTGACGCTATTACTTGCATTTCCTACAATTTTCCAGAAGAAATACCGATGGCTTTTAAGGCGAGAATTGCAGGCAAAGTTTTAGTTTGAATAAATGACTTTGTTAGTAAAACTGCTTAATATCTCTTAATAGCTTTTGTGGGGTAGAACTTTGTAATAATTCAACAAATCTGCTGTAAGGACACTTGCAGGTAATTGAACTTCTCTTGTGTAATGATTAAATGCATATATTATCCACTAATTCCAAAAGGCTATACTCAATCGGCTTGTAAAAGCAATTACACTGCACTTGATGACACATAATCTAAAAGAAGAATTAACGGCAATAAATGTACATCAAAAGAAAGAACAACGTATCCAGTTTGAGCGGCAATGTCGCTGTTACACGAGAAATGCTTAATGCACGCAGCTGTAGTACAGATCTTCTTGCGGTATGGATCCTAATCCAGATGCAAATAAAATTTGAAAGAAATGTACAGTAGTACCCCCATATCCGCGGGGGTTTGGTTCTGTGCTCTTCCGCGGATAGTAGCGAACGCTTTATTTCCGAATACAATATGAAATATGAAGCAAAGTTAAAACAATGAAACAAGAAAAAATAAGTTATATAATATTTAGTTAAAATAAATAAACAATAAATAAATAAATATTCTTGTGCTGTGGCACAAATAGGATTTAAGTTTAAGTAGTTGTCGTTTTTTGTCTTTTCATTTCAATAAACAAATCCTCCAAAGGTTTCAAGGCGTCTGTTATAGTGCTAGTAATTTTTATACTGCGTTCCATTATTGGATCATATTCTACTATCTGTTCTTTTAATTTTTGAGCAGTTCGAAATATCGCTGAAAATTTTTCAAGCGTCCATGCTGGCGGTTCTTGTTGACCCTCATCCTCATCGTCACTCGCTTCTGGAGAAGATTTCACAAAGTCTACCAATTCCTCGTTGGTGAATATTTGATCCTCTTCGTTTATGTAATCACTGAGTTCCTCTTTGCTTATATCGTTAAATCCTTCTTCATCTATTTTCTGCGCTATGTTAAATATCGTTGTTAGATGTGAATTAATATCATGTGTGTCTTCAGAACTAAGAACGATGTCATTCCACAGATTTTTCCAACATGCTATTATCGTTTCTGACTTTAATTCCTCCATCGCTGCTTTGATAAATAGAATTGCGTCAGCAATTGTAAATGACTTCCAGCATTCCAGGAATATTTATTCGTGCACAAGCTGTAGGTACCTATTTACTATTTATTAATTTCATTTGATCTATTTACTGATATATAATATAATGGAAGTAGCGTTTGTTTCTCTTTTCTTGTTTCAGAGCAAAATTCAATGAATTTGATGGCATTCGGTTCGGAAATAGCCATTAAATGTCAGATAAAGGAAATTTTTATTTTTTATTCTACTGAAGATTAATAAAATATGTATTTGCTTATTCTTAGTTTTATTCCTATAACTCAACAACATTGATGTTCTGAAGCTGCAACAAAATTGTCTAATAACTAAGAAATTTATTGTTTTGGTACTTATTATGTTTTATAATCCTATAAGGTAGTAAGCATACTTTGCTTTTAATTAAATTACTATTTATAGTAGCCTGTGATATCCATATGTGTATTTGATAACATTACGGAATATCAATGTTACCAAATTTATATTGGAATCATGGGAACTCTAAACAGGAATTTAATTCGAGTTACAGTAATAAGGTTGTAATCAGAATCACACATGCAAGAGAATTTTCTGTGCAATGTATATTTACACCTGTAATATTCACCTTCTTAGTATTTTTACCTGCCTTCCTTATAAAATTACATGCCAAAATTACTTGACGGTTCGGTAAATATACAATTTATATAAATATTACATATGAATTTTACAGAACAACGTTTGAAAAATACATCAGCGTGTGAAATTTACTGGTAGATAGAAATTTTACTGTATGAAGTAAATTTACCTGTAATATCATAGGCAACTTTGTTACCAACGATTTTACATGTAATTTTACTAGAAATTTTTTTACGGTGTAAGTACCTACTATGTCACATCTTCAAAACGTCTCAAATTCTAATATCTAACAACCAAATGAGTATTCTATCAATATTATAAGTACTAAAATCTTCATCATACGGTTTTTTTTTTTAAATTATTTGATCATAAACGAATATTTTTTATAACACTATAATAAAACCACTTTTGGATATAATATGTTTAGGCATATATTGAACACTTTTATATTTTATTTCCGCAGTAATTTCAGTACCTCTCTATAAACATCGCTCTGCAAGAATAGAACTTCCGAGCAGACTTTTTTTTAGCGCACAGTCAACCACTCAAATTTTATGTTTCATAAATTTTAATGCTCGTACTTTGATCGACTACGTAACATCTCTGGTTTAGCCCAGAAACGTTCGGCGCTACGCCTTTCACGTAGGCATATATATATATATATATATATATATATAGGTATATACGCAATTCATGACAAAGAAAGGTGATATTAAATTAAAGAAAAACATTACCCAGAAAAACCAAAATAAAAAAAAAAACAACAAAAAGAAACTAAGTATTACAAAAGTGTATTGACATTGGGACAATTATGTGGACTACGTTTCGTATTTACATTGAATAGAAACTAGCTGTGCCTGTTAAATATTTATGATGCATTGTTCCATTTTGTAACCAGCAAGTTGTAAAAGACATTACCGTAGTTTTTTTCTTGTTTCTCTGGTTTAAAGGGGGTTTCTGCAACAGAGTACCTAGTAGAAATGACTGTAATTACTACTATTTTGCTACAAGTTCAAAAATAACTTTTTATAGTTATCTTTACTACAATTTATAATGAGAATTGGGAAGTCCTCTCACGTGCCAGGATCGTATTGAGTACGTAGCACACCCACCAGTGCAATGTAATAAAGCAGATGTAGCGTACAATTACATCTACAGTATGGGCGAAAAGTATAGAATATTAAAAAAATAAGCGAAATCGATCGTTTTAAAAAAAGAAAACGTGAAAAATTTAGTTTATAAAAATACATCTTAACATGTCTTCATCTTCCGATCTTAATTTGTGTTTCAGTGATGACGTTTTCACAAAAAAAAAAAAATTCAAAAGACAAAATCACAGCTCACCTCTTTTTGTACTGCAAAAAGTTATTTTTGCAGTACAAAAATTAATTTTATTTATTAAAATTTTAAATATAAATCGTTGAAATGAATATATGCTTACATTTAAACTGATGATATATTCCTCTTAAAATCAATCAGATTTACTTTGAACATTGAAAAATGTCCTTTTCTATACAATTCCTTTGTTTAAATGAACTATTGTAAAGCTTGTTTTAACAAAATAATATTCATGTTTAAAATATTATTTAAACATATCTTAAATTCCATATAAATGAACCAATATGCTACTTACAAATAATGTGTTTTCTAATCAAACTTTTAATTTTTGAATGAAATATATGATAACAAATAAATACATATGTTTAATTTAAGAATTGATTTTTATGTGTGATAAGAAAAAGCATTAAGTATCCGATTCCACTACTAAAAATCTAGATTATCATTTAAATTTTATTATTTTATTTTTATTTATTTTCGCTGCATTGTGCTTCCCTGAAATCACCTAATACAAAAGTTTTTTTACAATTAAATAACTATTTTTTTTATATTTTTTTGTGCCTAAAAATTCAAACTCCATTAACAATAACCAAACTAAATATAATAAAATACAGACACCCATCAAAATTGACCTATCTCCTTAAATAACTGAGTAAATGCACGATGAAAAACAAAGACTTTCCTTGTAAAGACTTAGCGATGCGGCAAGTTACCGCAGAAGTAAAAAAAAGCACTTTAAGCTTTGGGATAGGTCGCTACTGCTCTATAAATAGCGAACGTACGGCTGTTTCTATAAATAGCCTGAAAATAACCGATCCCAAGCGAACTGACGACTACAAATGTAATACAATCTCCTCCAAAGCCATTTCTAGAGCTGTGCAGAGCATTAGGGCACAATGGTACGGAAGATTTCGTGTCAGATATCAATGATTGCAAGTAAAAGCAGTGGAGAGAGGCACATTTGAGTTGCGGTACCATCGACAGGCTGTTACGAATAGATAGATATAAATGTAAATATCACTGTAAATATGTATATACATATGTACTTCCAAAGCGGTATTTTGTTGTGTAGGTACGTTTCGGAATCAGTGGCCGCTCGTCAGAGGAGGCTAAGCCTCCTCTATTATTTTTAATAAAATAAGTAGCGTTCATTATGTATTAAAATAATGTTTAAGCATCGGCTATATACTAAAATAAAGCAATTTTGCAAAAAAATATATAATCAATATTTATTCATTACTTAATTTAAAAATGCAAACAAATTTCCAATAATGCGCGAAATTTTACTGTACGCACTATAATAGCAAGCGAGGAGGCTAGCCACAGATTTTGCTCCGCACTGATGATATGCCATGGCTGAAAGCGATGTGTCTCCGTAAGTGCACGTGCACTTTATACGGCGAATACGTATGGTTGGAGGCTTGCCGCCGCGGTGAGATCCTACCCGATCGGTATGTTGCGTTATCGGTCGTAAAACGTTGCCACGCAACTGCTCATGCGACTCCCATCTCCCAATACTAATAACTATATTTGTAAATCTTCTTGGTATTTAACAGTCGGAGTTAAACACTATTTCAATAAGTAAAACGTTTCGGTTTATTGTAAACCTTAATCATTTACAGTTGTTTAAAAAAATTAAAGATGTATAAAATTTTATACATCTTTAATTTTTTTTTACAATTTTATACATCTTTAATTTTTTTTTTTAAACAACTGTAAATGATTAAGGTTTACAATAAACCGAAACGTTTTACTTATTGAAATAGTGTTTAACTCCGACTGTTAAATACCAAGAAGATTTACAAATATATTTATATAAAAAGTCAAGAAAATTTGGAAGAATACTAATAACTTAAGAAGCGTTGGGTGAGTTTTGTTAGGGTACGCACACAAAATGGATACAATGAACGAAATTAGAATTTGCCAAAATATTGTCCACTGGTTGGTAAGAAATTCTTTTAATTGTTTAAACATAGAGACGAAATTACACATCGTACAAAACATTGAGAAACCACGGCCTAATTTATCTGTAGTATCTAACGACGGCAACCGGCAAAATCGTGGTTTTAAATCATTATGGTACACTAAATGTGGTTGGTTAACTGGTTCAATTGAACGGGCAAGATTATTTTGTTGGCCATGTCTACTTTTTTGTAACCAAACCGAAACGTGGTCGAAATTAGGTTATATAGATTTAAAAAATCTACCGCGCGTTATTGAACGGCATTCTAAGTCTAAAGAACACATTTCATCGTTGTGCAAATTTAAATTATTTGGAAAACAAAATATTGCTACTGCTGTAAACAGCGCGCGCAAAGATGCAATTATTGCCTATAATAATGAAGTTAGAGAAAACCGCAAAAATTTAAGAAAATTAATAGACGTAACAATATGTTTAGCATCACAAGATCTAGCTTTTCGGGGACACAATGAGACTTCAGATTCTTTTAATCGTGGAAATTATAAAGAATTACTCGAACTCTTTAGTAAATACGAACCTAGTTTTAATAAATTTGTTAGTAGTAATATTTTTTTGGGTACATCTAAATCTATACAAAATGATTTAATAGATTGTATTTCTTTTGTATTAAAACAAGAAATAGATACAGAAATTAAAGAAGCTCCGTTTTTTTCTTGGCAAGTAGATGAAACCACAGATATTTACTGTAAGTCTCAATTATCAATCATATTACGTTATGTCAAGAGCGGTGAAGTTATTGAAAGATTTTTGGAGTTTCTTGACATATAGTCCGGTCGAATAGCTGAAGATTTATTTAACCTTTTATCAAATAACAGCGAAAATATGATTTAAAAAAAAAATTAGTCGCTCAAACATATGAGGGTGCATCTGTTATGGCAGGGCATTTAAATGGTTTACAAAGTAAAAAAAAAAAAAACAATTGCACCTCAAGCTCTTTTTGTACATTGTCATGCTCATGCCTTAAATTTAGTTTTGAGTAAAGCTTGTAATATAAACAAAGAAGCTACAATTTTCTTTTCTAATTTAATTGTTATTGTTTTTATGGGTTAATTGTTTTTAGAGTTTATTTTTGGTTTATTATTACGTTTATCAAGAGTTTATTCTTAAGTTTTTATTACCTTTTTACCTATCACCTCATCCATTTTCCTATCCAGGCAAGATTTCACTCTCCTCTACGTGGTTCTTGCTAGACAATAATTTATATTTTATTTTTTATTTTTATTTATTTATTTCCTTCCAAAATTATCCAACTCTCTACCACGCTGATCTGATACAAGCACAATACATGCTAGATTATATCCAATTAACAACCAAATTCTCATAATTAACACATAATAGAGAATTACAACTGCACACTGCACACAAGCTCCTAATAATTGCGTCGTGACATGTCAAAGAGGAGCCTGCCTATATTTAAACCAAGGCATTGATGTTCGAAATTCGTGCGATCGCTAGTTTATTACATTGTTCATGTTCATGGCATGTAATGACCATAACAAGTTATAAATTGCCCAACTACTGACTGCTCCGGAAGTATCGATCGGTAGTGAAAGCTTTTACTGCGATAGAGCGACCACGAAAACTACGAAACAGAATATGTAATACAGGGGACTGCAAACGAGGGAAATTCATGTTATGATAGCAATTACAAAATGGTTTGTGATTGGCCTGCAGTATCATGTGTAATAATACGGTTGATATAATCGCTGCAGTAGATGAATATGAAGCAATTTACTTGCGTAATTGTATACTTATTTCTAATAATAAATATTGAAAGTTAGTACTTATACAATACTTGCTTTAATAAGGTGGTATCAGGCACAATTTACTTTAAGGTTTATATATAAGGTGTTTATTCAAAAATTTCCCACCCTAAATATCTGAAAATCTAGATATTTACCTACACACACAAAAATGCACATTTATGCAAAAAGTTCGCACCCTAAATTTCTAAAAATCTGTAGATTTACCTACACACAGAAAAATGCATGCTTACCTTAAATAAATTTGTCTTGGGCCAAATAAATCTACGTTTTGAATATCCGCAAGACAAAAACTTCTTAAGGCAAGAAAAAAATTGACTTAACAGCATAATCTTGACGTAAAAAGTTAGCAGTCTTGGATGAATGGAACACTAATGATTAAACAAAAATATGCCTTGGAACAATATATCAATATATTAATAATAAATAAAGTTATGCAATAAAAGAAAAACCAATGTACAGCACGGCAATATTATAGTACAGTTAATATTAACAAATATATATTTTAAATTTCGAACTTCTCGCTGCCAGTTAGGTTAAGGAATATGGAGTTAACCACCGGAATGAAGGGAATAGACTAAACAGGGAATTACATTCTACACGATTAGTCATATATACATAACCTACAATACGTCATAAAAATCTAGATGTAGATATTTCAAATATTGGGCAGATGTCTTTACCTAATTGATTTTGGTAACAAAATGCAACTTTAACCAAATTAGGTGTTAATTTTAACACGCAAACTTTTTACCACTTACTTTTTAAGCTTTACACGCAGAAATTTTTTACTGTGTAGCATTGGTTTTAGGTTCTGTAGAAAAAAATTAATCAACGAACGCAAAATCGGCATCCAAATCTTCCTAAAACATGCATTTCTATTTATTAAATAACTGCAAACAGGTTGACAAATATTCTGAATTAAACATAACTTCATCGAGTTATTTGTAACACAATTTCGTTTAAAAAAAAAGAGTTACTTAACAGATTTAATTTACTAGGTAAGGTAAACGGATTATGTTTTCGTCAAATTTTATTAGATTCTTTAAAAAAAAAAACTGTAAGAAGTCTGTCACAATTTCTAAAAGACAATGTTAACGTTTCACAAGATATTTCTTTATTGATCATTCTTTATTTAAAAAAAAAAATTATGAAATTCTTTATTCAAAAATTCGTTTTATTTTACAACATTCATGTTATTTCAAAACGTAAAAGAAGCTGTCTTGAAGCGGTTAAAAACAGTACACCCTTTCAAAACTTAATCGTAATACTAATTTAACTGTGAAAGACTGACCTGTTTGACAGCTCATGCAGCAAAACGGTGACAAGCTTAAGTGAGGTTCATATTTATGTAATTCCTGGCAAAACAACTTTAACTAAAGAAACACGACTCGTTTCTCTTTTTTTTTTCAAATTGCATGGTCAATTCACATTTTATTTGCTATACATGTAATTAATTCTAACTGTTTTTGTTTGGATGCCAACCTCCATAATCTAAAAATTAAAAATTTGTGAACAGTAAGCCCTTTTTTAAACAATATCTCAACTAAATTTACTAAAAAAGTTTGGTTAAAATATAAATTACTGCAAGGAATTGCATCAGTGTAAAACAACTCTATGATTGTTGCGCATGTGCAATACTTTAAACGTTTAGCAGTGGTAATAAATTTATTTGAAATATTAAAAAAGAAAAATACCACAAAAATGCTTATTGTTAGTATAAACAAAATATTTAGAGAACATTTTATTAAAATCAATCTAATTGTTATATAATACCTGATAAGTCGTGCAATAAATTGCGCTAAATTTTAATGTGAATAAATAAAAATATCAACACTGGCTTAGTATTTTGTATATAGAACCAATTAACATCAATCGTAAGACCTGCCCATGCTATTTATAGAAACCATAGGAATTCCCACCAACTATTCATGTCAAAATATTTATTTTGCCCATTATGAAAATAACTGAATCTGTGAATAATTTTACACTATTCATGATGAAAATATGTCTTTGAACACTATTTCTGTCGTATGAGAAAATTATTGTTTATAATTCAACTAAAGATTAAAATGTAATGTGATGACAGCGCCATCTGTAAGGTAATACCTATATCCAGCAATAGCATGACAGGTACAATTCCAGTTTCCTATAAATATGTAATATAAATCTTTATTTCATTAAAATTATGAAATAAGTTTATTATCGAAATATTGAATAAAAAATTTATTAATAATTTACAGTAATGCATATTGTAACAGCATAGTTTAAGTAATTCTAGAATGTACTATGACATCAAAGAAAGAAAATGTTAATTCGTTTCTATTTAAGTTACTCAAACCTAGATGGCGGACGTTTAAACCTCAAAAAAATATGTTTTTGTTATATTAAAATTTTAAATAAATAATAAAATTCGCAGATCTAACCCTCAACCAGTGACTAGTCACTGCCCTCAACCTACAGATGAGATACCAAACGATTGATGTTTTTATCCCTATCGACCTATGTTAGCTCAGCCTGGCAGCAGGTCAGTCATTACATCTGCAGATCTGCAGCATTGTAAATTTTAGCCATGGCATGTTTTATTTACATTTGATTAATATTTACAATCACTATTTTTATTCTTATGCAATTGTAAAAATAAAAAATATATATATGGGTGAATTTACAGTCAACCTATGTATTTATGTATGTATCATAACTTGTGTGTTCTATAGTATTACCTAAATATGATCATATTAATGCTAATTAATAGTACATTTAAGCAATAGTATATAGTATAATCTATAATTTAGATAAGTATGTCTATAATTATTAATAGAACTACTACCACAGAAACAGAAGGTTTGAGGCTGAGATATCACTGTTAGATACAGAGGATATTCTATTGAGTAATAGATGGCGCTTCATGTACGAAATTGCATGAAAATGAAATATTAAATAATAATATGGTTCTTGCATATTCGGTTGCCTAAATATGCGGCTTAAGAGTAATCTAAATAGTATTTTATTTCTTTGACTAGTTTGAAACTTTCCGACCAACGTCGGCGAAAATCCGCCGTTTCACATTCAGTCGATCATCGAGCCTACCGCTCGGAGGTGGTTCGGATTCGTACATTTCTTACTTTTTCCTTACCTTTTATCTTTTTATATCGTAGTTGTTTCAACATTTTCTATTGTACTGCTTAACGGGAGGTATTTATAATTGCAAAATAAAGTTCCTTTTATGCCTTTTTTTTTAAATAGAAGTAAGTAATGTTTTGTCGTATTTATGAAAAGTTTATCCTAAGAATAAATGAAAATTTGCAAATCACTATTTTCATCGAATCCATTTTTTATTAGCACGACTGTAATGCGTGCATAAGATGGTTATTGCAACTTACTTTCAAATGTCAACAACTATTTCGTAATTAGAATATTATTTCCCAAGCAAGAACGTAACTATTCCGCTCAAAAACGTTCTAAACACTTTGCTCTAGTATTAATGCTACACGGTATATCTGAAAGTAGTATTTGCATTTAGTATAAGCAATGTTCCAATGTTCTCAGTATGCCGATAATCTGCTAATTACAACCGAAAAATAATTTGTTCTTTATAGAGCCAGGCAACCCAATTTACCAAGAATATGTGCCCCATCTATACAACAAGGTGTAAAGTTCAAAATTAGGATAAAAAATCTTTGAAACATGAAACATCACTTGATAGGCAATAAAAACCTTAATATTTTTACTTCTTTATTTCTTTTAAATTTGTTGTAGTATTCCTAAATAATATAAGAAATAAAACTTGTTATCGACTATAGGGATCTATACACTGATATCCCACATGCAATAAAATGAAGTTTGCATAGGTAATATGGTGTAAATTGGTTGAAAAATTGTTACAAAAGACATAGTATTAATAATAATTGTTTTCATTGATATTTTTTAGCATTAAGAATTTTTGTATAAATTTTAACAATCGCTGGTGCCATCTGTTATTCGAATGTCAAGATTAATACAAATATATATTTACAGTTTCCTGTACCAGTTGTACAAACAGAATAATGTAAATCTGTATTTATTTATGGTAATGGTTAAAAATAAAACTAAAATACTACTAAAATGTTTTGAGTATTTTGTGTCAATTTTGTTCTTACTTAAATTGACCAGAAATCATCAAAATGATTTTTGCTTACGTTATATGATATGTATTAACTGAATAAATTGTGACTTTAGGCATAGATGTTTCTACCTTATTCTCATTGATATATTTAAACGTAATATTTCATTTTTAAAATGATTTTTAAATAAATTCAGATTATAAGTAGGGCTATCTATTAGTCGACTGGAATGATAAATACACATACATAGGGCTACAGTTTCCTGTAATAGTTGCTTAGAACAGAATACTGTAAATCTGTATTTACTCAAGCTAATGCTTAAAAAATAAAATAAAACTGATTAAAGAATAGTATTAATACATGCATAAATGTTAATATATATTTTGTATCAATAAACAATACTATTGATACTCTTAAAAATATGCTATAACCTCAAAGAAAGGGAACTTCATTTTCCTACAAATCTAAGGTACGGAAACATAGATGGCGCGAGTGTAGATATCGAACAAGTATTCCCCACACAAGGTTAGATGTCGATCATTTTGGAATCCCACACACTTCGTAGTGACACGTGCATAAATGTTATTTGAAATAGATGTTGCACTCGTGCCTTAAACTAATGAGTAAGGAAAATATATGAGCCTTGGTGACGCTCGGCTTCTTGCTGGCGCTAACTAGCACGGAATTTTTTCAGGGGCACAGGTCGTCCATCTTGGATAACTGCCTACTTTTGCAGTAGTCCGGTGTGAAGCGATCTACCCCGTAAATAAATAAATGTTAAGTGTTTTTTTTTATATATATATATATAATAATTTACTTATTTTGTTGGTTAACTTGTATTTATGATAAATAGTAATATACCGGGTGTCTCAAGGTGGACGGTGGGGTATTAGAGAAGTATATGGATTCATTAGAATTAATTCAAATTTTATATGTAGAAATCATTGAAGGTGATGAACTGCGTTTCTAAAATATTTTTATCTATGCAGTGTTGCCGCTTCTACTTAAAAGTTGGTGACAACTTTTTCAATTCAAATGGAAGAAGTTTCATAAAACACATTTATTTTTCCTATATCTATTTCAAAGCGTTTTCGTGATATGAATTAATTTCTTTTTTTTTTTTTTAATTTTACCGTTACAAAAGTACACATATTGTTGTTGCGTTCCACACATACCCTCAGATCGCATGTTCGAAAAATCAAATATACAGGGTGTCCCTGAAATAAGAGTACAACGTATTAAAAATGGGAAGCCCCAATTTTATTACACCTTTTATCTAAATTAATTTTTCCAAAATTCCCACGCATACGTGAGGAAAAAAATGGCAAAGATATTTATTAAATATCCGTCACGCCACTGGTATTTGAGACACTACACTTCTAACCAACGAAGGTAGGGCAGGCAACACGCGACGTATAACTACGCTCTGAGTCTCAGTCTGTCTGGATCCTTACGCATGAACACATCGGATATGGCTTTTACCACACGCGAGTTGTTCGATATGATTTATGTCTACGGCGAAGCAGGAGGAAGTTGTCGAAGAACTCTACGTATCTACCGGCAGCGATACCCCAATCGTAGAACCCCGTCTTACACGTGTATAAAGGATACCGTGTTTAGATTAAGAGAAACTGGTCGATTGCTACCAAATTACGAAGGTCGCGGACGTGAAAGACCACGTCGAATTTTACGAGCCGAAGAAGAATTGCTGGATATTGTGAACAGAAATGCAGGTGTAAGTACACGTGATGCTGCAGGGCAAGTGGGGGTGTCACGCAGTACGGCACACCGCATTTTTCGAAGAAACTTGTTACCCCCGTATCACATTCAACGTGTGCAGGAACTTACTGAAAATGACTGAAAATCGGTTCTTTTCAGAACCAACAATTGATTATGAAAGAGAAAAAAAGAAATAATTACGCACATTACCTTCGTCACATCAAATATCAACTTTTAACAATGATGTTTATTTCAGACAGCTGTCATTGATCAGATTACGCACAAGTGAATAGAGTTATTCATTAATAGATTCCACATTTTACTTTCAATATCTTCTTTGAAATTTGCTTTAAATTTCGCGTACGTAATAATATTGGAGTCGTTGACTCGTATCAGCTGCATACAATGATTATCTGTATATCACAGCTGTATTTACAAATGACCTTAAGATATAGTATAAACACAGATAGTGGATCCATGGGCGGCACATTCGTGACGTTTCAATGGGTTTTTAATTGTATATTCGATATTGCAATTGGCGTACGAATTTTTGGATACTTATTCAGTATAATTTGGGTTTCCCATTTTTAATATTTTGTACTCTTATTTCAGAGACACCCTGTATATAGTATGTAGTATGACAATCGAACTTAATTTCTAACAATTATTTTTAGTAATTTCGACGTTTCTATAAACGTAACAGTAATTTTAATACGTCAATGTTGAAGTCGCCAACAATATATATGTACGTAATTATTGTGAGAAATTTAAACTTGGTATTGTGAGAGTAACCATATTTATGAAAGTTTTCTTTATAAACAATAAGTATAAATATTAGATAATGTCACTTATACATTAAACTTTGTGTGCCGAAAAATAACGATAAAATCCAATATGAACCCCTCACACTTTACAAGATAAATAGTCTATAAAACGGGACTGTTTTCAGATGGATGGTCAACAAACTAGGTACAGCAGTCAGTTTAAACAAATCGCCAAGCATATATTTCGCTAGTCGGCAAGTAATAATTTATAATAATAATGATTATTACCTGCTGGATATGTTTGTTCAAATATTTGATTTGGTGGCCGTCAGTTTGAGCAAATAATATGTAAATGCAGAATAATATATATATATTGGATTATGTATAGAAATATAATATACGAAGTAAATCACTGGAAATTGTCCATTCAGATATTTTGAAATCATTTTTTACCTAATAACGTTTGTTCTCGTAACATAATATAATGTATTTATTTATTGATTGATGAATTGAAAACTTACGGGGAATTTAATTTATTGACGTTGATTTAAGAGCAGACAATCATAATTTGTACTAACATAGAAACAGAAAGTTGTTAAATTCGATAGAAACTCGTTAATGAGTGGATAGAAATTAATAAGTTAAAATTTGACAGCTAACTAGCGGTGTTTGGGTTGCCTAAGTTATTAGTCACCCTGCTTTCAAAATTATATGCATGTATGTACCACAGAGGGCGTCAAGTTGGCTACCACACTATTGAATTGTCAAAATTTGACTAAGCCGTCATTTTGTGCTGTCACCCTTTAACCACAAAGAATATTTTAGTTTGAACAGAGGCGAAATTAAGGGTTGTGATGGCTGTAATACATTAAGGCCAATAGACAAAGTCTTTATGCCGATATATTGTACTTATTACCTAGACCTTTATGCAAATTTTGTGTTGCTGTTCTTTACATATGTACATATTGTGGATTTTGTCGGAACTGAAGCTTGTGGTGGCTATTACACTAAAGATAAGATAGTGATCTGTTGTTGTAGCGATGTTTACTGTATTGTACTTAATCAACAAGCCCATGGAAAAATGGGGGTCATTGTAAGGTCATATATTTAGGAAAAGAAAGTAAGTACGTATGGATAGACACTATAAGAGATTTCATCCACAAATTTATATACTTATTTATAGAATTCTTGGTTAAATATAATATATTGTTCTTTTGGGTATTTTCACTCTTCATCTATTAGAATAATTTATTATTATGTTAATATTTATTAATTGATATGTTTCGGTTTTCTTATAATATTCTTTGGGGTTAAAGGGTGGTAGCACAAAATTAAATCTTTATGGCACAAATCAGCACAAAACGATGGTATACTACCTAGTCAAATTTTGATAATTCAAAACTGACTTGTACGATAGTATATTTTATTACGTGAATAGAGTTTGTGTAGCCATCTAAGCTAGGATCTAACAATAAGTTGCAGTAAAGATTATTAAAAATTAAATATTAAGACCATAAGAATGCGTAAAATATCTTTATAATTCAGAGTTTTAATTTGTTTCACCTCTTTTTAGTTATTACCATATATAGAATATATAATTATACAATACTACAAAAGCTATTTTACACTGCTCTAAAACCATTTTATAAACTGCTTTAACTACAAGTCCTTAAAAATTTTAATTTTCTCTAAGATTAGAAAAAAAAAAAACCAGTTAATTTAGCAATATTTTCTTTGGCTCAAATAAATTTGGTGTACACTTTTTTATATTAAGTACTTGTGAAATAAAATATTTTAATCTGTCGTATTTGCAATCACACACACTGTATCTTGCTTGTGTACGTACGCAATTTCATTTGAAATTCAAATTTCTTATGCAAATACGCTTCAATTAGTAGAAAATACCTCCTGTGTTTGCGACCAATGTTTGGACTACCATATATTTAGTGCAAATATCATTCCGCAGATGACCATTCGTATAAAATAAATATTAATAAGTGATTTATTGTTGTGAAGTATTTACCTATAAAAACTAGGCGGAACTGTGTGTACTAAGAAGAATAAAAACCAATTTAAAAAGAAAATATTGTATTGAACATACGCTTAATATTTCTTATATGAAACCCAAGTCGAAGATCTTGTCTCTCAATGTCACATAGTTCCAAGTTATTAGCTTTGTTCCGAGCTGGAGGTAATCTTAATTAACTATCGCCGGTATAAAATTCCAATTTTATTGCCGGCGAATTGATTTTTCGATAAAGCAAGGAGCATGGATTTCTTATCTCCAACATGTGCATGTATTTATAGACGTATGCAATATAGAAATAGAAAATATATTATTTAGAGCCCAATCTATTTTTTTAATCTTGACAAACCCTGAGTTGCTCATTAAATGTAGCTCCGATGAAATCACTTTGTTAATACTGACATTTATATTATACATACATAATAGCTTATTTATAAAGCAAATATAAATATATTATTTATAGGTTTTCAGCAATGGAATGACATTTGGTGCCATTTTGTTGCGGTTAAGTACACGGAAATTTATTAATATAAAGAAATAAGTTTTTACAAGCTCATATTGAAAAGAAATAGGTAATTAAAGTTTAAATTTAATAATTAATGATAATCTAATTTTATTAGCCCAAGTCTACTAACTATATTAGGAATAATTACAGTAGTACCCCGTCATCCGCTGACTCCGCATCCGCGGTTTCAGTCATCCGCGATTTACCTATGATGAGCAGAAAACGCGTTATATCAATAAATACAGAAACAAATAAAGACATTCCAGCCTTATTAAAAGTTATGCATTTGTCGATATATCGTCGTATATATGAGTCATCCCCTGAATTCGGCGCTCTCTTATGATAAGTTAAACAAGTTGGAACGTGCTTATGTGCCACTCGCTTTTACTTGTACATATAAACGCTCCTGTTAACTATGAGTTTAGTACTATTCGAATTGTCGGACAAGACAGTGCTAGGCAAAAGTTTTTAAATAAAGCAAGTAAATTTGAAAATCATTTTAAAATGGCCTCTAAACCAAAAAGAAAACGTGAAATGCTCACTATTAGTGAAAAAATAAAAATCATTAATATGATTGAAATAGAAAAAAAATTTATTGCAACTGTTGCTAAAATATACAATAAAAACGAATCTTCTTTACGGGAAGTGTTAAA
Source organism: Cetonia aurata (assembly GCA_949128085.1). NCBI lineage: Eukaryota > Metazoa > Arthropoda > Insecta > Coleoptera > Scarabaeidae > Cetonia > Cetonia aurata. Next base: position 4,348,624 of record OX421889.1, read on the forward strand.
AAACAAAGATAAGATTTGAGCTAGTTTTTCTACTGCACCCCAAACTGCAACAGTTGCAACCACAATAAGTAATAAAGTGTTACTTAAGGTAGAAAATGCCTTAAATTTATGGGTGGAAGATATGACAAGAAAACATATTCCTACCGATGGCAAAGTGCAACAACAAAAGGCGTTGGTTTTATATGAAGATATGCAGCCCCAAGATTATACTGAAGAGGAAGGAAAATCATTCACAGCAAGTAGGGGGTGGCTGCATAGATTTAAAACTCGCTTTAATCTAAAAAATATAAAAATGACAGGGGAATCTGCGTCGGCTGATCATATAACTGGTGCCCTGTTTCCAGAAAAATTTAAACAAATTATTGCAGAAAAGAATTATCATCCTAAGCAAGTTTTTAACTGCGATAAGACTGGTCTTATGTGGAAAAAAATGCCTCAACGGACTTATATTCATAAGACTGCAAAGAGTGCACCAGACTTTAAAGCAATTAAAGATAGACTTACCTTGATATTTTGTACAAATGCAGCTGGTCATATGATTAAACCTGGACTTGTTTACCGATCACAGAATCCACGTGCTCTTAAATACAAAGATAAAGCTTGCTTGCCTGTGTTTTGGCAATCAAATCGAAAGGCGTGGGTTACGGCTGTTCTATTTACACAATAATTTCATCAATGCTTTATTGCGGAAGTGGAAAGATATTTGGAAAAGGAAGAATTACCATTTAAAGTGCTGCTGATACTAGACAATGCTCCTGGGCATCCTGTGTCACTAGGCACAGAAAATAAAAATGTTGAAGTGGTTTTTTTTTACCACCTAACACGACCTCATTGCTTCAGCCCCTTGATCAAGGCGTCATTAGATGCTTTAAAGCCATATGTATTCGACAGGTTTTCGAAATGCTGTATACAATGGCTAACGAATGCTCTGATATCGGGCTCATGGAATGCTGGAAGTCATTTACAATTGCTGACGCAATTCTATTTATCAAAGAAGCGATGGAGGAATTAGAGTCAGAAACGATAATAGCATGTTGGAAAAATTTGTGGAATGACATCGTTCTTAGTTCTGAAGACACACATGATATTAATTCACATCTAACAACGATATTTAACATAGCGCAGAAAAAAGATGGAGTAGGATTTAACGATATAATCAAAGAGGACTCAGTGACTACATAAACGAAGAGGATCAAGTATTCACCAACGAGGAATTAGTAGACCTTGTGCAATCTTCTCCAGAACAGAAGCGAGTGACGATGAGGATGAGGGTCAACAAGAACCGCCAGCATGGACGCTTGAAAAATTTTCAGCGATATTTCGAACTGCTCAAAAATTAAAAGAACAGATAGTAGAATATGATCCAATAATGGAACGCAGTATAAAAATTACTCGCACTATAACAGACGCCTTGAAACCTTTGGAGGATTTGTTTATTGAAATGAAAAGACAAAAACGACAACTACCAATAACAATGTTCTTTGAAAAAGTCGAGAAAACTATCGATAATGCACAGCCATCAACATCGTTTGCTTCGGATCTAAGTAAACAATCGACTGCTAACTTGGACTTGGAGGAAGATGAATGAATATGTAGCTCACGATGATAAAGTTTTTCTTGTTGTGTATGTAAATATGTACTATATGTACGAATATGTATGAACTTATATATTTATTAAACTTAAATTCTATTTGTGCCACAGCACAAGAATATTTAGTTATTTATTGTTTATTTATTTTAAATAAATATTATATAACTTATTTCTTCTTGTTTCATTGTTTTAACTTTGCTTCATATTTCATATTGTATTCGGAAATAAAGCGTTCGCTACTATCCGCGGTTTTCAGTATCCGCGGAAGAGCACAGAACCAAACCCCCGCGGATATGGGGGGTACCACTGTATTTGCAAAAAGTGCGCCAACATGCAAATTGATTATTCCATGGATATCCACGTATGGATATATTTACCTTTCTGTCCCATTATCTCGAAATGCAAAGACTGCCCAGGGTTATCTGAATAAATTAGACAGTATCTGATGTTAACGTACGAAGTCATGGTGTGTACGGCATATAGCCTATAACGTATAATCGTATGGAATGCTTTTCTGTTATGTATCTATGGTTTTAGGCTATAGGTTGTGTATACCCGACAATAATTGCATACTACGAAAATTACCGTACAAATAACGTTCACTTTCTAAAGGAATCTTGGGCAGATATTGAATCGGAATCGTTGCTGGTTTGTATGCATATTATCTTGCATCACGTTTGCATTTAAACACGAGTGTAGAAACTGTTAAACTACTTGTGCACATGCTAAAGCCAAAATGTACGTATTTTTCGACAGAATTGTGTGAATGTCCACCAAAGCATAATCGGGAAGGAGGAAGACACTGAGGATTAGAAAAATTTAGATAATACTGTTTGTTTGAAGCTTACGCAGGATTATTATGGGTATTGGTAATATTGAGCATCTCAAAACTGGTAGAAATATATTTTGAGTATAACATTTTCCATATCTAATATAATTCGATTTCATGATAGAAATACAAGGCAAGAGAGAAGGGGTACACTGACAAGAAGTAGGCAAGAACTGCGAAACACAAAATTAAATGAGTCGCATATCATTTGAGAGAGGGAGTTAAGAGTAGAAAAACTGTAAATGGGTTCGAGTGCATGGGCCTTAGTTTTTGAGATATAAAGAATATTATTTAAAAACATTAACGCTTGTAGCTTAAGAACAATTACATATATCTATATGACAGATTAGTGTATGTGTAGTTGTGTAGCCCGATTAGTTGAGGGCACGAATTACGAATTTTGCCAGGAAGTGGAATAGGTTCGAGCCCTCCATAGACATTATTTTTCTATTATCAGTCCTAAAAGTGCAAAGTGCATTTACATGTAACGTGCTTTAAGGAAGTTCACAAAAAAATGATGTGATGATCTTTTGTTAGCATTCATTCACTCGCATTCACCAGTCGGCAATATTAACAATATACTATATTTAATTTTTTGTTCAAGCTTACAAGTCGGCATATTTGGCAATTTAGTTCAATTTCTCACTTGTTTAGGCTTTTTTTTAATGTCAAATTGGATTTATTTTATTTTTTATGTCATACTTTGTATCATGGTTCCTACTAGTGATGCACATATGCACCATTTTTTTTGTAATCTTGTTTTTCTTTTCGTTTGTAAATTATTCAAATACTCATCTATAAACCGTGTTAATAAAGTTATTAATAAAACTAATTCTCCTTTTTTTTTGTGTAACGTTCCTTGCGATGATATTGGTTAAAGAATAGAATAGATCTTTTAACTGTTATTATATCTTCGTTAAACGTTTCCTTTACTATATGCCATATTGTCTGGACTGAAGCGTCTGTAACTGAACCCTAAATATTGATCTCCTGCGCGCTACAAACATTCAAATGATTCTGGCGCACGGAAAGCGAATTCGGAATCGTCTAACACGGAGTATCCTAGACATAATACTACGAGACGCAGTGACGATGCACTGCGTCAGCCATCCTAGCGTCGTCTGACAGGACAATACCGCCGCCACCGCCACTATGCTGCAGGTCTACCGCAGGAGTAGACAATCCAAAGCGCCATCGCGTCAACAACGTACCGAACGATGTTTTAATATATCGCGATATACCCAGGAACTTTCAGTAACTCGCTTAGTAGCGCTGGGAACTCGTACGCATTCGATTATAGTTCGCTTTTCTAACTAGTCAGCTGTGATTGTGCGCTGCACGTGAATTTAGTTCTTTAAACTCAACTTTGCTCACCTTAATTTTTGTGCTCGGTTTGGTGTGAGGGATCATGTTGGATTTCTGTGGTGTTTTATAGACTGGAAACTTTTCGTTGTTTTTTTTTATTTTGTTTTCTTCTGAGATATTTGATCGCATTCCGCTAAAAAAATGTCGACGGTTGTTTTGGAGTCCAGGCCCTTTAGGCCTTTCAAATCCAGTGAGGAGTATCTCTATGCCATGAAGGAAGATTTGGCAGAATGGTTCCAGATGCTCTATCCGCATCTGAGGATTAACGTGGAGAATTTCATGGACAGATTGGAGACTGGAGTGGCGCTATGTGAGGTTAGTTAATTCAAAATGTTTCCCTAAAAGATGCCGATAAAAATTCGTTGGAAATTTTAACGATTCACATGGAAAAAGAAAATTGTCTCAAGACGCAAAATTGGAAAAATATCTAAGCTTGAGGATTTGAATATATTTATTGAAAAGATTTGATTAGTTAGAATTTTAAGCATAATAAACTCAAGCAGAAACAAACGTGCGCTCATCATCTTCTTGAGTTTTTCATTTCATTAGGTAAAGAAAATCATAAAGGTATCGGTTAAAATTTAGAGTATATTTAATCGCTTTCCTGATTATGATGTCAGTTGAATCATTGAAATGAATTTGTGCAGCCATAACAACATAATTTGCGATATTTATTAGTGATATTACAGTGATAGCTCAAAGGAGAAATCCTAATATCATACGGGCGAAAACGCCCCAATCTGATTCAGTTTTTACTGAAAATAAACCAAACCCAATTTGGTTTATATAGAAAATTAACCAATTCAACGTATTGTTAGTTTTTTGTTTTCCAAAATGTGGGAATTCAACTCAGTTTATTTAACAAAAACAAATCAGTTTTTACAGAAGAAATGTTAATCTAACTCAGTTTTTACCGGAAGCGAACCGACTTGGAAATTTGACGACCTTAACTAGGTTTTTTTTTTTAGCGAAAACGAATTGTTCTTATTATTTTTCCCTTAAAAACAAGCCAATTTAACTCAGTTTTCTACCGGAAATAAACCAACTTAACTCGGTTTTTATCGAATACTAACGAGCATCACACAGTTTTTTTACGAAAACAAACTACTCTAACTCGTTTTTTTTTTTACCGAAAACAAGGTAACTAACTCAGTTTGTAATGAAGACAATCAAACCTAACTCAGTTTTTTACGGAAAATAAACTAGTTTAACTCGAATTTTAGCCGAAAATAAGCCAATTTAACTCAGTTTTTACCGAAAACGAAGCAACTCAACTCAGTTTTTTTACGGAAAATTGACGAATTTTACTTAATTCATAACGAAAATAAGCCAATTTAACTCAGTTTTTACCGAAAACAAAGCAACCTCACTCAGTTTTTTACAGAGACAAACTACTCTAACTCCTTTTTTACCAAACACAAGGTAACTAACTCAGTTTGTAATGAAGACGATCAAACCTAACTCAGTTTTTTACGGAAAATGAACTAGTCTAACTCGGATGTTGGTCGAAAATAAGCCAATTTAAAACTGAGTTATTTTTACCGAAAACAAAGCAAACTAACTCAGTTTTTTTTATGGAAAATGGACGAATTTTACTTAATTTTTAACGAAAATAAGCCAATTTAACTCAGTTTTTACCGAAAACAAAGCAACCTCACTCAGTTTTTTACGGAAACAAACTACTCTAACTCCTTTTTTACCGAACACAAAGTAACTAACTCAGTTTGTAATGAAGACGATCAAACCTAACTCAGTTTTTTACGGAAAATGAACTAGTCTAACTCGGATGCTGGTCGAAAATAAGCCAATTTAACTCAGTTTTTACCGAAAACAAAGCAACCTAACTCAGTTTTTTAATGGAAAATGGACGAGTTTTACTTAATTTTTAACGAAAATAAGCCAAGTTAAATCAGTTATTATCGAAAAGGAATCACCTTAACTCTATTTTGACAAAAAAAAACAAACCAATCTAACTCGGTTTTTCTTTTTTATCTAAAACGAACAAACCTAACTCAGTGTTTTCACGGAAAATTGACCGATTTAACTAAAATTACTTACTGAAAATAAGCCAACTTAACTCATTTTTTAGCGAAAACAAGCTAACTTAATTGGGTTTTTTTTTACCGAAAACGAATAACTTGCCTCAGCTTTTTTACGTATAGAAAACGAACCAATTTAACTCAATTTTTACGCATTAGTTTAACTCAGTTTTTATCGAAAAAGTGCTTATTAAATTCAGTTTCGACCAAAAACGAACCAACTCAAATTAGCTTTTACTTAGAGCGAACCAACCCAACTCAATGTTGAACAAAACCGTGAAAACCTAACTTAGTTTCTAGCGAAAACGAGCGCGCATAACCCAGTTTTTTGTGCTAATCTAACTCAGTTTTTTGTTTCACCAAAGAGCGAATCAAGATAACTCAATTTTTAGCAATAATAAATGAAACTAATTTAGTTTTTACAGCAAACTAACCAGTTTAACAGTTTTTTTTTACCGCGGACATACCAATTTAACTCATGTCCTTGTCGGAAACAAACCAACTTAACTAAGTTTTTAACAGAAAGGTTTGGCACCGTTTCTAACTCAGTTTTAGCGAAAATAAACGAATTTTCAATCGGTTTTACAGAAAATACTCAACCTAATTCAGTTTCTACCGAAAACTTGTCAACCTAACTCAGTTTTTAGCGAAAATTTACCAAACTAATTTAATCTTTACAACAAACTAACCAACTTAAAGCAGAAAGCGTGTTAATTTAACTCTGAAAATGAACCAACTTGACTCGGTTTTTACTGAAAACGAACGATCCTAACACAGATTTCTACGAAAAAATGAGTTAATCTTATTTTTTTACCAAAATCAACTTAACAGTTTTTATCGAAAGGAAAGTAACTTAATTCGATTTTGATCGAGAATTAACGAGCATAACTTAGTTTTTTACGGAAATGAACTAGACTAACTCCGTTTTCTATTGAAAACAAACCTATTTAACTCGGTGTTTTTCTTAGGGAAAACGAAATAATTTAACTCAATTTTTACCGGCCAAGCTAACTTAGTTTTTACTAAAATGGTGCTAATTAAACTCAGTTTTAATAAAAAAACGAATCAACACAAATTACTTTTTTAACGAAAACAAACAAACCCAAATCATTGTTGAGGGAAGATGCAAAAACGTAACTTAGTTTTTAATGGAAACGAGCTAATATAACCCAGTTTTTTACCGCAAGCCAGTACCAATCTAACTCGGTTTTTTTTTTTTACAAAAAGAACGAACTAAGCTGACTCAGTTTTTTAGCGAAAGTAAACGAAGCTATAACTATTTTTGTACAAAAATTGTACTAACCAGCTTAACATAGTTTTCTTTTTTACCGCAAATGTACTAATTTAACTAACTTCCAAAAACCAAAAACGAGCGAGTCCAGTTCAATTTTTACTGAAGCGGTGTCAAGCTAGCTCAGTTTTTAACGAAAATAAACGAATTTTCAATTGATTTTACCGAAAATTCCAATCAAATTCGATTCCTACACAAAATAAAACTTAAAATAAAACGTAAGCGCCGGTACAATTTACTTCCTGGCAAAAAAAATTCAGGAATATTGTCAAATCAATATTATACACGAATTTATCCTGCTCTGAAATATTTGCGCCATACAATTTGTTGTGTATCACTCCCAACAGTATTATTATATTTCACACCCATCTATTTCTAACGTTGATTGTACTATCTGTAGTTAGTACATATGGTGTTATGAAACCTTATCTCTAAGTTAATTAAACTAAAAAAAAAAATACACAATAAAATGACACATACCTACGAAAGCAATTACAAAATTGTTTCACTCGAACAAACGACCATCCTCGTGCGTATTAGCCAGTAAAAAAATCTTAATTAGGCACTCGAAGGATTATTACAATTAACCTGTCAATTCACTGAAAGCTGTGTTGGATCGTTATCCCAAGTCACCTTAATTGAATTGTGTTTATTATTAGCTGTTGATAACACCCACATTGTGTATAATATGATGATGTCATTAGCCGAAGTTGAGTGTTCTCAGATTTTATGCCAATAATAATACAGTTAAATGGCGTGCTTCTATGCTTAAATTGATTAGAGGCACCCATAAGGGCTGTTTTTATAATACCTTAGTTGTATCTATAATACTAATTAATTCCAATCTCATTTAAGTAGATATACATAAGGATTCTTACAGTCGTGTTGCAAATATTCGTTTTTGTGTATAAATGTCTTCACTTTTGTTTAGGCAGGAAGCGGTATGGAAACAAATGATTAACTCTTCCGGTTGCAATCTTCTTTTAAACATAAGCCCAAATCGATAATGAACCGCTTTTTTATGGGAAATACGTGGCATTAATTGCGGCTTAAACACAAATGGAAGCCAAGTTATGTATATGAATTATATATATTATCTGTTGTTGTATAAACTTGTATGTAGTTGTATTTGTTAAAGGATGATATTGTTAAAGTGTAATACTTATACAGGGTGTATGAATGAAGTGATGTAATAAATTTTAAAAATAAACAAATCGTTAAAAAATAATGCAATTATCTCCAAGCAAGAAAGCTGAAAAACTTAAAAGAACCGAGATAAAAAATTAGGTTTATGTTACAGGTCTAAAAAAAAGCATAAAATAATTTGAATCAACTAGTCGATTGTCATCATAGAGATGATAGAGTGTTGATATCGAACTAAAAACTGCCATCAATTGAAATGCGCCATATTGGAAGATATTCAAATAAATAAAGTTAAGGATATCAATATATTTTAATGGCACTTGCAATTTGTAGCATATGTTAGATTTTACCCTATTTTATATGGCATTGTTTTTTTTTTTTATTAAAGTTGTGGACAACTTAGAACTATAAGCAGTTTCTAAACTTACGATGAACTGGTAACAACATATACTTCATTCGTTCTCAGGTTTAATAAGAGAGAAAAGAAAAAATTTCTTTCAACGCCATATAAAAATACGTAGGAAAAATCGAATACAAGTTTCATGTGATCTTCACGACTTGTCATAACAATCCAACACTGTATGTTGTCTTTAGGAGTAAATAATATACTGCAGTAGTCGTTGTATAATTTATTGATGATTAAATAATATTAGTTTACTTAATTCCTTCCTTATTGATTTTCCTCTATTTTTTCTGTAAACTTCTTCGCTAAATTATGAAATCTAATTTTGCTATAAGACGATATTATGGTTTTACTTCAAATTGAAACATGAGTTTCTTCCAGAGGTGACCTATCTAACAAATGATGGAATAAACTAGAAAAAATGTTTTGGTGAACATGACTTGATAGTTTTTCTAGAAGTTTTCTTCTTGTGGAATCTTGTTTCCTGTCAAGACCATTACTTTCCGAATTTGTTTTTCGATGAACTGGCAGATATATCGTGCCTCGTTTGAGCGGCAGATTAATTGACCTAAGAAATAGTGAAGAAAATTTATGTTATACATCATTTATTTACATCTACCCTTTCTTTTCAGTAATATCAAGTGATTCTAAATAAAAATATACTTTTTTAGACTGTCTTTGTCCGAACTCAATGTTGGAATGACTCCCTCTTTAATTCGCACAATCTGTCCCGTTCTATCAAAAACCTTTTCGAGGAAATGTAGTGAACAAACATATGCACGCTTACTTTTGCAGGGATTTATGGTACCCCCTATAACAGTAATCCACACAACGTTTGGGCATTCTACAAAAAAATATTTCGCATAGAAACACTAAGTATTATCATAATTTCAGAATATTTTTAAGCTATGACATTATTCTGCAACCTACATATGAAAAGTTAGTTCTCCGTCATCTTTGTAACTATTGTTTTTGCAGGATTTTACACGACACGATGGCATCACTTTTCTTTAGGAAAAACTACCTGGATTAATTGTTATAAGCCCAATTGTTAATGCCATAATATGCATACTTACACCACAGCCTTACACGTAAAATAAAAATATCGGGTGAATAATATATAATATTCGAAACAGTCCGTGAAAGAATAAAGCAAAGAAAGTAAATAAAACAATCAAACTGCAAGGTTAGATGACATCAGTAACACTTGTCAACTTGCAAAAAACTTAACGTGACTTAACGCAAATACTTCCTAAAGAAAACTAATGTAAGCATGACGCTACATGAAACATGACGCATATAATGACGTCTGTGTTCCAAGATGTCCTTTAGTCTTTTGATGGTGCGCCGTAGGGATGCGCATACGGTTCATTAGCAGTCTATCATGCTCTGTGATTGTCATTTACCCAATTGTAATAATGCTTTTATATTATACATTATTCATTGATAAATTACATAATGTTTGAACCGTTGTATTGCTTTAATGTAAATTTCAAAGAAAATGCTTTTATAAATAAAAATCAGAATTATAGTGCAACACCAACTTTAATTTATAATTTGTGAATTGTGTCAAAGCTCACATTGAAGGGGTCGTATCTACCCTTAAAATTTCAATGATTCTGTTTTTTGTGAATTAAATTGTTGTCCTGAAGAAAGAAAAATAAAGTTATATATCATCAAATGCCCCGTCGCTGGACTACCAAGCTAGCCTGATAAATTTTTTTTCTCACCTCTTTACAGCGAACTCCCATCCTAATGCTAAGACGTGTTTAAATTTAAGTGGGCAGAATAAAAGGATTTCCAATAAGAAGTTCAATTTCAATTTTAGAGGAAACATATAAATAGTACAGAAATATTTATTTATATTCAAAGTAAAAACTTTATTTCTATGTGTGCTCGAGTACCATTTTTTTAATAATTAATCGTAATTTTGTTACTGAAAAATGTCAGAGATTCAAGGCTCCAAATCAAAAATTCCCTAGAATTTGAAATGGGACTTCTTAATTGAAAACCCTCCATCACATGTCAACGTTTCTAAAGCTCCAATTTTTTTTTTTTTTTTTTGTTTAACAGTCTGTAGAAGTGTCACGTACATATCATAATAAATATTTTTTCCAACGTTTATTTAACACAACATATTTTCTAGACCCTATCACAACTTACTATTTGTAGAATGATATCGCATGAACATACATTTTTGTTTGTTTATCCGAGTATACCAACATCATAAAATTTAATTCCTTGGAATGTGTGTTTAAAATATAAAATTCGATATGCTCCATAAAGCATTTTTTATTGTAAGAATATAACGGTCATTTAATATACGCTAGGCAATTGAATCTTTATCACATATTTTCCAACGCACATATCGATAACTTTGAAAGATAAAAACCGTGTAAAATAGAGTGTTCTTTCATTATAAAAAAACGTGTGCTATCGATCCAATTCCTAAATGGGATGAAGTCGACGAAGGATCAATAATAGATGCAAATTAAGTTCAAGGTCATTTGGATTCCTAGAATAAACATCATCCCTGTTTTCTAACCTCCGATATGTTTTTCTTTTATTATTTATGTCGCTATAAATATCTGTTTTTATCCTTAAATATTTAATATACAATGGTTGCAATTATAACCGCAATAAAAAAAGGCTTTTCTGTTATTGCTATGCTAAATTTAATAAAATATAAATATAAGATAAACTCTCATAAACTGGCTAATTTTGATTGGGGCATTTATTAATTAAAACAATTAGATGTTGTAAATTGTAATCAAGTGCGATATATGACAATATAAAGAATTTAATCAAAGAGATTAAACACTTTATACATAGCACTTGTCATAATTGTGCTGGTTTGAAAAAGGCGTAATAAATGGATATACACATGTGCAGTTGTACAAGTGTGCATTGCAACGTATTACTTTCTTAAATTTTATCGCCTGTGTACTTTGAATAGGACTAATCCAAGGATAAAATGTCCATATCGGACGACCCGTTATTAGATGCTACAATTATTAGGTGTCTTTGTCTACTGGAGGGGACATATTCAATTTAAGAAAGTGAAAATTGTGCTGTATACGTGAACTCTAAACAAAAACCGAACGTAACTAACTGCATTTGATACAGTGACCTCAAATTTTAAGATGGCGACATTGTGAAGTTGGTAGTACAAGATATACCACATTACTGATTTGTTATATGGGATTTTTATAACTTAACCTTAAAACAAGAGATATGTCATATTTTTTTTTTTACTTTTAAGAATAAATTGCTTTTTAGATCATATTTAAAACACAAATGCTTTGGTAAATATATTTATTAAAATATTTTTAGAGAATAAAAACAGTCTACAATAAATGCTCGAAATGACAACCGTCATTTTGTAAATATAAATTGATTACTCGCTGCATATTGTGAAACACGTTGTCTGAATCTTCTTCGTTGATATTATTTACCGCTGCAGTAATGGGTTTTCTGTGGCCCAAGTACGATAATTTTTGCTAAAGGAAAGATGGAACCAAACTTCATTGGAGAAGAAAGTTATGTTTAATTGCACCTCATTTAAATGTTCATAAGCAATAATTTCGTCTATGTTCGAAGTCCCGAGAAAACAATTGTTAATGTGCAATGACTTTACACGGTAACATATGCAAACGTTTTTTTAAGGCTGTACTTTATTAATTTTCTAACTGATTTATTGGAACTAGTTGTCATACTTACGATCAGAAATGTCATTTACTGCTTCCTCAGTTAACACTAGTGGGTTTAACTGGTTTACGCTTTACAACTACAACAAATCATATTCATATTCTCATCATTTCGATATTCCAATGTAAATTGTTGCTTGCAGGACTGTAGAGAATATGACCATGATCCGTCTTGTTGTTCATCCGTAAATGCCACTTTCACTAGGCAAATATAGAAGGTTCCGTTCAGTAGTCTTGAAAAAGACAGTTACTGTGCAATAAATGCTAGGTATATTTACGAAAACTCACAAGAAACTCGCAGGAAACGTAAAAACTAGCACTTTCAAACACGTTAAATGTCAGATGACAGAAAGTAAACAATAAATACGACAGTGAACAGTAAAACAAAAAATACATTTTTTCTGTGACGTTCGTTATCACGTAGTGGTTGTTATGGTAAATGTTATATTTTGAAGATGGTAGTAGCGGAGTTGTTTTATTTGATTTAATAGCCTGAATTCTATCATTACCTGGATTTACAGTCACTTACAGAATTGAGTGGACGTAGTATTATATTTTATTATTAATATATTTGTTTTGTAATATTAATGTTTTTGGATATTATTTATTATAGCCTATCTTTTGCTGTATTCAAATTTACCGCCTAATTCTAGGGTGGTAAGGCTGTTTAGAACACACGTACTTATTAGTTGGTATTAGATAGTAATGCACAGATGTTATGGTAGCTTAGAACGTTTGTGTTTTATGTCTGTTTATGTCTTATGAGAAAATAAACGTGTTGCTGTTATTAAATGTAATTTAGTGTGAAGAACCCTTCCCCCCCTTACATTATGTTTAACTATTTGATCTGCTAAAATATCATATGAATTTGTATATCATTAAATAAGTATCAGTAAAATTTATAGTTTAATTAAAAACCGCGTAGTGTCCACTCAATTCTGTCGGTGACTATGATAGAATATGACCAATATAGTTGTTTACTTTGTTTACTCCAAACTTGCATTTACTTTTATTGAATTTTATACCATATTCCCTATAAGCTCTATTAAAAAAAAATTCAAGTGTTTCTAGCGTATCTGAATGTATTATTAAATCGCCAATATATATTTTTACACCATCAATATCATTAAAAATATTTGTGAGAATGTTCTATGAAATATTTCAGGTGCACAAGATACTCCAAATGGCAATCTTAAAAATTTATAACGTCCGTTAGGCGTAGATTACTAACTATTGACTAATAGATTAATCTATCTGTTGGAAACTATACATTCCTTTATAGTTTGTAAAGACATTTTTGAATTCGGAAGATTCGCGCCTAAATGAGGTGGGCGTGACCTAATCAAAGGTCTTCTTGCGCAGTGCATGATATTGTATTAGTCGTAAAACAAGATCCCATGAAATAATAATTTTTATGTACTTCTAAATAAATAAATAGTTTTCGTGTTCTGTTTGTTTGTATATATATATAAGTATGTATAGTGCGTAAAAATAACGTTAAAAGTTGTTATTTTTATTATGGTTGGACAACCTGTAGACGCGTAAGGGGTGTGGCCTTGAAGACGTTCATGTTCACGTATGTGTTTTTGTGTCTTTACAATAAATACAATTTAGTTACTGTGATTCGGTGTTGTTTCCTGTGTAGTGAAGCCCCTCTTACAATATAATGTGGTATGTATTTTAACACTATCAATAAATTTAGGAGCTTTCATACACTAAACTCTATAGAATCGGTAGTTGAGCTGAAATTTGTTGTTGTATTTCTGAGTATCGGTAGCACTGTATTAATACCGACATCATACGTGTATCTCAGTTCATTAATTATACCCTTCATTTATAAGGAAAAGGGATCAATTTCTTCTGTTAAGATCTATATTTATGTGAATCAGAATTACGCTGAACTTTGTACTAAATATCGTAGGTTATGTAGTACTAAAACCTAACCAGCTTAAATTAGTAGTTCCTGCTGTTAGAGAAATGAAATGTGGGGTCACAAACTGTTGCATATCCCTATAACAAAGACCATCTGCGGGTATAGTCAATTACTGGACGTATTTTATATGCATCTATATTAATATTATTGACGATGTCTTTATTCAACCACTAATTATTCCCCCTGTTGTCGACCAATTTGTTTCAATTGTCGTTGATGCAACTATAAAACGGCTTGATGAGGGACGAGAATAAGACATACACATATATTGCAATTCAGTGTACATAAAAATATCAGGGTTTGATTAATTCGGCTCATAAAGTCTAATCTAGTAGTCTGGAGTAAGTTTCGTGTGAAGACTTTAAAAGACTTGTCTGATTATAAATATTAAATCTTATTTATTTTTACCACTGCCTAAGAATCTGTTTTTCGTAACCCCACCCTCTCAAACTACACTACCATATCAGATCAAGACACCTGTGTACACGTTTAACATAAAATGAATAAAAAAAAATAACTTCGCGTGAAAAGGATAACTCTATTTCTGATATATCCCAAGGACAGAGATTTCCTATTCTGGCCATGCAATAAAAGAAACGTTTAGATTGTAGTTTCGCTCGCATGGACAAAGTTCGAACCCACGATTTTTCAAAATAGGAAGATCAAGTGTTTTTTTTTTTGTTTATAAGTACATATACTATCTGAAACTGGATGTGACTCACGTAGGATTGTGGTTAATACCGTGTGATATTTACATGTCTATTTGTGTCTCTGCAGATTGGTGAAAACAAAAAATGAACCTGTATTTTTATATTTTATCACCACTTTTAACACCAGTGTGTACAGCACACTTCTTTTTCTTCAAATAGGGTAAAATGTTGGTTCTTATCCCTCGCTGGGAAACTCCTCGAATTTACTAAACCAGATTCCTACAATCTATTTTCCAGGAAAAGAAACTTCATGCAATTAATTTTACTGATTCAAATTTGAATGTTAGCTTGTGACATGAAATTGTGTGTATAGTAATGAATAAATTTTAAAATTATTTAATCATATCAAAGTTATGATATTGTTTGGAAGAAAGTTGTTTGTTATTTTGAATTAATTTAGTACCTAAATAACATTTTTTGTTTCAGTTCATATTTCCTACATGGAAACAGTCTATGATTGATATCACCTATTTTTTTTTGCGAATTTGACCCCAATCCTACCATAAAATAACAATCCTCAATCTATTAAATGTGACTATAATATTTCGCACAATTTTCCTGCATAGTACATCCATGAGACAATCTTTTGCATTCTAGTATCTATGGTTTTCAAATACAATATTTATAACGAGATTTTAAAACTTTTCAAATTTGACGGAATCAGCAATTTTGACATTGAAATAAAAGTCAAATTTCGACCACTCCAAATCTCCAAATAAGTTCTAAAAAGTATGCCGAAAAGAAGCAATGTATCACATAAGAAAAATGTAGCGAAGACTACGAAGAAACTACGTAAGAATAAAACAAAGAAAAGTGTGAAAGTTCGACGCGGAAGGAAGCTCAAATTACACCACATAATCGATGGGGTCAGCACTACTTTATTGACGAAGAAGCAATTGAAGCAATACTGCAGGAGGGTGGCTTCTGAAAATGCCATCGAACGAAAACAAGCAGCTTCCTTCAAAATGGAAAGAGACAGAATCAGGGCCTATTGGGGAATCTCCCGGAATGCCCTGGAAGAGGTCCGAGTGAAGTTCAGGAACGCCGAAAGCTGTTTCGAAGAAACAGTCGAACAATGCGAGATCGAATTGACCGCTTTGAAACATAAAGTGAACCATGTCTTCTACGAGCAGAAAGACGATTTGGCGGAACTGCAGGTCGACATCTTGACGCACCTGAAGCTCACTCTCGATAATTACGCCCGAGAAGAAGAACCTTTCCGGTTGGATAAACGCATCACGCGCGATTTAAACGATGACAGTTACACCAATAGCAAGCAATGCTTGCAATTCCTACGTTTAGAGTACTCGGGGGAGATACACCAATTGAGGCAGTTGCTGACGCAAGAGCTGTTCCTTCTGGATCAGATCTTCGACAGGAAGTTCATGGCCCATAGAAAAATGTTGGCGAAGAAGCAATCGGCGGAAATTAAGGAATTGACCAAGAGGAAAAACGAAGAAATCGACGAAGTGCTCAAAAAGAACGAGGCTGAAATGGCAGGATTAAGACATTACTTTTGCGATATCGCCCTGAACAATTGGTCTTCAATAGGTAAGCTGAAAAGCAAGATGGAAGTATTACGCGTACAAAATGAGTGCATCTCAAACCAACTGGAAGAAGTGCTGTTGGAGAGGGAGAAGACAACGAAACCCTTAGAACGGTGTCGGGAAGAGATCGTCCAGTATAAGGAAGATTTGAAGTTCCACAGGAGAGACAAGATCATCTTGGCCAACACGAAGAAAGAATTGAAGTCGAGCAAAAACGAATTGGAAAAATTGAGATGGCAGCATATGGTGTTAGAAATGCGCGTTGAACAGGTCGAATACGAGAAGAAAGTGTTGGAAGAACGTTTGTTCAAAGCCCTTCTGGAAGTCCAGATGAAAACTGCGGTTAAAAACGCTTTATTAGACGCTAAAATTGGAAGGATGCACCAGCAAAATGACGTACGTGATTGTGTGATTGGAGAATTGAAACGTATAGAGGAAAGACCACGCGGTGATAACAAGGCTTTAGATAGAATCTTAGATGATAAAGACGATATAGTTCATACGATAAATTATGATTTGGTGCGAGTGAGGAAAGCACACCATGATTTGCTGGCAGTTTACGAAGATAAAATGGCGAAACATAAAGTACCTCAGTGCGCCTTGGGCTTCGCCCCATTAAAAATCTTGCCAAAATTGCTTACGGTGAAGAAAACCAAAAGAGTATGGTTCGTTGAACCCTGAGCGAATTATTGTATGTAAGATTGGTTTAGTTAGGCATA
The DNA here is from genome assembly GCA_949128085.1 of Cetonia aurata. Lineage (NCBI taxonomy): Eukaryota > Metazoa > Arthropoda > Insecta > Coleoptera > Scarabaeidae > Cetonia > Cetonia aurata. Next base: position 4,365,901 of record OX421889.1, read on the forward strand.
AGAGAAACATATTTAGGCATGGATTATTATTTTTACTTAAGCCAAAAAGATTTTGCATACATTTACATTGCAGCACTTATAATATTTCGTACTAAAATAGTATATTGCTACAAATAAGCAAGAAAAACAACGAATTCGTGAATTTGGAATGTGGATTGCAGACCTTTATATATATAGTTTTTATATATTGTTATTTTACAAAAATACCTATAGATTTTAGATATTGTATATTTTTAAGGTTTATAAATGATGGAAATATAGATTTTTATAAATTTTTTTTTTTGCTTTCATGGGCAGGTTGAACCCCGTGAGGCAATTCTGCCTAAAGACCTATTGTGCCCCCATGATGTCTTAACCCTCTCGACCTGGTTGTACTCGAACAAACAGTTTCGCAAGTTGGTCGAGAGTTAATTTGCTTATACTGGGTTCGTCCAATCGAGCGACCCCTAGACAGCTCCGTCTCTCCCTGTCCACTGCCGGGCAGTCGGCAAGGAGGTGCACAGGAGTTTCTTCTGCTCTCCCACAGTTTCTGCACCGGGGAGAGTCCACTCGTCCCATGCGGTGCAAATGCTTATTTAATGAGCAGTGGCCGGTTAGGACTCCCGTAAGAAGTCTCAGTCTGGCCCTGCTCATAGAGACTGCCTTGCGGAGTCTTTCGTCGCCCGGATAAAAGCCGAGGATTTTACAGTGTCTCACGCCGACTAGTCCATTCCAATAGGAGCGGTGACTAGCAGCGAGTTGAGATCTGACAAAGGCTTTGATACCGCCATAGGAACTCCCGCACGACGGTTCTGGACCAGTGAACGGTAGACCACTGGCGCCTCTAGCTAGTTTGTCAGCAATTTCGTTGCCTCTAACCCCAGAGTGATTAGGCACCCATCTCAGCGTAATGCTGTGATGCTCCGCCAATTCTTCGAGCTTCCTACGGCACCTCAGTACCACTTCGGAAGCAAATTTGACAGCCTGTAGTGCCCTGAGGGCAGCTTGGCTGTCGGAGAAAATTTCGACCGATCCATTCCCATGCGGGCAGTTTAAGATGCTCTCTGCACAGGTCTGGATGGCTATAACTTCAGCATGGAAGAAGGAAGTGGAGCCCCCTAAGCTAATGGCTTCGCCATTCGGTTCTCCATCTCTCCAGATCCCAATGCCTGTGCCATTCGGCGTCTTCGGGGCATCCACCAACCAGCGATGAGAACATCGCCTCGGTCTGTGAATGTATGCTTTGGAGATCTCACTGTTGGAAATATCTACGGAGTATTTCCTAGTGCAGCTGAAGACGGGCGGAATCTTGTACGCCCTAGTGGACAGAGGTACTGTCTGTTCGATGTAGTCGAAAATGCTGGTATCGTCTCCAGTTTTGCCAGAGAAACCTTTACGCCCGCTACATTTTACTCTGTAAGCTGCCAGGGTAGCTTCTGACCGCAACACCAACTGAAGCGGAGGAAGCCCAATAATGGTCTCCATGGCCGCAGTCGGCGTCGAGGACATGGCTCCCGTGATGCCTAAACAGGCAGTCCTTTGGACCTTGCTGAGCGCGTTTACCGCGTAGCCCAGACTAGCCTTATGCCACCAGACTAACGAGGCATAGGTTATGGGAGGTACAATGACCTTCGTGTACAGCCAGTGCACCATTGCCGGTTTTAGCCCCCACGTTTTACCAAACATTCCTCTGCAGGCCCAAAAGGCCTTTGTGGCTTTGTTCGACACTTGTTCAAGGTGAGATTTGCACGTCAGTTTTGCGTCCAAAATAACACCTAGGTATTTAACCTCACTAGATACCACTATCTCCGCTGGGAAACATTTAATGACAAATGTTTATATAAACTTTTGTCATTAATTTTGTTGTTAGAGTACCCTAGTAAAGTATCCTGAAAAAAATCTGGATCAGCCTGTACACAGGATGAGTTGTTTAAACGGCAAAGTTTATTTACTAGATAATATTTTTACGTACATCGAGTGATCGGTAAGCTTGTCAGGAATAATAAAATATATTTTTTAAATGGAACACGCTCAAATTGTCGAGGTTTGTTGATATAAATTTATTCAAATTGGCAGTAAGGTAGACAATAGGAGAGTGTACACGTAGGTAAATTATGTAGTAGTTGTTGTATATATATATATATCGGAAGTCGTGGAATAACAAAGTCAGTGTAGGATGACTTAAAGATATTAATAAATGTAAGGCCGGCACAATCTGTTGAACAGAAAAAGTGAAAGCACATAAAGTGACATTACCTGATGCATTTAACCACATATAGAATGAAGTTCAACCCACATTTTCTTCCTGTGCACGAGTTGTTTTGCATCTGGATTCTGCCATATAGGTATTGATTTTAAATAAATTCTATTCGGATTGGTTAGGAGCGCAGATAACTCGACAAAGAGTCAAATGCATTGAAATTTACAAAATATATCCGTTTTTCCACGTCCATCTGTCCTGGTTTAACCAAAAAAAGGGGTTTCAAGTATGTTTTTCTGTAAATAGACTCATTTTTTTATTTATATACATAACATCTTAAATAACAAACGACATGGTTTCAGAAGAAATAAATCCACCTTCACTGTATTAACTTCATTTGTTGAGATTATGCTGATTATGTTGACGCCTCAGAGTGTCCTGCCTCCAGTTTTTCGTGCCTTACACTTCACTATTTCGATAGACCTAGAAGCACTTCTTTTCAATTGTTTATATTAGTTATTCGTTTCTGTTGAACCATAAGGTATAAAATTTCATTTTTTATAATTCAGAATTACTTTAATTTTATTTATTTTGGTGTTAGTATTTTGCAGTTTATTTTCAGTTTTACTGAAATGCATCGCAATCAACCAAGTACATCAACAGACCACTATAAAGTCTTTGTTGCGGCAAATATACTTTTCAGAACACTGGACAATACCGTCCTTGGACAGTCTTTAGGGAAATCTAGATCTAAACGTATCCCTGTTGAATCAGGTCGCTCTCTATGTATCCTCCAAAAATATATAAAGAAGTTATGGATAAAATTTAAAAACGTTGTAAAAGACTATTACTTCTGGATCAGTTATTAGACGAAAGTATAATACTCACAGAACCCTATTTAATAGCAACTAAAGTAATCGAGCACGTAAATGCAAAGAAGCCAAAGGAGGTAATTGAAATAATTGTTAGTGGTGTTGATAACATTTTTTATGGCAATGTGAACCACGAAAAAGCCTTGCTGCTTGCGAGTGATGCACCAGCATATATCCTTTATCATATATGCTGCTGCAAAGGTATAAGTTTAAACCAAAAAATTTAAATAATTCATAAAATAGAAAATGACGCTGCAAATCCGGCAATTTGCAGAGAATATAAATTGCCAAAATCGGCTGTTTCAACAGTATAGTCTAATAGAGATTTAAAGTCCCCTGCGACAAAAAAAACTTCGAAGTTCGTCCAAATCAGAGATAGAAGAATCCCTTCTGAGATGGTTTTCAATCAAAGCGGGTCAAAATCAGTGCCGGCTCGTGACGTTTTGTGCAAGGGAGGCTACTATACTTTTATAGTTATTATTGTAGCATTGTAAGTGTAGAATAAAAATTGAAAAAAAAAATAGATTAAAATAAAATATAAATTATTGTCTGGCAAGAACCACGTAGAGGTGAGAGTGAAATCTTGCCTGGATAGGAGAATGGATGAGGTGATAGGTAAAAAGGTAATAAAAACTTAAAAATAAACTCTTGATAAACCAAAAAGAAACTCTAAAAACAATAACAATTAAATTAGAAAAGAAAATTGTAGATTTTTTTGTTTAGGTACATTACAAGCTTTACTCAAAACTAAATTTGAGGCATGAACATACGTCTATTAATTTTCTTAAATTTTTGCAGTTTTCTCTAACTTCATTATTATAGGCAATAATTGCATCTTTCCGCGCGCTGTCTACAGCAGTAGCAATATTTTGTTTTCCAAATAATTTAAATTTGCACAACAATGAAATGTGTTCTTTAGACTTAGAATGCCGTTCAATAGCGCGCGGTAGATTTTTTAAATCTGTATAACCTAATTTCGACCACGTTTCGGTTTGGTTACAAAAAAGTAGACATGGCCAACAAAATAATCTTTCCATTTTCAATTGAACCAGTTAACCAACCACATTTAGTTTGTACCATAATGAACTAAAACCACGATTTTGCCGGTTGCCGTCGCTAGATACTACAAATAAATTAGGCCGTGGTTTCTCAATGTTTTGTACGATGTGTAATTTCGTCTCTATGTTTAAACAACTAAAATAATTTCTTACCAACCAGTGAACAATATCTTGGGCAATTCTAATTTCGTTCATTTTATCCATTTTGTGTGCGTAACCTAACAAAACTTCCCCAACACTTCTTAAGTTATTAGTACTGGGAGCTGGGAGTCGCATAGGCAGTTGCGTAGCAACGTTTTACGACCGATAACGCAACATGCCGATCGGGTAATATCTCACCGCGGCGGCAAGCCTCCAACCATACGTATTCGCCGTATGAAGTGCACGTGCACTTACGGAGACACATTGCTTTCAGCCATGGGATTAATCATCGGTGCGGAGCCAAATCTGTGGCTAGCCTCTTCCCTTGCTATTATAGTGCGTACAATAAAATTTCACGCATTATTGGAAATTTGTTTGCATTTTTAAATTAAGTAATAAATAAATATACTATTGATTATATATTTTTTTGCAAAATTGCTTTATTTTAGTATATAACCGATGCTTAAACATTATTTTAATATATAATAAACGCTACTTATTTTATTAAAAATAATAGGGGAGGCTTAGCCTCCGTAGCCTCCCCTGACGAGCCGCCACTGATCAGTAGTTGAAACATTAATAGCGCACCCGGTATGTATGTACCTATAGGCTGAATCTTTCCGGTTAATACAGGAATAACACAAAGGATTTTACGACTGGTCAGAATGAGATGTAAAAGGCTCCACTTCTATGTTAGAAACAGGTGAATACCTGACGCATACCACATCAAAGGTGTAGAGCAAAATAGGCCAAGATCTCGCTGAGAAATCCTCAAGTATACATGCTCATAAAAGGGCAAAAATCCTTAAAAGACTTATACTACTATACCAGCTATAGATATACAAAAACCAACACCATGATGTCGAAACGTGTGTATGTTATCCACCAGCTAAGGTCGTTACGAATTTTTTTCTGTGTAAAAGTTCAGAACGATTCGCAACGGCTCATTGTCATATCGTAGTCACCTGTACCCAGTCGATAGGTATTACAAAATAATGCTTGTGTCTGTATTATATATGTTGTAAACAGAGTGAGACAAACAGAAGTCCATATAAAGTTCGAGGCGCCTGAAAACGTTTTCAAGTGTATTTCTTCCCGTATATGGCGAGTAGAGGCGCGAGTTTGGCGACCTTGCCAGCCACTAAAAACATCTGACTGATGGTCGATATGGTATTTCAATCTTTTCACAGCTGGTTACCCGAGGAAAAAAAAATTACGTTGCGGAATAGGAGTTTTGTCGCAAAAATACAACGGTAGAATGCTATACAGTCACTTCCGTATCGAATGGATGCGTATTCAATTTGGAATTTTAAAGAAAACGTTGCCACATAAGTAAATGAAGATTAACAGATATCCACAGTTTGTCGAAAGCTACTTTTAATTTGTTTGCCTCACATTAATGATGAAAATGTTTTCTTACTAGTGACTCTTTGTGTAATTATTGAAGTTATTAATCATTTTCACTTCTTAGTTCGAAAAATATAAAAATGCGAGAAGAAATAAACCCGTATGACCGATTTTATACAAATTATAATAAGTAGCGTTATGTCCTCGGTGTAATTTATCGTAAGGCAATTATTATTAGTTATATCTAAATCATTAATGAATATAATGAATAATAAAGGACTTAAAATACTTCCTTGTGGGATGCCCATTAATATAATTGTAATTTTTCGTATCTGGTAAAGTTTCTTATATTCTGCATGTAGATAGTATATATTTTTGGTTGTTTGCGTGCTTTGCGTGTGTTATTTCGTTTATTTCTTTTGTTTAATTTCTCCTTGTTGCTGAAATCCGTTGAAAAGGTCATTATTTGGTCTGCTGCTTCGGAAACACTAAGACTACAAAAAACCCTACATTTTCTGAAAATCACTAATTCTGAAAGAAGCGATTGAGATAGGCATAAGAACACTTATAGCTTTTTTTATAGAGAATTAAATTCTACATCGCATAGTGTAAAAATATACAGGGTGTTCCATTTGAAAAAAAATACTTTTAGTACTAAGAAGTTATGCCAAATCAACCCTAGGTTGTGAGACACCCTGTATGATTTTGTTTACTTTTTATGCCTTCGTTAAATAGTATAGTACCTGTACCCTCCACAATTCACATAAAAGCTGTCTACCTTTTACTGTACGGCTGTTACACCCCTTTAATGCATCATCTGTTTTTTTGGATTTTTTCACAAATATCAACATAACTCCGAAACGGTAACCGATATCTAAAAAGATGTTTTATAAAATTGGCTTCAAAATTCCATATAGAATCTAAAAATGCAATCAAAAATATAGGCTTCTATTTAAAATATTAAAGTTGGCTATGACTTTCGATGTAACCGGAAGTGCGACATTGATTATGCCACTTTTTCTAACTAGATCATAGTCAACTATGGTTATCGCCGAAGTTTCAAAATCGAGATAACATAGCAAATCCAAGAACTTTTAATGGACAGGTTACGTGAATCACCCTATATATTAAATCACACGACCACCACCATGTACGCCTTATTAACGACTAATATGAAATGGCGTATTAGCGGGATGATTGCTGGTACTTCGAGGATCAAAACACATTTTTGTTTGCTTTTATTCAGTATTCACCTTTGTTTCCGCAATTCCGCAGATAATTTATATTTGTATCAATAATCAATATAGTAAAAACGCGTTGGGATATCTAATTTAATAAGATATTAGATACCTACAATAATTAATATAATGTATATCTGAAAGTGTTACATTATTTTGAATTTTCAAACCTAATTGTACTAAATTCGACTACATTATATTCGACTCTTTAATACAAGAAAGTTTGGCATACTATTGTGAATCATCTTTCAATAGGCATTAAGTACAGCAATAAAATGCGTTTTTTTTTTATGTTTTTATCTACGTGAAATAAAAATTTATATTGTGACAGCGACTCGTAAAAAGGACTAACACCTGAGCTGCAATCGTATCCATACATACATAAATATTACAGTCATTCGCACAACTTTACGACCTTGCCTTCGTCATTGCACTGGTTAGAGCAACCATCGTTTTCCTTATAGGGAAATGCTCGCGCTGGGGTTGAACGCAACATACAGTTTTATACACATTGACCTAGTGACAATTGTAAAACCGCGCAAGGCCGCTTAAACGCATGTTTGTATAACGTTAATTGAGGCAGAGGACGAAATAGACATATTTGGGCATACATTTTGCATCGGTAACTGCGTTATTGGTATTTAACATTAACATAACGGCATCGCAAGAGAGCAAATCGACCACAGCTGAAGGTGTCTATAGCGGACAATAAGAATAAATCCGGTCGATTTGTCACTTATATGATCGTACCATGTCAAGTTTCAATAGGTATACACAAACGCATTCGGATTCAGGAACGTCTCGCGTGCCCCACGCAATAATGAGGACAAGGTTTTAACCGACTGGCTTTTATTAGATTGTAAAATTAGCAGGTTTATGGTAATAGATGTAAATGACAATCGACAACATAATAAATAAATAAATAAATGCTTTTAGGTCTGTTTATATCAAAATGTTGCTTTCACGTTCGGATATTTTAGGCGGTATATGAGGGATAAATTATCGTTGCCAATCTTGGCGAGGTCTCAGTGAAAGAGAGGTCAATTTCCTTTTGGAAATTAACACTAAAATGAGGTAATTACCCGCGGGATAATTATACAAATCATAAACCTGATTTCAAATCTGAACTTTAAAACAAGGATTTTTTTGTCTAGTTTCTGATTTAAGTCCTCGTTTTCTAAATTCTTTTTTACCTCATCAAATAAAACTAATTAACTATTGGTACAGAGAAAAGAATGTAGTAAAATTTACCATAATTGTGGTATGCTAGATTGACCCCTGATTTGGATTTATTGCACAGGAATCTGACACATTACTTCACACAGTTTCTATGAAGTTTACACAGGCCTGATAGACTGCCAATGAACCGTATGAGCATCGCTACGGCGGACCATCAAAATACTAATGGATAGCTTGGAACACAGATGTCATTATATGCGTCATGTTTCATGTAGCGTCATGCTTACGTTAGTTTTCTTTAGGAAGTATTTGCGTTAAGTCAGGTTAAGTCTTTTGCAAGTTGACAAGTGTTACTGATGTTACCTAACCTTGCAGTTTGATTGTTTTATTTACTTTCTTCGCTTTATTCTTTCACGGACTGTTTCGAATATTATATATTATTCACCCGATATTTTTGTTTTACGTGTAAGGCTGTGGTGTAAGTAGCATATTATAGCATTAACAATTGGGCTTATATGACAATTAATCCAGGTAGTTGTTCCTAAAGAAAAGTGATGCCATCGTGTCGTGTAAAATCCTGCAAAAGTAATAGTTACAAAGATGACGGAGAACTAACTTTTCATATGTAAGTTGCAGAATAATGCCATAGATGAACAATATTCTGAAATTATGATAATACTTAGTGTTTCTATGTGAAATAATTTTTTGTAGAATGCCGAAACGTTGTGTGGATTACTGTTACAGGGGGTACCATAAATCCCTGCAAAAGTAAGCGTGTATATGTTTGTTCACTACATTTCCTCGAAAAAGATATTGATAGAACGGAACAGATTGTGCGAATTAATAAGGGAGTTATTCCAACATTGAATTCGGACAAAGAAAATCTAAAAAAGTATATTTTTGTTTAAAATCACTTGATATTCCTCAAAACAAAGGGTAGAGGTAAATAAATGATGTATAACATATATATTTCTTTAAATTTTCTTCGCTATTTCTTAGGTAAATTAATCTGTCCATCAAAGGAGGTACGATTTGTCAGTTCACCGAAACACAAATTCGGAAAGTACCTAATGGTCTTGACAGAAAACAAGATTCCACAAGAAGAAAACTTCCTAACGACTTTTGTTTATTTACTAACAAGTCATGTTAGTAAATAAACAAACATTTTCTCTAGTTTATCCCATCATTTGTTGGATATGTCACCTCTGGAAGAAACTCATGTTTCAATTTTAAGTAAAACCATAATATCATCGTCTTATAGCAAAATTAGATTTCATAATTTAGCGAAGAAGTTTACAGAAAATTACTTAATTCCTTCCTTATAGGGAAATCTATAAGGAAGGAATTAAGTAAACTAATACTATTTAATCATCAATAAATTATACAACTACTGCAGTATATTATTTACTCCTAAAGACAACATACAATGTTGGATTGTTATGACAAGTCGTGAAGATCTCGTGAAACTTGTATTAGATTTTTCCTACGTATTTTTATATGGCGTTGAAAGAAATTTTTTTGTTTTCTCTCTTATTAAACCTGAGAACGAATGAAGTATATGTTACCAGTTCATTGTAAGTTTAGAAACTGTCTAGTTCCAAGTTGTCCAGAACTTTAATAAAAGAAAAACAATGCCATATAAAATACATAGGACAAAATCTAACATATGCTATTAATTATCATTACAAATTGCAAGTGCTATTAAAATTTATTGATATCCTTAATTTTATTTATTTGGATATCCGCCATGGTATCGACGTCATTGATGACGTTTGTGTTCCAATATGGCGCATTTCAATTGATGGCAGTTTTGAGTTCAATATCAGCATTCTATCATCTCAGTCAACGTGAAATTTCCCAGCAACCAAATATTAGACGAAGGTTCGTTCAAAGATCACTAAAAAGCACAAATACCTTTCTTAATAATTTTTTTTTATAACTTTTATAATAACGGATATATTGAGCTTCCCCACACTAATGCGCACGACCCTGTATATAATATTCACTAACATATGATACTAAATCATTTACATATAAATCAAATAGTAATGGTCTAAGAACGGTCTCTTGTGGTACCCCGTATGTAATTTGTTTTTAGCTGGCTTACAGAGAGTTCTAATGTAGAGTGCACCAATAAAATTTTGGGCAAGTGCTTTCAGATATTATGAAACCAATGCGATCTTTATTTCTCCTAATCAGGTCTTTCATTGAAATCGTCAGATGCGACAATAAAAATTATCGAAATCTCTATCTAGTTGGTTGCTTCTAAGGAAATGTATAAAATTACGTGATATGCAGTACTTTTATATCCGAAAGGGTTTTAAAGCACGCCTATTTGTAATTTTTTTTTTAAAATATCGATAAGAACAATATTATTGACAACACATTTAAACGAATAGTATTTCATTTTTGTAATCGCAGAAAGTGTGCTAAAACTACCACACAATTAGTGAGAATAATCCATAGCTATAACGCTACATACTTTACGACTTGTCAAATTTAATACACGATCGTCCTAGACATTCTAAGCGCTAGTTTCGAGGTCACTCATCATTTGTCCTGTACTTCACGAGGATAGACCAGCATCTCGCGGCCAAACCGCCGCATTCGACCGCAGGCAGCGGCGAGTGACCGAGCACTTTCACTGCGAGACTATACGGACTCTGAGTTGTCGGTATCTAAGAGGTTGGATGTTGATGCATTTCCTTAAATGGAAACCGAGCAATGCTACTCTGAAGTGAGTCGTTTATTGACGGGGCTCCTATAAAATATAATAATTGTGTCGGCTTAACCTTGACACGCCGGCTATATGGAAAGGCGAAGTGTACTTTAACAAATTCTGCACCGTATGTTGAAGTAAAAATTGGGCAAAATTGGAGATAAAAGTTTCGAATTCTTTTCTTGTGAATTCATAGATATCTCGTAAAATATAAAATGAAAAGAATCACATCAAATTTGGGAGAAAGAATATTATAAACAATTTTTTTTTGTACATTTTACCTCTTTTCCAAAAATATTCAATAAACCAACGCCCACGGAAGGACTTTTCTTCAAACATGAGAAGCAAAGGGTTTTCAAATTATAAACACTCATTCTAAACTTCTCAACAAGCTTTAATTTTTTGACATTTGTCAATAAACGAGTATATACCATAGAGATGATAGAGTGCTGATATTGAACTCAAAACTGCCATCAATTGAAATGCGCCATATTGGAACACAAACGTCATCAATGACGTCGATACCATGGCGGATATTCAAATAAATAAATTTAAGGATATCAATAAATTTTAATAGCACTTGCAATTTGTAATGATAGTTAGTAGCATGATAGATTTTATCCTATGTATTTTATATGGCATTGTTTTTTTTTTTTTTTATTAAAGCTGTGGACAACTTAGAACTATAGACAGTTTCTAAACTTGCGATGAACTGGTAACATATACTTCATTCGTTCTCAGGTTTAATAAGAGAGAAAAGAAAAAAAATCTTTAACGCCATATAAAAATACATAGGAAAAATCTAATACAATTTCATGAGATCTTTACGACTTGTCATAACAATCCAACATTGTATGTTGTCTTTAGGGGTAAATAACATACTGCAGTAGTTGTATAATTTATGGATGATTAAATAATATTAGTTTACTTAATTCCTTCCTTATTCATTTTCCTTGTATTTTTTCTGTAAACTTCTTCGCTAAATTATGAAATCTAATTTTGCTATAAGACGATATTATGGTTTTACTTAAAATTTAAACATGAGTTTCTTCCAGAGTTGACATATCTAACAAATGATGGGATAAACTAGAAAAAATGTTTTGGTGAACATGACTTGATAGTTGATAGTAAATAAACAAAAGTCGTTAGGAAGTTTTCTTCTTGTGGAATCTTGTTTCCTGTCAAGACCATTACTTTCCGAATTTGTTTTTCGGTGAACTGGCAAATATATCGTGCCTCCTTTGATGGGCAGATTAATTTACCTAAGAAATAGTGAAGAAAATTTGAAGAAATATATGTTATACATCATTTATTTACCTCTAACCTTTGGTTTTATGGAATATCAAGTGATTCTAAATATAAATATACTTTTTTAGATTTTTTTTTGTCCGAATTCAATGTTGAAATAACTCCCTCTTTAATTCGCACAATCTGTCCCGTTCTATCAAAATCCTTTTCAAGGAAATGTAGTGAACAAACATATGCACGCTTACTTTTGCTGGGATTTATGGTACCCCCTGTAACAGTAATCCACACAACGTTTCGGCATTCTACAAAAAAATTATTTCACATAGAAACACTATGTATTATCATAATTTCAGAATATTTCTAAGCTATGGCATTATTCTGCAACTTACATATGAAAAGTTAGTTCTCCGTCATCTTTGTAACTATTGCTTTTGTAGGATTTTACACGACACGATGGCATCACTTTTCTTTAGGAAAAACTACCTGGATTAATTGTCATATAAGCCCAATTGTTAATGCTATAATATGCATACTTACACCACAGCCTTACACTTAAAACAAAAATATCGGGTGAATAATATATAATATTCGAAACAGTCCGTGAAAGAATAAAGCGAAGAAAGTAAATAAAACAATCAAACTGCAAGGTTAGATGACATCAGTAACACTTGTCAACTTGCAAAAAACTTGACGTGACTTAACGCAAATACTTCCTCAAGAAAACTAAGGTAAGCATGACGCTACATGAAACATGACGCATATAATGACGTCTGTGTTCCAAGATGTCCTTTAGTCTTCTGATGGTGCGCTGTAGCGATGCGCATATGATTTATTGGAAGTCTATAGGGTCTGTGTGTGGAATCCACAATATCATATCTACTTCGATCGAATTGAATCGGTTCAAAAAAATTTGTTGCGATTTTTGTCAAGGCCAGCCATATTCGCTGTGACCTTATATTTGTGCTGTTGCAACTTTGATACTTTTAGGGCTTTCGAAACATCCTGTATAATATGAAAATAATTTTAAAAAGTAATATTATGATTATCCCTATATATCCCGAAAGTGAAACGTTTTGAACGTAACGTATTTTTGATAAGTAATTGAAAATTATCCCAATTTGCATTAAAATTCATCATAGCAATGTGTTATTTATTTATCTAAAGGGAAAGAAGTTTTTCTGTATAAAGTGCTAACCGCAAACTTGCATAAACCGTAATCTATTAACGGGAAAATATGATGATCTAATAAAAAAAAAACAGAATTAACTATACAGTGGAACCTCGCATAACGAGCACCTCTCATAACGAGTAATTCGCATAACGAGCAAAGTTAATTTTAAAAAAATGTTTCGCTTAGCGAGCGATGTTTCGCACAGCGAGTAACCAAAACAGGGGAAGCCCAGCATTGTGTGTATGTTAGATCAGTGTGTGTTTAGTAGCGTGTTACTTTCACGTTGATAACAAGATTTCTCTAAAGTGTGTACTATTTGTGTGTGAATCTTTTTTATAAATGTAAATAACCCTTGTAACAATGTCTCCGAAAAGACAGCCGCAAAAAGACAGCCGTAAAAGAATAAAAATAACCATAGAAATGAAACATAAAATAATTGAAAATCGAGAACGAGGTATGAGCGTGGCTGATCTAGCACGCATATACAATCGATCCACATCAACGATTTGCACTATCCTCAAAAACAAAAATAGGATTAAGGAGTTAGATGCTTCAATAGGAGTGACAAGAATATCTACGCAAAGATCACACATGCTTGACGACGTTGAAAAATTGTTGCTTATATGGATTAATGAAAAGCAACTACAAGGCGACACTATTAACGAGAACGTAATTTGTGAGAAAGCGAAAATAATTTTCGCTGATCTCGTTAAAAAAACACCAGCAACTTCAACGGCGAAGGAGGCAGTATTTAAAGCTAGCCATGGTTGGTTCGAGAAGTTTAAGAGAAGAACCGGCATCCATAGCGTTGTGAGGCACGGTGAAGCAGCAAGCTCCGATACACAAGCAGCCGAGAATTACATCGGTGTCTTTAAGAAACTCGTCGATTCTGAAGGTTATCTGCCGCAACAAATTTTTAATTGTGATGAGACGGGCCTCTTTTGGAGAAAGATGCCCAAACGTACGTATATAACAGCAGAGGAGACCGCATTGCCCGGTCACAAGCCAATGAAAGATCGTCTCACGCTGCTATTTTGTGCTAATGCAAGCGGCGATTTGAAAATCAAACCCCTGCTTGTCTATCATTCAGAAACTCCACGAGCCTTCAGAAAATGTAAAGTCGACAAGAGCAGGCTAAATATAATATGGAGATCTAACAACAAGGCTTGGGTGACACGTGCCCTTTTTACGGAATGGATTAATGGAGTATTTGGTCCTTCTGTGAAAAAATATTTAGTTGAAGTGGATCTGCCACTTCATGTGTTGCTTGTAATGGACAACGCTCCTGCTCATCCCCCAGGCCTACAAGACGACCTCCTTGAAGAATTTAAATTCATCAAGATACAGTTTTTGCCACCCAACACCACTCCGTTACTCCAACCTATGGACCAGCAGGTAATTTCAAACTTTAAGAAGCTCTATACTAAGGCACTCTTCGAGCATTGTTTTGAGGTGACTGAAGGGACCAATCTTACTCTCAGAGAATTTTGGAAAAATCATTTCCACATTGTTGCGTGCCTCAAGTTGATAGAAAAGGCATGGGAAGGAGTAACCAAGAAAACCCTTACTTCAGCTTGGAAGAAGCTTTGGCCGGAGAACGTGGTCGAGAGTGAGACTGAAGGTTTTCAAACGGTACCTGAGGAGCCTATAGTAAACAACATCGTAACTTTAGCTGAGATTATGGGACTGGAGGTGGATAGCAATGATATCGATGAGCTTATTGAAGACCACAGCCAAGAGCTAACCACCGAAGAGCTTATAGAATTGCATTCCGCTTCACAACACGAATTGGGGGAGGAGGATTTAGCAGAGGAAAAGAAGGAGGGAACAGCGGAGCAACAATCTTCTCAGTCAATCAGAGAAATGCTAAAAGCATGGGAAACTGTTGTATCACACGTTGAGAAACATCATCCTAATAAAGCAGTCGCTATGCGTGCTATAAATTTATTTTACGACAATGCTATCTCGCAATTTCAACAAATTTTGAAGAGTCGACAAAAGCAAATGTGTCTAGACGACTTTCTCATAAAAAACAATTAGGTATGTATATAGTACAATTATTTTTTTTTCTACAAATTGATATTGAATTCCAGATTATCTCGGTCCACGTTAGAAGACAATATGAAGAATATTCACATTATTTAATCATATATGTATATAGATATATACTTTGTTACTACATTTATATGAATAAAAGTTGCACATAAAAGAAACTCAGTATTTTTTCTGCATGGAACGCATTATAGTATTTTGTATGAATTTATGCGTCAAATATTGTTTCGCTTAACGAGTGTTTCCCATTACGAGTAAGATCTTTGAACGCATTGTGCTCGTTATGCGAGGTTCCACTGTACTTGCACTTTTATCATCATAAACCTATGCTCAACTATCTAAATATTGAAGCCTCTTTTATAAATCACTCTACATAGTACATATACTGAATTTTATACAATTACATTTTGCCAGTCTAGTTAATTTTTAATATACCCACACTACAAGATTTTAAAATAAATAAAAATGCAAGTTCAACATCTCTTAAAGAATTCCATCAACATGATTAAAAAAAAATATTCCTTAGATAATGGCAGGAAATGACATTTAAAAATAACTTGGCTATCACTAATTTAAACCCTTAATTACTTCTTCGTTTAAAACCAGACGGTTCTAAATTGAAGAAATTCATCTTAATCAATGCAAAACAGCATGGTATGCGACAATCAGTGCCGCTTCAAAAGGATCGTTGTGACACTGACGAAGAAAAAAGAAAAGAAAACTAATTACTGAACCGCACTCGCATACAGAATAATATTGCTTAGACTTAGAGATAATTGCTTTTGAAGAACTTACGCGAACAAAATGTTTGATGTAGTAATTAATAAAGGAATTAGTTCAAGTTTATCTTGACCTCTAGGAGTTCGTATACATGTGATGTGGGAACCTTATTCATTTATAAAGTAATTACTAGAGTTTGGATTCCCTTAACTTTGAAATTAATGAAATTGAAATCGATATTTCAGTCATGAGAATGTTATTGTTTATAAATGTCGCTTTTTTTGCAACTATTGGTGTAGTTAAAATAGAAATTAAGTTGGTACCGTTTAATATAGGAACCTTTCAATATCTAGTAAAGTTTCATATGTCGGACGGTTTAATTAATTTATGTCAAGATCAAGGGCATTTAGTTCAGTTGTGTATGCTCGAGAGGAATTTAATGTTATTAATCTATTAAATAATTCAATTTAAACGGAATTCTCAATAAAATATATTTAGATATGATTATATCTGTGGCAGATGTCGCATTTATTAATAACAAAATCATTAAAATACTTGGTATAAGATAAACGAATTACTGTAGCTAATATTCTAACTCAGAAGTGTATAACGTTATTCATCTTAAATACTTACAATCAGTGGCGGCTCGTCAGGGGAGGCTACGGAGGCTAAGCCTCCCCTATTATTTTTAATAAAATAAGTAGCGTTTATTATGTATTAAAATAATGTTTAAGCATCGGTTATATCCTAAAATAAAGCAATTTTGCAAAAAAAATATATAATCAATAGTATATTCATTCATTACTTAATTTAAAAATGCAAACAAATTTCCAATAATGCGCGAAATTTTACTGTACGCCCTATAATAGCAAGCGATAAGGCTAGCCACAGATTTGGCTCCGCACCGATGATTAATGCCATGGCTGAAAGCAATGTGTCTCCGTAAGTGCACGTGCACTTTATACGGCGAATACGTATGGTTGGAAACTTGCTGCCGCGGTGAGATCCTGCCCGATCGGCATGTTGCGTTATCGGTCGTAAAACGTTGCTACGCAACTGCCCATGCGACTCCCAGCTCCCAGTATTAATAACTTAAGAAGCGTTGGGTGAGTTTCGTTAGGTTACGCACACCAAATGGATAAAATGAATGGAATTAGAATTTGCCAAGATATTGTCCACTGATTGGTAAGAAATTCTTTTAGTTGTTTAAACATAGAGACGAAATTACACATCGTACAAAACATTCAGAAACCACGGCCTAATTTATCTGTAGTATCTAACGACGGCAACCGGCAAAATCGTGGTTTTAGTTCATTATGGTACACTAAATGTGGTTGGTTAACGGGTTCAATTGAACGGGAAAGATTATTTTGTTGGCCATGTCTACTTTATTGTAACCAAACCGAAACGTGGTCGAAATTAGGTTATACAGATTTAAAAAATCTACCGCGCGCTATTGAACGGCATTCTAAGTCTAAAGAACACATTTCATCGTTGTGCAAATTTAAATTATTTGGAAAACAAAATATTGCTACTGCTGTAGACAGCGCGCGGAAAGATGCAATGCCTATAATAATGAAGTTAGAGAAAACCGCAAAAATTTAAGAAAATTAATAGACGTAACAATATTTTTAGCATCACAAGATTTAGCTTTTCGGGGACACAATGAGACTGGAGATTCTTTTAATCGTGGAAATTATAAACAATTACTCGAACTCTTTAGCAAATATGAACCTAGTTTTAATAAATTTGTTAGTAGTAATATTTTTTCGGGTACATCTAAATCTATACAAAATGATTTAATTAAATTGTATCTCTTTTGTATTAAAACAAGAAATAGATAATAATTTATATTTTATTTTAATCTATTTTTTTCAATTTTTATTCTACACTTACAATGCTCCAATAATAACTATAAAAATATAATTTATTGACCGAGAAGGGTTACTTAGGCTACAGTAGCCTCCCTTGAACAAAACGTCACGAGCCGCCACTGCATCAGAGACTGCAAAAGTTTTAATATTTATAGTATTTCATTAATGAATGACATTTTCATCGACTCTTTGAACCTATGAATTCGTAGAAAAGATTTAGCATGTGTGAGAGTACTTTTTATTGCCCTGGAAAAACCAGATAGTTTGTCATTCACTTGGCATCATTCAAACCTATACGTTCACGTGGCAGAATTCGCAATCACCAAAACATGCATACCATTACATCAACGACTAAGAATGGACATTGTTCTTTTCATTTTTATGTTATATGGTAGTTCCAGGAATTCTAATGCCAATTTGATTTCTTGCGAATCAATTCCTACATCATTTCGTTGATTTTAAAACTAAACTAGTGGTATTTATATTTTGATTTTATTTTTGCAGGTAAGCGTTCGACAACAACCTTGAAAGAATTGAGACATTCACAGCAAATCCTTAGTATAAATATGTGAGTACAAGTTTTAACAGTCATATTAATATTAATAATTTCGCTAAATAATACTAATGATAAAAAAATAAACAATAATTCAAAATTATATACAATACAGAGAAGAAAAGAGATATTTTTTTTAATCTTGATCGTTCCATGAATAAATTACAATATAGATTAATATTAGTGCCCTACGTATTAATATAGATATCTATTTACATTGCTTTGATTAAAGCCGTTTTACACGTTCAGTATATATAGTAATATTGTAAGTGTAGTCCAATTAAGGAAACGATCAACAAAAAAACAATAATTGATCTATAGAGGTTGTCGGAGATTATATTTATCAGTATAGCTGATACTATCTAAAGCGATTGTCTTTATAAGGATGTGGTTTTTATTAAATTTTTTGACATAGATTTATTGTATCTATATTTCTGACGCAGTGCAAATACATATAATTATTTTAAATTAGATTTTTTTTAATGAACCATGAAATGGTGTTGATAAAAATTATATTTTATATTGAAGACTCTCTGTATTTTTCTTTCCGCATAATCCCGTAAATTCGACAACTGGATTAGCTTTAATTTCAATACTCTTTTGTTCAATTCGTTACTGCTAGTCGGCCAAATTATGCATAGGTATTTCAAAGATGCTGTTTTGTTTATGTAAGGCCATAAAAAGAAGTCACATTGACCTGTTTGATTTAATTCCATAATAGATGTTTTCGAAGATGCATCATCCATTATTTGTTAAGCCAGATTCTTCAGTATGTTTTTCTTTCAGTGCTCCACCACCTCTCTATCTAAAGCTTTTTGAACTGCATGTAATCAACGCCTAAGTTTGGAAATTCTTCTAAACAATCTTGATTGATTGATTGATTAATTAATTTTTTGACTTAGCTATGCGCCATGTCCATCAACACACTTTCAAGAAACTCATTCATTCAGAAAGGATATTTATAACGGGTCACTCGATTCTTGCTCAGGGGTTCATCAGGGCTTTAACAAAAACAAACAAAACTAGAACCACGGTTCACAGGTATGCCCACAAAGGGTTCAAACAGAGAATTGCAGATACATACTCATCTTGCACTCTTACCTTACATTCTAAGAACTTATAAAGTTCGTGGAATACTTCGATTTTTTGTAATCCTAACAACGACAAATTTAATAAAAGGAGACCAGCTTCGATGAATTTTGAAGGAATCTTCGTCTCTTGTTACTATATTTTTCGCAGATTAATATAATATGCTTTAGAGTCTCAATCTCCTTGCAATCGCAAATGTCAGTGTCTTTCTTTTGTTTAAATAACTGCACAAACCATGATTGCAACGAAGTCTACTTATATAACTTTAACGAAGTTCTTCGAGTAAGTTTCTTGAAACCATGTTTTGCTTGGAAGCTCAGGTTGTGTCGGTTCGTAGAATTTTCCAACTTTGATCTCTGAATACTCTTTTTGGAATTCCTGATCGAATAGATCTGAACACTCATTTACAAATATCACTGGGCAATAAAAAATGATCTAAAATCTCCGTACATGCACATCCTAGCTTTGTAGTTTCATCAGCTATTGCATTGCCTTCAATCCCTGAGTGACTTTTAACCCATAAAAATTCTAGATCGACTCTAAGTTTACTAATTTCTTTAAAAAAATTTACTGTAAGAGGATTGATTGCATATGTTGATGGATTTTATATTTTCTACTGCGCTCTTGCTGTCTGTTACAATCAAAATTCGTTGTTGAATATTTAATCGATTTCCATACTTTAGTGACTCATAAAATAGAAGGTAAATTATTCTGACAATTATCAAGTATACATACAATTGCAAGCACAAAATCACAACTTCAATTTGAACATGGGAATTTGTGTATTTTTTAGGATGAAACTAATTTAAAAGGATGAAATAAAATAAAGCCATTTATATTCGTAGTAATAGTCACTTAAGATAACTTAAGTGACTCTATTACTACGAAAATACATCTAAATCTTACAATAAAACTTCTACCAGTAATGGAACTTCGTCAAACAAAACAAAATGTTAGCAATATACCAAGATATTATACCAATCCCATAGAGCACGTGTACAATAGTCATTTGCATAATCAATACTCCATCTATTTGCTGATATTACATTCAGAGATTATTCATGTGTTTATGGAATTGTTGAAGCTATTAGCATTAATGTAAATTGGTAGTACGCATTGTAAGTTGCGTATGTACTTAAAAAACTTTAAACTAATATCACTAGCACGTGCTGGTTATAAACATGGCTGGTGTATGTATCAGAGGAAAGATTATACCTTTTTTTCTGTATTTGTTCCCGGGACAAAACGCAATTTAATTCACAGCAGTAATGCACGGAGTTCAAGTGTATATATACGCACTTACTTCAAACATAAAAACATATATACAGGCTGTTCAATTTATCATGGTACTTTGTGCACTCACATGAATCAGTCTGTATATTTCAAATTACCATACTGTAATGAATAATATAGGCTGTTGCATTGTCGGCATATTACAGGTTGATGTATAAACGGAAATAAAACATACATACATAAATTAAGTACTATAAATTATGAGATACTCCACATTAGAAAGTCTTCATACTAAATTTGGTAATTTACATAAGAAACAATAACATCACTTTCATTTCGCATGAATTTATTCTTCTTATCTAGAATAAGGAACGGCTTTAGCGCTTAAAATGTTCTCACAGCATCATCAAAAATGTACCCATACATTATTCTGGAGCATTTGCCGTTCTGAAACGTCCAATTAACTTGACTATCTTCGGTGTATCTTTACACCAATAAAAGTTGTAAATCTAGCGGTAAAATTATCTCGTATACAAGATATAATAGATGCCCTAAGTGAAAGTTTGTGCACCTAACGTATGTATATTCTTTTTAATGGTTCATTAATAACGAGCTATGTATGTAAAACATTTGTTTCTGTTTACACAAAGATGAATGGGTTTTCGTTGACATAATTCTGTGACTTTCACAGCACAAAAGGAAAATTCATATAGATTACATTGGAGAACGCAGAGGACCTGTAAAAATGTGATTGAATCAATTGATTACAATGCTATCCATTGATTTTCTGCTATGATGAAATAACCATTGATATTTATCGTCATGTTTTATCACAAAATAGTCGATTTTGTGCTTCTGGAAATCTGGATACTTATGAAAATTAGTATTAAGAAAAAAGTCTAGTATGGCTTCAAATCAAGCGATCTCGCAGGCCATTATATATAGTCTGTCCATATTTCTAACGATTTGCCTTTTTAAATAGCACTCGATCTTCACAAAAGAAATGTTTACCGACCGTTATAATCCCTTGCGAGCACGGGTGGTTAACAGGGACGTATTCACTAAGATTATAATACTAAAAGTGTATTATAAAGAGATTAATAATAAACGAAACATAATAACATGTTTACTTAAGAAACTTTAATTATTCATAGTATAGCCAATTAGATTAAATTGTAAACAGTAGATTATATTAAACGAAACATAATTACTTCTCTACTTTAAAAAAATCCAATTTCTCTTAATGCGGCCTACTACCTTATTTGCATTATTTGGCGGCACCAGGTAGTGGATAGTCCCAGGTAATACTCATGGAATAACACTGAAAACCTTTACAAACAACAAGGCTTATATACTATCTAAATCTAACAATAATTCGTATAAGCTGGACTCAGGTATTGGTCCTTTATCGGAATTCATTAATTTATATTTGTTTTTAAGTATATAAATACTTTCGTAACTATCTAATTCGCTAAAATTATTTACAGTTTTAACTAGCCTAAGACTATCTGTATAGGCATACCGTGACCTGTGTCTAAAATATGTCGAGCAACGCTAGATTTATCCGGTCTGTTGTATTTGAAATGTGCAATATGTTCTTTATAACGAGTTCAGATTGAACGCCTAGTTTGCCCAACATATTTTTGATTACAATCTCTACAACTTATTTCACAAATCCCAGATATATGATCTACCTCAATTTTATCTTTAGTGTTCCCCAAGAGAGATTTTAATGAACTGCTCGACTTAAATGCAATTTGAAGATCCTGTTCTTTAAAAATCCTGTTCAACTTACGTGTGGTTGAGTGATATGGCAAAGAAACAAATTTATTACCGCGAGTTTGTTGAGGTAGCAAACATGTGGAATCCTGAATATCATTCTTAAGTTTATGTTTCCTAATTATCTTAGTTACTATTTCCGAATTGAAACCATTGTACTTCGCGATCTTTTTAATTAAACAAGATTCTTTTTCATATCTATCTTTTGTAAGCGGAAAACTTAACAACCGATGGATAAGAAAATTAAAAGAGGCAATTTTTTGCTGAAAACTATGATTTGAGTCCGCTGTTATAAACTTGTTGACATTGGTGTCTTTTCGGAAGATATCTATTTCTATGTTATTATTATTCCTAATAACCAAAACATCTAAAAATGGTAGTTGATCATTGTTTTCCTTTTCTATTGTGAAATTAATAATTGTACTGAATTTCGGATTTAATTCAACTAGAAAGTCATCCAAGTCACACAAATTAGTATTAAAAATCGCGAAAATATCGTCAACGTACCTAATCCATACTTTATAGGGAAATACTTAGCGTTTCTTTTAAAATCGGTTTCAAAGTGACTCATAAACAAATTCGCTATAAATGGAGACAAGCTGTTGCCCATCGCTGTGCCCTGTTGCTGTTCGTAGAAGTTGCCTTCAAACTGAAAACAGTTCTGGGACATGCAAAGAGTTGTCAACTTCAAGTATTCATCTATTTTCTCGCGTTCAACTTTATTCTTAATCAACAAATCGTCTAAATATTTCAATGTTTCTGGAATTGGTACCGAGGGAAACAATGAGCTTACATCAAATGAAACTAAAATTTTACCCTGTTCTAGCTTATAATCGTTGACTTTATTAATGAATTCTAAGGAATTTTGGACTGAGAAACTATCTGGTTTTTCGGGTAAATTTCTAAATTCATTCACTAACCATTTCGAAATTAGGTATGTCGGTGAGTTAATACCTGAAACAATAGGTCTCATCGAATTACCTGGTTTATGAATTTTAGGTAAACAATATAATCTAGGTACAAAAGGATTACTTACATTTAAACGCAATTTTAGGGCGGAAGTTATTAATTGTGGACAACTTCTTAACGCGTCTTTTGTTTGTCTAATCATCTTGGGGAGGGGATTTTTCTTTAATTGACCCCTAAGATCCATTAGCTATTAAAAGATTAACACGGTTGAAATAATCGGTTTTCTCCATAATTATTAACTTGTCGCCCTTCTCGGCTTTAACGTAAAAACAGTGTTTGGTTCTGAGATTTTTAATTGTGTTCCATTCATTATTTACTGTAAATTGTTTGTGCTGCAGTAGATTTTCCCGGATTTGAACCTTACAGGCACCCCTCACGAAAGATTTTGCAGAATCTGAAAAACCTTCGATTTTTTACAAAAGTATAAATAACAACGTTATTATTAAAGATAGACATATAGTAGTTTATATGAAGTCATATTATTTTTCTGTGTTGAATTGAAAAATGCAATAATATATAGGTTGTTCCATTTGAAATAACGAAGTAAGTAGCCGTTTGCCTACTTCTGGGACACTCTGTATAGTCAAAAATATTTTTAGGTAATGCAGCATTGGATTCTATAACGTTCTTATAGAAAAGGTTTCTTTCTAAAATGAGAAATAGAGCTGTAATGCAAGACCTAGTCTTCGGCGGGACAGGCAGTATACATCTATTCTTGCAACTTCAAACTTATCTTCATTATACCAATATTTGTTTAAGTAAATCTGTCGCACCTCAACATAACTCTATTACGATTAACGGCGTGTTCTAAGAATTCCTGTCGTTTAAAATTAATTAACAGCAAGACAGGTTAAACTCCCCCCACTACTCGAAGACCGTGAATCATAAACCGTTTATATAGTTAGTTTCCTTCGTGTGCCATGCGAAACACGTGGTTCGCCTCATCGTTTAATACGCTGGCGGTATTGTTGATGTTTACCTTTTGCGCTGTCTGTACGCGTAGCGAAGATGCGGGATGGGTCGTGGATGACCTAGGATGCAGAACTAAGTCTAACGAAGCGGGCAACTGTGTTTTAGTCGGTATCTGTCGCGATATCTCCAATTTAGTGGCCAGTATGGAACGGGGAAGCGAGGAGTATAAACAAACGTTGAGGGAACATGCTTGCGGCGTGGATGCAAATGGCGGTTCGAAGGTTTGCTGCTCGCACGATCAAGTTGGCAGATCTGGTAGGATGGACATGAACTGAATAAGATCAAGTATAATCTAAAACGGCATTTATTGCATGCATACATCGCAAAGAACGTCACAGGAGATAATGTTGTGTTGGCATCATTTTAACTGTCATATCTCCTAGGAAAATTCATTTTCGAAAGTTGCAAGATTGCCATGCTATGACAGTTATTTGAATTGCTCCAATAAACTCAAATATGTTTTATTATATTATATAGGTAATTTGTATAGATGTTAAATTAAATCATCGTCAGTACGTCAACAAATATTTCCATAGAATTCATTCTTCTTATTTTTATAGGTTATGTATGATGCATATATATATTTATATTGTAATAAAAACGTGATAACTATGTATTTTTCTGCGTACACATGAATATTTAAATTGACTTTTTATTCTTATATAAAAATATGTTAAATACTATGTTATTGAATTTACATATTGCAATAAAAGTCTTGTCTCTATAATTTAGTGTTAAATTCTTATGTACAGAACACGGAATAAGATTTAATAATTCCTTATGTTCTATATGTTGTTGTATTATGTAATATAATTATAATTTTTGACACCGCCATGTTAATTTACTTTGTTAATATTTATTGTTAGCATAAATTAGCAAAAATTATTTAAAATAAAATTCTATTTCATTATTATACTTTTTGTTTCATATACACCGTAAACATGGTCTACTTTGGCCTACTTTTCAATAATGCCAAATCAATTTCCTTTTTTGATAATCCGTTTTTAGTACCAATAAGTTGTGGTAAGATTGGTTCTAAAATTATAAAGTGTCATATATGAGTGGTTTACAGAGATTTTGTTTCATTTTTAGTTTATCCATTTTTTTTTTATTGTGGGCCAAGGTTACCCTTAGGTTTGGGTAACTTTGGCCCACGCCACTTTGTCATGTTTAAAAGCATCATAAACAGACTAGGAACAATAAGGGACTTAGCTATGGAAAAATAAGAATACCTGAATTATAAATATAATATTTTATGCTAAGTAAACCACTTTTATAACACAAAAAATATTAGTCGAAGTTCTCCAAAAAGGAGTTAAGCTGTCAGAAACCATTAACAATAAAAATACCTCTTTTAATAAGTGTTGGTGGTGCAAAAAGTTTTTCAAAGTCACCCCATTTCTTTTTCTGTAAACCACTTCCAAAATTGAACAGTGGGCACCATGCAATCAGCTAAGGGAGAGAAATGTAGGAAATTTTACTACAATCGTGAGCATTTATACTACACATTGTAGTACATATAGCGACAAGTACAACTTGTAGCAATGTTTACCATCAAATTGTAGCACTAAGTTTGTAGTATTGATTCTTACAATTTGTATGAAAAACCAGAATGAACAGTTAGTTTTGTTTCAACAACGTTGTTAGATAAAGTAGTATTTATTGTAGTAAAATTGTATACAATTTTATGTGACTTTTCTATATACTGGTGAGCATAAATTAACACCTGTTGTAGTAATATTTATTCCACTCATTATTTTAAATTATTATAATTTTATAATACATTTTACTTACCTTTATTGAAACATCCACAAAATATATATAACTTAATACTACATTGTTGTGTGGATAAGTTTCAACTTGGGTATTAATATATGTAGTATATACTTATGCAAATTACTATATATTTGCAATAATTTGTACTAATTCTTATTGTGAATTTTATCTAATGTAGCATGTAAAATGTCTACCTTGCAGTATTCAAATGTTTCAGTCGCCTGTAGCACTTCTAATATTTTTATCATTAACTCTATAATTTATCGTTAAAGTTTCATTTCATTGTTAAAAGGATCAAAGTAGGTAGTAAAGATAAACTATGTGAACAAACTAGAAACATATATTCTTAAACTAAGCAAATTCACAAGTAACAGACTTTAACATAACACAAATATTTAAAACAAAACAGCAGTCTTCTATAGTACTTCCTAATTTATTTATTATAATTTTCTCCGAAGCTGCAATCGACAATTGTATTCTACTTTCGGTAATTTTCACATTTTTTCCATTGATGATTGACTATTAGTACTATTACATCAGTAGGTAAGTCCCTGAAGACGGTTTATTAACTGAAACTACCACAGTAACATAGTAAGATTGTAATAAATAAATTGGGAAGTATATATATTAAAATATCCTAACACACCTAACACAACAAAATTGTGTTACTATTTCAAACAAAATTGATCTTACAAACAGCTGTGAACTCTTCCTACAACGGCTAGTATATTAAATGATAAACGTGTACGTTAAAGCCCATTTGTTTGTATTATTTATTTCTACAAAATCGTTAGTACTGCGCCATGTAAGTTTTTACTACAAGGATTTCTCTCAGTGTAGGACGGACAGCGCCAAAACTTTTTTCTCGCAAGTTTTTTCACGTCTCCACGTTGTATGCTAACACTTGCGTCCTCTGATTGATTCTGGGTAGTGTTGCTTGTACTAGGCTAATGCACACCCTCAATTTTATAGACAACTGGTTGATCAAAATCATCTTCTTGACTGCTTGAAAAAACTAAGTCACTATGGCCTGATGACAAAGCTAAAGTCATCAGTATCTTCATTTGTTGAAGACAAGCTTGCTTCTGAATTTGTTTTAGTTTTTTTCAGTTTCCTTTTCCTACTTTTTCTCATCTTTTTGATTTTGTTTCTTTTGCTTGATGCTGAAGAACATCAGTTGGTGTTATACTTTTTCCGGCAGGAACATCAAGCTTTTGTCGTTCTGTTGCTCGAGGCTTGACAACTTCCTGTCTTTTTTTTTACTTTGGGATGCTGGATGAATGTTTCTCCCATTAGTTCCAAGTTAGTCGGAACATTCATGGACGGCAAGCGTTTTAAAACTGCATCCTTGTTGATTGGATAGATGCCAGCCTTTTTGAAGCCAGCTTAAATATTTTCTCTCACATTGGGTTTTAAACTATCCAAAGTTTTGTTGAGCAATCTTGGAAAAATATCTTTTGACAACGTGGACAACCTGGACAACTGTTTCCACTCAGTTAGGACTTGTCGCCATTTGATTTTGAGAGGCCTAAAATATGCCAAATCAAGTACCTGTGTTAGATGTGAAGAGTTAGGAGGTAGACATATAAACTGGATGTTGTACTCTTCACAAAGTCTAAGAATGGTGTTCGGCACTATTCAGTGCCTCCCTACATTGTAACATATCTTCTTAAGATCTTTTTTTGATTTGATGCAGTGTTTTAGAGATATTCCGTTGACTCAAGATAAAAAACTCACTAGTATATGCATCATAACTGCTATTATTGAGAATGTGAAATGAAAATCTACCCTAGAGAATATTGAAACATCACGCGCAGTATCTCCAAACACTTATAATGTGCTTGCTAGCATTATTGGGCAACAAATAGATTATATATATTTCTTAGATAATACCCCAAAAGAAAACTTATTGTGCAACCATATATTACACTGATATTGTGTAATTTTATGAACACAATCCTATTCAGTAAACACCTAGTTCATTTACTGCAAACTAGAAAACAAAAAAAAATAATTAAAACACTTATTTATAACACCTTATACCGTATATAATGGGCAACACATTTCCACCTTTAAACTTCTTTTTTGCGTAACCCACCAACTAGGAGTACCATTAACGGGACACCATTACTGCCGGATTTGTAAATCTACGCAAACAAGTCCATACCTACGATAATGACGAAAGTTAGAGCAGTGTTTGCGTCAAAGACGTCTAATTGATGCATTCTATAGTGGTGTCAGATTTAAATAGGATACCTTAGGTTATGCAACACCAACCCACGGTGTCGCAAAAGGGGACCAGAAGCAAAGAAAAACTGTTATGCAAACTCCTTCCGTAGATATATACATGCATACTGTAATACATCTGGTAATATACATCATCATTGCTTAATGTGACACTTTTTTAAGCAATCCTAATACATGTAGCTATCGGGTTTAAAGAAAAAAAAAACCAAGATGTGTGTTTTGCACCTTTCCTTAATATTTCAACATGTGTAAATGTTTATTTTCGACGATTTCATTAAGAGAATTTTAATTTGCCGTAACCTGAAATGAAACTTGAAGGTGCTAAAAACGAATTACAAGGTACAGAGTTGTAGTTGCAGAATCTATATTGTAACGTAACGTTTTATTGACTTTTAAAAAGAGTAAAAGTGGTTTTGTAGACGAGGTATGAATTTGATTTCTCAACTGGAATAAAGAGTAGATAGTCCTTACTAGTGGGTCTATAAGTTATTTTATTTATACGTTCACAACAATGATTGGTAGAACTGGATAAAGGCCTAGATTAAAACCAGTATTTTTGTATTCATAGGCTACCGTTCACGCAGGGTGAAATTTTATAGCAGCCCCTCTCTCTCTTAGGGCCTCATCCGGGAACAGGTACAGCTCTCTTCAATTCACAACCTTGCGACCATGTATCTATACTTTCTACCACAGCTCTAAAGCAGATATGATTTATACCTATTATATACAGTGTGGCAACCGTTCATAGCACGATGTATGTATTAGTAACTACTGGTCGACTATAAATGGGCGTGCCACCTTGAATTGCCACGCCTACTTAGCGGCACGCGGATGGCATTTACAAACGATAGCGGACGTATTATAAGTTACACGTATAAATGTATTGGGGCATATAGGCAAATCAAAGTCTTTTAGAGTTCTATGTTATAGCATAAGTGATTAATAACATTACATGTGGTAGAAAATACTATTCCTGAAAAATAAAAAGCACTGTTAGAGGTAGTGTGTTCCCGATATAAGTAAATATTTTTAGTTGTTTGAAGCATCAGATAATCACTGATAACATGTCAGTGAAGTAATTCATCACAGCCTCATAAACAACATAAAAAATCAAAAATAAATAATCAGAACTCCTTAACTTTAAAATAAAAACTAAAATAATATTGTTCAACAAGTATAGAATCTAAAAACGCAACTATAATAAAATAATGGAAAATAAAGCTAAAAGAAAATATTATTCTTAAACAATAATAACATTTGAAGTAAATTAATTTATTAAGTGTTCAAATAAACCTCCCTCTTGATAAGAACAGTAACCCAACCGATCATAAAAATTCCGACGAACATTTGTTAACATATCTGCTGTGACAGTATTACTGATTTCAATAATTCTCGCGCGCAGTTCCTCTAGGTTTGATGGCCGTTGATCACCGTATCCGTATATTGTATTATGTAAAAAGGGCCATAAAAAGAAATCGATTGAAGCTAGATCAGGGGACCGCGCTGGCCATTTAATAGGGCCCGAGTTACCGATCCATCTGTTTTCAAAAACCGCGTTTATAAAGTTTGTTACAATGCGTGTATTGTGTGCTGGGCAACCATCTTGCTGAAACCAAACTTCATTTATATTAAATCGCTCCCGTATTGCCGGAATAATATTATTTTCAAGTAACTGTAGGTATCTATTTCCGTTTAAATTACCGTCAATGAAAAAAGGCCCAATTATATGATTTCCAATGATACCTGCCCATACATTTAGCTTCTGTGGATACTGCGTTCGCGTTGGTATATTTAAATGTAGATTTTTACGCGACCAGTAACGACAAATTGCGCGGTTATGATGCCCGTGTAGGTAAGATGTTTTTTCATCTGTGAACAATACGTTGTTAAAAAAAAATTGGTTATCGTGATATTTATTTATCATTCTTTCGCAAAATTCCATTCGGCGATAATAATCATCGGGAAGAAGTACTTGTGAACTTGTAAATTTGTATGAACGATATTTATTAGTACGTAAAATCTTATGAACCGTTGTTTTAGAGATACCTAAATCGCGAGCAATTTGTCGAGATGACATAGTGGGATTTACTTCAACTAAAGCACATACTCGAATTCCTATATCGCTTACATTCTTATCCGGAACAACTTTATTTTTATTATTTACTAAAGAAAATGTAGTTTCAAATCGATTAACGGTCCTACGAATGGTGCTTGCATTGGGAATTTGACTTTCGGGGAAATCAGCTGCAAATAAATCCCGAGTTACTTCCGCGGAATTACCACCGTAAAAGTGTTTATACATGAAGAGTTTTTGCTCCGGCGTATAGTACTCCATTTTTAAAATAACCGTTATCTACCTACCAACAACGCGTTTTATTAAATAGTACGAGCGAGTAGTTCTCCCGACAAAATATAAAATGCATCTGACATGCACGTGTGCGAGCGACGGCTCTCGGCCCTGTGCGGCGACAGCGTAGAAATGTGGATTTCTTGGCAAATACGAGTGCATCATAGCAATATGCTAATAAAATCCAGTCGAATATTCCGTATACTTCTTTACCGTTCTAATGCACGGATACCTCTGTGTATCTCGCTTACACTACAGGATCGCTATAATGCGGACGCAGGCGGACAATTGGTATAGTAAGTTTAAATAGTCTTTGGATCGCGATAGCCATAGAATGTGACATAAGCAAACAACAAAAAATAAAATATGTTTTAGGTTATGGTGTATTATTTGTTAACATTTATAAAAATAGTTTGCCCATCGCTGATTACGGGTATGCAATAAAAAATCCATTCTGATAAACGCTGCAATTATTGTATCTGTATTTTTATTTACATAAAACAAACGACTCGCACCTTGAAACCAATCAGCATTTTTGGAAATACCGGCACATTAATACCTCCATTACTTTTTATAAATTATCCTTACATAAATAACAGAAGATTTATGTTTCAATTCTACAGAATTACACACTAATATCCACATGTATATAATAAAAATTAAATAGCCTCACATGCGTCAATAAAAACCAGAATTTTCTAACTAGTACAACAACTGCACGAAACGCGACTCCTATTATCGTTCCTAGTATTTAAGTCGATTATTAGCATTTCTTCAAAGCAACTCGCGCGAGTCGAATCTGCCCGATGATATCAAGAATTCTTGTTCGTGCGAGAACTGGCCACTACTAGGCGATACCATACACAGTTAGTATTTAGTACACAAATCTGTAACATACACGAAGCAAGTAAGCATGATTCTCCGCTCTGCGGTTTCAGTGCTATTGTGCATCGCTCATTATTTGTGTATCCGTGGGGTTCTTTGCAAGACTAAAACCGCTTGGGTTATAGACGATCACGGTTGTTTAACCCCGGAAAAGAAACCTGGATTTTGCACCGAGTTAAATACGTGCGAAACTGTTAATTATCTCATTGGAAACCGCGATTATTACAGTGACGATGTCCAAGATATATTGCAAGATTTCGCGTGTGGTGTTGACGATTACGGCTTGCTGAAAGTGTGTTGCCCGTACAAGCCATTGGTGGTAGAATCGAACGTGTTGATCGATCATTCGCGCCATCAAAATTCCTTGTTACTGCCACGGGATTGCGGCAGGACGCGAGCGTGGGGTCTTCTGAATGGAAACGAAGCTAATCTATTCGAGTTCGGATGGTCCGTCTTGTTGAAGTACCGCAAAACGGGTGACCCGTTCATCTGTGGCGGGTCATTGATCAACGATAGGTATATATTAACATCGGCGAGTTGTATCGAGAATAAATACCAATTAATCGGTGCCAGAATCGGAGAGCAAAATGTAAGAACGTTAAAAGATTGCACTCAAGAATATTCTGCCGGAAAAATCGTAGAAGTCTGCGGCCCACCACCACAGGACTTCTTATTGACTGCCAATGATGCTATCGTCCATCCAAAATACGACTCTAAAACCTTAGCGAATAATATAGCCCTTATTAGATTGCAATCACCAGTCAATATAACCTCACAATCAGTTTCAATAATCTGTCTCCCGATTACCAGCGAAGACAAAGGATTCAACGACCCCAAATTCACTGCTATAGGTTGGGGTGCCACTGAAAACGGCTTGTATAGTCCGACGCTATTGAAAGTCTTGACGAAAAAGGTGGACGGTGCTCAATGCATCTGCACCTACACCAACAGAATTGGGAACATGTTTATCGACCAGATTTGCGTCCTGGGTTCTGAGGACAAGAATTACTGCGCTGAAGATCTCGGTGGACCTCTAATGGGGTATATCACGAAAGATAGTAAATTGAAAACTACACAGTTTGGGGTATTATCAGCCAGACCTTCAAGTTGCACCAGCACAAATGTTCCAACAGCTTACACCAGTACAATTCCGCATATTGGTTGGATTCTAGACAATTTAAGACGCTAGTGAATCAAATTGTTTTTGTTATCTTGTTTTTAATCAATGTTTATCATAATGAACTGGATGCTGATAACATACAGATTAATATAGTTTCATAACCTTGATTGGTGAACGACGAAAACAGATCGAGAAAAGTTATTGGTTGAAGGATATTTATATTTAAATTGTGATATATGCAAATGTGCCGGATGTTTAAAGTTATTTATTGTTAAAATTTAATTTTATATAAAGTGTGATGCGAATAATGTTCTATGTAAGATAACTGTATAAAAATTATGTTTAAATTATTCAATAAAAGTCTTTTAGAATCCATTATTTTTAAAATTGGTATTGTAAAAATTAATATTATGCAAAAGTGTGTCTGATATTCCTCTTAATATGAGCAAGATTTATATACAGTGATGGACATAAAAAAAACAACACCGCACACTGACTGCTGTATTGCGAGATTAGCAAAACGTGATCTATTTGGAACGTCAGAAAAGTTCTCTGTTCGAAATATACAACAGGCACAGTAAAGCACGAAAACATAATGGTTTGGGCATGTTTTTCATGGCATGGCGAGGTTGGATTTACTGGATTAAAGACGTGATGACTAAAGAAATTTACATCTTAAACAACATAATGCTTCCATACGCAGATTAAACATTAAACATGCCGATTATTTGCATTTATCAAGAAGATATTAACCCTAAACACACTTCCGAGTGTTATCAAAATTGGTTGAGCGACCATAAAGTACGACTTTTAGATTGGCCGGCACAATCGCCAGACGTTAATTCATTTGGGAACTTATGGAAGTGTGTGAAGGATTCATTACGGCATAGAAAAATCAAAATTAAAACGACTGTGTGAAGCGGTCCAACAGAGTTGGTACGCCATACCAGTGGAAACACGTCAACCTATGGTGAACTCACTGCCTAACAGATGTAGGGCAATAATTAGCAATAAAGGCCACGTTACCAAATATTAAACTCGTACAAATAACTGAATAAATTTCGGTTACCCGTTTTTTATTATTACCCTAGGAAAAAGCTTTATAGCATGCGTCCCTATTATTTTGTCCACACAGTTTTTTAATATTGTTTTAGTTGTCGGTTAAGTTTTGTGATATCAGCCTTTAATGAAGTTTTTTTTTTTATTATGGATTATTCTATGTTTAATAGTAGAAAAATTAAAACTATTATGAAAGTACAATAACTTGGTTTATTTATTGCATGTATAACTTATTGAACCATTGTACCTATTTTTATGTCCACCACTGTATGTTATATCAAAGAAATATGCAGATATAGGTCAAGAGTTATAGAAGAAAAATTGTTTTTAAAGCGAAATATTCATCCAAGAGCAATTTCCGATTCATCTTCTATACAATGTAAATATAAAAAAAAATTATAAAATCCTTACACAGAATTCTTATCTCATCTCATTACTCTTGTTCGCAGAAAACATTTGAGTCATTAAAAAAAAGTGTGGATATACCCTCTTATCTGAAATGTATAAATATTTATTATGTTAAAGATACAAACAAGTGTATTTTACTGTCATTCGCACATTACACAGGCTGAGTTTTCTTTTTTCATTATTTAATATATCATTTATTCGTAAGAGATACGCATTAGATTAAATCGTGAAAGATTTGCATCTTTATAAGTCAAATCTAGATATACTTTTGTCAATTTAGGGAAATGCAGGGTTTACTAGATATTTGCAAAAAATACAAACTCACTAAAACCTTTATGCACACAGAAAAATGCATGCTTACCTTAAATAAATATTTCTTTGACCAAATAAATCCACGTTTCGAATATTCGCAAGACAAAAACTCTTTTAAATTGGTGTATAAATTCTCGAAGGTGTCTAACGATAGTTGAAGGCGATCAAAATACGATAAAAAGTAGCGTTCGGCGGCTTGTCGACTATTTTTGTTACAAATAATGCAACATCCGATCATATCAAGTTTCTGGAGATGTGTATACACCATCACTAACTTTGTAAACCAATTAAACCACTGACGAAACCAACTATAATCACTCTAATGAACGAACTGTCAATGATGAAGTAAACACAATGCTTCAATTGTTTATATCGCGTCCTCCATGGCAAGACATGATTTTTGTTAAACATAATAATAGTGTGTTGTGCTATTATTTATTAAAATAAGTGCTATGACCTTTACATCTGTTGGAATATGTCATACTAATTATGGTTTCCACTTAGAGAATGCATCACTTAAAAATTCTAAGCAAAATTAAAAATTTAAGAATTATTATTATTTATTATTATTATTAAATGATGAAAAAAAAATCACTGTATATTTTGCAATTTAAGAAAAACACATAGATATATCCCGTGATGGATGGAGACTGTGGCTTGAAAACTATAACAAACAAAAATCTTTTTGGGATTTTTGACATAGATATATCGTTTTGTTTAATGTGAATAGTTTATCAAACCAATCTATTTTTAGGAACTAATTCTGAAATGCATTCATTAATAAAGGGTAAACATCGGCCCAGAGTTTATTTTATATAATTTTAAAAAATATAATTTTAAATCTTATTATCACTACAGCTTTTTTTTTTATAGAGCATTACAATGTTTTATCATATTAAAGATTAACGATTATTGTTTTCTGCGCTTTACAGATATTGTTTCCTTTAAATCTCTAAATCTCACTAGGAGAAAAACTATTTTGCAATAGTAACTTCACAATAGAATTTTTGCTTCTAGATTATATTAATCCTTCATCTTTATTGTTCTCGGAAAGGAATTTCTATTATTCAAAACCAAGTTAATTGATATAAATAGTCGGGTTTATCCGTAGCCTGAAGCCCTATTGTTTATTTGCAATGTTAAATGCGGAACAATTTGCCTGAAGGCACGAGTAATTAAATCTGACAGGTATAAATGATATGATAATTGCTAACAGTTAACGATATGTCATTAATATGTGGAAAATTTCGTAGTTAATATCTATGAATTAGTTGCCCGTTTTTTCCTTACTTATGCTTAGTTAAAGGTTATGCGAATTTTTTTTGGTTATTAAATATGAATATGTCACTTGTTGACTTTTGAAAAATTGATATACATATACAGATAAACACAAAGCACTACGATGTTAAGCAGCAACGTGATTGGTTTACAGCGACGAAAGGAGAAGGTGGGCCGAGCGCAGTTAAATGTTAAAGCGACGGAGGTAAAGACAATCATTTCGTGTTTTCATCATACGTTTCCCCTTGCTTTCGTTTATGAAAATACGAATTCAAGAGGCCATTGGTAGCCTGTCAATAGTAGAAATTGCAGCTGCTATAATGTCCACGCATGAGCGGCCCCAACAATGAATTGAGTGTGATGGAAGACAGTTCGAACATTTAAGGAGGCATTAGTTTTATTTCAAAATTGATCCTCTTTTCTTATTATGCCCTGCATGTTTTTTTTTAATTATTTGAGTTAAGAATACTTTAATTATTTAAAAATTATAAAATTATGAAATTTTATCACTGAGTCTTGAAAACAGGCAAATAAATGAGTATAATGACCGGTATAATAGCTTGTTTTTAGAACTTTATAACTAAATCTTGTTTCTTTGATATTTTACGCTAAGAACAAGATATCGAGAAACGGTTTTCACTAACCTATTTAGGTATCATTTCGCTACATTTTTATGAATAAAAGTCATATTATTGCATTTAATTTTTTAGAGAATTTTTCACTTTTCTGTTATTATATCAGAAAACGCCTTCTAGCGGCATCACTAAAAATTAGACATATCACAGCTAAGATAGTTTGATGGAGCAATACATGCTTTTTCCAACGAGACCAAGTTTAGGTACAGGTCCAATGCATCCGTTGCTTGCGTTGCGTTATCTGCGTAAAATGACAGCTCAGTAGAACACATATTTCTTTATCAGACTTATCACAATGAACAACGTATCCAACGCATATAACGCATGTAACGCAAAAAGTTCACCTACTTTCTACTTTTTTTTTGCGTTGCATGCGATGACAGTTGTTTTGACAATTGTCATAATTGATTAGTATATAAAGTTTGTGAGTGTTAAATAAATTCAAGTAATTTAGAATGAATACGGAAGAGATATTAATTGAGAACGTGAGAAAGAATCCTATTATTTTTGATAAAAGAAGAATAGATTTTAAAAACAAAATAAAAAAAGCGGAGGCATTGAAAAAGGAGAGGCATTGAATATATCAATTGAATGTGGTGAATCAGGTAAGCGTACGGTCAAAAAATAAAATAAATGTTATATTTTAGTGTAAATATAATAATATTTATAATATTATATTTATGAGTTTTATTTAAAAATGAATTATAATTATTTCAATTTGTTGAGGTATACATAATCACTTAATTGATTCCTTAACGCAAATGCTGATCTGGAAGCATTATTTGAACTAAAGTTTCGTATTTTTTCTAATGGTCGAACTTCTTTTCTCCACAAACCTTCAATGATAGTATCACCATCATGCATTTTTAAAAAATTGTGAAGTACTACACTAGCTTTAACAATGTTTTCTGCTGACTCGGGAGCCATGTTGAGAGTGCTTCTTAATATTCTCCACCTGGCTGTTAAAATTCCGAATGCATTCTCTATTGTGCGACGTGCTCTAGAAAGTCTTTTATTAAAATAATATTTTTTATCATCCAATAAAGAACAAGGATAAGGTTTCATAAGAAATGGTTTCAGTGGAAATGCAGCATCTCCAACGAAGTAGTGAGGAAACTGAATTTATGTACCTGGTAGTCGTGACAAATGTGGCAAATCTAATTTCCCTTCAAATAATAATTTACCGAAATTAGAAAAAGAAATCACTCTGGCTACCGTACGCGCCAATATCAACCATTGTGAAAGTGTAGTTCGCATCACAAATTCCTAGTAACACTATGCTGTATGTTTTCTTGTAGTTGAAAAACATAGAATTAGAATTAGATGGACAAGTTATATTGATATGTTTTCCGTCTATCGCTCCTATACAATTTGGTAAATTCCAAACATTCTTGAAGTCTTCTGCTATTTTTTCCCATTCGTAGCGATTTTGACTTGGTATATAAATAGAGCTTAACTCATCCCAAATTACTTTACATGTTTCCAAAGTTATCTTGCGAACAGTTGAAAGTCCCATTTTAAATGTTAGTGAAAAGTACTGCCTGCTACCTCCGTGCGCCAGATATCTAACAATATAAACATTGTTTAGTAATTATAATTAAATTAAAGCATATTCTACAAATTTATTTATTATTTACTTACGTAAGAGTTAGAAACAGTCTGCATTCTGGTAATATTGGTGTTCGAATTGACATTTTTGTTAATTTATTTTCCACGAGATTTAATAATAAGTCGAAATTTACTTCAGACATTCTTGTTGCGATTTTAAATTGTTCTGGATCATTTTCTTTCAATTTTCTAAATGTTGAAGCAAAAAACCCCGATGTATCTCTATCTAAATACAAATCGTGTACCCAAAATTGTCTTCCATAAATCTTCTTTTTAGCAGATTGAAACACTTCAAAAACTATACTTATAAAAAAAACGAAGTCTATAAAATCTTTGAAATCATCCATTTCTTATTTTTTAATTCATTTATTTATTAATTTTATTTAAAAAACACGGTCTACAAAAACACTGTCTTGACACATCAAATGTCAAAGTTATCGCATCGCACGCAACGCGTAGAATTGGAACTACTCAGATTCAACGCAGTAAACGGAGCTAACGCAGCTAATGTCAAAAACAACGCAACGCAAGAAACGGATGCATTGGACCACCTTTTGTTAAAATCCGTTTAGTCGTTTAGGAGTTACAGCTGTTTATTTAAAAAAAAACCATTGAGTCACCCCCACCACTTTATTTTAATAGATACGTCAAAAAGTGTTAAACAAAAATGATTCGAATAAAGCTTAGTTTTAAAAAGCACATAGCTTTTTGGTACATTTAGTAGGTGGATTTCAGTGAAAAATCACTTTAAAAGTCGAAGATGGCGGTTACGTCCTCTGGCGGCCATCTTGGAAACCTGAAAATATTTTCCACGGTCTTCTTTTGGCCATTTTAGTCATAATTTTTTATTAGTCTCTACGACGAATAGTTTCCGTGATACAGCGTGTACTTTTTCATCTTTTGTATACTCCATTACAGCCCTCCGCCACTCAACGATTGATATAGAACTGATGATTTTCCGAGAATGTAGGCTTTCACGGCCGGTGTCATATGAGAAGGTATTTTCCGGGCTATTGGGCCGTGGTCGGTGGGAATTTCTTCCGGACGTTTCGTTTACTGCTACGGTAAACATCATCAGCGGCGAGGTCGAACTGTTCTTCTGGGTTGCTCGTCGTCGAATGACTCGGTGTCTGGGGCACTGCTGTTATATAGGGCGTTGTTTCTCGTTCTGCTTACGGTACGTGTAGTGGGTGTGCTACTTAACTCAGTGTTCATCGTTCTGCCTGCGGTGCGTGTGGATGGCAGGTTTCGCAGAACCGGATACCAAATTTTGTTTATGGCCAGATTCTCCTCTTTCCGATTGAAGTTTCCGTGGTGCTTTTGAATTTCGATCGCCTTCCTTTGCCTCGCCGCTGAAGATGTTTACCGTAGCAGGAAACGAAACGTCCGGAAGAAATTCCCACCGACCACGGCCCAATAGCCCGGAAAATACCTTCTCATATGATGATTTTCCGTTTAACCAAGTCTAACGCTCGTATACACCTGTCATAATTTCAATTTCTAACACTTACAATTAGTGGGGCGTGGTGAAGCACGCTGTTACCCATCCCCACTATTGTTCCCCTAATAAATTCATTATCGTACTTCCATGTGTTTTACTATATATTTATTACCGTTGGGTTGGTTCTTTTCTTAGCTAAAAGAATAGCTTGCAAAACGTTTTGATTAAATAAACTGAAGTTGTT
Source organism: Cetonia aurata (assembly GCA_949128085.1). Taxonomy (NCBI): domain Eukaryota; kingdom Metazoa; phylum Arthropoda; class Insecta; order Coleoptera; family Scarabaeidae; genus Cetonia; species Cetonia aurata. The sequence goes on from OX421889.1 coordinate 4,405,654, forward strand.
TGGTAGAATTCATTCATTTGGCAGAGATTTTAGCTTAGATATTTTTTTTTTTACCTATTTAAACAAGCGGTGATTTTTACCATAACAAATCAATCAAAAATACAACCCTTATTCTCACTGTAAACAGAAGTTACAACATAATTCAATGAAATCCATAACGTATATTAACACACAGATATTTGTTGACAAACACCTACTTCGCACATCATAAATAAGTTCCTCAGCGCTGCTGAACAGGTGAACATATTCTCCTCATTATGTCACTCTGTCGAGAGTTTCTACAACGGACGTGGATATATATGACAAACGCTTTGTTTTAGACTCGCAAGATGGGAATGAAAGTGCTTGCCACAATACTTATGCAGGAGCACACTGCAATTTAGTTTCTCAATGGGGCTCCTTGAATGATTGTTTGTTTACAAAAGAATTGCGTGGCTTAGCATAAACGAAGCTATTTAATTCTTGAGACGCAATTCTGAGGTAAGAAAATGTGACTTTTCAAGTGGAGGTAGAGTTTATATCTTTCTGTTTGGATAAGAACCAAACTCATTGTCCTTCGTTGCATCGTAATATATGATTGAGCATTTTCGTCGAAAAATTGCAAATATGTTATAAACCTTATTAAAACAGACAGTTATTTTGATCAGAGAATCCAAAAAATACAATTATACAGGGTGTTTTGAAACATCGTTTAAAGATATTAAGGGCATGTAGTACGATCGAAAATAAGGTTAAAAGTCATAATAAACATATGTCCAGAAATTAACTGTTTACGAGATAACAGCGATTTTATCGCAAATGCAGAATAAGTTTGCTTTAGCGGTTTTTATGAAGATGTTATTGTATTTTAACATAAAATAGATTATAACTAAAGAAGATGTTCAAAATGACGTACTTCCATTTCGACGCAGGATGTACATCTGCTTTCAAAGGAAGCGCGGACTCTTTCAAAAAACAAGGGTTTTTCTCGTATTATCTGGCAACAGTGTTCTATTCATTGGCGCAACTCTGGAAGATCGTTTACCGGTGTTGCGTACACTAAACTTTTCAAATAACCCCAGATACTAAAGTCCAACGGGTTTAGATCGGGAGACCTTGGAGGCCAAGCAATGGGACCTGCTGGCCCTAGCCATCTCCCAGGAAATTCATTGTTACGATGTTCCCTAACAGCACGCGTAAAGTGCGGTGGAGCTCCATCTTGCATAAACCAGAGGTTCAGTCTTAGATTTATAGGTAAATCTTCCAAAAGTTCAGGTAAAGTATTTTCCAAGAACTCGAGGTATGCAGGACCTGTTAAGCGTTGTGGCAAAACAATCGGTCCTAACAACCGTTCCCCTATCATGCCTAACCAGATGTTTAGAGAGAAACGTTGCTGGTGCCGAGCTTCAACGGTAGCATGAGGATTCTCGTCACACCAAACGTGATTGTTGTGGAAATTAAATATTCCATTTTTAGTAAAATCAGCTTCATCAGTGAAAAGGATGTTATCAGCGAAATCTGGCCGATCAGCAGCTGTTCGCAAAAACCACTCACAGGAAGCCTTTCTCGCTTGATAATCCGGAGCAGTAAGGGCTTGTACCCGTTGGATATGGTAGGGGTATAGGAGTTGCTCATGAAGAGTTCTCCAAACAAGATTGCTGCTTACACCCACTTGAGTCGAAATTCTTCTAACACTAGTTTCGAGATTTTCATCAATAATATTCAAAATTCGATCTTCTATCTGTGGAGTACATGCTAATCTCTGCTGTCCAGTATCAGAAGACCGCTTCTCAAACGAACCAGTTTCTCTTAGTCGTTGAAACACCGTCTGAAACATCACATGCGAAGGCAGTTGGCGATCAGGAAACGTTTCAGCATAAAAGCGACGTGCTTGTAAAGAATTCCAATTAGCACGACCGTACATGAACACCATATCGCTCATTTCAGCATTAGAATAAAACAATAGCTGATAAGCACCTGTTTACTGGGATATGTTATATCCATGTACTACTAGGACCACTCGCTGTTATCTCGTAAACGGTTGATTTGTGAACATATGTTTATTATGACTTTTAACCTTATTTTCGATCGTACTACATGCCCTTAAAATCTTTAAACGATGTTTCAAAACACCCTGTATACAGGCAGTTTCATTTAAAAAGGACAAATTTGATACTTTTAGAACTTTTACTAATACGAAAATAATTTTAAACCATAATTCCTGGTGTATGATGAATTATGTTTCACACTAGTCACTTGGGGTTTTTAAAAAGCAAAACCACAACAAGACTGGTGAAATATTTATTGCTTTAAGCACAAACTTTCCGCGTTAACGTCAAAAACAATACTGAATGTGCATTTGCCTTTTTTGGCGTTTTTATACCTACGGAGAAAGTTTGTTTACAAGTACCTTTTTCTAAGAAGGTGATTACATCAAGGTTACATTTTACATTCTTTTTATTATATATCTGATGGCCATAGTCTCAGAACTGAAACTTTTTGAAAGTCACGTATTTTCGCCAGAATATTCCGTACCTGTTAGTAATACAAGGCTCAAGACATTCTTGCAATTTGTATTAAATCTTAAGGGTAATTTATTGACAGAATTTTATTTGTTTTTGCAAAATAGTGTCTGTAGTACCGTTATGTTATTGTTGTTAGTCGTTCATGTTATTTTTTTGACCATAGATTTTAATATAGTTAATGAAAGTTTTTGATTGGTTTTGGAATTGGTAATAATAATTAAATGTTCTGTCCAATCATTTATTTTAAAAAATTTCGCTGTGTCTACCGGTTTCGGCCTATTGCCATCATCTGGACACACACTGAATATGAGAATACAGAATTATATATCTAATTAAGTTATTAAAAATTTTATAAAATAAATGATTGGACAGAACATTTAATTATTATTACCAATAGATTTTAATATTTCTATAATTTAGTTCGACCGCAATTTCCCAATTAAATTATACAAATATTGTTATTATTATTACAAACTGATAAATTGTTATTGCCGTAGTGGTTGCGAATGAAAAGGTTGTCAATGTATGTTGTAAAGATAACTGCAAAAACATATTTTTAAATGTGTAGTATAAACAATATACAATTACTTTTTTAACCGTATGCTTAAGTATGCACCTCCTAAATCCACGACAAGGGGCACAACAAAAATACCAACTAAACGCAGCACATACCAAAAATTTAAATTCTATATGACTAGACAAAATGGAACGCCATCTAAAGACAGATTATCTACATTATGTAATCCTTTGCATTCCACAGAAGCTTCTCCTAATGTCACATTGAAATTTGCCTGCATATTTTCTGGAAAAGCACTTCAGATGTGTTAGGAAGATCATTATATAAGGTGAACGATCTACGTCTTCTACGTAATATAAATATAAAGATGTCAGAATGCGATGTCAACACCTCCCATACACATAAAATGCCTACGGCTTACGAAGTTGTAAACAGCTATTCAAACGCTTGTATTAGTAGTTAAAGACTCCTTAAATGGTAGACGCTTTGGATTGTAACAGAAAAAAAGTGGTTCCTCGACTTCAAGGCCGTCAAATATTCACCAAGTCCTACAGTGTGTGTATCTCTGTGGATTAGTCGAGGCTTATTTTTGTATGTATCTTTGCATCTGAGGAGTCAATAAACCCTTCTTTTACCCTCCTCTACAATTTTCTTTTCTAATTTAATTGTTATTGTTTTTAGAGTTTATTTCTAGTTTATTATTGCGTTTATCAAGAGTTTATTTTTACATTTTTATTACCTTTTTACCTATCACGTCAATAATTTATATTTTATTTTAATCTATTTTTTTCCAATTTTTATTCTACACTTACAATGCTACAATAATAACTATAAAAATATAATTTATTGACTGAGAAGGGTTACTTAGGCTACAGTAGCCTCCCTTGAACAAAACGTCACGAGCCGCCACTGCCTCCTAGTAATGATCAGCATAATTTTACACAAAAAATTTTATCAGTGCACATTTCAGATTAAACCGTAGAACAATTTGAAATCAATATCTTCAGTACAGTATTATAAGTTTAAACAAATTCGTCTCACTCATAGAGAATTTACAAACAATCTACATAATTTGCAATTCATTCCTTAATTTCGCCGTCAACGCAGTCATTGGAAAATGGCGCCTGCATTCCGTAAAGGCAACCTTTTACGTGTATCGTCCATACAAAACGGCTCTTCTGACGCGCAAAACGAACAGAACGTGACCTTCACGACAATACACTGTACTTAGGAATGTTTAAATAGGGTTCACGTTGAATTGGAGAATACAAGTATGCGTCCATAGGTAATAAATTAATTTCACCTGCCAAAATTGAAATTATATGCACATATGTAATAGTATTTTGAATGTAAACAGTTACGGATTGTCAATGCATACAGTAAGTATTTCTATTCTTATATTTCAAGCGTCCTTGTGTTTTTATTTAAGGTTTTTGTTACAGGTGTTATTTATAGAATTAAGTATATAAGTAATAATAGTTTGCAGTTAGTAATTGCGTTTTAAAGCGATTGCTAAACGGAAAAAGTTGGTATTTTACAATATAACGAATTTGAAATTGTATATAATAAAGAAACAGGATGGTCTTCAGGTGTATATAATTTACTGAATGTAATAAAAAGGAAAGTTATATTTACAGCTGCAAGTGAACGGTTTCAGATTGCTTATGCGCCTGTGTTATTTCTGCGCGTCTGATTTCTGTGAGATTTGTATAACCTTAGAATAGGATTAGATTATTGTAAGATCGTGTGGCAGGATTTAGAAAAAATTGCGTCAATAATACAAAAGAGCAAAAGTCTAATTTGGAAATGGCAATTTTAAGGTTGATGGAATTACTCAAAATATAAGTTGCAAAATTCTATTTTGTAATAGTGATTGTAATATATAATACGTACTACCTTGATTTAAGAAAAAAAAATTTTCTCAATAAAAAAAGAATTCTTTTGATATCCTATATACAGGGTGTCTCTGAAATAAGAGTACAAAATATTAAAAATGGGAAACCCAAATTATACTGAATAAGTATCCAAAAATTCGTACGCCAATTGCAATATCGAATATACAATTAAAAACTCATTGAAACGTCACGAATGTGCCGCCCATGGATCCACTATCTGTGTTTATACTATATCTTAAGGTCATTTGTAAATACAGCTGTGATATAGAGATAATCATTGTATGCAGCTGATACGAGTCAACGACTCCAATATTATTACGTACGCGAAATTTAAAGCAAATTTCAAAGAAGATATTGAAAGTAAAATGTGGAATCTATTAATGAATAACTCTATTCACTTGTGCGTAATCTGATCAATGACAGCTGTCTGAAATAAACATCATTGTTAAAAGTTGATATTTGATGTGACGAAGGTAATGTGCGTAATTATTTCTTTTTTTCTCTTTCATAATCAATTGTTGGTTCTGAAAAGAACCGATTTGCAAACCGGCGAAACAGGAGAAGTGTTAAATAAAATGTTCGAAGTGTCCTCCTTCAGCTAGCAAACATGCATCTATACGACGTAAATAGTTCTCACGAACCCGTTGAAAAGGTGCTTCTTGTCTAATGCGCTGTGCTGCATTAAAAATTCTTTGACGTAGGTCTTCTGCAGTTTCGATATCACCAGCACTGTAGACAAGAGTTTTCATGTAACCCCACAAAAAAAAATCCAGTGGATTTAAATCTGGACTGCGAGGAGGCCACGCAGTGGGACCTCCTCGTCCAATCCATCTGGGATATGTTACATTTAAAAACTCACGTACCCTTCGGGAAAAATATGCTGGCGCTCCGTCGTGCATAAACCACATCCTTCTGCGTATGTCAAGCGGCACATCGTCCAGAAAGTCCGGCAAAACGTTGTCTAAGAAATTTAAATAAGTTTCCGCATTGAGCCGCTGAGGCAGCACATACGGCCCTAGGAGAGAGTCACCTATAATACCTGCCCAGACGTTGACCGAAAAGCGATGCTGAAACCGATGTTGTCGGGTCACTTGCGGATTAGCATCTGCCCAATGATGAGTATTATGGAGCTTCATAATACCATTTCTGGTAAAACAGCATTCATCTGTGAACAAAACGTTTGCAGAAAAGTTAACATTTTCTGCTAGACGTTCACGACACCAGGTGCAAAATCGAATTCGCGGAGGACCATCATTTTCAGTAAGTTCCTGCACACGTTGAATGTGATACGGGTGTAACAAGTTTCTTCGAAAAATGCGGTGTGCCGTACTGCGTGACACCCCCACTTGCCCTGCAGCATCACGTGTACTTACACCTGCATTTCTGTTCACAATATCCAGTAATTCTTCTTCGGCTCGTAAAATTCGACGTGGTCTTTCACGTCCGCGACCTTCGTAATTTGGTAGCAATCGACCAGTTTCTCTTAATCTAAACACGGTATCCTTTATACACGTGTAAGACGGGGTTCTACGATTGGGGTATCGCTGCCGGTAGATACGTAGAGTTCTTCGACAACTTCCTCCTGCTTCGCCGTAGACATAAATCATATCGAACAACTCGCGTGTGGTAAAAGCCATATCCGATGTGTTCATGCGTAAGGATCCAGACAGACTGAGACTCAGAGCGTAGTTATACGTCGCGTGTTGCCTGCCCTACCTTCGTTGGTTAGAAGTGTAGTGTCTCAAATACCAGTGGCGTGACGGATATTTAATAAATATCTTTGCCATTTTTTTCCTCACGTATGCGTGGGAATTTTGGAAAAATTAATTTAGATAAAAGGTGTAATAAAATTAGGGCTTCCCATTTTTAATACGTTGTACTCTTATTTCAGGGACAGCCTGTATATTTATGGAATAAATTAATATTCATTATGTTATTTTATAAACCTAGTACACTATTGTCTTTAATTAATTAATTCTCTCCAATAAAAATTGTATTGTTGGCAAATAATCTAAAATTTAAATTGCGAAAACGATAAAGGCATAAACGCAACTCTCTAATCTGATACCCGAACGTAATCACATTTAGCATCGAAAAACAAAGGTTGGGTCCATTCCAATCGAATACGTCATCAACTTCAGTGAATCACCAAAGAAAAATTTAGAGCTAATCCTACTACTAATTCGTTTTTTCCGATGTGCACAATTACAAATCTTTCCTTTAAGCGTTGGTGTCCTATTTTTTCCCGCAAAATAAAAGTCTGTTATTGCTCACTAAATAAGTAGAAAAATTTGCGTAGGCCATGCAATCAAACGATATGATTTAAAGTGACTACTTACCACCAAAAATATAACACAACACATTTGATATGTTATAGAGATATGCGGTTGTTGCTTAATTGAAATATGCTTGTCGTCTGTAGGCAATTGTTTTTTTTTTAGCACTTTTCTACTGTTTATTATTTATAATGCAGATAATTGCTATCATGATGTGTTTTAGCATGTGCCATGTTGATGAAAAGAAAGTGGGTATATTAAATAAATGCTTTTCTGCTTTAACTGTAATTTTTAATTTGAGGAAATTTTCTATTTAAAAATTTCCTCATATTAAAAATTACAATTAAAGCAGAAAAGAATTTATTTAATGATTTTACACTGTAAGAAAAATTTACCGTTTTAAAGATAAAACTTAAACTCTCAGAAGTGGCAACTGTCAAAATTATGACAAAATTTGCAATATAGCCTAAACCAATTGTCAGACGTGCACATAACTGTCTATCACTGTAAAGGTGTTTTAGGTAGCTATCGAAATAATTATTAAAAAATATAGCAATCCATTTAAAATAAAAAAGTTGAAAGTAGCTCTGGGCATTTGTAACACCCTGTATATTTGAAAATATTTTTACCATATGCGCATTGATCAACTATATACACTCCGCCAAAAAAGTATCGCATAATTTAGTTTTGAATCATAAAAGTATCGCATAATCTTTGTTTGTAGCATAAAGTTGTAAATATACTTTAATGCGCTCTAAGATATAATTTCTATGATTGTTTAAATAAAATACAGGCCAAATAAAAACAAGAACTCATACTTGAGATTTTTATTAAAACAAGAAATTATAATTTTGGAAAGAAAAATGTCATAACAGTAGCTTTTAATACTGAGTATTGCCACCTCTGGCTCTTATGACCGCTCGCATACGGTTTGGCAGAGATTCGATTAACCTCCGTATATAAGCCTGATCCAAATTCTCCCACTCGTCACGGAGAGCATTTTCTAGTCCATGCAGGTCCGCTGGGGCAACATTTTGGGTTCGTATCCGTCTGTGAAGGAGGTCCCACACGTGCTCGATAGGGTTCATGTCCGGACTTACCGCAGGCCAATCTAAAACTGGAATACCAACATCGTTAAGGTATTCCTGGACGATTATTGCAACATGCGGTCGTGCATTATCGTGCATTAACATGAATTCGTTTCCTATAATTGGCGCATATGGTACTACATGTTCTTCTAAAATTTCCGTTATATACCTGTGGGCAGTCAGTGTACCTCTGTCTACTGCTACTAACTCTGTACGACCTGTTAAACAGATGCCTCCCCAAACCATAATAGAGCCACCAGCGAAATTAGGTCTAGGTCTGATATTACACTGCGAATAGCGCTCACCGTCTCGTCTGTACACTGAGATACGCCTATCTGAGGTGTAAAGACCAAATCTTGACTCATCTGTGAAGAGTATATTGGCCCAGTCATTAATGTTCCAATTTACATGTTCTCTGGCAAACCTTAAGCGAGCCACTCGGTGGTTCCTAGTGAGACGAGGGGCTGTTACAGCTACTCTAGCTCTTAATCCACTCTGTCGTAACCTATTCCGAATAGTTTGAGTACTCACACGAGTATTTCTGACTCTAGCCAAGTCGTTCTGCAATTGTCTCGCAGTTACATTTCTTCGACGTAATGCTTGTAGTAGTAAATAGCGGTCATCTTGGCGAGTAGAACATCTTGGATGACCTGGTACAGGTCTTCTACTGTAAATGCGTGTTTCCCTATATCTGGCTACGGCTCTAGAAACACTTGACTGATTGATGTTCATCAAATTAGCAACGTATGCTTGAGATCGTCCATCTTCGATTAAAGCAACTATAGCAGCCACTTGTTCTGAAGTTAAATTGCTCATTTTAGTTTTAAAAGCGTTGGTACAGAACTCTGACTTCGCACTTTAAAATTTGTCCGTATAGGATAGGAATAAACAACTGAACAAACCTTACACATATCCATTTTTCTAAATGTGTTCTTTTAGGAAAAAAAAAGTAAAAACGCTAAGTTCCATTATTTTGTTAGTGCTTTTATAGTTCACATACACGAGGCAAACTTTTTGTGAACGTATAAAAATATCTTGGTTCATAAATGCCCTTTTTTAGTTTATGCGATACTTTTTTGGCGGAGTGTATATACAGAAAATATCACTTTCCTATCTTTAGTAGTTTTTGTCCTAAATTTCGCCGACACACTAATGGCGCACCCTGTATAATGGTTTCGAAAAATTCATTGGGTTTCAACCTATTCTGCAAATTTTCAATTTTCCAAGTTAAATATTCTTAGTTAGAGTCACAGAAGTTCAGATGAAATTGTTCATATGTCAAAAATTGTAATGTAGGCGAAAATTTATTTTTTTGGAATCTGGCTAGTAATCGAATAAAAAGATTTACATTTTACGTTTCGGCTTCTTTATTTACTTTTTAAGCCTTCATCAGCAACTGATTGTATACGTTATCGCCAAAGGTCAAACACATAATATTAACAATAACAATTTTTTTACACGTTAAAAGAAGTGTAAAAGACGATAAATTACAAACATTATAGAAACAAACAAACGTATAACTTTACAATCGTATGATAAATTTTTTTCGCCTACATTATACCACTCCTGGCTAAATAAAATTTCTCCCTACTATAAAAATTGTAATTACAAAGGGAAAATAAAAGAAATCATATGTTTCCGACTTAAGTAGGCTCATATTGTAATAAAAGTGGTCATTTAAAACGTAGACAGAACAACGGATGTACTCTTTAATACACAAACTTAAAATTCACATAAGCACGTGTGCTAGAAGGTGGCGACGTCATTATATTTACCATACCAATAACGGTGTTGAAGGTCTAGGTCCTTCAACTTGTCAACTTCCTTCCTACTGCATAAGTTTAAAGCCACTAATCCTGGCCTAGTCATATTACAGTTACGATAATTTAATTTCGCATATTTGAAGGCGTTTTATTTTAGTTTGATATTCTTGTCACTAAATAAAGTTCTTAAGATCGTTGTAAATTTATTTATGAGCAGTATAATAACGGGTACTCATTTAAAAACGTCATCAAGTTATGTAATTCTTATTTTTTGATAAATTGTACACTGGCCAATTGTCAGAATAGCTCCGTTTTCACAAGCAAAGTAACCACCTACTTTAGCGTTTGAAGTGTCCTGTTTTTTACCCACTTCGTACAAATCAGCTGTTTTCATTGTTTAAATTTTTAAATAAACATTCGATATAATAATTAATACGGTATATGGATACAAGCCTTGTTGTAAAACAAATATATTTTGGTATTACCAGGAATCATTACTTCTGAATTAACGCAAATATATTTCTTAGAATTTAATTAAAGAACATTTTCCGATGCGAATAATAGATATACCAATAGTTGTTAAGACAACTATTTTACCCAAGGATGAGCAAAATTTAAGTGAATACTTTCTTTAATTATTTGAAACAATAGCTCGATGTTCACAGCTGATTTTACGAGAATTTTATAAGAATTTAATTAGTCTCAAAACTGTTATTCAATGCAGAATATACTCAACTAGTAGCTGAATGATGCAGTGAAAGTATTGTGAGTCTCTTGTACGAAATAAATGCTTTATCGACTAATAAAATGACCCATGCATGATTGTCTGTCGGTGTGAAATTTAGTTACAAAGGTAACTGTTTCGGTGTGCAAAATGCTTTCTTTATTGTATTTCGAAGAGTAAAAATTGTTAGGTAAAAAGCTCTTTGCTCGTGTGATGCAAAAGAAACATGTTTGTGAAACACGAATGTTTTCCTTCGATGTTTTTTTCTTTTATAATTTTTGACATAACAGTAATGCTGTTTTTATATTTTATGATTTTAAATCTTGAGCTGACAACTGACAGATGGCTGGTTTATACACTGGGTGAAAAAAATCTCCGTACAGGCAACAATATTTTCAAGAAACACTTCTAATTTTCTTAATATGACGTTATAGATGAGTATAAAAAAGTTTCCATATAAATATAATAAATAATATAATAAATAAATATATCATAAATGTTGGCTATGTTTAATCTTGTAATAATAACTCGCAGTAACCGTTTTGTACCGTTTGTATGGAGACTTTTTTAACTCAGTATATAAATAAAAAGATGTTCATATAGTTACAACTTAACCAAACACACAATATATATTTATTTGTTTGTTTTTAATTCAAAAAAAAGAATGCGACCAATACATTTTGAAAGATCAATTACAAACAACAATTACAATATACATAGACTCAATTAATTGTTTAAGTCAACGAAATAGTACTACACAGGAAGTATAAAAACAAACCAAATACATTTGAGTCTACTGCATCATTATTGTTCGTCCATCCTTTTTCTGCTCATTCGACGAATCTCATTTTGTTTTCGTTTTCGTTCAATGTTATTCGACTCTATACAAATATCCACTGCAAATGTATGTTTTTCTTTTTTATAACATACAACTTCGAATCTAATTCGATTGCTTTTTAGGTACCTATTTGACCATGACGAAACCCGAACGACAATTTGGATGTAACAATTAGATATACAAATATTTAAAACTGTATTTGCGCGCTTTATTAGTAATCTTAATGGCTTTTTTAAAAGTGTAAATATCTACGCATAATAGTATAGTAAAAGCATTGTGATTAGAGAATTCTTTTTATTGAAAAGCCGACATTTACATGGGCAATTTGATGAGTGAGAATGAATTAATCTGAAAGGTTTTATGTTCATTAGTTTAACATTATTTAAGTAAGGAGTAAATAAATAAGGAGTTAAAATGGAGAAATATTTATAGAGAATAATTTATTTTTTAATGATTTATCTTCAACAATACATAGTTTGGATGATATTAATCATAAAAGTAAGGGAAACAAAGATGTTCTCTGCAATGTAAACATTGAATAAACAAATGTAAACAACTGCAATAATAGCTTTGTTTTATACTATCTAATTCGAAATAAAAAACAAGTTTGATTCATGTTTAGAAGTGCCGTCTCAAAGTGTGCAACTGTTTACCTTGCACCTAATCTGTTTAACACGAAAAAAATCTCAACCAAACTCACAGCATATGAATTGCGCCCCAGATAGTTCCTGGATTTATAATAATCAGAAAGCGGCGAAAATAATGAGAATAAATTTCCATAGGCGTGCGAGGTGAGCGGTTGTGTGCTAAAAAACTTTTGATTTGTTAAGAAATGCGTTTGTTAGGAATCTATATCTGGGTTTTTTTGTCTTTCGTTTACTGTATTTACCAGGATTCGGGATCACAGTACAGCTATTTAATAAAGTTTTAGTTTATATAATTTGATTATTAGATATACGACCTCAACCTTGCTATACCAACTCTAAAAGCATCAAAGCAACCATTGAATTAATCCGATCTAGCCTACATATTAAATATAACTACAGATCTGATGCGGATAGTCCCTTTTATATCTGCTAAAGATTTATAAGATAATTTCTGTGGCACTAAAATTCTCGCCCCAATCAAATAAATCCCCTCGTACAGATAACGATTATCCCAATCGCTGGATCGACTCCAGAGGGGTCGTCTACTGCACCTAACAGCCCTCCCTAACACATGACAGAGCTCATCTAATGTAATTTCGTGGTTGGTTCCATTGATTTTTTCCGGACTTTAAGGACGTAGTAACGTCTATACTGAACGTTAAAGGCTGCTGAAGGTAGTGCGAAAGTTATCATACATAATATTGCGAGTTTTCCAGGTATTACTACAACTTTGGATAATAAAACGCACGCAGGTTTTGGTGTTTGTGCTAAAAATCGTTAGTTGGAAGTTTTTTAACTTAACGAAACTCTTCAGCTTTAAAAATTTGAGGTTAGATATACCATGACTAATTTTTAGACACTTTGTATAATATATATAATCAAATTTTTTAATTCTTCGTTCAATTTTAAAGTAAGTTTAATAAAACAACTACGTTCTTATTTTCAACCATTTTTAAAATAAGAAAAACGCTTTACAATTTCTGTTTACTATACAGGGCATTTCGAATGAAACGAACCACCTCAAATCACTCTTCATCTGATTTGATAAAGTTTAAGTATTTATGTATATACTTGTACCCTAATCATCATAACTACGGAAAAATCCAGTTGTTACAATGGAACGGGTGACACCGCTAATAGTCAAGACCCTAATTTCTCTAGAAAGGTATTCAAGGTTAAATAGTATATAAAGGGTGCTGAAAGATATGGAAAATATAAAAAAAAAAACTTAAAGAAGTATCATTGGTTTGACCTCGAACTGTCATTTGAGGGTCATATAAAAATTACCTCCAATTTCTTAAATCGAACACCCCATATGTTTGCCTACAATGTATTTTTGGCCGGCTTCTGAAGTAGATGCCGCTATAAATAAGTTGAAGAATACTAATTCTTGTGGTTTGGGGTGTTCCCTTCTAGCCTGAAAATTGCAAATGTAATCCCGATTTTTAATAGGGGTGACCATACCAGTCTATTGAATTGTAGGCCTATTTCTATATCGAGTACTTTTTCCAAAATCTTTGAATCTGTTATTTGTTCAAGAATCACCAATTTCTTAGACAGATACAAAATTTTGTCTCCTATAGACAGTACGGGTTTCAGAAAAATAAATCGACTGAAATGACCAGTATTGACTTTATACAATACGTATACGATAACTTTGACAAAGGCCAATATGTTGCTGGTGTTTTTTTTTTTGACTTGGCAAGAGCTTTCGATAGTATTGACCCTCGCTTCCTACAGGAAAAATTGTATAGGCTTGGTATACGTGAACTTCTACAAGGCTAAATAACGTCTTTTTGTAACTGATCGCAAAATGAAGGTTGTATTACGGCAGGCCGAGTCGGAGTTAAAATCAGTAAGTCTCGGTGTACCGCAAGGGTCAGTTCTTGGGCCCTTGCTGTTTTTACTATACATAAATGATTTGCCGCAGTTTATTTCAAATGCTCATGTAGTATTATTTGCTGATGATATCACGGTTGCCGTGTCTTCTGATTCCATTGAGAATCTAGAGCACGGAATTTGTCGCGTTACATGTGAGTTTGAGAGCTGGTATAGTACAAATAGACTGATTCTAAACAACGACAAAACCACATATATATGTTTTCACCAGAGAAGGTATGCTGACTTGACGATACCGTTGTCAAAATCGGTAAAGTTTCTTGGTATCATAGTTGACAGCAACCTGAATTTTATCGAACATACATCACACGTGTGTAAACAACTTAATCAAGCTTATTTTGCTCTTTTCCAGCTAAAATCAGTGCTAGATAGTGACTCCCTGCTGGATGTATATTACTCATTGGTATACTCTGCCATTTCTTACAACATCTTGATGTGGGGAGGAAGCACAGGTTACAGCCGTGTACTTATTGCTCAGAAAAGAATCTTGCGCTTAATGTTCGGATTGGGGCCTCGTGATAGCTGTAGGCAGTTCTTTCGTGCCTACAAGCTGTTAACGTTGCCAAATATATCCATATACAAGGCAGTGATACATGTAAAAAAAAATAGTCACTTATATCTTATAGGGACGAAAGGAACTACCAAACTTAGACAATGTAATATTTGTGTACTATCCAGACACCTTACGGCTCTTTTCGAAAAGTTTCCTAAGTATAGTTTTGCCAGATTATACAATAGCTTGCCTCTGCATATGAAAAATATTAATAACTTAAATGAATTCAAGCGAAAGTGTAAAAAATTTTTAATTGATAAATGCTGCCACTCTTATGAGGAATTTTTATCATTGTAACATACTTTTGTTTTTATATTTGTGTGCTTTTGACTATTGCTTATATCACCCATGTGATCGGACGGCAAATAAATATTATTATTATATATTATTGCATATTCTTGTAGCTTATCTTAAGGGCTTTTCAAAACGCCTATGACAAAGTGCTTTTTATAAAGCACTTTTCGAGTTATAAGACTTGAAAGTTACCCGCATACGTCTCAGCACTAGCACTATCCAAGATGTAGTATATGACAGTTACATGACATTTGTTTGACGTTTAACGCAACTTATGCTGGAATACAGCATGCAGCGCCAGTAACCTTAATTATCGCTGATATTCAGAAACTGAGTCCGCTGACCATGTCCAATATTTCACTAACACAAAAAAATATGCCAGGCACAAGTGATTGAATTATTTTATTTACCTGAGTTATACAATATCTCAACAATGTCATAATTGTGTAGGGTCAATTTCACATAATATAGTTAAATATCTCACAATCTTATCATTCACAAAAGTCGGTTCGCTAATAGTCCCTATAATTTCACATATCGCACGCCATCATATCATTTCCTTATATAACACAAAATCCAGAATAATTAATTATGTAAGCTGTAAATGTATGACTTATTATATGCACTTCCGTGTCAAATAATAAAAAAAAATATATATATATCGCTAATAGTCCATAATAGCACCAACTCAAATGAAATTTCACCGATCACCATGCTAAATATCCTTCTAACGTACAGAAATCGTTTTTGTGTCACTTATTAATAACACTTCTTAATATATCTTTCGACATATTTGCCTACGGGATGATTAAAATAAAACACCGATATGTATAGCTTCTTATTTTATTAAAGATATCAATTTAGATACAATGCTGCTTAAGATAAACGAAACAGATTTCATTACGTGAATGTTAAATAATTCTATTTTTTTTTTATCTTATAAAACCAAATCTGTTTGATGTTTATAATCTTACTTCGCCTATTTAAACTATATTACAACATTTCACCTGAAAGAGACGAATAAACACAAATATGATAATCTGTTTTCTTGGTAATATTTAAGCATGTCACAGCAAAAAATGACGTATTCTATTGATATAGATATTAAAAGTACATACATACGTTTAATTAAGAAAAAAATATTCAAATATTATGTGTAATGAAACGTTTGAGAGACGGTTTTATTTTCAATTGAAATATTTATCTTATCTGATGTTTGTACTGTACAAAAGTAAATTCTGAGTCAAACTAACACTGAGATAAATTAATATTAGCTGGTATAAAACGTCAGTTGTAAATACCTATTTTTTTATGGGAAATAATAAAGATTGTAATGGGAAATTTTTGAACATTCAAGATCGCATTTTTATTATCCTAATTTTAACATCAATATCCTTTGGTTGTGTTAAAGTTTTGTATGTATTTATAAATTCACAAAGGGTTTTAATTAGGTGCTTCAGAAAAGCAATACTTAGGTATAAGAAGCGCTTAAAACACACTGAAAAGATAAAAAAAATATTGTTTCTCCTTGACACTTACCCTCTCATGCATATTCCGAAAAACTGATGACACATGTGTTACCAATTAGTTCTTTTACGGCGAACATCCGCTGCAGGGAAACTTATTTAGGCATGTATTCTCAATGCATTCATCACATCTAAAATAGGACTTTAGCATGCAGCATCTGTCCCATTTACTTGTAGGTTGTAGGGGACCTCACACAGTAGCAGTTTTAAATCAACGGGGAGGGAGTGTTATAGTTGTATGCATGATTTTATGGTGTGGATATCTTCAGAATGTTTTTATTAGTTCTTTTTTTTTTATTTTTTTTAACGCAGACGACACATGTGCTTGTATTTTTACATTGGGCGTTGTTTATAAACATGTGCTTTTGATATTGGTGGGGTAACAACTAGTATTACATAAGAAAATGCAATGAGTTTTAAAATACTTTCCAGTGTATACAGTCTGTTTGATTTTAGCTGTCACACCAGATATCTCGGCTGTTGTTAGAGCTACGACAAATTATTAGAAAAGAAAAGTTGTTCTGCATCTAATTCTCTATTATATGCCTTACACCCAAAAAAGAACTTGCAAATTTTGTTACAATTATATTCCATATCGCTACAAATTACAGTAATATATGCACCAGGCGCAATTTGTAATGAAAAGTCACACAAAATTGTATTTAACGTGTATTACAATTTGTAAAAAAATTTGCGACAACAATATAGTCAGTACAGTCATTTTATTCCTAAGAGAGCTTACTACAATATTGTAATACTTTATGCAATTTCTCTGCGAGACAATTTCTCAAAACAAATAAGGCTGAATCCACAAAGTTGTTGTAATTTTTACGCTAAACTATGCAACACTTTGTAATATGCACTCGTAAGCTGTGCTACGAATTATAACACTAAGTAAAAGAATATTTGAGAAACTCTGCTACAGAAAATGGGGATTTTTTACTGTATTTATTGAGAACGTTTCTACTTGTGTAATGCTAGAGAATTGGAGGTAAAAAGATGTTGCGCAGTAAACAATGGAAACTATAAGTGACTAGAAATTGTAGTAATGATTATCACTATAGCATCTAACGCTTTTCACGAAATATATGACTATTTAGTAAGGAAGTGTTGTAAAAATTACTAGAATTTTATATAGGTATATAAAGGGTTCTCCAATAAGAGGTGTTATTTTGAATAGCCCGCTATTTCGGTAGATGTCACTTTTGAAGCTGTCATTTTTTGACATTTGACAAGTAGAAACTACGCCATTAATAAAAATGGAACGATACACGCTTCAACAACGCATTGAAATTATTAAAATTCACTATACAAATGGTGAAAATTTGGCAGAGACGGTTCGTAAAACTCGAACATTTTTGGGTCGTCGTGAAGCACCTTGTCGGACCGCAATACAGAAATTGGTGGAAAAATTCGAGCTGTCGGGACAACTTAGTGATGTGAAGAATAAAACCCGTGCACGTCGCTCAAGAACAGCCGAGAATATTGCTGCTGTAGCCGAAAGTGTTGAAGAAAACCCAGGTTTGTCCATTCCTCGTCGTTCTTTGTAATTACGCATTCCAAAACGTCATTACACCGTATTTTGCAAAAAGATTTGGGTCTTAAGGCTTATAAAGTGCAGTTAACACAAGAACTCAAGCCGGCCGATCATCAACAACGTCGTGTCTTTGCTGATTGGGTCATTGAAATGCATGAAAATGATCCGGAATTCCGTCGAAAAATCATCTTTAGTGATGAGGCCCATTTCCACCTCGGTGGCTTCGTCAACAAGCAAAATTGTCGCATCTGGGGCTCGGAAAACCCAAGAGTTATTGTTGAAAAACCTCTCTATCCTCAACGTGTGACTGTTTGGTGCGGTTTATGGTCCGGCGGAGTCATTGGACCTTACTTTTTCGAAAATGAGGCTGGAGCAACAGTTACGGTGACTGTATTGCGCTATCGAGAGATGATTAATGATTTTTTATGGCCGGAATTGGATGGTATTGATCTGGACAACGTTTACTTTCAACAAGACGGCGCTACGTGCCACACAAGCAACGAAACCATTGATATTTTACGGGAAAAGTTTCCGGACCGTGTTATCTCTCGAAGAGGTGATCACAATTGGCCACCGCGATCTTGTGATTTAACACCTTGCGACTTCTTCCTTTGGGGCCACGTGAAAGAGAAGGTCTACGCCAACAGCCCAGCGTCGATTCAAGACCTCAAAGATGGAATTCGTGAGGCTATCGAGAACATAGGGCAGCCACTTTGCGATTTGGTTATGGAAAATTTCATGAAAAGGATATGGTCCTGTAGGCGTGGTCGTGGTGGTCATTTGCCTGATGTTATTTTCCACTATTAACGGCATACGTTCCTCTTTATAATGAAATAAACATCCGAACATTTATATTAAAAAACGGCATTTTTCTTTGAATATCAAAATAACACCTCTACCCTTTACTTACGCTGGTAAATACATATGTATGTACTTTAGCAAAGCAATAAGGAAATAGAAATTAATAAAAACAAGAATTTTATTGAAAAATACATTTACTAGACAACATTTTCAACGTAACACATTTTTATTGAAAAAGATACTAACTTGGAACACAAACATTTTTTACCGATTTCTTCAACGAAACTGAAATGTCACCTGATCGCATTCTATTGGATACTCAGCACCCAATACAAACATTATTTTAAAACATGCATCCACAGCTTTTAATGGTGTATCTACTTTATATTTGATATAAAGTGCATACGTATGAGTCCGTTACGTTAAGAAGTTCTCCAACTATTATTGGTATTTCGTGTACTGGAAACTGAAATCTGGCGTTATTCTCTGCCCGTCACTGTAGCTCTACATCCAAGTCAGTAATATTCTGGAAATAAATACGAATTAAGTTTTGTAGATTGCGATTTCAACTATAGGTATGTAACAGAAAGTTAGAAAATTGCACTGTCTGGAAATTATTACACATCAGTAAAAGGTGTAAAAACCACCGATATATGGACAATAGAAAGAACTTGTACAGTTATGATAACAATAAACGTGCATTAATAATATTATAATTATTTGTTATTATCATAGTTCGTCAATCATTTAAAAACATAAATCGAAAATTTTGTACAAATGCACCCTTCGACGAGATGAACAGAGTAACAATAAATTGAAATTTCAGTTTTTAAATCTGTAGTTTTTGTTCAACATGGCCTCCGTTGTTTGCAATACATTCCTGAGATGTGCCTATAAAGTTTCTTATCGTCTTTTGCAGCATGGATTGTGTTATTTGGGCACAGGGCATACGAATTCGATTTCTAAGATCGTCTAGATCTTGTGGACAAGTAATATAAACTTTCTGTTTCTGAAATTACGTGCATTGTGGGAAGGTGCTCCATCCTGTTGGAACCATATATCGCGTCATATTTCCAGGGGTATATCATCCAGATAATCTTCAAATTCTGTCCGAAGAAAATCGGCATATCGTTCCGCATTAAGCGATCCTTGGTAAAAATAGGGACCTACTATAGTACTACGTACTACTATGTACGAGCAATGCTAAAAAAAACTGTTGACACCCTTGACATACTAAATTGTTTACAATTTTTAGGTGATCAACATTTAACCTTAAAATGTAACAGAAATTTATCACTTTATCGCAAAACAGATGATATGACATCATGATGTCACTTTGATAACGATAAAACCATATCAACAGTCATTATGATATATATATGACGCATGTTAATACGAAAACAAGGGGTATTAAGCAACTTGGCCGCCTCATTTGGTAATCCTGCAAATAAAATCAATAACCGCACAGGAATGTGTCAAGGTCTATAAACGGCAGAATTCGTACTAATGATGACAGGTATAAAAAGCGTTTTTAATGATGTATTTTCTATATTAATATACCCAAAACATTAATTCCAATTTTATTTCATACATTATTCTTATATAGTATCACAGAATAACTATTTCTAATTTTCGAAAATGATAGACGAGACGGAAATAAACATTTTTATTAATAAACTATAGTGTCTGGGAATTTCTCGGTGTGAAGATAAACTAAAAATCTTTAGTAACAATCTCAATTATGACAGGAAAGAGATAAGTTAAATAAAGAACATTTTATTAGAAATAATACTGCATTAAACTTTATAAAAATTGTTCGAAGTTACGATCACCATCTGCAATACTGCAACGATTTGCAATCGAATGCCGAATTCTTCGAAATAGCTGAGGACGTTCAGGAATATCATCAAACGCTAGAATAATTCCAGCTACTATCTCGTCTTCTATATTAACAGGAGTCTCATAAACTAGTGTTTTAATATGACCCCAAACACATAAATCAACTGGAGTCGTATCTGGTGAATGTTAAAGCCAAGAACTCAGTCCTCCTCTTTAGATCCATCTCTTTGGAAATTGGGCAGTTAGATAATTTCGGTAGTTTAATTCAAAGTGTGCTGATGCACCGACATGCTAGAATATAATATTTATTGGAATATTACGTGGGATATTTTCAAGCAATTCTGGTAGAGTATGTTCCAAAAAATGCTATACACATAACCATCTAATCGTGCAGGCAGTAAATATGGTCCCACTACATAATGGTCAACAAACCCTACCCAAATTTTAAAAAAGAACTTCCATAGATGATGTAACCTTCTTCGCTCCAAATGTGACTATTGTGGGTATTAAAATAGCCATCTTTAATAAAACATGCCTTATCTGTATGTAATACACTCCTTCATTGTCAATTTTATTCAAGTACCATTCGACAAATTGAACTCGGTTGGGATAATCAGCAGAAATTGGCGTTTGCACTTTTGGAAATTCAAATTAAAAAGTTTGCCTATGTCAGATTTTAAAAAACCTTGCACTATTTAAGTCAATAGAACTATTTTAGAGAGAAACGAGTTTCTACTTCACTATCACAATTTCTTCTTCGTTACCGATCAGTGTTGGCGTCCCACAACGATCAGTCTTGGGGCCATTATTATTTTGATTGTTTATAAACGATATAATTGATTTTGTCAGCGATTTCGCTGTAGTGTGCTATGCAGATGACATTACTGTTATTGTTTCAGACAAATTGATGTTAAAGCTACGGCAAATTTGATTTTGGATAAATTATTCAATTGGTTTTGGCACTAATAAATTATCATTAAACTTTAACAAAACAAAATATATTCTATTTCATACTGTTCAAAAAAAGGTAAATAACTTTTTTAATTTACAGATTTCCAATAACACAGTAAAGTCCACTGATTCAGCGCTCTTTTTAGGAATTACTTTTACTTCCACCTTCAACTTGAATACGCATTGCCAGTAACTAATAAGTAAACTAAACAGATCCATTTTTAAGCTAAGATCTCTAAAGAACGCAGTTGGATTAGACAATTTAAAGATGATATATATGAATTCCAAAGTCACCTAATGGATATGGAATTCTTCTATGGGGTTCTTCGTCCGCAGCGCTGAAACTTTTCGGCTCTTAGATGCATTGCAGGAGTTAGTCAACTCACCTCATGCAGAACTTATTTCAAATCCTTGAAAATTTAACTCTTTCTGAATTGTATATATTGAAATCCAGCTTATATATTCACAAGCATAAACATAAGGCGTTTTTTCGATGTTTTTATTCTTTAGCTGAATTTTTTTATTGTAATCTAGTTTCATAATGTAGTTTCATAACGTAAGTGTTCACCTCTTTTTTCCTTTGTACTTTCTGTTTTGCTAATTGTTTCTGTTTAATCCATTATAATGACACATTTTATACTTTTGTCTTTAAAATAAATTTCTACTTACTTAGTTACTTACTGTATTTTATCTTTCTCACTGTGCAGGACGGTTCAAAGGTAGATACACTGCATCGTTTCGGCATATAAAGCAAGTCTTGTTTGTGTGATGCATAATGCATGGCTTGGCACGATAATTTCGGAGACAAAAGCGAAGCGGTACGCCCCTTCGAACAAGGCCCACTTGATTAAATCGAAATAATCCTGAGATTACGCAGCGCAATCGGTCGACTGAACTGTCGCAAAAGGGTTTGAGAAAGAGGCGTTTACAACGGGGAAAGGTTCAAACGTTTAATATGCTAGCCGTGCGCATTTGGATGCGACAAAAGGGGAATTTATTAACCTTAAGATTTACGTGTGGTATTTCCCAAATGCGGTACTTCTTTCAAGAAGTATGTAGGTACAGTTATCAAAGGATGTTAAAATCAGAAAAAAGAAAGGTTCCGTACATGGTATAAATAAGTAATATAGCTTATAGCTAAAAGGCTTAGAAGTTAGAACGGACAACAATTTTAAATATCATTTTTTGTTTAAGTGGCGCTAAAAGTCTATCATATATTGTGTCAGTTTAAACAGGAACTTTGTTCCTAAAAGCTACATTAAAAGTGCTCTATATCTATAATGGATAAATAACAAATAAAATAAATAAATTTTTATTGATCTTGAAATCATATACGTATGACATAGGACAGCTCAGTTACAAAACTTAGATTACATATAATTACAAAAAAGAATATACATGTATATAAACGCCCAAGAGTATCATTATTATTGGACAGCAAAAGACACACCTACGGTGTAATGCCAACATTTGATTAAGTACATTTTTAATTTTCTTTTTAAAAAGATATTTTGAAGAAATACAGCGTTGCTATAAAAGAAATAGATACCTTCGGTATTGTATAAAACAAAATTTATTTGTGATATCGACATGCATTTTGCGCTGTCAGGTTGAGGAACTGTAGAAGTTTCGATAGTACAGTTGGTACACACTAAAAAATATATGCAATTCCTACGGAAAATTCCAGTAACGTATAAGGGAAAATTACCAAGAAGTCACACCAAAACTACTCAGAAATGCTCAAAAGTGTTTGCAAAAGCGATTTCGATTAAGTGCTCAAAAACGGACAGCATTTTGAACATTTAATATAATAGTGTTGTACAAATTCTCTGTACAATGACAACACTAGCGTTTAAAGTGTAGCCTGTTGCGAGCAAGACGCTCGAAGTGTACGTACGCCATACATTGGATAGAGTAATGTAGTTTGAAAAATATGCTGATTTATTGATATTCCAGTAATGTTATGTTTTCTTTTGTCTTTGCTATGTTTGCTTGTTTCTTGTGGTCCTATTGTGTTCTGTTTGCCACTTTCTAAGCATGCCAGTAGATATTATTGCTGCCAGTCCCAAGTCTGGTGAAATGCGAGCAGAAGGTGACCGACGGCGGCGCTTCGCAATACGTATCTGTCATGAGAAACTGAAAAATCGCGAATATCTCCAAAACCGTTGGAGATAGACACAATGATACCTTATAAAATCGAAAGAAAATAAAATTTTACATCCATTTATGTAAAAATTGCTATACCGTTCAATTTTAAAAAATCGAGTTATCCATGATTTTAGAATTCGAAAATTACAGATTCCTATTTAATAAAGCCGTAATTTAAACGCAACAATTTTAAAATAAAAGACGTGTGCTGTTTCATGGTTAAGCGGAAACCGAAAACCGCATCTTTCTAACTTTCGTATTTCCTGAGGTATTTCCAAACACCGAAGACACTGCAAATGTCATTTTTGCGCCTCCGTCCAGAAACACTGATTTTGCATTACTATAAATCGGCCGGAAACTTACCATTCTCCGGCCTAGGCCGTCAAAAAGATCACTAAAGGTTGGCAACATATATATTCGAGTTACCGACATTTCTGTAATTAATTGTAGATTCGATGACAGACAATGACAGATGACAGAATTCTCGTTACTCAATCTCTTATTTAATTCATATTCTTTCCAAATCAATTTTCGGAAGATTTTCCAGGTAATGAATTGTTAATAACTTGTTGCGCAACCTCTGTAGTGTGAGCTGAAGTCTCAATTGCCCTTATTATTGATGAATATGTGTCAAAACTACCAAGAAAATTAAAACGTCAAAATACTAATGTAACTTAACACTGATTTCAAATTCAAAATTCATACGTAACATGTATTGCCAACCTGTACCGTTAACTCCCTAGCGTTAATCCTTTTTATTATTTTCAACAAAATTAAGATTTGTCGGCGCAAAAAATAGTGTGTAACACGCGGCCAGAAACTCTTTTGCGAGTATTCGCACTTGTGGGGCCTCGGCTTCGCCTCGGCCACACAAACCGTGCTCATACTCGTAAAACTATAGTTTCTGGCCTAGTGATACAAATAACTATTTTTTCGAAAAAACGTCATGTAATTCGGAAACGGTACAACTTAGCCCCAATGTATCCCTAACGTATTGTTATTTAAATTTAACAAGGAATCCAAAAGTGCAATAATAAACAGGGTGTTCCATTTAAAATAATAAAATTAGTGGTTACTTTCGGTACAACCGGAAGTCCATCATTACTGAAAGTAATTTTAGCATATGTAGAATATGATTCGTGGCAACATTTATTTTTTTTTTCAAAAAGGCAATAATAAATTGGCTAGGAACCGTTGCATCTTACGGGGATAACCTCACTGCTCAGTTTAAATTTTATTGACTAGAATGTATTCATAGGCAGCAAAGCGGTGATACCAATAAATCCAGACAATTTTAGTTTGCTACCAAATATGTCTATAACGGTGAACGATCCATGTTTGTTTTCTTTTCACTAATGCTTATCGGGAATGGTAATTCGACCAAAAGAACATTAGGTAGGTAATATGCAACAAATATATTTATCATATCGGGTACGAGTGAATGGCCTCTACTTTATTCATATTTAATTTTATCCCTGTTCTTCTATTAACAAAATACAATCAAAAAGACTTTAAAATTTGACATTTATATGTCAACATCTTCTTTTAGTGCACCCTTTCACAACATATGTACTTATTGCTCTATTTATTATTTCAAAGTAAAGACACAACCTAAACCTAGTTGTCTCTCACAACCGGAAATAGATCGTCCAAACAAAACCGAACGCTTCTTCAAATAGACGCACCTTTTTTACTCGTCTTTTTCAAACAATCTAAACAGGATAAGGTTCGGTATAAGCGCCGTTATTTTTAGTAATTTAAAAGACCTTGATCGCTCGCGTATACCGGCGAACAATGTGACAATCACAACAGGTGACATCACAACAGTTGACTGGATTTCACTTGTGCTTA
The DNA here is from genome assembly GCA_949128085.1 of Cetonia aurata. Taxonomy (NCBI): domain Eukaryota; kingdom Metazoa; phylum Arthropoda; class Insecta; order Coleoptera; family Scarabaeidae; genus Cetonia; species Cetonia aurata. Next base: position 4,431,305 of record OX421889.1, read on the forward strand.
CGAGCGCGCAAAAAAAGGTTAGACAAACGACAATAAGAAGCCACCAACGCATGAATTGAGTGACCTTTGAAGTTTATAATAAGTAACTGCAGGTATATGGAAGCACATAAAATGCAGATGTGCGCTCGACAATCGCCTTACAGTTGGAATGATCGATGTTGCGAAAAGCCGTGCTGTTTTGAACAATGCATGCATTGGATGTTATTATGCAATCAGCAGCTGACAGTAATAATTGCAAGGATGGATTTATGGGAACATGTTATGCGTTTGGGAATGCAGAATGTTGTGGCGCATATCTAGTAGTGTTGGGATAAATGTAGCTTTTATTCACCTGCATAGTTATGCGTGAATATTGTAATACGAAGCAAGAGAATGAGTGAAGCTAATTCTCAAGGTTGCGTTCATAATATGATGCATTTTAATCTTTAAATACGTATACATTATTTTTCCTTTTTTAAATAGTAAATTTTTTTCGTAGTCATTCGAAAAGTAGTATATTTACAAAGAATTAGTTAGCTTCTTCTTTTAACTTAGTTTCGAATTTACTTATAAAAATATATAAATAAAAATATTCACAACCCATTACAGTTTTTTGCCATTGTTCTAAAAACTTCCAGTCAATTTGAAAACTATTTTGATACGTGCATAGGAAACTCAGTCTTACATATTCCGTGATTTTACCATCATCCACGTTATTCAATTTTAGCAGTTCCACTAAATATTCTAAGGAAAGTTAGTCTTTCATATTCCGTGATTTTAACATCATTCACGTTATTCAATTTTAGGAGTTCCACTAAATATTCTATAGTTTCCGGTATTGGTACGTGCGGAACCTCAACTTTAGGAGGTGCAATTCATCCTTGCAATTTGGCCCAAATTTGTTTTTTTTTTTTCTGAATAACTTTTAAACGGTAAGAGATAGAAAAAAAGTTTCAATGACGGACTTGTACCGTTTAGTCAACCCTTTCGATTGGTATATACAGGATGTTCTAATAAACGCGGAATGACGTATGGTGTTCTTATTTTATCGAATTTCAGAAATCGGTTATAATAGCCTTTTTTGTGATAGACAGGTAATTTAAAAAATTATACAGGATGTCCACAAAAATATAAATTTTAACTTCCGAAAACTCGTTATAGTATACAAGGTGAATCACAATATATGCGCCAAACTTTAGGAGCTGATTCCTGAGGTTATTTTGATCATAAAAGTTCATAAGAACATATGTCCCAAACTGCTTATTTCTAAAGTTATACAATGTTTAATAGTAAGTTAACATAATTAATGTTTTTATTATAAATTAACAAAATAATTAGTAAAACAAAATTAACTTATAGTCAGTGTTGAAAATGACCGCCCCCAACTGCAATACAAGCTTCTATCCTCCGTTGTATTGACTGGCGAGTCCGTTCGAAAATACCAGGGATATTTCGAATTGTTTGAAAAGGTGCGATAATACGATTTCTCAGTTCATCGACATTTTCAATGGGAGTCGTATAAACTAAAGATTTAAGGTGACCCCAGAGATAAAAGTCCAAACTATTTAAGTCTGGAGACCGAGGAGGCCACGGTTGTGGACCTCCCCGTCCTATCCACCGATTTGGATACGTATTGTTCAAAAACTCGCGAGCAACTAAACTAAAATGCGCTGGAGCACCGTCATGCATAAAATACATTTGTAATCTTAATTGTAAGGGAACTTCGTGCAGCAGTAGTGGTAGCTCCTCTTCAAGAAAATTGCGGTATACCTCGCCATTTAACCGCATCGGTAAAAAATGTGCACCTATCAAGTGATCTCCAACAATTCCGGCCCACACATTGACAGAGAATTGATGTTGATAACGGGCATTCACTATTTCGTGCGGATTTTCTTCGGCCCATATGTGATTATTATGAAAATTAATAATCGCGTTTCTAGAGAAAGTAGCCTCGTCGGAGAAGAATATTTGAGCCAAATAGTCAGGAATTTGTGCGATTTTGTGTTGCACCCATTGACAAAAAGCCACTCTTTGCGGAAAATCTGCTAGTAAAAGTGGATACAACAGTTGAGTGTAATATGGATACAACAGTTGATCTTTCAATATTCTCCAAACTGTGGCCTGACTAATGTTTAAAGCAAACGCAATTTTTCCGGTGCTTATAGTAGGATGTTCCTCAATTTCATTTAGTACCATTTCTTCAACTTGTGGAGTTCTCACTGTAAATGGGTGCCCGTTATCAGTCGTCTGTTTTTTAAAACTTCCCATTTCACTAAGACGTTGGTGAAGACGGGCAAATATTGAATGAAGCGGTATGATACGGTTCGGGTATCGTTCTTCATTAAGACGTCTAGCAACACGCGAATTTCCATTGGCAAGACCGTAAACAAAATGCATATCACCCATCTCAGCATTCGTGTAATTCATTTTAGAAAACAGAAACTGACAATAAACTGAATGAATACTCTGTCAACTACTGTCGAATATTGAAATGACAAACAATTCCCTCTCAACACATTTGATTTTGAAGAACCAACTGTGATATTATATCGTGTTAGTCATAGCTCATAATTTATTATTAAACATTCAATAACTTTTAAACCAAACCGTTTTGGACATATACTCATATGAACTTTAATGATCAAAAGAACCTCAGGAATCAGCTCTTAAAGTTTGTCGCATATATTGTGATTCACCCTCTATATATACCTTCTATATTTTTATTCCTTTATTATTAAAAACAATTACTGGCAAAATGTATAACTTAAGATTCTCGTTTGAGATTAGGATATCAAAATATAATATTTTAAGGTCATTTTAAAGCAAAAAGTTGTAAAAAATGATAAAAAGCTAAACCCTGCATCAATTCATGTAGACGTCAAGGCTGCAAGGATACGCAAGAAGTTTTTATGCAGTCGTGTTGAGGATGCTAGTTTCTTACCAGAATATAAGGTTTGATTGCTACACTTTGATACCGGTCGGAGAAAAAAAATATAATTGGTTTTCTTCCATAAATTTTTTTCTTTAATCCTTATTTTAGACGTGAAAGGCTCATTTTTATAAAAAAATGCACATAACAAATATTAACCAGCGTTCAATTTGCTATTACAAACAATTCTTTACTGGACAAAATTGCTACTTTTGATCCTATGTCCACCGTTTTTAAAAACCGGACCACTGTGTGCCGTCAAAAGAATTGGATATTTATTAGCTTTGTACAAAGAGGTCCCGAAGGTCCCGGAAATAATCTGGCTTGTCCAAAATGACTATATTGTTTCCTTTGTCCCCTTTTAGATAAAAACAATCCTTCGTTCTAAGACCTTTAATGGTTCTGATGATCCCTTATGTTTCTATTTAAGATATCCTCCCAGTTTTAGTTTATTTTTTTTTTTGTATACTTCAGAATAAATAAATGTTTCTTTTAAAATTAAATACAAATGCCTCTTTAAAAGGTTTATAATCCACATAATAACGTATTGAAATTACCGAGTTTCCACACAATATCCCAGCATTTATATGCCCACAAAAATGCCTTTTTATGAATCACAATGAGTCAGCGTTTGTCGTATACTTTAGCTTATTTAAAATTCTCTAAATGACTATTATGTTTATTGATTTACTCCTTTATATACCATATGAATAATACAAATACGAACACAGACAGACGTATTGAATTTTTTGTGAAAAACATCTGCGCGAGAATATTGTTTACAAATAAAGAAACACAGATTACTCCTCCGCTTGATAAATTGCGCTTGCATATCAATTTATGGTGCATTATAGTTATACGGTTTTTATGCAAGTTTGTACAAAGTCTAATACATATAATGGAAAATTAAATATTCATTATCGACCTAATGCGTATAATCTATTTCGCCTAGAATACTAAACAAAATGTAAATCAATTGATTTGCCTCGCAAAATAAGTTTTATTTATTGTATGCAGATGTTCAAACTCTCGATTTATCATTATCAATCAATATCCTTTGATGTTTAACGCATATCTTCAACAAACAAATCGTAAATGTTTATACCGGGTGCGCCATAAGTGTGTCGGCGAAATTTAGCACAAAAACTACTAAAGATAGGAAAGTGAGTTTTTCTGTCTATATACAGGGTGTTTTGAAACATCGTTTAAAGATTTTAAGGGCATGTAGTACGATCGAAAAAAAGGTTAAAAGTCATAATAAACATATGTCCACAAATTAACTGTTTACGAGATAACAGCGTTTTTATCGCAAATGCAGAATAAGTTTGCTTTAGCGGTTTTTTATTAAGATGTTATTGTATTTTAACATAAAATAGATTATAACTAAAGAAGATGTTCAAAATGACGTCCTTCCATTTCGACACAGGATCTACATCTGCTTTCAAAGGAAGCGCGCACTCTTTCAAAAAACAAGGGTTTTTCTCGTATTATCTGGCAACAGTGTTCTATTCGTTGGCGCAACTCTGGAAGATCGTTTACCGGTGTTGCGTACACTAAACTTTTCAAATAAACCGAGATACTAAAGTCCAACGGGTTTAGATCGGGAGACCTTGGAGGCCAAGCAATGGAACCTGCTCGCCCTATCCATCTCCCAGGAAATTCATTGTTAAGATGTTCCATAACAGCACGCGTAAAGTGCGGTGGAGCTCCATCTTGCATAAACCAGAGGTTCAGTCTTAGATTTATAGGTAAATCTTCCAAAAGTTCAGGTAAAGTATTTTCCAAGAACTCGAGGTATGCAGGACCTGTTAGGCGTTGTGGCAAAACAATCGGTCCTAACAACCGTTCCCCTATCATGCCTAACCAGATGTTTAGAGAGAAACGTTGCTGGTGCCGAGCTTCAACGGTAGCATGAGGATTCTCGTCACACCAAACGTGATTGTTTTGGAAATTAAATATTCCATTTTTAGTAAAACCAGCTTCATCAGTGAAAAGGATGTTATCAGCGAAATCTGGCCGATCAGCAGCTGTTCGCAAAAACCACTCACAGAAAGTCCTTCTCGCTTGATAATCCGGAGCAGTAAGGGCTTGTACCCGTTGGATATGGTAGGGGTATAGGAGTTGCTCATGAAGAGTTCTCCAAACAAGATTGCTGCTTACACCCACTTGAGTCGAAATTCTTCTAACACTAGTTTCGGGATTTTCATCAATAATATTCAAAATTCGATCTTCTATCTGTGGAGTACATGCTAATCTCTGCCGTCCAGTATCAGAAGACAGCTTCTCAAACGAACCAGTTTTTCTTAGCCGTTGAAACACCGTCTGAAACATCACATGCGAAGGCAGTTGGCGATCAGGAAACGTTTCAGCATAGAAGCGACGTGCTTGTAAAGAATTCCCATTAGCACGACCGTACATGAACACCATATCGCTCATTTCAGCATTAGAAATCGCAACCATTGTAATTGCTACAAATTGCACAAAACGTCAAATTAAACTGTCATAAAACAATACCTGATAAGCACCTGTTTACTGGGATATGTTATATCCATGTACTACTAGGAACACTCGCTGTTATCTCGTAAACGGTTGATTTGTGAACATATGTTTCTTATGACTTTTAACCTTATTTTCGATCGTACTACATGATGTTTCAAAACAGCCTGTATATAGACAGAAAATTTCACTTTCCCGTCTTTCGTCCCTTCCCGTCTAATCATGAATTTAATTCTTCTTATTTAAATCAATTTTTCAAATCGGTGTACTGATTTCCTCTTTTATTGTTTGTTACAGCATGCCAACGCAGTCAAAGCCCAAGCAGCAGAATATGTCCAGAAGAAACAAGCCAAGAAAGTCATGACCAGGTCACTCACTGGATCCTTAGCCCAAGCTCAGACTCTCCAAGAGATATCAGATGTTAAATTCTTTGCAAGCGCAAAGGCTGGAACATTTTTCGCTAGGTAAGTTCTAAAAAGGATGAATATGATAATTGCTTTAAATATATGAAATTTTTATATTTACCAAACTATTAAGTAAAAGATTTAAAAAAACAAAAAAACGATATCTTCTACCGGAGATCATTTACTTAATCAAACTAGATAGGACATTTATACACAATTTATAAATACGTTATACATAAACATTTGTCCCCTTAACCGTCAGAATTCAATAAGTTTCCTGTTCATTTCATTAATTGAGAACAGACACGAGAGCTCTAAATGATATCAGAATTTCAAACAAAGCCTCTTCAAACATGTCGTCGCTATCTAAACACGAAAACAATTTAAATTCGATTTGAACAGCAGCCTAAGGGGACTTACAAGTAGCACTCGTATCAAAAGGGCGCCTCGTGATAATTTACGTCGTCTCAACAACGGGGGAATTCAAGTTTGGGGGTTCCCCAAGGACGTGATACTACCCCAAATTAGTTTGTTACGAGTTTGACGTTTGGTATTGATCGGCATGGGGTTTTATTTCCTTAGTGGTTAAAGCGAACGATTCTGAAAGGATTTCAATTCTTTAAAAGCGATTTTTGAGTAATCCCCTCTTCTTGATTGCAGAGATAACGTTTGCAATTTCATCCAGTGGTGTAGGCAATCGTTGCAGATCCTCGAATGCCTTTTGTTCGAGTCTGACGATCTAATCCTGAGGAAGAATGAGAAACACGTAATTCTGTGCCTTCTAGAAGTTGCCAGGAGGGGCGCAAAGTAAATTCTTATCCTTCTTAAATAAAACGGTGATATTATTTTGTGCTTGGTATATAGGTTTGGAATGTTGGCGCCCATGCTCGTTCAAATGGAGAGGCAAATCGACAGAGAGATAGCTGCCGACCAGAGGGCTTTGGGACAACATAACGGTGATGAAAATGAGAATGGCATAGACGAAGATAGCGATAGCGAAATGGAGGATGAACAACTTATGTTGACCTATGGACCCTTACCACAGATCGTGACCAACGATTTGAAGAGCCTGGATGAAATGGTGAGTCATTTTAAATGCTTTTCTGTTTTATTTTACCGTAAAAGTGATAAACATTATCAAAGCAATTAGGCAATTCTATGATAATTAATAATAAATTGCGTTTATCAACAGGACATTAACAACAACAACTTCTGTCAATTTTTTTTTTTGATTAGTTTATTGTTGAGCAAACACGATGGAGATTTTATTCCTTTTTTAACAGATGTGCATTTACAATTCATACAGGATGTATGACAAAGTAATTAAATCAGAAAGTCTGTTATGAAACCGTGATTTTTATTACTGCAACGTGTGCATGACTAAATGACATACTTTGCTATGAAAAAGCTTATCACCTGGAAGAAATTATGTTGCAGTGTTGAGTGATGGGTATTCGTCTAAAGACGTCATTAAGCTACTTGTCATTTTGATGAGTAAAGTAACCTGCTTTAGTGTTTCAAGTGTGTTTATTTCTTTAATTCTTTCATTTTATTGTCTTTTCGACCCATTTTATGGAAATCAGCTATTTTCATAACTAAAGAAAAAATTCTTGTTGCTGTAATCTCGGTGTTTTCGTTAGAACAAATTATTTTCTCAGTTGAAAGTCACTTTCCTATAATGGCACCCGTGTTGACTAGGTATGGCAACGATATATCGATAAATTCTGTTTATCGATATTTCATAAAATATATCGATAGTTTTAAAAAATATATCGATAGTTTTAAAAAATATATCGAAAATTTTTTGTTAAATAAGCGAAAAATTAACCAACTGTGTGAACCATTACTTGGCGTCTGTCTATCTTTGTGTATGCAATCAAAGAAACGTCATCTGCAATCAAGAGGTTTACAACCACAAAAGCCAACTAAATTCACATAGGTATATAGACAGATATTGCCAGTTGAATACCGCGGATTCCTTTAAATTGTTTAAACGAAATAAGGTTCTTCTCCGAATAGTTTTCTGGGAGTCACTCTACAGCGTTCAGTGAATTTTTTCCACGGTTTTTATAGTGCCACAAATAATCTCATCGTGAAAATCGTAAACTAAGGGAGAAGTAAAACAGTTGTTAATCAAAGTGAACGAAAAAATGGCTCCTCTTCGACGTACAATTTAGGAATATTTTTAAGCAGTTACGGCGAATACTGCTGAATGCAATATGTGCTCAAAATTTTTTGAGAATTTCAGGAAACACAACAAATTTGCAAACACATTTAAAATAGCAACCGTCCTTTATTATTAAACATTTATAAGCCGTGAGAAAGGAATGTGATGAGCCACATCCGTCAAAGAAGACAACAATTCTATCGCAATCCAAAAGCCAAATAAATTGGAACTGGAATTACTAAACCAAGATAAAGTAAGGGTTGATACGATTAATTTTAGTCATGTAGTAACATTTAAAATTTCTAGGAAAAGCCAACTAATTCACATGAAATTACTCACCATTCCTGGAATCTGCAACTATATCAGTTTCGGAATTTGATTCAATTGCAAAACTAAGCACTAGTCCAGGAATTCCAGCAGGCTACCATTTCATCTGCATTTAATACCATTTTATCCTTACGGGGTAAAAATTAGTCTGTGTAATGCCTGTTCCTTCAATCAATTATTTGTGTCTATTTAAGATGGTGGCTTTAAAGATGTGAAACTGACGGATGCAATAGTGAAATTTATTATAGAAGATATGTTTCCATTGAGTACTGTGGAAGGGAAGGGTTTCAAGCCGTTGATGAAGATTGTGTGAAAGTGTATGAAAAATAAAGTTGATAGGAAGTTTGAGGTAATTTCAAAAGCATTTAAAAATATTTTGAAGAAATCAAAGTATTTCATTATTGCTACTGGTATATGGACTGCGCATATGCAGACTAAAAGTTTTATAGGCCACGGTTCACTTGAAATCAATCTTGCTGAAAGGAATCAACAAGGGATTTGATGCCATCGAGAAATTTTTATATACCAGCTGTTTCTACAATATTAGATCCTCGATTTAAACAAATATATTTCCTCAAGCTCTAGGTACTATAATTAGACATACAAAAAGTGAAATCGTAACTTTTGAAAATATCTCTGCTGTCGGAATCTTCAGAAGAAGGAAATGGAGAAGATGCTGAAATTGATTTATGGGAGCATCATAAAAAAAAGTTTACGCTGAGCTTTACGACTAGTCAGAGCAGGAGAAAAAAAATGAACTAAACAAGTATTTGAGTCTATCGGTTAGGAATTTAAAAGATCAACTCTTGGATATCCGAGATGAAGGAAACTTACCCCAACTTATTCAAGTTGATAGAAAAGTGTTTTTGTGTGGTGGCAACATCCGTCCCAAGTGAGCGGCTATTTTCAAAAGCAGGAGCGACTGCTACTAAGTAGGAACCGTCTCACGGAAAATAAATTTTCGAACCTATTATATCTAAGTTCATTGTACACAGAATTGCATTTGTTTGACTGATGTTTATTATATGTTAAATCACAACCTTGTGTTCTAAAGAATTAATGAATATATCGATATATTTACATTTTTTGCCATCCCTAGTGTTGACTTAGAATGTGCTTATTCTATCCCAAATTGCTTAGAATAATTTCAAGCATAGTCACCAAATTTTCCTATCGACTACATCCAATTTAAAGAAACAACTTTCAATACAGTCGTAAGCCTGTTTCATGAAACTGGTAGCATCCTACGCAGAACTGCTAGTGGAGCATTGAACAAACATACTAACGATGTGTGTTGGCGATACTCAACAAATCTATCAGGGGATTGAGTCAATAGGTTAATCTTTCTATTGGAACCATTAACAAAGACTTGAAACCCTATCCTCAGAAAATCATTCTAGTACAAGAATTGCAACCAGCAGATTATATTGATTGTGAGAAAATAGGTGCCAACACCTAACAAAGTAGAATTTATTTGCACCAAGAGAGTTGTAGCATAGCAATGAATGCAAGTATATTTAGGACAATTGAACAAACGCCGGTCTAGACAATCCTATGTGTTTATTCCAAACTAAATGATATTTGCAACAGACATATTTTTAGTTTCCGGCAATTCAAGAAATAACAGGTGGCGCAAAAGTAATCCTCCTATCAGAAAATGCTATAAATTTTGCGATTGGCCCCTAATGACAGTTCTGTTTTGACATTTGTGTAGTAAACACATGCGAAATACACGTTAATAAACAATGTTACGCTACAGTGCTCCAGAACGCGGAATATTGGTGACTATTTATTTGACCAATAATCGGTCGGTGACTTTGGCACAACGTGAATTTCGTCGCAGATTTCCTGGCCGTCCAACGCCTACTGGTGAAACACTGCGACGTTTAGCCGCTCGCCTCGAAGAGACTGGCACAACACGAGATGCTGCCAGGCGTGGCAGACCCCGGAGTAGCCGTTCTGCAGAGAATATTGGTGCTGTAGCCGAGGATGTCATGGAAGCGCCGTCGACATCGACCAGACGACGTGCCACGCAAATGGGTATCAGTCGACGGTCTTTACAGCGAATTTTGGTGCAAGATTTGAAGATGTTTCCGTACAAAGTCCAGACGGCGCATCAGCTGTTAGCTGCTGACCGCCAATCGCGTCTAACATACGCTCAAGCCATCCTTAATCACCACCAAGAGGAAGATGATTTTTCATCAAAAATAATCATGAGTGATGAGGCCCATTTCAATCTTAGCGGGTACGTAAATAAGCAAAATTTACGCTTCTGGGGCACTGAAAATCCGCTTGTAACCCACGAAGAGCCATTACACCCGCTCAAAGTCACTGTATGGTGTGCTGTTTTCGCTGGAGGAGTCATCGGACCTTTTTTCTTCGAAGACGTCGCGGGCCAAACGGTTACTGTGAATGGTGAGCGCTACAGAGCAATGATCAACGAGTTCTTTTTGCCGCAACTTGATGAATTGGGATTGGAAAACATGTGGTTCCAACAGGACGGTGCAACGGCACACACTGCACGTGCCACCACCGATATGCTGAAGGATGCATTTCCCGGGCGCCTAATCTCCCGTTTTGGCGATTTGCACTGGCCAGCAAGATCGCCTGATTTGACCGCTGCAGACTTCTTTTTGTGGGGCTTTTTGAAGTCGCGGGTTTATGTCAACAAGCCTCAGACTCTTGCAGCTCTTAAAGACAATATCCGTCAAGAATGTGAGGACCTATCGCCGGAAGTTTTGACCAAAGTGATGGAAAATGCCATAAAAAGGGCTCAAATGAGAATCAACTGTGGCGGCGGCCATTTACCTGACATCATATTCTCGACTTGATGTAAAAAAATTAAAAGACCAAATAAAAATAATCCACAAGAAGAATCAAAGTTTTTCATTTTTTTTTTTTAAATTACAGCCAAAAAACATCGGAAGGTTATTTTTGCGCCACCTGTTACTTGCTCTAAATATACAAGTTATTTTGGACAATTTTGCTCAGTGTAGGAGCCGGTGGTCGACATTTTCAGCACCTCATGTTTCATTTTTAGTTAGATAAACTGAATAATGACATTTACATCTGATTTAAATTTGAGTTTTGACCACCCTTATTCAAGAACCAAATGTCAATGCTATAAAAATGTGACCGTAGTGGTGCCATCTACTCCTAGTCGGGATATTATAGAGATCTCTTGATTTAATAAAATTTGTATTACACCATCACGTAATCGACTTTTATTCTGAAAATCTACCATTTGAAAATATTGCTCTCACGTTCGTTACTGATTGTATACATCCATGGGCGTTGATTGTTGTAATTTGGTGATCGGTGAAAGATATAAGTACAAATTCTTTGAAAAATATCATAGATTACTTGACGACTTCTTTAAATAAACAGCAATATGATTTAGCGGTGTCTGCTGAACTAATTATATGTATGTAAATTTGCATTAATTTTATAGTAAAAAAATATAAGCGCCATCTTTACGATAATTTTTGTAGTACGATATATTTGACGTGTTTTTAGAGATGATCCGTGGAGTTTGCCATAAATGTTCTTTAACCAATCGTTGTTTTTTGCATCGTTATTAATTCTTCATCCCAAAGAACGTTCACTGCGAGAAGGTACATAGTGCAAACACTGACGTACAAGTGAATTATTGCTTCACAATCTAGGAAACGAATCTATACAACAATGTCGCCTGAAGGCCCAGTTATACTAATACTTGCTTTCACCTAACATTTAAAGATCATTAAAGCCGGTGGTGCGAATTTTCGACGTGTAACACTGCCATTTCTTGATGGATGGTTTGCAGAAATTATTTAAATATCGTATATGGCAATAAAGGTTAAAATTTTTATTCGGGTCTTGTACAAATCAATCTACAGCAGCAACTTCCAAGGAATTAATTGACAATATAAGTACTAGTCATAAGTATGGAATAGGCAATTTATCTCCGTAAATATGAACTTTATGACAAAATGTCATTAGTAGAAGTTTTTTTACTAATTATTCTTTATCTCTTAGCCTGCTAGTTGTTTTTTTATGTCAACGCATTTCCATGGAAACGTAATTTTTTTTTGTTTTTTACATGGCAACCTAGCAATTTTTTTGCTGATTTTTGTTCCTCTTTTTTTCCTTGAAATGATCCGGTATTTTTTTGTGTAGTTTGATAACAAAATTTTAGAGAAAATTCAGGCAAATCGAAAATTGTTAAAGTGAAATTTGGGATTCCGCAAAGCATTTTGAATGACACCCTGCTCGATCTTATATCCCTACAAATACGGCAAATTAATCTAAACTAATAGAAGTAACTAAACGATACACACATAAGAAACCCATTAAATACCAACGATAGAATTACAAAAGCGATTTTAGATTAACATTTCTGAATTAATTTCTGGTACACAACATGACGACCCACGCGCGAAATAACTTCTGCTCTGTGGCGATTTTTTCACGTTTACCAGCAGCCTACATAAGTACAAACTTACGGCGTAAAAGGCACGGTTATGTGAGACCTGATCCGAGACTTATTACCGAAGCCATACTAAAAAACTGACACAAAATAATTGTTGTACCGTGCGCCAAGTGGTTCCGATAATAGGTATGTTATGTAGTAAGTATCTAACTGCGCATAACTTGCGTAGTCTGAAGTTATACAAGAGTTGCATTGTATTGAGTATTGAAAGAGGAAGGAACTCTCTCTGTGGCCTAGAAGGTCGTATGCATAATGATTGGGTAGTTATTATGTTTAATGGCGTATTTTGCAATCGATCTATGCAAGGTATGTAAGAAACTGTAAGAATTCCACTTTGATTTTTCGTCGATAAGCTTCAAATTTGAAAGGTATTTGACATATATCTCTCGCTATACTTTGCATTGTAAATCAGTATCATGTTCTTAACTGATCTGCCACCAATCTGCAATCAAACAACGCATATCTCTAAGCTTCAGTTGTGTTACTAGCTGTTGAGTATTTTTCTTAGGTGTTTACCTACCATGACACCCGAGAATACTTCTGCCTATTGCTAAAATGGATCACTTAGGTTTTACCTGCATTCATGACCTATTCTACGAATACAAAAATTTGCCCATCAAAATGGATAGTTTTGAAGTGATAAATTCTCTTGATTTTCTAAATGAAATCAGTAATATGGAATTAAAGGAAGGGGAAATATTAGTATCGTTTGATGTTTGTTCACTCTTCCCAAGCAGACCAATACAGGAAACTATAGAATATTTAGTGGAACTCCTAAAATTGAATAACGTGGATGATGGTAAAATCACGGAATATGTAAGACTAACTTTCCTTAGAATATTTAGTGAAACTCCTAAAATTGAATAACGTGGATGGTGGTAAAATCGTGGAATATGAAAGACTAACTTTAATATGCACGTATCAAAATAATTTTCGAATTGACGGAAAGTTTTTATTAGAACAATGGCAAGGAACTGCAACGGGTAAACCATTGTCTCCATGGATTACGAATATTTTTATGAATAAATTCGAAACTACATTGAGAGAAGAAGCCAATTATTTCCCTAGAATATTAAAAACCACCTACGCTGATTTTGTCACCGAAATAAATTCAAAATTCCAACTTGGATGATATTAAAATCGCGGCATATAAAAAACTAATGTATGTATCAAAATCGTTTTCAGATTGACGGGAAGTTTTTTCAACAATCGCACGGTTAAAAACTAGTATTTAACCTAACAGGGTTAAACTCCAATAATTATTTTACTTTTTACAAGAGTCGTTTTATCTATCCGAGGACATACTGTATATATATGTAGGAATCGTTTAACAATCACCTGCTATCTGTCGTTCATTGCGAAGTGTCTACCCACGTGTATTGGCATTTTAAAATGCTTAAGATCGTTTGGAAATGGACCTAACAATTCCCTGCATTGTTTGCGAGGGCTCAAGTCGAAGGTGCATGAATTGTGTAGTCTCTTGATCTGATATGTCGTATAGAAGTGTGTAAGAGATAAATACATTGCCTATAATGTATTGAAATTCGATATTGACGTGTATAGGAAATGGCAGAGAAGATCGTCCGATAAGAATTGATTATTTCCAGTGACAGAATTATAAATAAATTCTGATGTTGAATTGTAATTTTGTTTTATACAGCGCCGTTAATAATTACATATAGTATTATCGTTTCTCTATGGAGTAAGTATTGGAAGATCCAAAAATGTCAAAATATAACAAAAAAAAACACAGCAACAAGCATTTTTAAGGCAAAACCTAGAATGTCAGAAGTTGCAACTGCTAAATAGTTTGACAAAATTCGCAATATAGCCAAAACTAATTGTCAGAAAATTACACATAACCATATATTCATGCAAATGTGTTTTAGGTCGTTATCGAAATAATTAGTAAAAAAAATATATAGCAACCCATTTAAAACAAAAAAGTTGAAAGTAGTTCTGAGAATTTGTAAATAATTTTATAAAATGCGCAATGGTTTGTACAGAAAATCTTACTCTTCGCACACAGTAATGGCACACTCGGTATAGGTACTACAAATGTTTGGGCGTGCCCTCACATATGTGTTACAACTCGCACCTGGTGTCTAATTCCAAGCAACCGTTTAAGAAATAGAGACATTAAACATACGCGCTAATAATCATACTATTGTTTCAACAGCGCTTTGCATTAATGTGTTTGATATATTCGGGTCAATTACAATTCCATTTGCTGTGCGTGGGACTGGCGTTAATTTGCAGAAATGTTGCGAGTGAACTGTAATACGTGTCATTTTTTAAACATCATTTAAAATGCGACATGGATAAACCCGCACTATTTAAATGATAAAAAAGAATAAAAATTGACCGTAAACACAAGTTTTTCTAATTATATTTCATATATGGTATAATAAAAATAAGTAATAAAAGACAAATACACCCGTTTGGACGACCTTTACTGTATTCTACCCAACAGTAGCAGTGGCGGCTTGTCAGGGGAGGCCACGGAGGCTAAGCCTCCCCTATTATTTTTAATAAAATAACTAGCGTTTATTATGTATTAAAATAATGTTCGGTGTGTCGGTTATATACTAAAATAAAGCCATTTTGTAAAAAAAAAATAATCAATAGTATATTTATTCATTGCTTAATTTAAAACTGCAAACAAATTTCCAATAATGCGCGATATTGTACTGCACTCACTATAATAGCAAGCGAAGAGGCTAGCCACAGATTTTGTTCCGCGTCGATGATTAATACCATGGCTGAAAGCAATGCGTCTCTGTAAGTGCACGTGCACTTTATACGGCGAATACGTATGGTTGGAGGCTTGCCGCCGCGGTGAGATCCTACCCGATCGGCATGTTATCGTGCGTTATCGGTCGTAAAACGTTGCTACGCAACTGCCCATGCGACTCCCAGCTCCCAGTACTAATAACTTAAGAAGCGTTGGGTGAGTTTTGTTAGGTTACGCACACAAAATGGATAAAATGAACGAAATTAGAATTTGCCAAGATATTGTACAGATATTAAAGAAGCTCCGTTTTTTTCTTGGCAGGTACATGAAACCACAGATATTTACTGTAAGTCTCAATTATCAATCATATTACGTTATGTCAAGAGCGGTGAAGTTATTGAAAGGTTTTTGGAGTTTTTTGGCGTATCATCCGGTCGAACAGCTGAAGATTTATTTAACCTTTTATCAAATAACAGCGAAAAATATGATTTAAAAAAAAAATCAGTCGCTCAAACATATGATGGTGCATCTGTTATGGCAGGGCATTTAATGGTTTACAAAGTAAAATAAAAACAATTGCACCTCAAGCTCTTTTTGTACATTGTCATGCTCATGCCTTAAATTTAGTTTTCAGTAAAGTGTGTAATATAAACAAAGAATCTACAATTTTCTTTTCTAATTTAATTGTTATTGTTTTTAGAGTTTATTTTTGGTTTATCATTACATTTATCAAGAGTTTATTTTTAAGTTTTTATTACCTTTTTACCTATCACCTCATCCATTTTCCTATCCAGGCAAAATTTCACTCTCACCTCTACGTGGTTCTTGCTAGACAATAAATTATATTTTATTTTAATCTACTTTCTTTTCAATTTTTATTCTACACTTACAATGCTAATAACTATAAAAATATAATTTATTAACCGAAAAGAATTACTTAGGCTACAGTAGCCTCCCTTGAACAAAACGTTACGAGCCGCCACTGAACAGTAATCTAATTCCGAACTGTTTTTAAAATGAATGTGTGTTAAATTTGGAATATTTGCACGTTCATTCAAGTCTTGCAGGATTTACATAGTTCGTAAATCATAAAATTAGTAGTAAAATCCTTAGGTTAGTCAGTCGTTATCGCATTTAGATTTAATGCATTTCATTAACGATAAAAAATTATATATCGCACAATTCATTGATATTATTAATCATAATTATAGATTTAAATATTCTCCAACGTAGGTACATTACACCTGTCCTATATCACGTTCACAACATTATTAGCACAATATCATATGTGAGGCTTCTAAACATAGTGCAAATGAAGCCTTTGTAAGGTGTAATCAACTTTAAGTGTTTGTCATACGACAACAATAAATATTTTTATAATCTAATATGTGTATATCTACTAGAAACCTTATACCTGATCGGGTATTATCTAAAACATTTCTATCGCTGTAGACAATAATGTCAAACTGGCTTTATCTTATTATTTCGTTGTCTAGGTTATTTTTATTTTGGTATACCATTAAAGTCTTGAATATGTTCATATCAATCCTATTAGCGAAACAGTCTTTATTAAAGTTGTATTATTACAGTAAATCAGTTTGTATATATATATATACCGTTCTGAATCATAATCATACTGTAGTATCTTTTCCATGCAGTACAGGAAATGACGTCACATACTACGAAAGTGACAACTCTGATGCGTGCCACATTGTAATACAAAGGAATTAATTCACTACTCTATTTTTGGGCTCAAAGTGTGTACTTTAAAAAGGAGGTTACGACCGATCCAATGACGACAGTGTAGAACCATTATAGGAGAGACATAACATAAACAATACATGCGTTAATCCCGAGCAAATGTTTGTCTAAGTGTATGTTGTCTTTCTCCTTATAGTGTAGGCACACAAAAAATCCATTTGGAATTTAAATGTGAGATAAGTGCGTCTGTTTTGGTAAGTGAGCAGAAAATCTACATTCCTCAAGGTTTCCTTGCAATAAAACGAAATAAATTGCTGAAAATGTCGATCACCGGCTTCCACCGGCACCAAACAATGCTGGATTAGTATTAATTTCAACAAGTTTTTTATGAAAGGCCCTAAAAAGACGTGAAATGATATCAAATCACCAATTGGGTTCTCGCGCAACAAAATTTTCTGTATATTTATTTATTGAACCTTTTCATAATGTTCAGAATTTGTTCCACGGGGCTCTAACCTGGGGCCATTACTTTTGAACATATTCATTAACGACCTTCTAAATTCTCTTAATTCTCCCGTTTTGGTGTACGCTGATGTCAAATTGTTTTGCTATGTATTTGGTCCTAATTATGCAAACGACTTGAGATTCCTTTCATTCAAATTAAATGGAACTTGTGCGAATTGATTTATTTCCTATGAACAGCTGCTGAATCTATATCAAATGCGTCCTCTAACTTACCGACGTAATATTCATAATATTTGCACAAGCTGATAAATAAAAAAAATGATTCTTTTTTGCTATCAACCGTAAGTTTCAATGTTCTACCACTTGTAATAAATAGAATTTGGGTTAACCTAAATCTTTATTTTATGCTGAATGGCGTTTTGGTTAAACCCTTCATCTGACCAATAAAAACCGCATTTATTTGAAAAGCCACAAACTACTCACATTGGTTTAAAATATTTTGAACATTAATAAAAAGTTTATTTTGGTTTTAAAAAACACTCTTCAAAAAATGTTGAAATTAAAGACATATCTTGACAAAATTCTATGTAGAAGATATAAAAAATGATATAATGTACGACGGTTTATAAAATTTAAAAATAAAAACTGCTTTTTTATCATTTGTCACTAAATTTCCTTTTTTTTTTTAGTTTGATTATAACTTTTGTTAGTTCAACAATATTTTGTTAACAAACCCTGTTTTGCCAAATATACAAGTGATTTGGACAATTTTCCTCAGTGTGATAGGTGAATCCATGCTTCATCAGTCCAAACCATTCTTTGTAATAATTCTACATTATTGGCAATGTTATTAACTGTATGCAGTTACAAAACTCCAAACGATGTGCATAATCTACTGGTTTCAATTCTTGGTGAAAAAGTTTATGGGTGGTCCCTATGTTGACTCAAATGCCTAATACCTAGATGTTTTGTGAGCATTTGCAGCAACCCTACAGCGCATTTTGCAGTGCTCTACGAAAACGAACGAAACAGACTGGTTTATCTAAAGTGTTTTTAAACTGCATGTAGTCGACAGAAAAATTTGAAAACTGTGCTTGAAATTCTTCTAAGCAATTTTGGACGGAATAACCCCATTCTTCATCAACACAAGTGCCATTACGAAAGTATCGTCAAAAAAAATTTCTTTGTTCTAAAGGAAACACCATTAATTAGCGTTGAGGTTACACCATAGAGATGATAGAGTGCTGATATTGAACTCAAAACTGCCATGAATTGAAATGCGCCATATTGGAACACAAACGTCATCAATGACGTCGATACCATGGCGGATATTCAAATAAATAAAGTTAAGGATATCAATAAATTTTAATAGCACTTGCAATTTGTAATGATAATTAGTAGCATATGTTAGATTTTATCCTATGTATTTTATATGGCATTGTTTTTTTTATTAAAGCTGTGGATAACTTAAAACTATAGACAGTTTCTAAACTTACAATGAACTGGTAACATATATTGCATTCGTTCTCAGGTTTAATAAGATAGAAAAGAAAAAATTTCCTCCAATGCCATATAAAAGTACGTAGGAAAAATCTAATACAAGTTTCATGAGATCTTCACGACTTGTTATAATAATCCAACATTGTATGTTGTCTCTAGGACTAAATAATGTACTACAGTAGTTGTTGTATAATTTATTGATGATTAAATAATATTAGTTTACTTAATTCCTTCCTTATTGATTTTCCTTGTATTTTTTCTGTAAACTTCTTCGCTAATTATGAAATCTAATTTTGCTCTAAGACGATATTATGGTTTTACTTAAAATTGAAACATGAGTTTCTTCCAGAGGTGACATATCTAACAAATGATGGGATAAACTAGAAAAAATGTTTTGGGGAACATGATTTGATAGTAAATAAACAAAAGTCGTTAGGAAGTTTTCTTCTTATGGAATCTTGTTTCCTGTCAAGAGCATTACTTTGCGAATTTGTTTTTCGGTGAACTGGCAAATATATCGTACTTTCTTTGATGGGCAGATTAATTTACCTAAGAAATAGTGAAGAAAATTCAAAGAAATATATATGTTATACATCATTTATTTATCTCTACCCTTTGTTTTCAGGAATGTCAAGTGATTCTAAATAAAAATATACTTTTTTAGATTTTCTTTGTCCGAATTCAATGTTGGAACAACTCCCTCTTTAATTCGCACAATCTGTCCCGTTCTATCAAAATCCTTTTCGAGGAAATGTAGTGAACAAACATATGCACGCTTACTTTTGCAGGGATTTATGGTAGGTACCCCCTGTAACAGTAATCCACACGAAACATTTGGGCATTCTACAAAAAATTATTTCACATAGAAACACTAAGTATTATCATAATTTCAGAATATTTTTAAGCTATGGCATTATTCTGTAACTTACATATGAAAAGTTAGTTCTCCGTCAGCTTTGTAACTATTGCTTTTGCAGGATTTTACACGACACGATGGCATCACTTTTCTTTAGGAAAAACTACCTGGATTAATCGTCATATAAGCCCAATTGTTAATGCTATAATATGCATACTTACACCACAGCCTTACACTTAAAACAAAAATATCGGGTGAATAATATATAATATTCGAAACAGCCCGTGAATGAATAAAGCAAAGAAAGTAAACAAAACAATGAAACTGCAAGGTTAGGTAACATCAATAACACTTGTCAACTTGCAAAAAACTTAACGTGACTTAACGCAAATACTTCCTAAAGAAAACTAACGTAAGCATGACGCTACATGAAACATGACGTATATAATGACGCCTGTGTTCCAAGATGTTCTTTAGTCTTTTGATGATGCGCCGTAGCGATGCGCATACGATTCATTGGCAGTCTATCAGGTCTGTGGGTTACACCAACAATGATCCCTTGTTTAACTATGAAAACAGCTTAATTGTACGGAATGGGTTAAAAAGACGTTAAGATGAAAGAGTTAAGGAAATAAATATATATATTTGAAACACTAAAGCAGGTTACTTTGCTTGTCAAAGCAGAATTATTCTGACAATTATCAAGTGTAGATACAATTACAAGGACCAAGTTACGACCTATTCCATGAAAAAAAAGCACAAGTAACTTGATACTGTTTTTAAATGAACACTAGTTTTTATATAAATGTATTTGGGTCACAAAAAAATATCTATAACGTGCAAATACTTCTTGGGATCTTAAAAATTTTAGGTTAATTACAATGTAATTTTACGCATTAGAGAAAAAACACTCAATGAAATAATTATTTAAACTGGCGACTCTATTATTTAATGCGTCAATTAATTTAATTAATCCACATTCCACATTCATTAAAGAAAAAAAAAGACGCAGAACATGTTTGTGCCGAAGTATCGCAGTTCAAGACCTGCATGTGTATATAATCGTCAAAAGCTATTTTTCATTAGACATTTAATGGATTTATTATTGGCTTTCTTATTGATAAATATATCGCCATGTTCGCATGAGTAGAATCATTCAATTCTTGTCTACAGAATGAGTATTTCCTAGAATAATATAAAATCGTAAATTGCGTGGATTAATGTTTACGGTCATATTGGCGTAGATAAGATGAACATTCACTTGTTTATTGGTGTACTCAAATATATGAAGTCATAGCATCCGATGTCAAAACAAACAAAAAAAATGCCTTTTTTCTGGATCGGCTTTATGCATTCCACGTTTATAACATCTAATCTGTTTAAGTTATTCGTAATTGATATAATCAACAAAAAAACGGTAAAGTGACTGCACATTAATTTAATTACAAAGGTGGTGAAATACAAAGGACAAAAGTAAAAAAAAAATTATGATAAACTCGACTTGGCAGAGCAATTTATTGTAAGCCTTTTGTTTTCATAATTACCTTCTACATATGCAGTAAGTACTGTATTTAGAAGAAATAGTAAACATATTTCAGGGTTTGTATGTGTGATATTAGGGTGATAGTACACTGCGACCTAAAAGATCTATTGTGTCCCCTCTTCTCGCTGTATTTACAGCTGGCCGTCCAGTCCGATTCCTTTTAAGAAGTGCAGAACGTCCGAAGGCCCCAGATTAGGTAACTCTCCGTCCTCGATTTCACATGCTCCCAGGTGCAGCGCCCTTGAGTTGCACAGTGCAACACAGTTTGTGAGTAGATGACGTTTCATCCTGTTCCCCACAAAATCTACATTCGGCTTCCTTCGCTATTCCAAGCCTGCTTAGATGTCCGTTCAGTTTACAATGGCCTGTAAGGATCCCTGTCAATATCCGAATATTAGTTTTACTCAGGTTGATGCATTCTGCAGATCTCTTCTGGTTATAGGTACCCAGAAGAGTTTTAGCTTGCCTCATTCCCTGGAGATTCTCCCAGTATTTGGATTTTCTCTGCTCTACTTCATTTTCCAGTTTCTCCAGTGTTATGCTGCTACTTATCCCACAAAAAGGTTCTGGCCCTACAAAAGGTGTTCTAGCCCCTCTCTTAGCGAGATTATCTGTTATTTCGTTTCCTTCCACTGCTGTGTGTCCCGGAACCCACAAAAGGGTTACCTTGTTCTTTTTGCCTAGCTCGTTTAGTTTTTGTAGACACTCCCAAACCATTTTGGAGCTGATTATGTTTGACCTCAGCGCCCTAATGGCTGCTTGACTATCAGATATTATGATAATCTCCTGCTTTTCATAGCTTCTGTCAATATTGACCTGGATCTTTCAATAGCGTATTTCAGGGTTTGCAAGAATTTGAATAAAATAAATAAGTATTTGTGCTTCAAATCTATTAATTAAATTCTTGAAGTAATGTGACTTTTACATAATCAAAACAAATAAATAAAGATATACACGCAATACTATGCTCGAAAGAAAAAATAAAAACAAAAACCATGAATAGCTTTTCTAAATGTACAATGTTCAAAATGACGACCGTCCCTGTCTATACGTAAACGTACTCGCTTTTTGAATGACATCTCAAAAAACCGATAGCTTTAGGTACTTTGCTCTAATTTTAAAAATTCGTCATGAATCTTTTTTTTTTTCTCGAAAAAGAATTTGTGCTCCGTACTTTTTTAGTTTATTAAATTTCTATGTTCTCAAACCAACTGGAGATTATAATGCTACTTTTTTACTTTGAACAATTATTATTTATTTAAACAAACACAAAATATACAGTTTGCAAAACATATGTACAGGGTGCGGCAGGGAAACTTGCTGATTTGAAAAGTCAATAAAAGAAAAAGTACTTCATATCGATTTAATTCGTTTTTGTATCGTATAGTACACATTCTGAATTTTTGTTTTAAGTGGTTTTAAAAATGACATCGGGCAAATGGCGGCCCTCATTCGTGATACACTGATCAACCCTAGATTTAAAGTTGCGCTCCACTCTTTCGAGCATATCGACGGGAATGTTGGCGATGGCTTGGCGGATGTTGTCCTTCAGGTGTTGCAGGGTCCGGGGTTTGTCGTTGTAAACGATGGATTTAAGATATCCGCATAAAAAAAAATCGCAAGGTGCCAAATCGGGGGAGCGCGGCGGCCACGGTACGTCACCCCTCAAGGATATCAGGCGCTCGTGAAAGTGTTCCCTCAAAAGCTCCATCGAAGTTCTCGCTGTGTGCGCCGTGGCTCCGTCCTGTTGGAACCATACGTCCCCAAGATCCATTTCTTCAAGTTGTGGAAGAAAAAATGTCTCAATCATTTCTCTGTGGCGAACTGCATTCACAGTAACAGCGCGTTCATCTTCCTCGAAAAAATGAGGCCCTATTATTGCAACTCTCGACAATGCACACCACACAGTAACACGTTCACAATGAAGTGGAATGTCATGAAGTTCGCGAGGATTGACATTACTCCAATACCGCATGTTTTGTTTGTTAACACAGCCGGAAATGTGAAAGTGGGCCTCATCACTAAAAAACACGAGAGCGTCGTCTGGCAAGTTACTGAGCGCTTCACATGCAGTTTGGCGAGAAGCGAAATCGCGTTCACTCAACTTTTGGACCACAGCCAGTTTGTAGGGATGAAACTGGAGTTCCTTGTGAAGAATTCGTCTCACTGTGCGCCGAACGCCGGGGAGAGCGCAAAAACGACTCCCTTACCCTTTCGACGTTTTCTGGAGTTCTGGATGTCCGTTGACCTCCTGGGCCTTTTTTTTCAACACTCTCACTTTCCCTAAATGTGTTCACCCACGAAACAAGCGATTGCCGGCCAGGAACGGGACCCGCGAAATGAATATCGAACCGAGTTCGGAAGGCACGTTGGGTGGCGACCACCGAATGACCGTTGGAAAAATAGGCCTCGACGGCGAACGCACGCTGTTCCTTTGTCCAACGCATGATGACAAATGTCATTTGAGGTAACAAAACTTCAAAACCCCCTCTTTCTGATGAGACCCTCCCCACCCCTTTCTGACCACGCCTCGCTCATCGGCGTCCAATTCAAATCAGCAAGTTTCCCTGCCGCACCCTGTACATACACTAGAAATTGCATCACTTATAGCAAGCGTTGCCATGCGCTGTTTTTTCGTCTTCACTCTTCATCCGAACGTATGAGATACTACTGTCTTCTTGAAGGCGTCGTTGGTCTGGTCGTTTGCTCCTTCCTACATGTTGTACTGCTTATACCTACATTCTTATCTTGCTTTTAAATTTAACGTGTTTTAGTGTTTTTGTTTATTTTGGTAGCTTACTGTATGTTTTGATCGCATCAGGTGTTGGAAATTCTTAATATTTGTAACTTTTTTTCTGTTCTTAGGTGTGAATGTCTTCGTGTTTTGCGTGTGTCTAGTTCTGTATTAGGTGTGAATTTACAATTAGTTTCCATTAAATTGTTGTCGATTTGGTGTATTGTAAGATTTCTGAATGTTATTAATTGTTGTAAATTTAGTTCTTGCGTCTTCTGGTAAACATTACTTTGATAGTGTCCTTTTGTTCATGTTATATAGTGTCTTTAGTATCCTGTTCGGCTGCCTTTCTAGTTTATTTAAGTTTTGCTTACAAGTTGTATTAGTATACTTTTTTCTAATATTTTGTTTAATGTGGAATGTAGACATATTGGGCGATAATTTTCTATCTTTGTCTTGTTGCCTCTTTTATGTATAGGTATGATTATTGACTATTGTACGGTTTAAGGAGTCAGGAGTCAACACTTTTTGCAGTGTTTTTGATTAATTTTACCAATATCGGTGCTAATTTATTTCTGTTTTGTTTTAATATCTTTGTAGTTATTTTGTCATAACCTGGTGCAGTATTGTTGTTTAATTGTAAGATTATTTTGTGAACGGTTTCCTCTGACACCTCCTCGAACTGCAATTGCATTTTTACATTGTCGGTTTTGGTTGTGATTTATTTGAGTTTGCAATTTGTTTTTCTGCTAGAATCTTAGAATTTTACGGTCTCGCTTTGTCATGCTCGTCATTATTCTCTATCGTCAGTATTGTCAATGTGTAGAAGTGTTAACAATTACTGCAAGAACATAATTTTTTTGGATATTGCTTTAATTACGTCAAAAAACTATTGTTCGAAAAATTTTAATTATTTTTAATGCCAGGCTAAATCATTTATTAGCTTGCCTCTTGATTTATACGTTTTAATTTAAGTAATATCAGATTTATCCTGTGCCTAATAAGCAATTTGTTGCTGTTGAATAAATAAACTATTGCTATTAAAAACATAATAAGTATAATTTCAAACAGAACATTTTTATAATTCCTTTAGGAGATATCTGCTCCTACAGATCATATTAGTGACGAATAATTATTAAATTTCACTTAAGATACTTCATGAGAAAAATCGTAAACCTACTTTTGCTTTGTAATAAAATAAACTTTGTATGTAAGCAATCAAAAGTATGTTTATATCCTTAGCGAATATGCACACACATTCATATTTGATAACTTTCCATGCGAAATACATGTGTAAAGTTCGATCTACGACATATAGGTTTACCAGTAACGTAACTACACAATAATTCTTTTGGGTTAATAAAACAAATGCTCCTAGTTGGCATGAAAGTTGTTTTTTTTCTTTTAATGTTAATGGTAGTTTCTATAAAGAAGACACATTGTGTCAACAGGTGCTAATTACATGCGTCTATACACGGCAATCAGGATTCACGTAGGCTTTTCACACATTTCTTTTGATTTTTTCTTAAAATTCTTTTCCCAAATTTACATAAACAAATCAACAAATAATACACGCATCGCCAAGCATTGAATATTACTTGTAAGGTGTATCGATGAATCCACACTAAACATAAATTAAACGCTTATTTTGCAAACAGTGATGCACACAACATGAATTTAATTAAAACCAGGACAATTGTTTCGGAAGTACTTAGATTTTCATTTTTAGCCGAAAATTGATGAATTAAGAAAAAGATGTAATATATTCACGACTGGTTTTTTAAATGAAGATGTTTTGTAAATAAATTCTTTACTGATTTCGCTGTGGTTGAAAAGAATCCCAAAAATTTACTGGTACACACATAAAAAAAAGTTTTAATTCAAAGAAATTTTATTTTAGTTAAGATTATCATTGTTTCATATATACGCAAATAAATATATTCTTGGATCAAAAATAATATTTATTTAATTTTTAAGAAAAGAATGCCTTACTACAAGAAAATCGTTCATTGAATCAAATTTTAACATAATATCAATATGAATTCCAATCTCAGCCTAAGTAAATAGACATTCTTAGTAAAAGAATATTTTTAGTTGAATAAAGCCTTATTGCCTTGCAAAGAAATTTGATTGAAGAGATTGGTTGGTAAAAGAAGGCCTTTTACTTGAACGAAATGTTTGTTATTTTGAAAGAAGATTGTGTTTTTATTCACAATGAGCCTGCTTTGTTTTTTCCTAAAGTTTTTTTTTTTTTTTATAAGAAAACCTACCACCAGCGTCATGATCATCATCCTCGTGTTGATGCATCTCCGTTGATATATATATATGAACGGAGATATTACGATGGGAAAATAAACAGTGCCTCCGATATCGTTATACTGATATATGATTTTGACCAAAAGTTGACTTTCCAAAATGTTCTTCCGTTTCTTTACTTTTAATAGTAGTAAGAAAAGAGCCAAACGATGTTTATTGTCGGAAAATGTCACGTTTCTTTTAATATATAGATGTACAAAAGCGGATTCGATTTAAATACTTTTATACAGCAAACAAAATTACTGCTTGGATTATCTTATCTATATCACTACCCTTACAACATCCTTCATATTTGAGTAAAACTAAAAAAATAATTTTGAACATAATTTATTTTTTCTTTTTTTGTAAATCTAACAATATTATTTTATACATGTTAATCTATACTTGCACTCGAAATGTAAAACTGATATATACGCCTGCAAACAATCCTTGCGGTTAGTGGCGGTCTCTCTTGTTGCTTCTTCATTAACATTTCCACATCTCCGGGTATCCAAAGAGGTATATGTACTTTTTTTTACAGCGAATTCAATAAATTATCAATAGTAATATGACAAGAAAGTGAGAATAAATTGAAAATTATTTGCCAGAACACAATTATAATGAAATTAAAAGTTTCTATTGGTTTTTAGAAACGTCAAAAAATAATCACACAAACATATGATTATTTAATAATTCAGCTTGTATATAGCCAGCAAACATTCGATAACTTTCTAGGTGCATACTAATTTTTTAAAGGTTTGTTGTACAACAAAAAAGTACCAAGATTACTCGAATCAGAGAAATTATCATATTAAATCTAGAAAATATATGCATTGTCAGATGCCAATAAAACTTAAGAAAAAAAGGCCACTCGCGGAGAAATTCAGTAACAGTTTTTGATTTATCGTTTCTTCGTAAACGGTATGTTTGCGTCCATTTTTCCACGGTCTCATCCCATGGCTCTCATCTTTCTCTCAACCAAATTTTAGATCTCTGCAATTATTCGTCCTCTGCAACGTCTAAAATACATTGAATTTAGAAAAAAAAATGAAATTTTACGGCCAAGTGTATATTTCCTAAAATAAAACCTCTCTCAAACATGGTACAAACAAGCACAATATTTTAAGAGCAAGCAGTAACCTAACCTATCTTATTCTATAAGAAAGATGTCCAATGTATAATATAGATTTAAATTAATATCCTAAGAAATCACTGTGTATTGTTTTGTTATTATTAAAAATTATTAATACGGTTAAAAAATGCATTTTCAGAAACTGTCTCAATCATATTTTCACAAGCAATTCAACCACATATCAATACGTATACTATAAAGTAAAGTTGTATACTATTTAATAAATAAGGACATTATGAATTACTTACCGATTTCCAGTAATTACACAATACCCTTCGATGCACGCTAAAAACTATTGCATTATTGATAATCGTTCGTTTGTCACGTAGCCACGCTCACCCCACCATTTTTAAAACGATTTTCAGCTTAAAATAAGTATACAAAGGGTTTGCTTCAAATATTTAAATCCTTAAGCAAAGAATATACTTTCTTAATCCAGTAATTGGGTTTTGGAACCTTTGGTGTAACAATAACTATCACACTGACAAAAGTCAATGCTAGGTTTTCCACTATCAACAAACAACAAAAATTGTTGTTTGGAAAACCTAGCATTGACTTTTGTCAGTGTGATAGTTATACATACAAGAATGTTGTTTGGTGATAGTGGAAAACCTAGCATTGACTTTTGTCAGTGTGATAGTTATACTTTCTTAATTCAAGTATCTACACCACTCTTACATTGTCGCTTTTATTTCTTACATAGAGAAATCTGTTTCTTGGGGAAAATATAATTTTCTTAAAACAAGATTTACAAGCAAGGATATCATTCGTTATAACTAAGTAAAATATTTTTTTCTATACAAGTATAATTTCTTATTTCTAATACAGATATATTTGAAAGAAGTATAACGTTTTAAAGAAATATATTTACTTGACAGAAGAAATCTATTTTATGTGTGTATGTACGTAAAATTCCATCTCATGTAATTTCTCACGAAACAATCTTTTTCCACCGTCCAAAAACATCTGCAGTAAGTCACGACGTCCCATCATAGTTCCGTAGCGATTAGAAAGCATTCTTCTTGTAATAGATATAACGACTCTACTGGAAACTCGGCACAAATGAAATCGCCCGCGAAAAGACACGGCCGTACCATATTTCCATATACAGAGTCCTAATTACGAGCGGAGCGCTACAGTTTTACGGCGCGGAGTCACTTCCAATCCCGGATGACACGACTAGAGGCTAGTTTTATGTTGGTTTTTGCGTTATCGAGACAATGGTTCCAGCGCAATATCCTGTGAGTCTCTACAGTAGGCGATATCAGCGATTGTGGCTTAGGGTACTGTTCCGGTTTTACGTTGTTTTCCACGTATAATAGAAAGTAGTGTATCCTAGGAGTTTACGAGGAAATTGTTGTGGTACCCACTGCAAATGCATGGCAGACGAGAATGATATGATGTGACACTAAAACAGTAGTGTTTCGATTCAGAATCGGTAACGCTAAATAATTCTTAATAATTTGCTTTAATAAATTTAAATCAGAGGTGAAATATACAATCCGCCAAAAAAGTATCGCATAATTTAGTTTTGAATCATAAAAGTATCGCATAATCTTTGTTTGTAGCATAAAGTTGTAAATATACTTTAATGCGCTCTAAGATATAATTTCTATGATTGTTTAAATAAAATACAGGCCAAATAAAAACAAGAACTCATACTTGAGATTTTTATTAAAACAAGAAATTATAATTTTGGAAAGAAAAATGTCATAACAGTAGCTTTTAATACTGAGTATTGCCACCTCTGGCTCTTATGACCGCTCGCATACGGTTTGGCAGAGATTCGATTAACCTCCGTATATAAGCCTGATCCAAATTCTCCCACTCGTCACGGAGAGCATTTGCTAGTCCATGCAGGTCCGCTGGGGCAACATTTTGGGTTCGTATCCGTCTGTGAAGGAGGTCCCACACGCGCTCGATAGGGTTCATGTCCGGACTTACCGCAGGCCAATCTAAAACTGGAATACCAACATCGTTAAGGTATTCCTGGACGATTATTGCAACATGCGGTCGTGCATTATCGTGCATTAACATGAATTCGTTTCCTATAATTGGCGCATATGGTACTACATGTTCTTCTAAAATGTCCGTTATATAGTGTGGGCAGTCAGTGTACCTCTGTCTACTGGTACTAACTCTGCACGACCTGTTAAACAGATGCCTCCCCAAACCATAGTAGAGCCACCAGCGAAATTAGCTCTAGGTCTGATATTACACTGCGAATAGCGCTCACCGTCTCGTCTGTACACTGAGACACGCCTATCTGAGGTGTAAAGACCAAATCTTGACTCATATGTGAAGAGTATATTGGCCCAGTCATGAATGTTCCAATTTACATGTTCTCTGGCAAACCTTAAGCGAGCCACTCGGTGGTTCCTAGTGAGACGAGGGGCTGTTACAGCTACTCTAGCTCTTAATCCACTCTGTCGTAACCTATTCCGAATAGTTTGAGTACTCACACGAGTATTTCTGACTCTAGCCAAGTCGTTCTGCAATTGTCTCGCAGTTACATGTCTTCGACGTAATGCTTGTAGTAGTAAATAGCGGTCATCTTGGCGAGTAGAACATCTTGGACGACCTGGTACAGGTTTTCTACTGTAAATGCCTGTTTCCCTATGTCTGGCTACGGCTCTAGAAACACTTGACTGATTGATGTTCATCAAATTAGCAACGTATGCTTGAGATCGTCCATCTTCGATTAAAGCAACTATAGCAGCCACTTGTTTTGAAGTTAAATTGCTCATTTTAATTTTAAAAGCGTTGGTACAGAACTCTGACTTCGCACTTTAAAATTTGTCCATATAGGAAGACTTTCAATAAACAACTGAACAAACCTTACACATATGCATTTTTCTAAATGTGTTCTTTTAGGAAAAAGAAGTAAAAACGCTAAGTTCCATTATTTTGTTAGTGTTTTTATAGTTCACATACACGAGGCAAACTTTTTGTGAAGGTATAAAAATATCTTGGTTCATAAATGCCCTTTTTTAGTTTATGCGATACTTTTTTGGCGGAGTGTATTATAGAATATTAAACTTTTCTGCATATTTTATTTCTAATACCCAGTGATTTTATTCATTCATTTTGATTATCTAAGATATACAGGGTTGCTCAAACTGAAGGAATTTATTTTATGAAAAGTGGTACAGTAATCAAAAACGGGCATTTTAAAAATAATTTGAAGTATACAGGGTGTGAGGGTGATGCCCTAAAGCGGGGCACATTCGAACATTTTTTTTTTAAATAAAACGCCCTGTATATCATCTGCGTTAAATGCCATTTGAAAAAATTCAGGAAAAGCTCTTTGACAATCGCCAAATTGACTGCATCATAACAAATAGCCTGTATAATAAAATTAATGTTTAATCATTTTGTACGTTCAACATATCCCTTGGCTGCATACTTACTAAAAAAATGTTGTCTTGGCTAATCGTAATACTGTCGCATGGAATTAGTATGGTAAACGGGGTCCCAAAACAATATTAAATACAAAATTATTTTATTTCTTAAAGTACTCTAATATTTCTAAATAAAAACTTCAAAAAAACTTGAAATCATTGATTTCAACCCACTATACACATCATTAAATTGATTTTGATCTAAATATCTTACGGTGCTAACTCACATTAGAAAAGTAAAAGGTCCATTGCTGCACTATCACCACGTTCAATAACGTTCTGAATAAATAAAAACAGTTTCTCTAATTAAATAGTACCCATTTCGAATGTTCATGAAAGATTTCTATGCAAATACCCAATCGAAAATGCAATTAAATACATGTATATTATTTCCTTTCTATTAATACTGTCAAAATTGTATTTCTAATGAACGTATGGCGAATCTTACAAATGCCAGACATTGAAACAGAATATAAAAATAAAAACAAACCAAACTGATCTACCTATTATTATTATAATACATATATAGAAACATATTAGCTAGATTCTCTGATAAGGTATACGTATATAAAAAAAAATGGAAATTGATCCTTCCAAACAGACAATTTACTATTTTATTTACACTAATGCAGGTTGCGTTTGTGGTACCAACGAAGAATAATTATCTATGGGGGCACACTTGACTGAATTAATGCGGTAAAAGGTTCAATTTGCATAGGCGCCTGAAATATATAAGCGCTCCCAAGGTGAAGTTAATACCGTAAAATATACAATATACACAAATAGATAGAGCCTTGCCGTGCCAATGATATCGTATTATACTTTGGTATTAAATTACCTGCAGTTTCCATTTAGAAGATCAGGCGTTTGACAGCTAATCCCTCTGGCAATCGATAACCAATTACCCTTTGATGGTTTAATAAGATTAGGAAGGTGGAAGTAATTGTCCCGATGATAATAAACATTAAAGCCGATGTTCTGGTATGTAGGAGTATTGATCGAATTTAAAGCTATATCAAGGGATTAATATTAAATGTATAACTTATTATTTCTAACACATCCCATTATAATAACAACAACACCCACTGTATTCATTGAAATTTGCAGGCAATCCGATCTTATAGCTTTTTATTGGCACAAAAGCGACTGTGATTTATGGATAGATACGTTACGTCAACGATAAACTCTTAGATTTCAAAAGTACCCAAACAGATATTCAAATTACCTTTATTTATGTGGGTTTTTATGTCTGCGTGCATTATGTCTTGGAAGTTCGGTTACCGATTTTCAATTCCGCATTTTCACTTCGATATCGTGAATATGGGATTAGGTATATTACGTAAAAAATTAAGCAAAGAAAACGTTGAGTAATATTAAGACTAGATATGTAACGTGGATGGATATATGTACAAATAAATGCATTTAAAATATATGTATATTAAATTAGATTGGAATCAAAACGCTACGAGGATATGTAACATAATTTCTAAAATTTTACATTCTTAAATATGACATACCATATGCATTTGTGATGTTCACTAAAAGAAGCCCATCTTCAAAGCGTTGAGTGAAGGAATTTTCAAACGGTAACGTTTTGTAGTACCGAAGTGTACAATTACAATCCCAAAGTCCAAATCACCTAACCTAAATGTCATTCACTGAAAACACTAAATACAATCCTTCAAACATAATTTGCAAACGTTTCAAACTTATTAATCAGTATACCATAAAATCTCCGTTTGAATCGAATAAATTGAAGAATAACGAAATCACATGAAAATTGATGTGTATAACGATCCTAGAAGCACGATCAACGATATTAAAAACAAGGATGCGAATTGTAGGTTATATCAGCACCAGTGTTGCCACCATCAACTTTTTTGTAATGATACGTTAGTAATTTTCGTATTGAATCAAACAGTTTCTTACTAAAAATGCGTGAAAACTCAACATTATTTTTTATGTTCCTGTGTTATAAGATAAGCCAATATAGTTCGTTTCATAGTTTGAAGCCGTAGGGCGTTACAGCTGTCCAATCATAACAATCGGTATGCCGCCAAATTTAAATTAATACAGAATGTGTATCATTCTGTAGTGCTCTGGCACCTTAAAGCTTTAAACTGTGAAATAAACAAGTCTTATATTAAAAAAATAAAAAAAAACATGGCACTTTTTATAATTTATTTACTATAATGTTTATTATAATTTTTAAAATAATTACACTACTTTTTCCACCGCATTTGTTTCAAAACCACAATTCAAACTTTCAGGAGGTTTCCATTTATACAACTATCATTTGTTGTCTTCTAATAAATCTTTGGCATATTAAAATGTACGGTAGTAGTGGTAACGTTTCAAACGCTAGGAAATTATCTTGCCTCTTTATTCCATCCGCAAAATCAATCAACACTATGTAGGAGTTTATTTTAAATTTAGCGCCATATGTTGGTTTAGACAGATGTTAGATAATGAAAGTAGTAACGTGACGAGGTATGAATGTAGTGTAAAATAAATACAATATTTGGAGGAATTAAGACGTTTATTATTCGGCAACACAACTTTGTAAACATAGTAAAAATTCTCGATTCTCATTGGTTGTTTAATATACAAAACTGTTTGTATTTTTACGCACCGTTTATGAGTGTGTATTTTGTGTATAATACTCCGTATGTATTGAATAGTTTAAGGTTATGTTGGGTTATATATGCGATACACAATGGATGAAAGTGCTCAGTGTTCTCAGTTAAAACTAAAGCTGTAGAGCGTTTAGAATTTTTTCTTTCTTATCGTTACCTGAATTCCAGCAAGTATCAATTTCCCATATTGCGTTTTGTATTAAGTGATTTCTAACTGCACTTGTGGTGGTTTTTGTAGCCGTAGTTACAATCAGGTTGCAATAGTAAAATAACTACTTTTTCTGTGCAACTTACAAATGATAACAGTACAGGACAATACACAATAAGTTTTGAGGTTATGTTTTTATTGCATTGATATAAATCATACACAAAATTCAAAAGTTGTGTTCCACTACACATGTTTCGTATTGTTTTATGTAAAATTACGAAACAAATACGAACCATGAATACGAAGATCATGAATTCCCTTATTATAACCATCATATGAATGTGTGACGTGTCTGACTACACTAAAGATGGCAGCACTGGTCAACACTTTGACATAAAAAACATAAAAAAAACATTTATACATTATTTTTGTCAAAAAAACAATTCATTTAATGGACAACGGTTTCTTTATATAACCGTTGTAAAATAGTGTCTGATAATTGGTAAATGATATTAATTTACGGTAAAAGAATCCTCTCATTCGTTTCAAATGTTACTATTTCTGTAGAGAACAACGAAATCCAATGATTTCCATATAATTTGAGTTCAACTTCAGATAATTTCCGATAATTTTGACTAATTAGTTTAATCATAGATGGTTTAATATATCGATAATTTCTTATTTTTACGTTGCTAGTATTGAAAACCACCAGTCACCCCCATCACAGTCACAGAAAAAAAAAAACTATATTTTAAAATTTTAATGTAACGTACAAATTGTTAATATCGACATAAATGTATCTCTTTTAGCAAAAATAGTGTATAAGTGACAGTTTTTTTAAGGAAATAAATACCTTAATTGCAACAATATACAATTTATTACTCGTTATTAATGGCTATTCATCGATAGAAGTAAAATCTGTGGGTTTTGTGTGCTGATGCCTGATATAACCTAAAAATTGGATCTGTTCTTATAGTGTTTAAAACGTAGTTTCTTCAGAAAAGAACAACGTCGTGCTTGTAGGATGTTTCCACACTGCATTTTTTTAAAAGGTAGGGTTTTCTTTAATTTACCCGTAATTATATCAGACTCTTACGTCAATTCACAGCAAAAATCGATAATTATAGAGACTAGACATATTAATCAGTTTATTATTATAATAACGCAATACTAATATTTGTAAACACCGTAATGTAGGCAATATACAACTCCTACAACTTGTTATTTAATAATAGACAGCCTTCATTTACATTTATACTATAATTTATAATTATTAGTCATACTTTTTAATTCGACATGAACAGATGAATCATGGATTATACAATAAGGATTTATTTAAGCTAAAGTATTACACTCAGATGTATATACAATACGAAGAAAATGTATCTCTCTGCAGTAGATTTGCTTAATTGCTTACTGAGAATTAGCAAGATGTTTTGGAAGAACAATATTTATATTTAGCCTAACAATTATTATTATTCATATTTAATTCTAGCTCTGAAAAACGAGATTACGTTTTATTATAGTTTAAGTAGAAAATATTTATATCTTAAATAGTATTTAGAAATGTGCGAACAGAACAGATGTTCAAGTTTAATTAATGCACATTCTTGTTATAAAACAATTCCCACATAACGTCTAACCTTCCTCATCTATTCTTTAAACGGAAAAAAGTACAAATCATCCAAGTTAATAAATACCCAAATTCACAATATTATAAACATTATTTGCAAATCACTAGATTAGAAAGTAAATAAAAATTCTTTCGACGATTGCTATCTAAACTCCATTTGTATGGTACTCAAAACTAATAGTAGATTTAGGTACGATTGTTATGTTCAATGTGTGCTTCGACTAATGATATGACAAAACAAGCATTACGAAACTCTTTTGCTATTAGGTATCTCCAATAATTATTAATAAACTACCTACACTGATTGGCCGCTTGTTTTGCCATGTAGAATGCCGTTGAAGTTTCCGTTATTATTTGCTGATCTTAGATGTGCCTAATTCATTTTTTACGCAATACGATAAATCAAATGCTTGACTTTTATTTATGCCGATATGTCGAAATGTGTAATTGTTAATTCTCTAGGAAGATACAAGTTGACGAGGGCGTGTTTTTCAATGAATTTCGATCTGTCTTGTTTGCTTTGGCATTTCTAGCGACGTCTTGATATGAATGACATTAGATATTAAATATACAAGATTATGCAAATCATTACACTAGGGTATATTTTTTCGCAATTTTTAGAACGGGTGGCGCCCGTGTCATAACGCTAAATCATTATAGTGTTATTCTTGCTTCCTTATATAATATTTTTTTAACATTTATGTCAATTTGTATATCTGTTTTTACCTGATTACGTCTTAATCGATTAAAAATATCTGTTTCAGGTTCGTGACTTGGTGGCCCAATGCACTTGCCCGACGCAATTCCCAATGATCAGAGTTTCAGAAGGAAAGTACCGCATCGGTGATACTAAAGTTCTCATTTTTGTTAGGGTAAGTATCTTTCAGAATCGGAGAGAGAAAACATTCAAAAGTTAAAAAGCGGGTAAATTGCAACACCGGGTGAGGGGGTACATTTTTTTTAATGATTATGTTAATATTTTTGCGACACTGCAAAGAAAGGAAGTATTAAAAAAGCTTTAAATTGTTTTTTTTTCACCACCAAGGAGGGGGCGATAAACGAAGATTTTTTTTAAATACTTACATTAATATTTTTACAACAGTATGGGGAGAGAAAGAATTAAAAATGTTTTAAATTAAATTATATTATTTTTTTAACACTGATACAAGGGGGGATTAATGATTAAATTATGTGGTCAATAATTTCAAATAGCTGAATAGCGTACGCGCTAATTTGAGTAGACGTACGGAGATGAAGAGAGAATGAACGAATGTGCTTAAATTAAACGTGTGTTTTATTGAAAACGAAAATAGTGTGCCCCCTCCCCCCCCCCCCCTACAATTATTATTTTTTTTTTATAAAGGAAGGGAAAATTAAATATAATTCTAAATTATCCCTTTCTTGCCGGTGTTATGAAAAAAAAAATTATTTAATAATTTTACAGAAAATACCATTCTGCTCTTTCTTCTTTTGTTAAAAAACAAATGGTGTAACGGTTCGTTTCCCCGCGGTGTTCTCAAAAACACCAACAATAATCGTTAAAAAAAGATCACAAATGTTAAAAACAAATAATTGAATTATTTAGAAAATCACTGGCTCTCTGCATTTTTAAAAAATAATTTA
Organism: Cetonia aurata; assembly: GCA_949128085.1. Classification (NCBI taxonomy): domain Eukaryota; kingdom Metazoa; phylum Arthropoda; class Insecta; order Coleoptera; family Scarabaeidae; genus Cetonia; species Cetonia aurata. The sequence goes on from OX421889.1 coordinate 4,468,479, forward strand.
ATTATTTTTATTCCATCTTATAAAAATAGTTTAATTTGTTAAAAAAAATTAGCCCCTTACCCTCACGCTAAAAAAAAAATTTCAACATTTTCAATGATTCCTCATTTTAAGTTATTTTAAAAAAATCAACCCCTTGTTATAAAAAAATTAAAAAAAATGACCCCGTCTTAAAAAATAATTAAAAAAAAAAATTATTTAATTATTTCAAAAAAATAATTTCTGCTCCGCCCCACTGTCTTATTATCGTGTTTAGGTATATAAATAATTATAATAATAATTATTTAATTTAATTATTTAAAAGATCCCCCGCTCCATCTTCAAAAAGTAGTTTAATTTGTTAAAAAAATTAGCCCCCCCTACCCTCGCGTTAAAAAAAAATAATTTCAACATTTTCAATGATTCCTCATTTTAAGTTATTTAAAAAAAAATCAACCCTTTGTTATAAAAAATTTACAAAAATGACCCACCCGTCTTAAAAAATAATTTCTTTATTTAGAAAAAAAACATTTAATTATTTATATTACAATTTTGTCCCTTTGACGCCGCCCTCATTTAAAAAAAAATAATTTAATAATTTTCCCGTCTTAAAAAATGATTTAATTATTTCAAAAAAATTATTTCTGATCCACCCCACTATCTTATTATCGTGTTTAGGTATATAAATATTATAATAATAATAATTATTATTTTTTTAATTATTTAAAAGATCCCCCCTTCATCTTCAAAAAGTAGTTTAATTTGTTAAAAAAAATTAGCTCCCCTTAGCTTCACGTTAAAAAAAATAATTTCAACATTTTCAATGATTCCTCATTTTAAGTTATTTAAAAAAAAATCAACCCTTTGTTATAAAAAATTTACAAAAATGACCCACCCGTCTTAAAAAATAATTTCTTTATTTAGAAAAAAAAAACATTTAATTATTTATACTACAATATTTTGTCCCTTTGACGCCGCCCTCATTTAAAAAAAATAATTTAATAATTTTCCCGTCTTAAAAAATGATTTAATTATTTCAAAAAAATAATTTCTGCTCCACCCCACTATCTTATTATCGTGTTTAGGTATATAAATATTATAATAATAATTATTATTTTTTTAATTATTTAAAAGATCCCCCCTCCATCTTAAAAAAGTAGTTTAATTTGTTAAAAAAAAATTAGCTCCCCTTACCCTCACGTTAAAAAAAATAATTTCAACATTTTCAATGATTCCTCATTTTAAGTTATTTAAAAAAAATCAACCCCTTGTTATAAAAAAATTAAAAAAATGACCCCGTCTTAAAGAATAATTTCATTATTTAGAAAAAAAAAAACATTTAATTATTTATATTACATTTTTGTCCCTTTGACGCCGCCCTCATTTAAAACAAAATAAATTTATTCTTTTAAATCATTTTTAATGCTTAACCTTCTCGCGATGCTGTAAAAAATAATTTATTCTATAAAAAGAATCCCCCCTAGGGTGTAGGGGGGATTTTTTTCGTTTTTAAAGAAAAGTTATTTAACTAGCTAACACATTTTTAATGTTTCCCTATTTGTGAAAAAATAATCATTTAAAAAAATTTCAGTAAATTCCCCCCTAACTCTTGATTTTTAAAAAAAAAAAAAAAGGTTTGGGTCAATCTTAGGGTGTGTATCCTACTATTTTTAATGTATCCGCTTTAAAACTGACCATACGAAAGTGTGTTAAACATAACATGTTTATCACTGTATAACAAAATTTATTAAATTTTATATTCTATATACGTACATACAAAAGCACTGATTTTTTCCTACACAAATTAAAAACTAAATTTGTTTGGAGACCTTAAAATAATCTCGAATTATACTTATGGCCTATATTTCAATTTCCTAATAAAATTATCTAATAACAATTCAGCTAATATATATATTGTATGTAGTATATATATAGGAAAAATATAAGGTTATTTCAGTTATTCAGCTAAAAACTTTTATTAGAATCTTTATTAACAGATTGAAATACCGGCCCTTAAACAAATAAACTAAATTTAAACGGTATATTGACTCATTCATACTCATCTAATCGCTATAAAACGAGAGTTCACTGCCTACAAGCTCTCATATTAGCAATGATATTTCAGACACATTTCAGCATATAAACACCGAAAATTAATCATAGGATTTTCCCGTTGTATACTCCGCGAAACAGAAAATAACTTCAAAACGTAAATAAAACACATGAATGTTAAGGAGTAAAAAAATATATTGAAATAGTAGTTAATTTCATCCACCTGATGAAGCCAACTGTGTGGTGAAACAATATTGTAGTGGACTACTATTTCAATATATTTTTTTTTACTCCTTAACATTCATGTGTTTTATTTACGTTTTGAAGATGGAGTTTAAACACGTATCCTCCCATTCGATTAATTTTTTAGAAAATAACTTCACGAAAATCCTCTTAAATTATTCATCAACGAAAAAATATCTATCCCGTATTTTTAAAACAACATTTTCGGGATTGCAAAATAAATAAACGCTTATTATAGAAGAATTGGAACAACTTCTTGAAACTAAACACGTATTATTGCTTCGTCGAATACCCTCTTAGAAATTACTATAAGTGTCAACATTGCTATACAAGTTAGGATTCGCAATTCAATTTTATTACATATATACATAGTTTCGAAAGTGAAATCCTTACGAAATTTGCGTTGCAGAAACTGTTGTTAAAATGTAAAAGGCTACAACTGACACACCTTTATTAGCAAATGATATACCAAACACGAATTTTTGGCAAACAATTTAGGAGTTTAGCAACACGCATAGAATTGTTATCTCGAATTAAATCCGCAAGCAAAAGCGACATTGAAATACTCTATGTAATTTTAAAACTTGTCTTATGAAGCAATTTTTTTAATATAGGTATATTATATGTATATTAATAATTGTTTTTATTATTAAATATATAATTAGAATAACTTGTCATGTCAAATTAGGTTAGCTTTTTTGACAGTTCCATTCAAAGAGGGATGTCAATGTCAGCCAATGTTATGTTATATTACAACCTGTCACTAATACAATAATTAATAAAATATTAGAAAAAGATTATTCTGCACAATGTTAAAATATATTCAATAATATACTTTAAAATAATCTTTATTGTTTACATACACATATATGACTTGTGTATTCTCACCAGAGATAACCTATATTCTGGCCATAGACAACTATTCTGACTTTTGACTAAACAAAATCTGCCAAATATAAGAACTGTCAGAGAACATAGTTAGCCAAAGAAGTGTATCTTCCATCCCCCTTCATCGGTGGAAATTTGTGCCACTGATTCTATACGAGACCCGCAGTAGTATTACATATATGGATCTGTGTCAGCCAAGTTAGGTTATGTTATATTTACAACCTGTTACTAACACAATTAAAATATTATAAAAAGGTTACCTTAAATATATATAATTTTAAAATTGTCTCTATAAAAATGTTTATTTGGAATATTAAACTTAATGATTAATTATTCCAAATATTGAAGAATTGTTGTGATGACTTGTGTGTTTTATTAAAATAAAATGGAATTATTAAAACATAACATTGTAATATGATAATCTAATCTAATCTAACAAAGTTTAGACTTAATTGCCTGCGTATTTATCAACACAACAAGCTTTAAAACACCCTCTGAACTTCCATAATTCAGTATTATTGCTTGATCATGGCTTTGCTGTTGAAACGTGCCTCCGGTACAGTGAAATTTTATGGTAAGAAATTTTAAGGGGTGTTGGATTTTATCAGTGCTATAGTTTTCGGTATTTTCATCATATTTATATTGATCGATTACTTATGTATCATTTCAGATATTGAGAAATCACGTTATGGTCAGAGTTGGGGGTGGTTGGGACACATTGTCACACTACCTAGACAAGCACGACCCCTGTAGGTGTAGGGCACAACATAGGACGACGCAGAGCGCCCGCTTGGTCAATAAACCCGGCGCCATGGACTTGGCTGGAGCCCAGGTATATTATGAAAGGTCAGTAGCGTACAGATTGGAATGTTGTTTTGATGTTTTATAACGAGAGAAACAAATTAAATTTGGTTGAATATTGAAAGCATAGATGAATTGATAGCTCAGTCTTATGGAGGAGTTTTATAGCATGTTATAGTTGGTTGTAAATTAATATTTTCGGAATTTATTCGCTTGGTACCACCCCTTTTTTTGCCTGTAAACATATTCTAGCCAATGAAATTTAGGTTTTTTAACGATAAAAAATCGTTTGAAATTACATCTAAAGGAAAAATACTAACAATAAAACAAACTTTTCACTTTTTGAGCGGAATATTTAATTTCTTTCACGGAGTTTTTCGAATATTATATATTATTTACCCGATATTTTTGTTTTACGCGTAAGGCTGTGGTGTAAGTATGCATATTATGGCATTAACAATTGGGCTTATATGACAATTAATCCAGGTAGTTTTTCCTAAAGGAAAGTGATGCCATCGTGTCGTGTAAAATCCTGCAAAAGCAATAGTTACAAAGATGACGGAGAACTAACTTTTCATATGTAAATTGCAGAATAATGCCATAGCTTAAAAATATTCTGAAATTATGATAATGCTTAGTGTTTCTACGTGAAATAATTTTTTGTTGAATGCCCAAACGTTGTGTGGATTACTGTTACAGGGGGTACCATAAATCCCTGTAAAAATAAACGTGCATATGTTTGTTCACTACATTTCCTCGAAAAGGATTTTGATAGAACGGGACAGATTGTGCGAATTAAAGAGGGAGTTGTTCCAACATTGAATTCGGACAAAGAAAATCTAAAAAAGTATATTTTTATTTAGAATCACTGATATTCCTGAAAACAAAGGGTAGAGGTAAATAAATGTTGTATAACATATATATTTCTTTAAATTTTCTTCACTATTTCTTAGGTAAATTAACCTGCCTATCAAAGGAGGTACGATATATTTGCCAGTTCACCAAAAAATAAATTCGGAAAGTAATGGTCTAGACAGGAAACAAGATTCCACAAGAAGAAAACTTCCTAACGACTTTTGTTTATTTACTATCAAGTCATGTTCCCCAAAACATTTTTTCTAGTTTATCCCATCATTTGTTAGATATGTCACCTCTGGAAGAAACTCGTGTTTCAATTTTAACTAAAACCATAATATCATCTTATAGCAAAATTAGATTTCATAATTTAGGGAAGAAGTTTACAGAAAAAAATACAACGAAAATCGATAAGGAACGAATTAAGCAAACTAATATTATTTAATCATCAATAAATTATACAACAACTACTGCAGTATATTATTTACTCCTAAAGACAACATACAATGTTGGATTGTTGTGACAAGTCGTGAAGATCTCATGAAACTTGTATTAGATTTTTCCTACGTATTTTTATATGGCGTTGAAAGAAATTTTTTTCTTTTCTCTCTTATTAAACCGGAGAACGAATGAAGTATATGTTACCAGTTCATCGTAAGTTTAAAAAATGTCTATAGTTCTAAGTTGTCCACAACTTTAATAAAAAAAAAAAACCAATGCCATATAAAATACATAGGATAAAATCTAACATATGGTAGTAATTATCATTACAAATTGCAAGTGCTATTAAAATTTATTGATATCCTTAACTTTATTTATTTGAATATCCGCCATGGTATCGACGTCATTGATGACGTTTGTGTTCCAACATGGCGCATTTCAATTGATGGCGTTTTGAGTTCAATATCAGCACTCTATCATCTCTATGGTTTACCCCTGTTTACATTTACGCCAACTGATCTTAACCAACATCTTTCTCTACTTCGCAGAGTATCAACTCACAACACAATCGCCGCAGATTCACCAGAAAAGAAATCGTACTTATCCCCGCCATCAGCAATCCGTTCCAGATCCAGATCTCCCTCCACTTTAAGCCAGTTCGATAGCAGGCGTTCAGCCAGCCCGAATCTAAAGAGGAAAGCCTTAATCCCGCCTCAGAATCGGTCTAGAAGTCCCACACCCAATTTCACGTCGACCCACATCACCAAACTAGCCACCGGTAGACAACCACAGAGAAGCAACGGGCCGCAATCTTTGATCGGTACCCTTTCGACTTCTCCTACCAATCAAGCTAAACTTAGCAAGAGCCACCAGCAAGCCAACGTGATCTCCAGCATGCAATTCCCGGCCACTTGCAAGACGGAGACCAGCTTACAAGTGTCCGACCATTCCACTGATCACAGCGATAACACTTCAGAAGTTTCTGATGAAGGTTACAGGAGTTTAGGGTTGGTCACTGGCGGTTTAGATAAGACCAGGAACAGGACGTCGTTGTATAGTCAAAATTCCGCCGAGGATGCAGAATATAATGGTGAGTACATAACAAGTCATATTTATTTGCAAAAAATAATTTCTTGCATTATTTCCTCCCACCTGAAATAATTATTTTTCCAATAAAATAAATTCGAATTATCGCAACTCAGAGCATCAAGATTCCATCGATTTAGAAGACGACACCAACGACATGGGCCTCAGGAGAACCCAATTCTCCGAGAAGATCTATAAAGATAATCCCGAAATACGGAAGACCCCGCAACCACAATCGCAGCAACCGCAAACTCAAACAACAACACGACAGTCAACACCTCAGCACCAACAGCAATTTAAGTCACCACCTAGCCTTCCGAGCAGATCCAACAGCGTAGACAGGATGCAGGTACCAAAATCGGCTTTGCCTACAGCATCTCCGCGAAAAACCATTCCGAAAGCAACGAGCAACTTAAATAACACTTGGAGCGCGCGGCCTAAAAGCGCTAGAACTTCTCTCACGCCAGAATCTTTCACTTCGCCGTTCAATAGGACTTCGCCGGCGCGTAGAAGCATCGCCAGCTTTCAACCGACACCTTCAAGGGGTACACAATCGGCCAACACTTCCCCAACTAAAATTAACATCAGGCAACAGCTAATCAAGGCTGCCAAGCAAAGTGCGAACGATGAAATGGTAATCGAGGAGGTACACAAACTCTTGAGACAATACGTCAGTCAAAATTCCCTGAACGAATTCGACGATTTTAAATTGAGAGGGGATGATGCGAGAAGCGCCGGTACCATTAAGAGTAGAAAGGATTCACGGCCGAATTTGAGCACTAGAATACCAGGACCGGTGTCTGCTAAGATGTGTTAGAAGAGACGAAATCTCAAACGCCTCCTTTCAGAAGGAGAGGAGTTTTAGGTGCTAGACGCGTTATCTCAACTATTTTTGAATTACTTAGCTGTTTTAACGAGAAGTGCAATAGCGGATAGCAAAGAAAAGAACTTATTTTACCCTTACCAGAACCTGCTAACCATGTTAATTAATTATTCACCTGCGAGTTACCCATTTTTATGATTACGTGAGCTAATTTCAAGTTCTCATACGAATTCGATCATCCTGTATATTTAGGGATGTCCAAATTTTCCCCCAAGAAGAAATTTTAATCAATTTGATCACGGTGAAGTTTGAATTTATTGATAGAACTGTTTAATTCCTTTTCGATAGTGTAAATTTGTAATTTTACAACTTGCAATAATATATTTACATAGATTAACTTTAATTTTGAAAAGTAAATTTTTAACTGCGTGAATCAAAATCAGTACTGAAATAGGTAAATTTAATTTAATATTCGTTTCAAACTGTTTTATCTGATAAAAAAGAAGGTTTTTCTAAAAATTAGCAGTAGACAGAAATATAAGAAAGTTGTCAACCCTCAAATTGTGATTACGTGACATAGTTTTAAATTTTCATACAAATTTGATCGCCCTATATATTTAGATCGGACCACAAGAAGAAATTTTGAAGAGCAAATCAACTTAATCAAGGTAAAGATTCAAATTATTGATAAAACTGTTTTAACTTCTTTTAAATTGTGTAAATTTGAAATTTTATAACCTGCAAATAATATAGTTGGGGTTAACTTAAATTTTAAAAGCAAATTTTTAACTGCGTGATTCAAAATCAGAACTGAAATGGGTAAATTTAATTAAATATTGGTTTTAAAGTTAAATATTTTCATATTCCATCATTTTCACCAATTTTATGTTTTTATCTATTAAAAAACATAAATGTTTTATCTAAAAACTAAAAAAATAAGGAATACAGCGATTTAAGATGGTTGCCAACCCTGAATTAAGTTTTTTTTTTACAGATTTTTAAATAAAATTTAAGACAACAATATTATTATAATTAAACAACAATAATAACAGTGAAGTTGCGTCTTCGAACCTTAAATTTTCAGGAATGCCAACATAGTTACTCTAATTCATAGGTTGTCATTAAAAAACTGTTTAAATCTGATGGATTGACTACACTTCCGTTTGTCATTTGTCATCTGTCAAACATATTTATTATTATTTACAGCATAACCCATAAAACCAGAAATTCAGATGTGCTAAGTGATCAATATTAATCAATATTACAATATATTATTTGCTATTTTACCGATATTAGACAGATGACATTGATCAGCATGAATTGTCTAGTCGAATTTATTAAAGAAGTTTTGATGCTTTTATATTTTCGTGTGTGCAACATATTAAAAATGAAGTTGGCAATGCTAAATATATATAAATACTGATTGTGAGGTTATGTTACATACAAACGTTAACTTTCAAAGAATATCAGCTTAATTATAAATTATTCTATTTTCACTTGAACATAACTGATTACATAATTGTCGAGTTTTGCAGTTAGAAACCCGGTAAAAATTAGTGAACTACGCAGTTTAGATTAAAGATACTTTTACTCGATTGACACATAACTTACATTATCAATAATCATATCCTTAACAACAACCAAAATAAAAATAAACACAGGGAATTATATAATTTAAATTGTCAACTTCAACAATAATTATAAAAAGAAAGCGGTGATTGTGAGGTTATTTTACGTACGTATAAACGTAAATTTTTCAGAACTACCAACCTAATTGCGCTTTATTTTGATTTGAACATAACTAAGTTATATAATTATAAAAGATCTTTTGCTAAACTATATGAAAATTGCAAGTTGTACAATGATTATAATTTACGCTAGATATATATTTTAATTAAATAACAAAAATTAAAGTTATGTGACTATAAAAACATTACAAAAGTAATGAAATAATCTCAAAAATATAGTTGAAATTAGCTTGGTCGATTTAGAATTTAACATCTCAAAATATGAAATGAAAAAAATAATTAATACTGCAAAGATTGATTTGACACAATTGACAGAAGGTTGTAATTTATTTTTTGTTAGGATGGTAGTGCTCTATAGATGTCATAGTGTTAATTAACCTATAAATGTCAAACGTCAAAAGTGAAGAATTACGAACTTATTCCATAAAATTCCGTGTTTTGAGATGTTGAATTTAGTAAATTATTTTAGTGCGATTATTGAATCTAATTTTCCTGCGTAAGTTTACGCAAATAAAAGAAGAAAATTTAAGCTATTTCACCCCTAATTATAAGCGAATTGCAAATTGGTATACGCATAAAATTTAAATAATCTTCATTAAAATGTTCATATTTTATATTAATTATAACTACTCCCCTTATTTTATTTCTGTTGAGCTTTAGATGTTTTTAGCGATTGTTACTACATGTAAAAAAAAATAATAATAAATACTTCTTAGCTTAAAAAGAAAATAAAAATTAATTAGTACACTAAAAAATATGTTTAGGACGACTAATACCGATTTAACTATTGATAAATTAAGAACAATAACAAGAAAAATGAACTGATAGTTACCCCCATATCTTTCGAGAATTGGAAATGTGTTGTTCGAAAGGAAAAAAAGTTTTTATTTTTTCTTTCTATAGCGGTAGAATGTGAAAGTACTCAGGATAGTATTTAATTAATCGGTTTATTTTTTATATTGTACTGAATTTCTAGCGAAAAAAGCGTGCTAAAAAAAATATTTTAAAAAGGAAAGATACATTCCATTTTTTTAAATGTTGATGTAAAAGTAGAAGCCACAGAAAATTTTTTATACCGTAGTTTTGTATGCGAAACAAAATGAATGAAAATCAAACGATGAAAAAAAATTAATGAATAAAGAAAAAGTAGATAATTAGGAACCACAATTGTATATTTATTAATTAATTATTATGTTATTTTTATTATATTAAATATACCAATATTTTATGTAATTTTTATTTCTTTTTTTAACACGAAAATTAACAATAATAAAATGAACAAAAAAAAGTTTTGTTTTCGTTTTTTTTTAATTTAACAATTTTACCATGTATTTTTTTGTTTTTTTTTTAACTTTATATTATATTATATACTTCCAATATAATTGACATTTTTTTTAATTTACATTAAATACGTAAATAAAAATTATTAATTTATACCAAAAAGAATGTTTTATTTTCCCCAAACACTGAATTGTTTACATTATGTGTTGAAATCAAATATTCTGCACAACGTTCTTCAGGTAAGGCATCGTATCTTTGTGTATCTCATCTTCTATTGATATTTCACAACACAGGCAATAACAATATGAGCAATTAGGTAAGAAACATTGATATTTCAGTGAAGGTAATGAACTTAAACAGCTGGGTTCCTACAAATAATAATTACATGACATATTTTTATCGAATTATTAAATTGTTGCGATTATTCGCTAAGGAAAATTCGAATTTACCGCTAATATTTCTAATAACTTCAACACAAAGATGTTAAAATAACTATTTAATGTTTGAAATTCACAAATGTTGCCAACTGCATTTGACAGATCAAACTGTCATTACTATTACAAAATTACAATATAACCTCAAATAAAACGTTTTATGAGGTTAGTAATAATACATCCTTACGTTGATAAAATGTTGCCTCGTACAGCAAAACGGTTTGCTGATAATCGGTTCCATCTTGCAGTATTCGCACACGAAATTTTTGCAACAATTCCTTTCACAGCTGAAGTGCAAACAGTAATTTGAACACGGGCAAAAAGTTCTACGTAGAAAGCAGTATCTAGCGTATATTACTGCAAAATCATATTATCAGAAAAAAACTTTAAATAAAGATTATAACTCACTCAATAACACAGCGAAAACATAAGTTAAAATCCCGATCAATAGCCACGACTGGAAGTTCAATCCAACATAAGTAACATCATTCATTCTTTTTGCATTTTACTAAATTTGACTGAATTCAAAAATTATGTTTATTATAGTGTAAAAAAATTGTCATAGTGATAGGGTTCATCAATCAGTTGATTGTCTGTCAGTTGTATTTGCGCCATGTAACATTGCATAGTTTTAAATTCTACGTGTTTCCTATCAAAATTTCTGTGTACCTACTGTTGAATCTAGACAATCTCTAAAGATGCAAATTCCTAGACTCTCACCTGAGCAAATCAACAAAATTAAACGTGGGAAGAATGTTAGGTTTATGGGGTAAGTATCTTCACAATTCAGAGCTTTTATTTGCCTACAATTTTTATTGATTGCCAAAAATATCTTCATGTGATTCTTAGTTCTCTTTTACCTTATAAGAATGCTTAAAAATAATTCTGGGAAATGTTAAAGTTGCTGCTATATAGTGCCGATATTTTTGTTCAAAACAAATAATACTAAAAAAGTCTTTATTAATTTTGCTGCTTTTATAACAATATAATGTTAATTTTTGACAGTCGATCTTAATTATTTATTGTTTCAAAAAAAGTAATCTCTCCGATTAATAATTGGCAATAATATATGTCTAAAAACTCTCCTCACTCTAGAAATTAGGTATTTGTCAGATAGTCGCTTTCCCAAATAAAACACACACACTAACATAAAATGTAGTTTAATTTAAAAAATAACGAACAGCAGCGACAGCGGCCATACTTCTCCTCTTTCGTACTCTTATCTATGTTCGTACTACTCAGCAGCTACTCAGTACTGCCACTCTCGGAATATGTAAACTAACTAAACACAAATGTAATACCAACTTACGGATGGCTCTTACATCTTCAAACAAATCGTCCTCATCGTAAATTTCTCACATGACAAAAATTACTTATGTATCTAATGCATCTCAAAACATCTCTCAAACATCTTTTTTCTCTTCATAGATCATTATTTAGACAAAATATTAAATATCACTTTTTCCATTTTAATACGCCAACAATTTGTTTAAGATTTCCCATGGACCAGCAGCAAGTGATCAAAAAACGTTTTAAAGAGCTAGCTAAAAAAGATATGACGCTAATCGAGATAGGCGCAGATCGTTGGCACAATCCAGATATAACCGGTTACTTAGTAGTGGAAAAGACGTACGAAAACAACAATAAATCACCAGACCCTAATTTATCTGATGAGACCAGCCTATCCTCCGACTTCCAGATGGAAGGTACGAAGATCAAATTATCCCGAAAGCGTCCTTTGGAACTGAGGCGACTGTATAAGCGAAAGAAATCGCATTTTCTTCAAGATTCATACCCGACATCCCCTGACGATTCTAGCGAGATTAGCGTTGACATTCCGAAAGAACCCGAACGCTGGTACTATCGCGAGAAGTTGCAGAATTTGAAGGATCATATAAAGGCCCTCCATAATGTTATATCTAAAAGGGAAGAACGAATTAACTCCATGAACGATTTAGTGAGACACATGCACAATCAGAGGGTACAATTGAAGAGAACATTGATGAATTAAGTAGGCAATTCAAAAATGTATTTTGTAGCGTAAAAATAGAAAAATACGTTAAAGAGATATTATAATTATAAAAACGGTAACTGCATATTAAATAAATATTTCGGCAATATTGAAGAATTGTAGAGGATTGTATAATAATAAAATATTGTTTGGAATCAGAAAAACATAACTTTCAATTTTGAAGTTCATAACATTCGTATTATTTGTGATAATCCTTACTTTTTAGAAGTAATTTGCTTATTTAAGTGTTGGTAGTACAAAAGTTTCTAATTGCAAATTTGACATGTTTACGTAAACGCAGAAATTTGTGGTTAGTTTTTATCATTTTTATTAATGTGATTTCTTCTTGCTATTTGTTTCGTTAAATCCATGCTATATCGTTATTTCTCATCTTGTCAGTGCTGTATTTATGTAAATATGTGGATTAATAAAATGTGGTTTGTGTAGTAAATTAAGTGTATTTTAGTTAATGGCCATTTATTTAGTGTAGTGTTTGTGTAATGGTTGAATTACTGATATAATTTGTGATCATTTTCTACATATCTTTCTTTTAAAAGTCCTGAATTGTAATTGAACTAAACGAACTTCTGAATAATATAAATCAGTTACTGAATTACCACAAGATGCTTCCTATCTATTATGTAGCAAGTTTATTCTATTTGAGGAAAGTCTATCGGAATAAAGTGCAATGAAGTCTGTTTTGAAGGTTAAATAATATTTTATATTACATAATATATATGCTGATTGTAAATAAATCTGAGGTAAGTTCATCAATCTCGTGAGATTAAACGAAATTAGTAGAACAAATTTTATTATAATTACCTTAAACTCGAATGCTCAAATATATAATAATCCCTTTGTTTAAGTAAATAACTATAGCATTACAGAACATAAAAATTTGTTAATCTGTGTTTATTATCTGCGCAATACATGTTATAAAGCAAACGTTTAATAATCAAAATAGAGTTTTGTTTGAAGTAAGTGCTGCCACCTATGCACGATTTTCTTCAATTAAAATATGAAGGCACCTATAATGCTACTTAATTTAAAATATCATCTCAAGCAATATTTTTCCGGCATCATTTATATTTTATATATTATTTTAGTATAATGTATATTATTTATCATTAATTGAACCTAAATATTATTTTACTTTAGATATTTTAAGAATAATCACATTACAGATTTCCTCATATATTAATTAATGTCATATGCTCAGAGATGGCAGCACAAAAATTTTAATTTTTTCTTGAATCTGCAAATCACATTCATATTTTGCTGTTTATTAATGCTTTTCTAATTTATTTTTATAAATTACCACACTTATTCTTACCCTATTGAATTTAACGTCTAAAATAAAGTTTGTATCGATATAGTCAGATGACGGCGAAAATAATTGGGCGTGAATTTACATAGACGTAGGGAGTAGCGGGTGTGGCATTATCATTCTATGCTCGCAGTTTCAAAGACTGTTTTTACGCCTTGATGTCACACATTGGAGGGATTTTCTCTTTATCTATTTTTTGCCAACGAGATTTGCGATTGACCTCGATATTTCTTTTTTTATAAATATATTTCAAGATTAATAAATTCTTTTGAGGTGTTTGAACTTTGATATTTTAATAAACTTTGCAATTGTAATAAAAGGCATCTTATGCGAAATTCATTTATTTAAATTCAACGACGTTGACACGAACGTGCTTTTAGAGAGAAATTCGCAAATTATATCATAACAATTTGTATCCAAGATTCTTTGCTTTGGGAAAAACGACAAGAGTAAACTTCCGGGACTCATAACTAGTTCAGAAGAACCAACTGGTGACTTACCTTACGGTTTTAGCAATATGTAACGAAACATAGCTAAGAAAATATTCGATTTGGAAACGCAAGTGATTTCCCAGTGCCCAAAGTATATTTGCCTTAAAATCGCCACTCTATATATATATATATATTTGCACCTTAAAATCGCCACTCTATATATATATATATATATTTGCACCTTAAAATCGCCACTCTATATTTTATTATTTGCCGCTTTTATTTTAACTTGCACTTACAAAAAAGGCAATTAAAACTTCATTTAGAATCGGGTAATTTTTATTGCACAATAATTTAAATACGACAAAAAAATGTATTTCATTCAATTTATACTGCTCACAAATACAAAATAAGAACTATAAGTCTATATAGGTTCGTTTTATCATTCTTTTACTACAATAAGTACACAGGTAATTCCCTATAATTAAAAATTATAATTTATTTCCCTTTTATTTATTTATACAAAAGAAACAGAATATATTGGGGTAATACACAATAATATTAAACAATCGGGGTAAACTGAGGTGAAAAAAAAAAGAACGATAATGCTCCATTTTAAATGCAATTCATTCTTTTTTTTATATATATTTACATTGTAGTAGTGTTTCAATCCATCTTAATTGGGAAGTCACAGCTTGAATTATCGTTTTAAAGTTAATTTTACAGTTGTAAGTACATTTTTGGAAGTGGTAAGTACTTTTAAATGATATATATAACACGTTTTGTATTGCGATAGGATTTAAATTGTAAATACTGAATACAGTTTTAAGTTTTTTGCGGTTTGACTCATATTTTTCAAAAATATTATAAGAAGCACATATTTATATCATTTTTCTTTACCTTTATGGACATTTTCAGTCATAAAAAGTTTTTAATCAATAAAAGAATTAATCTTATATAAAAAAAAAATAAGTATCTCGTGTTTCGATCAAACGAAAATTAATTAATAATAAAAATAATAATTAAAATATAAGTGTAATAAAAACAAAACAAAAAGAAAAGAGATAATAAATAAATATACACAAAAAAAAAATAATACAAATGAAATTAATAATAAATACCAACCTTTGTATAGTAATAATAACAACAACGCAATCAATGAAGTTTTTCTTAAGTACATTTTAGTGTTGCAGAATTATATATTTTTTTTTAAATATGTGTATACGGTAAAACCTTTACGAAGCGGACTCCTTGAACATGATGTTTATACAGTTTAAAAAAAGTACATTTCTTTATGTATTCGTTGATTAATATTTAGTCGCATTTATCTTGCCTAAAAATTAAGAAAAGCAAAACATATATCAACCTATCAGCAGTAAGTTGGAGTATTTCTAATTCTAAGAAAAATATAGTAGAAATTCAAAGCTGGCAAACTTATTTTATTACATTACTTTTAACATTCACTGATTCATTGTTATGCTGTATTTAAAAGTTTAGACGTGGTACATCTTGGCTGGTAATAAAGGGTTCTCATAAAGATAAAAGCTTTAAATTAATGCAAAGATAAAAAAGATTCACGTGTCTCAAGAAGTTGAAGACAAATGGAAGTTTTTTCTGCCATTAGACTTAAGCAAATGCGTTTTTCGTAAAAATCTTCTGCATGTTCCTCGGCTTAATTAACTCTGATAAATTGGAAAAATAAAAATAAGTTTTCCTGGACGGAGAAGATACAAAAGTTAATATTCGCTCAAGAGTAAAGGATACTTTACTCTTGAGGAGGGAAAGGAAGGTCTTAAGGAAGATCTACGGAGGTAAACAGATGGGGACAATATGGTTGAGAAGAACGAATCAGGAAATTAAAGATCTCTTCAAGGAACCAACCATCATAGGAGTAGTGAAAGGGCAAAGGATCGGATGGCGAGGGCATGTTGAGCGAATGTCAGAAGATCGGACACCAAAAATAATAACGGAAAGAGGAATGGGAGGAAGGAAAAGAAAAGGAAGACCAAAGATGCGATGGAAGACCGAAGTAGAGAAAGACTTAAGGACAATGAAGATCGTGAAATGGGGGGAAAGCCAAGGATAGAAAGATCTGGAAAATAATAATCACTCAACCCATGGGCCTGCTAGGCACGTAGGGCTAATATATATATAAGTAGTGTGAAGGCCGGGAAGATGCAGACTTTTTCTACAAAAAAGAAACTATCTGCCTTAGTTTAATGGCAGCAAAAACTTCCATTTTCTCCGACTTTTTGGGAGACGTTGTATATAAGTTGGAAATAGGTAAGATATAGAATAATACGGACTAAAAATACTGAACTCAGATTGCTATTAGAGGTAGAAATAATTATTATGATTATAATAAGAATATGTGTCCGTTAATTAGAGGTTTTACTGTATATTATAAAAATCCCAATTATTTTTTATTTATATCCACATTTAAATATAATACTAGGGGCGTTATTTTAAAATGTATATATTTCCAAACAAAAAAGGCGTTCAAAATGTAATTATTACGCGTCCTAATGGAATTAATTCATATTGATTCAATGATTTATTCTATTTTAATCGCGATAATATAATAAAATAAATGAAAAAAAAAAATAATTATATTATAAAGAAAACGAACAAACAATCCGTTTTAAAATATCAAAATCTCTAGATAGAAGAACGCAAAAGAAATTACATTTGAACCACCCTTGTATATAGGGTAAATAATAAAATTGAGAATTAATTCTGATAAAAAACGGTAATATACACCTGCTCCAGGTATTTACTACTAAAATAATTAATTACTAAAAAAAAAATAATACTAACAGAATCGTTCTAAGTTATTTTCTGTTCTTAAAAATAATTTTAAGAGCATTTTTAACGTATACAGTGTCCGCCAAAATTAATTGTATTTATCCTGTCACCTGTCATACGTCAAACAATAATCAAAATTAAGTAATTGCATTTTAATACTAGATACTTTCTTAAGGCAACGTTGATTTTACACATTACTGAGGCACACATTTTCAATCAATAAATATTAAATACTTAATAGATATATCTTTTTCCTTCAAGTCATCTGCGATATATTTATCGTGTAATTTTTTTTGTATTTTTTTTTATATTTTAACGTGGTCAATATTATCAAAACCTTATTTTCTAAAGAAACAAAAAAAAAAAATGGGCAAGAATTATCAAATTAAATCTTTGGAAATTGGGGATTTTTTAGCTGGGAGGGGGGGTAGGAGGGGTTTTGGTTTATATGTATATACAATTTTTATTACTTTCGGAATGATGCGGAATGATCGCAAAAAGTCATTATTAGTGAGCATTTTTGCTCGAACATTTTACGTCAAATATTCGGCGTCCCTTTTTGGGGATCGTAAATAAATTAAGAGATTTAAAATTTTCGACGAAAAAAAAAAGTTTGGAATGTATTTAAACAAAAAAAAAAGCAACAAAACCGTTGGTTATCTCATATGTGTGAAAATAGGGGTCGTTCATTTATTTCCGTTTTTTAAATTTCGTCTAATTGTCGCGTTTATTTATGTTTTTATTTTTATTTTTAATTGGCGTCGTTTCAACAATTTCAATACTCGGTATAAGTTCAAGTCTGTTTCTGGTGATATTGAGGCCGTCCGGCCAGCTCTAAAAGATACCTATCCGGATGGTCCATCCAGTCGGCGGCGCTCAACTTGACGCATCGTTGTTTTTCCGCCTCTTTGACCTGCCATTTTTTCACGTCCAGTTGAGCCTCGCGGTTCGATTGGTCGCCGCAACCCCACACTTCTATGCGGTCGATACTATAAGGGATCTTCCTAAATTCGAACTGCGAATATTGAGAGAAATTAGAATGGATCGCTTTTGCCAGATTTTAATTCTGGAAAATACGAGGGCTCTTTCAAAAATTCTGCGATTATCACGGAAATTTGACAAAATCCGGTGAAACAGGTAGAATTTAACATATATGTAATTATTTAAAGTAGCTTTCGACATTCATTGCACCTGTGGACTCTACTGATCACTTTCGCCAGATTTAAATTCTTGAAAATACGAGGGCTCTTTGAAAAGTCCTGCGATTATCATGGAAATTTCACAAAATCCGATGAAACAGGTAGAATTTAACATGTTTGTAATTATTTAAAGCCCTTTTGACATTCATTGCACCTGTGGACTTTACTAATCACTTTCGCCAGACTTTAGTTTTTGAAAATACAAGAACTCTTTCAAAAGTTCTGCGAATATCATGGAAATTTCACAAGATAATAATGACACAGGCAAAATATCACAAGTTTATGATTGTTTAAGGTGGTTTTAACAATTATTGTATCTGTGGATTCTACTAATCACTTTTGCCAGATTTTAATTCTTGAAAATACGAGGGCTCTTTGAAAAGTTCTGCGATTATCATGGAAATTATCACAAAATCCGATGGAACAGGTAGAATTGAACATGTTTGTAATTAGTTAAAGTACTTTTGAGATTCATTGCACCTGTGAACTTTACTAATCACTTTCGCCAGACGTTAATTTTTGAAAATACAAGGATTCTTTGAAAAGTTCTGCGAATATCATGGAAATCTCACAAGATAATAATGACACAGGCAAAATATCGCAAGTTCGTGATTGTTTCAGGTGGTTTTAACAATTATTGTATCTGTGGACTCTACTGATCACTTTTGCCAGATTTTAATTATTGAAAATACGAGGGCTGTTTGAAAAGTTTTGCGAATATCATGGAAATTTCACAAAATCCGATGAAACAGATAGAATATAACATGTTTGTAATTATTGACATGCATTGCACCTGTGGACACTACCAATCACTTTTGCCAGATTTTCATTGATGAAAATACGAGGGCTGTTCGAAAAGTTCTGCGATTATCATGGAAATTTCACAATATAATAATGACCCAGGCAAAATATTACAAGTTTATGATTGTTTAAGGTCCTTTTTTTTTTTAAATTATTGTACCTGTGGACTCTTACGCCAGATTTTGAAAGCCTGTCGCCATAACCTTTCCTGCTAATGGAAGCGTCTTTGCTTTCTTTGATGCACTTTCATCATGAACTTATTGAATGATATGTCGTGTTGTAGAGGTTTATAAGACAAGCCCTATAATTTTCCAATACACTAATCCGCAAATCACAGTTTCTTATGCCACCTATTTGGTGGGTAGAGAACCTTTCAAAGAGCCTTTGTATATAAATTATTTTTATTTATGCAACATAATTTCTTTAAACATCGCGTGTACAATCCGTCTTTATTTCTGTTTATTTTTTAGGGAGTATATACAGCCTAAGCATTTATTTTACTTATCAGGTACGCCGCAGTGTCAAATCTCCCTCCTAATCATCATTACGACCCCGGAAAAAAAAAATAAAAACTTGATTGAAACCTAATTGACCAGAGCGAGATTTGAAGCTTGGATCTCACAATTGATAGCCGAGCGTGCAGGCCACTAGACTATCAGACGACTAAAGTACCTGTAATATATGACACTGCCTTAAGATAATTTTTTTAATTATCTTGTACCTTAAGTAGTGTTGGATCAGTCGCGTCCATGAGCGCGTACAACGTACTACTAAAAATATGTACTTCATATGTAAGTTATTTGGTTATTTTATGCATTTCGTCAAATTACATATTTCTGTAATTAAATCCTATATCCAATATAATATCAAAATCAAGATAAATCAAGATTAAAAGAAAATTGGTGTCATACCTTCTCGAAACCTTTTTCTATCGCTATAATGGGTGCCCTAGGATCGCTACCAGCTCTTAAACCTTGCGGGTACCCCCTAACAGTAGTATTAAGATACAACATCTTTGATCCTTTCTCTAGCAAGTGAAACCTAAAATTAATTAATTTGTTAAAAAAAAATCTATTTATAATATTTATTATTAGGCCGGATTATACAGGGTGGGCCAACTCATACGGCGCGAGCTGTATACGGAAAAGCATATGACTTCTTGAAATCTTTTTTCTTTGGTTGAATGCTAGACCTTTGTATGTACAATTTAAAATTATTTTGAATTATACAGGATGTTCGAAAAGAAAGATCCATAACAAAGTTACCTTTTTTTAAATGGGACAGCCTATATATAATAACATATTTGAAATCTAACGACCAAATTAGGGCAAGTTTATGTAATACTCCATATTCCTAAAACCATCGGTTTTCGAGATATTTTAAAATTTATGAAATTGCAGTACAAAATGTAAGTTTGATTTTTACTGTGTAATCAAAAATCAAACACAGCTACCTACATTCGTCATTCAGCTAAGAGGCTAAGCAATCAAATGGAGTGGAATTTTAGTCACACAGTTATACTGAGTGTTCATAAACGCTTGTTTAAGTTTGATGACTTTTGCAGTAAATTAACTTTCTTATCTCAAATAGAACACCCTATGATGATACTATCCAACGTAGAATTTAATTCCCTTTCAAAATATATTAGGGTTCCCTATACCTAACATTCCTTCTGGTTAGCATTTCATTTTTTCGAGGACTACATTTAATACAATTGATTTAAATTTAGTTGGCGACTAAAATTCCACTCCATTTGATTGCTTAGCCTCTTAGCTGAATGACGAATGTAGGTAGCTGTGTTTGATTTTGGATTACACAGTAAAAATCAAACTTACATTTTGTACTGCAATTTCATAAATTTTAAAATATCTCGAAAACCGATGGTTTTAGGAATATGGAGTATTACATAAACTTGCCCTAATTTGGTCGTTAGATTTCAAATATGTCATTATATATAGGCTGTTCCATTTAAAAAAAAGGTAACTTTGTTATGGATCTTTCTTTTCGAACACCTTGTATAATTCAAAATAATTTTCAATTGTACATGCAGAGGTCTAGCATTCAACCAAAGAAAAAAGATTTCAAGAAGTCATATGCTTTTCCGTATAGAGCCCGCGCATGAGTTGGCCCATCCTGTATACAAAGTGCATATATTTTATTTTTTGCATATCTTTAAGCATAAGTCTACATGTCCACGTATTACACCGATTAAGGTTAATTAGCGTTGATTAATAAATTGCAATTTAGGCATTAATATGCATATTTTGCATATTTAAGCTTGCTCTCACAAAAAAATTCCTAATGCAGATCGACAACCGACGATTACCAGAACGAAATATTTTTGTTTTGCAAGAATTGCACGTGTACATTTTTTACTCCTAGCGTGAGAAACGAGATAAATTAAATAATCCGGTCTTTAATAACAACACAGCTAGCATAAAAGCTATGGAGAATAATATGGAATAAACTTAAAATTACAAAGTAATAAAAAAAAAACCAGTCGACAATTTTAGACTCACTTCGGTAACAATTGAAAAGCAGCGCATTCCTCCCCACCCCAATAATGATGAGACTCCTTCCACTCGCAAGGGGACGCAACGCAGAACAGGGAATCATCGTTGGCCTTGATCAAGATCAACGTTGGACCCTTGTAGGCCAAGACGTGATGTAGAAATCGATTAGCACCCAAGCCCATGTCGTTGGAATCGTATAAAACTAGCCAGTGTGAAGGTACAGCGAAGAGTAATTTTGTGAGAAATGACATACTAGAAAGACCTGCAAATATTTAATATAAATTAGCAATAAAAACAAAAGTATATGCATAGTATTTATCATGAAAGAAGCGCTATTTTCCTTAAAGTATAGTTCTAACTTTTATTCTATGTATATTTTGACGTATGTATTTGTTTTTTTAATGTCCTAATTTTTGACATTTTGGAGCCTGTTCCGTCGGAATGTAGCTGCCAATTTTGCATAAGCGTCATATCACTGTTGTTATTGATAATAATATCTTTTATTTCTTCGAGTAATGACTACATTACATTCAGAAAGTCAAGAAAAACGGATATAATAATTGACTCTAAACAGAAACAATTAAAATTAGAATTAAAAAGGGTGCAAACAAAAACATGAAAGCATGCATGAAAAGAAAAAGACAAAAATCACTACCGGAGAGTAAGACATCTAACAAAATTCGTTGATGTTATAGTAAGCTTTTAGCTGAAGTAGGCGTTTTACATGCAACTTGTAGGTGGTAATTAATAACTCTTTATAGTGCGTGGGTAAAATGTTATAAAATTTAATAGCTTGATATATACTAGTCTGCTGAGTTGCATTTACTCTATGGTAGGGTACATGTAAGTTACTATGATTTCTTGTTTCATGATCATGTAAATGCGAGCGCTGTGTAAACAAATTTAAATTTTCTCTTACATACACTAAAAAGTTATAAATATACAAAGAAGGTATAGTCAGTATTTTTAATGTTTACAATGCTCTCTTGGTGATTTCTTGTTAATTATTCTAATTATCTCTTTTTGGATTTTGAAAATTCTTAAAGCGTGAGGAGAAACTCCCCATAAGATAATGCTGTAATTGACTAAACTAACAAAGTTAGCATAATATAGCGTTATGGCTGTTTTCGCATCGGTGAGATCCACTATCTTTCTAATTTGGTAGAGATATGTATTTAATTTTAGGTGATTAATATGACATTTCCAATTCAAATCAGTAGTTAACATAACACCTAGAAGATTAAGAGAACAAACATTACCCTGCCCCAAACAAAACTTTATTTTTTGTGTTTTACTCTCATTCAATTTTAACTTATTAGCAGAATACCAATTATTTGCTTGTGTAATAGATATTTCCTCACTATCAATTAAGCCATTTATTGTACTTCGATTACTAATGAGAGTGTTATCGTCAGCAAATATTACAGTACTGCAATGATACGTAGTAAATCGTGGAGGTAAATAATAAACAAGATTGGGCCAAGTTTGGATCCTTGTGGAACCCCTAAAGATATTTCTGTCGGACAAGATAACGCTTGCTCAACTTCTACAATCTGCTTACGATTCTTTTAAGTAGGTTTTGAATAATTGCAAGGGTACACCTCTCACACCGTAATATTCTAACTTTCTTATAAGAGCATCATGGTCAACACAGTCAAAGGCTCTACTTAAATCTAATGAAGTAGCAGAACATCTCGTGTAATGTGTCAATAGCGTTCGTTATGTCTTCAATGAGTCTTATTAATGCCTTAATAGTAGATGTATTCTTACGGTAGCCGTATTGCTGAGAACAAAAGGGGTTATGTTTTTCGAAGAAGCCGATTAATCTTATTTTAAGAAGTTCTTGAATATTTTTGAAAGTACAGGTAGAATGGCTATTGGTCTGTAGTTGTTTAAATCCTCTTTACTACCTTTCTTAAAAAGAGGTATCACTTTTGCGAGCTAAACTGTCACTTCCAAACATTTATCCTGTAATTCTCTTAAAGAAGTTAAAACTTGATTTCACTTGCAGTTCCCGCATTGTGTTTTATAAACATTGGACCGTTCGTGGTCATTTGGTTTACCTTTCTTTTCTTTTTTTTAATAAATTTATAACGGCCGATTCAAATTACTGCGAATAAAGTGGCCGGCATTCATTTCTTAATTAATGCCGCTATTCGGTGTTGATTGATTTATTGGTGTAAACACATTTCCCTGTTTTTGTTACACACTTCTCTCTAAATTCTGGGAATTTACCAAGTCAAATGTGTGTAGGAAAAAAAAAGCAATTGTACATGTATGTAAGTTTTCGAATAGTTAATAATAACGTTAACCCAATAAATAAAAAATTGTAAGTAATGAAATGTCGCATTTCATTGTCGTTCTGTAAAAGTTGGTGTTCGTTTGATTTCAATTTAATTTTTACAATTTATTTTCATGTTTAATGTTTTATCTAATAATCGACAATTTTATCTTTTGACGTTGATCTGAAGACGGCTTTTAGCCGAAACTAGTAATCATATATTAAATATTAGATGAACGAAAGAACGAGTTTTATTACTCTATCCTAACCTAAACTGTATAATTTGTATAAAAAATATTCTTCGTACTTGTATTAAGTACTATCAATTTTTCGCATTTAAGGGTTGTATTTTGGGGTAGGTTTTACAAATACGGGTTTTTTATGCATAATTTCAGATTCAGCATACCCAAAAAACATGACCTTACTCAACTTTTAATGTACAATTTGTTAAAACTAAAGAGTAAACAATTTCGATTGTGTTTTTCGCGTTCTGAACCACTGTGCGACATCCAAACAGTCCTTACTGCCATACAAAATCTTCAGTCCACTGTAACCCGATCTAATTAAATGTGAAACGTGCTCTTTAAAACGAAGTTTGGTGTCGAGGAAAAGGCCCAAGTTACAAGCACACAATCAGATACAATGGAAACTTCATCATTGATTTTAATTATGTTAATATCCTTCAATAAATGATGGTTCCGACTAGTTTGTGATTCTTCTATGAACAGGCCTTCAGAATGTCTTTCAGAATTGAATGTTTATTTTGGAGAATGGTTTTCTATAATTCCCTGTTTATAATCTTAAAATGAAGCACGATAAACATCTTCTGATATGAAAAATAACAATTGTTTTTTTATTATTCAACTCTATACCAAATATCTCGAGTGCAATATTTTTTATATAGTATTTTGTTAGGTATAATAAACAAAGTTCATCGTTCTCAAGTAATTACGTTTTGCATCGATAATAATTTATAACACGATATCGGAAAATAAAAAATTTATATACAGGTTGGTTGATTTTTCATTGTGCACTCATTATTTCCGTGAGTATCAAAGTACTTAAAAGATTTAAAAAATGTACAATATTTTGTGCTCTATCCAATCAGGTAAAACAGAATCCTATACTTTGAAAAATAAAAGTGACGCAAATGAAATTGGTTTTCTTAATTTGACGATACTGTATTTTTTTGTTTGGTTAATGGAAATTGGAAATAAATTATTTAATTATAACAAAGAATGCAAATTACTTAAAGGCTAAAAAAATACTATTCTAGTTTTATTAATAACAATCAAAACACGTATAAATAAAATAAAATAATAGTATTTTATGCTGCTTCTTAACCTGCTCTCCATACAAGATTAATCTAACATTTCCGGAAAATTTTAAATATCCACTAAATCCGGATCTCCGTCAATGAAGGTTACACTGTATATATTTCATATTTCAAAACAATAAACCAATTACTTTAAGGAAAAGGCGCGCTTCATTTATCTGCAAAACAACACCTAAATTGTAAAAACAACGTTTGTTTTTACTGCTGATAATGATAATAACAAAAATAATGTGTTACACATCGGAATTTACCTGTATGAATGAATGGAATACCTTAAGCGAGTTTCACAACTCCCTGATTCTATCGCCTTATCGTTTTATTAGAGATAACTAAAACGCAAAATGCACGAACTGTGTGTGCTTAATCAAACTGAAAATAAATCATTGGTGATTCTTTCGTAATATCTTTTTGAATGAGCAATAACACTTAAATAAGGTGCAGTAGTGATGGACTGGCGAGTATTTTAATCGTGCTTTCGTGTTTATACATACATATTACATAATTAAAAATTGAGATATACGAAAAATATATATGTATATATATACAGGGTTTTCGTTAGATGTTTTCGAGGTTAGAAAAAAACCTGGAACTCTGAATTTTTGGAATCCGGGGCTATTCAAGATTCTCTTTCATTTTAAAATATTTTCAGGGTCTTACCACTTCCGGTTATACCGGAAGTCGCCATAAACTTTCTTATTTTAAATGGAACACCCTATATATTATTTCATTTTTAAATTCCTGAGAAAATTTTATGATGAGTTCTAATAGGTTTCCCTATACCTATTTTTAACTGCTACTTAGATAACTTGATTTTTTGAAAATTTTGAAAGATGTAGCGTTATTTGCAACACAGTATCTTTTGCCCATTTTCGACTGGTAATAAACGCTTCTAATGTAGATGGAAGCACAAGAATGACACTTTCGAAATCCACATTGACAATTGATTTGTCACATACAGGCTGTCCAAAACTGCATGACCAATTACAAAATCTTCAAAGTTGAAAAAGTTCTTTTTTTCAAATGGAACACCCTGTATATTATTGGATGATCAGATGCAGAATTTAATTCTGCATCGATTCGCTATGACTTTCCCTATACCTATTTACAACGGTTTTCTTGTTATTCCATGTTTTTTACTAAAATCTAATAAAACTACAAAATCGTATCCAGTAAGCATTGATTATAAGAGGAATTAGAACAAGTGACTTGACAGTTGATTTTATGTCAAAGTAGTACAATTCTATTTTGTTAATTCTATGAAATACAGTTAATAATGGAGAATATTGAAGAATATTCGAATAATGATCTGCTAAATTTGTTTTATACGCACGGTGAATGTGAACGAATTGCCAGACGCACATGTAGATTATTTAACGAGCGATATCCGGACTTACCAGCAATTGCAAAATACTCCGAAATAATAACTAAACATACTAATGGCGCACCCTGTATAATCAATATAATATTTAAATTAAAATAAGTGTCATCGAAAACTATATTTAACTTATAATAATTAATAATTCTAATCATAAAATTTTAATAAAATTAATTTACCTGTACCGCTGTTGTTAGGGGAATTAGGTTTTTTGGGCTTTGAAAATATGGGGGGCAAGGCTCCGGCCAGTAACCAAGACATGCTCATCTGTAATAAATGCGGGCGAGGTGCCTTGTTCCCAAACGGATTTCCTTGTTCTAGAACTGGAGTTGTTAATTCTAACCCTATAACAAGTCAATGAGAAAATGTGAAAAACTACCATCTTTTTCCGTAATTTATTTATTTGAGCAACTATATTTAACCTCCTAATCTAGACAATAATCGGGAAAAGCAAAGCATTAAAAAAAGCATTGATATTTACTTTTGGAAGATACTGCATATAATTTTTTTTTTTGTTGGGTTTTAGAACGATGATAATATTAAGGCTTCAGTTTTATTGACGAATAAAAATTGATACATATTAGTAACTCCTTGGAGAACTTATTGGACAAACCAAAGTTATAATGTTTCGGTTTTTAATAAATCTTATTCTATCAAATTTTGTATAAAAATATATATACACTCCGCCAAAAAAGTATCGCATAAACTAAAAAAGGGCATTTATGAACCAAGGTATTTTTATACGTTCACAAAAAGTTTGCCTCGTGTATGTGAACTATAAAAACACCTGCGGTAAGTCCGGACATGAACCCTATCGAGCACGTGTGGGACCTCCTTCACAGACGGATACGAACCCAAAATGTTGCCCCAGCGGACCTGCATGGATTAGCAAATGCTCTCCGTGACGAGTGGGAGAATTTGGATCAGGCTTATATACGGAGGTTAATCGAATCTCTGCCAAACCGTATGCGAGCGGTCATAAGAGCCAGAGGTGGCAATACTCAGTATTAAAAGCTACTGTTATGACATTTTTCTTTCCAAAATTATAATTTCTTGTTTTAATAAAAATCTCGAGTATGAGTTCTTGTTTTTATTTGGCCTGTATTTTATTTAAACAATCATAGAAATTATATCTTAGAGCGCATTAAAGTATATTTACAACTTTATGCTACAAACAAAGATTATGCGATACTTTTATGATTCAAAACTAAATTATGCGATACTTTTTTGGCGGAGTGTATAACAAAATTTTCATTTTGTTCATAACATTGGTATTTTTTGTTTTAATTTTAACCTTTTGTGTGTGAATTTAATTTTTGTGGATAAATATGAAAAGTAATTTTTAGTAATGATTTGTTTTTTCAATTTTTGATTCTAGTTTTTCTGTAGATTTGATTTTGATTTGCTATTTTAAAATTATGTTTGAAAATTCTATTAATTTTTAGATAAATGTTTTAAATGACGAAATTTTTATATATTTTGTAATAGTTTGTAATTATTTTTTATAGTTTTTCTTGATTTATTACAAAAAACAGAATATTCTTCGTTCGAATATTTTATTGATATGGTAATTATTTTGTTTCAAAATACTTTTTACTGTATTAACATACAGTGAAACCTGTATAAAACGACGATCCTCTGTCCTGTGATGGGTGGAGACTGTGGCTTGAAAACTATAACAAGGGATTTTTCACCTTTCTTTTGGGATTTTTGTTATACCCTCCGTTCCAAACAAAAACGGTCGTTTCGAAAGGTGGTCGCTAAATCTTCCAAATGCATATACAGTACATATTATCCAAGTACAATGCACATACATATGTACAAAGACTAGATTATAAAAATAAATACATATTTTACATTAACAAAGTAGATATTTATTAGGTATTAATTACAAAATATAAATGCATATACACTACTTAAATATAAAATATATTGCGTTTAGCATGTCTATTTATATTTTGTGTCCATTTTATATTAATACCACCTTTGTTTTTTATTTTTTTTGTATTTGAGTTTTTTCCACACTTATATATTTTCGCCAAATTACGTTGGGGCATCCCTTTCTCACGATCCTGTATAACTTTTACGCGCGTTTCAAGTGTTAATGCAGTTTGTTTATGATTACCCACGGACATGATAAAATGATGTTCGGCTTTTAAGGTTATTAATAATGAAAATTATTTGGATCAGGCGGTCGCCTGAAACCATGGTCACTTTGTAAAGGTTTCACTGTAGTATTATATCGAATAATGAGACACAAAATCATACATTTAATTTTAACAATATACCGAACAAAATAATGAATAATGAACAAAATTTAAAAGCACGGAATATACTTGAAGTAATTCAAATTTATAATCATAAACAATTCAATTTACAACTAAACTGACATTAAATATTCCACTAAATTTTATTACCTATTTCTATAATTAAATGAATAAAATAAAAAGTTTTTCAATTTAATCATCAAAATAAAATTGACACACGAATCTTTATATAAAACCCAAAAATTTTCAAATCAAAACAAAAAATACCGATTTTCTCAAAATAAAATTGTCAAATACATTTTTATAATTTTATACGGAATATAATAATAATAATAATAATAATAAAGTTTATTGGCTTCATAGTACAATACAGTTAAAACAAAAAAGATAGTAAAAATAACTAACAAGAATCTAATGAAAGCCAAAAAGACTAAATCGCTGCAGTACATGTAAAACACATGTACTGGTAGCGCTCTTATATAAGGTTTATTAAATCACTAAACGGCCTTTACATTATAATTTTGGTTATATTATTAATAGAAAATACCAAAAAACCAAGAAAATATTAATAATTATACTTAATAGGGAAATTAATATTAATTGTGATATACACAGCGTTCCAAAATAATTAGCACATGATTCTAAATTTTAGATTTTCAATTTTATTATAAAAATAAAAAAATATATATTTACCGCTTTAATACAGCAAGAAAATACTAACTAAAGCACCATTTAAAGCAAATAAATAGCTAATCTGCGATTATACTAATAACTTATTTTGCAAAAAAAAAATAAATTCATTCAGCTACAGCTTTACGACAAGTTTTACCTTCACCACCTCTACATTCACTTTGGGCAACTGCGAAAGACCAAACACACCAATTGTAATCTCATATACAAATTTGGGGGATTCACAGATCTACATATAAATACATATATCAAATGCAATTCTTATTACCTGCAGCTAAAGCTGGCCCATCCGTTTCCAACGTCCTGTAGGATGTCGCAAGACAATGTACTGCATATCTATGTATCGGTAACAACAATCTCGGGGTATTGGCTGCTAGCCAATGCGATACATATTGCATCGAAAGGTGGGATTTGGAATGGAAGCAGCTGTCGACGACGGCTTTCAAGGTTTTATTGATCATAAGGCACATCTGTGGCCCCTCTGCGTAGTGGTCCATCGCTATGTGATAGGAGCACATCAGGAGGGAACGTAAACTCTCCGGGGTCATGAATTCGTTGTCCGATTCTTCTTTATACACCGAATACATCTTTACTATAATGTCTACAGCGGTGTTGTCGTCTATAATCTGAAAAGATGATGCGTGGTTTTAAGTTGGTTGGTAAAGTAAGTTTTGAAAGGGTATTGTAGAACATTGCTTAGGCACTGAAAATAGGAAGCGATTTGAGAAAAAGATACGGGGTAAAGGATCAAATGAAAATGAAGAAATGAAGTTGGGATGAACCACAAAGTTTGCTGAGTGTAAAGAACATTTCCCTTAATTAAGCGTTGACCAGATATATTGCTTGGAGTTTATGGAGTTAAATATGAAATAAATGCTTTACTAGACAAATGTGTCAATCCAATTCATATCCTGAATACAAACAATGCATAGCATCACCTGATAAGAAGGTAATCTACACAAACCATCAGCAGGCTTTCGTTGTTAATTGTTAATCTATAAAAATATTTATAGGTTTTTTAGAAAAAATCATGTTTTTTTTTTATTTTTCCAATTAAAATATGTTCAGCAATTCCTCTGTTTTTCTCTAGAACACTTATCATTTTTAATGTCGTTTTTTCACCACCTTTTTGCTTGTTTTCAGCTTTGGACACTTATTTAGTAAGGTGTTTAGCAGTTAGGGTTTAGTGAAATTTACTTTTAGTTTAATCGTGAATTCACACAAATTAATATGGTCTATTCTATCCAAGAATGTGGAATGAGTGACTTTGTATTATGAGAATGGGAGGTGTGCAAGATCTACAGTTTCCTTATTCAACGTCAACGAAAATCATTCAGGCCAAAATGTGCGACACAACTACGTACTGGAATTAATCCAAAAGTCTACGGAAACGGGCTCTGTACATAACAAAAAACATTTTCATCGGGTCGCTTTTTGGCATTCCAGTGTGTTGTAATTGTGACTCGTTTCATATTCAGAAAGCAGTTCTTTGTAATACTTTTCCGCCAAACATGCGCCCTCATAGATATATAGTGCTGGCAAAGTAAGTATGCTGTTCTCTGTAAAACACTCCTGCATGATTCCTTTTTTTTTTCAGGTTAAAGATGCTTCTCAGACAGGGTTTCTGGAGGATGAAGATTCTGTCGGCATCAACGGAGTATGATAGACGGGACCCTACATATACAGGGTGAATCTCAATATATGCGACAAAACTTAAGAGCTGATTCCTGAGGTTCTTTTGATCATTAAAGTTCATATGAGTATATGTTCAAACGGTTTGGTTTAAAAGTTATTGAATGTTTAATAATAAATTATGAACTATAACTAACACGATATAATATCACAGTTGGTTCTTCAAAATCAATTGTGTTGAGAGGGAATTGTTTGTCATTGCAATATTTGACAGTAGTTGTCAGAGTATTCGTTCAGTTTATTCTGAGTTTCTGTTTTCTAAAATGAATTACACGAATGCTGAGATGGGTGATATGCATTTTGTTTACGGTTTTGCCAATGGATATTCGCGTGCTGCTAGACGTCTTTATGAAGAACGATACCCGAACCGTATCATACCGCATCATTCAATATTTGCCCGTCTTCACCAACGTCTCAGTAAAATGGGAAGTTTCAAAAAACAGACGACTGATAACGCGCACCCATTTACAGTGAGAACTCCACAAGTTGAAGAAATGGTACTAAATGAAATTGAGGAACATCCTACTAATAGCACCAGAAAAATTGCGTTTGCTTTAAACATTAGTCAGGCCACAGTTTGGAGAATATTGAAAGATCAACTGTTGTATCCATATCACACTCAACGGGTGCAGGCACTTTTGCTAGCAGATTTTCCGCAGAGTGGCTTTTTGTCAATGGGTGCAACACAAAATCGCACAAATTCCTGACTATTTGGCTCAAATATTCTCTACCGACTAGGTTACTTTCTCTAGAAACGCGATTATTAATTTTCATAATAATCACATATGGGCCGAAGAAAATCCGCACGAAATAGTGAATGCCCGTTATCAACATAAATTCTCTGTCAATGTGTGGGCCGGAATTGTTGGAGATCACTTGATAGGTGCACATTTTTTTACCGATGCGGTTAAATGGCGAGGTATACCGCAATTTTCTTGAAAAGGAGCTACCACCAGTGCTGCACGAAGTTCACTTACAATTAAGATTACAAATGTATTTTATGCATGACGGTGCTCCAGCGCATTTTAGTTTAGTTGCTCGCGAGTTTTTGAACAATACGTATCCAAATCGGTGGATAGGACGGGGAGGTCCACAACCGTGGCTTCCTCGGTCTCCAGACTTAAATAGTTTGGACTTTTTCCTCTGCGGTCACCTTAAATCTTTAGTTTATACGACTCCCATTGAAAATGTCGATGAGCTGAGAAATCGTATTATCGCAGCTTTTCAAACAATTCGAAATATCCCTGGTATTTTCGAACGGACTCGCCAGTCAATACAACGGAGGATAGAAGCTTGTATTGCAGTTGGGGCCGGGGTTCATTTGCAACAGTTACTATAAGTTAATTTTGTTTTACGAATTATTTTGTTAATTTATAATAAAAACATTAATTATGTTAACTTACTATTAAACATTGTATAACTTTAGAAATAAGCAGTTTGGGACATATGTTCTTATGAACTTTCATGATCAAAATAACCTCAGGAATCAGCTCCTTAAGTTTGTCGCATATATTGTGATTCACCCTGTACATGATAGGTCGACAACGCAGCTTCAATGTGAACCTCGGTTGATATGGTTCGAAGTGCATATGCCATTCCGACAGTTTCCGCGCCAGTAGACCCACATGCTCTTTCCAGGATAATGCGCTGTCTAGTAGCAGACCCAAAAACTTTGTGTTACCTATTTATTGTTGTTATTCCTTGATCTTCGAAAGTTATTGATACATTGCTGTACTTTTTTAAGGAGAATTTCACTTATTTACATAAAGTTTTAAGCTATTTTCACAAAACCACTTTTTTGTTTGCTCTAGAATATCCCCAATTTCATTTTTCAGTGTTTCGTTGTTGTTTCCTTTTATAATGATTGGCGTATCATCAGCATACATAGTAAGGAAGTGACGTGTTACTTGTGGGAGATCGTTCATATGCAGCATGAATAAAAATCCTCCTAATATCGACCCTTGCAATATACCCTTTGGGTTTTCACCAACCATTGCGACTGGCATCTTTTTCCATCGGACGTGACTTGGAGGCACTGCATTCAGTTTGTGCAGTACGATTTTAGTGGGGCATGAACTATTCCTCGCAATCCCATTTTCTCCAGTTTTTTAAATAGGATGTTGTGATCCACGCTGTCAAAAGCTTTTGCTAAATCCAGGAAGACCCTAACTACCCTTTTTTTCAGATACGAATATGGTATCTTACGGTCTTATCAATCCGGATTTCATCCGGGATACAGTTGCGAATCAGCACTATTAAAAGTCACTGATGATATTCTGAGAGCTGCAGATGAGGGTGATGTTTCTGTTTTGGTGCTTCTAGATCTGTCTAAAGCATTTGACACTGTCAATCATGATCTATTACTGTCGATTCTTCATTTTATTGATTTGTCCAGTGAGTCTATATCGCTTCTGGGCTCATTCTTAATCAACGGATCTCAATGCGTGAAAGTTTATAACAACATTTCTTCGAGTGCCTTGGGCCTTGTCTTGGTGTTGGTACACAGAATAGGATTCAGCGAATCCAGAATTCGTGTATCAGATTTATCTTTATTAGAAAATACGATCATATATCCCACACTATTGAAGAATGCCGTTGGTTGAATATGCGTAATCGCGTGTTTCTCAAAGTTTCTTGCATGTATCATGTACTTGTAAAACTCCACCATATTTATATCAGAAAATAAGCTTTCGCACTGATGTTCATAACTTAAACGTAAGATTTAAGGGTACGATTACACCACCGCTGCATAAAACTGCTCTCTTTCGGCGCTCTTTTTTTAGAAAGTTATTGCATGGTTTGATTTTGGATAGATTTGGCTACTTGATGCCTACGGTCATGCTTTTAGTTAGTATGTATATTTCTTATAAATATTCTCCAAATATTTTCATTTTTTATTTTGTATGCAAATATTGTTGTTTTTCTTTTTCTCTAATTCTAACGGAATTAGATTAAGTAATTATAGGCATTTAACTAATTTGTTATTAATTAATTAAGGACGTCAAGGTTAAGTGGAAGAGTAGACGGTTGCCAAACTTCGCCTTGAGATTTCCATCACATTTGTATTGCTTCTTCCATTGTATTGTTTGGTATTATATATAATAGGTGAATATGTTTGATTTCTGTATACTTTTTCGCTGAAGTTGGAAACAAAGATTATATATTAATTCTGTAATTTTAGCAATCGCCATATAAATAGCTCTAGTAGTTGATTTTTTTTTTTATATGTAAGTATTCTGAAAAGGAGTCAGAAGGTTACAAGATTCAGTGAAGTTATTAATCTTGAAGGGATCCCTATTCATTGATCGGATTTTAAATGGTCAAATGAATGCTAGACGGTACAATCAATCCTTTGATCGCAGAAAAAGGCGGAAGATCCAGATTTGTTAGAAAATGAGATGGTTTTTCTGGATCATCGCTTTCCACAACTTGATTCTCTTAACTGGGGGCATCTTAACTCTAAAGAGTATATGCCATGCATTCAGCTTCCTTACAAGAGTTACGCCAAAAAATTTGATTGAATGATTTTCAATGCCAATAATGTTGTAGAAAAAATATACTTTTACTGAAGGATAGCTAAGATATCATAGATTAAGATTCTAGGCCATCCTCTTTGAACATTTATATCTTTATCCTAACATGTAA
Source organism: Cetonia aurata (assembly GCA_949128085.1). Classification (NCBI taxonomy): domain Eukaryota; kingdom Metazoa; phylum Arthropoda; class Insecta; order Coleoptera; family Scarabaeidae; genus Cetonia; species Cetonia aurata. The sequence continues at coordinate 4,503,480 of OX421889.1, forward strand.
TTTTACTCTATAATAGTTTATTATTGCATTGTCACAATTTATTTATTCAAGTATTTGATCAAGTAATTTCAGCTTAATGGAGATGTGAATGCTGGTCAATCAATTTAAAGAGAAGAAAATTTACTTTTTCAGTAGAGAATATAGAATATATCTAGAAATGAAGATTTGATATTTATAATAGCACAGAGAATAGAAAATATTGACAGCTGCTGTGGTAAGATCATAAATGGTGAGATTAAAGGACAAGATATGGCGAAAAGAAGACTCCGAACAGACTTCTAACATGATGAATGGTAGAAACAAAAAGCGAAAAAAATATATGGAATGTTTACTTTTAAATTACCACTAAATACAATTATCTGACGGAATGCATTAACACAATTAACATAAAAATAACCAGCTTTTAGTTAATAATAATAATAAAAAAAAATACTGCAGTTTTTCATACCAAAATGCTAATTAAATAAGTTTAAAGTAGTCACAAATACCCATGAATAATTCACAGTGTAAAACAAGAAATATGTAGGCCAATTTGACGTTTCATACTAGTCCTTTTTTTGGCAAGAATAGAAAAAAAATAATTAACTACAATTAGGAATTTATTTCATATATATATAATTAATGTCAAAAAAGTATGTTTGTAACACGCATTTTTTACTTTATTCACGTATGTGGTTGTTTACAAATATTCCTTTCTAGAATAAGGTCGATATCAAGCAAAAGTAGGGCATGAATTTGAAAGTTTGTTAGATTAAAGAGCAAGTATTTAATTTCAAATATACAAATAAGAATTAGAAGTTACTAATAATAAAATCAAATCAATTATTCAATCTTTATTAGATCAATCATAAATTGGAGCTGAAAATCATATTTTTCATTTTTTATATTAATATAATTATATAGTTTTATTGAAATTTTGACAGGGTAAATTAAATTAAAACTAAAAGTAAACAAAAATGGAAAAATTTAAATTTCTAACAATTATTATCAACATTGAATATTGAGGTACAAAGTTAGCTAGTATAAATTTAATATTTCTGTTGTCGAAGCTACTACCTACGGAAAATTTAAATTTATTACGAAAAAAAAAAAAAATACGTATTACTTTGTTCTAAATAATATGATTAAACAGTTTATACTTTGTCTCTAATAACTAATAACCGGTTAGAAAATCACCTAATACCATAAACACGAATACGACAGGTCGATCAACATCGCGAAATAACAAAAATGCTATAAGTTAGTAGAACACTGACTTACCGTTAAGAATTTCTCACATTGCGCCCTAAAATTGGCCATTGGAATGTAACTTTTCGACGAATCCGCGTTCCTGTGAAAGTAGTAATATATTTTTTCCGCCAAAAGTTGGTATCTGGGGAACAGATATCGCTAAACACACCGAAAAATAGATTATAGTTGTTTATAACGAGGGTTCGTTTCATATTTCAAAAAATAATACTGGCAGCTTACAGTAAATGTTCCAAGGCCAATTCCGTTTATGCCTTCTTCTTCGGCCGATTTTTCGGCTAAAATCTGCGAATATAAAAATAGAGGTTATCAAAATAAGCGGTTTTGACGGCTTTAACATAAATAGTGGTGTAAAATTGTTTTTAAAACGATTTGTTTGAAAACCTAGGGGAATTTGCGATGTCACTATAGTTGTCAAAGATAAATGTCACTTTTTTTAAAAAAAAAAAAAATCTGTAATTTGCAACCGCATAAAAAAAATAATACAATAATCTTTTGATAATCCAGTTTATATCTTGATAATCTACAAAACGGATTAAAATATCATAAAACTGTCGAAAATCTTCGGGGATATGGATTTTATTTTAGATCAACAGTTGGATAATCTGCTATTACTTCGAATTTTTTTATTTATTTAATCGTAGTTTACATATCGTATTTACGAAACAAGGCAAATGATACCTGTAGAAAAAAAAAAAACTTAAATATTCGGTAAACAAATTAGAAATGTGTTTTCCCTTTGAGTGATTTACATAGTATCATAGAATAACCAGTTTCTTTTTTCACGTGCTTTCGGTGTGATAAAAACAAAAACTATTTTTCATAAACAAACAGTAATTTAAACGATAAAAAAAAACTATTTTGTCCTAATATATAATTACTTTATTTGAACGGAAATTGACATAACAATCTAACTCCTTTTAATACAGTCGTTTAATGTGAAAATAAAAGCTATTATTATACTAGGTACATGCATAATGAGATATTTGTATACATCACACTCGGCTGCTTTAAAACAATGATAAAATTATACTATTCTGGCAGAAAAACGCATGATTTACTAATACAAACAATGTAATCTGTAAATTACGTACAAATATTTAGTGTTAGACGCTTTTAAATATAAATTTAAACATAAAACACGAATGCATTGTCATATATATTGCGTGTTACAAAAGAGTTAATTTAATTGATCCCTAACACAAATAAACATTTTTTTTCTGAACGGGAAATACCGCATTGATACACAAAGTTATTTTAAAATCAACCGCTATTTTAGGAAAAACTTTCAATCTGAGTTCTAAGAAATGATTGGGCGCTTGTAAAGCGCGCTAGTTTCAAAAGAATCAAGCACCACCGGATCCGCCAACTGTGCCGTTCCAAAATACTGGCCAATAAACCCTAAAATAATCTATTGTCCGTATGGAATCACAATATGATCGCCTTGTTTGGGACACCGACCGTTGGAATGACGATAAGATATAAATCAGGTGAAATCTTACCTTGGCTAATTTGTCTACGGGCGACAATATAACTTGTGCCGATTGGAAATTGTCTTGGACGTCCGTACCAGACGAAGATCTGGATAGGTTGTCGTCCTTCTGTTGCTGTACGCCAGAATCGACCGTGTCCGCGGAATTTATCGTGATACTGCTCTTCTTCGAGTTACCGCCATGAGAATGATGGTTCCCCATTGTCGGAGCGATCTTTACGGAGTTTTCGTCGAGGCGTTACTGTCGCAGCCACATTTTAGCGATACACATCCTGCCACCGTCAGTTGAAGACAACGACTGGTTGCCTCGCGGTTGGTCGCACTGCGAAATCAGCTGTTCACCGTTGACACTAAATGGCATTTAATCTAATAGCGCGAAATGTCTAAAAATGAATATGGAGAGAGCAAAGTTCGTTTTGTATGTATTCCATGTGATTTTTGAACAGATATAACGTTAATGAAAAAACATAATTGAATCGTGGGACTTTCTGTAACTTTTGAACTGGAACATACACATATTTTTCGTTCAATTTGTGCAATGAACATTTCGAATTCGTCATACGCAAAATATTGTATTGAATTTTTAACGGATAAATAACAGTATGCATCAGATATATTTGGTATTTTTTGTGTGAAATTTTAATATAATTTTTGGCCTCCTCAACTGTAAATATTACATATACAATAGCTTCATAGCGATGAAATTTTTACTTTTAAAATCTTCTTTTGTGGACCAGTAATAAGTATTTATTCTTGCTTCTTTTGGTAAAAAAATAGTAATATACATAGATAAAACTTTAGAGAGTACTATGTTTCGCTTTATTTCAAACCTTTTTCTAGCACATGTATTTATTGTTATTTAATGACCAAAACTACTAAGGAGAAAATCTGATCTGAAATAAATTTTTTACCGCACTGCATTTTTCTCTTAGTTCATAGTTATTTCCAATGTAAAATATGCATAAGTTATAAGTTCCTTTAATTTAGTCAAAAAAAAAAAACACATATAAATGCGTGTAAGGGTATTTTATTGCTGTTTTAATTGTTATCATTGTTAAAATCATCATAAAAGTTTCACTTTTACATGACAGTCGAGTTGTCAAGATCCACATCTTTCGACTTTTGCTTCATATCATATTTTTTTTTTTAATAAAACTTTTCTAAATATTTTCTCAGCCAAAATATCTAATATTATATCGGTGCATTAGGTTCTGCGATCCAACTCCTTCAGGCACTCTAATGCAAATAACTAATAAATTAAAATAAAAACAAAGTTTATAGGAAAAATGCAAATTAAAAAAAAAAACAATTAGAGAAAAAAATTGGAATTTTAAAATGAAATAAATGCTAATTCTGAAATTTGAAAGTTTTAGAGAGAAAAATATAGTTCAAAGTAAAAAATGACGTATAATTAATATAGAATTTAGCGAAAAATTGCAAAATTTAGGAAAGAATTAAAGGAAGTTGTCAATATTAGAGAAGATTTAAAGAAGTACAGTAGTTACCGAAAGAAAAGTTAATGACCTACCCGAAAATGTGTGAACTACGGTGCGGTTTATCGGCGTAAACAAACGTTATGATTCATTGTGTATTTATCCGACACAGGATTTCTCGTTTCTATAATTTATTTTTTGTTACCAAAACACAGCCATGCACACGTTGAAATAATATTTTGATGTATTCCTTGGTAAAACAGATTTGCTGTTTCTGGAAGTTCTTATTGGTTTATTAGAATATCTTATTTCGTATATACAACGTGTCCCGTATCATTTTATTCAAACTTTTGGAGGGTAATGTAGACTAAATTAATTACTAAAAACAGCAAAAGTGGTATGTCAATTTTGTTTCGTCACCAATATACAGAGTATTTACCATTCCTACACTATCATTTTCTGGAGATCCCTTGCAATTAGATTAATCGGACAAAAATTTTCACAATAAAACCTCACCTGGAGAATTATTTAATATTATTTTCAACTTCCGGAAACGTTTCGTTATACCGGACGTCGATAGCTACTTTCTTATTTTATATGGAATGGCGTTGTTTTTCTTACTGTAAGGGATTTTATACATTCCTTAAAGGCAATTTGCCCTTACGTTCTCTATCTTTAAATTCAATTCATTCATAAATTGATCCCCAAATTGGATAAGTTTGACCATACATACATATTTTTTAAATGCTCTTGATAGCCATAAAATACAGTTTCTACATGCCGCATCGGTTTACCCAAATTTTATGAGCGTACAGTGACTTACTTTATAATAAAAAATAACAAAAGCGGTTAGTCAATTGTGTTCGGTTACAGAAATAGGTTTGTTTAATATAAGATAAATGATTAAATAAACAAATTAAACAAGTAAATAAATTAAACAAATAAGTAATAAATTGAATCACAATGATGGTACCTAGTGGGTAAAATTGACCTACAATTTTTGCTATTTTTAGTCATTAAATTAAAGTCTACTTTACCCTCCCAAAGTTTGAATAAAACGATACGGGACACATTGTATACATACTGCTGTGTACTGAATGTACCAACAAAAATGCCAAATGAAATTAAAAATGAAAAATTAAATTAGCTAGCTCAAATGATAACAATTTTTTATAAGGCGCAAAAGAACAATTAACCTCAGGGCTACTATCATGAAAAGTAAAATGTGGGTGAAAGAAATCTGACTTTTTTTTCTAATCAAAAAAAAATTTTAAAAGGTTTAATTAAAAATAAAAGAACAGTATTTTGAATGACATAAAAATTCAATAATTTTATTATTTAAAAAAAAAAAGAAAAAAAAATTAATTACAAACAAAAAAAACCTTGGACAAAAAGGTCCTGGTCTAAATCAAAACTGCATTTGACTTTAAATTACAAAAGGACAATTCAAAATCCTTTTACAAAGCAACAGAAAACAAAAAGTTCAGGAAGATAATAATTTTTTTTTTCAATTTAATCCACGTGGTCTCAATATTAAAACAACTAAATTAAACGTGAAAAATTCAAGTAATTTATATAAATGAAAAATAAAAGCAAGCACAATGCTTTTATTCACCCAACCCGAGGTGATTAACAAATAATTACAAATCAGAAAAAATTAACAACGAACAAAAAAATTAACTCCTTAAACTTAAAATATCTTCCTGCACGTAAAAATAATAACAGATCTTATATCTAAATTGTGCACACAAAAATACAATATCAATTATTATTAAATGAGTTCCGTGATGAACGAAATAAAATCAGAAACGTGAATTCAAAACTTGAAATCAATAATCACAAAATGTCAGCAATGAAATACAACTTTATATATGTATATCTACTTACTTTCGTATCGATCAAGGAACTGAACTCACAAGGTTAAACAATCGTATAAGTATAAAAATCTCAGATGCGTGCGATGCAACGCACACAGATCCGTCCGCAAACGGACGAACTCGCAAAACAAAACAATATATATACAATACCAGTGAACGCAAAATGTACACCTGACTGAAATTAATATCAACAACTGAACAATAAAATAAACAAATTAAACAATCCAAAACATTAACTAAATCTTATTTGAAAATAAAACAATTTGAAATTTCTCGCAACATTGACAAACGCTTAACGAAATGAACAAAAAAACAACTGAATTTACAAACAACGGGGTGCCAAACCACAGCAATACGTATATCCTTTCAATATGGAATTCATAGAGGCCATAAAATATAAATTCAAAACACGAATGAATAAAACTATCTTCCGTAAATGCAGTTGTATGTACAATTCAACTTAAAAATATATAACCAAAATGGCGATTCAGATTGGTAACCTTATTGTGGGAGGAGCTGTAGTAGATATAATCCAAAATTACAAAATTTAGGGCACCTAATTTTTTTGTAAAATTAAAAAAAAAGAAAAATTACTAAAATTTTCAAAATTTTGTGAAAATTACACTGAAAATACAACAAAAATTTGCAAATTCTTAGGAATTAATAATTCCAAAACTGCTAATTATTTTTTTATTAGAAAATTAGTTATAACTTAATGAAAAAATATGAATTTTAAAGCAAATTTACAATTAATACATCCAAAATTACAAAATTTAGGGCACCAAATTGTTGTAAAATTAAAAAGGAACAAGAAAAATTATGAAAATTTTCATGCATTTCTCCAGGCATTCATAATTATTATAAAATCTGGAGTAAATCTGCTATAATTTCTGAGAAAATTGTAAATGATAACGAATTTTTTTAAAATAGAAAATTACAATTTTATAATTTTATGAAAAAATATAAATATTACAAAGAATTTACATGTGTATAAGTCAAAATTACAAATTTAGGGTACTCAATCGTAAAATTAAAAAGAAACGGTAAGAATAATTACGAAAATTTTATGAATATTAAATGGGAATGCAAAACTGCAAATTTTCAGACATTATTTAAGTAAAATTTACTCTAAAACCTGCTAATTTTAGAAAAATTGAATTTATTAAAAAAATATATACCAATTGTCCGCCTGCGTCCGCATTATAGCGATCCTGTAGTGTAAGCGAGATACACAGAGGTATCCGTGCATTAGAACGGTAAAGAAGTATACGGAATATTCGACTGGATTACATTAGCATATTGCTATGATGCACTCGTATTTGCCAAGAAATCCACATTTCTACGCTGTCGCCGCACAGGTGCAAGAGCCGTCGCTCGCACACGTGCGTGTCAGATGCATTTTATATTTCGTCGGGAGAACTACTCGCTCGTACTATTTAATAAAACGCGTTGTTGGTAGGTAGATAACGGTTATTTTAAAAATGGAGTACTATACGCCGGAGCAAAAACTCTTCATGATTAAACACTTTTACGGTGGTAATTCCGCGGAAGTAACTCGGGATTTGCAGCTAATTTCCCCGAAAGTCAAATTCCCAATGCAAGCACCATTCGTAGGACCGTTAATCGATTTGAAACTACATTTTCTTTAGTAAATAATAAAAATAATGTTCCGGATAAGAATGTAAGCGATATAGAAATTCGAGTATGTGCTTTAGTTGAAGTAAATCCCACTATGTCATCTCGACAAATTGCTCGCGAATTAGGTATCTCTAAAACAACGGTTCATAAGATTTTACGTACTAATAAATATCGTTCATACAAATTTACAAGTTCACAAGTACTTCTTCCCGATGATTATTATCGCCGAATGGAATTTTGCGAAAGAATGATAAATAAATATCACGATAACCAATTTTTTTTTTAACAACGTATTGTTCACAGATGAAAAAACATTTTACCTACACGGGCATCATAACCGCCGAGTTTGTCGTTACTGGTCGCGTAAAAATCTACATTTAAATATACCAACGCGAACGCAGTATCCACAGAAGCTAAATGTATGGGCAGGTATCATTGGAAATCATATAATTGGGCCTTTTTTCATTGACGGTAATTTAAACGGAAATAGATACCTACAGTTACTTGAAAATAATATTATTCCGGCAATACGGGAGCGATTTAATATAAATGAAGTTTGGTTTCAGCAAGATGGTTGCCCAGCACACAATACACGCATTGTAACAAACTTTATAAACGCTGTTTTTGAAAACAGATGGATCGGTAACTCGGGCCCTATTAAATGGCCAGCGCGGTCCCCTGATCTAGCTCCAATCGATTCCTTTTTATGGCCCTTTTTACATAATACAATATACGGATACGGTGATCAACGGCCATCAAACCTAGAGGAACTGCGCGCGAGAATTATTGAAATCAGTAATACTGTCACAGCAGATATGTTAACAAATGTTCGTCGGAATTTTTATGATCGGTTGGGTTACTGTTCTTATCAAGAGGGAGGTTTATTTGAACACTTAATAAATTAATTTACTTCAAATTTTATTATTGTTTAAGAATAATATTTTCTTTTAGCTCATTGCAGGTTTATTGCAATGTTGAATACAATTCTGTTTTAAGAATTAAATATTTTATTTTCCATTATTTTATTATAGTTGCGTTTTTAGATTTTATACTTGTTGAACAATATTATTTTAGTTTTTATTTTAAAGTTTAGGAGTTCTGATTATTTATTTTTGATTTTTTATGTTGTTTATGACGCTGTGATGAATTACTTCACTGACATGTTATCAGTGATTATCTGATGCTTCAAACAACTAAAAATATTTACTTATATCGGGAACACACTACCTCTAACAGTGCTTTTTATTTTTCAGGAATAGTATTTTCTACCACATGTAATGTAATGTTAATCACTTATGCTATAACATAGAACTCTAAAAGACTTTGATTTGCCTATATGCCCCAATACATTTATACGTGTAACTTATAATACGTACGCTATCGTTTGTAAATGCCATCCGCGTGCCGCTAAGTAGGCGTGGCAATTCAAGGTGGCACGCCTATTTATAGTCGACCGTAGTTACTAATACATGCATCGTGCTATGAACGGTTGCCACACTGTATATTACGTCAACTTGTCCTCGTCGGTCCAAGACTTCACTAATGAATTGAGATGCCGCTAACTTAGTAACTGTGGATCTACCAGACATAAAGCCGTGTTGATTAGACGAAATAAACGATCGGGTGGAACTATAAATACGCAGATATAATACCTTCGCATAAAGTTTTGCAAAATTTGATATAATAGAAATAGGTCTATAGTTGGTTAAAACTATACGATCACCCTTCTTGTGCACCGGCACAATCTTAGTTTTCCAGCGTTCAGGAAAAGTAGACGACTAGATGGAAAGGTTAATAATTTTTAAAGGAGATGCAAGTGCAAATCCACAGTCACGAAGCAAGAAACTAGGCATCATATCATCACCAGCAGTGCGTTTATTAGAACAACAAGCCATAAGGTGTATTAGTTCGTCATCAGTGGCTAAGGAAGAAACATGTGGTAGAGAATTCCATACAATATCATTTAGAGAGGAGTTACCATTATAACTAAAATTTTAGTTCTTAAAAATTTTTAAATAACAATTTTTAAAGAAAATGCAAATAATCTAAAAAAATTTAAAAAGAAACATATTCATTTCTAATTTGGGTGAATTTCTTTATTATTATTATTCTAGAATTTTAAACTTATTAATCGTTTTAAATGCAGAAATAAAACTACTTTTATTATCACAGAACCTTAAGATGTATTTTCCGTCCATATATTATAACAAAAATATCAAGCTAATCACATCAACTTTATAAATATTCAAAATGCTTTATATCCCTTATATATCTAAAAAGAAATCGGAGAAAATTGTTTATCAATATAAATATTCAATTGTTTCGAAATCCACAGATAGATTATCATAATTTTTTATGTCTGCTGCTTTCTCTTCCGTTTGATACATTCGAAAATAATCTTTTAATCAACCACTTTATCTTTTCTTCCGATGCCTAGGTTTACGTTTATTTTCCGGTGCTTCCCCTACTGTTATGGTACCGCTGGCTATTTCTTCGCGTTCGTCCGATTTCTCGATGACTCTTTGAGCGTCTATATAGAACATTAAATCCCTAATTTGCTCTTTTAATTCTAAAATCTCCTTATCTTTAGTGGTAATCAGTTCGGATAATTTCTCTTCCAGTTTCGCCACTTTACTTTGCCATTGTTGCTGATTGTTCCGCAGGGCTTTACCCAATTGTCGCTCTTCGTTCAATTCGTTTATAGTCGCCGTCAATCTGAAACAAAATCGCCGTTCATTATGATTTAAATTAATCCTAATAAAAACTAACTTCGACAATTGCTGCGCTATCTTCTTCTCGTAATTCTGCTTTTCCCTCGTCACGTTCGATAGTTTCCCTTTCAATTGCTTATTCTCTTCCGAGATGGCCGTTAATTTATCTCTCAACGCTTTGGTTTCTTCGCCGGCTTGGTAATCTAATTGTGCCAGCTTATCTTCGAAGTATAACCGCTGTTCTTCGAGCTGCGACGTCAATAAATAGGTGAATTCTAATTGTACGGAATCGACTTTCTCTTGCGTGTGTTCGGATTCGGATGGAGGCCCTTCTGACGGCACTAATTTACCGTCTCCTTTGTTTTGTAGTAATCTATGCACGAAGTTATCGCCTTTATAATCCCAGACGCGATGCGAGCCCAGTTGTAAGGCGTAGCAATGCCCCGATTCGCGATAGTGCGAATGTGCGTGACCTCCTTGGTACCTAAGTTTAAATTTTTTTTATAAATGCATCAATAAAAAGATTATCAGACAATCATAATATACAGGGTGAATCTCAATATATGCGACAAACTTTAGGAGCTGATTCCCGAGGTTATTTTGATCATAAAAGTTCATAAGAACATATGTCCCAAACTGGTTATTTCTAAAGTTATACAATGTTTAATAGTAAGTTAACATAATTAATGTTTTTATTATAAATTAACAAAATAATTAGTAAAACAAAATTAACTTATAGTAACTGTTGAAAATGACCGCCCCCAACTGCAATACGTATGTTCATCAGCATGCGGAGGAATTTACCTTAAATGGGGACACGCACCTATATAACACCAGAACGCGTGGGCATGTGCGAGTACCGTATCACAGACTGACCTGTTCCCAAAAAGCAATTAACCACTGGGGTGCGAAACTATACAACCACCTTCCCGAAAATTTCAAGAAATTGCCTTTGGTTGTCTTCAAGAAAAAAGTGAAGCAAATGCTCATAGAGAAGGAGTACTACGAAATTAATGACTTCTTATGCAACTTATTATAATTTTGCTTTTAATATGTTTGTGTTGTTTGTTTGTCACATTACTGTCATTTGTTCTTTTACTTTTCATTAACCTTTTATGTATATTTCCTATATGTTTTTATCTTTACAAATATTTATTATACTTTTTTTTTTGACAATTGTAACATATCTACATACATAACAACATGACCTTTTCTGTAATGGTTTTATTGCAAAAAAAAATATATATTATTATTATTATTAATACCAGCTTCTATCCTCCGTTGTATTGACTGGCGAGTCCGTTCGAAAATACCAGGGATATTTCGAATTGTTTGAAAAGCCGCGATAATACGATTTCTCAGTTCATCGACATTTTCAATGGGAGTCGTATAAACTAAAGATTTAAGGTGATCCCAGAGAAAAAAGTCCAAACTATTTAAGTCTGGAGACCGAAGAGGCCACGGTTGTGGACCTCCCCGTCCTATCCACCGATTTGGATACGTATTGTTCAAAAACTCGCGAGCAACTAAACTAATAGCGTTTTCGTCTTATTTGCACTCGGTGTGCACTCAGTGTATGCGAAAACTGTGATAGTGCGTGACTACACGTAACTAGTGCATGTGAGTTGCATGGAAGTGCAATTATAAGTCGAACATGATTTTAGAGGCATTGGAAGATTTGAACTGAGTTAACCTTACTTTTACCAACGTTTAATGAGTGTGTTAGCATATTATTAAACAAATAGTTCAATATCCAACCATCATAAATAAAAGTAGTGGCTACATATCCAGCAATGACAGAGATGTTTTATTTGCAGCAAACCTTAAGTGTTTTGTTATTAGTATATAATTAAATAAATAATGTGCAACATATATAAATTTACAACAAAAATAAAAGGAACTCTGTATCTGCATTTTTCATGGGTGTTCCCCTTAGCCATGGATTATTGTTTTTATAAAACTTTGAATGGCTATATTTTTCTATTAACACATTACTTGTAGTTCTAGCCATCCTAAAATTCTTCCAAAACTTTAATTAGGTTAAAATAAATGTGTAGTTTGTTATTTAACTTAATCGATATCATTAGATCTATTTACTACTTCAGTAAAGTTTTTTATTTTCATGATTGTGTTCTTTTTCTTTCTTTTTTCCCTGAGACACACCATTACTTCTTCATCTTCAGAAGTTGAAGTTGAGGAAAGTATTTCCATAATATTTGAGACAACTTGCAGCTGATTCGTCGCCATATTTGCATTCATCCTGGCACGAGCTCCCAGAGCTCGTGCTAGAAAAAGTGCACTTGGTGCGCACTAAGTGCGTTTTTATGGTTAAGACGAACATGCATCACGAAAGTAGTGCAAACTTAAATTTTAAGTCGAACGCACAAACTGTAGTCAGTGCTATGGTCAGTGCGTCCCAGTGTGTCCCAGTGCATGTTTCGTGCAATAAGACGAAAACGCTATAAAATGCGCTGGAGAACCGTCATGCATAAAATACATTTGTAATAATTGTAAGGGAACTTCTTGCAGCAATAGTGGTAGCTCCTCTTCAAGAAAATTGCGGTATACCTCGCCATTTAACCGCATCGGTAAAAAATGTGCACCTATCAAGTGATCTCCAACAATTACGGCCCACACATTGACAGAGAATTGATGTTGATAACGGGCATTCACTGTTTCGTGCGGACTTTCTTCGGCCCATATGCGATTATTATTAAAAATTAATAATCGCGTTTCTAGAGAAAGTAGTCCCGTCGGTGAAGAATATTTGAACCAAATAGTCAGGAATTTGTGCGATTTTGTGTTGCACCCATTGACAAAAAGCCACTCTTTGCGGAAAATCTGCTAGCAAAAGTGGCTGCACCCGTTGAGTGTGATATGGATACAACAGGTGATCTTTCAATATTCTCCAAACTGTGGCCTGACTAATGTTTAAAGCAAAAGCAATTTTTCTGGTGCTTGTAGTAGGATGTTCCTCAATTTCATTTAGTACCATTTCTTCAACTTGTGGAGTTCGCACTGTAAATGGGTGCCCGTTATCAGACGTCTGTTTTTTAAAACTTCCCATTTCACTAAGACGTTGGTGAAGACGGGCAAATATTGAATGATACGGTTCGGGTATCGTTCTTTATAAAGACGTCTAGCAGCTTGCGAATTTCCATTGGCAAGACCGTAAACAAAATGCATATCACCCATCTCAGCATTCGTGTAATTCATTTTAGAAAACAGAAACTGACAATAAACTGAATGAATACTCTGACAACTACTGTCAAATATTGAAATGACAAACAATTCCCTCTCAACACAATTGATTTTGAAGAACCAACTGTGATATTGTATCGTGTTAGTCATAGTTCATAATTTATTATTAAACATTCAATAACTTTTAAACCAAACCGTTTTGGACATATGCTCATATGAACTTTAATGATCAAAATAACCTCAGGAATCAGCTCTTAAATGTTGTCGGATATATTGAGATTCACCCTGTATAGTATGTCCCGGGATCGATTTTAAAAGAGGGAAAATTGGTTTATTTTTGATTTCTCAGAAAATTTCGCTCTTGATGATTTACTCTGCTTGTCTTCGAACACCCAAAACACGAATTACTTTTTATTTAACCCGAACGGTTCTCGAGATAATATCATTTTTTTTCAAAATTTGGACTTTAGAAGTAACTCTAAGGGCCGGTTTTACAATTCAAAGTTCAGTCGAGACTCAGTTAAACCAAAGCTCAGCAGAACCGCTTCTATAAAACATCGACGGGTTTTACAAGCACGGTTTCTGTATGGTTCAGGAGAGTATAGGTTCAGCAAAAAAAGTGAAGGTTGCCAATGGAAACATTCATTATTCACGTGACTGCTCTGTTGACAGCTGGTTGTCAGTTGATGAATTTGCGCAGTGAAAGTGATCGCTGGTGAATTTAAACACGAAAATTTGTGTTGGTAGGTATGGTTTAATTACTTTAATTGTTATTTTGTTCTATAGTATATACGTTTCATGGCAGGTAAAGAAGGTGTAGGTGCCTCTCCTATTTCTTCGCAGCAGTCTCATAGAATCATGGCCAAAGAACAAAAACCTGCGGTTAATTTCACAGCTAAGGAAGAATCCCTCCTCATATCGTTAGTGAAACAACACAGCAAAATAGTGGAGTGTAAACAAACGGACACCCATACGAATAGAGAGAAATTAGGGTGCTGGAAAGTAATTGAAAAAGAGTTCAATTCAGTTAGTGGCGAATGTTACCGAACTGATAAAGTTTTTTAAAAAAAAGTACCTATGACAACCTTAAGAAAAGAAGTAAACACAAATTTGCTGAAGAAAAGCACACATATTTGGAACTGGAGGTGGTCCTGAAGAAAGGATAAAACTAACAGATACGGATATGCGAATACGAGAAATTTTAGGGACTCGAATAGAGGGAATTTTTCCAAACCTTTCCAAAAATTCTCTATCATTCCACTTTGTAAAATGATTTTCTCGGAGTCGGTATACTTTTGGTGCCAGAGGATGTTCCGCTACGATCAATAATTCTAGAAATTCTTGATCATCTGTTAGAACACCTACTAGTTCATCCATTTTAGGACAATGCACGTTGGATAGTAATGACAATACATAGTAACAATAATTTGAAAGTAAACAAACGGAGTTGGTTGTAATTTATTTTGTTGAACCAGCTTTAAGCCTGTGCAGAACAAGCGTTTAGTTGAACTTCATTTTGAGCTTGGTTCACACACTAAACAGGCATTGTAAAACCCGTGTTTTAACCTCAAGTGAGGTTCAGCATTGAGAACACCCTAAACCATGATTGTAAAACCGGCCCTAATTGACAGATTTCATTGAAAAATACAACTGACAGCAGTTGACAAATCTAATAAGTTGGTAGAACTGTAAATTAAATCTTCGCTAATTTGAACAGGATTCATGCTATAATGTTGATTTTACAACAAAGAATTTATCTAATTTAATGTTACGGAACTGGGGAAGAGTGCTACTGAGTTGTTATCAGAAAATTCAACCAGAAATACCCTGAAGTTACCATTTCAAATTCCGCAGCAAAAAACTTGGTGGCCAAATTCCCTAAAACAGGTTTTAAACATTAAGAAGTCAAAGAAGTTGTTCGATGAAGACGATGCTGCTTCAGTCCTCGCCGTTCATTCCGCAATAGAAGCTCCAAAGTTGTCTTTAAGAACAATACTAACTGGGATAAGTAAATGTCATTCACAAAGAATATTTAAGGAGAACAAAATTTTACCATTCAAACCACAATTTAGGCAAACTTTAGAAAATGGTGATGAAGCCAAACGTATGGGGATTTTTGTTTAGTAATGGGGGCTACAGAATTCTGGAAGGTTCAAATTTTCATAAACGAATTATGTTCTCCGATGAATCAGCCTTTATAACTAACGGAGTCGTTTCGTCTCAACATTGCCGGTGCTGGAGTGAGACGAATCCAAACTTCAGAATTTCTGGTCGCAGACAATATTTTAAAAAAGTTAATGTGTGGTGTGCGATTTCCTACCATGCCATTATTGGCCCGAATATTTTTGATCAAAATTTAAACCGTAATTCATATTTGGGAATGTTGCAAAATTTTTTAACCGATGCACTGGATGAATTCCCGTTAAACTACCAAATGGAACTGTTTTACCTGCACGATGGGTGCCCTGCTCATTATGCCGGGGCATTGTTCGCCAGTGGCTCAATACAGAGTTCCATGATAATTGGATAGGAAGAGATGATCCCATTTTATGGCCACCGATAAATCCTGGTCTTACCATATTGGTATTTATCTGTGGAGTCGTTTAAAACAAATTGTGTACAGTGACCCACTAGACAATGATGAAGAGCGATTAAAAAATAGGATACAAAATGCAGTCCGGTCCTTATCAATCTTAGAAATAAGACGCAGTTTCAATGAATTTAGAGCTCGCATTGAAATCTGTGCAGAAAAAGGAGGAGCGTTATTTGAATAGAAAATTAATAGTTTAGCCTTTTGAGAATTTTATTTCATTGTACCATTAAATTTATTAAATAAAACTTGAGCCCAATTTGAATATATTTTCTAGCAAGAAAATGATATTAACTCCAGAACCGTTCGAGTGTTTTGGGGGTTGGGAAACAAGCAGAGTAAATCATCAAGAGTGACATTTTATGAGAAATGAAAAATTAAAAAATGTTTCCTCTTTTAAAGTCGATCCGGGGACATACTGTATACAGGGCATTTCAAACCTGAAATGACTCCTTACGGCTTTCTTTACGGCAAAATGTATCAAAAAGTCATTTTTATTAATCAGTCAGCAAAAAGTGTATAATTTGATTGCAATACTTGAAATAATTCAAATTATTTACAAACATAAAAATTCAATCAACGACAAAACTGACACAAAACATTTTACTAAACTTTACAATTTAATTCTGTAATGATAAAGTAAATAAAATAAAATAAAAAAAAACAGATTTTTTTTTACAAATATCGCTATTGACAGATATATATGTATGTTTCGCCATACCAAGGCTCGTCAGTGTCACTTTCGCTGCGTTAATAATAGCGAATTAGAGTTATAAGATGTCAAATTCATATTTTGGCGACACTATTCCCTATTTAACAATTTAAAATTTCAAATTTGTTGTAATTCAAACACAAATAATTGAAACAATTTTAACACCGACGAACCTCGGTGAGGCGAAACATGCATGTCTGTCAATAGTATAAAATTTTTTCTGCATTTCAACTGCATTTAAACAATTAATCAACGCATCAGGGCAAATTTAGCGGCCTATGTCAAAATTATTTCAGATTCACGTTGGAATTACAACACATCTGCAAATATAATTTGAACAGATTACCAAAAATCCAAGTTGTTAAATGACGCTCCAGTTTTTTATTACAATTGTGTGTCATTACGTGAAAATAAAGATGCCGCCACGATACAAAGACTTTTTTTTAATTGCTAGAATCGGCAAATAATGTTGTTTATTTGAAAGATTATTAAAATAAAAGCAAATATCCACGAAACTAACATAAATATTAAAAATTTGCTTCTAATATAATTTATATAAATGTCTGGGTCTAACTAATTTATTATACATTTCATGTATGTACCTTCCACATCCGACGTGGCCGCATATTAAGCAGATCCATAAGGCATCGGGGGAAGGCCCCGATTTACCGCAACGATCACATTCTGAATTTTCAGCCTGTTCTGGGCTTTGAACGCAGCGACATACAGGACAAGTGGAGTCACCCCATTGTTCTAAGCAGCTAGCGTGGAAGGCGTGGTTACATAATATCGTTAAAACGCCATCTATTGACTCGTCCATGCGTTCTTGAAAAAGAAATTGGTTTTTCTTCAGAAATAGAAAAAAAAATATACAGTTTTAAACATATTTAATACATTCACCATCCCATCACCGCATTTTCCATAGCTTTTACGTGATATCTATATTTGTTTCCTTGTTTTCTAATTAACGTTTAGGGAAATTCACTAGGTGTCATGTTATCCGATTAAAAATCGTTTTCTATGTAACTCTTTGAAATTAATTGTTTAATATGAATGTCAATTATCTACACTGCTTTAATTTTAATCTCCAGCAATAAATACACTTGTCACAAAGTTACAGGAGTGGCAATGACGAGCAATAATAATGATCGCACGTTACGATAGTTTGAAATCGTTATGAAAATAAAAACAACAGTACGTCTGATAACTCATTTTGCAATATTTGTGTACAATACAATTAGATAAAGACTTGTCGTCTAGGAAGCGATTTCACAGATAAATACTAAACATTAATAATAAATAATTAGTTTTTCAATGGTTATTGTCTTATTTTTTTATTTACCGTCGGATGGAATTTTGCGAATTGATTAATAAATATTCGGAATATGAATATTTTTGCAATAATATGCTATTTACCGACTATTTAGGTACTTTATTTACTATTGTTAGGATTGTTAGAATCTATGTATCTTATTTTACTTGATTATTGACTTTTAAAACTCCATTTTATCCTTTTTTTTTTCTTTTGATATTGTTTATGAGCTCTGTTACTGAAATTTATAGTTTACATTATAATTCGAAAATAAAACAGAAATTTCTCTTGAAAAAATAGAAAAAAAGTAATTTTAGATTTTTTCTAAATAAATATTTTAGTGGCAAAAAAACAAATTATAAAGAAAATGTTTAAAAAGAATTCAATTATAAAAGAAATTTAGTAAAAATTGAGAAATTGCAAATTTTAGGAAAAAATTTAATGAAAAATGCATACGTTTGCAGAACATTTGAAAAAAATGCTGTTTGTAAGAGAAAAATTAAAGAATTCAATGAAAACTTTCAAATATTAATGTTCTTTAAAAATTTATAGAGAAAATTCAAAGAAAACTGCTGCACCAATTTATTGCAAAAACAAAAATCTTAAAGAAAATTTAGAGCAAAAGGAACTTAATTAATCATCAGAGATAATTATTGTAAGAACACAAAATTGTTAATTTAGAGGAAATATGAAGAAAAATAAGAAATTCTAAAAGGAAATCTAAAGAAAAACTGCAAATTTAGCCAATGAGAAAAATTCTCGATTTTAAAGTGAAACTAGTAACAAATAAGATAATAAAATTATTGTAAGAATTCATTTTTGATAATTTTTTGAAGAAAATTGTAGAAGTTTATAAAAAATTGGAAATTTTAACAAAAAAATTTTAAAATTTAAAGAAATTGTAGTAAGAATTAGATGAGATATTAAAAACAAAAAATTTACAAGAAAATAATAAATTTGAATTAGCAAAAAGAAAGGAATTGTTAATAAAAAAAAATCACAATTAAGAAATTAAAAAAATATAATCTACAGACATAAAAAATGTAGAGATTTTTGTTGAAAATTGAAATTAAAAAAAAAATTCCAATTTTTAGAAAACAAAATTGTAGAAAAAATTACAAGAATTCAATAAAATATTGCTAATTGCATATTTTAAAAGATGAATTTTATAGAGGAATTTTAAAGAAAATCAAGAAGAAATTAAAATTATGGAGAGCCAAATAAATGAAGAATTGAAGATTATAAATTTTGACAAAAATTGCACATTCTCTGAGAAAATTTAAAAAAAAAAGGAATTATTGGTAAGAATTAAATAAAGAAATTAAAGACAAACAGCATAATTTTGATTTTGTTTCGTTTTATATAATTATCTGCTCGTTCTATATAATATATAATATTTAACAGCAGCAAATCTAAACCACATAAAAAGTGAAGGGCCTAATATTGAACCTCGAAGCACTCGATTGACAATCAAAATAAGCTAAGAAACTTTTAGTTACTCACCGAGACAAACAGGGCAAGTAGGTAATTCCGTATGTCCTGGAGGCGGAAACCCATCATTGGCCCATTCGACTTGAGACACCCAAACAGCCCTGCATAACACATCCGGTTCTAAAGTGTTAAATGGAGCTCCGTTGTATGTTAGAAAGAATTCCTTTGCTGCTGGATGATTTCGGAATCTGAAGATTAGAGATTTGACAAAAATAACCATTAAAATGACATAAAAAAGGTCTAAATAATACTTACGTCAACAGCGCCATGTATTGATTAGGCGTCGAATCTCGCAGGACTCTGAGATGTGCGATCTCGGCATGACAAGGCGCAGTAAAGTTTAATAAATCGTGACAAGTCATCGAATTCGGTACTCCTAACAAGCATAGAGTCAACGCTTCTTCACTGCTGGTTAAAACGCTGATAAAATAAAACGAAATTATCGGCAAATAATGTAAAAATTATAAAAGAAATACTAACTCTTCTTTATATAAATGCAGAATTCCTTTCGTCAATTCAACGAAGGGATTTCCACTGAAGAATCCGATCTCTGATTTTGAATCTTCGCTACTGGGAGTATCAGTTAACGGCGTGCTCTCCCTAGATTGTTCCGGAAGTAGACCCCAATCGCTGCGAGGCGTTTCTAAACGACTCGGAAACGTTTCGACACTGATATCCCGAACGTGACGCTGTCCGCGAGTTTTTACCGATGAATTTGAGTTATCTATAGCTTCAGCGCCTTCAACATCTGAAAAGAATGGTAAGGAAAACAATAAAAATTGCTTGAAGATCAAAATTTGATGGTATCTTACCTTTAAATTCGGAATTTTCAACTTCAACGCGTAAAACGCATTTCTTTACGAGATCAGACATTATTTTTAATAAACTTAAACCTTAAATTAATATACAATTGCGTTTTAAAACGAAGATTTTTTTTATTTATTAAGGAAAACTGAGAATTAAATGACAGATATGACAGTTCGAGGTAATCTGTGCAATTTATCTAACGAACATTCGGACTAATTTCCATATTTATAATGTATAGGTAGATGCAGGGCTGGCAACTTATTATTATTATGTTGATGTGGGCGGGTAAATTCAAATATTTCTTCTTTCTTTGTTATTGTACTATATGTAATTTATTTACTTGGAATTTAAAAATTAACTATTTGGATTAAATATTATTAGAATAAATTTTAGAACCTTGAAAAAGTTTATTAAATATTATTATTATCTAAAAACCTTAATCTAAATGCTAGATTATCATCAACCTGATTTAATCTTTTAGGTGAAGGATTTAATAAAAAGTTATTTTTAATTTATGTAGGTAATTTATTTATATTTACGTGGAAGAATTTTATAATTTTATACATAAACGAAGTAATGTTTGGAAATATCCTTATTAAATATAAAACATATATCAAAAGTTTTGCAATTTCTTACAACAGTAAATATTAGTAATTAAATATAATATAGATATATTAATTTAATTCGGTAGTTTACTGTTACAATAACAGAATAAGGGTTTTAATAAAATATTATTTGTATTTTTGGTAACGTTTCGGAATTCTTTTATTATTCCTTCATCATACCTAAAAGGATATTTATCACAACCAAGGTAATTACAAGCACAATAACATTTTCCTTACACTTAACTATTGAACTTTACAATTTTGTCATATACATATGTCAATTTGATTGATTAATTTAATTTTATAACATAGGGTTGCTAATTTTTCTCATTATATAAACATGAGGAAGTGTTAATGAATTTTCTTTTGTATTGAGGTTGTTTTTATGTTTAAAATTGCTATATTTTCAAGAAAGATTCTTTTATTTTGATTATTTTCTTTATATAGAATTTTAACGTTTTCGAAATTAATTTGGTGACTTTTTTCTCTGATATGAGCAGTTAGAGCGCATTTTTTAGGGTTTACTCGGGCGTCACTTCGATGTTGTGTGGCCCTTTCTTACAAGGTACAGCAGAGGTAAATGCAATTTTGATGTTAGTATTGATGAAAAGTTTTTTGATCTTATCTGTTAAATTTGGCACGTATAATAGTGATTTATAAATAGTGTTTGTAGGATCTTTATTAAGGATAGTTTTGGTTGTAATAGATATGTTTTGGCTTTTTTTATAATATAGAAGGCGTTTTGTGAAATGGGATGGGTAAGTGTTTTTTAACAAAATGTTATATAATATATTTAGGTCTTCATTTATATAATTTTTATGGCTAATATTTTGAATTCTGGTTTTTAGTGCTAAAACAAGATTAATTTTATATTTTTTTGGACATGTTGAATTATAATTTAGTAGACGATTTGAATTTGAAGGTTTTCTATACCATCTCAGCTCAATATGATTATTTCTGATAATGAAAGTATCTAAAAACGGTAGCTTGTACGATTCTTCTTGTTCAATAGTAAATTTTAAGTTTTGATTGAAATTATTTAAAATTGCTAATGTGCTATCGATTTCATCTTTGGGTAAGGCGCAAGCTATATCATCTACATATTGGCAAAGAAATCCGAATTGAAAATTGACTATTTGTGTTAGACGTTTTAATAGAGTATTCATGAGAATATCTGCTACTGTGGGAGAACAAATAAAAATAAAGTTCAATAGTTAAGTGTAAGGAAAATGTTAATTGTGCTTGTAATTACCTTGGTTGTGATAAATATCCTTTTAGGTCTGATGAAGGAATAATAAAAGAATTCCGAAACGTTACCAAAAATACAAATAGTATTTTATTAAAACCCTTATTCTGTTATTGTAACAGTAAACTACCGAATTATATTAATTTATATATTCATAACAATAAAAAATATATTTTCTTAGCAGAAAATAAAAATCACAACTCAAACATTTAACATAGAAAAAAGCGAAAGCACCTTTCTTCCTTTGACCATTTCAATCATTTGAAAAAGCATATTAAAAAAAATAATCAATAATTTTAGTATTTATTTATTCGAGTATACAGTTAATAAACTTTTACACCTTATTAAACAAAAATGCACCACAATGGAATAGTATTATTATATCAGTTTTCTCCGAAACTTAATCCTGTTAAATATATTAAATAATAAATAATTCTCATATACAGATATAATATAATATATATTTATAAAAAATATAACGTGCTATCCTTGCTACACTATTTCTATATTTATAATATAATATATTTCTTTCATTAAAACAAAAAACGAAATCTAATATTTGTGAATAAAAATTACACATAAATATCTATTTTAATAATAATATTTGCACTTAGAAAATACTATGATATCAGAAATACTAGAGATGAACCACTTTTACGAATAACAATTTTAAATAAACCGCCAAAATGGCGCTTCCTCATTGGTCTAGAGCACCGTCCAATCGGATTCAATTCTTTCGGCGGGTTATTTGAAATTTCACACTTATTTATTATAATTTTATTGAAGAGAATTGAAGATGTAACATTGTATTTATTTATTTGTTTATAAAAAAAATAAACTTGGAATATTCTATTTGGAATAAAACATTTAATTAATTTAAACTCCTATTTCATTATAAAGATGTGCGAATTTCTTTAATCTAATTGACATGTTTTTGCTAAATAAAATGAGTTTTCATTTATAAGGAAATCGATAGAAATGTATTAATTTAGTATTGAAATTTAAACTAATATAAATTACTAAAAAAATTTCTATTATATCTGAAATATCTTTTCATACATTTAGAATATTATATTAATTTTAACAACAAACATCGTAACAATTTTCATTATTTTTTTTTGGCACCACTCATTTTAGAAATTATCCCCCCAAAAAAAATCTAATTCCTCGTCGTTTCTACACTTTTCCCCAGATAAACACAAAAATTTTGCAAACAAATTATAAATTTTAGGAGTTACCTTGAATTACTCGAATTCTTTTCCTTTTCCTTCTTCATCTTCATAGTTTGACGCACGTGCTCCACCTCAAAATCCCTCTCCGTCACATTTAATCGGCTTATATTCAATATTAAATACTCTTCGGTCATTATGCTGGACGGAGGTTTCTTTAGAAGTTGTAACGTCTCGTAGAGTCCGGGGCATTTCTTCCTGGATTCGCTCTTTCCCAAGCACCCGATGAGGATCACTAAAGCGGTCTTGAACAGCACCTTGACTCCTTCGCATAGAAAAACGTCCCAGATCCTTAATAAACTATCCCAAGGTAAAGTTCGAGTGAAAGCGCACAAGAACCATTCGGTGCAGTAATACATGGGTTCCGCGTTGACTTTCTTTAGGTGCTTATAAGCCGGTAAGCACAATTTCTTGAGTAACGATTGCAAAATGAGACCGTCCCGTTGTACGACTTCCATCGAAGGCGAGTAATAATTCTCTAGGTAGTTGTCGGATAATCGAACTAAGCACCAGAAGGCCTGAACAGCTGGCATGTGCATCAGTAGGAAAGCTGCGACGGGCGCTTGAGCTTGGCAATATCCAGCTTTCGGATT
Organism: Cetonia aurata; assembly: GCA_949128085.1. Lineage (NCBI taxonomy): Eukaryota > Metazoa > Arthropoda > Insecta > Coleoptera > Scarabaeidae > Cetonia > Cetonia aurata. The sequence goes on from OX421889.1 coordinate 4,527,665, forward strand.
GTAAAGTGAGTACGCTTTTAAAATGTTAAATAATTCTTGCTGCCTGTTTTACCGAAAAAAAAAAAACACGAGATTCATAAAATCAAAAAATATTTAAGTTAAGAAAGACGCAGTGGAAAAAATATAGATAACCTTATTTTACGATTTAAAAAGTTATGGAGGAATTTAAGAATAACAAAGCGTCAGGAACAGATGGAATAAACAGTGTTGCAAACTTAGTGGAATTTTCACTAAATCTGGTGGATTAAAAGTAGTATTTAGTGGAAAAATCTGGAAGCTAGTACTATAGTAGTAAATCTGGAAGTTAGTGCTATAGTAGTAAATCATATGAAAAGTTTTATAACAATTATAAAATCTGGGAGCCAGATTTAACTTGAATATATGCATAAAATTGCAGTAATTCTCCTGTTTCTGACATATATAGGGTAAATCTCAATATATGCGACAAACTTTAGGAGCTGATTCCTGAGGTTATTTTGATCAAACCTAATCCACTTAAATTCGTAATTCATGCCCTCAACTAATTGCGCTACACATGCACTAATCACCCGTATACATATAATTTTTCTTAGGCTACAAGCGTTAATGTTTTTAAATAAAATTCTTCATATCTCAAAAATTAAGGCCCATGCACTCAAACCCGTTTACAGTTTTTCTACTCTTCACTCCCTCTTTCAAATGATATACGACTCATTTAATTTTGTGTTTCGCAGTTCCTGTCTACTCCTTGTAAGATGTAAGTTATTTCACTTTTAATTTTTATTGTATAAACACAATTTATTATTTTTCGTTTGGACTAGAATACGAAGTAACCTTTTCATTAAAGCTTATGATTGCAGGATTTATATGGGTGACATTAATTATTCAATTTTATAGAAGCTAAAATATTGACACATAATAAACCCTAAAGATCTTGGCAAACTTGACTCAAACGATCATCCAGTGAACGACCAGTTGAGTCAGCAGTTGAGAAGTAAGTCAGGGACCATGTTAAAACCCATACAAATCAAGTTGGGATTGCAAAAAGCATTTGAAGAATTTGTTATTATAATTATCATATCTTTACAAACGTAATAAAAAAAAAAAAACTAAACGCAATGAAACCGCAACGCAATACATGTAGTTCTAATTTGTTCTTACAATTGGATATAGATTTTAATATTCTTATTTAAGTATATATTTTTGTAATTTGTATTTTTGTTATTTTCTATTATTATTTGCAGTATTTTTTATTTTTTTATATGGTTTCCTAGTGTTTTTATATTATATACTATGTGAAAAAATGTGTTGGAAAACAGTTAGTGGAATCCTGGTAGATTTTTTTCTCCCATTTAGTGGAATTCCGGGAATTTCTCAGTACTGGCAACACTAGGAATAACGACTGCACATACCACGGGGGGGTTTACTATTATCTTCAAGGTGAAACTATAAGTGTAGTTCCAAACTACACCTGAATTGGCGCCACTAGTCATTTACCTAACTTCAAACTTGTGGCCACCATCTTTACCATTTTATTTTTGGTAGTTGTTTACGTAGAGGTTATATTTTATTCTGTTTATTATTTTTGTTTCGCTGTATTATTATAGTTTGTTTGTTTATTCGTTTACGTTTTTCTTTGAGTTTTCTTTTTGTGCACAATTCAATTCAAGACTTATAAGTGTATATAATAGTGATAATAATGGTATTTAAGTGTTGTGATATACGTCTATTAATTAAATATTTTTTAATAAAATATCGAGGTAACAAATGGTTTTTGATTATATTGAAATTTCATAACTGTCATAAAAAGCTTTGCTCTTGCATGTTCACTTTTATTAGTGGAAATTTTAATCCTTGGCTAGTATATTAAAATAATTTTGAGCCTGATAAAGGAATTATTATTGCTATAAACCATCATACTAATTGTTATTCTTTCCTTAAAAAGCTTAATGATAGAACTCCATTATTATACATATTTGTAGCATAATGTTAAATTATCTGTAAATCTGTCACCATCTATGATAATACAAATTTGCAGATAATTTGGCAGGTGCTACAAATATATATACAATCCTATTAATATTTTCAATTCAAAAAAAAACCGCTTTTACATGTTTCCAGACTACACCTGCAGTGGCGCTGATTTGTTTTCATAAATATAGATTAGATTAGATCTAAATATAACATTAGTTGCCCATCTATAGAATCTGTTGTCTATGGCACATACAGTAAACAGTAAGGTGATAATGAAATAGGAGACAGCGAGCTTAAAGGAACTAATCAAGAACATTTTGGAAAGAAAACAACTTTTCTGGTGCAGATTATAGTACTAAACTAAGCTGCAGTTTATAAAGTATTATCAAAAGACTGATGATATATACAAAATCGATGACTGGTCAATTACTAGCGTACTTTCTGCAAATAAAAATGAACTAAAAACACACAAGAAATTGTGCCTATTGCCAAAAATATTTACATGTTAGGGATAAAAAAAAACTGTTAGAATAATTAAAGGAATCTTAATCAAGAACATTTTCGATAGAAAATAAAATTTTCCAATAATGGAATCTCTTGAGTATTTAAAGCTAAGCTCAGTGCAATATATAAAATTTTATTTCCTAAGCGAAAACATATAGAACAGGGCATTAGCAGGAAAAAAACCAATTACAAGCTAAATCTTAGTTCTCAAAAAGATATTGGATGAAATGAATGAAATCATTGTTGATAGCCACATAATTTATTTATAGACAAGGTTATGAAGGTGCAAATTAACAATTAGAACCGTGACTGACCTTAAAATACTGGCAGATTAAATGTCATTGGTAAAAGAAACTTTAATGAGAGTTTGAAAATGCAGTTAAGAGTTCAAAATGATATAAAGTAACGAAAAAAGATAAATAAAAGTTTAGATTCAAGAGACTTTTTATTCTCTGTCTGCATTGTGTTTAATTTTGTTATTAAGCAAGTTATAAAAAAGATTTAGCAGTCAACACATAATTGAAGACAAAGAATAAACAAAGTAAACTAAAGCTTTTAAGAATTATATTAGTTAAATTGCTAGGACTAAAAAAGATACATACATATATGATGGACAATAAATTGCAAATAAATCAGAAGGCAAAAAATTCTAAATATTAAACACAAAATTTTGTGACTTAATGAGATGACAACTCTATGGTCTAAGTAAGGATCCAAATAGATAATATAAATTTCAGTGTATAGATCTGAAATATGAGTTTTACCAAAGTAAGATGAAAAACCACTTTGAAACCTTTGAGAACAAAATTTGGCATGAAAGATATGATGCCATTAAGTGTTATTCAACATGAAAAGAACCTGATGACCCCTGTATCAAAATGGCCCCATCTTCAGACATCGAAAGAGGACAAAAATTCCAAGAAAATGGCGAAAAAAAATCATAAAGAAGAAGATAAAGAACACCTAGCATAACTAATTGTAAAAATAAGAATTGAAATTCAATCGTATGGAGGTTATCTATAGTTTCTTTCCCTGCATATTTATTAAGCACCTACCCGGGTTTTTCTTCGGAGATAAACATCTCGTGATAAGGAAACTGCCTGTGCAGATCTTTCTTGATCTCCTCCAAACATTTCGTGTCTCCAGTTTGCGCGATCAAAGTTTCGTATCTAATTTCGGAATTTTCGCTTAAAATATTCCCGCCGCATAGATAGGACCATGCTTTGGGTCGTATCGACATCGGAATGCCTGCAAATGAGACCGTTTAAATATTTCAAACGGACGTACAGCATCCTACTTATAATAATTAACTTAGATATCCAAATTAAATTCCACCGAAAATTTAAATCTGTGTTGAAAACAACAAACATTATGATAAGATAGGACGGTAAAAACATCATAAACAAACTTAACATGCTACAATTCCATTTGGGATAACGTTGAGTAGATAATATCATTAATTTAATAGGTCATAGGTCTTCAGAGAGGTTAATAAAATCAATTAAATTTCATAAGATTGAAACAACTTAATATGTATAAGGATTGCTTAAATACCTTTATAGCACCTTGCTCGTAATTTCTTGTAATTCTTAATCGTATAATAATCCCATCTCTTCAACATATCCAACCACTTTCGTTCTCTCCGTATGACAGTCTCGGGGGATGGACCATCTCTCTGATCTACCAAGTCCGATTCGCATGAAGTCTTCAGGAAGCCGTATTTGTCAACAGAACAAATACTGCTCACCTCACTAGCTGTGGAAGCTGCCATCGTTCCTGAGGTGTCAATATTGTTGTTGTTCAACTCGTTTCTTCAAATACTGGAATACCCACACGTACGCGACATATTTCACGCTGCGAGCGAGCGTTCACTTTAAAGAAAATAGTTTGATTTCGGCACGGTTTTATCTCCACTAATCAAGACAACATATTCTCGTCGGGCCATTTAAGAAGAGCGCGCATTCAAAAAGAGGGTAGTCGCGCCTTCAGCGGTTACCCGCCGGCAGCATAACGAAACCGAATGTGAAAACACGTTTTAAATATCCGAGATAAAAATAAATATTTACTGTGGGCGAGTCTCACTGATGTTTTTTTGGTTGACAAGTGACATAAACACGAGAAGTTAGGCGTGTTTAATGAGCTCTTGTTAGGATACCAATCTAAAAAGAGGAAAAGAAATAAATAAAAATTAATGCAAAAATGATGGGCTCTGTTGTTTATTTAAATTTAAATTTACAAATACACATAAATATGTGAACACACCTAAATTCAATCCGATTTAGCTTTACAAAGCCAAATATTTATACCTCGATTGCGTATTGCTATCTTTAAAATCTCTAAACTTGCGGTAAATTTAAATTTTCGCAAAATCAATGCAGAATTAAATTTGAATTATTACATATATATCATATCCATATTAAGATTACGCACGGTTGCTAACAAACTAAATATAAGTATAGTGAAATTATAAACCTATATCACCTATATCATAAACTTTGTGGTTGATAACCACTGCATGTGGGAAGTTCAAAGTACAAAACAACCTGCACTACACAAACTCTCAACAACAGTACTTTAAAAACAAATAAGAAATAATTAAAATCATGGCCCTCTTGAATAGATTAATCCCGAAATTGTGTAAGTACTATTATTTAATACTTCATTAAAAACTGTATTTTAATATTATCATTTCTATGATAGCGACTTCGCTCAAAACTAGGGGCATAGCTTCTTTAGCAGCACTTCCTGAGACGCACCAACTCCTGCAGAAAACATGCAGAGACTTCGCTGACGGCGAATTAAAACCGATAGCCGCTAAAATCGACAAAGAACATATATATCCGAAGGAGCAGATTAGAAAAATGGGCGAATTAGGGGTGATGGCTGTAGCAGTGCCGGAAGAGTTCGGAGGTACTGGTTTAGATTATTTGGCGTACGCTATAGCTATGGAAGAGATATCCAGAGGGTGACGATATAAAATGTTCGCTTCATATTGATTTTTCGCTTTTGTTTTTAATTTTGATAGATGTGCTAGTTGTGGGGTTATTATGTCTGTGAATAACTCGTTGTATTTGGGGCCGATTGATCAGTTCGGGAATAAAGAGCAGAAAGAAAAGTATATTAGGCCGTTTACTGATGGGACAAGAGTAAGTTTTTTTTTTATTTTGAAAGTAAATGCTTGTGATTAACTAAGTTTGGAACTTTATGCATATGAATACAGGCTGTTCCAGCATGAATTGTGTTTTTTAATTGACTGTTTTTGTTTTTATGTATTTATATAAAAAAAATATAGGCATATGTATACATTTATCTCCTATAAAATTACACACTCTAAGAATATTTTGATTATACGAAAAATAGGTAAACACAGAATGAATATAAACAAAACAATCTTGCATACCTATTTATATTTTACTTATAAAAAATGATTTTTAAACATAAGTTTTGGTTGTAGTTCTGAATTTGGATCGCCGATTTTTTATATTCATATTAAAGCAGTATGTTTTGTTGAGTTTAAATTCAAAAATTAAATTATATATATGCTGTCACATTTAAAATAACAAACTATACGTTCATTTACTTTTGGGACGTCTCTATTTATTTATTTATTTATTTATTTATCATAAAATCACAAAGAAGGTAATTCCAAAGCGGTAAAAGAAGGTTAAAAAAAATGGCGAAAATATTAATAAAAAGAACGATCATCTTATTTTTTTCGTATCATTAAAAATGGAGCAAAATACAAAGTGTTTAAAATAGTAAATTCGTAGCGTTTAACCTCTTTTTGAGGTACCCAATATCATTTCAGGTGGGTTGTTTTGCATTATCAGAACCCGGAAACGGAAGTGACGCAGGGGCTGCTTCAACAACGGCAAATTTAGCAGGGGAATCCTATATTTTGAACGGTACAAAATCATGGATTACGAACGGATATGAAAGCGAATCTGCTGTTGTTTTTGCAACCACCGGCAAAGAGTTGAAACACAAAGGTCGGCTTTTATATCTACATATCACCAATAATATTTTATAAAAAGAAAATCGATAATTGATAGGAATTTCTGCATTCATTGTACCGAAACCAATCAAAGGATTAGAACTAGGTAAAAAAGAAGACAAATTAGGAATCAGAGGATCATCCACTTGCTTATTGATGTATGAAGACTGCAAAATACCGAAAGAAAACTTACTGGGAAGTCCTGGAATGGGTTTCAAAGTTTGTACATCCCAACAAAAAAAATCAAAATAGTTAAACCTCTAAAATTTTCTTTTAAATATGAATTATAGATCGCAATGATGACTTTGGACGCTGGCAGGATCGGAATAGCGTCTCAAGCTTTGGGTATTGCACAAGCATCTTTGGAAGTAGCTGTCGAATACGCTGGAAAACGTTTAGCCTTCGGGAAGCCCCTGACAAAGTTGCAAACGATCCAAAATAAACTAGCGAACATGTCTACGCGGTTGGAAGCCGCTAGATTGCTGACTTGGAGGGCTTCCTGGTTGAAAGATAATAAAAAACCCTACACCAAAGAAGCAGCCATGGCTAAACTGGCTGCCAGCGAAGCTGCGACTTATTTAAGCCATCAATGCATACAAATCTTAGGTGGTATGGGGTAAGCAATTAAATCGATGAAAATTGCTCAAAATTGTAATGACAAATTTCATTTTTAGGTACGTTTCTGATATGCCAGCCGAGAGATTTTATAGGGATGCTCGAATAACGGAAATTTATGAAGGAACTTCTGAGATACAGAAGTTGGTTATTGCTGGACATTTATTGAGAGAAATGTGTTAGATAAAGATTGAAATCATGATTTTTCTAGAAAAGACTGCTTTTTCAAATTATTTTTTTTTTAACTTTTTATAATACAGAGATATTAATGATTGTTTTATAGCTTATATACAGGATGTGCATGATGTAAAAATACTGCAAATGATTTAAGTGTCTTGTCTCCATTAGCCTTTAAAAAGGATTGTATGTTAAAAGTGAATATAAATCTTGTATTAATTTTTTTATATATAAATGACAAAACTGTCTACACAAAAAGAAATATTTTGTTTGTTTTTCACGATATTATACATATATTCCAACTTCCGGAGTACCCAAGGTCGTAGCAAATCAGGTTAGATCCTATACTTTTCTTAATTAAATTCTACAAAAAATATTTTTTCTAAACAGATAAACATTTATAATAAAAAAAAACTTCTGGGCTGCCTCAAGGTAGCGTATATAATCAATGGTCCATTACTATGGATTATTATATAATTTTTTTTTATATCTTGAGATTGAAACGCCAAAATTCTTCTGAATCAAAACAAGACAATTTTCTTATGTTTTAACTTCTGGAGTACCTCAACGTCGTTATTAAACGCATTAAACCCCATGCTTTTCCTAATTACTATGTTTATATATGGATTTATTTATTGTAAGACCGATTAAAATCGATTAAAACTTGTTTGGAGTGCGTCCAGGTAGTGTGTAACGAAAATGATCCATTTAATTTTTTTTTTATTTTTAGAGAGGATTGAAACATCCAACATTGATAAAAAGAATAGATCATTTTTATTAAGATAGTTTTGCGAAGTATAGAAAATTTAGACCAAAAATCTTGAGAAATTCATTTGCTTCAAACCAATTTCTGGAGTACCCCATTGTCGTTATTAAACCCAATACTTTTCGTAATTATTCCATTTTTATATTAATTTATTTATATTATATATAAGAGTGATTCGAAGTAGTGCCTTATAAAAATGGTGCAATAATATTAATCATGATACAATTTTGTTTTTGTTTCCTTTTAGATTGAAACCAACAAACGCAACTTCCATAAAAAAAAAATTTTCATTGAGTTGTGGGAATTAAAGAAAGGAAATATGAGAACTTTTCTGTAAGGTCATTACAAAATTTATGAGATCTTATACGTTTCCTGATTACTTCAATGCAAAATTGATTATTTTGAACAGATAAACATTTATTAATTATATGCCGCAAAGTATATCCCATGAAAATAATGTTCAATTATCCAATCTTGTATCTTTTTGATTTCAAAAGTCAAAATTATAAGTACTTAATAAAAATAATGAATTTCTTTTAGAATTGTGAAAAATTTGGACCAAAAATTGAGAAAATTCGTTTGTTTTACACGATGTTATATATTATAATAAATTGGTGTTCCTTAGGGTCGATAGAAAACGCAGTAAAGCCCATGCTTTTTGTAATTACTCCAATTCAGTACAAATTTGTGTATTTTAAAGATTTAAGATTTATTAATTATGTGCCTCAAGATACCGTATCAAAATAATGTTTAACTACTATTAGTCGCGCAATTTTTTTTTTTCAAATTCCAAAATTGTACTTGTTAAAAAGAACGAGTCTCCATTAGAATTATCAGAAATTTTTACCAAAAAATGAGGAAATTCATTTGTTTTACACGATATTATATATTATAATAAATTGGCGTTCCCTAGGGTCGATAGAAAACGCAGTAAAGCCCATGCTTTTTGTAATCACTCCAATTCAGTACAAATTTGTTTATATTAAAGCAAATTTAAGATTTATTAATTTTACTATAAGTTGTGCAATTTTGTAACTTTTTGATTTCAAAATCCAAAATTGTACTTGTTAATAAGAATGAGTTTCCTTTAGAATTATGTGAAATTTTTACCAAAAAATGAGGAAATTCATTTGTTATACACGATATTATATATTATAATAAATTGGTGTTCCTTAGGGTCGATAGAAAACGCAGTAAAGCCCATGCTTTTTGTAATTATTCCAATTCAATACTAATTTATTTGTTTTAAACAGATAAAAATCTTTCTTGATAAAGGAAGACAATAATTATTAAAATACCTTGGAGAATCACAAAAAAAAGCACAAAGTACAAAATATCAAAGCATTTTTGTAATTGTAAAACTATTAATTAAAATCAATATATTGCATAGTATCTTTTTTTATATTAACATGTAATAATTTAAGAAATAAAATACACAAAATATACATCACATCTTTTATTAATTTTTCACATTTTTTTTTGGGTTTATAATACATCATCTCAACATATATTAAAATAGGTAATAAATATTTATTTGCAATCATTGCCTTTCCTAAACAAAAATTAGAGGAGACAAAAACCACATTTTTCTTTTTATTTTTTAACAACAATGTTCAAGAGATATATCGGGGTGGGGGAACCACGTTTTTTTTTTAATTTCTAAATTCTTAATGCATCTAGTAATATACAACTTATAAGTAACAGATATCGATAGGATTTGAAAGGAAGAGTTTCCGTCCCTTAACATTATTTTTTTTTTTTGTAATTAAATCATATTTCAAGTGAATTAAAAGTAAAGCATAAAGAATTAATAACAAAATTGGAATAAATAGGAAATAAAAACAACATTATTTAACTATTACAGTGGTGAGAAAAGGTACAAAATAAACAAACGTGCACTGTGTATCTTTTTGACCCATAAATAAAATAAAATTTTTAAATTTGTAAATCGAAAATCTTCAACAAGATAAGAAGTACCATAGAATGGATAGAGGTTTCATTTATAATACCATATTTCCCTTCATTAGTATCATTTAAAGGTACCTATATTACAATACACAATCATAAAAAATAAATCACATTTACCATCGAATAAATCTTGCAGATTTTATCTTGAATATTCGATATTTATGAAAAGAAAAAGGAAAAACGAAAAATTATTATTTAAAAAATCTCTACTCTGGAATTATATTAGGATATATATTATAAAAGGTACTGCAAAATATTATACAGGGTGTCCCAATTAACGTTGCAAACCATTTTACTTTAGAGATTTTCTTTTATTGCAAAATATTTTGCCTGTATGTTTTAATCTGTTGTGAAGTGAATGTCTTACTTATAAAATAACTATAATTATTTAATTTAAAATAAAGATGTGATACATCTATGCTCTAAATACCAACAGAATTACTCAAATTACTAATTTTTAACCCGGAGCAACTTATTAGATTTAATAAAAATTCAAAACTTTCTGTTTAATTAGTAAGAAACCATTTGTAATACAAAAACGGCTCGATTTTCAGTAAAATAATATGTCAGACATATCTGATAAGAAACAAAGAATGAGTAATTGTTATTTTCTCGCTGAAATAAAATGAATGAAATGCGAAATACTTAAAAAGTCTTTAATAATTGCAGTTTTTGCAAATATTCCTTCTTTGGATTAAAAAAAAATTAAATTAAAGATGTGTTAAACATAAGTTAGAAATTACAAAGCGCGCCACCCGTTTTAATATGTACTTTTTTGATTTGAATAACCGTGATGTTAGTTTTAACCCGCAACTGGATATAGCAGTATTTCTTTGAAACACAACTAAAAGGTTTGTTGTGTATCTAAGTGAAAAGAAGATTTCATTTGCAAGAATACCATCACATTGTGTTCAATCGATGGACCAGGGAATTATAAAAAAACCTAAAGCAACATTACAGAAAACGGATTATTATGAAAATTTTGGCTCATTTGGAAGAGTCGACATTTCCTTCAAATGTTTCTTCACTTGATGCAATTAAAGATCTAAACAAAGCATGGAATAACGACGTAAAGACGCAAACAATTGCAAATTGCTTCAGAAAGGCGGGCTTTTGTAAAGATGATTTAGTGCAGGATGCTAACGACTGAGATGAAGGTGATATGCTTCCACTGTCTGAATTAAAAAAATGGTGGGTCTTATACAGAACTGCAATAAACACAAATGATGTTGAATTTGAGGAGTATGTTGATGTTGGTCATGATGTCTCAACAATGGATTTTCCAAGTGATGAAGACATTTTAGAAAGTGTAATACAGCACGTTGCTCCTAATGAAATAGGTAAGTTTACCCTTCCACGTTTTCTATGTTCCAAGATGCCAAATTTTATTATTGTCTTAGATACAGATGAAGACGAAGATACTAATGAAAACCAGACTGATACAACTGGCATACTTACACTCAACGAAGCGTTTTCTGCCATCGAAAACTTAAGATTTGCTTCATCTAGGGAGAATGTGCCATATGCATTGCATGGTTCCTTAAATTTACTAGAAGATTTTATAACGAATGAAAAATGGACCAGTGTAACTCAAAGAAAAATTACTGATTTTTTCAATAAAAATTTGATGTAGCTTTTTTGACGTTTAACGAATTTTCTAAGTTACTAATATGTAGTATTAAATGTATGATACATATAAATAAACTTTAAGATTCAAATTTTACGTAATCTTCCATAACTCGACATTTCCCTAACTCGACTTTTATTCCCTGTCCCTTGGAGGTTCGAGTTAGAGAAGTTTCAGTGTACATTGATTTTATTATTATATTCAGTACATTTTTTTTTATAAAAAAAAAAAAAATTTCAATTTTAAGCCTTGCGGAATCAAAATCATTCAATCAATGGGGGAAAAAGTGTTGAAAGATTCTCTACGTTGTGTTATTGTGCAGTTTCTTCAATTAATGTTAGGTACAGCTGAAGCAAATTGTAAAATTAAACTTTTTTTAAAAAATGTTATTTACTGAAGAAATAAATTGTAGGAAATTAAATATTTGTATGATTATTTTCTGACGAATAAAAAATAAATATTCTCCATACTTTATTGTTTACGAAATCTAGGTAATAATGTGCATGTTAATTGGGGCTCCCTGCATATATCTTTTAATAATACTATATTTTAGAATCTCTAATCACATTATACATTTACATACAATATATATTTTATTATACAGTGCCATCATTTAAGTTCAATATGATATACGGTGTCACCATTAATTATATCAACGGAACTTAATACGCGACACTGTATATACATAAATATATATATTTTAGTTTATTATATAAGTACAACTTTTATACATTTATATGATTTGAGAACATTGGCTTTTCCCTTTTTCTTCCACCAAGGCGACAAAATATGTAAACACATATTCCACATTTTTTAATATTGATTGACGAATTCACGATGAACGGGGGAAGTACAAGTGTAATATATTATATAAGAAATAATTTGTACATGCGCTTATAAACGATTAGGTTTTGCTCGCTCGCAGTATATGGAATCGGTGTACGGGAATATTCTGATATTGTGCCGTTCGAATCACAGAATCATTTTGGATTTTTGCGTTTATTACTAAACTATTTTAAGCGATAGAATTTAGAGTTAAAAAGCAAGGTTGTAAGAAGCGCTAGGCACAATTACAGAGCATCCCAATCGGAAAAAAAAATACCTGTTGCTATTAGTAATAATAAAAAACAAAAATCCTACGGTTTTAATTTTTGGTTTCATTCAATTCTCTCTTAATAATTATCATAATTCAATTGTTTTTAAAATATAAATCTACTAATATATCGTAGCGCCGGGCATCTCGCATTGACCTATCGTCACTCTATGCATAGCCATCTCAGATATACCGTGGTAATGTACGAAAGCGCCCCCCAGCACGAAAACGTGGAATATCTGATGCGAATGGAACCAAATATCGCATTTACCGGGGAACCAGCGTTCCGGTACCCTGAGGGCGTACAACAGCGCCCCCACTATATACAAGAGACCCATCAGTACCAGCCACCCCAGACTCTTCTGGCTGAGCTTGTTGAACCAGCCCTCTACGATGCCGTAGTGGATAGCCGGTATGATCCCGCTCAAACCGAAGGTCATAAATACCGCGGCCCTGAACGGTCGCCAGGTCGACTCGGAGAATTTGTCCCACAGGCTGACCATGATGCTGGTGACGCCCAGGGCGCATACCACACTTAGATACACTACCTTCGGCCTGAAGTGGCAGTAGAATCCGTAGTATAGCCACGGTACGAAGGATCCCATGATCAGGAGCGCTATCCCGCAGTAATCTAGTTTGGAGAAGAGTTTTCCGATGAATTGCGAGTGACAGTTGACGGTGTGGAATATGAAGGAGAAACCTAAACAGATGATGGCGCCGGCGAAGAAAGCTCCGAATACGATTTTCTCTTGCATCTCCAGATCTATCGATGGCCTCATTAAGAAATAAACCGCTATTCCTATAAATAAAAAAAAACTTGTGGTACAAACTTTTCTACACCCCCGTATACAATATGCATCCGTTTCTCGAGAAAAAATGATTAAACAGATGATTTAAGTTCATATTTTAATGGTATATGTGTTATTTTCAGAATGACCTTGAAACAATTCCGAGAACTTTATTTCAAGTGGCAATGTATACAATCTCTAAAATCTGAGAAAATGTATGCTTATGTATATCTACAAAAAAAAAAAAAAACGCTAAGAAAAACAACTTTAACAAAATTTTGGCAGTGTAATATTATTTTTGGGGATTTACATAAATAAAAAAAAATGGTTGTGGCACAAACTTTTCTACACCCCTATATACAGTATGCATCCGTTTCTCAAGAAAAAAAAAATAGTTAAACAGATGATTTAAATTCATATTTTAATGGTATATGTGTCATTTTCATAATGACCTTGAAACAATTCCCACAACAATGACTTTTTTCAAAATGGCAATGTTTAGAATTCCTAAAATCTGAAAAAACGTGAAATCTGTATATCTACATAAAAAAAAAAACGCTAAGAAAAACAACTTAAACAAAATTTTGGCAGTGTAATATTATTTTTGGAGATTTACATATGTATATAAAAAAAAGTTGTGGTACAATCTTTTCTACACCCCTATATACAATATCCGCCCGTTTCTCGTGAAAAAAACATTGTAAAACTAATATCTATAAAAAAAAAATCGTGTAGAAACACTAACAAACAAGTTTAACAAAATTTCAGCAGTGTAGTACTATTTTTTTAGAAGTTTATTGAGATTTCATGGCTAAATATATATATAAAAAATGGTTGTGGCACAAACTTTTCTACACCCCTATATACAGGTGTGCGTTTGTTTCTTGAACGATAAGAATGAAATTAATTAAATGGCTGTAAAATGGAAAGTAAATATTAAGATTGTGTAGAAATTAAGAATTAAAGAAGATACAGTAATATTATTTATATAACTGTGTATACAATATTTTATTTATTCATTAAGTGTTTCGAGATCATATATTGCTTATTAATTAAATTAATTATAAAGATAGATATATGTGCCAAAGTGACAATATATAAATCAAAGAAGTCAATTGAACACTTGTATGCCCCACGTTGGGCGCCAAATATTATGTCTCAATAATATTTAGCGCCCAGCGTGGGTCATGAAAGTGTTCAATTTACAAAATCATTTCGTTTTTCAAAGCTAACCATATTGTCCAAAGAATTTAACTAGTTTTATTAACATTGAGAAACAGATACATAATAGTATTTTAAAACACAAGTGTCACAATGACGTTTATGTAATGCGAGTACATATTTGAATAACGAGCCGCATAGCGGCGAAAGATTCAAAGTACGAGCACTACAAGTCATTATGGCACACGTTTTTTCCAGTATTTTTTCTAATTTGCACATTAATCGCCTATATTAGGTTCCGGCAAGAGCCCCCCTAAATTAGGCAGATTTAAAATACTTAATTAATATATAAATATATATGTTATATAACTCACCAATGAATGCCACACAGCCCAAAAGGTGGGTCCATATGTTGGCAGTTTCGGTATGTATCCGGAATATGCTCCTGAAACAAGCTCGAAAGGATGGTAGAGGGGGCCTGTGTCCGTGCGTGAGGAAATCGTTGTCTTGAAGCCACGCCGGTAGGTGGTGGAAATGGCAGACCGACCATCCGACTTGTATCAGCTTCCGGACGACCACTTCCGCCTGTCCGGCTGCACTTTGCGCGAGGGTCGCTATATCAAGTTCATCTCCTAATAAAAAATTTTAACGTCTATGCTAAAAATGGAGTGTGATAGTACCAGGACGGAATTTTAAGCCACTACGCGTGTCAAATCGGGTACTAAAAGTTTGAAAGACGATTGCGAGTAAGAAAGAAAAATAAAACAGAAGCAAACGATCAAAACGAAAGATGGGCAATGGAAAAATGATAAAAACAAAAAAAAAAACACAATCATTATACACTACCTGTACCTAAAACTGCCGCTTTTAATACGTCACTCATCTCAGATTCTAAAACGTGTTCATCTTCCGGAGTTGAAGGCAACGGGCAGCCGATGCAGTCTTCTTCTACCTGCAGGCGATTAGTTTAGTAAAATCTAGTGTTGATGTTTTCAATATTTCTCGAGGATTAACTGAAGTTTATGGGACTAATGCATTAAAAGAAGAATATATATACAGCCTCAATCTCTGCAAAGTAAACGGCGGGGAAGTACATATACTCCTACCGTCTCCCACTCTAACTAACAGCGAAGTGTGGCGCTGTAGTACGATAATAGCACTTGTAGACTGATCAGTGATCAGTATTATTAGTCAGTTCAAGTAAGTTGGTTGTCTAAGTTTTAAAGACATATTTATGCGCAAAATGCCGCGTTATACTGTGGAGGAGAGAGCTGAGATGATGCGGTGGTATCGCGCTGGCAATTCTTTTCAAAGGGTATGCGACGTGTTTGCAGCTAAATACCCCAACAGACCTATTCCGAATAAAGCCACAATTTTTAAATTAAAAAATAAAACCGGCAATACCGGTTCGGTGGAAAATTTAAAAACATCACTTCCAACTCGCAGAATTTCTAATAATACGTCCGTTTTAGTACGTGCTGCAGTTGAAATAAATTCGAATATGTCATCTGGCACTATTTCCAATGATTTAGACATATCCCGTTCTTCCGTTCAGCGAATACTCAAAGCAAATGGGTATCACAATTTTAAATATTCTAAACACCAACAATTATTCCACGGCGACGCATTTAAGCGTATGGTATTTTGTGAAAAGTTAAGTAATTTAATTAACCGAGATGCTAATTTGGTAAACAATATTATCTTTAACGATGAATCTTCTTTTTCTTTGGTTAGAAGTCACAATTTATCTGTGACAACATACTGGGCCAAGCAAAACGAGCACAGATATTTAAGTTCATCTAATCAGTAACAGCAAAAAGTAAATATTTGGGCAGGTTTGTTAAACAACCATATTATTGGGCCTTTTTTATCAATGGCAAATTGAACGCAAATGCCTATTTAGAATTACTGAACACCCACATTCTACCTACTGTACAGCAACTTTCCGACATAAATACGCAAAACATCTACTTTCAGCAAGATGGTTGCCCTGCACATAATGCAGTGGCTGTCCGAAACTATTTAAGTGAACAGTTTCCTAACCGGTGGATCGGAACTCATTCTGAAAATATCAAATGGCCGCCACGTTCACCAGATTTATCTCCCCTCGATTTCTTTTACTGGGGTTATTTAAAAGAAATAATTTATGGCAATGAAGACGTTAGAACAGTTAATGTAGAGTAGTTGCCCAATAAAATTGTTCAAACGTCAAACAACATTAGCCCAGAAATGTTGAAGAATGTTTGAATGAATTCCTACAACACATTAGGATATTGTTTAGCCAAGGATGGGGGCATATTTGAACCTTTTGATTTTTAAAGAATGAACGTTTATTTCATCTTATTATTAAGGCTTATTTTAGTTGTCTATTTTTTAAATTTATTTACCCATAATTAATTTTTATTTGTCCTTCCTTAAGTTTACTATTTCTTTTTGAGGGTTTGCCCTAAATTCATTAGAACGACTTTGATTTCCCAGTCATGAACAGACCCTAATTTTATATTTGTTTATTTATTACAGACTAATAAAGAATACAAGAAAAAGGCCAGAACAACAGCAAACAATAATCGGATACAAAAAATTAGAACCAATAAAAGTAGACAGCTTGCTATATGCGGATGACATAGTACTGATAGCGGATACACACAAAAAAATGAAGAAGCTAGTAGAAATATGGTCAGCGGAAATAGGGAACTTAGAACTAGAAATAAACAGCGAAAAATGCAAAACCATGATTATAAACAAACGCGGAAAGGATAATAACGAAACCATTCAAATAGGGGGTAAACAACTGGAAAGGGTATCAACGTATGAATATTTAGGGAGCATAATAACAGAAGATGGAAGAATAGATATGGATATTAATAACAGAATAAAGAAAACGAATAAAATATATTACGCACTTAATAAAACAATTATAGGAAAAAAGGAAATAGATAAAAATATCAAATTTAGGGCCGGTCTTTCAATCTCCTAATAAAGTTCCTAATAAAAGTTATTAGCCGAATAACAGAAATAACTGTTTTTCCACCAACTAATAAAAATTATGTAGCTAATAAGCCGATTTATTCTCCTAAAATGTTATTAGGTGGTTGAAGTGGCCAATAAGTACTATTAGAACCTTAATAAGCTCATCGAAAGTATCTAAATGTCGCCAACATAACAAAAAAAAAAGTTTGAAATTGTTTGAGATTATTTGTAAAGGAGGAACATGGATATTTTTGAAGATTTCGAGGAGTTTGTGGAAAATGATTTGGCCAAGCTTGTTGAAGTAGTTAATCGTAAGAGACAGTATAGTATTAGAGAGCCTCATATAAATTATTTAAATATTTGGAACGATGAAGAGTTTGTTAAGAGATTTAGATTGTCAAAACGCAGTGTTCAGTGGTTACTAGAAAGAATTAAAAATAGATTAAAATATACCACAGAAAGGTTACTAGTAAATATGTCAATTTTAATAGATTGCTAACATCTTTAACACAAAATGGCCGCGTTCAATACACGTAGCAAGCGGTTTGGGACCTGTTGACAATTCGCCTCAACAGATTAACGCTGCATGAATAACATATTAGGAAGCGATCGCCATTTTAGGTAGCGGATATAAAAACTGATATCCTTTTGATATGTATCAAAGAAATACCCTTCCGTTTCTATTCATATTTGTATAGCGCTGTCATTTATTGCTTGTTGTAAAATCTTATTGGATATTACTAACATAAACTATTAGGGTTATGAAAATGCCGAATAACTATTCACCTAATAAATAGTCGTTGAGAAACGGTCTGTTTTTATTTACCTAATATATCTTCCTTATAACTTATTAGCTAAATTGTTATTAGACACATTTATTAGGACATTGAAATACCAGGCCGACAGCTATTATTTATAGGGTTTATTGTTAATTTATTGTTAAGATTATTTATTTTCAATATTGTTTATTGTTAACATTGTTCATTGTTAATATTGTTTATTATCAATATTGTTTATTGTTGGTATTGTTTATTGTCAAAATTGTTTATTATTAATATTGTCTATTATCAATATTGTTTATTGTCAACATTGTTCATTGTTAATATTGTTTATTGTTAATATTGTTTATTGTCAATATTGTTTATTGTTAATATTGTCTATTGTCAATATTGTTTATTGTTAACATTGTTCATTGTTAATATTGTTTATTATCAATATTGTTTATTGTCAAAACTGTTTATTGTTAATATTGTCTATTATCAATATTGTTTATTGTTAAGATTGTTCATTGTTAATACTGTTTGTTATCAGTATTGTTTATTGTTAATATTGTTTATTGTCAAAATTGTTTATTCTCAATATTGTTTATTGTTAATATTGTCTATTGTCAATATTGTTTATTGTTAACATTGTTCATTGTTAATATTGTTTATTTTCAATATTGTTTATTGTTAATATTGGTTATTGTCAAAATTGTTTATTGTTAATATTGTCTATTATCAATATTGTTTATTGTTAACATTGTTCATTGTTAATATTGTTTGGTATCAATATTGTTTATTGTCAAAATTGTTTATTGTCAATATTGTTTATAGTTAATATTGTCTATTGTCAATATTGTTTATTGTTCACAATGTTTATTGTTAATATTGTTCATTATCAATATTGTTTATTAATATTGTTTATTATCGAAATTGTTTATTGTCAATATTGTTTATTGTTAATGTTATTTGTTGTTAATATTATTTATTGTCTATACACTGTGCTTTGATAATCTAAACCTCTTGATAAATCACGATGAACTATTTTAATTAGATTGACCAAACCCCTTTCAACCAAAATTCTCGAAATCTTCAAACATGTCTGGTTCATAAATAATTTCAAACTTGAAAACATAACCTTCTTTGTTGTTTTAACAACTTTCAGAGATTTTCGATGCGCTATTAAGCGTCTAATAATTTTTATTGGCTACTTCAAGCACTCAATAAGATATTAGGAGAATAAACCAATTTATTACCTACATAATTTTTATTAGTTGATGGAAAGACAGTTATTTCAAGTTCAGCTAATAACTTTTATTAGGAACTTTATTAGAAGTTTGAAATACGTGTCCTTAACGTAAAAATACTCGTTGAAAGACGGTCTGTTCTTATTCACCTAATAACTTATTAGCTGAATTGTTATTAGATACATTTATTAGGAGATTGAAAGACCGGCCCTAAATGTATACAATGCAATAGCGTTACCAACAATGACATATGCATGCGAGTCTTGGCCACTTCAAAAGAAGCAGGAAGGAAAGATAATAGCTAGTGAAATGAAATTTTTAAGGAAAATAACTGGAAAAACAAAGTGGGATAGAATACGGAATGAACAAATAAGACGTAAAGTAAACCAGGAAGTAATAATAGCCAAGATAGAGAAGAAACAGTTACAATGGTATGGACATATAGTAAGAATGGAAGAAGAGACACTCGTTAAAAAGGTAGTTGAAGCTGGAAACATGGATAGGAGAAAGAAAGGAAGACCGAGAAAGGGATGGAGCGAAAGAATAGAGGAAATAGGACGGAGAAGGGGAAAGACAATATCAGAAATGAAAGAGATGGCCAGAGACCGGAAAAGATGGAGGGAATGGGTCAATAGTTGAAAAGAGACATATCCGACGCCTACAGCGGGCAAAAGGATCTGAGAAGAAGAAGAAGAAGTTTATTTATTACTATTACGAATAGAATAGTAACCGAGCTGGTGTTAAAGTTTATTTAATTTATTATTAAGAGTTACTTTTAAGTTTTCAGTTTGTAAAATTATTTACTCAGAATTAAGTTTTGTTTTTCCTTCGTTAAATTTATTGTTTCTTTATGAGGGTTTTGTTCTTCGTTCATTAGAATTACTTTAATTTTCTTGTCATGAGCAAAGACTATTTTTAAGTACATAATAGATACTATAAATTACTGTTTTACGCTTTCATTACACCTTTTGAGTTTATAAGTACGTGTGCCCAAAGCAATACATATTGCAGTTTATTGATTTTCATAATAAAAATGCAATACGTTTCACGGTCACTAAAAATTAACACATTTCTGCGTGTAGATTGAATAGCAAAGCAACCGCTGCGCCAGTATTCGTTGTGCGCTATGAGTGGTTATGACGATTGACTGAATGTAGGGGAATACTTACTGCAGTAAAAAGAATGG
Source organism: Cetonia aurata (assembly GCA_949128085.1). Taxonomy (NCBI): domain Eukaryota; kingdom Metazoa; phylum Arthropoda; class Insecta; order Coleoptera; family Scarabaeidae; genus Cetonia; species Cetonia aurata. Next base: position 4,548,475 of record OX421889.1, read on the forward strand.
GCGGTAGACGCACATGCGTGGTATAACCGTTTACTTTGCGGGGATTATGTCTGTATATATATATATATATAATAAATAAAAAATAAGATAAAAGTTGCTCACATTTGCAGACCGGTCAGGTCAAATTAGTCCAAGAACGTAGAAATAACCACACTGCTCACCCCCTGTAATGTACAGGTGTAGACGACGAATGTATGTTTAGTGAGGCAGTAGCATTGCCAACTTAAGGGATTTTCGTATAGCGTTAGGAGCAGAAAGACTTGTTTTCCTAAACTGAGATAACTACAGTGCTCAAACTCAAATCTTCATAAAAAAATATGTAAATATGTGCATTCTAGCTTAAAAATATGTACCCTCAAATATTGAGAAATTCGAGGCCATCAGAATTGAGAAGTAAAGAATTTAACTTTTTTCAAACAATGATGCTCTATTTTTGGTTAATGTTCGTCCTGACAACGAAAACTCTACCTCAACATAAGCATTTCAGAACAGAAAAGTAAACGATATTCTTAAGTGGAGGCTAAAAGTAGTTTCTTCTAAGATACGTCAAGATTATGCTGTTAAGACAATTTTTTTCTTGCCTTCAGAAGTTTGCGGATATTCAAAACGTAGATTTATTTAGTCCCAGACAAATTTATTTAAGGTAAGCATACATTTTTCTGTGTGTAGGACACTTTGATTCTCCATTACGTCTTTTCGATTTAAGTATGTATGTTTCTCAAAAAATCTTTGTCACTTCCATAGTTATTTTGGGAAATCTTTATCAATTAATAATAATTTTCATTCATCCATAACACTATCAACAGGTCAGTTAATTGGTATATTCTGCGCAATCTTATTAATATCAACAAGACTCCTTCACTTATTTATTAATGCTGGTTGCAAACACCGGAAGTATCTTAAAAGCGAATTATTTAATGGACATTTGTCACTAAAGAACGCGTTATTCTGTCGTACATTCACTTTTTCCAGTGTTCCGAAACCTTTTATTTTTCTTCAAATACAAAAATTATTCCTTGAATAGAAACAAAATTTGTAATAATTTAATCTAGAAGATCCAACATAAAAGCAATGTATAACATTTTTTTTATAATTTTTTAGCCAGCAAACATTTAAATTCAAAACAAACGGTGTTAAATTTATTATATTAAGTGCAGTTTTTAATTAATTAGATTTCTAAAATTCTTTATCAGTTTTCCTTTGTGTTTGTTGTAAGGATGCCTCATATCCAATGATTGCGGAAACAATTTTCTATTTAGATAAAAAAAAGCAATTATGAATAAGTAATACTGCTATTATTTATTTAAATATTAAAATGTAAACTATTATAGAAGCCATGCCGTGAACGCAATGATTTGTTCCGAAATAAAATCTTTAGATTATTCCATAAGAAATTATGATGCTAAATTAGTGAGTGAACTCTTTAAATAAACAAATTTTTTGCGTACGTTCAAATAGATATAAAACCGTTATAAAGTAGAAAAGTGTTATCATTTAACAATCATCAAAGACAGGTGTATTGAATAACAGATACTTTCAGAAAAATAGCAGATATTCAGCAAATAATAAAGGATACTTAGTAAAATTATTTTTTTTTGTAAAATAGCGAGTAATTACGTAAATAAAATGATTAAAGATAGTATTCGCTACTGCACTACCTATTTATTTTATTCACAAATATCCCAAATACTAAATATAAGTACATATTGTATTTATACTACTCTATGAATGTATATGATGTTATTTTTAAGCAAAAGAAATATTAATTAAAATCACAAAAAAATAAATACTCTCAATCATTATAACCTTGAATTATTCTGTAATAATAAATATTTTCTAACCTATAAATATAAGAAAAATTATTTTATTACTCAAAATCCAACCAGCAGATCTTTCGTTCTAGCACTTTAAAACATCAAATCAACGCGTGATGCAACATATTTTACAAACTATTACTTTTACGTCCCATAAAATTCAGTTTACCTTCTTATACGGATCGTACCAATGAGTTTACGTCCTCTTCCAATAGATCCTTAATTTCCGAAGTGATAGATTCCGCATCCGGATCCCAGATCTTCCTCTTCCGTAAACCACTGTCGGATATATCTTCGAAAGATTTCAGGGAATCCTCCGCATCGCTGTAGTAGGACATGTTGCTTTCGTTCTCGGACTCCACGAAGGCACCACCTGATTAATTATTACTATGGGTTTCTACTTTATTCAAACTAAATTACGCAAGTGAAAAGCTGTGAAATTCTAATTTCAGATATCTACACCGTAAATCTGTTCTTGGTTTTTTTAATCTTATCTGAGAAATATATTTTATTGTATGCTTTGGTGATAAGTATTGTTCGTGAAACGAACTTATAGTTTATATAAATGTATTTAAATCCCGTTATTACGTACGGAACGGATAATCTCTAATAGGAAATATATACACGATAATAATGAAAAACGGTAACTTACGTTTTACGTTACACAATAGATTTTTGACACTTTCTACTAGTGGTACTACGCATCCATTTATCGAAATTTAGGTATTTCTGTGTTTGACCCGAGGTGTCTGACCTTTGTTATACTTCAAGGAAACACTGATAGAATTGGATTTTTAATGTCGAAGACGATTAATACTAGAATTTGCACATTCGAACGGAGCCAAAGTCTTAGGTGATCAATTTTGCTCTAACAAGTCATGACGTGTGTGTGTTGAACGACCCCCACTGCCCCCACGCTGTCAGCTGTGATACGAGTGCGTTCTTTTTGTATCATCGCGAATAACGAAATATTCTGATATGAATCGATAAGGATTATTTAAAACAGCACAAAAACGCAATGAAATTTTTATCGTGCGTACAAACTATTGTTTAAGTACCACGTTTTTCTAATTTAACTAGATTCATGTAAATATGTGAATAGGTAAATAATCTAATGGAATTACCCTAATAAGATTCCAGTGAAAGATAAGCCGATTTTCTAGAACTTTCTAATCAATATTGTTGCGAAAACCGATTCAAAACGGTCAAGATTTCAATTATTGCCCATTAGGTAGGTATAATTTATGAGGTGGTATTTATACATTCCTGTACTAAACGAACGCGCGTAATTCTCGCGTTACAAAGACTGACCCGTAAAAAATCAACAATAGCTACACTTTAACGGGTTTATTAAAGTGGAATTATACCGGGAAACCCACTCTTTAATACTTATTAATTGTGTTTTATCAATTCTCAACTTGTGTGGCTGTTCAAATACGTTAATAATTTTACTTTTTGTACTTCATTGTATCATACGTTAATATTGAAATACACTTATTCTCATTAAATTTTTTAAGTATTTTAAATATATGGTTTTAATTCCCTGTTATCACTTGGTAATACACTAGATGATAAGTTTCGCAAATAAAACCTTGCTTACAATTTCGCTTATAAAAGCCTTACATTTTTAATTTAATTAAAGAAAAATAACAAGGTATTAATTCGATTTTATGACGTCAAGGATTAAATAAAAAATGTAGAGTGAATCAATTAAAGTAGTTAAAAAATGCGTTGTGCTTGTTTATATTATTGGGAATACAATTAAGTTAATTAAAAACTTTCTTTTCCAATGTTCTAAACGTGTTTGAAATTTCAAATGTGTAGACTTCTATTTTTGATTATACGTGGATCAATAATGCGATAATAAATAAATAAAATTTTAACAGCACCTTTCATTTATTTATTGCTAAATTTCTTTTTCTTGTTACTCCAATTGTAATAGTGAAAACATATATTTTATTGTTATTATTATTAATAATATTACCTGCAAAGAAAAGAAATTATCTGCAATAATCTGTATTATACGATAAAACTATTTCTTTAATTTTAATTCATTAAAATTGTTCTTAGCGCCATCTCCTTTCCAGTTAATATATTAACAGTACAGTTTGAAGGTTTGTATACCAGCCAGGTAATTGCTAGTTTTAGGTAGCACTAATAGAGGGCAACATATATGTCACGCAATTTTTAATTTTTACCTCAAATATGCAAAAATTCATTGTAATAAATCGTTAAATGAAAATCGAAATTCATTTCACTACGCATTGAGTAATATTTTAATCTCGTTTAAATTACGTAAATTTTATGAAAAAAAACTACGTGTCTGTATTCAATGCTCTGTCATTGCCACAAAATTTTTGTATAAATACCGAATACAAGCATGTCATTAACGTGAAAGAATGTTTTACACATAAACGGAGAATTATATAATGATTTTGTCGTAATAAATAGTTACGTGTTCTTGCATTAAAATCCGTCATTTTTTGCTTTTCATTATTTGACATTTCTATGATAATAGGGCGCCTAATTTAAACTTGGCATATTCTATATCACGATAAATCATATTTTAATTAAATTAATGCACATATCTAAGGATTGTGACCGAAAATTGTATTTCGAAAGCACATTATAGTTACTGTTAATAATTAGAAACACGCATACGATATATCAACACGAGAAGTTATGAATTGGGTATTGAAGATGGTGCCATGCAATAATATATTGTGAGAGTGGATCTTTTTCTTTTTCTCTGAATACGGTCGCTCATGTTTGCACTCCAATTATCGCACGGCTAGTTGCGTATATCCTCCCATTTTAAATTCGCCGTAGAAATTACCTAATATTGATTGTTCCATTCACGGTTGTAAGCATAATATGCTAATGCATTCTCTCTGTGTGTGCTATAATTGTAATTGCACGTCGAATTAAGAAAGAAATTTATTTATACCCGCAGATGTAAAAGAAATACCGGCGGAAATAAGATGATTCTAAAATTTCTTTAATTTTTACGTTTGAAAGTAAATTTTGGGGGCTTTTGACATTTTTAGGGTAAAAAAGAAATGTGTTACTACTGGAAAATATGGGAATTCCTATTTGCAAACGCTTTTGTAGTGTTTGAATGTACTATTATTGAACGGTAACAATAGATCATAATGCATGTTTGGCGTTTGTAAGGATTGGAAGAACAAGGGCCGCTAGACTCTATAAGAAATTGATTTTTGCAATATCCTTCGACCATCAGGAAAGAGTTCACTGTTTTCTAAGATTTCATACGATATATATACATATATAAAAGCTTTGTTTTTTAAATTGTACCTACTTAAAATATCTTGAAATAATATAAATATACGCAGGATGTTCTATTAAGAAAAATTTCAATCTATTGTTAAAATAATAAATAAAGTTATCAAAGAACAATGTAGAAATATTGATCAATAAGTGTGATACTAATTCTATTGTCAGAGAGCGTTGAATATGTCGAAAATTAATCAGTTTTGGTTTATTTTACATTTGACATATTTAAATACATTAAAATTTAATAATATACAGTGCTTCGTTTGAAATAAATTAATTGAAATGACCTAAAATTAGATAAATACCACAAAGTTATTTAAAGTTAGGGGCATTCTCTTAGGAAATTACATAAATCTGTAACTGTCAATAGTTTGCATGTTTTTTTTTTTATAATATTAAAATAATTTCAATTTTTCATTTAGAATATATGTTTATATGCTATTATCATTTATTTAGAGAAGTAGCGATAAAAAGCTATACAGGCCATTCCATTAAAAAAAAAAAAATATTTTGATAAAATTGGTTATTCAATAAAAAATATTTCCGGGATTTTGTTAATAAAATGAAGGCAGCAACACTTATTTAACAAACAAAACATGTATGTATATAAGAATATCTATTGATCGATAAGTAATGATTGATTGGAGCAAAAATCAAATATCTCTAAAACCATTGTGATAGTAATACCAGAGATAAGTTACCTCAGGAGATGGGTAACTCACTTGTATATATTTGTTAATATTTTTTCGTCTAAAGTACAAAGGAACGTTCCTAGAGGGCGCCCAATAAAACAATATTAAAATATGCTTTTATTTATTTTTTAATTTTTTAATATTTATTTTTCAACATACAAGGTAAACAAAGAAAAGTACCTTTTACCTAAAGATAACATTTTATTTAGTTCATACTCACTAAACTATTCGATAAATTGCACTTTGTAAATGGCTGTCGAATATAAAACTAAAACACCGCAGCGTACATAAATTAAAACACCACTAATACTTAAAAAAGCACAAAAATAATTAGTATGGAAATAGCAAATACGTGATAGGCGTGTAATAAAATAAAAAAAAACACAAATGACAAATTGACATGAATGAAGACAAAGGATGCAAGATGCAACTGTAAAAAACAGAACCACCAACTTAAATTTTGTATACAACCTAAACAAAGCCACTTCCCTAATTTGGAGTCACAGCGCCATCTAGAAACGTTCCTTGTCTCCACCAATTTTTGTTAACACTTTGGCCCATTAAACTTACCCGTCTCCTTTAGAACATTGTCTCTGGTAATACATAGCAGTTACTGTCATAGATTCAAGGAGTATTGACATTGTCATAAAAAAATATGTAAAAAAAATATGTAAAAAAAATACAAAAAAGTAATAAAACCTATAAAAAAAGAATATAACAAAAGCTTTCAAAAACACAAACAAAGTAAAACATGAAGAATTATTGAAAAAAATCGTCAATGGTGTAGAAGCACCCCTTCATAGATAAGTCTTGAATCGAGCCCAAACGTTAGCTTCCAGTTCTGCACTGATAGTATTTCATTTTCTGGTTCGGCTTTTGTTAAAAACATTTTCGTCCTCACGGAATTTGCGAAATAATTATAAAAAAAAAAAATACTAAAAAAACAGGATATCAAGAGATAGAAGATGGTGGTATCCTGTTTGGAAACATTTCTTTGTAACGTTCCAAGGCTCTGTTGTTGCTGTTTCTTCTACATACAAAATACGCCTCAAGCATACTTATCATATTTTTCTGTGACTGAAAACCATTACGTATAATAAAAATCAGTAACTTGAATAATAAATAAAAGTAAATAATGAACAAAAACAACGATAACAAGGAACACGGCAATAAACGAATTTAGAGATATATCAAAATGAGCAGCAATTAGAATCAATGGATTCAATAAAGTCTTTCTTCAATAGCAGTACACGACAAGTTTTGCAGAACACTCAAAATAATTTCGTTATGTCTTAAAACTAAACAATCAAAGTTGCTTTGATTCCTACACTTTGCTAAAGAACAAAGTCTTTTGGTTGGCTGTTATATCGAATCCATCATTATAAGAGTCGTATATAGCTCTTTTGTTTTTAATTTTAGAGTTATATTATTTCAACAATATCGCGTGCAAAAACTGGTTTTCTATCAAATGGTGACAAAATACTACAAATCTATTAAAAACAAAAAACAAAGTTATCTACTATATTTCGTAAACGCGATTTTCAATTGTGTTTATAATTGCACGATTGTAATCGCCGTAAGAAACCCTACATCTTTGATAATTTAACTAACATCGCAGCTGCAATATTAACAAAGTTAAAAATAGTTCGCCTATTACTCTGAACAGCCTGTATATATTAAATTTGTATTAATTCTTAATTCTGTTTCTATATTGACATATTATACAATAGGATAGAGAACTGAGGATTTTTAAGGGAACTATTCAATGCTGTAAAAACAGATTGGGGTACATTTAGGGATGGCATATGGTAATAGTTATTTAAAATACGAATTGTGCATACATATATCCTATAACCATAACCTATATATAATAACACAGATGGTATTCAAAGTGAGTATATAAATATTTATTTAGTACGGCATATGTTAACGATCAAAAATATGTTTTACGTTTTTAGGCACCCAATACAATTTATACAATAACAATAATGCATAATATAGAATACCTATACAATACGTATAACACCCACTTAACAGTAAATTAAACGTTCATACAAAAAAAGCTATAAGATAAACGTTTAAGAAATCCTATAAAATTTATTTTATGTCGTTGTCTGCTCTTTAAGAATCTTTGACACACCTACATTTTTTTTAACATCTTTACCGACTACTAATTAGGCAGGAGGCAGGCAGTAGTTTTGCTATATGTAAAACATCTTTTTTTTTAATCTGATTTATGTTCCTACCAAAAGATGTCTCATTTCCTACCTACGTATAAATGCATTGATTGATTTCTAAGAATTTAAGTGAGAATTTTCGTGTTAAACAAACAAATAATATCCTGCAAGATGTCTTTATTTATTCTTAATGATTGTTAAGTGTTACCTCTAGGTTACAACCAGTGACATTGAAGATTTGTGTAATGTTGTGATGTGGTAATTTATGGTGAATCTCCAGGTCGATTTGAATAATATAGATTTCTATTTTGTATGGCCGTGCAAACATTTCCAATATATTTCCCTTTTACTTTTTGATATTGTCTATATATAAACTGTTTTTAGTCATAAGAAACGTCAAGTGTTATTATAGTGGCGGATAGTTTTATTTTACGGATAGTTTTCTATTGAATGAAGGTGCAGGAAAGTTAGTTTAGGACGTTTAGGTTAGGTTTATATTACTACAAAATTTACTGTTCTCATGACATAATTATAAAAGAATTCTCTACCACTATAACATTATAATCATGAGAGAATTCTTACACATTGAAACAGAAACTGTAATATTCCATTGTACTTTAGCGAAGCAGGTGTCTTCTTTGAATGAGAAATGAAATGATTACCTAAGTAAGTAAGACAAAAACGTATGATTAGGTTCTGCAAAAAAAAAACCAGATGCTTTTTAAGGTCGTTTGATGATCCTATAACAGCATCATCGTAAAGGTAACCGTTTTATACGAGTGAAATTAAAGTGCAGAAAACGTGACATAATACATTACAATAACTTACACATAAGTTGTCTATTACCTACCGTTTTATTGTGTAAAGCTCGGTTATAGATGATTTGACTTGTCTGAAAAGATTCATCGTGGCATTTTAGTTAGTACTCCGTTTGCAGTTTCGTAAGTTCAATTTATCATTATTTGAAGATTATTCATTCGTCCAAATAATACAACATACGATTACATTAATGGCTTGGCGTGTTCGAAAGATGTTAGATTGCTATCTTGCTTTGTATACCTACTTGTTTACACTTACATATCATATTATTTGTACATCAATTCGTTTAAAGACCGACGGCGTAGGAAGATAAGCATTAGCAGGACAACGATGCATGTTTAATATGATTGGTAAATTGTATTTATATTGGGAAATTTTATGTAAATGCAATTTATTATTGGATAATAAGATATACGCAGGTATATTTGCTTTAATTCACAACTATACTTGTATTTTGTGAAGGATAGAAGCAAAGAAAGTTTAATAACACAGTGTTAAAAGAATAAGTTATGGTATTTTAGAAGAATTTGATTGAGCAACGTCTGAGACTATAGAAGGTTGTATTATATGAATGTTAAATGCATAACAAATAGAAATATTGCAAAATTATTCATAAAGAAATTTAAATTCTATATTTCCAAACAACAAAAATTAATGAAGTTATTTTTTTTAAGTAATATTGATAACATTACGTAGCTGATCTTTGCTAGTAAGTAACGGATTAAATTTTAACACTGCATGTCAATTTGTAAAGCTCAAATTTATTTATTTTTTTTTAAGTAATTGCCACTAAAAAGTGTCAAAATTAAGAATTTTGCAATTTTTTATAATTAAAATTTCTGGCTTGTACTTCTGAAATGATTAAGAATTGATGATTCTGACTTCATAGGAATATTTGTGAGGTTACATTTTAATACCGTACCAACTTTCAAAACCCTAACTCATGTATTTTTTGAGAAATTTCTTTAAAAAAAGACAAAAAGAAGATTTCCAAATTTTGCAGTTTTTTAAATGTAAGCTGCTGATTTTTTTCTCTACACAAATATTTTTGTGGTTAAATTTTAATACAGTACCTACCAGGTTTCAAAGTGTTAACTTGAAAAATCGACATTTTTATACTGGTAAAATAATTTTTAGGGGATTTTGTAGTTTCCAGTTTGTACCTCTGGAAGTATTAAGACTTAGTTTTAATAGCACATATGCATATATTTCTGAGGTTGTATTTCAAAGCGTTAAATTAATTATTTCCTGAGATATTTAATTGCAGGGATTTCGGAGTTTTTGGTTGGTATCAACAAAAGTATTAACGATAACATATTCTAACTTTGTATTTTTCTGACATCCTGCTTCAACACTGTGCCAAATTTAAAATCGCTAATTCATGCACTTTTTAAGAAAATGAGATATTCTAAGAAAATCAAAAATAATAGTTTTTGCATCGTATCTCTGGAATTTTTAAGAGTGCCGGATTCTAATTTTGTACCAACATTCCTAGTGTTACATTGCAATACTGTACCAATTTTGAAAGCGCCATCTCTTTTACCTTCCGAGAAATTAATAATATTTAAAAAACTGCGCATTTTAACAATTAATTGTCAAATGATTGGAATGAATGGAATTTCCAAACTATTTACAATTCAAATATTCAAATATAAATAAACCAAATTATTTTTAATTTTTTAATGCTAACGTGTTACCAACCTAAAGAAAGATTCGATTTCAAATATCCCGCCGTTAGCAAACATAAAAGAAACGTCAAATTCTAAACGTCATAAACGACAACCGTCAAAAATCCGACACAGATAAGCGGTTTTAGTTCGAAATGAACTCTTGCACGTTTAGGGACCCCGTTTTGAAAAGTAACACGGAAATAATCCTGGAAGAATACATTATTAGGATGACAGCTAGTGGAATGAAACTGGCTAGTATTCAAACTACGTTCCCAAATGGATCTTTAGCGTTACCAAATACCGATACGCCAGATCAGGAGGTCATAGAGATACTGGACGACGCGGAAAGCGATTCAGAAGAAGATTTAGATCTAAAAGGGAAGGTTAGTGATGAATGTAGACCGGAAACTCCCGTTGTATATTATGGAGATTGTGGTATACTTAACGATAATGGTACTTTGAGCGTGAAATGTGAAAATTTTGCAATCTTGAGCGAAGATAAAGCACCTGGATCTCCATTGTTGGTTCCTATTAGGTCTATTGATTATGATTTGGATAAAATCTTTCATCCGACGCCTAGTATGAAACCAAGAGGAAGACCTAGGAAGAATCCTATTGTTATTAAGATGTAATTTTAATACAATTAGACGTTTTTGGTGAAGATTAATTGAGGATTAAGTGTATTATATGTAAATGTTATTTAATATCTTGGAGTTGGAACATGAAATTGTAACGGGTTTGTTCAAGTAAGGATAAAGAATCATTTGTAACAGTTTTGGGCATGGGCAATTTAACATTTTGGATATTAATTTTAAAGTGCAATTACAAATCATTGTTAGAACAAAGTTAATATTTATTTTAGAAATATACGAATTAATATCAGCAGTTTTCTCTTACATTAGCGCGAAATTTTGTTTTTTTTTGTATTAAGTCATGCATGGCTAATTAACAATTTTAATGGTAAGTGTTGGTTACTAATACTTTAAAATAAATTGCAAATCAACAAAATGCATTACACAATTTTCAGATTTATCTGGTTTGTAGACTGAGAGAAATCCTTGTAGTAAAAACTTACATGGCGCAGTACTAAAAAAAGTGTGCTCTAACGTACCTGCCGTTGTAGGAAAAGGTCACAGCTGTTTGTAGGATCAATTTTGTTTGAAATAGTAACATAATTTTGTTAAAATTAGTATATATTTGGAAGTAGCAAAAATTGATACTCTATTGTAGGAAAACACATTCTGTAATTATTTCACCATTTCAGTATATATTTTTACTAGTACCTTACTGTGATATCTACCATTGCACAACAATGTGCCACCAAAGCCACCAGATCATATAATAAAAAAGACTATATGTTTAAAACCCATCCTATTTCGTACTTAAAAATATACATATTTATATCAGGCAATTATAATTCGTAATAAAAATAATCTTCTATATGCTTAATATACATACATATTAGAATGTCTGGTGAATAAATATTTGATACATTCTTTATTTTAATAAGTTCGACATTTTCTACAGTGTACGTTGAAATTAATAATTTAAATCAGGTTTTTGTTTTATGTTTATATTTGAAGAGATTGTAGTTGTTTTTAATTTGGCTATATATTCAGATACAATATTTTCTATCATTGTTCGACATGGAATGGGTAAAAACAGATATAACAGGGCTAGCGCCGTTCTGCGCATCCCCAATTACATTTACATAACGCGCCAATTTCCATTGACATGCTCATCGACGATTGGCGTTCTCGATCACACGACACTGAAATGCACATGTGTAGTTCACTGCAATTGTCCTCCCTTTTAGTTTTACCTGTCTTAGGTGCGGTTGTCAGGAATAGTGCTCTCTTGATGTTTTAATATATATACTTCCCAATTTATTTATTACAATCTTACTATATTACTGTGATAGTTTCAGTTAATAAACCGTCTTCAGGCACTTACCTAGTGATGTAATAGTACTAATAGTCAATTGTCGATGGAAAAAAATGTGAAAATTACCGAAAGTAGAATACAATTGTCGATTGCAGCTGCGGAGAGGGTACGCCCGCGATGCCTTAGCGTAGTAGTGCAGTAAAATTATAATAAATAAATTAGGAAGCACTACAGAAGACTGCTGCTTTGTTTTAAATATTTGTGTTATGTTAAAGTTTGTTATTTGTGAATTTGCTTATTTTAAGAATATATGTTTCTAGTTTGTTAACATAGTTTATCTTTACTACCTACTTTGATCCTTTTAACAATGAAATGAAACTTTAACGATAAATTATAGAATTAATGATAAAAATATTAGAAGTGCTACAGGCGACTGAAACACTTTAAAACTGCAAGGTAAACATTTTACATACTACATTGGATAAAATTCACAACAAGAATTAGTACAAATTATTGCAAATATATAGTAATTTGCATAATTATATACTACATATATTAATACACAAGTTGAAACTTATCCACAAAACAATGTAGTATTAAGTTATATATCTTTTGTGGATGTTTCAATAAAGGTAAGTAAAATTTATTATAAAATTATAATAATTTAAAATAATGAGTGGAATAAATATTACTACAACAGGTGTTAATTTATGCTCATCAGTATATAGAAAAGTCACACAAAATTGTATACAATTTTACTGCAATAAATACTACTTTATCTTACAACGTTGTTGAAAGAAACTAACTGTTCATTCTTGTTTTTCATACAAATTGTAAGAATTAATATTACAAACTTAGTGTTACAATTTGATGGTAAACATTGCTACAATTTGTATTAGTCCCTATATGTACTACAATGTGTAGTATAAATGCTGACAATTATAGTAAAATTTCCTACATTTTTCTCCCTGTGTGTGTTAATTTAATCCCTATTTTGCCCCCTGTTCCCCTATACAAATCACATCAGAGATCAGAGTTATTTGGGGTGACTCAGTTCAATTGAAATTACCTGTATATTAACTATATAAAATATTTATCGTAAACAATCTATTATAAAATTAATAATTACAGTACCAAACACGGATGCAATATTTAGCATTTTTGAACATGTATATGTCACATGCATCCTTTCCCTTTTTTATAGATAGTTATTATAAAATAAGAAAAAAGTCTATATAATATAAATAGAAATACAGTAATTATTTTTACTCATTAATATTCATAATCATTTTCATTTAAACGATTCGACTAATCAAATAATAATATCCCGTATATGAATTTTTTTTTGTTACAAACACTACAGGATATTTACAAACATATGTACGGACAATTTTCAGTAGTATATTGTTATTTATAAATTTGTAATATAATATCCGTGTGTTTAACAATGCTAACAATTATATCTAACAGTAAAAAAAACTGCTAGTTACTATTTATTAGTGTACATACTTATTACTCATCAAGTCATCATTACCACTAGATAACCTTTCTCTTGCTTGTATTCTTCCAAGCCAAATCTAAACGAGAAGAGCTCGAGATATCGCCTGCCTTAACATTTTACGGGAAAGGTATAAAAAAGTGCTGGCTGTATTCATATATTCCTATACGAGAATCCGCTAAAAGTCAAGGATGTTAAATTTTGAGGAAAAAAATTGTCGGGCTGCGCGCATCTTTCTTTATTTCTCACGATTATAATTTTTTACTAACTGTAAGCCAAGCTGGACGGATTGTGAAATAAATAAGTGTGGATAATTGTTAATTATATAGTTATAGAAATTTAATTAGAAATTGGGGTTTTAGTTGTTGCGTATATAAGCGATTAGGCGAAAGATATTTATTTTTTTATTTATTTATTGTCATACACACATAAAAATTTTCGGAGTTAAATTAAACGGAGTTGTAGCTTTCCTGAAAACAGTTAAATTGTCACTAAAAATTTGTTAAAATAACGTTAAAAAGAAATATTTTACACTTTTCGGAAATGTTTCTAACTACACCTCATGTAGTTAGAAATTTCCAACTCCAAAAAGCAGAAATATAATATCTTTCGACGGTGTTACCCTTTGTTTAACATCAGACTCGGATAATAATAACACCAACCGGAAAAAAATTTAACAACTGTTGGTGCTGATAAACGATTTAGCAGCTGCAGGGAGTTAACGTAACACCGAAATGCGAATTAATAAATCGTTATATTGATATTTTAATTTCGTAAGGTTGTTAGAAGAATTCCGAAAGGTGAAAATTAATTCCTTAAAGTTGTTAAAAACGGAAAAGTTTATGTAAGGTAAAATTGAGGGGTGCTCGGTACTTTCTGTGCTTTGAGGTGGGGTGAGATCGCAGTTGGCGCAAGCGCCTTGTATTTGCCTGTAGCAATCAGTGCAGAAGGTTTTTACATACTAGATAACAATGGAAAATACATTATTTGTGAGGGTGAAATACCAAAACTTGAAAAAGTGGATAAAGATAACAAACGTAAACATAGATGTTTATATACTATTAACAAAACAGGTAAGTGTTCTCTAACTGTTATCGTATCTTTATGGTATTAGGAAATATGCTGCACATATGCATGCCTTTATAATTCATAAGGTTTGGCAATAAGTATAAGATAACCTTCAAGGAATTACTAGAGAAAGTGTCATTGTATATTGCATATCATAAAATATAAGATAATTAGATATTTCTAAAACATTTGCTATTTATGCAAAACAATAACAGTTTTTAAATGTAAGTATGCAAAACTTCAGGATGAATAGATATACGCTCTTTCATTATTATCTATACAGTAGACTCACGATTATGTGACCTAAAGTTGGATTTTCGTAGGAGCAGGTTTTATGCGTCGCGTACAACGCAAAACGCCTAGTGCATTCTGCCGTTCACCCAATTCAACAAAATAGTTGGTGTCGCACGCCAACTATTTAGTTGGGCTGACTGGACGGTATACTACTCTAAGCGTTTTGTGTTGTATGCAACGCATAAAACCTGCTCTTAAGCTTGATTTTCCTACGAGCTGCAGCAACATGCAAAAGCACAAAGAAATTGAGATTGTTTGTGGCGCAAAGGTTCAATTTCAGTATTAATAATTGCTTATTAGTTAGCTTAGTAATTTGTAGTGTATGTTTCATGTAGTTGCTAAATTTGGCATACTTGTTGATAAATGTTTTTTATATTTTGATGAAGCTTGTTACTTTTAGTCCATTTTATATGGTTTAGTCAACGTGGCGTTACATTAGTTGTAAAATTAGAGGGAGAAGAAGTTACCAATTTGATGCCATTAAGTTTTTTTTTACCATACATCTATATGTATATAAACTAAAATTTGTTTTGCATTTTAAGTACATATTTAAATACATGTTTATGGCTTTAGTAGAAACTTTGTTTTTTTATGCTCTACTTTACTTTTCCCATTTTAAGCATTTTTTTTTCCAGTGTATAAAATCAATATTTTATTAATCTTTTTGGATTAAATAAAATAGTGATCCTTACTCCATAAAACAGTAGTATGAATTCCGCAGTGGAATCTAATTAACACCGAAGCCGAGTACATTTAACTCCGTAAACTAACACTGTGAATGTGTTCACGCAGCACCCCAACTGGGTTCATCTAACTGCGACACGGAGTTCACGTTACACCATAACGGAGTGCTTGTAACTCCATAAAGGAATTTATCCAACTCTGTAACACAAAATAAGGTTATCTTAACTCTGCAACAGAGTAATGATGACACCACCTCGTGTTAAAGCCAATTCCACAATCAAATAAGTTCAACTCCATTAGGATATCAACCAACTCCGCACAGAAGAAATTTTACACCGTAAAGTGAAACTTTAGCTACGTAAAAGTATAATTTAACTCCGAAGCACGGATGTTACTATTAAATTACACAACTCCGTCACGTTTAACTACTTGTGCATTTGGTCGCGAGGGAACTACCAGACAGACGGTGAGAAATCGATGTTGAATCCAACACCGTATTTCTTTGTGTGTAGATTCGAGAAATATTGACATTGTCATAAAAAAAATATACAGTATGTCCCCGGATCGACTTTAAAAGGATTTTTTTTTTATTTTTGATTTCTCAGAAAATTTCACCCTTGATGGCTTATTTTCGAACCCCCCAAAACACAAATTACTTTTTATTTAACTCGAACGGTTCTCGAGATAATATAATTTTTCTTCAAAATTAATTAATTCAACCTATTATGGAAATTTACATCAAAGTAATATTTAAAAACATTATAGAAATATTAAGCTAAGTTGACATCGCTCATTTGATACAAAGGAAACCAATTAAAGAGGTTTAGAGTTTCAGTAAAATAATGCAAATTTTCGTCAGGGTAAAAACGTTTTGTATACACTATAACTCCAAAAGTATAGTTCTGTGCTCTGATATCTCATTATCTACCACACAACAAACTCCATTGTTCCTAAAATTAACAAAAATATTATCAAGATTGGGCTATCACTGGAGTAGGCAAGCTCACCACAAATAAAGATTAAAGATTAAATGTTATTTCCTCTAACATATAATTAGGATCTTTAAAAATGTTGAAGAACAAGAATTAGCAATGTAAAAAAACAGTAATCTTGACAATAAAACGAAAAGAACGCTGTTTGGTAAGATTAACTGTTTTCTTTTTTAAATACATCTATAAAAATGAACTAAAAATGCGGATTAATACAAATTATAATAAAGTTGGCCCCTATATATAGTGGAAAAAATAGACATTGTGAAGAAATTCCGACAGGCTATTATTCAATTTGCAACGTTGTAAACGCAATTACACATTATCTGCGCTTCCACGCTAAAATGCATTTAAAATTATCCAATCTTTCTATTAATTCAATAAATTACAATATCCATAAAATTCTGATGATGTAATTAATGAATTTGCTGAAATGAAGTGCAATTAAAATAAACCTATTCTATTCTAATGTATTTGTTTTATTAGTTTCCCAAATCTAATTAACCACCGGCCCTACATGTAAATTCTTGAACGGGGCTTAGATATGGCTAGTTACCGCATAGATTGTGAGGGCTCTCACATCGCTTTGTTGTTTTAACGGTTTCTAACATCCATATCTAACCTATAAAAATTAAACGTGTGTTCGTGACGTTCACGTTGTGTTTTGTGAGTTTACCAAAGAGATTCTTTTAATAACAAATTATGGTTCGTCTCGTAGTTTCTGAGACATCGGTTAAAAAATAATCCTGTATCGATTTATCGTAAATCTAAGTTGATGGTGACGACCTGGTGTAAACGTCAATTTTACGCTTAATAAAGGGAAAGTTCAAGTTGTGATTAACATCGTTCGTGCAATCTTGAAATAGTGTTATACGTTCATATAGTGTAGCTACTTTGTTAAAGTAAGTTATCCGCATATTTTACTATTAAATTAAACATAATTTTTAACTATATACAGATGCCATCTGTCTTTTACATTGCATGTTGTTGTTCGCAAGATTAAACAACATATTTGCATCGTTTTCCAAGAAATGATTTAAGCTATGTTAATATCCTTATTTATTATTACTTCATTAACATTGTTTTTATCTATTAAAACAGCTGATTAGCAAATAAGTGGCTATGTTTGACCTGCTTGTTGAGATGTCACAAATTTCTTTACACTTGGTATGTAATATGTAATGTATGTATTATTACTTCCAGTCAAAATAGAAATAAATTTGACATCTCTATCATAGTTTCTCTTTTATTGAAAATTAAAAATGCGTCGCTCTTAATGGAAAATCCTTAACATCAAGTATGTGGAATTTGTTAAATCTTTTTGTCAGTTATCTATTTTATTGTTTGATATATTAACTACAATTATTTATATATAAATAAAGCTTTTTTTTTATCGATTTCTTTTAAATTCGGGTTATAAAATCTGTTAATTTTAGATTCTGAGAGTTCTTATTCCAAAATCAATTTTTCATGTGCTAAATTTTAGATATAAATTTCAAGCTGACAAAGATTAACTAAAGCTGATTAATATAATCAAGAAGGTCTCATTAAACAACAAGGACATATATATTGTATTCTCGATTTTTTTAAACATTAAGACAAGCATCTGTGTTCCTGGTTATAATCTCTGATTTAATACAAAATATTTTGTGTGACTGCAATGAGAAAAATTATCCAAATATATTTTGATTTATATATTTAGAACAAGTGTTTCTTATATAGTATGTAGTCTACTGGGTTCTCAGGGAGTAGGTATATACTGTTTGGAACCTATCTTTATATGTAATATATTGAAATTTGTATGCATGACAGTTTTCCGCTCTGTGGTTTTTCTTCCCTCATAAGCTGATTGTTGAGATTTTTTGAAATCTGATTCTACAGATGCAATTTCAGGCTTGGTGCATTGATGGCCTCCGTTGTCGTGGCCATGTATGCCGCTTCTTTTAATTTCCATTTGGTTTTCCATCTTCTTTAGATAGGATAGAAATATTATCACAATCTATGCTATGATCTGTTTCCCAATTTTAAATGCCAATTTTGATTTTTCTATTTCTCCTTTCCTGCAGATCTTTTTGTCTTCTTTTTGTACTCTTATTTTGAGCGGGCTTCTTGTTTTACCAACATATGAGCGCCCACATTCACATGGAATGCTGTACACACAGTTTCTGGTTCGTTGATTTATATTGTCCGGTTTCATTCTAGTTAAATATGACCTTGTTGTATTGAAAGTTCATATCGCTGTTCTGATATCGTATTGGTTGCCTATCCATTTGATTTTGTCCGAGATGCCTTTTATGTATGGAATTGTGGTGATCTTGACTGGTCGCGTTTTTTCTCAGATTTCTTGCTTTACACAACATATCTTCCGCGCACTCATTGATTCTGAATGTGTCTGTGATACTTCGGATTTCTTTATTTGCGTCAGTTGAACCATAGCAAACGATTTTTGCTTTTTGTCATATAGGCACTTCGCAGCTCCAATTTTTATATGTTAGGGGTGATTAATTATGTAGGTACTGCCGTGTGTAATTTGGTTTTCTATACACACTGGTTTTTATATTTCCATCTCACATCCTCTGGACTAGGATATCTAAGAATGGATGCCATTCCCCATTTTCCAAATCTATGGTGAACTTGAATATCTATACCGTATTTAATATCAAGTGTATTTTTATTTCGATTGGAAGTACATACATTATAGGTATACCATTGCACACCAAGTGTGCAGAAATTTGTGACATTTCATGCGGATGCAAGAAAACATGCAGGTCGTTCATGCTAAAGCATTTTGTTTCAACTTAAAGACTGTTGCGTCACTGTATTCTTCTGCATGGAGATGTTTAGTGCATATCCTTTGGGAAGAGATTTCTTTAGGACAACAATTTGATCCAAACATAGCTATTTGCCAATCAAATGATCTAATAGATGAGAACAATGCCGATGAAGTAATAAAAAATGGGAAATTAACATACCTTAAATTAGTTGTTATTTATACCTTATATTAGTTGTAGAAAACGAAATATACAATGCAAGAGACATATGACATCTGTCTAGTTACAAATTATGTTTAATTTAATAGTAAAATGGGGGGAAACTTTCTTTAACAAAGTAACTGTTTAAACATTTCATAAACGATCACTCTTGAACAATCACTTCATTAAACGTCAAATTGATGCTACTTCTAGGTCTTCAGCATCAACTTAGATTTACAATAAAGCGAACAGGATTATTTTTTAACCAACGTTCAGAATCTGCGGGGCTAATCATAAATTGTTATTGAAAGAATATTTTCCCTAAACTGACAGACACGACACAAATGTCACACTTAATTTTTATAGGTTAAAGATGGTTAAAAACCGTTAAAACAACAACTCGATGTGGGAGCCCTCAAATTAGTGCGTCCAATAAAATCAACCAATACAGTTTCGGAGATCGATTCTTCACCAAGTTGAGATAATCTCTGCTCTAGATGTTGCGATACAACGTTATGTCATAAAATCATTTAGACTTTAGACGTATATAGACCTGGTGTAATGAATTTTGTCAAAATCAAAAATCAATTTTAAAATTCAAAGTTGGGAGACACAACAGCGTTTATAGGAGATGTTTTCAAATTTCGAAACTTCGATTCTTAATGAGTGAATACATAACCATACAAGTGGGACAATGTGGAAATCAGATCGGTAGTGAATTTTGGCCGTTAGCACTAAGAGAATATGGTATACAAGAACCCATTCAAATTAATAAAAGAAGTAATTTGAGATCGAATAAAGATGACGCGTTTACGTCCTTCCAAAGTTTCTTTTCTGTACCTTCAGAACACAAGAAAACCGCATTGAATTCTCTGGAAGATCTGAAAAGATGCGACGTAAAAGCCAGGGTAATTTTGGTCGACATGGAAACGAGCGTTATAGCAAGATACAAAACTGGGTATTGGAAGCATTTATTCGACGATACGTGTATTATCACCAACTATTCCGGTTCGGGGAATAATTGGGCCGAAGGCTATTGCTATTACGGGCCAAAATTTGAAGACGAGATACTTTGCTGTATTAATAAGGCTGTGGAAAAATGCAACAGCTTGCATGGATTTTTATTAATGTTTTCTGTCAGTGGAGGAACAGGTTCTGGTTTGGGGACATACATTTTAGGTTTACTACAGGATCACTATCCAAATATAGACAGATTTGTAACCTGTGTTTATCCCATCGGTACGGAAGATGTAATCACGTGTCCTTATAATATGGCATTGGCGACTAAAGAACTAATCAATCATGCAAGCTGCGTAGTACCAATTGAAAATCGAAGCCTTTTAGATATAATTTCACGGCAAGCTAGAAATAAACGCTCTCCAGATACGATGAGTTTCATTGCAAAATGTAAACCATTCGAAGACATGAACAGCATTATAGTGAATCTTCTATTAAATCTGACCAGTGGATCTAGATTTTCCGGTTCTCTGAATATAGATTTGAATGAGATCAGTACAAACATGGTACCTTTCCTGAACTTACAGTTCCTATCGGCAGGAGTAAGTCCGTTAACACAATCCACAGACCTAGGGAAAACCAATAGGCAAATCAGAGAAGAGATATTTCTGCAGACGTGCCAGAAAAGCAATCAACTGGCGAGAATTAACGCCACAGGTCCTAAATCTGTAATTCTGGCCACCACATTAATGGGGAGGGGAGATTTTAACATATTAGACATGAGGAGTTATATTCAGCGTCTTCAAGAGAAGTCTTGCTTCGCATCCTGGTCAGCTAGAGCGATGAAAATTGGCTTATGTGATGTCCCACCTATCGGTCACCATGCATCTATGTTAAGTTTATTTAACACTACTTCTATGTCTAATTTATTTACCAGCGTAAATTCCCAGTTGATGAAGTTGTATAATAGAAAGGCTCATATTCATCATTACTTACAAGTCAGCGGATTTGATGAGAATTTCTTTAAAGAATGTTCTGAAGTGCTTCTAAATAATATACAATCATATCAAGATATTGAAAATTTGAAGCCTCTCAGCGTTCCAAGGCTAGTTGCTACCAATAGCGATGTAAGCTTATAACTATATATACATTGTAAATAAGTATTATTTGAAAATTGATTATGTACTCACCAGTAGTAAATAAAGCAAATATATCTTATGAAAAAATTGGTTTCTTTGCCAACCTTTTACTTTTGGGAAGGTCAAACATGAAGTGCTGCTAGAGAAGACAGCTGATTATAGGAACTCACAATTTTCTTCAGAGAAAATGCAATTTGTTATGTTCAGTTTTTGCTTAACACAAGAACACATATACAGTACAAACTTGCACTTTTCTTAAACCGAATATGTTCCTAACAATAGATAAACACACACTTAATGGTTGCAGCATCCGATAAAGGTTTATGTTGGAGGTCGACTGATAAGCATAGGTGATGATGAATTACTTTCGTAACCATTCCAGCTAGTCACTAGCATACTATCAAAAAGATCGTGGACGCACAATATCATATTACAGTCTACAATATTAAATAATGTTTTATATAATTTACCATAAATCTGGCTGTATTCATATCTACATTTGCAAGAATCGTGGACATACACAATGCAGGAAAATGCCCTGTCTTCACCAATCCCAAATAGAAAACGCGGAACTCCTGCAATGCAAAATGACTGTAAAATTTCTAGGGAGGCTACTGTAGCCTAAGTAACCCTTCTCAGTCAATAAATTATTTTTTTATAGTTATTATTGTAGCATTGTAAGTGTAGAATAAAAATTGAAAAACAAAATAGATTAAAATAAAATATAAATTATTGTCTAGCACGAACCACGTAGAGGAGAGTGAAATCTTGCCTGGATACGAAAATGGATGAGGTGATAGGTAAAAAGGTAATGAAAACGTAAAAATAAACTCTTGATAAACGTAATAGTACACCAAAAATAAACTCTAAAAACAATAGCAATTAAATTAGAAAAGAAAATTGTAGATTTTTTGTTTATATTACAAGCTTTACTCAAAACTAAATTTAAGGCATGAGCATGACAATGTACAAAAAGAGCTTGAGGTGCAATTGTTTTTTTTTTTACTTTGTAAACCATTTAAATGCCCTGCCATAACAAAAAAAAGGTTAAATAAATCTTCAGCTGTTCGATCGGATGTTACGTCAAAAAACTCCAAAAATCTTTCAATAACTTCACCGCTCTTGACATAACGTAATATGATTGATAATTGAGACTTACAGTAAATATCTGTGGTTTCATTTACTTGCCAAGAAAAAAACGGAGCTTTTTTAATTTCTGTAGTATATATTTCTTGTTTTAATACAAAAGAAATACAATCTATTAAATCATTTTGTATAGATTTAGATGTACCCGAAAAAATATTACTACTAACAAATTTATTAAAACTAGGTTCATATTTACTAAAGAGTTCGAGTAATTCTTTATAATTTCCACGATTAAAAGAATCTGAAGTCTCATTGTGTCCCTGAAAAGCTAAATCTTGTGATGCTAAAAATATTGTTACGTCTATTAATTTCCTTAAATTTTTGCGGTTTTCTCTAACTTCATTATTATAGGCAATAATTGCATCTTTGCGCGCGCTGTCTACAGTAGTAGCAATATTTTGTTTTCCAAATAATTTAAATTTGCACAACGATGAAATGTGTTCTTTAGACTTAGAATGCCGTTCAATAGCGCGCGGTAGATTTTTTAAATCTGTATAACCTAATTTCGACCACGTTTCGGTTTGGTTACAAAAAAGTAGACATGGCCAACAAAATAATCTTTCCCGTTCAATTGAACCAGTTAACCAACCACATTTAGTGTACCATAATGAACTAAAACCACGATTTTGCCGGTTGCCCTCGTTAGATACTACAGAAAAATTAGGCCGTGGTTTCTCAATGTTTTGTACGATGTGTAATTTCGTCTCTATGTTTAAACAACTAGAAGAATTTCTTACCAACCAGTGGATAATATCTTGGCAAATTCTAATTTCGTTCATTTTATCCATTTTGTGTGCGTAACCTAACAAAACTCACCCAACCCTTCTTAAGTTATTAGTACTGGGAGCTGGGAGTCGCATGGGCAGTTGCCCAGCAACGTTTTACGACCGATAACGCAACATGCCGATCGGGTAGGATCTCACCGCGGCGGCAAGGCTCCAACCATACGTATTCGCCGTATAAAGTGCACGTGCACTTACGGAGACACATTGCTTTCAACCATGGCATTAATCATCGGTGCGGAGCCAAATCTGTGGCTAGCCTCCTCGCTTGCTATTATAGTGCATACAGTAAAATTTCGCGCATTATTAGAAATTTGTTTGCATTTTTAAATTAAGTAATGAATAAATATACTATTGATTATATATTTTTTTACAAAATTGCTTTATTTCAGTATATAACCGATGCTTAAACATTATTTTAATACATAATAAACGTTACTTATTTTATTAAAAATAATAGGGGAGGCTTAGCCTCCGTAGCCTCCCCTGACGAGCCGCCACTGATATCTAGTAATCTACCAGCTACGTAGGACAGGTGTAACTTTACATTAATTTTTATTAATGATAGGCCTAAACTTTGCACAGGTAATCACTTCGGTAAAGCACAATTTTTGTGTTGGTTTTTAATTTTTTCTTTTATATCTGATTCACTTTTATTTAATTCATACAATTATTAAATAAGCTAAAGTTTTTTTTTTAATCTCTTTTTGGTAGATAGTATATATACATACATATTAGAGCAAAAAAATCATTTCCCAAGAATCAAAACAAACTCAGTAGGTATATAAACAAATTGAATAGCTAAAAATTATTACACATATTAAATAGTGGCTAGTTATACATATGAACATTTGAACACCACAGAATCTGTAATAAAAATGAGTTTAGTTAATGCTTATAATATAATAAAGTGTTGAATGATTTCTAAAAATTAAAAACTTTTTAAACGCAATGGGATTGTTTTGCAATACCAAACTATTAATATCGTAAATACAGATTTTTTTCTCTCGAAATCATTATATACATCTGTGGCACTTTTATTTTAGAAATACTCTTTTTAGATTTGCCTCGAATAAGTGAAAGTCATATCATGCTCGTTGTGACAGCCAATCGAAGGCGTACGGATAAATAACACAATTATGTTACATATTTGTCAATTGTCATGCTCGATTCACTAGAAGGATTTTTCTCGAAAACCCGAAGAAAAAAAATTACGCTCCACAACATTACCTAAGACCCGTACACGATGTATAAATAGGATTTGTCGGCGCTCAGATTATAAGTATCGTAAAAGCTGAGATCATGAGGACATTTGTGCTGGTATTCGGAGTGTTAATCTCTTATTTATGTGTCGCCGCAGGGAGTCATCACTCTTGGGAGAAGGGCGGAGGTTCTGAAAATTCCGGTGGTGGTTTTGACAAGCACGGTTCAGCAGGCAGCAAAGGTTATAAAGGTTTCCACGACTTCTCTAAAGGAGAAAAAGGGCACCACGGCAACGAAGGAAATTCTGGGCATTACGGTGAAGGTGGTGGGCATAAAAGTTCCCATGGACACGATGACGGTTACTACTCGAGCTATGATAAAGGTGAAAAAGGCCAAAAGGGCAGCGAATACGCCGATAAAGGCAGCTACTCCAAAGGGCACTCCACCAAAGGTGCTCACAATGTCAAGAAATTAGACGAATACCAGAAGAAACATTCTTTTTACGATGAAGACCACGATGAAGGATTCAAAGAGAATCACGGAGGCTACCACCATGAAGACAGTTACAAGAAAGGTGGCAGCGACAAAGGTGGGCATTACAAAGGCGGTCATCACAGCGATCATTACGGTAAGAAGGGTCACGATGAGAAAGGATCGCATTACAATCATGGAGGTGGTCACGCAAATTCCGGAGGACACGATGAGCATTATAATCATGGCAAAGACTATGGAAGTAAAGGCGGTTCTGATGGTCATCACTCTTGGGGTAGTTCCAGTGGAAGTAGCGGTGGAGGCGGACATGGCGGCTCTGGAGGTGGACATGGAGGCTCTGGAGGTGGACATGGAGGCTATGGAGGTGGACATGGAGGCTATGGAGGTGGGCATGGAGGGTATGGAGGCGGGCATGGAGGCTCTGGAGGTGGACATGGAGGCTATGGAGGTTATCACCATTGATTGCAAATTATTCCTCAGTTGTTGTATTGTTAAATTGTTGTATATTTATCAATTTTCCTTGTTAAGTTTTTGTATTATCAATAAATAAATGTTAATAGTATGATGTAATAATTTCTTATTAATTTAGAACCTATTCCTTCAAAGTGAGATATAAATCGTCTAATGT
This sequence comes from Cetonia aurata, assembly GCA_949128085.1. NCBI lineage: Eukaryota > Metazoa > Arthropoda > Insecta > Coleoptera > Scarabaeidae > Cetonia > Cetonia aurata. The sequence continues at coordinate 4,574,677 of OX421889.1, forward strand.
CCTTCAAAATATTAACGTTACAAAATACAGTAAAAGCCGCTTAATAGAACTGTGACAAATATGATAAAAATATCCGATAGATTTATTGTCTAAGCGTTCGTATATAGCATTTTTACACTTTTTTTTTTAATGTTACGCCAAGTTAGAGTTTTTAATCATATATTAAGTGAATTAATCATTCAAGCATAAGAAAATAAGAGCATAATATTTATTTAAATTAAAAAGTAATACATAATAAAAATAAAACACAAAATAAGGTGCTTGCACCAAATTGATTCTTAATAAATTCACCAATTGTCTTTTGTCTCCGTCTCGATTGCGATTAAGGTTAATGCTGGCAAGCAAAACTTGATTGGAAAACTGCTTGACGAATCCCTTCCACCCATATAGGTAGATCGGTTGTGGCATCCTTAGAAGCAGGGTCTTATCCTGTAGGCATGTTCCTAGATCTAAGTAAGCCCTTTGATTGTGTGAACAATGCTATGTTGTTAAACAAGTTACACAATTATGGAATCAGAAATAACGCCTTTGAATGGCTCAAGTCCTTTCTACAAGATAAAAAGCAACAGAACTCAGAATACAATAATTAATCATAATTCTTTTTACTTAAGTTGTAATATTGGAGTACCTCAAGGTTCGATATTAGGTGCAGTACTTTTTTCATTATTTATCAATGACCAACCTCAACAGTTTTCTGACACATTGATTACATTATATGCAGATTACTTTAATGGCTGCAGGTAAGGATAATATTGAGTTGACACATGTGTGTAACACTATGTTAGCATTTGCGTACAACATAGCTGAATAAAAACAAATTACTTGCACATGAAAATAAGAGTACCTTTAGAAAAAGAAAATTTTATTTGAAATTAAACTTAAATAATAATAATTCAGCTTCATCTGATAGCAACAAATTGCTGAGCGTACGGTTTATATTGAGCTGGAAAGTTCACTGTGGAAAACTCTTGTACAACCTCACTCGTTGTGCGCAATTTGAAATACCTACTATCAGATCAGATGCTATTAAATATGTATCATGCATATGTTTACTGTAGATTAAACTCCGGCAGTGGCGGCTCGTCAGGGGAGGCTATGGAGGCTAAGCCTCCCCTATTATTTTTAATAAAATAAGTAGCGTTTATTATGTATTAAAATAATGTTTAAGCATCATTGTGAATGTATTTAAGTTAGACCATACACAATGGGGATTAAAGAATTTCAAACTGTTGTATTTCGGTTCTAACTAAAACGGTTCTAAGAACCGAAATAATGCCAAAACAGTTATTATTATAACGGTTCTGAATTAGTATCAGTATCGGTTGCGTTTCTACATCGGTTTTTATATCGGTACTTTTCGGTTATATATCAGGTTTAGTTTAGGCATGATTAGTGAAAAAGCGTAGCAATAAGCTTTGTTGTTTATTAAGTTGTCGTTGAGGTAGGAAACTAGTAAACTAGTAAAGAAATTCTTTTAGTTGTTTAAACATAGAGACAAAATTACACATCGTACAAAACATTGAGAAACCACGGCCTAATTTTTCTGTAGTATCTAACGAGGGCAACCGGCAAAATCGTGGTTTTAGTTCATTATAGTACACTAAATATAGTTGGTTAACTGGTCAATTGAACGGGAAAGATTATTTTGTTGGCCATGTCTACTTTTTTGTAACCAAACCGAAACGTGGTCGAAATTAGGTTATACAGATTTAAAAAATCTACCGCGCGCTATTGAACGGCATTCTAAGTCTAAAGAACACATTTCATCGTTGTGCAAATTTAAATTATTTGGAAAACAAAATATTGCTACTGCTGTAGACAGCGCGCGCAAAGATGCAATTATTGCCTATAATAATGAAGTTAGAGAAAACCGCAAAAATTTAAGGAAATTAATAGACGTAACAATATTTTTAGCATCACAAGATTTAGCTTTTCAGGGACACAATGAGACTTCAGATTCTTTGAATCGTGGAAATTATAAAGAATAACTCGAACTCTTTAGTAAATATGAACCTAGTTTTAATAAATTTGTTAGTAGTAATATTTTTTCGGGTACATCTAAATCTATACAAAATGCTTTAATAGATTGTATTTCTTTTGTATTAAAACAAGAAATAGATGCAGAAATTAAAGAAGCTCCGTTTTTTTCTTGGCAAGTAAATGAAACCACAGATATTTACTGGACGTCTCAATTATCAATCATATCACGTTATGTCAAGAGCGGTAAAGTTATTGAAAGATTTTTTGAGTTTTTTGACGTATCATCTGGTCGAACAGCTGAAGATTTATTTAACCTTTTATCAAATAACAGCGAAAAATATGATTTAAAAAATAAATTAGTCGCTCAAACATATGATGGTGCATCTGTTATGGCAGGGCATTTAAATGGTTTACAAAGTAAAAAAAAAACAATTGCATCTCAAGCTCTTTTTGCTCATTGTCATGCTCATGCCTTAAATTTAGTTTTGAGTAAAGCTTGTAATATAAACAAAAAATCTACAATTTTCTTTTGTAATTTAATTGTTATTGTTTTTAGAGTTTATTTTTGGTTAGAGTTTATTTTTACGTTTTTATTACCTTTTTACCCATCACCTCGTCCAGTTTCCTATCCAGGCAAGATTTCACTCTCCTCTACGTGGTTCTTGCTAGACAATAATTTATATTTTATTTTAATCCATTTTTTTTTCAGTTTTTATTCTACACTTACAATGCTACAATAATAACTATAAAAATATAATTTATTGACTGAGAAGGGTTTCTTAGGCTACAGTAGCCTCCCTTGAACAAAACGTCACGAGCCGCCACTGAACTCCGGTGTTATTCATTCCACCTTCGCCTATGATATTTTCATCTGTCGAAAGAAGTTTATCCGTCGCATTGCTAGACTGAATCCTGTCGACCGATTTTTATATCATATAACGTGCTAATCTTGCCATGTATTTTCATCCCATGAATATAACATATTATTGTATATACACAATAACAAAACAGAGATTCAATCAAATTGTGATCTTCATACGTACAATGCGCGAAATAAAGAAGACTTAGTCACTCCCAAGTCCAGATTGACAATATTTGAGCGGTCTCTTCTAGTTTTGGGCATAAAACTTTCAACATCAATTAAAGAACTTTCAACATCGATTTTTAAACAATGGTTACGTCAGCTTTTAACTAGCAAAGGGTTTACTCACTACAATAGTATTTAAATTATAGTTTTAACTAATCAACGATTTTTGATATTAACTTAATTAGTGGCTATTTTTTATTTTTATCTTAAATTAATTGCTTGCATGTTTTGCGTATTTTCTTGAATATTCTTTTCGTTTTCGTATCTTTTTGACTTATTTCTATACTTATTATGTATGCCTGCAGTAATGAAATGTTGACTTACTTTGACTTTACATGAAAGTTGTATACTTCGAGCGGTTGCACCAGTTTAATTATTTATCTTGGGAATCGTCAGAGATGTTGGTTTCTCAGCTGGTATAGGGATTTGCAAAGTCGCACCCCAATAATCTAGTATAGTAAAGTTGTTGATGATTCACTATAGGAACAGTGGCGGCTCGTGACTTTTTGATAAAATTTAACATCGCAATTGGCGTTTTACATTCTCCTCTAACATTTGAAGATCACGATACAATACAGATAATTCATTTATTATTTGAATTTCATCGAAACAAGAGTATTGTCGTAAAAGGTTTTCTAATAAATTTTGTGGAAAGCTCTTTGAATATACCTATTAAGACTTTGTCAAAAGTCAATGAATCGAAGAAACATAACTTGTGTATATCTTGAAATCTAACTTCTATCTGAACGATTACCGTATCTAAAATTTCGTTAAGAATTTGTTTATACTCTTGTATTTCCGATTCATATTATAAAGCGGTGGGGGAAACATACTACTCTCACACAATAGTCCCTGTAACTTTAGTGAATTTCCTTTGTTAGTGACCTATGTTAGCCTAAAAAATTTGTTACATCAGTTAAGAAGTACTCTGTATATCTGATTACTAATTATATTTTGGCACCTTAAAATATCATAAGAATTGTATTACATTTTTCAATTTAAGAGAAAAATGAAATAATTAAGCGTAAGAAAAATGCAATGTCACTTGTCAACCTAATTTGAAGTAATTATGAAATATTTTGAAAGTAATATCGAACCTACGATTGCAAAAATAATGATATTTATGATTTATCAATATACTTTTTTATATACTTGGCTTAATTCACCATTAATATTACTGCGATTACACAGAATTACATCAATGGTTAAATATGAGATTTTGACGCAAGGATCTAAACAAGCGTTCCTCTAGTTTTATTTAATCGCGTTTTAATTATTATAATACATTTCATGGCTGAACAAATTCAGCGTGCCAAACCACCAAGAGTGTATCTAAACGGATAATGTTTCGGTTTGTCGAGCAACTATAAATAATATGGGATATTTTCTTGTAGTTTAGTGCTTGTAAAACCGGGTGTCTGGAAGGTCTAAACAGAGGAATAACTATGAAGTTATACTTTGGTTTGACGTTATTGCTGTTGGTATACATCACTAGTGCTGATGACAAGTGGGAAAAATCAGGTGGAGCGTCCCATCATGCCGATGGATACGGAAAAAGCGGTAGTTCCGGTGCGAAAGGGTTTAAAGGTCACAGTTACGTAGATAAAGGTGAAGGAGGTCATCATGGGAGTGAACACCACGAAAACAATTATTCTGGAGGTGGAAAAAATGAGAATTCCCATGGCCATAGCGAGGAATACGACAGCGGCCATAATAAAAAAGGAGGCAGTTACAAAGGTGGTAAAAATTATAAGAAAGGTGGCCATTCCAAAGGGCAGACCACCAAAGGTGGGCATGAAATAGTGAAGGTTGATAACTATCACAAAGAGCAAAGTTTCTATGATAAAGGCGACAAAAGCGGGTACTCACAAGAATATGGATCGCAGCACGGAGGTGGTGGCAGCAATGAAGGCGGATTCAAGAAAGGTGGACACTCGAATTCCGGCCACCATTCCGGAGGATATGGAAAGAAGGGTTTCCATGATAAAGGGTCGTATAGCAGCGGTAGTTCTGGAGGTACTAGCAGCGAAGGACATGATGGTCAGCATTCTGATGGAAGCTCCTACGGGAATAAGGGTGGTAACAGTGGTGGAAGCAGTTGGGGATATAGTAGTGAACATGGGGGAGGTGATGAAGGCGGTTCTGGTGGTCATGGGGGAGGCCATGGAGGAGATCATGGTGGGGACTATGGAGGAGGTCATGGTGGAGACTCTGGAGGAGGTCATGGTGGAGACTATGCAGGAGGTCATGGTGGAGACTCTGGTGGAGGTCATGGTGGAGATTATGGGGGAGGTCATGGTGGAGACTACGGAGGAGGTCATGGTGGAGACTACGGAGGAGGTCATGGTGGAGATTACGGAGGAGGCCATGGTGGGGACTACGGAGGAAGTCATGGAGGAAGTGGTGGAGGAGACCATGGAGGTCATGGAGGATCCTATGGAGGAGGTCATGGAGGATCCTATGGAGGAAGTGGTGGAGGAGGTCATGGTGGAGATTATGGCGGTCACGGTGGCGGATATGGCAATCATGGAGGTTATGGGGGACACGGTGGCTATAGCGGTCATGGTTATTATGGCAGTCATGGTCATCACTATGGAGGTAGTCATGGACACTAAATTAATTAATGTTTACTGTTGTATATTACGCTGTTGATTTTGTTGGTTTTCTCAATATTATCTAATTTTTATAATGTTAATAAACAAATAAAATTTAACCAAACTTAATCTGTGCGTTCCTTCCAGTAATTCTTCAAACTGCAAATACAACTTCTTTTATTATTTAAATGGAGCACTCTATCTAAACTCATGTTCAACATTAACTCACCACTCGATGTTTCATAATATATTTTTTTATAATTTTTGTATTTTATAAAAATGTTTGATTCTATCTGACCATATGCCTTATGTAATAGAACTTTATGTCACTACAAAGCAAATTTTGACATTTCTAGTTGGAAAACAGCCGAAAGTTAGTGTGCAGTCTTATTAAAAGCCTATCATTAAGTCGTTTTAGTTACAGTTCAAGTATCACGCAAGGGTTTGTTAATTTAATTTAATAAAGTTAAAATTCAAAATCATGGAGTGAACAAATCATTTAATCAACGTGATCAAGTTGGGAGCACTTTTGTGTGGCTTTGGGCAATAGCTTTTTCAGAATAACGAAAGGTTTTAGTCAAGCTTTATTGATCACCGACAGAAATTTTAGAACCATTTACCGTCAAGGTAGAAACCGATTCATGAGTGTAAGAAATTATAGTTTTTTTTATAACTGCATGCTTTGAGAAATAGGCCAATAACAAGTGCAAAATTCAATAACCAGCTTGAAGCAGTCATAACTTTAAGGAGAACAACCTTCTAGTAGAAGTAAAAGTGAGTTGGTAGAAAACTTGGAGGGCCCTTTGTGATTTGCCAGATATCAGGGCGGTATAATCACTCAAACAGAACTATTTCATGGAGGGTCAAGAATGTTCTTGGCCGCTATTTGCTGGCTCCATTATTGATAGAATGTGAATCATGCGCTAAACAATATTACTTATTTAATTTGTTCAAAATGCTCGCTGTTTACCACATGATAATATGCAAGTCTTCTACAAAAAAAACATGAGTTACCTGTCCTACGACTTCTTTACACATTCAATAACTATTATCGACTATTCTTTGCCTCGATATCTGCAAAGTTAGTCGACTTACGTAAACAAAAAAAAATCTAATGGACCAAGATCTGGAGAATGTGCAGGCAACTCTATAAAGCTTCTACCTATAATCAATCCAAACAATTCCCAATTCGCTTATCATAGAGGTAAGATGCTCCATCCTGTTGAAACTAAAAGTTTTGAGGCAATTTTTCATCGTGTTGAAGTGCAGAAATAATTTGGTTATTCAATAGATCCAAATATTTTTCCGCACTGGTCATTCCTTCTATATAAAAAATTGACCTATAACCCTGTTTTCTATCATTTCCATTCAAACATTCAATTTTTGAGCATCTCACGTATGGCTGTATGTATATTTCATGAATGCAGTAAGGATTCTAATTCGAGCAGTGCTGCCGTGAATAATGGCGATTAACACATCCATTTAAACCAAAACTGTACGCAAGCCCTTGCAACCACCAGAGACTGTTCTCGCCGATTTGAATGTACCCGGCATATTTGTAAGACAACATCGAATGCTGTAAAATTACAGACCTGATAGACTGCCGATGAACCGTATGCGCATCGCTACGGCGCACCATCAAAAGACTAAAGGACATCTTGGAACACAGGCGTCATTATATGCGTCATGTTTCATGTAGCGTCATGCTTACGTTAGTTTTCTTTAGGAAGTGTTTGCGTTAAGTCACGTTAAGTTTTTTGCAAGTTGACAAGTGTTACTGATGTTACCTAACCTTGCAGTTTGATTGTTTTATTTACTTTCTTTGCTTTATTCGTTCACGGACTGTTTATTATATATTAGTCACCCGATATTTTTGTTTTACGTGTAAGGCTCTGGTGTAAGTATGCATATTATGGCATTAACAATTGGGCTTATATGACAATTAATCCAGGTAGTTTTTCCTAAAGAAAAGTGATGACATCGTGTCGTGTAAAATCCTGCAAAAGCAATAGTTACAAAGATGACGGAGAACTAACTTTTCATATGTAAGTTGCGGAATAATAATAGCTTAGAAATATTCTGAAATTATGATAATACTTAGTGTTTCTATGTGAAATAATTTTAGAATGCCCAAACGTTGTGTGGATTACTGTTACAGGGGGTATATATAAATCCCTGCAAAAGTAAGCGTGCATATGTTTGTTCACTACATTTCCTCGAAAATGATTTTGATAGAACGGGACATATTGTGCGAATTAAAGAGGGAGTTATTCCAACGTTGAATTCGGAAATTCGGAAAATCTAAAAAAGTATATTTTTATTTAGAATCACTTGATATTCCTGAAAACAAAGGGTAGAAGTAAATAAATGATGTATAACATATATATTTCTTTAAATTTTCTTCACTATTTCTTAGGTAAATTAATCTGCCCATCAAAGGAGGTACGATATATTTGTCAGTTCACCGAAAAACAAATTCAGAAAGTAACGGTCTTGACAGGAAACAAGATTCCACAAGAAGAAAACTTGCTAACGACTTTTGTTTATTTACTATCAAGTTATGTTCACCAAAACATTTTTTCTAGTTTATCCCATCATTTGTTAGATATGCCATCTCTGGAAGAAACTCATGTTTCAATTTTAAGTAAAACCATAATATCGTCTTATAGCAAAATTACATTTCATAATTTAGCGAAGAAGTTTACAGAAAAAATACAAGGAAGATCAATAAGCAGGGAATTAAGTAAACTAATATTATTTAATTATCAATAAATTATACAACAACTACTGCAGTATATTATTTACTCCTAAAGACAACATACAATGTTGGATTGTTATGACAAGTAGTGAAGATCTCATGAAACTTGTATTAGATTTTTCCTACGTACTTTTATATGGCGTTGAAAGAAATTTTTTTCTTTTCTCTCTTATTAAACCTGAGAACGAATGAAGTATATGTTACCAGTTCATTGTAAGTTTAGAAACTGTCTAGTTCCAAGTTGTCCAGAACTTTAATAAAAGAAAAACAATGCCATATAAAATACATATGCTAGTAATTATCATTACAAATTCCAAGTGCTATTAAAATTTATTGATATCCTTAACTTTATTTATTTGAATATCCGCCATGGTATCGACGTCATTGATGACGTTTGTGTTCCAATATGGCGCATTTCGATTGATGGCAGTTTTGAGTTCAATATCAGCATTCTATCATCTCTATGTGTAAAATTCATTATTGGATAACCTAAAAATGATTATGCATCCTTCAATGGTTAATAGTTTCTGACTATTTAACGAAAGAATCTAACGGTATTATTGAAGAAAGGCATATTTTGAATTAAAGAAATAACACAAATAAATTAAGTATTTAGGACAATGGTGGATAAAGTATACAGTAACCTCTAACAATGATAAAAGAAAATACTAATTACAATTAAAAACATCCTACGCAGTTTCTCATGGAGTTAAACAAAGAGTGTTGGTAAAATAGTTGTTTATGAATGCAAGTAATATAAATAGAAAATCCTGTTCGAAGTCAAGAGTTGTTATGATGATGTATTGTTGGGGTTGTTGATATTAAACTTTCCTCAATTAGAATGGATCTGCAAATTATTAAATGTTAAATAAGCAAAATGATATGAATTATGTTTATGAGTATATAGGTGCAATGCTTTGGATATTACCTGATTTTATTACATTTTGATGAATACCTATTCAACAACTTACATAAATAAAATTTAATGCACCTATTTGCCACAATTAATTAAAGTGTGCCTGTGAAATAAAAATATAAAAAGAATATGTAATAGTTTTATGCATGTTTTGCTGGTTTGTAAGAATTACTACATTGCCGGAAATGTTTACTAGTTCTCATCACCATTACTGATGAAGATGTGAATAAGCACTTCCTTTCTAAAACAACTGCGTCCATAAACTGATTATATTATTAATTAATGTTTATAGGTATATACATATCTCTATCTGCCTAGATCGCTTTAAAAGGTTTTACTAGACAATTATTGGCTATAATTATCCTTGAAACTATGTTATTAATTTATATGCATGATATTAAAGAAAAAAAAAACTGCTCTCTTTATACGTTTTAAATACATAAAGATAAAGTGCTCATTCATAACAGGACATCTATAATACTTTACAAATTCGGTAAAAATTACTAACGATAAAATATTCTGTTTAACGAAAATTCCGGGTTCGGTTTTTTCTTTAAAAATGTTTATTTCACCGTTGAGTTATCTGATCGCAAAGAGAAAAAGAGAAAATACGCAGTTTTTTTGGAGGTTATCAGAAAGAAAAGCAGATATTTGTTGTAAATCCTCTTTTACCATTTCTGTAATTACCTCAATTTTTTTCTAGACGCTTAGTAATAGTAATTAGTAAACTCCGTTCAGCCAGCTAATTAAATAATCGTTTGATGACAGATTACGTCCCAAATAGCGGACCGGCTAAACCGCACCACCCTCCACTAAGCCTCGTACACACCTGTGGTTTGGGATCGTCGGTACACCCGTATATTCATTTTTCTTAATTACAAATTACACGTCCTGTATATATTGTAATAATTAAACGTGAAATTGTTACCCCGTATATTAAATTTTCTTAATTAGAAATTACACATGCTGTATCATCATTATTCTCCGTTGTAACAGTAAAACAATCGAAGAAAACACAAAATTCTTATCTGCTTTAGATATCCGTCAACTATCGATAATTTACATACTTGGTAACTGACGTCTTTCGAATAATGGTTATTACATTGATTATAATGTTAATTAATAATGTTTTACCATTTCTTCGATCCCCTTTGTGCTTATCTCACACCAAATTCGTCGTCGTTCAAGGTTTTGATGGTTTGATGTTCGGCGCATGACTACCTGCTGATCACCGGCAATATTACATTCGGCATTGGGCATTGTCGGTACGTTACCGAAAATCGTGAAAAATCGAAATTTCGGAAAAGATTAACGCGTTTTACCGCTTTTAGCGACCAACGGGGATACCCCTAGTACCAGACCACCGACGATCTACACCTCCTAAAAATACCCCGGCGCCTATACGCGGTCTACGATCGGATCCCTTGTAACAAAACATACCGGCTAGAGGCGTCCACGCTACTAATAGCGTATTTATAGATGAACATTTTTATCTGTTTTATCTATTGTTATTGCTTATATCTATTTTATTATGTATTCAGTCAATAATACTGTGCGGAAAGGACGTATCCCGGATCAGGTGTGATTTACTCACCTCGGTAATCACCACACCTTTATATGAATCTTATAGCGAAATCGTTGATCAAGGTCGTTTATTTACCTAGCTTCCCTGTGGCTTGGAAACTTGCTAGAATCTGTACAATTTTCAAGAGTAGAGATAAATCCGACATATCTAATTACAGACCTATATATATATCCTTTCTAATATTGCGAAGGTCTTCGAGTCCGCATTATACAAACTTCTATTTCCACAAGTACGTAGTAAAATTATTGCATTAGAGCAGCATGGGTTTGTCAGTAAAAGATCAACTGTTACCGATCTAAGTACCTTGTTGCAATCAACCATAGAAGTTTTGACCAATCAGGTTCCGTTATTTATACGGATCTATCTAAAGCATTTGATCTAATTAATCAAGGTATTCTACTACGTCAACTTGGAAACCTTGGCTTCATTGAATCACTTCTCCATTTGTGTCTATTATTTGTTTATAATGGCTCTTCTTCGGCCTGCCATGGCGCGTGTTCTGGGGTTCCTCAAGGCTCACACTTGGGCCGCTTGTTATTTCTATTGTTTATCGACGATTTGTTTGTGCACGTCAATTGTAATGTTTTGATGTTCGCTGATGAGGTGAAACTATTTTCTGCTATAAGTACGGTGGATGGTTGATTGGTGTTCTTCTAATAAATTTGATTTGAACATCTCGAAGTGTAAGGTCGTTTCCTACACTAGAAAGAAATCCCCACTAAATTTTGATTACACATTGCATTCAGTCAGTATTAACAGGAGCGAAGGTGTGTGCATCCTGGGTGTTTATTTTGACAGTCACTTGACCTTCAATAAGCACGCCCGAGTTTTGGTAAGCAACGCCAATAAGATGTTGGGGTTTATCTTACGCAACACGAGGTCTTTCGTGAACCAATCCACTTTAAAAATATTATAGGTATGTGTCTTTAGTGCGTTCCAAAGTAGAATACGCTTCCCCTATATGGAATTCATATTACCACTGTCATAAAACCTTTATCGAGGCTGTGCAAAGAAGATGCTTAAAACACCATTGGCTTAAAAGGTACCATGTTTATCCTTATCGCGGCTTTCAATAGGACATATTACTTTCCACCTTTTCTATGGATTCCCTTTTGAGACGCGTCGTAGAAATATTGGCCTAACATTTCTGTTCAAACTATTGCATAATCTGATTGACGTCAGCCATATTCTTTCTAGGTTGAATTTCTATGTCTCTCGCTTATCATCTCGCAATATGCTTACTTTCTATATCGATCTAGCTAGAACCAATTTAATGTTTCGCTCACCACTTATTTTCACTTGCACCACTTATAATCGCATCAGTTCTAAGTGTGCTCCCTTCGCGAGCTTCTCTCTGCCGATTAATTTTGTCTTTCTTCCTTTTCTTTAATTATAGTTAAGGATTACTTTAAGTTTTAGATAGGTAAGAAATACTATTGGAATTAGAACTAATTTAATGTCCCGTTACCACTTACTTTCGTTTGTACTACTTTAATCGCGTCAGTTTTAAGTGTCTTATTATTCACTGCTCAATATTTTTTTATTCCTATAAATTACTACAATATATTCTAAATTTTGTTCTGTAAAATCAATGCCGACTATGTATACATGGAGGAGGGATACCCCGACAGCTAGAAGTTGCGTTCTTTCTGATCGGTACACCATTACTCTGGAAACTACCTTCTACCCATCAGTCACAAAGTCTTATTCGCCTTCCGTAATCATCATCTGTAGGCTGCTGATGTATGGATGCGTGATAAGGGTGATATTTATGTATCTGTAGAATCCATTGAACGGCACTCTTATATACACTTCAGCGTTTCTGCTGATATGCCTTGTGCTCACACTTGACTGTTCAACCACAGAAGCAAAAACATTGAACTCATTATCTTCATTAATATGATGATAACGTTTATTAAACAGCACAGATGCTTTCAAACCTGTGTTTAACATTAAAATATTCCATTCTTGGATATCGTTGTCTATATATTTTTGAAGCCAAAAGACAATTTCGTCCACATTCACCTAAATGTAAAATTTGAAAAATTGTGTAAAACGGGAATATAAATAGATATAAATATATGTAATTGGGAAAATGACATAAATGGTTACGTACCAATCAAATACATCATATCAACAAATTCTTCTTTTGAATATTGCATACTTTGAAGTATATAACAACATGTGTGAGAAAATAAATAAACAAGCAATGAGACAGCAAGGAAAAGGTATTACGTATACAAAATTATTTTTTCACAGTTTTGAGATTTAATTATTGCGAAACAATTACCATGGCCTACTAAAAATATGTTCTATAATTTCTGATCATACGTAAATGACATAAAATTTTTCTTTTTTTAAAAAACTTGTTATTAGTTTTATATTATGACCCGATACTAACATGTATTTGCTAATTCGCAGTTTTATTCAATTGTTTAGCTTTTATATACCAAGGCGACCTGAAAATTATTGTACTTATTTAAAATCATTAATTAACTATGAAGTCGTGCACGAGGCATCATAAATGTTTAGTATGGATTGATAGGGTTTTGGGCAGGGCTATTCAGGGCTATAGTGGACACCTGTATACAATTACATCGATTTTAATTTCAATGTTGAATCAGACTAAATATGTATGTATGATATTTAAAATATGAATGTCGAAAACAAATGCAAATATAAACCACGCCGCCTTAACCGATGCTTTGCATCGGGACCGCTTTTGACAAAAAAGTAAATAACAACTTTGTTATTAAAGATAGACATATAGTAGTTTATATGAAGTCATGTTATTTTTCTACGTAGAATTGAAAAATGAAATAATATATAGGATGTTCCATTTAAAATAACGAAGGAAGTATCCGTTTGCCTACTTCTGGGACACTCCGTATAGTCAAAAGTATTTTTAGGTGATGCAGCATTGAATTCTATAACATTCTTGTAGAAAAGCTTTTTTCTAAAATGACAAATAGAGCTGTAATCAAAGACCCAGTCTTAGGTGGGACAGCCTGTACATCAAATTCTGCTATTATAACACAGCCCGTATAAATAGCCTTTTACCCCCCTCTCCCACTTTATTTTTTTGAAATTACACCACTAATTTTGTTGGCAAATTTTCGGTAGTTACCGGGCTTATAAAACAGTCATATGTATTTTTTTATTATTATTATACGAAATGTTCTCAAAAAGTAGTTCCGGTGTGTTATAATAATATAAAATTTGACTGCAACTTTTTATCTCTATTACTTTCCGAGTAAATGCGTGGGAAAATAGATGTGGGACACATTGTATACAACTGACTTTTTCTTGCAACAATTCGTGAATTTATCAATCAATGAAAGAAAGTCATTGCAAGAATTCCTTGGCGAAAAAATTGTCCTGGCAAACAGAGCTGAATGTTTCTTTTTTTTACTATGATGTACTATTTACAATTGACAAAACGAGAAATAAAATTAATAAGAATGCTTATTATAAAATAGAATATCAATTTTTAAACTGTTAGAAACATACATAGTTTTAGAATCATTCACAAGTCAAATTTAATAACGTGAATATGTCCCGTTTTCGTATGTGTTAAGGAATGATGGTACTTTTTTTTTTTATGAAGTCCGGGTCAAATATAATAAGAATCCTTTTAAAGAATGTTTAAAATAATAAAAGAAAAAAATTCCAAGTAATTATAAACATTACTTAAGCAAATATAACGTCCTGGAAAACCTCGTAACAAACTCACACATCCAAAAATATTTGAATACACTACAATCGTATACCTACGTGACTAAGTTTCAATTCTCATCCGTTTAAACTCTTCGGGCTTCTTCAAAGCTGAATTGGCGACTTTGCCGGTGGTGAGGGATCTGACACGCGGACTCATCTCACGCACAAGCGACGACGTCTTGTTTATAAAGCCGCGAAGATGTTCCAATCCGCGGTATAAAAGTGAACATACAGGTATCGGATAACATCTTAGTGTTTGGGTGACATTGATAGTGCTCATTATATCCATTCAGCGACAAACTCGGTGCTATCCGGTTTGCGCATAAGTGTGTTGTATCGTGATAGCAAAGTAAGTATGAAGATATTAAATTTATAACGGTTATTATAGAAAATTAATTAAAAATTTTTTTGGCGAAAAGAAAAAAGTGCTCTCTAATGAAGTAGGTGTTGGCGTTTTACCTTGAGCTATAAACTTAAAACGACGCGGATCCTAACATGGGATTGACATAAACATATATACAGGGTGATGCGATATAAAGAAATTTTAATTATACAGGGTGATTGGTTAAAATTAAGTGCCTAACATTGTAATCTCTGTTATTATTGATTCTAGAAATTAAGTATTAGCATTTTTTAATTTTTAAATTTATATTTTTTTTAAAATGGAACATCCTGTATATTAAAAAAAATTTAGAAGACAAAAAGTTTCAATACACTATTATTGCTTTGAAACGAATAATAAAGAAATTAAATTAAAAAAAAAATTAAAGATATACATATATTAAATATATTATGTAAAATCAAAGTAGGCTTCTTTCACTTTAAACTAAAAGAAATCAGTGGTATAAATAAATAAGATTTTGCTGTTCGAATTCAATTCAATGTATTATCTCTTAAGCTACAGTTTCGGCCTTTACATAGGCTATCATCAGGCTTCTATAGAAAACAATAGAATCGAAATAGAAATTATTAAATATGAAAACCATATTTAATGATGTATCATAACTTACAAAACGTTCGTTCTGATCAACTTCGAAGAAACTGACGTCAATTGAAATAATATTAGTTCGATTTTACGTGCACAAAGTATGCATTTATGTATTAAAAACAATTTTACATATGCACTCATTAAATTTTTTAATTCTTCGCAATTAACTTTATAAAAATTACTGCAAGTGAAATTAATAAAAATAAACTACAATACAATAATGTGTATCATTATCGAGTCCGGAAAGATACTAAACCACAAAATATGAATAGTATTTATATGCATATCCTATTAGCCTAGTTTGTAATAAAAACCTTACAGAAATCTAGAATATTACTGTATTAATATTTCATTATATTGTAATTTGCAAATTTTTTTATCATCTTTATTAATAATTTTAGATCAATTAACTACTAGCAAAGTGTATCCCATTTAAGTACTGAACCTCATAAGCATTACAACCAGGAGATTCAGACAGGATGGTTTCTGTTAATGGTTGCTTAATTTTTGTTGTAAAAGTCATATTTTTAATCAGTAAGCAAAACGTGCATAATTTGCAATCTGTATAATATAACATGATTAGATTGAAATGACTGCGACTGCTCTCCATATGTGCTCTTCTGATATTTCGCAATTTAAAATACAACGGGCTTCTCAAGCATCAGGAATAAGCTGTTCATCAGTTTGTAGAATACTTTAAGAAGTTCAAATTTCATCGCTTTAAAAGTAAATTTTTACACGAATTGAATGATGCATGTTCCAAATGTTCTTGAGGATTTCCTTGATAATTTTCACGTGGCACAGAACTGTAACGGAGTACATAACTATCTGGACACCATCTTTGGTAGATAAGTAGATTGATAGAAATGGGCCAATTCGATGGCCTGCATGCACCCCTGACCTTTCAGCTTTAGACTTTTTCTTTGGGGACATATTTAAAAAATTAGGTGTGCATCAGACGCGGTACAGTGAACGAATTGCGAAATAAAGTTAGGCAAGTTTTGAATCAACCTGTATAGTAAACCGATAAGTGGGCAATTGTGCCTCCTACACAGGGAGAAAAATGTAGGAATTTTACTACAATTGTCAGCATTTATACTACACATTGTAGTACATATAGGGGCAAGTACAATTTGTAGCAATGTTTACCATCAAATTGTAGCACTAAGTTTGTAGTATTAATTCTTACAATTTGTATGAAAAACAAGAATAAACAGTTAGTTTTCTTTCAACTACGTTGTAAGATAAAGTATTATTTATTGTAGTAAAATTGTATACAATTTTGTGTGACTTTTCTATATACTGGTGAGCATAAATTAACACCTGTTGTAGTAATATTTATTCCACTCATTATTTTAAATTATTATAATTTTATAATAAATTTTACTTACCTTTATTGAAACATCCACAAATATATAACTTAATACTACATTGTTGTGTGGATAAGTTTCAACTTGTGTATTAATATATGTAGTATATACTTATGCAAATTACTATATATTTGCAATAATTTGTACTAATTCTTATTGTGAATTTTATCTAATGTAGTATGTAAAATGTCTACCTTGCAGTAATGAAATGTTTCAGACGCCTATAGCACTTCTAATATTTTTATCATTAATTCTATAATTTATCGTTAAAGGTTCATTTCATTGTTAACACACCATTGTATCATATGTTACAACGTTGTTGTAAGAAAACTAACTGTTCATGTCAAAATTTACATGTCAAAAGTGTCTACAAAATTCTTAGTATTTAATTAAGTAATTTCGTCCAAAAAAGAAAATCCAAATTACAATAGTGTTTATTACTCAAGCCTTAACACCTACGATTGACCCATTGACTGAAGATCACACCAATGACCAAGGCTATAGGAAGAACACCGTCGGGTGATATAGTCTTTTTGACAATGCATAGTACTATATAGGCTTGTATTGCTATTGTCAATAAATGAAATTATTATTAATTATTATTATTATTCTTGTTTTTTATACAAATTGTAAGAATGAATACTACAAACTTAGTGCTACAATTTGATGGTAAACATTGCTACAAATTGTACTTGTCCCTATATGTACTACAATGTGTAGTATAAATGCTGACAATAGTAGTAAAATTTCCTACATTTTTCTCCCTGTGTGTATTTAAAGTTACAACGTCATTATTTTTACTGCCATAAAATGCAGTAAAAATAATATGGGCAAATCCATTGGATTATCAGCTCACGTTTTAGTTGAAAACCGTACGGAATACATATCTATATGTAATGTATATGATCTTATAGTGGACGTTTGCAGGTGAAGAATTTCATTCAATTATGCAGATTTAATTCTTAGATTTTCCGCTCGCTTAGTTGGTGTATAGGCTTGCGGTCTGGTTCTATTTTTAAATCATTCTTCATTCCTGTGGCCTTATAGTATACATATGTACATATATAAGTCTTTGTTGATTCTTCTGTTGATGTAATTCAATAAATATGTGGGTGAAATCGTTTTTTTATACGATTTTCGGGATGCATCCTTATGCATCGTAAGAAATTTGGTATATCAGGTAAGTTTAGCTTGAAAGTCAAATGAAAATGGGAATCTTTAGGATTGTTTATGGTGCGAGCATTTTTGACGTGAAAAATTATGTTATCTGCGTGCAATAATATCACTAGAAAAATCGATCATGAATATAATAAGGAGTTAACTAATTTTTTAAGGTTTTTGATGCAATTCTGGATTTTAGATCGAAAGTGGCAACCACATGCACTTAGGCCACCCTTACCGGGCCCATTGTGCTACGATTTTGCAATTTTTATTATCCTATTTGGTATTTTAACAGAGGCGGGGACAAATTGATAAATACCTTTTAAATATCTATATTTGCATTGCAAATTTTAAACTAACGTCAGTCTGAAAAATGAGGTTATACAAAAAAGATAACCTTACTTTCAAATTACCACTATTTGTCATTCGATCTTCAAAATACTTTTTCATATACAGTGTGTCCCCCGATGGACTGAACAAGAGGGAAGAAAAAATATTTGTAGCTTAACGAAAAAATGTCATTCTTTATAAATTTTTTCACTTATCTCAAAACCACCAATTCTGAAACAAAAGTCTAAATATTCCTTTTAGCAGCTGAGATAATTACAAAAACACACTTGAGCTAACGAAAAACATTTTATTTTATTCAATGTGGTATCCTCCAACCTCAACATACAAATTCGTTATAAATTTTTTTTGGGGATACTTTACTAGCGTACTCTAACAACAAAATCAGTGACAAAAGTTTATATCAACATTTGTCATTAAATGTTTCCCAACGGAGATATCGCATTGTAAACTTTCCATAAAAGAATTCTAAAGAACAAGATTTATTCTATTAGTGAGCACATGAAAAGAATTTATTTTTAAGTAATGATTAATGGTACAATAATTAATAATGAAGATGTTCAAATTGTAATCCGCCAACCTCGATACATTTCCTACTACATCGAACCAGTACATCAATAGACACATGATTTTGTTTCATTTTTGCTTCTTGAATTTTTCCAAGTAATTCTTCTCTTGTATTAACAGGCGTAGCGTAAACCTTATCTTTCAACACTCCCCAAACATAATAATCGAGGGGAGTGAGGTCTGGTGACCTCGGAGGCCAGGATACTGGACCTGAACGGCCAATCCAATGCTGTGGATAATTGATATTCAACCATTCATGCACAGGTAGTCCAAAATGCGCTGGAGCCCCGTCTAGTTGTATCCAACTGTTTTTTCTAAAGTAAATGGGCATTTCATGAAGAACATCCTTAAAATAAGTATCAAGAAATTCACGCAATAAGACCGCGAGTTTAATCTTGGCGGCAAAAAGTATGGACCATAACTGTTATTATGCAAGACGCCAAATCAAACATTAACACTAAATTCATGTTGAAAATTGCGTGGTCGAATCTCCGATTTTGGTGTGCCCAAATATGAAGATTGTGATAATTAATACTCCAGATCTCGTTAATGTAGCATCGTCAGTCCAAAGAGTTTTATGCAAAAACTCGTGATTATTTTCTACCTGATTTAACATCCACTCACAAAAGATCGACCTTCTCTCCGTATCACCAGGATGTAAATTTCGCACAAGTTGAAAACGGTAGGCTTTTCTGTGGTCTGCATGTACCTAATGTTCTTAATACTTTTGATTTCGTTACATCAAGTCGTTGAGCCGCTCTGCGAGTACTGAGTCGTGGGTTTTCATTAAATGCCCGGAGAATACGGTTATTAAGTCCTCTTTGTATGTAATTTTCATTATTAGCGCGTAGACCAAGTTCAGGAAAACGCCGATGAGTATCTATGAACACTTGAGAATCCGGACGTCTCCTTTGGGGAAAACGTTGGCCGTATTCACGCACCGACGCACAGTGGATCGAAAAGCGGTAGAAGGCGGACATTGACTGAAATGTTATTCACTTGCATAAAAATTAACGTTAATCAACGAAGTAAAGTTTTGTCGAACAGTAAGGTTGTATATTATATCGAGTAAAAAAAGAAATTGTTGTACCGTCACTACTTGTTTGTGAAAATCGAGCTAAAAGTGTATAATATTTGAAACTGTATAAATCGATGAAAAAATAGCATATATATTGATATAGATATAAGTTTCGTAGTTGCTTCTGTGTGATGAAACTTACAATGTGGGCAATATTATACAACAGGAAAAATATTGTGATCGCTAAATACATTTCAGATAGAAACTTGGGCTTTGGTATCTTAGTCGATTCAATGTGTCGACACAATTATATCAGGGATAAAAAGAATACATAAAATGTATAATTATGTATCACGGTGTATTATAACAATTTACTCTAAATTGTAATATATAGTGAACGGTTTTTTATAGTAAAACGATTCGATTACCTTATCTGATAAGAAAATGTTCCCTGTGAAGAATTAATAGTTCTACAGCTTCCGGTAATAATTCACTTCTTTTATGGTCCTTTAATTTTTGTCTTGAATTGTAAATATACGGATCGGATGTGATCAGCAGTCTTTTCAAAATATCTTCATTAGTAGCTGAGCGACTACATTTTCTACTATTTTCTTCCCTGAAGCTTTTAAAGTCTTTATTGCGAGCTTCAGCAGCTTCTTCTGAAAGTTTGCCTATTGGAAGTATTGCATGTTGAATGATATCCGCGCTAACTTCAGTTGTGTTCGTCCTTCTGTGTTATACATTTCGGTTCCGAATTTTAATCTGTTAATATTCTATTAATTTTATTAATTTGACCACTTCAGTTTTTCCTCAATTTGTTTACGACTTTTACTTCAGTTTTTTCCAACCTTTGTATATTTTACACTTCACTTTTTAACTTGTAATATAATAATCAATTTTCCACCCATGTGCGTCGTTCTTGCCGACATTTTGATCTCTCATATAAGTTTTTTAAACTTTTGTTTATTAATTTATTTTGCTGATTGCTTTCAATTGTAGTAATTCTCCTGAAGAAGGAAATAAACATTTCCTAAAATAGATGGTTTTATTTTATTTTTTGAGGTATTAGAATCTAATTTATTAATTAATTAATTTTCTGTGATATTTTTATTACCTTTAACCATGCAGTAGGTATATTCACAGATTTATGATAATGATATAGGTAACCTGCCTAATTATGTGTATGATAAAACATAGATTGTATTAATATTAACAATAGATGAAGAATAACGCTTAGAATGTGTAGGCGAACCAAAGCAGTCAATCATGCCGAGTATATAAAGAAAGATTTTGCCGATTTTGTTATCTTCTATAATCGATTATTATAAACTAACACTGCACATTTCACAATTTTAACTTATTTTTATAATGCAAAAAACAAGGATACAAGTGCAGCGATTATTAAAGGAATAGCTCATAGTGTAGGTAATGACCGATATTCATAATTATCCTATTTAGTTTATCCCCTTTTTAGTCTGAAAACTAAAAGATTATGAAACATACATCGAATGTTTCGTCATTGAAATGGCATAACTTAACACATTTTTGACAGAAATATTAATTAACATGCATTTATGAGAATGCTAGAAACGGTAATGCCATAAACAAAACGTCTTTTTTCAAAAAGTTGCGCGAAGTAGCAGCTGAAATCGCTGGAGCAAGTACTAGAAGGATCCTAGATGACAAAACAGTTTTCCTTTTTCTGGGCAAATTTGGGCATTTTTTTAAAAATCTAATAGAAGTTAAAATTAAAAGTCATAGAACACCGTCTTCAAGAAATGGTAATTGTATAGTTAGTTACAAATATGATTTGCTAATATTTTGCAGGTTGAATTACACATAGTTAGTGTATATTCTGAGAAAATTGCAGCTTCGTATCGTTTCTAATTCCGAAGATTTTAGTAGTTGAAGAGGACGGTCGAAATACACTTAGCGTAACATCACCGAACATATGTACTTTCAGACATGCTTCTGTTCGATATTTCGTCAATCTACTCGTTTGTACTGTGATTTCCATATCTAATGCTTATTTTACTATACACTTATATACATTTTATTATGATTCTAGAAGATCGGCCTTTTTACGCTATGTCACATTTTTAACCAACTTCGACCCACTGTGCGACGCTTCGACATTGCCGTTGCAGAATCAATAAATAAAATGGATATCTGCGTATTCTTCATTACTAAATTTTCTTGACATAGTAGTATCACACAAACTTTTTAGTAAACGCAACAGTAGATTGTGTATTTTTGACAGATTAGTTACCGTTGTCAGCACACTACGATTGTCAATATCAATATAAAGGGGTAAACACTTTACAATGCGATATCTCCGTTGGGAAACATTTAATGACAAATGTTTATATAAACTTTTGTCAATAATTTTGTTGTTAGCGTCATATATGTAATACTACTATATTGCTGACACATCCTAAAAAATTCCGAAATCAAACGGGTGTGGATATATATCGGAAACTCCTACTTGTTCTTGACGTAACGTGCGCATGTGCGTGCTTTTAACGTAATAAACATAAAAATCAGTTGACGTTGACAGTGCAAATTTGTGTTATTTGATTATTTATTTATGTATATATTCTTGATTTACTCCTTACACTGAAACTATATTTATCGAAATGGATAGAGAACAATTATTATTTGGTGTCGCATTATTGCTTCGGCAAGTGCTTGTGGAAGATTCTATAATAACAACATATTCATTCGCTAATGATAAAATTGGAGCTGCAAAATATTGGCAACACATACCCACGGAATGAGAAAAGTTTTCCCTAAGAAAGGTTTGCAGCATGCATGACGCAAGAGTATTCACGAGGTCTGGTATATATGCAAAGGTTACATCTGAAAATAGTTTTGAAAACTATAAAAAGGGGATTTTGTCTATCTAACATTATCTTAGTTAATTACACCGTTTAGCGGAGATGGACACCTTATTGAACAGCAGCAATTATACAGGATTTCTCAAGTTAGAATTTTAATCGAACATATATTTGGCATGTTGACAGTGGTTTTTATCGACTAATATATTTTAAAAATTCAACTTTTTGCGCAACCTGGCCAAAATGAAGATTTTGAAGCAGCCATAGAGTTGAACCACAGACATCAAGTTTATGCGTGTATGTTTTCTCAATAAATGTAAACAAATTTCAATAAAAAAATTTTTTTGTATTACTAGAAATATTTTTGTGTTTTAATAATAAAATTGTAACTCTATTCCTAGTGAAAACATGAACAAAAATTTAAGAGAAGATAGTATATTGAACAAAAAATAATCTCTAATATAAAATAGCAACGGGTTCATTACAACAATACTGAAAACAAGGTCAGTAAAATAAAAAAAATCACACATGAAAATAAACTTAAATTCAGAATATTCTCAGATTTCCTGGTTTTATTTATGTATCACGTTCACAATTTCACTTAATAACTGCTTTTCGATGTTGAGTCTTTCTTTCATAATATTCAACCAGTTGAAATTTCTTGATAATAGCCTCATATTTTAATTTTTGCTCTCCCTTGACATAGGTAACAGTAGGTATCATATAGATGTAAGCCTCCATCATCAATCGATGAAAATAACACTGCTATTTTCTTCTTGTTTGGGTTTGGCTACCGTTCTAGTAGCCTCTAGGAATACTTTAAATATCTGGTAGAACTTTTCCCTACTTTTGATGTCATTTGTTCCAAAGAATTCAAATTATTATTATTCTGCACAATGTTAAAATATATTCAATAATATACTTTAAAATAATCTTTATTGTTTACATACACATATATGACTTGTGTATTCTCACCAGAGATAACCTATATTCTGACCATAGACAACTATTCTGACTTTTGTCTAAACAAAATCTGTCAAACATGAGAACTGTCAGAGAACATAGTTAGACAAAGAAGTGCATCTTCCATCCCCCTTCATCGGCGGAAATTTGTGCCGCTGGTTCTATACGAGACCCGCAATGTAGTAGTATTACATATATGGTTAGAGTACGTTGTAAAGTATCCCGAAAAAAAAAAACAGAAAAAAAAACTGGACCGCCCCATATAAAATGTATTTTAGGGCGTTTCTCACGCTAGGCGTAAAAATGCACGTGCAATTCTTGGAAAACAAAAATATTTCGTTCTGGGAATTGTCGGCTGTCGATCTGCATTAGGAATTTTTAGTGCAAAATTTATTTTAATTTATATGCATAGAAATGCCTAAATATGCAATTTATGCAATCACTAATTAACGCTAATTAAAATTAATCTGTGTAATACATGGACGTATAGACTATACATAAAGATATGCAAAAAAATTATGCACTTTGCATATAATCTGGTCTCTGATCATAACATTAAAGTTTGTTTCAAGGTCGTTTTTTTGTAAAAGAAATTACGAAATAAATAAAAGCACACCTTGCTGTAATAACAGCAATATCTAACAGCAATCAATGTTATTAATTTTCCATTAAATCATATATAAAATGAGAAAATGCTAAATATTCTTCAAATAAAAGAACTATTTATACAATCATTGTTTAACACGAGATCCGGGTTCACCTTTTAATAAAACTGGCAGTAAAGGCCAAATATGTTGCATATTATTAACGTTTCCATGGATCATACTATGTTGTAGTATATACATATGTGCCAGTTTTGTCCCAGCGTTTCAGATATTTTAGTATTCTGGTCTTACGATTACGTCTGCTTTGGGTAATCCGTTATTAGTAAGCACGAAAATACCTTAAACGCATATCGTTTTGTCCCTATGACACATCGCTAGAATGTTATTATTGTAAATATCGTGCTTTGTAAACCGCCTAATGAATTGATGGTCTCTTTGTATAGCGATCCTCTATAATTTTCTGCCTACTCCTCTATAATCTTCTCCGAAACCGATCTGATAGAGTACAAGGCACTTGTCTCATCATTATCAGTTACTCAACAGTTCATTATCTTTTGCTCCGTTGGTATAGGAACAATTGCTACTTCTAATGCTAACTATACGCCGTGGTAAGATAATATGAAGATGAAACGAGGCACTGTTAGAGAAGGATATCTACTACTACGTACTACTTGAGTGACTTGATGGGACGCAGCCGAATCACTCGAATTTCTACGACTCTATACGTTGGTTCAGATAGATCTTTGCATAACACCGTATACCTGCCCGAGCGGTCTATAGAGGTCAGTGATGCCAACCAACGGTTGAAAACGAAAGTGTTGCGTAACCGGCTGACACACGGTGTGAATTTGCGCGTTCGTTGACGGCTACGCTGTTTAGCGGTACTATTATTGGGTGAAATGCGCTTCTGCTAGCGGGCCTCACGACTTCGCCGTATATACAGGGCGATGCGCAAGGGTGTGGCATGTATTGAATAGGTATTTTGTTGAATCGAAGTTTGTTTTTCGATTCTTTTTTCGTTTTAGATCGATGAATTAATTAATTTCGCTTCGGGGTTTTACGTATTTGGTGTGTACTTATATGTTGGAAACTAGGTATTATTCGAACTACGTAGTCGGTTAAATTAGCGAACTAGTAGTATTTTTTTAGCAATATTGCCGGGGCTTCAGTTTGAACACATTCTATAATAAATACAAATCGCCTTAGCATTGCAAAAGTACAATTAATTGATTGATTAATTGGGAGAAAAATGTAGGATATTTTACTACAATTGTCAGCATTTATACTACACATTGTAGTACATAATATAGGGACAAGTACAATTTGTAGCAATGTTTACCATCAAATTCTAGCACTAAGTTTATAGTATTAATTCTTACAATTTCTATGAAAAACAAGAATGAACAGTTAGTTTTCTTTCAACAACGCTGTTGGTTATACCGGAAGTCGCCATAAACTTTATTATTTTAAATGGAACACCCTGTATATTATTTCATTTTTAAATTCCTGAGAAAATTTTATGATGAGTTCTAATAGGTCTCCTAAATACCTATTTTCAACTGCTACTTAGATATCTTGATTTTTTTGAATATTTTGAAAGATGTAGCGTTATTTGCAACACAGTATCTTTTGCCCATTTTCGACTGGTAATAAACACTTCTAGGGTAGATGGAAGCAAAAGAATGACACTTTCGAAATCCACATTGACAATTGATTTGTCGCATACAGGCTCTCCAAAACTGCATGACCAATTATTACAAAATCTTCAAAGTTGAAAAAGTTCTTTTCTTTTAATTGAACACCCTGTATATTATTGGATGATCAGATGCAGAATTTAATTCTGCATCGATTCGCTATGACTTTCCCTATACCTATTTCCAAGGGTTTTCTTGTTATTCCATATTTTTTACTAAAATCTAATAAAACTACAAAGTCGTATCCAGTAAGCATTGATTATAAGAGAAATTAGAACAAGTGACTTGACAGTTGTTGATTTTATGTCAAAGTAGTACAATTTTATTTTGCTAATTCTATGAAATACAGTTAATAATGGAGAATATTGAAGAATATTCGAATAATGATCTGCTAAATTTGTTTTATACGCACGGTGAATGTGAACGAATTGTCAGACGCACATGTAGATTATTTAACGAGCGATATCCGGACTTACCAGCAATGACTCCTGGAAAATTCGCAAGAATTGAAGCTCGGTTTTTGGAAACTGGGAGTGTAAAGGCAACTCGTAATCACCGAAAGCCAGTAATAGACAAGCTAACGAGGTGAATGTTTTGGGTTATATTCAAGCTTATCCACGGAGTTCAATTCCAGCAGTAGCGCTGGAATTGGGCATATCAAGAACTTCAATTCATAGGATATTAAAAAAAAAAACACAAAATGCATCCTTTTTGTGAAATAACTGTACAAGGCTTACGCCTTGGTGATGAGGCAAGACGCGTCGCCTTTCGCGAGTTCATGTGCACAAAAATGACAGAAGATCCAAGATTCCTTTATAAAATTATCTGGACTGACGAATCAAAATTCAGCAGGCAAGGAATTATAAATCGTCAAAATATTCACTACTGGGCACAAGATAATCAACACGTCTTAAGGGAGAATAATCACCAGGACCGGTATAGCTTTAATGTTTTTTGTCTGGTTATGGACAATAGCGTAGCATATCAAGTCTACGATGAAAGTTTAAATGGGGCTAGATATCTAGAGATACTTAGAGTATTTGTTAGTGATTTTTTAAACACTCTACCTCCAGGAGAGAGAGCAAACAGTTAGTATCAACTAGATGGTGCTCCCGCGCACTCCACACTAGCTGTACATTAACAATTGACATTGATGTTCGAGGATCGGTGGATTCGTCCCCAGGGACCTTGGAACTGGCCACCCAGATCACCCGATTTGACGCCCTTGGACTTTTACGTGTGGGGTCGCATAAAAGAGCAAGTGTACTCTACACCTGTATTAACGAGAGAGGAACTATTGAACCGTGTTCACGATGCGTTCACCAATATAACCCCAGACGAACTTCGGAGATCGGATCGCGAGGAGTACATGATAGAGTGACTCAGTGTTTGAACCAAAATGTTGGTCACATAGAACAATTATTGTAGTTATTTTGTTCAATTTATTTTATTTTTTCTTGTCATTATGTTCCTAATTGTTTTGTTTTTCATTTGTTACTACGTTTCAAATTTTCTTATGTCCCTGCTTTGTTTCCATTTTCTAATTAAAATGAAACACATACGATGTTTCAGTGTCTGTAAAAAATCACATTAAAACAGAAAATATTGACATAACAAGGAAACCGTTGTAAATAGGTATAGGGAAAGTCATAGCGAATCGATGCAGAATTAAATTCTGCATCTGATCATCCAATAATATACAGGGTGTTCCATTTGAAAAAAAGAACTTCTTCTACTTTGAAGATTTTGTAATTGGTCATGCAGGTTTGGACACCCTGTATGCGACAAATCAATTGTCAATGTGGATTTCAAAAGTGTCATTCTTGTGCTTCCATCTACCCTAGAAGTGTTTATTACCAGTCGAAAATGGGCAGATGATACTGTGTTGCAAATAACGCTGCATCTACCAAAATTTTCAAAAAAATCAAGATATCTAAGTAGCAGTTGAAAATAGGTATAGGGAAACCTATTAGAACTCATCATAAAATTTTCTCAGGAATTTAAAAATGAAATAATATTCAGGCTGTTCCATTTAAAATAAGAAAGTTTATGGCGACTTCCGGTATAACCGGAAGTGGTAAGACCCTGAAAATATTTTAAAATGAAAGAGAATCTTGAATAGCCCCGGATTCCAAAAATTCAGAGTTCCAGGTTTTTTCTAACCTCGGAAACTTCTAACGAACGGCTACCGTGGAAGACCCTGTATATATTAAAACATCAAGAGAGCACTATTCTCCACAACCGCACCTAACACACGTAAAACTAAAAGTGAGGACAATTGCAGTGAACTACACATGTGCATTTTAGTATCGCGTGATCGAGAACGCCAATCGTCGATGAGCATGTTAATGCAAATTGGCGCGTTATGTAAATGTAATTGAGGATGCACAAAACAGCGCTATCCCCGTTATATCTGTTTTCACCAATTCCATGTCGAACAATGATAGACAATGTTGTATGTGAATACATAGCCAAATTAAAAACAACTACAATCTCTCCAAATATAAACATAAAAAAAACCTGATTTAAATTATTAATTTCAACGTACACTGCAGAAAATGTCGAACTTATTAAAATAAAGAATGTATCAAATATTTATTCGCCAGACATTCTAATATGTATGTATATTAAGCGTATAGAAGATTATTTTTATAACGAATTATAATTGCCTGATATAAATATGTATAATTTTAAGTACAAAATAGGATGGGTTTTAAACATATAGTCTTTTTTATTATATGATCTTGTGGCTTTATTTGCACATTGTTGTGCAATGGTAGATATCACAGTAAGGTACTAGTAAAAATATATACTGACATGGTGAAATAATTACAGAATGTGTGCTAAGTTTTCCTACAATAGAGTATTAATTTTTGCTACTTCCAAATATATACAAATTTTAACAAAATTGTGTTACTATTTCAAACATAATTGATCCTACAAACAGCTGTGTACTTGTCCTACAGCGGCTAGTATTAAATGATAAACATGTACGTTAGGGCCCACTTGTTTGTGTTACTTATTTCTACAATATCGTTATTACAGCGCCATGTAAGTTTTTACTACAAGGATTTCTCTCAGTGTACGCACAGAAAAATTTACTTTTCTATCTTTGGTAGATTTCGCAGTAAATTCTGCCGGCACACTAAGGCTGCACCTGGTTTAAACAGAGCTACAAAACTATAAGATATTAATGACAGCGTAGGACATTTAAAGGCCGAATTATATGCACATAATTTTGCATATTTGATTATCGACACAAACATCCATACATGGTTAAAATATACTGTGGAGAGGAATAAGATACAAATTTTAAACTATATATGCAAAAAAAATTAATATCTATACCTATAATCTTTTTTTATCTTAATTAGATGTGACATTATAACACCTTTTAATATGTCACTAATATCAATAATATACATGAAAAACGAGTAATAATCATATGATTAGAGACAAATAACATTTAGTCGAAGTTCGCTGTAAAATTTTATGGGTTATCCTGTTGTATTAGAAGCAAGCCTTGTACATATACGTGTCTCATATAATTTGTGCTTAAGGTAAAAACTAATAGAGTTGACAAATACACTTTATGCATATTTAAATACGGAATGGTGTATTCAAATAAAGCGAAGGACCTTTGCTAAAAGTTCATTCAGATGATGGTATACACCTAATACAAATATACACGGATTTTTAGATGTTGTAAAGAGTTATTAGAAACAAATGGATATTAGATGTAAATTAATAAGGCTATTAATTTAATTTTAAAACGGTACTTTCATTTATATTGGTAGAGGTTTTGTAATTATGTCAGCATAAATTATTTTATTGAATTTTTGAATACGCGTAAATCAACTATTGATTGGCCCGCATTTAGGACCCGGAGGTATGTCTAAGAGTACGCATTTAATGTTCGTCTTGAAATAAAACAGGTATATTTCGCTTGGTTCCAAATTTGTTAATAATTTTTCCTTATATGGTGTAGACGATCAAATTTCGGATTTCTTTGATCGAGCGCTTCGGGTTTGAACATGGTCTACCTTGGGCAGATGTCTTATCATTCTAGGTGTTACAGAGACTTTTTTACTGATGTAAAATTTTGTTGCTGTCAATGCTGTTTGTTGCGTTTGTTGAATTTTTATTGGCGTTACTTGTTCTGGAAGCTTGCTTGTTGATGGTTGGTGTCGAGTATCCTATCTGCGTTCAGAAAACTTGCTCGTTGATGATTGGTGTGATATTCTCGTTCAGGAAGCTTGCTTGTTGATGGTTGTCTCTGAGCGTGCGGTTTTTGAGTTTGTGGCTCAACTAGATTATTTTGATCTCTGATTTTAAGCAGATATAGTGGCAGATCGTCATTGCTATCTGAATTCTCTTGGTTATCTTCGTTTGGAATCACTTGAGATGGGGGAAAATCAACTTCTGTGAAAATATCTGGATTATATGGGAACAATCCAGTTACCTTAACCCTGGAGCACTCGCGCTATGAGTTTTTCTCTCACATTTTGATAGTAACTGCTATTATTTCATAACGGGTAGTAGTAAACAGCTGGCGTCCCCTCTACCTGATTTCTTAAATCTCTTTTAAATCTACAATATGGATACTGTAGTTTAGTATTCAGTCTGGATTGTGGACGAAATGTTGGAGAGCTTTAGAGGGCGCCGCAAGTTTAGGCAGTACATAGCAAATAAGCCCGCAAAGTATGGCATAAAAATTAATGGGCGTTGGTGGATTCTAGAATGCATTATACTTCCAATCTTGAAATTTATGCTGGAAAGCAGCCTATGGCCCATATAAATTAGATAACTCCGCTAGCGCTGTCGTCAAACGCATAGCAAAACCAATACTAAACACTGGTAGAAACGTAACAATAGGCAACTATATTACCTCAATACCTCTGGCTAAAGATATGTTGAACCTGAAAACAACCATAGTTGGAACCGTGAGTAAGAATAAAAGGGAGTTGCCTCCGATTTTACTAAACACAAAAGGGAGACCTTTACGTAGTAGCATGTTTGCTTTTCAGGAGAATATGGTCTTGGTTTTTTACAAACCAAAACATAACAAAAACGTCCTAGCACTTTCGACACTTCATAGTACTGATGTTATTGACCCAGAATCTGGTGAATTATTCAAGCCCGAAGTTATTACGTTCTATAACTCCACAAAAGGAGGCGTCCACGAAGTAGACGAAATGAAATGTGGATATTCCGTATCCAGATTTTGTTGCAGATGGCCTCTCAGATTATTTTTTACAATGTTGGATATTGGAGGAATTAATTCTGAAATAATATACAAAAGCAATAATGCCGAAGCAAATATTCAGTACAGACGAATATACCTAATGGAACTAGATGAATAAGAGAAACTTTGAAGATACCTCAACCAGAACGTGTAGCCGATGTACATACAGATTTCTGCGGTTTTTGTCCAAGAAGAAAAAACCGCAAGACCAAAAAACATTGTAACCATTCTGCCATTCCTGTTTGCACAGAGCATGTGATATACATCTGTTCAAATTGGGCTGGTACAAATAATGAAGACGTTAATTTATAAGAGGATTATGTTTTAGTTTTATCATAAAAGATCATACATATATTTAAATCTATTTGTAGCTATGCTCTGTTCTTTTTTTTTTCTATAAAAACTGTTAAATAAAGGCTGTTATTTTTTGTTTTAAGTTAAAACAACACAATTTTAAACTTACATAGTCCAAAATGTCTCTTACAACTATATGTGAGAATAATGCTCACACGCGAGTTCTCCAGGGTTAAAAGATTTTTCACAGTTTTGAATAGTGGCCACTTTAGAATACGCTAAGTGAAATAAAGCGACCAACTGCTTAAGAGTGACAGATCTTCCTGGATTGTAGATCATCTATTTGGTACATTTCTGCGTGAAAATGCAATTTTGAAAGGAGCAAACAACCCTTTATCTAGAGGGTATATCTTAAGAATCGCGCGTGGTGGTAGTGATAACAAAGTAATAAAATATTTCCGGCAAAAAGTTATTGCTGAATCCTATTAAACCCAATCGCGCGACCAAACAACATTTTTCTGGAGTTCTTAAATATAACTTATCTCGGAAGGCAAAATCTTTAGCTCAATGCCTGCTAGCATTTTTTTTTCTTTATTGAATTTGTACGCAATTCCATTTAATTCACCAAATTGCAATGCTAGTGACATAACATCTCTCATCTGTAGTCCGTAAAATCTATTATCAAAATCTCGAATATGGTTAGATAATTCCAGCACCGTACAAAGCAAATTTGGAATTCCTGCAACAAATCAACATCACTTTCGAACAAGTAAAAAAAGAAGTTCCAGATGGACAAAGCCGCATTTTTACATCAGGAGAAGATTTGGAGGTCACATTAAACCGTATTAAAAAAAACCTCTTAACCAGTTTTTTTGACAATTTCCGCAAGAGCCGACTTCAACAGTCTATTTGGTTTTATCACAGGTCATTCAGTCAATAAAATTTCAACATTTTATTACCTGGCGAAAAAAAAAAAAAACCACAAAGATATAGGACAGGGTTCGACCAAGGTTATATTGTTTAGGATTAAAATACTATTGTATAACCAGCAGAGAAATTCTTAGAACGTGCTATCGAAATTGAAAGAGAAATTAAAGTTTGTAGTTGATTCATCTTAATCTAGAAATTAGCATTGCACAATACCGCGAGTAATAGGTGTGCATTATTTCATCTATCCTGTTCTATATTTTTTGAATTCCATTGCAAAATGAGTTTATTGCTAATATCGTCAACGAAAATGCTTTGTTTCTATTGGTATCATTCATGCAAAATACCTGGAAAAAAAGATATTTCCAGTCCTTGTACTTGTTTTATTTAATGGGTATTTACAAACATCATTAAATATTTAAAAGAAACTATTACATTATAGAGGGTTTACGGTTATTTAGTCTGTAATAGGAAAACCACGAAATTACAAAAACAGTTGCTGTAGAATTTGAACACCGATTTTAAGAAAATTGTGGTCGCATATTTGTAAAATGCTTTGCTAAATTATTTATTTCTAATTGCTGGTTTTTTTTCTTTTCTTGTGTCCTGTTTTATCAACGTTATACTCTTTATTTTAGTTTAGAAGAACAAAATTCCTCGTGTGATTAAGCAATGATTAAGATTCATTTTCATTAACACACTTTCCAATGTCTACCGCGTTCTCAAATGAATATAAACATAATTGGATATTGTGAATTAGTTTCTCACTATAAGATTATGTATGTAAATTAACGTAGATGTTTCTTTACACAAAACAGTTAACAGGATGAGGATGTGTAGGTATATCTACTTCGACAAAAAATTACCTAACTTGTTCGAATCACATGAAAAGATTTCTTGTCTCTCCTTGAAGATAAATACTCTAAACAAATCTTCAGCATTGGTATGTTCGAAAATGAGTATCACAAAATTTGACATTTCTCAAAATTTGACAGTTAAATTTCGCGGTAAAATTTTACGCTCATAAACTAGAACGTCAAAATTTTAAATTTCTTTCGCTGCAGAAATGTAAAAATTTCACGTTTGACGAAATGTTTAAACTTTAGTAGTATTTCACAATTAAATTTAATGTTTGACATTTCATACGTCAGAATGTCAAAATTTTAAAATAAATTTGGCGTTTCATAAGCTATAAAGTCAAAATTTTATATTTTACCAGTAGATTTTTATTTGATGCTTCATTAATTAAAATGTCAAATTTTTACATTTTAAGAAAATTTTAAAACTTGACTATTTGACAATTAAATTTGACGTGCCACGAGCAGGAATTTCAATATTTCATGTTTCGTGGGTTAAACTGCCAAAATTGTATGGTTAAATTTGATGTTTTATAACCATAATATCACAATTTGACATTTCACTAGCAGAATAAATAAAATTTTACAAGTTGGTGTATATTCTTCGTATCATGAGTAAGAATATCAAAACTTAACGTTTTTAAAAGCTACAACGTCAAAATTTGACTAGAAAAAATTTCAAACTTTGACGCTTCTTGAATGAAAATGTCAACATTTGATGCTTAACAAAATTTCTAAACCTTAAAATTTGACAATTAAGTCTGATACGCCACGAACTGACATATCAATATTTTACGATCTAGAATGCCAAAGTTTCACAGTTAAATTTGACGTTCTGTGAGCTACATTGTTATTTCACTAGCTGAAAACCCAAAATGTGACATTTCGTGAGTTAGAATGTTAAAATTTGACGATTAACAAAGTTTTTCTGAAGATTAAAATTTTACAATTAAATTTGACGTTTCACATGTCAGAATGTCAGTCGTTGACGTATTACTAGTTAGAACATCAAAATATGACAGCAAAATTTGATGCTTTATATGTCACATCGTCGAAATTTGACATTTCATCAGTAGAAACACCAAAATTTGACTCTTAATGAATTCAAATGTTAAAATTTGATGTTTAAAAAAAATTTTAAACTCTAAAATTTGACAACTAAATGTCACGAGCTGAAAAACCAGCATTTGATGCTTCACGAGATAGAAGGTGAAAATTTGAAGTTTTGTGAGCTACTGGCATTTCACTAGTAGGAAACCCAAAATGTGACGTTTCATGAGTTAGAATGTCAAAATTTGACGTTTAACAAAATTTATAGACATTAAAATTTTACAATTAAATTTGACGTTTCACAAACTGAAATGACAATATTTAATGTACATAATCACGACTAAAATGTTAACATTTGACGTTTTATAAACTACATTGTCAAAATTTGACGTTTTATCAGTTGAAACACCACAATTTGACGCTGCATGAATTAAAATGTCCATACTTGATGTTTAACAACACTTTTAAACTCTACAATTTGACAATTAGATGTCACGAGCTAAAATATTAGTATTTGACGTTTCACGAACCAGAATGTAAAAAATTTTATAGTTAAATTTTGACGTTTTGTGAACTACATTGTCTAAGTTTGGGATTTAACATTTGACGAGTGAGAATGTCAAAATTTGACGTTTAACAACATTTTTAAACTCTACAATTTGACAATGAAATGTCACAAGCTAAAATATCAATATTTGACGTTGCCCGAGCTAGAATGTCAAAATTTGGCAGTTAAATTTCACGTTTTGTGAGCTACATTGTAAAAGTTTGGCATTTGACATTTGACGTTTAACAACATTTTCAGATATAATAAATTTTAGCAAACGTGAAGGTCAGTGTTTGACGTATCACGAGTTAAAATATCAAAATTTTACAGCTAGGTTTGATGCTTTATAAGCTACATTGTCAAAACTTGACATTTCATTAGTGACAAGCTCACAAAATTTGACGTTTCACAAATTAAAATATTTAACAAAATTGTTTAAAATTTAAATTTGATAATTAAATTTTTCATTTTACGAGCGGTAATGCGTTTTATAAGCTAAAATACCAAATACAACAGTTCACTAAGGGTGTGTTTGGATTTCTGTTCTGGGTTACTCGATGACGTCAATTTGACATAAGCAGACAGTAGCTGATCAATGACAAGTTTATATAATCTCCATTATGTCAAACTGACATCATCGGCTAACCCGGAGTAAAATCCAGAGACGCATTCTAGCGGCAAATAAAAAAACTTGATGCTTTACGAGTTAATATAGTCAAACTTTGACGTTTAGCAAAAAAAAAATAACTTCAAAATTTGACATTTGATGTACCTACATCAATGTGGATGTTTGACGTTTCAGTAGTTAGAATATCGAAGTTTGACGTTTCATGTAAAAATTTAACGTTTATCAAAAGTATCAAATTTTGGACAATTAAATTTGACGTTTTGCAAGCTTTTTTTTCGCGATTGCAAATAGCAAATTTGGACGTTTTATGAGTTAAAATGTCAAAATTTAACAGTTAAATTGTAATTTCATGTGCTCTAATGTGCAAATCTTATTTGTCATTTAAGACATTTCAAAATCTAGCAGTTTGACTAGCAAAAATACCAAAACTTTTACAAAAACAATTCATGCGTAATGTTAAAATTACGTTAAAAAATCGTTCCATTAGCTGGACGTATTTGATAGTTTTCTCAATAAAAAAATATAAAAAATAGAGTTTCCTGTACATAAACTTTATATTATGACATCTTGACTGTATATCATTACAATAAGAAAAAAAAACGTTCTTTCCTGTTTTACATTAATCTAATACCCCACAAAGAAAAAGGATTGAAAATCACAGTATTAACCTTGAAAACAAGAAGTGACTATCATACTTAAGAATTTAGGAAATTCGTACAATCTCGCATACATAAATAAATAATAGATTAATGACTATTATAAAATGAGACAAATATTATATTATATAGCGCCTACATGCTAATATGTATTTTTTTTTAATAAAATTGCTTGCTATTTATTCTACAACATTTCTGAAGAAACTATTCCATTGTTTGTGACGTTTTAAGATTCATTTGCCACATTATTCCACAGATCAATTCTGTCACAATTCCTTCAGTATATAAACGTGAATTATATCTTTGAATCGCGTTTAACGCTCTGAAGATCGCGTAATACCATTCAGCGCACACTTCAAACAGTACAAGGAGCACCGTACGGTATTAGTGATTAGCAACAGTTACATAACACTTCAAAAAAATCCTCCCGGGCTCCAGCAAACATACGAACATTCCACGTCGAACTCATTGACTATTGACACAAGTAATTTATTTACTAAAGCGATGGGTAACAACAGAAAAAGAGACGAGCTACCGCGACCTTGCCAACTTTGACTCCGACCTTTTTTCGAGAAAGTGAAAATTTTCAATCCACTAACTGGTAGAAACATACGAACGTCCTCTTGGCCTACTATGTATTTATTAGTATGCGCTCGCGAGTGGTGTACGGACAACAATCGAAATTTATAGCCTGGAGCGTCCAGTTAAAAGTTGGAGTTAGATGAGCGCTCGTGGAAGGTTGTTTAGGATCCGTGTGCTAGAAAATTGTTATTTATTGCGTTGGTAATGTTGTTATGGCGTTGATTTAGAGCCGAGAGTAATAAAAAACGAGTTTGGGAAGCGTTTTCGTTCGCACAAGATGATATAATATATGCTTCCTATGTCGTTTTGATTTCCTGTAGTTGGATTTTATTAAGTGAAATTTTGAAGGATATCTATCACGTTGAAAATTGAATAGTTTAATGTTTAAAGCAGCCCCAAGTAAAAATAAGCCATGTTATAATAGGTAGTATTCCTTATTTTAATATCTTATATAAATATCTACATATATTTGATGCTAAAATATCAAACTGTGACGTTTATAACAATTTGACAGTTAAATTTACCGGCTAAGTTTGAGATTTCATAAAATACGACACTAAAATTACATGTTTCGATCTGTACAGGTCATTTTCAGGTGTGTAAGCATCAATTGACATAACAAAGATGGTAATTGTTAATTTTTCTTGTGGACACTAAAAACATTAAAAAAGAGAACAATCCAAAGGTCAACATTAATTATAACAAGCACCTATTCCGCAGACAATGTCAAAATTTGACATTTTATTAATGGTAAAATCAAAATGTCAAAATTTAAAGTTAGATGATTTTTTTTAAACTTTGATAATCAAATTTTAAGTTTGGCTAGCTGAAGTGTCATTGTTTGACGTTACAATATCAAATTATAACGTTTATCAAAATTTTACAGCTAAATTCGACACTTTAATTTGCCATTTCGCAAGATACAATATTAAAATTTAACATTTCAGTAGTAGAAAAATTGGAATTTGGCAATTCGTTGGTTAAAATATCAAAATTTGACGTCTAATAAAATTTTTAAATTATTTCCTGTTCCAACAAGCTAAAATGTCAAACTATGACATTTATCAAAATTCGACAGTTTAATTGAACATTGCGTAAGATACAATAACAAAAAATTTGATATTATACTAATCAAAAAGCTAAAAACGAGTTAAAATACCAATATTTAACGTTAAAATATCAAACTATGACGTTTATTAAAATTTGACAGATAAATTTGACGGTTAAAGTTGATATTTCGTAGAATGCAATATTGAAATTTAACATTTTACTAGTAGAAAAAAACTAAAACCTGACATTTTATAGGTTAAAATGTTAAAATGTGATGTCTAATAAAATGTTTAAATTCCTGCTTTGTATTATCTTATATTACATGTTTCGATCTGTACAGGTCATGTTCAGGTGTGGAACGATGGACTGAAATAATAAAGATGACAATTCAAAATAATTCAGAAATCAAAATGAATTATGAAAAGCATACACTAATCACACGATGTCAAAATTTAATATTTTATTAGTAAAAAAATCCAATATTTGACGTTTTATGAGCTCGATGTCAAACTATGACGTGTGTCAAAATTTGACAGTTAAATTGGGCGTTTTATAAGATACAATAATAGAAAATTTGACATTTTACTTGTAGAAAAACTAAAATTTTACGTTTCATTATTTATAATGCGTAACTTTAAGTTGTAGGAAATTTTTAAACTTCGACAATTGTTTAAAATCTGACCAGCTGAAATATCAATAGTTGACGCTAAAATATCAAACTGTGACGTTTATTAAAAATTTGAGATTTCGTAAAATACGACACTACAATTAAATCAGTAGAAAAACTAAAACTTGACATTCCACAAGTTAGAATGTCAAACTATGACGTTTATCAAAATTCGACAGTTTGATTGGACGTTTCATAAGATATAATAACAAAAAAAATTGTTGTTATATTAATCGACAAGCTAAAAATTTGACGTTTTACGAATTAAAATGTCAAAATTTAAGTTACACGAAATTTTTAAACTTTGACAATTAAATTTGAAGTATGACCAGCTGAAAATATCAATACTTAACGTTAAAATATCAAACAATGACGTTTATTAAAATTTGACAGTTAAAATAATTTTATATTTCGTGGAATGCAATATTAAAATTTAACATTTTACTAACGTTTATCAAAATTGGCAGTTGAATTGGACGTGTCTTAAATACAATAACAAAAAATTTGACATTTTGCATGTGTAGAAAAACTAAAACTTGACGTTTTACTAGTTAAAATGTCAAAATTTAAGTCGCATGAAATGTTTTAAATTTAAAATAACAAATCTAAATAAAACAGTGGTTATACTATTGAGATTTTGTTGTTTTAGTGAGAAAAATATGTAACTTATCCCTTAAGAATTCACACAGCTTGTATGAACACTGTATAAGGAACAGACTGTATAACATAGGAACTTATTTGGTATTAATTGCATGTATTGCATGTGTCTGTAAAATCATATGAATGTATGAGAGTTATACGATTTTAAACTCCTTATTTTAGCGAAGATATTTGCTAATTTGTCAATTTAGATTTCCAAATATGTTCAGATCCGAACACAAATTTGAAAATATATTGACTGAAGCCGCGAAATTAGCGTTTAACGCCATATTAATTGATGAAATTCAGAAAAATGTATACAAAATGTCGTTATTGACAGACATGCATGTTTCGCTGTCACCTACAGCTCATCAGTGTCACTCGACGACATTTGTAATTTACGCTCAAAGCGTATATATGCTAATGCACCCTTGATAGTAATGTATGAGAGTTATACGATTTTAAACTCCTTATTTTAGCGAAGATATTTGCTAATTTGTCAATTTAGATTTACAAATATGTTCAGATCTAAATTGACAAATTAGCAAATATCTTCGCTAAAATAAGGAGTTTAAAATCGTATAAGTCTCATACATTACTATCAAGGGTGCATTAGCATATATACGCTTTGAGCGTAAATTACAAATGTCGTCGAGTGACACTGATGGGCTGTAGGTGACAGCGAAACATGCGCGTCTGTCAATAACGACATTTTGTATACATTTTTCTGAATTAAAATCATATGGTTTCTGGATTCTTATTATAGAAGCATTAAAAGAAATGTTTTGAATTAACTAGCATATATTATGTTTGTTGTAGACATTTAAAAATAAGCCAATAACAAATAAAGTATTGTAGATCAAGCATTGAAAAAAGTTTGTAATTCTTTCCAAACAAATAGCAAAATACTTTATATTTAAAACCCATTTGTATAATACTGTAGGGGTAATGGAAAGCAAGAGAAATAATACATTGAATAAGATATCAAATTATCTACAGTTTCACCAATAGAAATACCAACTTTACGTTCGCGGCTGTGCAATCACAACCTTTTTTAGTCCTCCGAATATTAGCAATGACATACCGTTGGAAATGTACACGAGTCATTCATTCGTTTCGTGCCCTCAAACGTCAGACGCAAAAGACAAAGGGGCTCATTGTCTTAAGTGAATTGCGGTATCTGTTAACAATAACCGCTAGGTGTAGCTTCGCATCGGTTCGGGCTCTCTTCTGCATGCGTGCATTCTTTCTCGCGGAGCTAATAAATCAATGTACAAACATTCGCTAGACCGTGACCTACGAATCTCCGTATCAATCAAATTAACCTAAAAATAATGCTTTAATGAAGAGACATAATGAGGTCGCAGGTATCGGTTTTGATGATGAGAATTTGGATTTACTAGTCACA
Source organism: Cetonia aurata (assembly GCA_949128085.1). Classification (NCBI taxonomy): domain Eukaryota; kingdom Metazoa; phylum Arthropoda; class Insecta; order Coleoptera; family Scarabaeidae; genus Cetonia; species Cetonia aurata. Next base: position 4,615,415 of record OX421889.1, read on the forward strand.
TTTAAGGCAGTAACTGATCTTATTTGGATACTATAAAGTATTTAGTAAATATGTTATGCGGCAAATCTGAATTCAGGAAATATTAGAATTTCTTAGGCAGAACTGGCGCTTGTAGGACGTTCTAGTCCAAACGTGAAAAGTCAAGCGATCTTGAAAAGAAAGTGCAGGAATTACTATTTTTTCCTGGAACAAACACAAAAATTGAAGTAGGTAATTTCCAGCAGCAGCGCTGGAATTGGGCGTATCAAGAACTTCAATTCATAGGATATTAAAAAAACACAAAATGCATCCTTTTTGTGAAATAACTGTACAAGGCTTACGCCTTGGTGATGAGGCAAGACCTTTTGCGAGTTCATGTGCACAAAAATGACAGAAGGTCCAAGATTCCTTTATAAAATTATCTGGACTGACGAATCAAAATTCAGCGGGCAAGGAATTATAAATCGTCAAAATATTCACTACTGGGCACAAGATAATCCACACGTCTTAAGGGAGAATAATCACCAGGACCGGTTTAGCTTTAATGTTTTTTGTCTGGTTATGGACAATAGCGTAGCATATCAAGTCTACGATGAAAGTTTAAATGGGGCTAGATATCTAGAGATACTTAGAGTATTTGTTAGTGATTTTTTAAATACTCTAATACCTCCAGGAGAGAGAGCAAACAGTTGGTATCAACTAGATGGTGCTCCCGCGCACTCCACACTAGCTGTACATTAACAATTGACATTGATGTTCGAGGATCGGTGGATTCGTCCCCAGGGACCCTGGAACTGGCCACCCAGATCACCCGATTTGACGCCCTTGGACTTTTACCTGTGGGGTCGCATAAAAGAGCAAGTGTACTCTACACCTGTATTAACGTGAGAGGAACTATTGAACCGTGTTCACGATGCGTTCACCAATATAACCCCAGACGAACTTCGGAGATCGGTTTCGCGAGGAGTACATGATAGAGTGATTCAGTGTTTGAACCAAAATGGTAGTCACATAGAACAATTATTGTAGTTATTTCGTTCAATTTATTTTATTTTTTCTTGTCAATATGTTCCTAATTTTTTTGTTTTTCATTTGTTACTACGTTCAAATTTTCTTATGTTCCTGTTTTGTTTCCATTTCCTAATTAAAATGAAACACATACGATGTTTCAGTTTCTGTAAAAAATCACATTAAAACAGAAAATATTGACATAACAAGAAAACCGTTGTAAATAGGTATAGGGAAAGTCATAGCGAATCGATGCAGAATTAAATTCTGCATCTGATCATCCAATAATATATAGGGTGTTCCATTTGAAAAAAAGAACTTTTTCAACTTTGAAAATTTTGTAATTGGTCATGCAGTTTTGGACAGCCTGTATGCGACAAATCAATTGTCAATGTGGATTTTGAAAGTGTCATTCTTTGCTCCCATCTACCCTAGAAGTGTTTAATACCAGTCGAAAATGGGCAAAAGATACTGTGTTGCAAATAACGCTACATCTTTCAAAATTTTCAAAAAAATCGAGATATCTAAGTAGCAGTTGAAAATAGGTATAGGGAAACCTATTAGAACTCATCATAAAATTTTCTCAGGAATTTAAAAATGAAATAATATACAGGGTGTTCCATTTAAAATAAGAAAGTTTATGGCGACTTCCGGTATAACCGGAAGTGGTAAGACCCTGAAAATATTTTAAAATGAAAGGGAATCTTGAATAGCCCCGGATTCCAAAAATTCAGAGTTCCAGGTTTTTTCTAACCTCGGAAACTTCTAACGAACGGCTACCGTGGAAAACCCTGTATATTTAACAATAATTTTACCATATGTGCATTGATTAACAATAGCTTTGTTCGCTGTGCAGTCAGCAACTATCCACAACTGAACGACGCATGCGTAATAACAATTACTCGTTCGCAGTGCTACAATTTCATATTTGGACCGTTTGCAATTTAGAATTTGGTGTTCGCACAGTGTCAAATTGTAGTCAGTAACAGTTGGTGATTAACCCAAAAAGTTCACGGATTTCTTGTGGATTTCAAATTCGCACATGCGCATTAAACGAAAAAGATAAAACAAAGCGTGTTGAAATGTGTTTTCTTGTGTTTGTGAGGCGATAATCAAAAGATCGCCCATACCGAAACCTGTAAATTATATTTCTTGAGTGGCAAAGCAATCAATAAATACTTTCATATTAAAGATTTACCATCCATATTAATCCTGTTATTTTCACAAAAATACAAGCCAGTATTCAAATTACTAAGGCAAGATAACAAACACAAAATATATATAAGCTACAAAATACAAATACTTTTTTCTATCAATATTAAAAAAAAAGAACTTAAACAGCTGCCTTTTATAAAATTTTATTGATTATAAAATTTTTTTTAATCCTCGATTAACATAAGTCCAAAAAAAGAAATATTTTTAAAACTGACATTCAAATAAAATTCTCGCAACTACAACTCACAAATCCTGAAAGCGAAATGGATCCGAGTTGCCCTTGACAGATATCAAAGATTAATTCTTCCTTAAAAACGGCATTTTTTTCTATGCATCCCAAATTTCGAATTATAGTTTTTGGCGATATAAAAGTGTGCAGTATTCGAAAAAGAAATATTAGATAGGTATAAAACGAAGTTTTTATTCGGTGTGTCTATTGAGCGGCATGTAAACATGACCAAGCGTTTATTGTGGTGCTTTCACGGTACTTAAACCTTTGACATTTCCAATGTGAATTTTTTTTATTTATAGCAAAGGCCGTATCAATCTCACAGATATTCTCTCGAAGTAAACGCATGACTTTGCGTCATCTGAAACTTTTACCTGTTCGCGCGTCCTCATACAGGTCCTGAATTGACATTAATAGATTTAAAAATGCAGAAAATATCTTAAACATAAAATTTTTGTTATAATAAGATTTGCAAAGATTCTAGCAAGTTAATATATTTAGATAATACATAGGTGACCAAACTATACAGCAATATTCGAGCCTACTGCGAAATAAGATACAAGGTAATGATGGTGTCAATATTTACAAAGTCTTTGCAAGTTCTAATGATAAACCCTAGGCAATTTACAACAATTGGAATAAAAATGAATGACACGGTTGTTAAAGGTTAACTTAGAATCAAATAGTATCCTAAAATCATTGATTTCAGTATATCTTTGGAGAGTTATACTATTAATTATATAATTGTACTCAATGTTTACAGCTTTTCGAGAGACTGTCATTACTTTACACTTTTCAATATTAAGTTCGATGCAATTTTTTTTTACACCAATTAGACAGTCTGTCTAAATTACTGTGAAGCATATTACATTCATCCGGGCTATTAATTATGCGAAAAATCTTTAAATCATCAGTAGGTATAAAGTAAATAGTTAGAATCAAACACATCACACACATCGTTTATAAATAGTATAAACAACAAAGGACCCAGATTTGAACCTTGCGCAACTCCACTTCGGGCAAGAAAAGTTCGCGACCTGATTCCTTCATATTCGACATGTTGTTGCCTTCCAGTTAAGTAGCTTCTCAGTAGAAAGGGAAAATTGTTAAATAAATGCTTTTCTGCTTCAACTGTAATTTTTAAATATACACTAACACCCTCTAAATCAGGTGCCAACAGTTCTTGATGAAAAGATATACTGTAGTCATGATATTTATGATTTTCTAAAATCTTGCTAACAGTAGATCGTGGTACATTAGTTTCTGTTGCTATTTTAGTCGAACTAGTAGAGGGCTTCTCAATTACTGATAACAAGACATTCAATTTACCTTCGTCACTTGTCCCCTTTCTCCTTTCGCACTTTTCATAACTCACATTTCCTGTTCTAACGAATCTTTCCTTAAGTCTTTCCAAACTTGTAACTGAAGGTTGTCTTCTGTCAGGATATGTTTGCGCATAAATTCGATGAGTTAATAAACAATTTTTTTGGGCAGATCCCATAATAAAGATCATGCCAACGAGTTCGTCTCTTTCAAACTGCATATTGACTTAACTAAAAATCGTAATAATAATACGTGACAAATAACAAATGTGCAAGAAAACAGCGTACCAACTAATCCAATTAATAAATAATACAATGACAATATTACAGGCAGAAACTTAAGAAATCACTAATGCCTAAGTAACAGCAATAATTAAGATTTGACACATTTGCCACTTTTTGTTTTTGTTTGTAAAAGCGTTCGCCCGATAGGTAAGTACACTAGATCGAATCGAAAACAAATAATTCGCGGTTTGTAATGAAAAATTGAAAATAACTTTGAAATTATTGGGTTTTTTTTTTTTTAAAGATTAGTTTTTTTTTTAAAGACTAATTGGACTTGGATGCACTAATGAGCAGCCCTGTATATATTGTATAAGTTATTTTAGTTTTTTTCACATGACAGTTACATGTATATGTATATTTTGTAGGTTTATATTTAGACGCCAAACTTAACTGTAAATGTCTAACGGGTTATTAGTTTTGTATAGGTTATATGTATTATTATTAAGAACGTGTGTTTAACGCGTCCAATTACAAATTAAAAGGTCAGCTTCTGACCTTTGCTGATCACCAATCACTGCTGTAGAAGAAAATAGCTTACTATTTTACATTATGAAGACTTATCGGGATTTGTTCCTTTGATTTATGGACTTCTTTCTATACAGGGTTTTCCACGGTAGCCGTTCGTTAGAAGTTTCCGAGGTTAGAAAAAACCTGGAACTCTGAATTTTTGGAATCCGGGGCTACTCAAGATTCTCTTTCATTTTAAAATATTTTCAGGGTCTTACCACTTCCGGTTATACCGGAAGTCGCCATAAACTTTCTTATTTTAAATGGAACAGCCTGTATATTATTTTATTTTTAAATTCCTGACAAAATTTTATGATGAGTTCTAATAGGTTTCCCTATACCTATTTTCAACTGCTACTTAGATATCTCGATTTTTTAGAAAATTTTGAAAGATGTAGCGTTATTTGCAACACAGTATCTTTTGCCCATTTTCGACTGGTAATAAACACTTCTAGGGTAGATGGAAGCACAAGAATGACACTTTCGAAATCCACATTGACAATTGATTTGTCGCATACAGGCTGTCCAAAACTGCATGACCAATTACAAAATCTTCAAAGTTGAAAAAGTTCTTTTTTTCAAATGGAACACCTGTATATTATTGGATGATCAGATGCGGAATTTAATTCTGCATCGATTCGCTATGACTTTCCCCATACCTATTCACAACGGTTTTCTTGTTATGTCAATATTTTCTGTTTTAATGTGATTTTTGACAGAAACTATACATATTAGCCTATAAAAGTTCTTTGACAAACTCTTACTAAAACTTCAATTATAAAAGATATTTTACCACTAAAAGTTTCGTTACTACACTAAAAGTCTTAAAAAATATTAGTGTTGGTGTGTCGACAGGGCCGTAAAAACATTATTCAACATATAGGTGATTTGTATAAGTTCCTTGTGCATAACTAATTCTATTTCTTCTTTTGCAGACACCAAAATCATGTCACCACTAGCAATAGTGGGACAATTGATACTAATATCACTACCACACCTCCTAGTCACAGCAGATGTCACTCACGTCCTAGACAACGCAGCAGGCCCAAACACCAACGCCGAAGAAGTAAATTCCCTAGCCCACACTGCCACTGCCAAAAGGAGCCCAAAACAAAACGATTTCTGGTGGCAGAATGAAGGTTCACCGTTGAAAAAAGCCTACGAAGAGTTCAAAGATTGCAAATCGAAAAGCGGTTGCGTCCGCACCCAGGCTCACGCTGTAAGCGTCAGCAATGGCTTTGGTGCAACCAGTTCCAGCTCTGTCAAGATCGACTTGAGCAAGAATCCATTCCTGAACGGCGAAAAACTAACCGGCGACGCTAGTTTTGTGCAACCCAAAATAGATTTGAGCAAGAATCCGTTCTTTAGCGGCCATGGGAAGGTCATCGAGGACAATGGTGAGGGCTTCCTAGGAGTACAACCAGCCGAAATTAAGTTCCCCAAATCGAAGCCTCTGTCGTTGACGCATCCTTTGAGTTCTGGTGATTGTGCTGGGGACGGTTTGATTTGCGTACCGGTCGCTAAATGCCAAAATGGATTGACGGTTGCTGGTTATGCTGATGGGCTCTTGCAAGCTGGAAACAAGGTAAGCCTTTCCACGCGTATAGAAAAGTTTCATTTAACGTACGATAAGAAAATATGACTCATGTCGAGTATATATTAAAACTCTGCAGTTTTTTATTGTGAGTAACTTGTCCTGCCACCTATATGCTTGCTCTCTTATAGTAATGACTGGATTATAGGGCAAAATAAACAATTTTATTAGGATATTTATTTAGATTTTAGGTTTATTTGATTTTATGAGATTTTCTGTAAAGTTGTTGGTTGAAGAACGATACTTAGAAACTAGAAAACTTTTAAAATCATGACGCCAAAAGTAAAAAAATAATGTGAAAAACGAACTAAAAAGTAGGTCAACAGTGCATTGACAAAGCATTTCAAGTGTGTTTATTTTCTTAATTCCTTCACTGTTGTTGATGTAACCTTCACGTACAACAACTTGCAACTATGGTACGGAAAATGGGTTTATTCTATCCAAAATTGTTTGGAGAAATTTCAAGCACGGTTTCTAAAGTTTCTGTTGACCTCGTGCAGTTTAATAAAAAAAAACTTTAGATAGTGCTGAAAGTCTGTTTCGTAAAAAAACTATTTTGCAAGTCGAAATAAATATTTGAATCTACAAAGTCGGGCTTATTTTATATACAGGGTGTTTCGAAACATCGTTTAAAGATTTTAAGGGCATGTAGTACGATCGAAAATAAGGTTAAAAGTCATAATAAACATATGTTCAAAAATCAACCGTTTACGAGATAACAGCGAGTGTTCCTAGTAGTACATGGATATAACATATCCCAGTAAACAGGTGCTTATCAGCTATTGTTTTATGACAGTTGAATTTGACGTTTTGTGCAATTTGTAGCAATTACAATGATTGCGTATTCTAATGCTGAAATGAGCGATATGGTGTTCATGTACGGTCGTGCTAATGGGAATTCTTTACAAGTACGTCGCTTCTATGCTGAAACGTTTCCTGATCGCCAACTGCCTTCGCATGTGATGTTTCAGACGGTGTTTCAACGACTAAGAGAAACTGGTTCGTTTGAGAAGCGGTCTTCTGATACTGGACGGCAGAGATTAGCATGTACTCCACAGATAGAAGATCGAATTTTGAATATTATTGATGAAAATCCCGAAACTAGTGTAGAATTTCGACTCAAGTGGGTGTAAGCAGCAATCTTGTTTGGAGAACTCTTCATGAGCAACTCCTATACCCCTACCATATCCAACGGGTACAAGCCCTTACTGCTCCGGATTATCAAGCGAGAAGGGCTTTCTGTGAGTGGTTTTTGCGAACAGCTGCTGATCGGCCAGATTTCGCGGATAACATCCTTTTCACTGATGAAGCTGGTTTTACTAAAAATGGAATATTTAATTTCCACAACAATCACGTTTGGTGTGACGAGAATCCGCATGCTACCGTTGAAGCTCGGCACCAGCAACGTTTCTCTCTAAACATCTGGTTAGGCATGATAGGGGAACGGTTGTTAGGACCGATTGTTTTGCCACAACGCTTAACAGGTCCTGCATACCTCGAGTTCTTGGAAAATACTTTACCTGAACTTTTGGAAGATTTACCTATAAATCTAAGACTGAACCTCTGGTTTATGCAAGATGGAGCTCCACCGCACTTTATGCGTGCTGTTATGGAACATCTTAACAATTAATTTCCTGGGAGATGGATAGGGCGAGCAGGTCCCATTGCTTGGCCTCCAAGGTCTCCCGATCTAAACCCGTTGGACTTTAGTGTCTGGGGTTATTTGAAAAGTTTAGTGTACGCAACACCGGTAAACGATTTTCCAGAGTTGCGCCAACGAATAGAACACTGTTGCCAGATAATACGAGAAACACCCTTGTTTTTTGAAAGAGTGCGCGCTTCCTTTGAAAGCAGATGTAGATGCTGTATCGAAATGGAAGGACGTCATTTTGAACATCTTCTTTAGTGATAATGTATTTTATGTTAAAATACAATAACATCTTAATAAAAACCGCTAAAGCAAACTTATTCTGCATTTGCGATAAAATCGCTGTTATCTCGTAAACAGTTAATTTGTGGACATATGTTTATTATGACTTTTAACCTTATTTTCGATCGTACTACATGCCCTTAAAATCTTTAAACGATGTTTCAAAACACCCTGTATATAAGACATTTGTCACCAATCTAATTAATGATAGATAAAATAAGGTACTTTTTAGACTCTTCCCGTATAAACTGTGATGTTTATTTTTGTCCAACTTCCCAATATAAAAAGTCGTGAGTGTGTCAAGGATGTTCAAAAGCAATATATTAAACATTAAACCGACTATTGCTTTTATATACCCTTTGTGAGCATCCAGCTTTCATTTGCGCGATTAATAGAATTCATATTATCGAGTAAATGTTAATCATAATGACTGCTTAGGTATTTCGGTCCGTTTGGGTTTCTATGCCGATATATCAGCGCTATAGATACACAATTCGACCTTAGAAGGTGCAAGATGCAATTTATGTTACGACTCTAGGATATTTTAGTGATACATGCACATAATTGATATTTCTAAAGCGTTTATGTAATTAACTTTTAAGCTTTAAAAATGAGCAATCTGAAGTCGATAATCTTAACTCATTCCTTGTTGGAAATGATATCCAGTAAATGCTCGCCTCGGATGTGTCTGGAAATGGTCACTCTTTTGAGGAAACTTTGCTTGACATTTTCGCACAACTGTGCACTGTGGCTCTATTTGGCGAATTTTTACAGCTTGAGTGTTGGCTTTAAAGGCTGGATTTGTTTGCGAGGCGCTGGCGTAGACACTTTCCTTCACGTGACCCCAATATTTCTTTACGCCGAATAATTTTCTTGAATTATTTGATTTTTTAATATCAAGAGGAATATTTATTTTAAAACTCGAAAGCCCGCGTTCCACCTTGGAACGCACCCTCTAGAGAAGGTGGATACGCTTTGCCCGCAATCAACCTTAACCCTTAAACTAATTTTTGATTCCCGTTTGAGTCTCTTCAAAACGTCAAATTAAAATTTTCATAAATTAAGAAATTACAATTTTTTAATTTTTCGTTTTTAATTTAATTTTTTTTTTCAAACGCGTCTGACCTAAAAAAAGACTCGACTCTGCGCGTCTCGTCAAAACGTTAAAATTTAACATAAAGATTTTTTTTCATATAAAAATGCCGTCCAAATTTTCGACTTTCTCCATGGATTTTCCAAAAATGTTTTTTCATACAAACCTTGCCCTGACAATTATAAACACAAAAAAAAAATCAGCCAAATGCGTCAAGCCGTTCTTAAGTGATGCTGCTTCATACATGTGTGGCAATTGATTTTTATCAAAATAGATAAAAACTTTTAAGAAAATTGTTTTCTTGCATCTAAGCGTTTAAACATGCTCCAACATATCTTACGAGTTTATTTATTTGAGCAAAACTGTACAGGGTGGGCCAAATTCGACACTTTTAATAGGAAACTTATATTTCTAAAGGAATTAGAAAAAATCTGATCTACGCTTCTGGAGCTCGATTTTAAAAAGAAATCGATTGGTGAAGTCCGTATTTTTATATCTTCCGTAATATAAGAGATACAGAGCGTTTTCGGAAAATATGCAATTTTTAAAAACCCTTGTAACTTTTTAATTTGTGAAAATGCTTGATTTATATAAGAACTTTATTAGGGCACTTTTTGACGTAGAATTCAATGCTCTAATTTGTTTTTTTTAATTCGTTTTTTTTTTGAGATATTATCAAGACTTGTGTTTTTGTATATGGAACACCCTATATACTTTTACACTATTCAAAAGCACATAAAATTGCCTTTAATATGATATAACACACTTGATATTTTATTTAAAGAATTTTCAAGATATTTGATTTTTTGTTTGCAATTTAACAGTATTTCAAGATGGCTCTGGCTGTAACTAAGCAATGCGCGTATTTGTTTTTTTATTTCTTTATTTTTTGTTTGGCCGTGGATGCTCGTAAATAAGCAAATAAAAGATTTCTACAAAGCAGAAAAAAAGTGGTTTTAATATTAAATGTTAGAAATAACAAGTCCAACAAACTAAGGAAACCATTAATAGTATTATTGATACTATAGTTGTAAGTTCTTATAGACATATTTGAACGAAATATTTACAGAATATACCCCTCTATACAAAAAAAATACGTAAGCATTATGAATTATAGTAAGTGTTCGAATTGTCCGCCATTCCGTTGTAAACATAATCGACACCGTTTCCTTACATTCTGAACTGAGTTCACCAACTCAAGCGGAGATAGAGAGTCGAAGGCTTGCAAAACTGCAGCCTCTAATTCCTGTCTTGAATTGGGAGAATGCTTAAACGCAAGATTTTTAATTTTTCCCATTCCTTTCCTACCCACACATTGAAACTATATCGTATAAGAATTATATCTGTTAAAAATTCCCGCACTGCTTACGTTACATTCATTCGTCCATACACAGTTTAGAGCAAAATTATGATTTTCTTCACATTTTCCCAAAAACCATTGACAAAATGCCATACGCCGCTCCAAATCCGCGCCAAAAAAGTAATGCACTTTCCTTGTCCGATAGGGTTTCATTATATACTTTTTTAAAATGCGCCTTGCCGATGTTCTTGCTAAACCTGTTGTTTGTGCCATCTCGCGAGTGGAATGTGTTGGGTTATTTACAGTTTCCCCCAAAACGGCAATTTCCTCTAATTCTTTGTCTCTATTTTGAGCCACATAATTTTTAGGTCTCGGTTTTTGAAAGGATCCAAAATTTATTAAATTTTTCTTTAACCTAGTGAACATGTCTCTGAATGGTTGTTGTCTTTCAGGATATCGTTCATAGTAAATATTACATACAGCTTCCGCATTTTCACCTGCGTATAAAACACTATAACATGTCGTATTTTTCATAGTTTTCATACATTTTTGAAATCTTGAATAATAAAACCACCAGTAACATTCATTCAAACTGACATTTCAAAATATTTTGACAATATAAAATAAATACGCGTATTGCTTAGTTACAGTCAGAGCCACCTTGAAATACTGTTAAATTGCAGACAAAAATCAAATATCTTGAAAATCCTTTAAATAAAATATCAAGTGTGTTGGTGACGTCGTTTTCTCCGACCATAAATACCAGCTTCTTCGTCTTCATTTTAGACGTCAAATTTTAGAAAGGTTTATATATAAGCGTAGTTATAACGCATCGACGATTAGCGATTTTCAGTCGGGCATTTCGCGTGAAGATTGGTCTATTGTTTACTCTGATCATGGCGACGCCGATTGTCTTTTTCATTGCTTTTATCAAACTTTTTTATGCCATTTTCAATTAAACTTTCCTCTTAAAAAACACAAATTGAAGGATGATAGGCGGGGCGTGCGTTGGTATACTGACGAGTTGAGAGCAAGGGTTAACGAGATAAGACGTCTGTATTCTTTGTACAGGTCCAGCAACGATCCGACAATACTGCAACAATACAAACAACATAAACAAGCTTACAAGACGGCCGTTGACAGTCGCAAGCGTGATTACTATGATGCATTAATTTCAAATTCCCAAAACAGAATCAAAACATCTTGGCGCATCATCAATGATTCAGTTAAATTGGGTAAAGCGAGTGCTTCCCCAGCGACTGTTTCTATAAGGGATGCTAGCGGCGACATTGTATCCGGTACAAGAGAAGTTGTAGACTTGTTTGCGGATCATTTGTCCGATACATATGCGGCATCATGTAATAATAACGGTTATGTGTATACTGGGCCATCAGTGAGTAGTAGCTTCTATATAACACCAACTGATGTCCATGAGATTGGAAGTATTGTGGATGACGTTGCGTCGAAGCACTCTGCCGGCATCGACGACATCCCTTGTTCTATTGTGAGGTCAGTTTCACAATGGATAGTCGAACCTCTTGTATACGTAATAAATGCTTGCCTATCTCAGGGTGTTTTTCCGCGCGACTTGAAGCATACTAAAACCATATTTATCCACAAGAAAAATGATCCTACGCTAATTAATAACTATCGTCCGATTGGTTTACCATCTGTATTCGCAAAAATATATGAGAAAGTGATTAACAGTCGACTTGTCAACTACCTTAGCCGCAACAACTTGATATCACCGACACAGTTCGGTTTTATTGCGGGAAAGTCCACTACCGACGCGATATATTCGGCTTTGGATCGCATATACCTTGAATTGGATGCTAGAAAAAATGTTAGTTGTTTATTTTTCGATATGTCCAAAGCATTTGACGTGATTTCTCATTCTGTTCTGCTTGACAAATTATCGGGTATCGGTATTCGAGGTGTGGCATACGATCTTTTTAAACAGTACCTATCAGATCGCAGAACAACTGTTTGTTTGAGGGGTGATGCACACAACACCGTTAAGTCATTTTATTCGAGAGTCATTAATGTTACTACCGGTGTTCCGCAGGGATCGGTGTTAGGGCCGACAATGTTTCTAATTTACGTGAATGATCTTTCTGCTGCTGTTCGACCGGATATTCTGTCTCAATTCGCCGACGATACAAGCTGCGTCGTCGCCGATCCGCTCATTTCGGGGCTTTCGAGTACTCTGAGCGAGGTTGTTTCCGACATGGTGCAGTACTGCGAGGACAATTATCTAACTTTAAACTGCGAAAAAACCACCCTGATGCGTTTCCGCACTATTACCAACGACCACCTGAGTACATACGTTCGAATAAACGGAAAATCCATACCGGAATTATCTGACCACAATTTTTTGGGTTTAACGGTCGATACACGCTTAAAATATAAAGACCACTGCGAAAGTATCGAAAAAAAAATGTCTTCTGCACTTTATGGCGTTAGAGTTTTGCGTGGTTGCGTTAACCTTTGTTCTCTAAAATCATTCTACTACGCCTATGTCGAATCGCGCCTTCGGTATTGTCTAATTTTTTGGGGTTCGTCCCCTTATGTCAACAGGCTGTTTCTCCTTCAGAAGAAAATAATTAGATGCATGGTTGGAGTAAGTCCACGAACATCGTGCCGACCTATCTTTAAAGAACTAAGAATATTGCCCCTGGCGTCTCTATATATTTGTGAATTACTGTTGTTTTATAAAAAACATAGCGCTCTATTTCTTAGAAACAGCGATCTTTCGGAGGGCATGTCGACAAGGAATCGCAACGACCTATCTATACCTCACCATCACACTCACCTCTACGAAACGAGTCCCAGATATAGGGCGATAACTTTTTATAATCGCCTACCTCCAATAATAAAAGAGTGTTCTTCTTTTTCAAGGTTTAAAACCGAATTAGTATCATACCTGAGAACTAATGTATTTTATTCTGTCGGTGAGTTTCTGCATTGCTAGGTACCATGTAGCCAGTAATATCATTTAATTTCGTGGTATTATGTACAATATTTTATATTGCTGACTTACTTTTACTTATTTTATTTATACATTCTGTCCATGTTTACTTTATACTTCATTGGTGTGTGTTTGTGATATATTATACATTTTTTTTCCTGTACCTTTATGTGACACTGTTAACGTTCCTGTGGAATTCATGACAATATATTATTATTATTATTATTATTATTATTGTTATATCATATTAAAGGCAATTTTATCTGCTTTTGAATAGTGTAAAAATATATAGGGTGTTCCATATAAAAAAACACAAGTCTTGATAATATCGCAAAAAAACAACGAATTAAAAAAAAACAAATTAGAGCATTGAATTCTACGTCAAAATGTAAAAGCATTTTCACAAGTTAAAAAGTTACAAGGGCTTTTGAAAATTGCATATTTTTACATTTTTATTTACGAAAACGCTCTGTATCTCTTATATTACGGAAGATATAAAAATACGGACTTCACCAATCGATTTCTTTTTAAAATCGAGCTCCAGAAGCATAGGTCAGATTTTGTCTAATTCCTTCAGAAATATAAGTTTCCTATTAAAAGTATCGAATTTGCCCCACCCTGTACATTACAGAACTATAAAAAGGAAAAACCTTGATGACAACTTTGCTTCATTTCAAATACGACCTCTGACGATATTTAATATCGCCCGACTATTCGATCCAATAAAATCCTTATAAAATTCGATTTATAAAAACGGTATTCGGCAAATACCTAATTTCACTGAAAAACACATACATATGTAGGTATGTACTTGTAATTTTAATTCGCAATGTTTTAAATTTACATAGAACATCATAACTTGAGCCGTGCAATGACAGATATTTTTACTAGCGTTGCGTAACCCGATTTTATATTACCGAAATGTAAAAGCCAAGGTTCCTTCGTAGCAGGCGTTTGAGTAGTAAATATTTGCATTTTAATGGCCGCACAACTCCATTTGCATCGTAAAACTCATCGGATGCATTTTTGCTCGAAGTGTACGCAGAGGATTTTAGTTGCGATCGCACGTTTCCAATGTATACATACCTGTATTTGATTTTGTATAACGAAATCCTTGCGTGAAACATTTCTATTTATCAGAAAAAAATGATTAGCCGACCCACGCTAGTTTTGTCAGCTCCTGTCGTTCGTTTGTCGTAATTCAACTATTGAATTAACGATGTTTATTCATCTTACAAACCCGGATTCGTGTTCACGTGGGCAAACAATAATTTTATGTGTCGTGGTCAGTGAATCAGTATACCAGATTCAATGTTATAAGCGATATTCTCCCTTTCTTGTAGAGATATAAGATCGAGCAAGATGTCGATGAAAATACTTTGCACCATCCTAAAAGATATACCCGGGTGGACACCCGGTATATCTTTTGCCGTTGCCAGTATTATTGCTGTCAGTCCCAAACCTGATGAAATGCGAGGGGAAGGTGGCCAGCGGCGGCGCTTCGCAATACATATCTATCGTGAGAAACTGAAAACTTGCGAATATCTCCAAAACCGTTGGAGATAGACACAATGATACCCATATAAAATCGAAAGAAAATTAAATTTTACATCCATTTATGTAAAAATTGCTATACCGTTGAATTTAAAAAAATCAAGTTATCCATGATTTTAGAGTTCGAAAATTACAGATCCCTATTTAATAACGCTGTAATTTAAACGCAACAATTTTAAGATAAAAGACGTATGCTGTTTCATGGTCAAGCGAAAACTGAAAACCGCATCTTTCTAACTTTCGTATTGTCTGAGGTATTTCCAAACACCGAAGACACTGCAAATGTCATTTTTTTCGAAAAACGTCATGTAATTCGGAAACGGTAGAACTTAGCTCCAATGTATTCCTAACGTATTGTTATTTAAATTTAACAAGGAATCCAAAACTGCAATAATATACAGGCTTCTTGCAAATTTTCTTGACTTTTCTTTAATATACCGGGTGTCCACACTTAAGTGTGCACTATTGATAACTTTGTTATCTTTGGAGGTACAGAATCGGTCAAATGGACAAAGTGGTACTATTTTTTATTGCGGTCACAATTGTGAAAACAGAAAAACAATTGAGCGTCGCGTTCTCTAGATATTCGTCCAAAATTATTTTTTTTAATGGAGCGCCCCGTATATTCTTTTGCAATTTAAAAGAAAATTCCAAACTGAACAAAAAAGTCTTAGTACACTATTATAAAAAAATGTCAAATAAAGTAGTTACTGAGAAATCTTTATCTTTGCTTTGTTGGCATGAAATTGATATACCTATGGAAAATTAAAGCGTCACATTCATTAAAGCGTTTAATTTAATAAACAAATAAAAATAAATACAAAAATAGTCAAGAAAATTACTCAAATTATGGTCAAAGACACCTCCTTCCATTTCAATACATTTTATCAATATTCTGTGAACATTACGAGTAGCTCCTAAAATTGTCCTGCCGTCGATGTCGTCAATGATGTTGGAAATTCTTTCCTGAAGCTCATCCACTGTTGTATATCTATGTTTGTACACTTGATTTTTTACTGCTCCCCACAAGAAGAAATCTAACGCGCGGGCCACTGATTAGCACCATTTGTGCCAATCCATCTATTTCCAAATAATCTTTCTAATAACTCACTTGTGTCACGGTGATTATGTGCGGGCGCTCCATCTTGTTGAAAGTAAATAATCTGTCCGTCTGCCAAATTTAATTCATCCAGAAAAATTTCTAAAATTTCTGTCAATAATGCCACATATCCTTCTCCTGTTAAAGAACCCCGATAGAAAAATGGTCCAACAATTCGGGATCCGATTATACCACACCAAACATTTAAACTAAATCGGTGTTGGGGATTACAAGGATAAACAGCAAATGGGTTTTCACGACTCCAGTAATGATTATTTCTTTTATTGAACATCCCGCGATTAGAAAAGTTAGATTCATCACTCCATAAAATGTGTCTAAAGAAATTGTGATTTTCTTCAAGAGCATTGATAAACCATTGAGCAAAAGTTAATCGTCTTTGATAATCGCCCAAAAGTAGAGTTTGAACAGGCTGATATTTAAAGGGAACATATTTATGTTTTTTCAGAATTTTATGGATCGTGCTACGAGAAATACGTGATTCTCTGGACAAAGCCCTTACAGAATTATTTGGATGTACCTGAAAATATGCCAACACATTTATTTCTATCTCTTGTGATAATATAAAATCATTTTTTTCCCTCTTCTTTATAAAAATTGTTTCGTTGCTTCTTAATCTTATCGATAAAGTTTTAAAAAATAGCGACGGTCTGGTACATCACGGGCAGGAAATTGCTGAATGTAACGTTCTAGCGCTCTATCTGAATTTTTGTTAAACAGCAAGTACAACTCCAACATAAATGAGTAAATGCCATTGTTACGGTTGAAAAAATTGTAAAACAGTACTTTTTCCGCACAATAACTTTAACAACAACAAATATAAATAATTTGACAGCAACTAAACAATATGACGCTTTAATTTTCCATGGATATATCGATTTCATGCAAACAAAACAAAGATAAAGATTTCTCAATAACTAGGTATTTTATTTGATTTTTTTTTTATAATAGTGTACTAAGACTTTTTTGTTCAGTTTGGAATTTTCTTTTAAATTGCAAAACAATATACAGGGCGTTCCATTAAAAAAAATAATTTTGGACGAATATCTAGAGAACGCGACGCTCAATTGTTTTTCTGTTTTCACAATTGTTAGCGCCATAAAAAATACTACTACTTTGTCCATTTGACCGATTCTGTACCTCCAAAGATAATAATGTTATCAATAGTGCACACTTAAGTGTGGACACCCGGTATATATGTATAGATCTTCTTGGTATTTTAAAGTCAGATAATTAAAAAAGCATTAGAGTAAGCCGTTTCGGTTTAATACTAAACCTTATTAATTTATATTTCACAAATTAATAATGTAGAAATAAAATTTTTATACAACAAAAAAATTTTATTACAGTAAAGTAATGATAAAGTAAATGATTATTACGCAACTGCCCACACAAAGATATTATTTACTTATATGCATATGGTAATGAAGGTTATTGATTTTAAATAGTAAAAATTAATTGTCTAGGATATAGTGTAGATAATCCTTGACTTCTGACATCATAACAGCTTCGCGGAGATGTTTTCGAATCAATCTGAAATTGAGTTCCGGCATTTTGGAATTTGTATTTTTTTTATAATTACCACCAGGAAGGGTATAGTGAATCCTGATTGTTGTTGGTAATTTTATTTTTACAATTAGGATGTTTTAATTATTAAAATAATTAAGCGCAAACTACACCACAAAGTTCTTTGAGAAAGATCCTTGAGAAAGAATTTTTGTGAGCATAAGGACCATGCGTTGAATCTTATTGGGTGTGTACATTACGGACAGGTCTCAGTATGTTGCCATAAATTTTTTTTAAATCATACATTACAAGTGTTACTTTGGTTGTCCCCCAAGGATCGCACCTGGGTCCTTTATTGTTCAGAATATTTATTAACGACATCGGTTGTTCTTTCAAAAATGTTAAATACCGCTTATACGTGGATGATTTGAAACTTCATCGTTCGGTGACCTGTTCAGACGATTACGCCTTGATCGATAGTGACTGCGGCGCAGATTTATTGAGTACTGCAGCGTCAACAGGTTAAAACTGAATATACATACAGGGTTAGTAAAAAGTCCCGGAATGGTCGAATAACTTTGTTATTTGAAAATTATGATTTCTGAAATTTGGTATGGAGGTATAGTTAATATAAATGCATTTTATGCAATACAGTTAATATTTTTTTCACTTCCGGTTTAATCGGCAATACGTCCAACTTTTTTTTTTTAAATGGAACGCCCAAATTTTTTTAACACTTTTGAATGCAAAATAAAAAACTACGTTCAGGAAGTATTAAGATGTTTATTTTTATTTACAAGAAAACAGTTAAAAAATTAAAAAAGTGTCCTAATACAGAAAAATCAAGATACCTGTCTATTCAGGTTGCGATTACAATAATTGTTCAAAATGCTCTCCATTTACAATTTGACAAAAATGTAAACGGTCAGTAAAATTTCTTATTGACTTTTGTATTTGTTCTGGAGTGATGCGATTGGCTTCTTAAACTATTCTCTCTTCCAATTGTTCAAGATTATGGGGACGATTTTTGTACACTTGACATTTCATGTGACCCCAAAAGAAAAAATCTAATGGCGAGAGATCTGGCGAACGTGCTGGCCATTCGATTGCTCCTCTACGTCCGATCCAACGTCCCGGAAAAATTTCATTCAAATAATCGCGGACATTATGGGCCAAATGGGGAGGAGCTCCATCTTGTTGAAACCAAAAATGTGCATTAGGGTGATCAAGTGATGATGCATTTGGAAAGAGGGCCGCAAGTGCTGGAACAACCTCATTTCGCAATAAATTTAAGTAGACGTTGCCAGTTAAATTTCCTCTTATAAAAAATGGTTATATGATGTTGTTTCCAACAAGACCAGCCTAGACATTCACCTTTTGAGGACGCTGTGTATGGACTTTTTCAATCCAATGCGGATTTTCAATTGACCAGTAGCGACAATTATGTCTGTTCACAGTGCCGTTGAGACAAAACGTTGCCTCATCTGAAAAAATGATGTGATCTAAAACATTAGGCTGCTGCTCGATCAATTCCGTCATTGTTTCGCAAAATTGTAGTCTACGATCTGGATCATCTTCAGTTAACTCATGGACGGGATACATTTTATAGGCTTTCATTCTTGCTGATTTAAGAATCGTATGAGCAGATTTTTGAGAGATCTCATGAATTTGACCTAATTCTGTTGTGGACACGTGATGATTTTCTTCCACTGTAAGTAACACATTCAAACTAGTTTCTTCATCTGTTGCTGTTAATGGACGTCCCCTTCTAGGTAAATCCTTCACCTGACGAAAGACTTCAAACTTTTGAATTGTTCGGCATACCGTACTTTTACTAATGTGACGATCCGGATAAACAGTATTAAACAAAATACGAACCTCTTCAAAAGAACGTTGACGATCACCGTACCCACGCATCATTAATATCTCAATTCGTTCTGATTCAGTAAGTTTTTCTGTCATTTTCAAATGTGTCAATGTTTAAAATAAGTAAATTTATAGCGATGCAAAAGTTAAAACGCTTTTAAAATTGTCAAATGTGACGGCAAAAAGAATGCAAACACTAAACAACAACTTTTTTCAAAGGTACCTTGATTTTTCTGTATTAGGACACTTTTTTAATTTTTTAACTGTTTTCTTGTGAATAAAAATAAACATCTTAATACTTCCTGAACGTAGTTTTTTATTTTGCATTCAAAAGTGTTAAAAAAATCTGGGCGTTCCATTTAAAAAAGAGAAAGTTGGACGTATTGCCGATTAAACCGGAAGTGAAAAAAATATTAACTGTATTGCATAAAATGCATTTATATTAACTATACCCCCATACCAAATTTCAGAAATCATAATTTTCAAATAACAAAGTTATTCGACCGTTCCGGGACTTTTTACTAACCCTGTATATTATTTTCTCGTCAAATGGTACCGCCTTGCAGAAATCTTTATCTAGATGGGATGTTAATTTTGTCGGTTGGTATTGTTAAAGATCTGGGGGTTTTTGATAGCCAACTATGGTTATCGCCGAAGTTTCAAAATCGAGATAACAGCAAATCCAAGAACTTTTAATGGACAGGTTACGTGAATCACCCTATATAACCGATGCTTAAACATTATGTTGATACATAATAAACGCTACTTATTTTATTAAAAATAATAGGGGAGGCTTAGCCTTCGTAGCCTCCCCTGATGAGCCGCCACTGGTATATTGTGTTATACGTGAGAGGTCGGTATTCAACACTGTTAAATCGCTCTAACGAAAATTATAGAACAACATAACTACGCGAGTGTACAGTTACTGTTTACATACTACTGGCTTTTTATAAATCGCTAATTTACTCCGCATTGACATTTAGGAGATTCTAAAAAGATAGTACGCTTAACCGGATTGACATTTCCATATTCTAATTATATACGAAATGGTCAGCTGGTCACTTCAGCTCTGCTATAGCGTCTCAATAATTATTATAACCTTTTTTTATGAATCTCCGAAACTCAAGGTTTATTTATACAAACTTCACACGACATGCTAATTTTTTAGGCAATCACCTTTCAGTGAACAATTCGCCAGGGTAAGTCAGAGGTGAGAATACGAGAGATTTTGTAATAATTATTGCAGTGATTGTAATAGGTAATTTAAGAATGCATATACAGGGTCTTAAGATTGTTTATCATGAAAGTTTTTTCTTAAAAGAAGTTATTGTTTAGAATCCTATAAATAAGTTAAATAATATGTTGGATGGTATTTTCAGAAATACCTAAAGACAACTATTGTAAGGCGCGTATTACCAGTGGCGGCTCCTCAGGGGAGGCTACGGAGGCTGAGCGTCCCCTATTATTTTTAATAAAATAAGGAACGTTTATTATGTATTAAAATAGTCTTTAAGCAACGGTTATATACTAAAATAGAGCAATTTCGCAAAAAAATACATAATCAATAGTATATTTATTCATTACTTAATTTAAAAATGCAAACAAATTTCCAATAATTCTCGAAATTTTACTGTACGCACTATAATAGCAAGCAAGGAGGCTAGCCACGGATTTGGCTCCGCGCCGATGATGAATGCCATGGCTGAAAGCAATGCGTCTCCGTAAGTGCACGTGCACTGTATACGATGAATACGTATGATTCGAGGCTTGCCGCCGCGGTGAGATCCTACCCGATCGGCATGTTGCGTTATCGGTCGTAAAACGTTGGTAGGCAACTGCCCATGCGACTCCCAGCTCTCAGTACTAATAACTTAAGAAGCGTTGGGTGAGTTTTGTTAGGTTACGCACACAAAATGGATAAAATGAACGAAATTAGAATTTGCCAAGATATTGTCCACTGGTTGGTAAGAAATTCTTTTAGTTGTTTAAACATAGAGACGAAATTACACATCGTACAAAATATTAAGAAACCGCGGCCTAATTTATCTGTAGTATCTAACGACGGCAACCGGCAAAACGTGGTTTTAGTCCAGTATGGTACACTAAATGTGGTTGGTTAACTGGTTCAATTGAACGGGAAAGATTATTTTGTTGGCCATGTCTACTTTTTTGTAACCAAACCGAAACGTGGTCGAAATTAGGGTATACAGATTTAAAAAATCTACCCCGCGCTATTGCACGGCATTCTAAGTCTAAAGAACACATTTCATCGTTGTGCGAATTTAAATTATTTGGAAAACAAAATATTGCTACTCCTGTAGACAGCGCGCGCAAAGATGCAATCATTACCTATACTAATGAAGTTAGAGAAAGCCGCAAAAATTTAAGAAAATTACTAGATGTAACAATATTTTTAGCATCACAAGATTTAGCTTTTCGTGGACACAATGAGACTTCAGATTCTTCTAATCGTGGAAATTATAAAGAATTACTCGAACTCTTTAGTAAATATGAATCTAGTTTTAATAAATTTGTTAGTAGTAATATTTTTTCGGGTACATCTAAATTTATACAAAATGATTTAATAGATTGTATTTCTTTTGTATTAAAACAGGAAATAAACACAGAAATTAAAGAAGCTCCGTTTTCTTCTTGGCAAGTAGATGAAACCACAGATATTTACTGTAAGTCTCAATTATCAATCATATTACGTTATGGCAAGAGCGGTGAAGTTATTGAAAGATTTTTGGAGTTTTTTGACGTATCATCCGGTCGAACATTTAACCTTTTATCAAATAACAGCAAAATATATGATTTTTTTTAAAAAAATTAGTCGCTCAAATATATGATGGTGCATCTGTTATGGCAGGGCATTTAAGTGGTTTACAAAGTAAGAAAAAAAGAATAATTGCACCTCAAGCTCTTTTTGTACATTGTCATGCTCATGCCTTAAATTTAGTTTTGAGTAAAGCTTGTAATATAAACTAAGAATCTACAATTTTCTTTTCTAATTTAATTGTTATTGTTTTTAGAGTTTATTTTTGGTGTATTATTACGTTTATCAAGTTCTTATTTTTAAGTTTTTATTATCTTTTTACCTATCACCTCATCCAGTTTCCTATCCAGGCAAGATTTCACTCTCACCTCTACGTGGTTCTTGCTAGACAATAATTTATATTTTATTTTAATCTATTTTTTTTTCAATTTTTATTCTACACTTACAACGCTACAATAATAACTATAAAAATATAATTTATTGACCGACAAGGGTTACTTAGGCTACAGTAGCCTCCCTTGAACAAAACGTTACGAGCCGCTACTGATGTATGTATGTAGATAGCGAGGTTTTGCTTGTTTCTTGTTTTTTGTGTTCTATTTCAATAACAGCTGTACAATATTCGTATATAATTGTATTAATACACACCCTTATTATTTAGTGTAATTAGAATAGCAATATTACCGTCGGTTTAATACAATTTAATACATATGCATGTACAGAGTGATTTTAAATGATTGAGGATGCTTTGAATTTCCCGCTCTAGATTTTAGGGTATTTTACATGTTCAAAATGGCTACAATGCTAAAATGGCAATCAGCTGTCAGCGTTGTGGGCGACTCGTTAGCACAGACATATTTTCATTAGTTATTCTATTTTTGCTATTTATTACTATTACTTCCATCATTTTTGTTTGAAAGTTCTTTTTAGAGCTAGTTTTTTTTATCAGGGTTGACATTCAGGTATGTTTTGCAAAAATTTTAAGGCAAATTAAACTGAACTGAAATCTTTCATTTTTAGTATGTCTTTTGCAGTTGCACAGGACGCTTTTATTTTAAAAACACATTATCGGCGTGGTATTCACTAAGAGGGTTTTATCTATTTGGATTCTTAAAAACTAAAATATTCCAAAAACGACTTCACAACTTGGAGAAATACAAGCAGCCATCGAACAAGGCATTCAAAATATTAATGAAACTCAATTACAACATGTATTCGAGAATGTCAAAAGAGGAGTAAATTAATGCTTAGAAGCATATGGTGGTCATTTTAAACTTATTTTATGATCTTTTTCATTAAATTGTATATTGTTAAAATTGTTTTATTTAAAATTCGTGTTTCAATGTCAGCAAACTGACAAGACAATTATTGGATTAATTAAAAACGTCATTAAAGCATATATATTTCATTATATTTCTATATCCCAAGCACCATAATATTTATTAGATCATATCACTACCGTATGAATCGTCCGTTTGGCACGCCACTGATAAGAAACATCAGCTAACCAACGCAATAAAAATTTTGTGCAGCGGGAAATTCAAACCATCCTCAATCATTTACAATCACTCTGTATGTATGTACTATTATCAAGGAAGTGGATCGGCTAGCCTTTAATTTGCTTAACGAATCTTTTTCTTTTTCGATTAAAAATAGTCGGTACCTGTATGAACCGATACTTGAATCGTTCAGTAAAAGAATCCGAATCGTTAAGAGAAAGTTCCAATTCTACTTAGCGTAGTGACTACATATCCGTTTAAGCCTATCGGATGCTTTTTGGATGTGATTGCCCCATCACTAATACACTCGAAAAGAAAAAAAAAAAAGAAAATTATTTACTTCGGGCTGTGAGACTAGGTGCCACCGGTCGAGGGTTAAACCTATAATTGGCTAGTAATAGGATCTCTCCAGCATATAAGTATGTCGTTTCATTGCTGAAAGATTATGACACTTGTCATAAAAAAGCAGTAAGTACTTCCTGTTTAGCATGAATATGTAAATAAATATGCGAATAGTCTAGTTATATCCCAGGTATTATTCATATCCTCTTTGACATTTACCAAAGAATCTTTTTATCCGAATAAGTATCTAAAAAAAATTGTTTTTAAAGTAAAATTTTCGCACATTAGTCGTTTTAATTTTACATTCCTCTGTTATTTCATCCATGTATTCTTCTAGTGCCCATTTTTTTTGTTTTATTAAAAATTCTCATTTAAATTATCCGTTTTTTTTTTTTTAATACGTAACTCGTCTACATAACTTGGCGTCTTACTAGTTCAGCACTCTAAGTGTTTTAATGAAATGATGATTCATTTTAAAACAATACCATTTTATAATCAGTAATTTTAAAAACAATAAAAAAATATGTAATTGCTTTATAAATACCCGATTTAAAACCTTATTTCGACTAGATCTTTTTGTTCCGGCTATGATTTATGCCTACAGCCATTAATCACTGATTTTATAGCTGCCATAATCTAAATGGAAATATTGATTGCAGAAATGAAACTGGCTATAAAAGCGTATAATTTAAACAATATCGCAACGTAAAATAAATAGGTAATATATGAATAAGTAGGCGAACGGTATTGAAATCCTTAGATTTACGTTCAACTATTCTTTAGCGTTAGACATTAGCATTGTTTTAAATACGCAATAAAAATATATAATGATAGGAGTCAAGTTAACATACAGTAAATGTCACAAGATCTTCATCTTATGCTTAACCCAAATGTTATGGTGCTTCTAATATATACGCTATCATTAACAATTGTACTTTGCGAAACGATATTATAAAATGCAAAATTATGACATCTTAAGATGTAAACTCTATAACTTGTAGATTATATCTCTTATAAGTCAGAGTAATAAATTGTATACGCTTGGATTCGTGCTGTCTTTGATTTTTCTCGAGTTTCTCAATAATACATCTTCGCCTAGGTGATCTTTTTCTTTTCTATATTGCACGTTTCAAAATGTCATGATATATTCGCACTTTGTATTGGGTGATTCAGTCAAGGTAGCGACGGGGTGTATCTCGGAAACTGCTATGGCTAGAGCTCTCAGTGAAAATCGCATATTAATATCTTTATCCGTTCTCGATTTACCTCCAAAAGAAAATAATGAAATTTGTAGCAAAAATTTACCGGCGTTATAATTAAGTAAATAAACCAAGTTATTGTATTTTCATAAGTTTTAATTTTCCTATTATTAAACATAGAATAATCCATAATAAAAAACTCTGATATCACAAAACTTAATCGACAACTAAAACAATATTAAAAAACTGTGTGGACAAAATAATAGGGACGCATGCTATAAAGTTTTTTCCTAAGGTAATAATAAAAAAACGGGTACCTAACCGAAATTTATTCAGTGATTTGTACGAGTTTAATACTTGGTAACGTGGCCTTTATTGCTAATTATTGCCCTACATGTATTAGGCAGTAAGTTCACCGTACGTTGACATGTTTCCACTGGTATGGCGTACCAACTCTGCTGGACCGCTACACACAATCGTTTCAATTTTGATTTTTGTCGTAATGAATCCTTAACACACTTCCATAAGTTCTCAAACGGATTAACGCCTGGCGATTGTGCCGGCCAGTGCCGGCCAATCTAAAGGTCGTAAGTTATGGTCACGCAACTAATTTTGATAACACTTGGAATTGTGTTTAGGGTTGATAAATCCAAATAATCGGCATGTTTAATATTTAATCTGCGTATGGAAGCATACTGTTGTTTAGGATGTAAATTTCTTTAGTCATCATTTAGTCATTTATAATACTTTCCGATGTGTTTGTGGACACTTACCAAGGGATGTCGCATGATATTAATGATAAGCAACAGAGTTATACGGCTAACACAAAAGTGATTTGCCTTGTACCTCTTTTTATGTTCACCAATGTATATATCGCCCTGTTTATTACTACATAAAAAATACGCGCGCACATTAAGGCAAACGTTTACTGCGATGGTGCATTTGAGTACTGGTGAAGTGTTTTGCATACTACGAAATTAATAATAATAATTTATTGTCGTCCAACAGATTTCTCCATGAAAAGGACACAAAAATACAAAGAAGGAATTAATAATAATACTAATAACTAAAAGTATTAGATGAATTAGTACAATCACATACAATATAAACACAAAGTAACAATCTCAACATTAATTGGTTAACTCATACAGTATAAGTGCAATATATATATATATATATAATAAACAACGAACAGCAACAAAATGATAGTAACAACAATAATAATGATATAATATACGTTTAAGTTAGTTTTGCAGTAGCTATTGTAAGTATTTTAGAAAGAGGGGTAAAATTGATGTCGCAAAAGGGGGATATTGAATTAAACGCGCGTGACATAGACACCGTCGGAGAGTTCAAAACGGAGTTAAGGCGAACGTAGGGAATGTAGAATGTCAAGGTTTGACGGGAGGAAGGACGGGGTATAAGAAATTGAAGTTGTGATAATAGATTTGATGAATCAATCTTAGTATGGACCAAGTTGTAAATAAATTTTATTAAAAGCAGCTGGCGTCTCACTTCCAATGACACGATGTTAAATCGTTCAAGTAGAAGCTGATAGTCGAAACCGCGACTGGGATAAGCATTTTCTTCCTTGTACCATAAGTATTTTAAAAACTTCCTTTGTACCCTCTCAACAGCCAACTTATGAGAAGCGCAGTAGGGATTCCATATCATGCAACCGTACTCTAGTCTCGATCTAACATAGGTAAAATATAGAAGCTTGATGGTGTTTATGTTGAAGAGGAAGCTGTTTCTGATCAAAAATCCTAACATTTTCATCGCAGAAGATATAATAGTTTCTCTCTGTGTAACAAACGTGAACGATGCATCAAAGTAAATGCCTAAATCCTTCACCAGTGTGTTCCGTGCAAGAGATATTCCATTTATGCTGTAGTCAAAGTGTATTGGTTTTACTTTTTTTGAAAAGCTTACGACTTTACACTTTTCGATATTCAAATGAAGCTTGTTTATAGTACACCAGTCATCAATCTTGTTTAGTTGTTGTTGTAGTGAAAGACAGTCAGATATGCACGTCACAGAAGCAAAGATCTTAAGGTCATCAGCAAATATACATTTTTTACTGCCAATGCTCTCCAATAAATCATTAATAAATAGCAGGAACATTAAAGGACCTAAATTGGACCCCTGCGGCACTCCAGAAGTGGCTCGGAAAATGTATGATTGGTGTCCATTATCTATATGTAACATATTGGCATCTATCTGATAGATACGATTTGAATAATGATAGTAGTGAGTTACTGAAGCCAAATGTCTTGAGCTTCTCTAGTAGCAAGCAGTGGTCTATATGGTCAAACGCTTTGGATATATCTGTGTAGATAGTGTCTACCTGGCCTGTCACATCCAATATGTTATGCGCGAACTGACTGAATTCGGCTAAGTTTGTGATAGTGGATTTCCGCTCCATGAATCCATGTTGATGTTCAGATATGTAATTTTTAACTGACGGATATATATGAAGGGTACAGGGGTAAAAAGATGAATGTCACAAAAAGCGATATACAAGGAAAACGATTTTTAAAGTTTGAAGACTTCCAGAACACACATTTCAAAATATTTGCAGCTCTAATATTTTTAAAAGAATACATAGGCATGTTTACTTTCCTGTGTATAACAGCTATACAAAAATGTAATGGCCATGGGCGTAGATTTTTTTTTTTTATTAGGCGGCAACGGAAAATAATAATTCAAAAATGGATAAAGTTACCACTAAATTAACACACAGTACTAATGTGAGAATTTATTGAACCAAAGTTAATAATAATGCCTCTAAACAATAATAATATAAACTAATATTATAAAAAATAAAAATAATAGTATTAGCTTTATTGTGACAATATTAACTAAAGAAGAACAGTTTCAAATAAATTAAACATCATCATTTTGGCTATAAAGTAAATTTTCAAAATAACGGCTTGCGCTGGGATCTTGGCAAAACTTTTTCAAATCCTGGAGATTCTGGTACTTAGGGCAAAGAAATTCGTTCGTGGTATTTCAGATTAGGTAACTCAAATTGGCCATCTGGCAGTACCTCCAGATTTCGATGTTTTTGTTTAGGTGGTATTACCACTGAAGTAGTGCAGGGTCCGTTATATGACTCCCGATACTCTATCATCCTCGGCATTTCTTTTAGTATAGTAAGTTCTTTGATTGGTCTACTCTCAAATGGACATTTTTTGTAAAAGTATTTTGTCAAATGGTCAGTCCAGGATCGAAATATATCCGCATTTTCACAATCTACTACCTTGAATGGGCCAGGTTTTGTCCTGGCATTCAAAATCTGTTCATTCCACCCGGATGGAAGCTCTACGTTGGCTTTCTGATTAATCAATCCCATATTACGATCGCATTCTAACATTGTGTGCATCTTTTTCACATTCAAATCTTCAGGTAAATATGTTTTTTTGGAATCGTGAAGACTGTAATGTGATTTTCTGCCCTTAAACGACTTAATATGCTCACAAACCGCACAACTTCTTCTTGAAGTCTGTTTTTCCGAGTAGGGTGTCGACCTCGTCCATCAGGTTTCACGTGTCCAAGAGTAGCTAGCTGCTGTTGGATCCCTTGTAGTCGTTTTGCAGATATGCCGTGCAAAGAAAGCATTGCTTTGTAGCAAATTGGGACGTCGACGGATTTATCATTAGATTGATGAATACGAACTTTGTAAGTGTATGAAAATGAGTGGTAATTAACGTCTTCATCGTTATTTTTTCTACTTCGGTGTCGCTTTACAGGCCGATGTGAAATTAGACCCCCCAAGTACAAGTTTTGTTCGTTGTGTGTTTTAAGTTCGTTAAAAATTTTTATTATGTATTTCTGATCATTCTCGGAGATACGTTCAAAACATTTAAGCCTGGTACAGTTACAACTATCACCTGTTTCATGACTGTTTAGTTTTAGTGACTTTGAAACATCTTTCATACGTCCATTGGAAGGCCTTTTTTTAAAAGATAGAGACAAATTTTTGCTCTCCTCGTCGCTCATTGCGAAATACCTAAATTAATACCTTATTGAATTCCACGAATACTATAAGCCGAATTGTTTACTTACTGCCTCTATAGCACACTCAGGAAACGTAATTGTAGGTAAGTTATATTGTTGTTAGCAAAAAAAAAAACCACAAATATGGCACAACTGTTGTTGCAATGACGGCCGATATTGGGACTAAAATATAAAAACACAAGCTCTGCAGATAACACGGGCTCGTCAGTGGTCATTCATCTTTTTTCACCAGAACGCAGGGACAGTCATCCTTTTTCCCCTGTACAGCATAATTTTAATTTGCTGTAACTTGCGCCCCTCATTCTTTTCACCTGGTTCTGGTATTCTGCTAGATTATCTCGTATTTTTGCTATGAATTCCGATCATTATCTCAAAATGGCGGTTTTTGTACATTCATCTTTTTACCCCTGTACCCTTCATATGTGAGTAAAGAACTGCTTCAAACACCTTTCCAAAGTTATTTAGTATTGATATTGGTCTATAATTTTTCACATTACTGGAAGAACCACGCTTTACCACCGGACATACCCTCGTACACTATGTTTATGTCCATGTTTATATCCAGCTATTAATAGACTATTTATTATATCAAATTTAGTGTATAGATGACTAATATTTATAAACAGATAAAACCAACACTAGAATATCGTCTTCATCCGCATTCTTCATAGAAAGGTCGATCATATCCGATTATCTGAATCTGACACACTATAATTCTCCGCGGCAGAAACAGGAAGATTAACTTCCAAAGAGACCCAACGATTTCGTTTTCCTTGCGTAATCGAGAGAAATTCTTTTCACTAGATAGCATCTCCATTAGTTTTTTTTTTATATCTTCATCGATTATGAACGAAATAAATAACCCAAACCACTTCAAAAAAATGCCTAAAGCTATTTCTAATACAGACAGATTCTACATAATATATGCATAAACATCCACGATACAATTAGTTTACAAAATGAAAGTCTTCTTCATTGAAGTCGTATTATTTTAGACGCTGCGTCCTGCCAAAAATCTTTGATTATTATTTTGCATCCGTTAGACGCCTTCTGGAGTCCCTCGAGGAGCTTGTTTAGGCCCTTTCGTAAATATAACAACTTATAAATAACTGTTCTCCAACTTCAGCGTTTAATAGAATTCAAATTATGCAATAATTTAAGCAATTTGTCACAGATAGAATCTATTTTTATGCAGTTTCATTAGGACTTAAATTAAAAATTTTGAAATATGTCTGAAATATCAAGAATGTTAAATAAAATGTTGTTGAATATATATTTTTTATCGTTGAATATGTTAAAGGTAAAATTCATTTGGAATATATTTTTAGATACTAAAATTTATATGATAGCTGCTTTATATAAAGATGACAGCTGTCATTAGGTAAAAATTACTGCTGCCATACGTCAAGAAAAGTATATTTTGCACATATGTAATACTACTATATTGCTGACACATCCTAAAAAATTCCGAAATCAATGGGGGATGGATATATATCGGAAACTCCTACTTGTTCTTGACGTAACGTGCGCACGCGCGTAACTTACAAAATTTGCATTTGAAATTTTCAAATATCAGAACTTAAATGACAGCTGTCATCTTGTCAACCATCCAGAATTATTAACAAAATTTTATATCAATAAATTCTTTTGCACCTTATCGTTAAAATTTTATTTAAAGAACTTTATACTTTAAAAAATAAAATGCGACAGGTGTCGCACGTCAAAAGTGAAAAAGTAATTTTGAGGTGCATAATTTTGAATTTTTCTTTTTTAATAACTATTAAGAATAAAAATTATGAAGTATTGGTTTCCTATATTTCGAAAAATTTAAATTAGATATGAATATAAAAATATCAATGACAGCTGTCAAATTTCAAGACATCTATAAAATACCTAATCAAGTTGTACCTCGTTCTAAATGTTTTAAAAATTTAAGAACTGATTTGAGAAGATTCTAAGAATTTCCAAACCAATTTCGTTTTTAATTTAAACTACTGCAAGAAAAAAACTCAGATGCTTAGACAACTAAATGCTATTAAATCTGCAACTTTAGAATAAATATTAAACAGAAGTTAGCTCGTGTATCTTCACTTTAAGTATAATTTAATAATTTCGTGTTACTTCAATGATTTGTTTACTAATTTCATAACTGTACTCCCCCTTCTTGTACAAGCACAATATTTAAGTAAAATTAATCTTATTAAATTTATATTTATATTTCAGAAACAAAAATGCAATCCCACCAACGAAGTGTGCTGCCGTCTATCTAAAGGCTCAACCAACTCAGAAATTTCCGTCGGTAAAAGTTCAGTTTTAACCTTGAAGAACCACCCCCACGTTCTGCTGAATGGTGATGAGATTAGGCCAGATATCTTCCCAGCAGGCGAAAGTGGCGCTGCGGCAGGTTTCAACATCATTTCAACCACTGCTAAACCCATAAGAGACGTGACATTCAACCCGATATTTTCCAGCACCATAGATTACAGTAACACCGTTTTCGGGGATGTCAGATTTGGTTCCACAATTAAGGGACCTGACTATCTGCCTCCGTACGAAACGACCACGAGGGCAACTACTAAAACACCGGAATATATCCCGCCGTATGTGGAATGTGGTCCAGGGCAAGTGCTGGTATACGGTCGGTGTGAAAATAAACCCAGCTGCAGACCTGGGCAGCAATTAATAAATGGAGTTTGTAGTTGTACAGGCAATACTGAATTGATTAACGGGCAATGTATTGAGCGTATTGCCCCGTGTGGTCCTGGAGAACGTTTAGTTGGGGGAAGATGCGTAACTGTTACGACCAGGCCACCTCCTCCAAGTTGTCCAGCAGGTCAACAGTATATTAATGGCAGATGCCAGTGCATTGGTAATACTGTATTTGAAAATGGAAGATGTGTTCCGATCACTACTAGACCGCCTCCAAGTCCATCTTGTGGTCCTGGGCAACAATACATTAACGGGAGATGTCAATGCATAGGAAATACCGTTTTCGAAAATGGTAGATGTATTCCAATCACGACTAGACCACCACCAAGTCCTTCATGTGGTCCTGGGCAACAATACGTTAACGGAAGATGTCAATGCATAGGAAACACCGTTTTCGAAAATGGTAGATGTATTCCAATCACGACTAGACCACCACCAAGTCCTTCATGTGGTCCTGGGCAACAATACGTTAACGGAAGATGTCAATGCATAGGAAACACCGTTTTCGAAAATGGTAGATGTATTCCAATCACGACTAGACCACCACCAAGTCCTTCATGTGGTCCTGGGCAACAATACGTTAACGGAAGATGTCAATGCATAGGAAACACCGTTTTCGAAAATGGTAGATGTATTCCAATCACGACTAGACCACCACCTAGTCCTTCATGTGGTCCTGGGCAACAATACATTAACGGAAGATGCCAATGTACTGGAAATACTGTGTTTGAAAATGGTAGGTGTGTTCCAATCACCACTAGACCGCCTCCAAGTCCTTCTTGTGGACCAAGTCAAGAGTACATTAATGGAAGATGTCGGTGTATCGGGAATACAGTATTTGAAAACGGAAGATGTGTACCAGTCACCACCAGGCCGCCGATAACTTCAACTAAAGGTCCAGAATATATACCGCCATACAAGGAATGTTCAGCGGGCCAGGTTTTGATCAACGGTAGGTGCGAAAATCGACCATCCTGCGATCCAGGAGAACAACTCATCGCAGGCGTATGCGTGCCGACACCTCCACCACGACCTCAGTGCTCTCCCGGTCAGGATTATATTAACGGAAGATGTCAGTGTTTAGGTAACACTATATTTGAAAATGGAAGATGTGTACCAGTCACCACTAGACCACCACCTCCGCAATGCCCTACTGGTCAGCAGTATGTCAATGGACGGTGTCAATGTTTAGGCAACACTGTATATGAAAATGGAAGATGTGTACCAGTCACCACCAGACCTCCACCTCCACAGTGTCCTGCTGGCCCACAATATGTAAATGGAAGGTGTCAGTGCTTGGGCAACACTGTGTATGAAAATGGAAGATGTGTTCCTGTCACTACCAGACCTCCACCTCCACAGTGTCCTGCTGGCCAACAATATGTAAATGGAAGGTGTCAGTGCTTGGGCAACACTGTGTATGAAAATGGAAGATGCGTTCCTGTCACTACCAGACCTCCACCTCCACAGTGTCCTGCTGGCCAACAATATGTAAATGGAAGGTGTCAGTGCTTGGGCAACACTGTGTATGAAAATGGAAGATGTGTTCCTGTCACTACCAGACCTCCACCTCCACAGTGTCCTGCTGGCCAACAATATGTAAATGGAAGGTGTCAGTGCTTGGGCAACACTGTGTATGAAAATGGAAGATGTGTTCCTGTCACTACCAGACCTCCACCTCCACAGTGTCCTGCTGGCCAACAATATGTAAATGGAAGGTGTCAGTGCTTGGGCAACACTGTGTATGAAAATGGAAGATGTGTTCCTGTCACTACCAGACCACCACCTCCACAGTGTCCTGCTGGCCAACAATATGTAAATGGAAGATGTCAGTGCTTGGGCAACACTGTATATGAAAATGGAAGATGTGTTCCTATCACTACCAGACCTCCACCTCCACAGTGTCCTGCTGGCCAACAATATGTAAATGGAAGGTGTCAGTGCTTGGGCAACACTGTGTATGAAAATGGAAGATGTGTTCCTGTCACTACCAGACCTCCACCTCCACAGTGTCCTGCTGGCCAACAATATGTAAATGGAAGGTGTCAGTGCTTGGGCAACACTGTGTATGAAAATGGAAGATGTGTTCCTGTCACTACCAGACCACCACCTCCACAGTGTCCTGCTGGCCAACAATATGTAAATGGAAGGTGTCAGTGCTTGGGTAACACTGTGTATGAAAATGGAAGATGTGTTCCTGTCACTACAAGACCACCACCCCCACAGTGTCCTCCTGGTCAGCAATATATTAACGGAAGATGCCAATGTTTCGGCAATACGGTTTACGAAAATGGAAGATGTGTTCCAATAACGACCGGACCACCTACGTCAGTAACAACTGGTTACACTTACAGCACACCATCTAGTCCTTTCACATACCCTACTACA
The DNA here is from genome assembly GCA_949128085.1 of Cetonia aurata. Lineage (NCBI taxonomy): Eukaryota > Metazoa > Arthropoda > Insecta > Coleoptera > Scarabaeidae > Cetonia > Cetonia aurata. The sequence continues at coordinate 4,649,821 of OX421889.1, forward strand.
AGCCCAGCTTGCCATGGTGGTCAACAGTATATCAATGGAAGATGCCAGTGCGTCGGAAATACAGTTTTTGAAAATGGTAGATGTATTCCAATTACCACAAGACCTCCACGTCCTGAGTGCTTTAGCGGTCAACAATATATTAATGGAAGATGTCAATGCTTTGGCAACACTGTTTATGAAAATGGAAGATGTGTTCCAGTCACTACAAGACCGACACCACCTCCGCCTCCACAGTGTCCTTCTGGCCAGCAATATATTAATGGAAGATGTCAATGCTTTGGCAACACTGTTTATGAAAATGGGAGATGTGTTCCAGTCACTACAAGACCGACACCACCTCCGCCTCCACAGTGTCCTTCTGGCCAGCAATATATTAATGGAAGATGCCAATGCTTCGGCAACACTATTTATGAAAATGGAAGATGTGTTCCAGTCACTACAAGACCTACACCACCTCCGCCTCCACAGTGTCCTTCTGGCCAGCAATATATTAATGGAAGATGTCAATGCTTCGGCAACACTGTTTATGAGAATGGAAGATGTGTACCGATTACAACTACACCACCAGTAATCTCATGCTCTGGTGGTCAGCAATATATCAATGGCAGATGTCAATGTAGTAGAGGCACAGTTTTCGAGGATGGAAGATGCGTTACCATATCAACCAGACCACCACGTCCACTAGTAACAACTGGTTATACTTACAGCACACCGGCCACACCCTTCACATACCCTACTACAAGCCCAACCTGCGGTGGAGGTCAACGGTACATCAACGGAAGATGCCAGTGCGTTGGAAAAACGGTGTTTGAGAATGGAAGATGTGTTCCAGTCACCCCACATACTTCACAACCATCTTGCGATTTTGGCCAACAGTACGTAAACGGAAGATGTCAATGTGCTAGAAATACGGTATTCGAAAACGGAAGATGCGTTCCCGTTACAACTAGACCACCACCACCAACGTGCGGGTCAGGTCAGCAGTATATCAACGGAAGATGCCAATGCACAGGTAATACTATTTTTGAAAATGGAAGATGTGTTCCGGTTACGACCAGGCCAACTCCACCGCAATGTTCTGCTGGGCAGCAATACATCAATGGCAGATGCCAATGCTTCGGCAACACTGTTTATGAAAATGGAAGATGTGTTCCAATTACGACAAGGACAACACCTTCAATAACTACTGGTTACACGTATACGACTCCAGCCACACCTTTCACATATCCCTCTACAAGCCCGGCCTGTGGTGGTGGTCAACGATACATTAATGGAAGATGTCAGTGCGTTGGAAATACAGTTTTTGAAAATGGAAGGTGTGTTACAATTACTACAAGGCCAACACCAGCTCCGCCTACACAGTGTCCTTCTGGCCAACAATACATTAATGGAAGATGTCAATGCTTTGGCAACACCGTTTATGAAAATGGAAGATGTGTTCCAGTCACTACAAGGCCGACACCACCACCGCCTCCACAGTGTCCTTCTGGCCAGCAATATATTAACGGAAGATGTCAATGCTTCGGCAACACCGTTTACGAAAATGGAAGATGTGTTCCGGTCACTACAAGACCTACACCACCACCGCCTCCACAGTGTCCTTCTGGCCAGCAATATATTAACGGAAGATGTCAATGCTTCGGCAACACCGTTTATGAAAATGGAAGATGTATTCCGGTCACTACAAGACCTACACCACCTCCGCCTCAACAGTGTCCTTCTGGCCAGCAATATATTAACGGAAGATGTCAATGCTTCGGCAACACCGTTTATGAAAATGGAAGATGTGTGCCAGTCACTACAAGGCCAACACCACCTCCGCCTCCACAGTGTCCTTCTGGGCAGCAATATATTAACGGAAGATGTCAATGCTTCGGAAATACCGTTTATGAAAATGGAAGATGTATACCGATTACAACAAGGCCAACATCTTCAATAACTACTGGTTACACGTATACCACTCCAGCGACTCCTTTCACATATCCTACAACAAGTCCAGCCTGCCAGAGCGGCCAACAATACATTAATGGAAGATGCCAATGCGTTGGAAATACAGTTTTCGAAAATGGAAGATGTGTCCCAGTTACTACAAGACCAACACCACCACCGCCTCCACAGTGTCCTTCTGGCCAGCAATATATTAACGGAAGATGTCAATGCTTTGGCAACACTGTTTATGAAAATGGAAGATGTGTTCCAGTCACTACAAGGCCAACACCACCTCCGCCTCCACAGTGTCCTTCTGGCCAACAATACATTAATGGAAGATGTCAATGCTTTGGCAACACCGTTTATGAAAATGGAAGATGTGTTCCAGTCACCACAAGGCCAACTCCACCACCGGCTCCACAGTGTCCTTCTGGCCAACAATACATTAATGGAAGATGTCAATGCTTCGGCAACACTGTTTATGAAAATGGAAGATGTGTTCCGGTCACTACAAGACCTACACCACCTCCGTCTCCACAGTGTCCTTCTGGCCAGCAATATATTAACGGAAGATGTCAATGCTTCGGCAACACTGTTTATGAAAATGGAAGATGTGTTCCAGTCACTACAAGGCCAACACCACCTCCGCCTCCACAGTGTCCTTCTGGCCAACAATACATTAATGGAAGATGTCAATGCTTTGGCAACACCGTTTATGAAAATGGAAGATGTGTTCCAGTCACTACAAGGCCGACATCACCACCGCCTCCACAGTGTCCTTCTGGCCAGCAATATATTAACGGAAGATGTCAATGCTTCGGAAATACCGTTTATGAAAATGGAAGATGTATACCGATTACAACAAGGCCAACATCTTCAATAACTACTGGTTACACGTATACCACTCCAGCGACTCCTTTCACATATCCTACAACAAGTCCGGCCTGCCATAGCGGCCAACAATACATTAATGGAAGATGCCAATGCGTTGGAAATACAGTTTTCGAAAATGGAAGATGTGTTCCAGTTACTACCAGACCAACGCCACCTCCGCCGCCACAGTGTCCTTCTGGCCAGCAATATATCAACGGAAGATGTCAATGCTTCGGCAACACCGTTTATGAAAATGGAAGATGTGTTCCAGTCACTACAAGGCCAACATCACCACCGCCCCCACAGTGTGCTTCTGGCCAGCAATATATTAACGGAAGATGTCAATGCTTCGGCAATACGGTTTATGAGAATGGTAGATGCGTTCCGGTCACGACAAGACCAACACCACCACCGCCACCACAGTGTGCTTCTGGCCAGCAATATATTAACGGAAGATGTCAATGCATCGGCAACACTGTTTATGAAAATGGAAGATGCGTTCCGGTCACGACAAGACCTACACCACCACCGCCTCCACAGTGTGCCTCTGGTCAGCAATATATTAACGGAAGATGTCAATGCTTCGGCAATACTGTTTATGAAAATGGAAGATGTGTTCCGGTCACTACAAGACCTACACCACCTCCGCCTCCACAGTGTGCTTCTGGCCAGCAATATATCAACGGAAGATGTCAATGCTTCGGAAATACCGTCTATGAAAATGGAAGATGTATACCGATTACAACAAGGCCAACAACTTCAATAACTACTGGTTACACGTATACCACTCCAGCCACTCCTTTCACGTATCCTACGACAAGTCCTTCCTGCCGTAGCGGCCAACAATACGTTAATGGAAGATGTCAGTGCGTTGGAAATACAGTTTTTGAAAATGGAAGATGTGTTCCAGTCACTACGAGACCAACGCCACCACCGTCTCCGCAGTGCCCTCCCGGTCAACAATATCTCAATGGAAGATGTCAATGCTATGGTAATACTGTCTACGAAAATGGAAGGTGTGTTCCACCCACGACAAGACCAACACCACCGCCACCTCCTCAGTGCCCTCCTGGTCAGCAATATATTAACGGAAGATGTCAGTGTTTCGGCAACACTGTTTATGAGAATGGAAGATGCGTACCGATTACAACCACACCACCAGTAATCTCATGCTCTGGTGGTCAGCAATATATCAATGGAAGATGCCAGTGCGTTGGACAAACGGTGCTTGAGAATGGAAGTTGTCTTCCAGTCACCCCACATACTACACAACCCTCTTGCGATTTTGGCCAACGGTACATAAACGGAAGATGTCAATGTGCTGGAAATACGGTATTGGAAAATGGAAGATGTGTTCCGGTTACGACCAGGCCAACTCCACCGCAATGTCCTGCTGGGCAGCAATACGTCAATGGCAGATGCCAATGTATCGGTAACACTGTTTACGAAAACGGAAGATGTGTTCCAATTACGACAAGGCCAACACCTTCAATAACTACTGGTTACACGTATACCACTCCAGCTACTCCTTTCACATATCCTACTACAGTGCAAGCTTGCCACGGAGGTCAACAGTATATCAATGGAAGATGCCAATGCGTTGGAAATACAGTTTTCGAAAATGGAAGATGTGTTCCAGTTACTACAAGACCAACGCCACCTCCGCCGCCACAGTGTCCTTCTGGCCAGCAATATATCAACGGAAGATGTCAATGCTTCGGCAACACCGTTTATGAAAATGGAAGATGTGTTCCAGTCACTACAAGGCCAACACCACCACCGCCTCCACAGTGTGCATCTGGCCAGCAATACATTAACGGAAGATGTCAATGCTTCGGCAACACCGTTTATGAAAATGGAAGATGCGTTCCGGTCACTACAAGACCAACGCCACCACCGCCTCCACAGTGTGCTTCTGGCCAGCAATATATTAACGGAAGATGTCAATGCTTCGGCAACACCGTTTATGAAAATGGAAGATGTGTTCCAGTCACTACAAGGCCAACACCACCTCCGCCTCCACAGTGTCCTTCTGGTCAGCAATATATTAATGGAAGATGTCAATGTACTGGGAATACAGTTTTCGAGAACGGAAGGTGTGTTCAAATCTCGACCAGGCCTCCAACTCCCCCAGTAACAACTGGTTACACATACACCAGTCCAGCTACGCCCTTCACCTATCCTACTCCGAGCCCAGCTTGTCGTGGAGGCCAACAGTACGTCAATGGCAGATGTCAGTGTTTAGGTAACACTGTATACGAAAATGGAAGATGCATTCCTGTTACTACAAGACCGACACCTCCACCTTCGTGTCCTCCAGGTAAGCAATGCTTTAAGAAATAGTGGTTAGGGCAGCGGTCCAGCATAACTGTATATAAAATTAGGGAAAGTGTCCCTGTTGCTAAATGATCAACTAATTGATTATCTAAACCTATGATAATGGTAAATTTCTCAAGTAAATTAGTTAGGGGCGTATTTTTACAGGTTGTCAAGTTCATATATGCAAATACGTATTCCTCATATCATCAAGAGAATTTTCAGAAAGAGCAATACTCCAAATATTAATATTTCTTCAATGTAAAAAGATTAGTTCATTTCAGTTACCATCACATCCACTATATCTACTGGCATAAAAGGCCCAATCTCTTCCTATGAAGTCTGCATCTCTACATTCCAACGTACATATTCAAAAACTGTGCGACATACGTTCTCCACATCAGAGTACTGATACGGGCATGCAGCACCATCTATTTTCCCTATTCCAAATAGATACTGATAGAAGTAACCATGTCCTGTAAAAAATTGGGTGAGATAATATGCTACCTCTCCATATTTCCTATGTATCCACATCGAAATGTTTTTAATTAATCTGTGTGTCCATCTTCCACTGATATCTGTATCCCAATGCCCCCAAAAGCAAATCACCAAAGCAATCTGATACGATTCCGTGCTTCAGTTTTTGCCTTCTTTTCTGCTACTATAAAACTAATTCTTTTGTTTAGCCATCAAGTCTACAGCTATTACCAGTGCAACTCCCAGAAGCCGTTCTATATGTACTTGCTATTCGCAAAGGTCTTATCCTTTGACCTGTCAACATTTTCTTCCAATATCTTCTACCCAAATTTGGAATGGATGTGGTTACAGATATGAGCAGCCTATATTTACATGAAGATGGTGCGCCAGTATTAGTCATCAATCTGCTTAATGAAGCAACTAGTTGAGGAATTTTCTTAGACATCAAACATATATATTGCCAAAACATCATTCGATTATCTAGGTGAATTCCTGAGTATTTAATCATTTCAATACCTACTCTCATACCGAATCCAAAGTGTAGTCATTAGCACAATTTCTGTTTTATGAGCTGCTAGTTTCAAGCCATCCTCCTTTAATTTTTCCCTATAGGTACATCTGCGATGTCTTTGGCAGCGATTACTACTGCAATATCATCAGTAGGGTATACTCAAATTCGTGCCATCGAGCATGTGCATACGAAATAATTCATCATAAGCTACATAATAAAATAATCCATAGATCAGGCCCTTGAGGCACCCCAGTCGTGACCTTCATGAATCGCGTTCAATTGGACGTTTCATACCTAACCCCTTCTGATTGTCATAATTATAATACGAGACATGGCAACTTCTTGAGGACCGACCTACATAAAACCACCCTCTTTGAAAGAAGCCCGACGTATGCGGGCAAATATCTGTTCAATGTTACACTCTATCTCGCACTGTTACATGCAATCTTCACATTTAAAGCGACCAATGTGACTACGCCCCTACTATAGCTGTTTTTCAGCTGTTCCGTCTTAAAGAACTCAGCCACTTCTTGTACAGCGTTAATTGTTGAGTGTCTTTTTCTAAATCTATACTGCTTTATGGATAATCCACCGTTATTCTCCATGCTAGTTAAAAGTCGCATCTTAAATAATCGTTCAAGTAATTACATCTGCGAATCTAGCATGCAGAGGAGTCAGTATGCTTTGCCGACAAGCACAAATCGTTGTAGTTTCCATTGCTTTGGAAAAACACCTTCCTTCAGACATCTATTGTGCATTTTTTTACAGTAATTGCGGACAAGAAGTCGTAATACTTTTAAGTGTTTTTGCTAGAATCCCATCATTGTTTTTGAGTTGACTAGGTGATTGTGTCAGCGCTTCCTCACTGAATAGGGGGGTCTCAAAGTTTGTTTGAATTTCAACTTCTAATTTTTCTCAGGTTTATTCCAAAAGAGGCTTCAACAATAGATTTAATTTGTGTTGGATTCCAGTTTATTAGTAACGATCTTATATCTTAACCCATAGGGATCATTTTTTTTTAACCTCTTGTTTTAATTATTCCCATTTGGTGCTTTCACTTGCATTTATTGCCTGCTTAAGGTTTCTCCTAGCGTTTCTAAATTCTTGCTCTTCATCAAACCTGATTTTTTTTTTCCCGAGTGGTTCTGCGCCTCAGATATAGGCGATGCCTGCTAGGAAGTTCAGCAATTTCATTTGTCCACCAATAAACATCTTTGTATCCCTACTACATGTTTGTGGCATGGAGAAATCGCATGCTTTCCGCAGAAGCTTTATTGTGTTATTTGCGATTTTTTTTCCGCCGAGCCATTAAAATATTTTTTCACCAAAATTTACAACCGGGTTATCATATATGGGGCTTTTAATATTTTAATGTTATCAATGCATGTTCTGGATAATGCAGAACCTATAATATAGCATTTTTTGAGAAAAATTTGCCTTTTTTGGGACACACTACGTGTAGAAACGAAGTGTCTGTCACTATACTATCTCCAATGTATCTTCCAGGTCAGCAATATGTTAATGGCGTATGTCAATGCCCTGGTAACACATTTAACGACAACGGAAAATGTATTCTGATAACAACTGAGCCACCCTTACCATCATGTCCAGCTGATCAGCGATTTGTCAATGGCAGATGCGTTTCAATTACTACCACGTTACCTCCAACTCCGTCTTGCGTCGGAGGGCAGCTATACATAAATGGAAGATGTCAATGTGTAGGAAATACCGTCTTTGAAAATGGAAGATGCGTTCCAATCACTACTAGACCGCCACCGAGTCCATCCTGTGGTCGTGGACAACAATACATCAATGGAAGATGCCAATGTATTGGAAATACTGTTTTCGAAAATGGAGGATGCGTTCCAATCACAACCAGACCACCACCAAGTCCTTCGTGTCCCCCTGGACAACAATTCGTCAATGGGGTGTGCAGGTGTAGTGCTGGCTTCGAGTTAGTCAATGGCAAATGTGTACCAGTTACGACTGGTTATACCTACCCAACACCATCATCACCACTTACTCTTCCGCCACCTACAATACCATCTTGCGGATCTGGTCAACAGTACATAGGTGGGAGATGTCAATGCGTTGGAAATACCGTCTTTGAAAACGGTAGGTGCGTACCTGTCACAACAAGGCCACCACCTCCTTCCTGCGCACCAGGGCAACAATATATCAACGGAAGATGTCAATGTCTAGGAGATACTGTATTTGAAAATGGAAGATGTGTTCCTGTTAGACCTTCTTGCGGTCCTGGACAAGAATACATCAACGGCAGATGTCAATGCACTGGCAACACCGTTTTCGAGAATGGAAGATGCGTTCCCATCACCACCAGACCTCCTCCGAGCCCTTCATGCGCTTCTGGTCAACAATACGTCAACGGGAGATGTCAGTGCGTTGGAAACACCGTTTTCGAAAATGGAAGATGTGTTCCAATTACTACTAGACCACCGCCAAGTCCATCTTGCGGTGCTGGCCAACAATTCGTCAACGGTAGATGTCAGTGTAGCGCCGGTTTGGAGTTAGTTAACGGTAGATGTCTTCCACCGACCACAGGCTACACTTATCCAACACCTTCATCGCCTTTGGTAACTCCAAGTACTACTCCGGCTTGTGGACCAGGGCAACAGTACGTAAACGGAAGGTGTCATTGCTTAGGAAATACTGTATATGAAAATGGAAGGTGTGTCCCTATCGTACCTCCAACCCCCACTCCAGCTTGCGCTCCAGGGCAACAGTACCTTAATGGAAGATGTCAGTGCGTTGGAAATACAGTGTTCGAAAACGGGAGATGTGTGCCAGTAACTACAAGGCCACCGCCTCCTTCTTGCGCACCAGGTCAGCAGTATATTAATGGAAGATGTCAATGCGCTGGAAATACGGTGTTTGAGAATGGTAGATGCGTCCCACCAACACCTGTTTGTCCGCCCAACACTCACTTGTACAATGGAAAATGCATCCCGACGCAACCTGTTGGTCCCGGAGGATACATCTATGAGAAACCGGATGAACCATTCGAATCTTCCAATACTGTATCGGTGAATCTGAGGCCAACTACGGCACCGCCCAACACTTACATTCCTCCAGTGACCACGGAAAGCACTGGCAGCACTTTCAAGAACAACTACATCACACCAGATGAGAGTAGTGTTAATTTGAACGTCGTTGGGAAATTGACAACGCCACCTCCGCAATATGTTTCTGGTTGTGCTGCTGCGTTGAAATGCGTGCAAGAAATCTATTGCACGATGGCAGGTTTTATATCCCCCGTGCCCGTAGTGATTACCAATGAGCAATTGGAGAACAGAGTGCCGTTAGCTGTAAGTACATTTCGCTGTGATTTATATAAAATTCTGTGTAGTCATGTACGAAGCTTTTACTACAGGATGATCCTTTAAAGGTGGCAACCAATCAATATCTCGAGTATGATTGGTGCTATGGCTTAGGAAAAAGGGGGTTCTACTCCAAACAGAGAATTTAGCAACCTTGCCAAACTTAAAGCTACTTAAACTTGTAACCTATTACGATTTGACTAGATTTATATACCTTAAATTTTCTAAAATTGTTCAATTAGAAATTCTTAGCTTAAAAAAAATTCCAGTAACAGTCTAATCACTCTAATTTTTACCTTTTGTTCCCTCAATCTACTATTACAGACATATGGTTTTATGATGATCTAACGATTAATTAATCTTTTTAGAACTGCACAATTCTGGATACAGCGTCAGAAGGAGTGTGCTGCAGAGATCCCAACTACAAAGATCCTTGGCCATCCGCGAATTTGATAAATGGCGTTGACAATGGTCAATATAAGGAAGACAATACTTTGGGCCAATATTCTCCGGACAAGCAAAGAATTGTCAGATCTGGTATACATCCCAGTCTGAGGAAGAAGGCCGAACAACAGTCGCTTTGCGGTGTCAGAAATTATGTTAGTATCCTACGAATGATTTCGCGAAATTAAATTTTAACTGAAATAATTGCAGAATACTAAGCCGGAAGGTACCTCACTTCTGAACGTGAACTTTGCTGAAATCCCTTGGCAAGCTATGATATTGAGGGACTCTTCTAGGACTCTCCTCTGTGGTGGTGCTATATTAGGATCGAACGCTGTTTTGACCACGGCGAGCTGTGTTGATGGGTAGATATTTTCCAAAAAAAAGAATCGCTCTAAATGACGTGGTATCCATAATTTCAGGATTGCATCCAGGGATATTCTAGTGAAAGGTGGTGAATGGAAACTGGGTGTGGACGAGGAACCTCAACCGTTCCAAATAGTCAAAGTGGCAGCTGTCGCAAGGCACCCCAATTACGTTCAGGGTAATTCCACTAACGATTTGGCCTTGTTAGTTCTTCGAGAGAAGTTACGATTGACTGGAAACGTTGGATCCATATGCTTAACGCCAGGACAAGAAGTAAAGAAAGAGAAGTGCATAGTAACAGGCTGGGGGAAAGATGTTCTGCAAGGTAATTAATTCTTTTGAGTTTATACCGATTAAAATTTAACGAATCCGTTGCAGTACACCTCAAGAATGCTCTAATGAACGGCGTTGAAGTAAAAATTTTACAAGGGGAAGAATGTAAAGAGAATCTAGATGCAAATCACAAAGATTCTTTGCCCAACTTAGGTCCAAACACCATTTGCGCCAAATCAGACCAAGATCTGTGCAAGGTACGTTGAAAATACTATATTTTTCATGCGTAAAAATCACTTTAACGATTCCCTTAAGGTTGACTACGGTAGCGCTTTGGCATGTGAAGACAGCAATGGACAATACAACTTGGTTGGAATCTATAACTGGGAGACGGGATGTGGCAACAATGGTCACATAGCAGGCTTCCTAAGGCCCGACGACGCATGGATTCAGAAATCACTAAGAATATCTCCTAGGGAGTTGAGGAAAGCAGAGAGACAATTCCTTGGACTGACGCAGAATTGAAGACGCGGCAAAATAGCACTGGCGATTTTATCGAACGAATTCAGCAAGTGAAAAAGGGTGTGCTTATCAATGTTTTGGGATCAAAAACATTATTTATATATATAAAAAAAGGACTTAAAACCATTGAATAATACCCTTTTTTTATCTTGCGCTGAGAAAAAAACTGCCCAACTTTTTTATATTTTGATAATACAATGTGATTTCCTTTCTTCCCCTCAGACAATTCTTTTTATAATATGTATTATATAAGTAATATTTGTAGATATGTATATGCGTATAAGACACCATGAAAGTGGCGTACCTTGTAAATACTTATTAAGCCTCTGTTGATAAGGCATATTTTTTTATACGTAAATTTCTTTAAGAATGTATAGAAATTTGTCATTCGGCGTTAATCAAAACAAAGTTGTCATGATAATAATGATAATCAATGAACAGATACTGCTAGGAGAAATCACTGCATGGTAATAACAATATTCCGTGAAATATATTTTGAAACTCCTCATAAATTTCCCACGAGATTTTTCAGAGTGGATATATAAATGTGTAACTATAAATCTAATAAACTATTTAAAAGATTATGCCTGGTTTATTTGATTAAATCTATAACGAAATACAGTAGTACCCCCATATCCGCGGGGGTTTGGTTCTGTGCCCTTCCGCGGATACTGAAAACCGCGGATAGTAGGGAACGCTTTATTTCCGAATACAATATGAAATATGAAGCAAAGTTAAAACAATGAAACAAGAAAAAATAAGTTATATAATATTTATTTAAAATAAATAAACAATAAATAAACAATAAATAAATAAATATTCCTGTGCTGTGTGGCACAAATAGAATTTCAGTTTAATAAATATATAAGTTCATACATATGTACATATAGAACATATTTACATACACAACAAGGAAAACTTTATCATCGTGAGCTACATACTATTCATTCATCTTCCTCCAAGTCCAAGTTAGCAGTCGATTGTTTACGTAGATCCAAAGCAAAGGATGTTGATGGCTGTGCATTATCGATAGTTTTGTCGACTTTTTCAAAGAACATTGTTATTGGTAGTTGTCGTTTTTGTCTTTTCATTTCAATAAACAAATCCCCCAAAGGTTTCAAGGCGTCTGTTATAGTGCGAGTAATTTTCATATTCTCTAATAACTATGTGTGTTCTAAACAGTGCTACCACCCTAGAATTAGGCGGTAAATTTGAATAAAGCAAAAGATAGGCTAATTTAGATATTAGTTTAGGCAAATTTAATAAAAACTTATCATTTACTGAATGAAAAGAACATAAATTACGTAATACAAACCATATTTTATAAAAGTACTTATTTAAGGCTTTTTTACTATCAATTTGCTTTGATAATTATTTTAGAAATTCAATAATGAAATCAATTCCTTTTGAAAGAAATAACTAGTATTTTTTATTTTTAAAAGAATGCTGGGGACAACTTTAGTGCGATAAAAACTAATTGTAAACCATATCAATTTTTTCTTATCAACTGCTTCATTCCTATTTCCAATTTGTGGTAATTTCTGTCATTTGGTTAATAAAAACAAATAAATAACAAAATAAGAAGAAACAACTCAATTTTTCTAGTGATTTACTATTTATTTTTAAATTACTATAAAGTTTGGCTACTCCCACATCTTGTTTAGACAACAACAATATCACATTCTTAACAAATTTATTTAACGATATAAATGATCAGCATGAATATTAGCAGCGATTTCAGATTCCCATTTATCTCCATTGTTCAACAATTTTTCTTTATTATACAGTAATTCCTCGTGCGTTTCTGTTGAATATTCAAAATTCGGTCCTTCGACTATGGCATCGACAGGGCAAGCTTCCTGACAGAACCCGCAATAAATACACTTTGTCATATCAATATCGTATCTTGTAGTGCGCCTTGAACCATCAGCCCTCTCCTCGGCTTCAATTGTTATGGCCTGTAAGTCGATGAAAGTCAATCGATAATAAATTCAATTAAATACAATATTAAATTATAAGAAGTCGCATATAAAAAAAAGCAATCACTAACCTGTGCTGGACAGATAGCTTCGCACAATTTACAAGCGATACATCTTTCCTCTCCCGAAGGATATCGCCTTAACGCATGTTCGCCACGGAAGCGAGGGCTTAATGGTCCTTTCTCGAAGGGGTAATTAATCGTAGCTGGTTCTTTGAGGAGGTGAGCGAAGGTCACTGCGAAACCTCTCACTAATTCGGTGAAAAACATCGTTTGCGCCGCTCTATCTATAGCGATACCGTCAATCATAAAAGAAAAATCAATAAATATGATTTGAATTCACTTACCTGTAATATCGGTCATAGTCATGCTGGAATAATCTTTACTGATGTTAATATATTCCCCTTTACTAGAACAGTACCTCTTCTGCACTGTTGTAGATAGGGGTCTCACAACTTGAGAGCCTGCAAAAAAAAAATAGGGTTAAGTCAGAGAGAAAAGATGAATTTGTGGTGTTTTTTTTATGGAGGTAGGTGCGAATAATTAATGGGGTTTTAAAATACGTGGCCGTGAAATGCTTTTTACCTGTTCTAACGAGGGAAAACGTTTTTAAAGCCGTTCCCGACATCTTATTATGTCATACAACAATAATATGCGACGATGACATTATTACTGTCGTCTGTCAAAATTAATCATAGAATCATATCAAAAAACCAAGAGGGCAGATTTCTTAAAGTTGTAATAAGTCAAATTCTAAAATAGGAAGAAATAATTGTAAAAATAATCATTAACATTTTAGTATTTATTATAATACGTTAGAAGTATTATAAAGACCTGTTATTCTTGTTTATAGGTTATACTTACTCTCATTCTGAGTGTGAGCATAATCACAGAATATAATAGCCCTGTCAAATGAAATTATCGAACAATTATTACATGTATAATTCAATAGCGTTCAGGCAATATTTATTCGTTACAAAATCATTTACCTATTACGAAAACATTTATTAGCGTGGTCGAATGAAATAGGTACTTATATCTGATGGATGAAAAAGGATTTTATGGGTAGAAGTTGGTGATATATCACAAATCACTTTATGATTTTCAGTTTGAGCGAATTAAATCTACTGCAACGTCGGCGATTTCGCCGGAAAAAGGAGGATATTGGAATAAATACGAATTTTTTCGCTTTGCCCAATTATGCAACCCAAGAAATAGATAAATATATATAAACTCAGGCTTATGCAGGTAGAAGTTTACAGAAGAAAAAATCAGTTATTGTATTGAATCTGTTCTTAAGCGTTTGAAGGATTTAAAATTCATAAGAAAAGATATAGGTATCAGAAGTTGAATAGCCTGAAAAACTATCTATTGCTTTGTTAAGCACGTATTACAAAATTTAATCTGGTTTTAATATACTTACACAGGATTCTATCACCACAGAAATCGCCAATTTCCTGAATAGTATGAAATTTTCTTGATTAATTAATAATTATAAGATAATTATTATATTAATTTATTCTAAGTACATAGAATAACTAAAATACAATCGGCCAGGGCCAACTAATGTGCAGAATTAAATTAAATTAATTAAAAATTTTATAATAATTTATGTATTAAAATGTATATTACTTACTACTTGTCAATGATTTGTTGTTTCGCCACATCAGAACAATAAAATTACAATTTTCGCTTCAAGAGAGCGCATTTTTTAATAACTAAACGGTAATACTTGATGACAGCAGTTGAACATTAATGTCTATAACAGCAAGTTGTCATGTTGAAGTAAATAACATAAAACTGATTTTGCACAAAGAAAAACAAATAAAGGTACAACGTTCTAAAATCTTATTATTGCATTGTTTAACCGAACAGTTAAATTTTATTAAAGGCACTTTTCATTAATATATCATCATAATTCCTTTTATGTATCCAATTACTTTATAAACAATCGAAATAACTGACATTTTTTAGTTATCTGGAGAAATTAAATAAAGTTTGCGTTAAATTGAATTTTGTTTCATGTGTGTATTTTTGGTTTAGATAAAAAAAAGAGTATTTAGAATAAAATTTAGTAACAAAAAATCGTTAGAGCGGTGAGTTTGACACAAATAATTGAATTTATAAGCTGGACGGGACCGAATACCGGATACTAATCGGATATTCGTTTTATCTCTAATCTCAAGCATCAGGAGTAAGTCGTTCATCAGTTTGTAGAATACTTAAGTTCAAATTTCATCCCTTTAAAATTAGCATTTGCAGAATACCGGCAAGCAAACATCGATATTTCCAACCGTTTACGAGATATTTGCAAAAATGTGTCGAAAATCGCTAAATTTCGTTATTTTTCACCAATAGATCCTTAATTTTTGGCCGAACTACTGTTCCTTTTTTATTTTGCTATCATGCAGAATGATGGTCACACATTGAGGAAAGGCAATGAAGATATCACCAAACAGTCAATAAAATGGAGTGTAATTGGACGAAGAGATAGGGGAAGACCACAATTAACTTGGAGAAAGAGAACAGAAGAAGAACGGAAGATGTCGGGGAAGAGTTGGGGGGAGCTGACGAAATTAGCAAAAGAGAAGGACCGCTGGAGATGCTTCGTGGAGGCCCTATGCTCCGCTAGGGAGTAAAAGGACATTATATATATATGCAGAATGTTCCCCTGGTCGCTCCGAATCTTTTGAGACCAAACGGAACCCTCCAGTTATTGTCGTTCCGGAGTTACATTAAGAAAACGAAAAAAACTCGTGTTTTTTGCCATTTTTCCTTATTTTTTCATAGAAATCTCTGCTCTGAGCAGTTATTTATTGCTCAAACCCGAATATATTATGCACTATCCTACGCATTTTTCGACGAGAATTCCATATCTGACGTCGTTGTTAGACTAGCGATTAGCGTTTGACATATATATTCGAGTTTCGTTGAATTTGGTCGAAAATTTTGGAAAAATTGGAAAAAATCATCGAAAAATTGAGATAACCCCAAATTATTATACATCAAAAGAAGCGCTTTTTCGCGGGGAATTGAACGGCACCAGGCTGGTCTTCGTAACTCCAACCGTTCTGGAGATACGGGCGTTTAAAGTTTCGAGAATAAAATCGACGCTAGGTCATTTCCTTGGGGTCCACTAGAAGCGCCCAACGACGAATGGCGCGAAGCTTGTTTTTGTTTAGCTTTTCTGTACTAAGGCGACTTCAAAATTAGCGGAAAATTTATTGGATTTAATTAAAATCATTAATTAACTATGAAATTTTGCATGAGGCATCATAAATAATAATACGAATTTATTGACGATAATGGGTACAAAATATGTATACATACATATCATGTCACATATGTCAAAAGAACTAAATCACCGATAGGTGCTCTTCCTTTAGCCCTCTACCACGTCCAAATTTTCATAACTTTGGCCAAAAGTATAATTTATTTGCATCCATATACGTTCAATTTCTCCAATTTATTTCCATAATATTTTCCAAAAACCCAAGAACTTTAAAAGGAAATATAGTGTCATGTCACTTTGACATGAAATGTTTAGTATGGACGGAAAGGATTAATTTAGCACAAGCAAAAA
This sequence comes from Cetonia aurata, assembly GCA_949128085.1. Taxonomy (NCBI): domain Eukaryota; kingdom Metazoa; phylum Arthropoda; class Insecta; order Coleoptera; family Scarabaeidae; genus Cetonia; species Cetonia aurata. The sequence continues at coordinate 4,666,431 of OX421889.1, forward strand.
TATAGGGTGCTGTTTAAAAAAATCAAGTTACCTTCGATTAAAGTTAAGCAAATGCTCAGGACTATAGCGGACATCTGTATACAATTACATCGATTTTAATTTCAATGTTGAATCAGACTAAGTATGCATGTATGGTATCTAAAACAAATGCAAATATAAACCATAACCGATGCTTTGTATCGGGACCACTTTTGACAGAAGAATAAATAACAACGTTGTTATTAAAGATAGACCTATAGTAGTTTATATGAAGTCATGTTATTTCTCCGCGTAGAATTGAAAAATGAAATAATATATTATTTCATTTTTCAATTACAAACACCCTATATATAGGGTGTTCCATTTCAAATAAGGAAGTAAGTATGCGTTTGTCTACTTCTGGGGCACTCTGTATAGTCAAAACTATTTTTAGGTGAAGCAGTGGATTCTATAACATTCTTGTAGAAAAGGTTTCTTTCTAAAATGAGAAATAGAGCTGTAATCAAAGACAGCCTGTAGAATATTTCGATGTTTGCCGTGTTCTCTGTTTTTCTTTTTTGCGAATATTCCGTTTTTCGCGTGGGTGGATTTATGCTACTTCCAACACGATCTAATCAAATTTATAATCGTTTTTGTGCCGTAGTTTTTAAAAAATGAATTTGTACAGATTGATAAACGGGCGATTTCGAACAACCTCTGGCAATTTTTATTGGCGAATATTTACATTCACATAAAACATTTTAAGGTGAAATTATAAATCTCCCCTATCATGATAGCCATACAATGGAAACAATTGTCAATCGAAATGACCCATTCTTTTTCGCATTGTTATTACTAGTCTGATATTTTAGTCGTTAAAATGAGCGATAATGCTGGCACCGAACCGTATAAATACTTGGGTCTCGGTTAAAATGCGTTATCAATTGCTTGAGTTGGCGCCGGTTGTTAAGGAAGGTAAGTAGGGCAAAATATGGAAGGGCTGGTTCTATAGAATTACTAAGCTTATAAGGATTTCCTTGCAGTTCATAAAAATGCTTCTGTGCGCTATAGTCTTAGCGCTGGTCTCGCTAGATGGCGTGATTTCGCAATATCAGCAGCAAGGATATCAGAATCCGGGCCCCTCGAATCCGGACTATCAAGGAGGCCCGAATTTAGCGTATCAACGACCCGTGATTCCGGGATATCAGTATCCAGGATCTCAAGGTTCGGGATACCAGTCTCCAGGCAGCCAGAATACAGGATTTCAGGGTCCAGCTTCCCAGTCTCCAGGAGGGCAGTATCCAGGAGTCCAGTATACAGGAGGCCAGTATCCAGGAAACCAGTATCCAGGTATATACGAAACGGTAGGAGGAGCACCAGGAAACAACGAACTTAGCCCAAGCTATCCAAATTCGTTTCAACAATCCGTACCGCAGAATCCGTGCCCCAACTACTTCCAATACACCAGAAATGAGACCAGCGGTGCCGTAATGGGTCTAATTATCGTCAAACCGTACACTGCCTCAGATAATTACGAACTGGAATTGAACATGACCGTCATGGATGCAGTGCAGCAAACTGTAAGTGTTCACTTTTACCGATAACTCTTAGATGGACATTACTTTCGCTCCAGTTTTAAGATAGGTTGGTGAGTATATGGTTGGAAGTTGACCAAGGTGAATCTGTGAAGGTGGATTAGTGTTAAATTGCCCCAGTACAGTCGACTTGGGATACCAATGGTGGCAGGGGATTGAAGATACTTTTGTGGGAAAATATTTAGCCATTGAAGACAATCAGTAAATTACTCCAAACGTAAAAATTAAAAAAAAAAAACAGCAATAACACAGAAGGAAATGAAAGTTAGGAATAAAAAATATAAATTTTTCATCAAAACAGATTCATTTGGAGCATACCCTAGCATGCGTTCTGTTAATTTCGTGAACGTTTCAACAAAGATATTATTCAACGCAATTTCGAGAAGTCGACAGTAATTCTAGTATTTATCTGTATTTTTCTTTCCGCATATCATAGCATTAATTTTCATTAACCCTAAATCACCACTAAGCTGTCACTATTTTCATCGTTTGTTTACTTCACGGGAACTTTGCGTTCCTCTGCAAACATATCGAACTCAGATTCGTCAATTCAAAAGTTTCTCCAATCTCCTGTTCAATTTCTATGATTCGCGGCACATTATGACCGTTCTTCGGCGGCTTATAAGATGCAGGAGCAATCTGACTGTACAACCCGGTTTCTCTTAAGTGAAAAAAAAAACAATAATTTTGTATGGCGATCTGACATATTGCTCAAAAAAAAAACAATAAACTACAATGATGATTTAACTCTTTATAATAACTAAATTATAGTACCCCTCTGCTCCCTTAGTTGTAAAAAAACTTGTGAGGATTTTATTAAAAGTACATTTTTGACATCGGTTATATAGGGTTTAAAATTAATGAAATTCTGTGCAATTCGCTTTGTACTTAAACGTATCCCGAAGATGACAGGTCTTCTATACTCCTCTTCATAATCATTCTTTCTATTTCCTTGATAAGGCTACCTTCCTTCAACTTTGAGGAGTTTATCTGCCAATATTCGTGTCGATTCTTAGTTTCCTATCATCTAAGTCAGAGGCTGAGTTATTGATTAATTAAATAATTGATTGTGCTGTGAGTGGATGTCAAAACAGTAAAGTTAGCCAATCAAAAAAGTGATTCCATCCAACTTTACTCCTTTGACATCTACTCACAGCAGAAGAAACCAATCAATTCTCACATATTTTATTTAGAAAACTCCTCATTCGGAGCGGTAAAAATAAAAAGAAAAATAGTATATTTCCTTGTGTTGTATTTATTCAAATACGTAATCATTACATTACTAATTATTATTGTTATCATATTACATTGTATAATAAAAATTAAATATTAATAACGTAACGTAACTTCTACAATGACAATCACAAAATAGTCATAATTTTAGTGGGAGGGATGTACTTGATGGATTGACAGCAAATTATCAATATTTGGCTTCAGTTTTGTTAGGAATAACCGCAAATCTCCCCGTTCTGTGATATTCAATCTGCTCCTTTTTTTTTGTTAAAAGGTTTGTAACGACACTAAAACTTTTCTCGACAAGATATGACGAGGGAAACGCTATCAAAAGCTTTCTCGCAATTCCCCACAGTCCAGGATATTTTTCGGGTATTTCTGCCTGCAGCCAAAATGTTTGATACCCTCTCTTAGATTTCACCTTCAGTTCCTCATTAGTGCTAAGCTCGAGTAGCTCCACTTGTAATATCACATTCTCCACTTCCGTTTCATCAAGTGGATTTATGATCCATGGTGGTATTTCCATCGTCAGAATATCTTCAAATCTGATTTTAAAGTCATCATGCAGGGCAATTAAATGTTGAACGTATGTGTGAATATCCTCATCAAGGCATTCTACCTGTGACAAGTTTGGAAACTGGGAAAATTCGCGCCGACTAATATTTTACTTCATAAATTTCAATTTTCCAAGAAAAGCTGAAATTACACCGTTTGTTCTTATTAAATTGAGGCTGTCCCCTTGTAATTGTAAGTTAATGTCATTAAATTTTTTGAACAAATCTGTCAAATACTACGATGTCTGCTTTCAAATTGATCAGTTTTTTTTTTAAATCTGGATCTTTACTTTCAAGAAACTCGAAACGTTGTACTGAATATAGAATATGCAAGTTTTTACAAGTAACAGTCGCTGAGCTTCTTAAAATATTATCTGCCTAAATTGATAGGTGAACTCAAGCCAACATTTTAGTTCTTCACTATCGGAACCAGATAAATTTTCGTGGACCCCCGCTTACGAATTGTGAACCCCCATTTTTTTGCCACGCCAACGTAGACCCCCGTTGAGTCTTCCGTGGACCCCTGGGGGTCCACCTGGACAACTTTGGGAATCACTGATTTAAATGCTTTAAAATTTGTACCAACCGGCCAAGCTTATTAAGACAGTTCCCATATCAAATGAAAAATGCACGTTCATGACCCTTACAAACATACTTTCTTCAATTTTAATCCAATATCACACCTGGTCGATCATTAACCCATATTTTTTTATTGTATATCTACTTTCGGTTTATACAGTGTGGTAGCCACTTATGAAATACATTTATGTTATCGTAGAATTTTGTGTCTAACGTATCCAATGAGGATTCTCTGCTAACGATTTATTTCTCCGTTCAACATGAAAGTTGATTCATCCGAAAAATGGATAGAATCATTTCGGTTTCAGTTTATTCATTAATTCTTCGCAGAACTCTATTCTTTGATGTGGATCGTCTTCGGTTAATTCCTGGATTAGAAGCATCTTATAGGAATGAAGTTTTTATTGATGGAAACATTTTGAAACAGTTGATATGGCTGACGTTATGTACTCGATGTTGGATTCTCTGCTAGACTTAATAAAATGTCTACTTTCACATCGCCCTAAACAATTATTTTTTTCTTTTTATCAGGTGGATAGATTCTCTAAATTTTGAATGAATTTTGGAACCCGTTCCATGCGAAATACTTCTACAACTTTTACATGTAGACGGCGTACAGAAGGCGTATCTTTAAAATTAAAAATTGATATGTTCCAGCGTTTTTTTTATAAAAGTCTGTTTATTTCTGTTACCGTTCTGTGTTCTTAAATTAACAAGCAACACTTAAAAATTCTACAGTAAACGAAATAGTAGTCCCTGCATTTCTGTTTAGACATTGGTCTGCTAATGCCATACTAAGGAAAATGTAGGAACTATTTCTTTGGTGTAATATTATGATAGAATTTTTGAGTGTTGCTTGTTAATGCAAGAATATTTAACTACAGAACGTTATAATATTTTTCTCTGCTAAGGCAGCTTTATAACCTTCTTTAATGAGATCATTTTTTTGGTGTTCCAAAGAAGTGATTTTTCCTGAAACCATATTTGTACCATGATTTGGTTGTCATTCCCTTTTAATATTAGTTAGAGAAGACGCTTTGAAAGTGTAATGATATATTGTACTATTCTTCCAGCTTTAGTTCGGGCAACCATGATTGTAGAATCCAAACAATTGTCGATAATAATTTCTACCGCAATCTATTTAGGTTATAAATGCCACTGGATACGTAGAAACGACATTTACGTTTTTTTTACGCTTACATTTTTCGTAGTATAGGCACTGCGAAAACTACGGTTTTAATTTTTCTTATTGCAGGATGGTCTCAGGATCACTGTCTTATCAGGCCAACAGGAAATCTTAGGAGGTAGCGTGATCAAGTATGGCGTCAGTTTCCCATATTCCGCTAAAAGTGCTGTTCCATTCTTGACTCAAATTAAGTTCAACGGTCAAATTCTATGTTCTGGATCAGCACCACCATGTGAGTATTTGAAATTGTCGCATAATGCGATCTAGTAATATTTACGTATGTCGAATTTGCGTTTTAATTCTTTGTTTCCGTATTGTCTTGTCTGGAATTAATACTAATGTCGTTTATTTAACGTAGTTATTGAATCGAGTTAGTTAAGAGTATGGAGTCGCTAGATTTATCAACGCTAATACGTATTCATGTTGGGAAATTATGTTCAAAAGAATTGATGAAAAAAAAAATTTATTTATCAGGAATTCTGTTTTTTTTTTCTACAGTTTTAATCTACAATTCTATAGAGAATTTTTTTCTCTTTACAACAATATATTGGTATTTTTTTTTAATTTACGCGACCCAAACTATCTGGGTTCTTGTCCAATTCAAGTACTGCCAACGCCTTATTCTCGTTCTTCAATGAAGTCTTTAACAATATTAATAATAAATACTTCACTGCAACAGTGTTCTGGGACTTATCTAAAGAGTTCCTAATAAAAAAAATATTTTACTATGAGATTCGTGGTGCTCCTCTGGAATGGTTCAAATCGTATCTTTTCAATAGGATGATGAGAGGAAATAATTCGCCCTCATCGTGTATGGGAATTGACTATGGCGTTCCACAGGGCTCAGTGCTTGGGCCAATACTTTTCCTTCTTTTTATCAATGGTATCACCAACCGGAAAATTTTGTCTCTTCGCAGATGACACTAGCAACCTAAATATGGGGGACCTACAATTTATTCTATCTCAGGATCTAACCATCATCAAACAGTTTTGTAACTCTAATTGCCTTTGTTATAACAAAGACAAAACGGTGGTTGTACGTTACAAAGGTGCACTGCAGCAACCTTGTCTATGCGATAATGATATCGTCAATATGGTTCAATGTGTTAAACCCTGGGACGATACTCTTAAATGGTCTCTCCATATCGACACTATCTCCAAAAAATTGTCTTCTGCGTGCTATGCAATCAGATCTGCAGCCAGGGAGCTTAATCCTTCCACTGCTCCAATTACTTATTTTGCCCTTTTTGAATCCCATCTTCGCTACGTGCGTACAACGTTTTTATAATTAAATTTGTTAATTACACTTTTTACTCTGCTTTGTCCACAAAATTAAATTATAATTTTTCATGACACTAAAGCGCATTTTATTTAATATTCCGATAATCTTCGTAATTACAGATACAACGTGCATCGATTTAAGAAATATTATATCTTAGGTACGGCCTATTAATATAAACCATAAGCGATTTTTCTTGACTTATCGCAATGCTCAGGGTATTAATAGTCCAATGGATATTAATATTATAGGCAAAATTTCGAAAGAGATTGCGAGTTTTTTTTTGCAGTTGCCGGATCTTGTTTACAGGTCAATGTTTTAGAAGATCTAGTGCAACACATTTGGTAAATCATCTGGTGACCTTAAAAAATCATGGGACTTGCAAGGCTTCAGTATCGAATCCTTCTTAAACAAAAAGATTAAAACACCTCATGTGCTCGAATCTCAAACTAATACAAAGATTCCGGAATGTTCAAACGAAACCACTGCAGTTGATGGAAATGACAATTGAGAATTACACCGGTTAAAAATCTCGCACTGCTTATGCTATGTTCATCCGTCCATATCCATAGTTTAGAGCAAAATTATGATTTTTCCAAAAATCATTGACAAAATACCATATGACCAAATCGGAGGCAAAAAGATTTCATTGTCCAATAGGGTTTTATTTTACGCTTTTTTGGAATGCGTCTTGCCGACGATGATTTTGCTAAACCTATTGTTTGTATTAATTGACAAGTAAGGAATGTGTTGTTATTATTTATAGTTTCCCCTAAAACAGGAATTTCCTCTAAGACAAAGGTCTCTATTTTGAACCACATAGTTTTTAGATCTTGGTTTTATTAAATTCCTCTTTAACCTTGAGAAAGTATCTCTGAATGGTAAATGCGTATTTTAAGATATGGAAGACACATGAATATGGATTTCACCAATCGATTTCTCTTTAGAATCTAGCTCTATAGGCATAGGTTAGTTTTTGTCTAATTCCTTTAGAAATATATGTTCCCATAAAAGTATTGAATTTGGCCCATCCTTCACTGACGAACGAACATGGCCAGATGTGAAATTCCGATTTCCATGGTACTCTACAGATTTAAAGAATACCATGGTAGAAACATTATGCATTCTTTCTTCTGCCGAAACGAATGATTTTGGGAAACAGCCCTCTCCAAAATTTGCTCGATTTTTCAATTTTTCATCTGTGAAATTACAACAGATATTAAAAATTAACGCAATTTGCAGCAGATTACATGGTTCCAAAGATCCTATCTTCGCAAGCGGCTAATAATGGGAGATGGAGTACCCTATACCCCCCATTTTTTTATTAATTTCTTTTATCTTATGCCTCAAAAAAGTGCTTTTTCGGGGAAAACGATCGTGTATAACAAATTTAGAGAAAAAAGCGCCAAACATATTATGCCTTCATCAATGTTCCTAGATTTTGAAATATTTGTGCCCTCGTATCAAAATGCTCCATCTTCCCCTACCCTAAATCAAAATAGTACTTATATCAAGCGATAGATGTTAAGCTAATGATAAAAGCGTAATTTGATTTTTTTTTTAGTTTTGAATACCAGTAACGCGTTTGCAATGGTAAATGAAGAAAGAGATGCCAAATTATTATGTGGTTAACTCGATAAAAGTATGTATACGTGAAATTTATGCACGCTTGATTCAACTGGCATAAATCATTGAATCGAATTGCAAAAGATCATTGTTGCAATTGTTTGGTATTGTTATATTATGTTGAACGATGTGGGAAAAAGTGATTGTTACGACAATTTATATCGTCCTTTTAAAATACGTCGAATTCGTAATCATTTTGTTTTTAAAGTTATTAGAAAATTTAAGCATAATATAGACTAAAATGATAAAAAAATTTGCTTGTAAAGTTAGCAAAACTTAAACAAACAACTAGAGTACGTAATTTGTATCTCATATGCACCGTGCTGGCTAAAGAAAACAAAAATATTAATTATACGTATCGTTAGTAGTCCGTGATGGTCCATGTTAGCTTAACTTGGTAAAAATGGCGGGTAATAATATAAACATTAATGCAAACTCTCAATATTATAAAAATCACATTTATTTTTCCCCCACGACTTCCAATCTCCTTAAAAAATGGCGGGTAATATTTATATAAAAATTTCCCTAAATATTTCAGTATTGTCGTTTCTGAAGCCGATAAAGGAAACTTCGTACTTATAAAAATCACATTTATTTTTTCTCCCACAACGTCCAATCTCCTTCAAAAATAGCGTGAAGTGGTATAGGATGACATGACAGTAATAATTAACTCCGTTAACATCTTCGACATCCTTCAAAATTCACGTGTTGCCATTTCTCAAGTCGATAAACAAACCCTCATACAACTTATAAAAATCACATTTATTTTTCCCCCCACAACTTCCAATCACATTAAAAAATGGCGGGTAATATTTATATAAAAATTTCCCTAATCATTTAAGTATTGTCGTTTCTGAAGACGATAACTTCATACTTATAAAAATCGCATTTATTTTTTCTCCTACAGCTACCAATGTCCGTCAAAAATGGCAGGTAATAAACAAATATCTAGCTCTCCAAGAATTTTTATATAGCGATACGGCAATACTGATATTTTATAAAATATTTACGGTCGATTTTGAACGACACATCTTTAGTTTTTGCAGGAAGAATTTCTTTGTAACCATTGTTAAAGTTTTGCCTAGTCTAAATCCCCTTTTTCAAGTGCGTCACGATTTCTGACAGATGAACCTGACCAGACGCAGAGCCTTCTCTGGGGTAATTCGGTTATAAGAGTAATGAAGGAGCCAGCTCCAAGTGATTTACTGCGTGTTACCCCGTCATCACCAGCCGACAGTATCTTCCCCATTAGCCCTCAAAATAATATTGACCCAATAAGCAACCCTCCTTTCGGTCTTTTCCAAAGAAGGGCAGAGGGACCAAACGATAACCCAGATGAAGGTATAGAAGTTTAACCCCATCAGCTCTCTCGACACGTCTGCTTAACACGTTCTCTCCTAGAGTAGGTCACACCACCGAATCTGACGACTCTGACAATACAGAAGCGTCTGGCCACTGACAGCGATGACAACACTTCGGCATGATATCACCCTGCAGATTTTTAGCCAAACGAATTGTGTATCTACCTTGCAAATAAATTACATAGTACCCGTGCCCCAATTATTTTTTCTATGCCCCAGTTAGTAGTTGTATAACCCACACAAATAATTTAAGTTACCGAGATTCCAGATTTGATATGCGTAATGTTGCCAGATTTGTCGTTTTTCTAATATTAAAAGTGAATGCACTTTGTTCTGTTTTTTAACCCTCCTCAGTTCATGCTCCAATTATTACGTAGACGGTCAAATGGGGTGCAAATGTACCCCATGAGAAAAACCCAAAATATTGGTTAATTTGAAACATAATTATTAAAAGCAAAATTAAAAAGCAGAGTTTTATTATTTGCGAAAAAATTGAAAATAACTATTACAAGTTTTATTCTACACTTTTGCGTCTTTGGCAAATAAAAGATCGAGTAGAATGCATAAATGCACAGACAAAATTATTGCACATATAGCACTGATTTCTTGATTTTCGGTCCTTTTTGCGAATACAAAGGTAACAACGTCCTTGATGTTGCTCTGCAGGAACTTCTGCTACATTTCTTGCTGGTCGTAGTTCGAGTATAATGGCATGCATATCCCTAATTTGACCGTGTAAATATTTATTTTGATAGCGTACGGTAATGTGTTCTTTTATTAGTTCCAAAATAAACCTTCTCCTTTCATCATGATCGTATTTGTTTCTATCCGATTCAGGATGCTTTGATTTCCACAATTTATACACATTTATTCCAGCAATGTCGACCAAATGGTAAAATATTACCATAGGCCATCTATTATTTATCCGCTGTACTGTATATTGTTGTGCCATTTTATCTCCCACATCTACGGCACCTTTGGTTTTGTAATAATACAGGATAATATCTGGCTTGTAATCCTCGTTCTCTCCATTGACCTTGTCGTCTAGGTGTTCACTTGAGAGTAATATTACTGCTTTATGTTTTTTGGGAGCATACGACACTACGATTTCTTCTGAAAGCAAACATTGAAGAGTATTGGGTCTTTGTCGTGTTGGAAGTAGTTCATTCGGTATAAATGTCTTGTTTTTTCTAAGTGTACCAGACAGAGAAATATTCCTTTCCCACAATTTGTCTGACAATTGAAGACTTGTAAAAAAGTTGTCGGTTGAGGGACCATAGTCTCCAGACAAATGGTCCACTAAGTCCAAAACTACTCGTTCTCCTCGATTTCTTTCGGGTGCGTTATTCTGTTTACCTACAAAACAAATTATTTATAGAAAATAATTTTGTGCAAGATAATTTACTTTAACATAAAATAGATTATAACTAAAGACGATGTTCAAAATGACGTCCTTCCATTTCGACACAGGATCTACATCTGCTTTCAAAGGAAGCGCGCACTCTTTCAAAAAACAAGGGTTTTTCTCGTATTATCTGGCAACAGTGTTCTATTCGTTGGCGCAACTCTGGAAGATCGTTTACTAGTGTTGCGTACACTAAACTTTTCCAATAACCCCAGATACTAAAGTCCAACGGGTTTAGATCGGGAGACCTTGGAGGCCAAGCAATGGGACCTGCTCGCCCTATCCATCTCCCAGGAAATTCATTGTTAAGATGTTCCCTAACAGCACGCGTAAAGTGCGGTGGAGCTCCATCTTGCATAAACCAGAGGTTCAGTCTTAGATTTATAGGTAAATCTTCCAAAAGTTCAGGTAAAGCATTTTCCAAGAACTCGAGGTATACAGGACCTGTTAAGCGTTGTGGCAAAACAATCGGTCTTAACAACCGTTCCCCTATCATGCCTAACCAGATGTTTAGAGAGAAACGTTGCTGGTGCCGAGCTTCAACGGTAGCATGAGGATTCTCGTTCACACCAAACGTGATTGTTGTGGAAATTAAATATTCCATTTTTAGTAAAACCAGCTTCATCAGTGAAAAGGATGTTATCAGCGAAATCTGGCCGATCAGCAGCTGTTCGCAAAAACCACTCACAGAAAGCCCTTCTCGCTTGATAATCCGGAGCAGTAAGGGCTTGTACCCGTTGGATATGGTAGGGGTATAGGAGTTGCTCATGAAGAGTTCTCCAAGCAAGATTGCTGCTTACACCCACTTGAGTCGAAATTCTTCTAACACTAGTTTCGGGATTTTCATCAATAATATTCAAAAGTCGATCTTCTATCTGTGGAGTACATGCTAATCTCTGCCGTCCAGTATCAGAAGACCGCTTCTCAAACGAACCAGTTTCTCTTAGTCGTTGAAACACCGTCTGAAACATCACATGCGAAGGCAGTTGGCGATCAGGAAACGTTTCAGCATAGAAGCGACGTGCTTGTAAAGAATTCCCATTAGCACGACCGTACATGAACACCATATCGCTCATTTCACCATTAGAATACGCAACCATTGTAATTGCTACAAATTGCACAAAACGTCAAATTAAACTGTCATAAAACAATAGCTGATAAGCACCTGTTTACTGGGATATGTTATATCCATGTACTACTAGGAACACTCGCTGTTATCTCGTAAACGGTTGATTTGTGAACATATGTTTATTATGACTTTTAACCTTATTTCCCACAAGGGTCCATATTTGGTCCATTATTATTTCTTACATTTGTAAATGATCTGCATCTCTCGGTAAATACGGGCAAGGTATATCAGTATGCCGATGATACGTCGTGCGCCGTGGTGGGTGACTCTTTGGATAGTTTGTCGATAAAAGTAAATAAAGTGGTACATGATATGATGACTTGGTGTGAGGGAAATTTCCTTAACATAAATTTAAATAAAACTCAATTTCTAGTGTATCATACGACTACAAGAAATCATTACTTATTAAAGCTCTAAATAAGTCTCTCCCACAATCTTCCAACGTGGATTTCTTGGGAATAACTATTGATAATTATTTAAATTGGGGACAGCATATCGAAAAATTGTCAAATAAATTAAGTAGTGCCTTCTATGCAATATATCAACTCCGAAATGCTGTTGGCTTGCCAGTATTGCGAATTCTCTATTTTGCATATGTGCAATCACGTATCAAGTATTGTTTATTGGCTTGGGGATGCAGTACATTATCAAAAAACATTTTTATATTACAAAAAAAAATTATATGTTGTATGTTATTCCTTTCATCTAGAACGTCCTGCAAGGAGTATTTCAAGTAACTAAATATTTTAACATTACCCTCATTACTTATTTATGAACTAATTAAGTACTATCATAAAAAGTCCGACCAATTTCGAACCAATGCTGCAGTGTCTAGATCAACGGTGCAAACTAGGGGTGCAGGTAATCTATCGGTTCCGCCCCACCGCCTCATGTTGTATGAAAAAGGTCCATATTACCATAACTGGGTACAATGCTTTACCGGCATCACTTTACAGTGACTGCTGTTCATGGTTTTTATGATATTGTTCGTTCTGGTTTAGATCTATCTGGATCAATTCCCTATAGGCGTTTTCTTTTTGCGATTTAAGTTTTCGACTGTGTCAATCACGACATCTTGATTACAAAATTAAATTAAATTAAATGGTTCGAATCCTTCCTAAAAGGAAGAAATCAGTTTGGGAATATTTAAAATCAATCACCCTTTTGTAAATCCTCCAACCTACCTGTCAGTAGAGGTGTCCCTCAGGGAAGCATTTTGGGACCAACTTAGTTTTTATTTGTAGTTAATGATATAATGAGTTTTTTTTTTGTTGGAGTACGATTTCACCATGTATACAGGGGACACAAGTGCAGTTGTGTCCTGTAATAATATATCAAATAGCCAAAAGAGTATTAATTCTTTGTTAAAGGTTATGTAAATGTATTGGTTTTCCCATAATAAATTATTTCTTAATGCTAAATTATCTCATATTCTATTATTCTCAGAACAAAACTTATTTCAATATAAATACCGTTTCAAATGATAAGGAAATTAATCGAGTAAGCAAACTTAACCCATTATATGTATCGACGATAAATTAACTTGGCAGGCATGCTGCTGCAAATTTATCGATGAATTTAACTCCTTTGAAGTACACAGGGGATTTCAATTGAACGAGCCACCACAAGTAACTCTGTACCTGCCGTGATTTCTATAATTCCGATTGTCTGTCAATTGTCATATCAACGGGGACAAGTTTTAATGATAGGCTTGATGGTTTAAAATCATTCCACCCTTAAAATTTGATAAGGAAAGATGGATCTTCTTGTTATGTAGAGAGTCCGTTTCCGTAAATGTTTGGATTAATTCCAGTACTAGACTATCTTGTGGAATTATAGTTTGGGGTGGGTCAGTGGCGTACCGACATATGAACGGGCCCTGATTCCAGTTGTGGTGCGGGCCCTAACCCAACTCCCTTCCCCACAAATAAAAAAAAATACTAATATAATTTTTTTTTAATAATTATTGAATATATAAAAAACATTAAAAACAAAAAACAAACAATATAGAGGGATTATACAGCTGAAAAACAAAGAAAAAAATTATAATATAAATACATTGATTTACTCTATTTTTTGTTTATTTTTTATTTATTTTTGCATTAAATTTTTTTCTTGCTTTTGATGTGGCAAAAGATGTTATCAGACTGGATACATTCAAATTTTTTGCTACCACATTTTCAATAGAAATGATTGCCAGATTAGATCTTGACTCATTGTATTTTATAAGTAATTTTTTATTAATTTTAATTTTGAAAACGTTCGCACTGCTGTTGCTACCGTTATAGGAACAGTAAGAAATATCGTACAAGCTGCTACAATTTCAGAAAAGCTACTGTTGTATACATTTATTCTTTATTTAAATTCTACAGGCGTTACCATACGTGAATTTTAACATAAAACATCGGCATTTTTAACATACAACATCGGCATTTTTTAACATACAACATCGGCAGTTTTCAAAAGAAAACCTACACGAACTACCGACCATAAAAACACTGTCTGCTTATATCATGTACACCTCTAGAACTGTGTGTTATTTTTTGAGGTGTATATGTGGTTGTCGAACCAAACGGCGCGGCGCACAAATTGTCCGTACAGCTACTACTTGATGAACAATTATCAATTAATATAAATTAAATAAAGATAAAATTTGAGCAGAAATTGCTTCTGTAATGTAATTTTTGTATAATGTGTGTAATTTTTGTGCCATTTTAAATAAATCATCGTCTGTACAGGCGCTTCCGCTAACTGCGATCTCACCCCACCTCAAAGCACAGAAAGTACCGAGCACCCCTCAATTTTACCTTACATAAACTGTTCCGATTTTAACAACTTTAAGGAATTAATTTTCACCTTTCGGAATTCTTCTAACAACCTTACGAAATTAAAACCTCAATATAATGATTTATTAATTCGCATTTTGGTGTTACGTTAACTCCCACTGTGTTAGGAATTATGCCGAAATGACCCAACACTTCCATCTGAATGGGCGCATTTAAAACTGTCAACTGCTTATTTGCAACAGATCCAGTCTGAGTATCTTTGTCAATAAGGACTTATTCAGGCGCATTGATTTTTCATAAATTAATACAATGTCAACGCTCTCTTGCAAACAGTAAACCATTGCCGTTACTTTATTTAAATAAGTTTGTGTTGATAACACTATGTAATAATTTATTTTTATTAAATTACTTTTGCGTTATTTATTTTCCTTGTTTTTCAGAGATTTATAAAAGTTCTCGATAAATAAATTATAGTGATTAAGCATATATGTTCAATGTTGTTGTTTTGCGTAATTTGCTGTGGTAACTGTCGATATTCCTTGTGAATTTATGACAAATAAATTTATCTTTCTTTTTATCTATTTTTGCAGTGGGCGGTGGGCAAGTCCAGAGCGCCATGTGGGCCAAGTCGAGCATAAAGACAGTTAAAGGGGGTTCACCGGTAATGAACACCCCGGCACCCCCTGGCGAAGTAAATGGTGCGCTCATAGAAACAGGCGGTCATACTAATCCTTGGGGAAGTGGGATTTTCGATCAGGAAGGATATAATAAGTTTCCCACATACCCTGGCCAGGGTACCAGGTACCCATCTCCTCCTATGGATAACCTTGGGTTCGGTGACTACAACGATCCTCAAAAGTATCCTTCTCCCCCTCCTTTTGATAACCGGGGACATATGTCTGATCGTCCCGATTCACATGATTTTGGCCACGGGATGGCAGGTTTCCAGGATAGTCCAGCGGAACACAATCAACCGGGAGGGAATATGATGGGTAATTTATCTAAGCTTCGGAAACAGGCAGAAATGCCAACATCATTCTTCTATTTTTTCTTTTTGTTTCCAGACAATGACGTGCAGTCGTATGAGTTCCCAGTTCCCAGAAGCGGTGTCGTTGACGACCACAAAGACGACAAAAACAGCGTGCACAGTCATGACGCACATCATAGCGTGGCATTGGCGGATAATCATCAAGCCGATAACAAAAATAACGAGAAATCTTCTGACGCTGGCCACAAAGGAAAGTGAACAAATTGGCGCGCCTCAAGATGAATAAATAACTTGTACGCAACAAATGTATTATAGAATTAAATCCAGAACTTCTTACTCTCTCATTTCAATATACCAATTCACCTTCGTCTTGGAAAAAAATATTCAGAATGAAAGATATCAGCTGATTCCACACGTCTCCAGTTCAATATACCGGGTGCACCATTAGTGTGTCGGCAAAATTTAGCACAAAAACCACTAAAGATAGGAAAATGAGATTTTCTATATACCGGGTGTCCAACCTAAGATGCAACGGTTCCTAGCCAATTTATTATTGCCTTATTGAAAAAAAATTTCAAATAAATGTTGCCTCGAATCATATTCTACGTATGCTAAAATTAGTTTCAGTAATGGCGGACTTCCGGTTGTACCGGAAGTAGATACTAACTTTCTTATTTTAAATGGAACATCCTGTATATTATTGCACTTTTGGATTTCTTGTTAAATTTAAATAACAATATGTTAGGAATACATTGGGGCTAAGTTGTACCGTTTCCGAATTACATGACGTTTTTAGAAAAAAATGACATTTGCAGTGTCTTCGGTGTTTGGAAATACCTCAGGAAATACGAAAGTTAGAAAGATGCGGTTTTCGGTTTTCGCTTAACCATGAAACAGCACACGTCTTTTATTTTAAAATTGTTGCGTTTAAATTACAGCGTTATTAAATAGGGATCTGTAATTTTCGAACTCTAAAATCATGGATAACTTGATTTTTTTAAATTGAACGGTATAGCAATTTTTACATAAATGGATGTAAAATTTAATTTTCTTTCGATTTTATACGGGTATCATTGTGTCTATCTCGAACGGTTTTGGAGATATTCGCGATTTTTCAGTTTCTCACGATAGATACGTATTGCGAAGCGCCGCCGTCGGCCACCTTCCCTTCGCATTTCACCAGGCTTGGGATTGGCAGCAATATAGTACTGGCATGCTTAGAAAATGGCCAACAGAACACAATAGGACCATTTGAATCAAACAAGATTGTCTAAAAGATACTTGAGATGTCTAAAGCGTCTTTAAAGTCAACGTAAGCTTGAAAAACAAACTAGGTATCTAACCATTATTAGTGTTCCGAGTGTCAGAACTGACATTCAGAGTACTGTTTGGAAACATGATAATTAAAGATGTTGCTTACTCAAGAAGAATTAGTAGATATGGTTTTCGTTCTCGGTGAATGTTACAGAAACGCTTTGTTAGCGTTAAGAGTTCACGCACAGTATTACCCATGTAGAAAGCATCCAGATAGGAGGGCATTTCTGCCGCTATTGGGTAGATTTGTAAGTACTGCATCCGTAGCACATACACAACGGAACCGCAATAACTCCGTACTTACGGATGAAAATCAGTTACAAGGTGCGATTTCTTCTCATGGGGTTTCATTAAAAATAAGCTTTATGAGACGCCACCAACAACCCCTGATGATATGCGCCATCGTATTTTAAGAGCGTTTCAAGAAGTCACACCAAAAATACTCAGACATGTTCAAAAGTGTTTGCAAAAGAGATTTCGATTATGTAGTGCCCAAAACAGACAGCATTTTGAACATTTAATATAATAGTGTTGTACAAATTCTCTGTACAATGACAACATTAGCGTTTAAAGTGTAGCCGTCGAAGTGTACGTACGCCATACATTGGATAGAGTAATGTAGTTTGAAAAATGTGCTGATTTATTGATATTCCAGTAATGTTATGTTTTCTTTTATCTTTGCTATGTTTGCTTGTTTCTAGTGGTCCTATTGTGTTCTGTTGGCCACTTTCTAAGCATGCCAGTATTATTGCTGCCAGTCCCAAGCCTGGTGAAATGCAAGGGGAAGGTGGCCAGCGGCGGCGCTTCGCAATACGTATCTATCGTGAGAAACTGAAAAATCGCGAATATCTCCAAAACCGTTGGAGATAGACAGAATGATACCCATATAAAATCGAAAGAAAATTAAATTTTACATCCATTTATGTAAAAATTGCTATACCGTTCAATTAAAAAAAATCAAGTTATCCATGATTTGAGAGTTCGAAAATTACAGATCCCTATTTAATAACGCTGTAATTTAAACGCAACAAAAATAATAAAGTTAGTATCTACTTCCGGTACAACCGGAAGTCCGCCATTTCTGAAACTAATTTTAACATGTGTAGAATATGATTCGAGGCAACATTTATTTGAAATATTTTTTCAAAAAGACAATAATAAATCGGCTAGGGACCGTTGCATCTTAGGCTGGACACCGGTATATATAGTTGAATGCGCATATGGTAAAATTATTGTTGAGCCATTTTCAACTTTTTTATTTTAAATGGATTGCTATATTTTTTAGTTATTATTTCGATAGCAGTGATATATGGTTATGTGCGCTTCTGACTGTTAGTTTAGGCTATATTGCAAATTTTGTCAACATTTTGGCAGTTGCGACTTTTGAAATTTTAACTTTTATCTTAAAAGCTGTTTTAGTGTCGCGCGTGAATCTTTTATTATGGATTTGGAGGCTAACAATTAGCATCTTTCAAGATGGTATAACTTAGAAATATATACAGGGTGTTAAATATGTCATGGAACATTTTTCGAAATTCAAACGCTTTTCTTTCGATTTTTTTTAAATGAACCTATATTCTCCAATATAATCAGCAAATTCCTTGTAAAATTGCCTTCAAAATGGTACCAATAACGTAATACTTATTTTCAGTATTTTCGAAGATATTATGGAAAATATGTTTAATAATAGCAATTTACCCCTATTCATTTGTTCTTTTTTATGTAAGTTGTTTAGATTATTTATAACGTAACAAAAACAAACCGTACCTGACACAAAATTATTTTATTTTTTACACTTTGAGATATATATAATAATTTTAAATCAAAAGATGCTCAAATATGTCTCTATTCAGCTCCGTGTGTATGGTTTGCCTTACATTTTCATATATACATATTATCATATTATCCACATTTAACTGCAGAGAAGCATTTCTTATGCGTTTGTGCATGTTGACTGCCGTTGCATCGGGTGTCATGCATATGATGGTTTTTTATAGTAGGACGTAGAAAAAAAAAGACGTCAATCTGGTGATGCGGTGACCAACTTAATGAATCCCAATCCGTCTATTAATAAATACCTTATAGGGTGCGCTTTTACAGCAGCACCGTAATGTGTGAATGCATAATCGTGTTGTTACTACAATCTCTCCATAAAGTTCCTATGGAGGCCTTCTAGCAGTATTGGTAAATTATTTTAAAAAAAGTTTCTGTAAATCTCACAATTTAAGGTATTGTCAAAGAAGGATGGATCGATAACGGTGTTCCCTGATCTCCCCCTTCCTCCCCCGTTTGTGTTGATACTAAATGGGTTTTGTGTATCATAGTAGTGTGAAGTTTTTCTGTTCATTATTCTAGAATTGACAAATGCTGCTTCATCTGTGAAAAGCACAATAATCTAGAATATTTTCACTGATACACAAGTATCTTTTCAAAATCCGTGTGTAGTAAGCCATGGTGAATATTAATTTTATAAGGGTGAAACTCATGTTTCTTTACAATTCTCCTCGTGATAGTGGACGCAATTCCATGATGTTTCGAAATTGTCCTTGTAGAGATTGGCGAATTTTCCACGACGGATTTTCTATAACCATAGTTTTTGTCCTTCCATGTTTATCATCACTCACATAACCCGACCAAAGAAACTTTACCAACAAATTCTCAAAGCTTACCTACTATCTGACGCTCTACATGTAGGATAATCCGCTGCATACATTCTTGATGCTGATAGTGGATTTCTGTTGCAAGCATCAAGAACAAATATCATGTCTATGAGTTCCTCCTCGAAGAAATTTATTTTTAATAAATGAATTTAGGTAAAAAACCGGAACAAGACGATATAATTAACAACCAGATTAAAGTAATACGTAATAACTAATAGTCCACAAATAAATAATTCAAATACTATAATAAAATCATAAAACATTGTAAAACGCTAATATGACACCAAAAATGAACTACAAAAAACAACATTATGTGGACATTTAAGCAGAGATTTGATGGTTCGTTATATTCTCAGCCTTTGTTTGAAAATCATGGCTATATAACCATATTTGGTGTCCCATATATTGAATATTGTCAACATATTTTCCATAAATTTGTAATACCTTCGAAAATACTGAAAATAAGTGTTACGTTATTGGTACCATTTTAAAGGTAATTTTACGTGGAATTTGCTGCTGAAATTGAAAAATATAAGTTCCATTTAAAAAAATCAAACGGAACGCGTTTGAATGTCGATAAATGTGCTATGACATATTTAACACCCTGTATATATTTTGACGTTGCGCCACCTTGAAACATATAAATCGTTAGCCGCCAAATTGATAATCAAAGAATAACGCGCGACACTATAACCGTTTTAAAGATAAAACTTAAAATCTCAGAAGTCGCAACTGTCAAAATTTTGACAAAATTTGCAATATAGCCTAAACCAATTGTCAGAAGTGCACATAACTATATATCACTATAAAGGTGTTTTAGGTAGCTATCGAAATAGTTACTAAAAAATATAGCAATCCATTTAAAATAAAAAAGTTGAAAGTAGCTCTGGGAATTTGTAACACCCTGTATATTTGATTGCATTGAGCAACTATATATACAGGGTTAGTAAAAAGTCCCGGAACGGTCGAATAACTTTGTTATTTGAAAATTATGATATCTGAAATTTGGTATGGGGGTATAGTTAATATAAATGCATTTTATGCAATACAGTTAATATTTTTTTCACTTCCGGTTTAATCGGCAATACGTCCAATTTTTTTTTTAAATGGAACGTCCAGATTTTTTTAACACTTTTGAATGCAAAATAAAAAACTACGTTCAGGAAGTATTAAGATGTTTATTTTTATTCACAAGAAAACAGTTAAAAAATTAAAAAAGTGTCCTAATACAGAAAAATCAAGATACCTGTCTATTCAGGTTGCGATTACAATAATTGTTCAAAATGCTCTCCATTTACAATTTGACAAAAATGTAAACGGTCAATAAAATTTCTTATTGAATTTTGTATTTGTTCTGGAGTGATGCGATTGGCTTCTTGAACTATTCTCTCTTCCAATTGTTCAAGATTATGGGGACGATTTTTGTACACTTGACATTTCATGTGACCCCAAAAGAAAAAATCTAATGGCGAGAGATCTGGCGAACGTGCTGGCCATTCGATTGCTCCTCTACGTCCGATCCAACGTCCCGGAAAAATTTCATTCAAATAATAGCGGGCATTATGGGCAAAATGGGGGGGAGCTCCATCTTGTTGAAACCAAAAATGTGCATTAGGGTGATCACCTATGTTTGCATTTGGAAAGAGGGCTGCAAGTGCTGGAACAACCTCATTTCGCAATAAATTTAAGTAGACGTTGCCAGTTAAATTTCCTCTTATAAAAAATGGTCCTACGATGTTGTTTCCAACAAGACCAGCCCAGACATTCACCTTTTGAGGACGCTGTGTATGGACTTTTTCAATCCAATGCGGATTTTCAATTGACCAGTAGCGACAATTATGTCTGTTCACAGTGCCGTTGAGACAAAACGTTGCCTCATCTGAAAAAATTATGTGATCTAAAACATTAGGCTGCTGCTCGATCAATTCCGTCATTGTTTCGCAAAATTGTAGTCTACGATCTGGATCATCTTCAGTTAACTCATGGACGGGATACATTTTATAGGCTTTCATTCTTGCTGATTTAAGAATCGTATGAGCAGATTTTTGAGAGATCTCATGAATTTGACCTAATTCTGTTGTGGACACGTGATGATTTTCTTCCACTGTAAGTAACACATTCAAACTAGTTTCTTCATCTGTTGCTGTTAATGGACGTCCCCTTCTAGGTAAATCCTTCACCTGACGAAAGACTTCAAACTTTTGAATTGTTCGGCATACCGTACTTTTACTAATGTGACGATCCGAATAAACAGTATTAAACAAAATACGAACCTCTTCAAAAGAACGTTGACGATCACCGTACCCACGCATCATTAATATCTCAATTCGTTCTGATTCAGTAAGTTTTTCTGCCATTTTCAAATGTGTCAATGTTTAAAATAAGTAAATTTATAGCGATGCAAAAGTTAAAACGCTTTTAAAATTGTCAAATGTGACGGCAAAAAGAATGCAAACACTAAACAACAACTTTTTTCAAAGGTACCTTGATTTTTCTGTATTAGGACACTTTTTTAATTTTTTAACTGTTTTCTTGTGAATAAAAATAAACATCTTAATACTTCCTGAACGTAGTTTTTTATTGTGCATTCAAAAGTGTTAAAAAAATCTGGGCGTTCCATTTAAAAAAAAAAAGTTGGACGTATTGCCGATTAAACCGGAAGTGAAAAAAATATTAACTGTATTGCATAAAATGCATTTATATTAACTATACCCCCATACCAAATTTCAGAAATCATAATTTTCAAATCACAAAGTTATTCGACCGTTCCGGGACTTTTTACTAACCCTGTATATTATTATTATTATTATTATCAATGCTAGGGATTGGCAGTTTATGTGCTTTTTAGTTATGAGTATTGTCTTATTATTTCCCTTTTCACTAATGCAAAATTAATATTAAATTTAATATTGTGTTAATATGTTTATGGCGTCCTTCAGTTCTAGCAAGGACTATGAAATTCCCTAATGGTGTCGATATCCCTGCTCGCCACTGTACAAGACAAAGAATGTAGCGCACTAGAAAGTGCCATTTTAACTTTAAAACAGACTGTATATACGGTTATAGTTTTCCTGTTACATCACCGAAGGTCACTCCGATATTTACATAAACGAATTACGCGTTTAAATGGAAACCTCATTCGACGATCAGTCACACAAATTTCCTCATACACAGCACACAATCTAACCTATTATCGTCAGGTTTCCGTTTTGTAAGAGCGGTTTGGACAAAGTATAATCTATGTATAGATAAATATATTCCTTGCAAAATCTTCGTATTTTCCTAACTTGTTATTGGTCGATCCGATACCAGTATTTTTTATAATGTATCAGTGCTATTCATTCTTTGTTGTTAACCTGTCGTGTTACGGAGATCTTCTCCTCTACTTTTCTAGGAAAAAGACGCTACGATTTTTAGAATAACGCAGATATACATATTGTGATAATCACATGAAGCTCAGAAAATCAAATTACAAAAGCAATCGTTTCACAATCAATCATTCTAAAAAATTGACAATTCTTCCTCATTCCGAGAGGATGAATCTTTACATTTCAATGTACACAAAGCAAATGAATTAATATCCTACTTTTAAAAAAAAGTCTCAAACAGCCATTTAATTGTTCTTAAAAATCTTTTAAATACATGAAATTCCAAGACCAGCTCCAAGGAACGTTAACTGTCATAGTTGCTTCGCCTCGATAAGAATTACATCTACGAGATAAGAAAATGAGTGTAAATCAGTAAAATAAGGAAAATTGTACCTCTAGTTAAGAATTACATCCAATTGTAACAACCATTGTAATTTCCAAGGAAGGATTTGTGACATCAAAGGTGTATTTCAGCAAAAATTCCAATAATGTTTAAAACCAAACCAACATGTTTCAGTATACATAAGATAGCTCAAATTAATCCAGACAATGTTAGAAAAAAAATCCAGACATCAAAATACTTTAAAATAAGCATTTTCTAACAGAATTTACAAAAGCATCATCATAATTTCGAATCTAGAAAGAAACAGAATTAATTTACCAAAATTGGTATTTAGACTAACAAACGTACGAGGAATCTGAATTTCCACATCATTTCCTTATTCAAAAAAGGATTTTCGAATTAATTTTCGAAGTTTGACATCAAAAAACGAATTTCATTTATTTTTCAAACGTCGTTCAAATTCCACCAATGGACTTTCAAGAATTTGAATTTTTCCGAGGAAACATCGCAACAAAAGAACGGGATTCTTGTATAATCCATCGAAGCGTAAACACGTTAAAATTGTCGCGCTGTTCAAGAGTAAACATAACCTATAAAAAAAAAAACCAAGAATTACAAACCATCTGTCAAAATAACAAGTCGTGTTTACTGAAATACTATTACCTGTCAAGAAATTCATTCACCTACCTGTTACGACAAGGACCATTCTCCTGATTCCCCAATCGATTCAAGATCTCAACAAGGAAGAGGTATCCCGTACGACCCAAAAATCCTACTCCGGACCTATTGCGTACGAACGTACAAACGGATAAGGTCAGTCCCAGAATAATTATCCCTCCGGAGACAAAAATAAAGTTAATAGAGTTCTAATTCATTTATTATTTAACCATATTTTTCTAACAGTACATACCTGTTATAGTTTTCACCGTTACATGTGGTTTAATGTGAGCTGATTTATACTTTACGCGGTAACATTCAAAAAGACGTTAATTTTTTTAAAACATTTATCTATTTATTAATTTTTGACTTAGTATTAATTAGAATTTTACCATTTGGTTTTTTTTTTTTTGGAAATTAAATTTATCCATCGGTAAGGTTAACGATCGAGGAGTAAATCAATTGAAAAAAAAAAGATACAAACGCTAAATTTGGCTGAAACAAAGCGACATCTAAGGTTAAGAACCTGAACAAATCCACTAATCCTTCTTTGCCGACAGTAACCTTTTAATATTAAATAAAACTGTTTTGATTATTTTAAAAAAAAAAAACTTATTTATTTCAACAACATAAAAAAAAAAGAAAAGAAACAAAGAGACCTACTTAAACCCTGAGAATAGAGCATAAATACCGGTAAGTGATTTTAAAATTCAAAACAACATTTAAACCAAGCAATTTATTATTTATTACATTTTGGCGCCCAACGTGGGGCTCGATTTGTTTCTTTCACCAAAAATACAAACAACGATTTTTTTAAAACAATTTTCATCAAAAAGAACAGAACAAAAAAAAAAAGTTTTTTTTAAATAAAATCCTGCTACAACCATTTGTTATTGCTTTTATTCGACGTATTTTGTTAATTGTCTCCACACAAACACAAAAACCAACATGCAGCCAACACAACCAGAACACAGACCTAGAACTCGCTCACAGACACGAGAACAGGAGGCAACAAAGACAACGGAAGAAACACAAACTACAGACCAATCTGCAGGTGACACACACACAAAACCCAACACTGACACCAAAACCGAAGATCAACTAGCTCTGATCTTAGAATTATTAAGTCAAAACAAGAGAAGTCAAGAGGAATTAAAGGAAAGCCAAGCAGAATTAAAAGCTAATCAAGAGAAAACAAGAGATGAATTAAAAGAAATTCAAGAAAAAACAAGGGAAGAAATAAGAGGGGAATTACAAGGTCTAGACATACAAATACACACTATACAAGCACAATTTTTCACACAAATACAACAATTAAACACAAAACATGAAGAACATACACACGAGATTGCACACATTTCAGACAAATTACAATTACACACGGAAATCACTCAATTACACATAAACGAATTAAAACAAGACACACAAGAACAAATTACACAATTAAAAGACAACACCAAATCAGAATTCGAGAATATAAGGACGGACTACAATTGTAAAATAGATTATGTAGAGCAACATGCAATACAGAACTCCGGGAAAATCGACATCATAGGGAAATCCATACACGAGAAAATTGAGGAAGAAAATGAACATGTTCAACACATGATGAGTCAACTCAAGAAAGAAATGGAGCGGTACAAGAACCAACCACCTGTAATGATTCATGGAGGACAGATGATGAATTATCACAACCCGATAAAACCAGAAATGTGGCCGAAATACCGGGGAAACAAAGACAAAGTACATGCGATGACCTATTTGAAAAACATCTTACGACTGACAGAAGACATAAGGGATGAGAAACAGGCAATGACCTTAGTGAGTTTAACTTTAGAAGAAAGGGCTCTAGAATGGTATGAAATGGTATCAGAAAAATGCCATACACTGGAACAGTTCAAACAAGAATTCATAAGGAAATTTTGGAATTGGGATGAACAGAACAGACAGAAAATATCATTAATGACAGGAAAGTATCGAACAAGTCAAGGAAGTAGATGTAACTACGCTTGTGACTTATACAACAAGTGCAAGTACATCAATGGACTTGAAGAAACGGAAATAGTTAACAACATTTTAAGACATTTCATCGACACGGACAACACAGTGGTAATGAGTCAGAAGATTCAAAACATTGATGAACTAATGGAGTTACTGAAGAGATTGGATGATTACACAGAAACTCAACGCAATGAGAGGATCGAAAGTCACAACAGATCTCCAAATAACAGGTATAATACATACACACAAAATCCACATTACAACCACAATTACAATCAAAACAACCAACACAATTACCCAAGATACAACAACAATAATTACAACCGAAACAACAATTCATCATACAACCACAACAATAATCGAAACAATTACTCCACAAACCAAAACCCAAATTACAACAACTATCCTCGAAACAACAATTCATCATACAACAACAATTACAACCGAAACAACAACACCACAAACAACAATTCACCAACCACACAAAACAATCGAAACAACAATTACCCGAACAACAATACTTATAACAATCGAAGAGTAAATTTCACAAGACGAGGATCACCGCCAAGAAGTAGAAGGAACAGTCGAGAAAACTCACCGGTTTCAACACAACGCACACCGTCAGAAACAAGAGTTTCTCGTGAACATCACGGTACCAATTCGGAAGAAAAAAAAACTCCGATTTCACAACCGAGCACTTCCAAACAATAAAAGACGGTTACCTAATAGGACAAATCACCCGGACAGACTACAACCGATTTTACGACAATTCACATAAGTTTTTGACGATAGAAAATGATTATATAGAATCCACAGAACCGGGTATACCTTTCATATTTTTCAAAATTAGTGGTAAAAGATTAACAGCTATCATTGACACAGCTGCTGAAATATCTTTGATAAGCGAACACATAATGAGATCCATACCTGAGCTGAAAACAGAACTGATACCTATACAACAACAGAATTTAATAACAACAAGTCACAAGAAGATAGGAACAATTTCGAAGAAAATATGCACATCCGTCGAAGTAAACGGAAAAACATATTTAATGGAATTTTATATACTAGCTGGTATGAAATATGATTGTTTAATTGGAATAGATAACTTGTACATGCACGACGCAAAGATTAATTTAGAAAGTTTTACAATAAATCTTAAAGGGAATGAAATAGTAATGGGAAAGCTAAATGAATATTATAGAATGGAAAGTACGAAAGAAGTGGAATTGAGAGAAGAGGATTTGACAGAAGATGGAAAGGTATTGATGTTTAATAGGAATACAGAAGAAATGGTGGAAGGGGAATATGTTTATAATGAAGATATATGGGAAAATATGAGGGATAATGATGATAATGAAGAAATGGGAATATTATTTAATGATGAATATATAGAAAAAAAAAAAACATTTAACGAGGTTGAAATAGTACGCTCGTTATTAAAGGAATGGCTTATTGAAGAAAGAATGAAGGGAAAGTTAGAAGTTATGTTGATGGAATTGAAAAGATTGTATAATTCAGAAGTAACGTTTGCGAAAGGATATAAACACCGTATTGAAGTCACAGAAGAAACTCCGTTTCATTGTAAAACTTATCCTATTCCGTACCAGTTTAGAACTCAAATACAAGAAGAAATACGTAAGTTAATGGTGGAAGGTATCATTGAAAGATCGAATTCGTGTTATATCAACCCCATCGTAATAGTAAAGAAATCTGATGGAAACTTAAGAATTTGTTTAGACGCAAGGGAAATAAACAAAAGGATAAAGCCAGGATATGAAAATCCACAAACAATAGAGATTTTAATTTCACAGTGTTATGGTAGCAAAGTTTATTCAAAGTTAGATTTAAAATCAGCATTTTGGTTAATAAGATTAGAAGAAGAATCCAAGAAATACTGTGCTTTTAGTATTAATGGAAATGTATACCATTTTAACGTTGCAGCATTTGGAGTTAGAGACAGTCCCTCTGCTCTCATAAGATTTCTCAACAAAATACTCAGTTCTTATAATACATTTTGTACATTTTATTTTGATGACATACTTATTTTTTCAAAAGACCAAGAGACACACATAAGAGATTTAGAAACTATATTACGAGTACTTCATGAAAATGGAATGAAGATAAACTTACAGAAATGCCAATTTTTCAAGCAACAGGTAAAATTTTTGGGGTACAATGTAAATGAAAAGGGAATTTTGTTAGATCAAGAAAGATTGCAAGAAATCAAGGACTATCCCAAGCCAAGGAAAATAAAAGACTTACGAGCATTTTTGGGAATGTTGAATTATTACAAGAGATTTATTACAAACTACGCACGGAAAACATTACCCCTATTGAAACTATTAAAGAAAAATCAAAAATGGAAATGGGAAAATGAACAGGAAGAGGCATTCAAATTTCTTAAGAACAATTTTGTAGAATCGTTATCTTTATATCATCCAGATTTTAATTTACCATTCATTCTTCGAACCGACGCCTCACATAATGCAATCGCCGCAGAACTTGTTCAAATTCAAGAGGAAAAAGAAGTACCGATCCAATTCGTCTCAAGGGTATTAAAAGATGCTGAACTACGCTACTGCACCACAGAAAAGGAAATGTTAGCGATCGTGTATAGTGTTGAAAGATTAAGGTATTATTTGCTAGGAAAACCATTTACAATTGAAACAGATCACGTTGCATTGACGAGCATAATACACAAAAGAATCAACAACAACCGCATTTATCGATGGAGTCTGTTATTAAATGAATACACTTTCGAAATCAAGCATATTTCGGGAAAGAAAATGATTACAGCGGATGTTCTCAGTCGAAAATACCCTCTACAGAAACCAACAAACATACTAATTTCCAACATCACACTCAAACGTACAGGAGTATGTTCAAGATTGAAAGTAGAAGAAGACCAACGAGATGAACGAATACAAAAGACAGTCCAAGAACTTAGAGAGGGAACATTAAAGAAACCAGGATACACATTACACCAGAACCTGCTAATGAAGAAAATAGGTAAAACATTTGTATACGTTATCACGGAAAACTTAGCACAACACATAATACATCATTTACACACCACATATCAACACATAGGTCCAAGAAAATGTTGGCTTTTATTCAGAGAAGCATTCTATTGTACACATGACTCAAAAATCATTAAAAATTACATTAAAACATGCCACACATGCCAAATTTCAAAAGAACGCAACACCACACTACACAACATACCAATGAGTATAATACCCACTTGCAAATTACATATAGTCGCCATTGATTATCTTTCTAATTTACCACCCAGTTCAAAAAGATGCCGAAACGTTTTAGTAATTTATGACCTTTTTACAAAATATACAAAACTTTACCCAACTCACAGATGCGATACTGACTCAACACTTTATGCAATAAATCAATACATACAGGAAGTAGGAAAACCGACCATCATTTTATCAGACAACGCCACATATTTCACCAATCCTAGATATCAAGACACATTACACAATTTACAAATCACCACATACTACACAAGTATACGCCATCCACAAGCGAATCCGTGTGAACGCGCGATCAAAGAAACCATTAAATTCCTAAGAATTTTACTAGGAGACAATCATCATCTTTGGTGCAAGAATTTAGCTAAGGTAGAATACGTACTAAACAATACACCCTCTACTGTATATGAAGAAACACCGTATGTATTAATGATGGAACGAACACCACAAAGACCATGGATTCCAGAAGAGATAAGTGACAAGCAAGAAAAACTGGAAGAGGCCAGGAGGAAGATACAAAAGAAGAGACAACAATGGGAACACAGACAAAAACAAAAACTCAAACACACTCACACATTCAAAATAGGAGACTTAGTTCTAATCAAAAGTGTTAAACTAACAGACAAATCCAAAAAGAAAGTAGCTAAATTTGTTAAACCTTATTCGGGACCTTACACAGTTAAAAAGATCGTTGGTAACAGCACATACTTAATACATGATCACATAAATCAATTTGATAAAGGAAAATATCACATAAATCTTCTTATGCCTTATTACATGTAAATTAGCACATCTTAAAGAAAAAACAAAGACAGATACATGCATTCACAAGACACTCAACACTTTCATTCACTTAAAGAAAAAAAAATTAAAATACTATTACAAAATTTTTTTAAAAAAAAAAATCTTTTCAATTTTTTTTTTTTATCTGCAGAGGAGAGCGAATGTGATAATCACATGAAGCTCAGAAAATCAAATTACAAAAGCAATCGTTTCACAATCAATCATTCTAAAAAATTGACAATTCTTCCTCATTCCGAGAGGATGAATCTTTACATTTCAATGTACACAAAGCAAATGAATTAATATCCTACTTTTAAAAAAAAGTCTCAAACAGCCATTTAATTGTTCTTAAAAATCTTTTAAATACATGAAATTCCAAGACCAGCTCCAAGGAACGTTAACTGTCATAGTTGCTTCGCCTCGATAAGAATTACATCTACGAGATAAGAAAATGAGTGTAAATCAGTAAAATAAGGAAAATTGTACCTCTAGTTAAGAATTACATCCAATTGTAACAACCATTGTAATTTCCAAGGAAGGATTTGTGACATCAAAGGTGTATTTCAGCAAAAATTCCAATAATGTTTAAAACCAAACCAACATGTTTCAGTATACATAAGATAGCTCAAATTAATCCAGACAATGTTAGAAAAAAAATCCAGACATCAAAATACTTTAAAATAAGCATTTTCTAACAGAATTTACAAAAGCATCATCATAATTTCGAATCTAGAAAGAAACAGAATTAATTTACCAAAATTGGTATTTAGACTAACAAACGTACGAGGAATCTGAATTTCCACATCATTTCCTTATTCAAAAAAGGATTTTCGAATTAATTTTCGAAGTTTGACATCAAAAAACGAATTTCATTTATTTTTCAAACGTCGTTCAAATTCCACCAATGGACTTTCAAGAATTTGAATTTTTCCGAGGAAACATCGCAACAAAAGAACGGGATTCTTGTATAATCCATCGAAGCGTAAACACGTTAAAATTGTCGCGCTGTTCAAGAGTAAACATAACCTATAAAAAAAAAAACCAAGAATTACAAACCATCTGTCAAAATAACAAGTCGTGTTTACTGAAATACTATTACCTGTCAAGAAATTCATTCACCTACCTGTTACGACAAGGACCATTCTCCTGATTCCCCAATCGATTCAAGATCTCAACAAGGAAGAGGTATCCCGTACGACCCAAAAATCCTACTCCGGACCTATTGCGTACGAACGTACAAACGGATAAGGTCAGTCCCAGAATAATTATCCCTCCGGAGACAAAAATAAAGTTAATAGAGTTCTAATTCATTTATTATTTAACCATATTTTTCTAACAGTACATACCTGTTATAGTTTTCACCGTTACATGTGGTTTAATGTGAGCTGATTTATACTTTACGCGGTAACATTCAAAAAGACGTTAATTTTTTTAAAACATTTATCTATTTATTAATTTTTGACTTAGTATTAATTAGAATTTTACCATTTGGTTTTTTTTTTTTTGGAAATTAAATTTATCCATCGGTAAGGTTAACGATCGAGGAGTAAATCAATTGAAAAAAAAAAGATACAAACGCTAAATTTGGCTGAAACAAAGCGACATCTAAGGTTAAGAACCTGAACAAATCCACTAATCCTTCTTTGCCGACAGTAACCTTTTAATATTAAATAAAACTGTTTTGATTATTTTAAAAAAAAAAAACTTATTTATTTCAACAACATAAAAAAAAAAGAAAAGAAACAAAGAGACCTACTTAAACCCTGAGAATAGAGCATAAATACCGGTAAGTGATTTTAAAATTCAAAACAACATTTAAACCAAGCAATTTATTATTTATTACAATATATATGTATACGTAAACATTAGGAACAGAAGAAGATAGCCGTTCCTAGTAGTATAGCAGACAATTAAATGGATAATGATATAGTTGCTTGCAAGATTTGTTTACGTATATCCAATACACATATGCTTACAAAGAGTAGAAATGTTGATTAGTTTAAATATAGATATTAGTAAGTAAATCATTAGTTAGTGCTCTGGGATATTCGTATATAGTTTACATAATGATTTATTTCAGTGAGTTTAGAGTGAAGTTGAATGTTTAATGGATGCAATACTAGTGAAATAACAACGTTGGGTTAGACGACAATCAGATTCAGGTAACGTAACTTTTCCTTTTTTTATTTTTTAATTAAAATCAAATATCGTTAAAACTAATTCAGCTAAATATATGTGGTGGTAAAAACTAAAAATTCCTATTTCTTCAAAACCAATTTGGCAACACTGTTTTTAATTACAATTTCAAAATAACTGAATTAACTAAAAATGCGTGTAAATGTATGCAATTTATAACGGATCAAGTCGAAACCCCCTACGTCTCCATTTGAATATACACGGTGGCCAGAAAAGGGCGGATAATCGCCAGGTAGAACGATTCTTTGTTCAATTCTAAGGCGATAATCTTAATCCAAAAAAGTTATACGGTCCTTCCTTAAGGCATACGAGACCATCAAACCTTAAGATGTACGGCTAAAATTTAGCAAAATTCGTCAAATTTATCTATGTAAAATCATTGTGGTGAAATTTAGAAATGGAATTATCTCAAATGCATTGATGTAACTAATCGATTAATACCAATGGTTTATATTTTTAACATTTATTCATTGGCGTTTTTTAAATTAAAGTACATATGGCAACGTGGTACTGTAAGGCTGCTTGTTTAAAAGTAATAAGTAGTTGTCAATTTTTGACGTTTCTCATGTGACATTTGGCTGTTGAAATAAGATAAACATTTTGTGCTGTTCTTAATACTGAACAATGTTTACCTTTGGAGAATACGCCGACATGTATATGGTATTCGGATTTTGCAAAGGAAATGCAAACTTGGCAAAAGAGGAATATCAAATACGGTATCCACAACGGCGACATCCATCCACCAACAGGTTCCGTAGATTGTATCAGCGACTTAGAGAAACTGGCACCTTTATACCGAATTATCGTAACAGCGGTAGACCTAGAGAGCGTCGAACAGTTCAATTAGAAGAGCAAATATTGGATGCTGTTTACGAAGATCCGGCGTCCAGCACAAGACAAATAGCTCGGGAACTGAATGTTCCTAGCAAAACAACAGTGCACTCAGCACTATCTCAAAATCTTTTGCGTCCGTTTCATGCAAGGAAAGTGCAGCCTTTGTATGTAAACGATAATGTGCACAGAAGAATGTTTTGTAACAATGTTTTACAAAGGATTCAAGAAGAGCCGAACTTTTTATTGCATATTCTCTGGAGCGACGAATGTTTGTTTACGAGAGATGGCGCCTTTAATAGCCATAATTTTCGTTTTTGGGCGGACGAAAATCCCAAGGCAGTAAGGGAAATTGGACATCAGAGAAGATTTTCGGTAAATGTTTGGCTGGGGATTTTAAATCTCCGAGTTGTTGGACCAATATTTCTTCCAAATCGTCTAAATCGAATTCAGTACGTTAACGTTTTAGAAGAAGTACTGGATAATATTCCATTGAATTTGAGACCCAACATGTTGTACATGCATGACGGGGCACCCGCTCACAATGCCAGAATTTCGAGGGATTGGTTAAACGAACACTTTCCGAATCGATGGATAGGGCGTAATGGTACAATAGCATGGCCAGCAAGATCTCCCGATATTAATCCTCTGGACTTTTTCGTTTGGGGGTTTTTAAAGGCAAAGGTCTATGCAACGCCTCCGGCTAACGAAGTGGATGTAATTAATAAATATGTATTTACCTGATTTATAGTAAATAATAAAATAATTACTGCCACAGCACTTGTCTGATTAGGTGTTGCCAAATTTACAATTATTTTAAGCTGCTCGTGTGACTTAAGAAAACACTGTACTACTTTTCTCAATTAAGATTGTCAACTCAGAATTAAACAAAGATTTGGCCTGCGTGGTGTTTGTCCGCATTTTTTTGGCCACCGTGTATAGACTTATAAAATGACTCCTAGTAGTGGCGACATACGTACCTCGTATATGTCTTTATTATATTAAAAAGGAGTATCAATCGATATTGAGTATTGAGAAAAAGGTTAATCGAGTATCCGTCCCCTCCACCACGGCTGCTAGGGCCTATTGTAGAGCAGATGTTTTTCTTTAAAGTTCATCCAACAAGCACTTAAGACAGTGGTGGACATGAAAATAGGTACAACGCAAATCACTTTAGTGGTAGCCGTATAACTCTGTTGCTTATCATTAAAATCACGCGACATCCTTTGGTAAGTGTCCAGAAACACATTAGAAGGTATATACTAAAGGTAATGTAAATATCGCTGGAAAACAATGCCGGTTATTCCCCGATAACAAAAAATTCATATACCTGGACGTGGCCAAAAGAATAGGTACATTGGTAAAAACAATAGAAAAGTACGTTGTAGTTGAAATTTACTATCAGATATTGCAAGTAAGTCCTCATTCTAGTTATCACATGTACACATATTGCCTTTATTACTTGTTAAGTCTAGATAAAATGGGTCGCAGCACCCTTTGTTCAGAGAGTGAGAGGAAAGTTATTAAAACTCAGAGAAATAGCAAGCATATTAAATCGTTCCCCAAATATGATTTCAAATACCCTAAAATGAAAAAAGGATCCACAGATAAGACTGTGACCGAAAAAACAACACCGCACACTGACTGCTGCATTGCGAGATTGGCAAAACGTGATCTATTTGCAACGTCCACAACAATATTAGAAGAAATAAATAGTAATGTCAGCACTGGTACCTTACGACGACGATTAGCCGAAAATATTTTTCACGGTAGAGCTGCAAGAAAAGTTCTCTTGTTGACCCGAAAAAATATTAAAGCAAGAATGGCAATTATGAAAACTAAGTCCGATTCACTGCATTAAAGACGTGATAACTAAAGAAATTTACATCCTAAACAACATTATGCTTCCATACGCAGATTAAACATTAAACATACCGATTTTTTTGGATTTATCAACAAGATATTAACCCTAAACACACTTCCAAGTGTTATCAAAATTGGTTGCGTGACCATAACGTACGACTTTCAGATTGGACAATCGCCAGACGTTAATCCATTTGGAAACTTATGGAAGTGTGTTAAGGATTCTTTACGACATAGAAAAATCAAAATTAAAACGATTGTGTGAAGCGGTCCAGCAAAGTTGGTACGCCATACCAATGGAAACATGTCAACGTATGGTGAACTCACTGCCTAACACATGTAGGGCAATAATAAGCAATAAAGGCTACGTTACCAAGTATTAAACTCGTACAAATCACTGAATAAATGTGGGTTACCCAATTTTTTTATTATTACCCTAGGAAAAAAACTTCATAGCATGCGTTCCTATTATTTTGTCCACACAGTTTTTTAATATTGTTTTAGTTGTCGGTTAAGTTTTGTGATATCAGCCTTTAATGGTTTATTATTTTTTTTATTATGGATTATTCTATGTTTAATAGTAGAAAAATTAAAACTATTATGAAAGTGGTTTATTTATTGCATATATAACTTGTTGAACCATATCCTTGGTTTGTATGAGGTCTTTTTCAGGCCTCCTAGGCAGTGGCGGCTCGTGAGTTATGAAAGAGGGTAGGCGCAAAATTTAGAGGTGTCTGTAGTTCCATCGGCCACCAAAGCAATGAAATTTGCAGATTTAATTTCTTTAAATATTTCCTGCTTGTAAATTTGCAATATTGCATCTCGCAATTCGGTCTGAATAGTTTTTTAGGCGCCTTTTTAAACACTTGTGAACCTTCCATATGTATTGGAAGCGCAGCGTCTAATTCAGCTGCAAAATTGATTAAGCCTAAAATACCTGGATTTTCCGACGTCAATGTCTCATCATAACGCTAACTCAAAAGCTCCAAAAATTTTTACACACATAATTAATCGGCGCAAAATATAGGTAACGATTTTTTTTCCACATTTTCGTTGTACTTAATTTTATGTCGCAAATAATCACTAACTGTTCACGTACGTCCACTTTGCCTAGAACACTAAAATCCACGCATGCATTCATGTGAGAAACGGAATTTTCGTGTTTCTTTACCCTCTCTGCGATATGCTTTATATCATTTAACCCTTGTTTATTCCACGCACTAATATCTTTCTTAAAAAGTAAACAGATAAAACAAAACAGTTTATTTGTTAGTGAACATCCGCGCATCCTATCATATTTCTCATATATATTTTTATTGAATAATCTATTTTACGTTTGAGTTTTACTTGTGGAAGAGTAGTTTATTTGAAGACCAGGAATCGGCCGTCCTTTCTTCTTAATTAAAAGTTATTCCTCAAATGATAGCGGGTTTTTTAAAAGATTTTGCACACAATCATAACTCCCATCATTAATAATAAACGTCACTTTGGAACGCCTTTGAAATCACACATGCGCGATACGCGTCGAAAACAATGCAGTTCCATTGAATGCACGACGTTAACCTAACATCAAAATCAACTAAGAAAATACACATTAAAAGCCTATAATCTGAAGCAAGTGTTTGACGAATGTTCTCGAATTGCAGAGACCTCCAGTACTTTGATCGACAACATATTTACTAACGTTGAATTCAAGATCGTTGAAAAGTCTAACAGTTAACCTGCTGATCATGTATAATACACCTTCTCTAAATATGTATTATACTTAGTTATGACATTTCAGATTTTGTTGAATTGATTTATAAGCCTCGAGAGACGAAATCCTAGACATTGATCAAGAATGGAATTACCT
The DNA here is from genome assembly GCA_949128085.1 of Cetonia aurata. Taxonomy (NCBI): domain Eukaryota; kingdom Metazoa; phylum Arthropoda; class Insecta; order Coleoptera; family Scarabaeidae; genus Cetonia; species Cetonia aurata. The sequence continues at coordinate 4,703,247 of OX421889.1, forward strand.
AGGAAAGCTACTTTATCCTTACAAACCCTATTATGTTTATTAGTAGTTTGTAACTCCCAACTAGTTTATCCTAAAGTAAACTGCCCGAATATCTTCCAATATGGTTTTAATCGAAACGCAGGCGGTTACTACGGGCTTTTGACAATCCCCAAAGATGGGTCATCAACATACGAAGTTCAAGTCAACATGTCGGTTAAAACGCAAACACCAGTTAATGTGAGTATTTATTTTTACGTGGTAACAAAATAGTATTCGAAAATACTTTATAGCCTTGTTACAAAAAAAAAAAAAAAAAGAAAACTGGTTTTGTCGATTAAATTAACTTTAAAGAAGCTATTAATTTATATGAGAGAGTGATGCTTAGTGATACATAAAAGATGAGATTATATAATTGTATATCCGTCTATTAAATTACAATGATATTAAATTGAGTTTTTCGTGTTTTCGAGAATGTCTAGTAACTTGTTTGTCTTCAACGATACGAAGAAAACGTTTTAACATTACTTTTAAGGCACTTTTGTGAGTAGAATCGGCCATACAGGTGTCTCTATAAATTAGAATCATATTTAATTTATCTTCATGTTAGTGTAAAACCATAGTTTCAGGACAATCTCAAAGCAGAGTAAACAAATATTTCAATGAATCTAATTTCTGCGGTAACCAGTAATCAAGCAAATGTCACTAATGTCAAAAAAATTCTTTCAATCTAGATTGAAAGAATTTTCATGTCTTTATTAATTTTTATGTGTATCTTTATGTTCCCCCAATAAAACACAATTGTGATCGCAAACTGAAGTCGATTATATTTTTAGCAACTGTTTTTAAAAAATGCAAATATCTTTTTTTAAAAACTTTTCTGTTAGATCTGGTAGTTTTAAATGATACAGCCTGTCTTATATTGTTTTGTCAGATGAATTAGTTATGCAGTTTCTATTTTTCTTTTTAGAGCAATATAAAGCTGGTTGTATTGTCAACGCAGGATGAAATATTTTACGGGAACATCATCAAATACGTAGTAAGATTTCCAATACAGAACACTATTCCAAAACTGACTTTGATTCAATTTAATGGCAGAGAGTTATGTAGAGGTCAGCCCGACCTTTGTAAGTATCTATCAATCCCAATCGTCATAATTGATTGTCAAATTATAGTAAACAAGATGATTTCATTATGGGATTTTAAATATTTAAGCACAAACAATAGGATCTTTTTCAGATCCATTCATTTGCACTTCTGTAATGTCCTTTATTTTATTGTTTAATCTTTTAGTACAGGTAGTGTCATCTCTCGGCTGCTTGCCGAACTACCATTCAATCTAACAAGGAGTAGGCAAGAACTGCGAAACACAAAATTAAATGAGTCGTATATCATTTGAAAGAGGGAGTTAAGAGTAGAAAAACTGTAAACGGGTTTTAGTGCATGGGCCTTAATTTTTGAGATATGAAGAATTTTATTTAAAAACATTAACGCCTGTAGCTTAAGAAGAATTATATGTACACAATTGATTGGTGTCTGTGTAGCCCAATTAGTTGAGCGCACGGATTACGAATTTTACCAGGAAGTGGACTAGGTTCGAGCCTATCCTGGGGACATTATTTTTCTATTATCACTATTCATTTTTTTTTATTTTTATTCGTAATATATGTGATTACTAATAATCAAAAATAACATATACAACTTTCACACACAACATTGGAAAAAAAACAATTATAATACAATGCAATAATTATTTATTAATAAATAAAAGAAAGAAAATGAGGTACGAAATCGTCGCACACGCGAACTTTTGTAGATATTTTGTATGTTAATAGTTCCTTGGTTTTCTAGCTCTTTTTTGTAAATAATAGTAATGAAAATAATATGTATGCACGAAACGCGTCTGCTAATAATGATTGTTGCTTATCAAATTTTATAATAAAGATATATGTAAAACTTTTCGGTTTTAACAAACCGAATACTAATCAGGTTATAAATCCATTAACGTGCTATATACACGCTTTCTTTCTTAAGTTACAAGCATTAATAGTTTTTTAACATTGTCTAAAACTAAAAAAAAAAAAAACAGCACAGAAAAGTGCTTAAAACTTGTTAAAGATTAATCGCATAGAAGTTGCTCGGTATTTATTTTCTAACCAACTCATTTTTTTATTGCATTCCCAGAGGTTTTACTTTTCTATGCTGTTCCATATTTTTTTTAATGTCATAATATTTATAGCTACATATAATTACATTATATATTCTTACATACAAATTTTCGAAGGAAATCAATTTTGTAACTGTAAATTGTAGAATAGTAGTAATGAGTTACATTATAATAAAGAACCTATAAGAGAAAATGCATTAGAGTTACTTCTTTGTCTCTATATGTTAAGAAATACTGATGATTGTGAAGCAAAACTCTTACTTTATCACAAATAGGTACTAAAATAAGAATAGAATTGTCGGTTAGTATGATATGATACAAAAGGCCAAGAGGCTGCAACGTTTATGGAATTCATAATTTCATCAGTGATGCGATTTCTTTTTCGGATAGATATCGCACTACACGACGATTTGAAATTTTATATTCTTTCATAATCTGACATCCACCTGGAAGATGCAACAAATCGAAAAATGCAATTATTTTCTGTATCCTCATAAAATTTGGCAACGGCAGCCATAACCCACATCTGCAATTGCCATCTTGTAACAAGCTGTTTTGTACTACGTGTTTCAACAAATTGATTATAAACATAATTTTTAATCCGAAATACTTTGTCACTATATGTACCACCTGCCAAAGCATCTCCAAAGTTCACCTGTGCGACGATTTCGTACATCTTTTTCTTTCTTTTATTTATTAATAAATAATTATTGCATTGTATTATAATTGTTTTTTTTTCCAATGTTGTGTGTGAAAGTTGTATGTTATTTGTGATTATTAGTAATCACATATATTACGAATAAAAATAAAAAAAAATGAATACTGATAATAGAAAAATAATGTCCCCAGGATGGGCTCGAACCTAGTCCACTTCCTGGTAAAATTCGTAATCCGTGCGCTCAACTAATTGGGCTAAACAGACACCAATCAGTTGTGTACATATAATTCTACTTAAGCTACAGGCGTTAATGTTTTTAAATAAAATTCTTCATATCTCAAAAATTAAGGCCCATGCACTCAAACCCATTTACAGTTTTTATACACTTAATATCCTCTTTCGAATAATATATGACTCATTTAATTTTGTGTTTCGCAGTTCTTGCCTACTCCTTGTAAGATCTTCGGTGAATTCTTTTCACTCTATTTTACTTTTGTTGAAGGATTTTGAGTCACTCTTCATCAATTAAAATTTATTAAGAACCGTTTTAGTCTTTAATTTTTTTTGTTTAGCTCCTTTTAAGCCTTTTGTTTTCCACCAATCAGCAGCGTTCCCACTTTTCGGAACCCCCACTCACGTGGTGTGATAGAGAAGAACAGGTTACGCTTCGTTAAGGTACGGACGTACGCATCTAATTTACCCTCTACTCCATTTACTTCTGTAAGATTTGGGAGGCGTAATTATTTAAGTTGTGAGAAATCTTCGTTGTTATCCCGTGTGGCATTTTGTGAAGAAGAAAATTATTTTATTTCATTTAATTACGCCGTTAGCGTAAATTGGTCTCGTATAATTTTTTTTTTTTTTTTTTTTTTTTTTTCGTGGATAAATTGTTTAATAACACACTGAGATGGGTAAAGGACCAATAATAGAGTGAGTGGGGGTTCCGAAAAGCGGGAAGGCTTAAAAGGAGCTAAACAAAAGAAATGAAAGACTAAAACGGTTCTTAATAAATTTTAATTGGTGAAGAGTGACTCAAAATCCTTCAACAAAAGTAAAATAGAGTGAAAAGAATTCACCGAAGATCTTAGATTGAATGGTAGTTCGGCAAGCAGCCGAGGGATGACACTACCTGTACTAAAAGATTAAACAATAAAATAAAAGACATTACAGAAGTGCAAATATAACGTTACACATAATTTTTTTCTTACTGAATCTATAGTGGAAGCAGGCTTCATACAGACATCTATGTGGGCTAAATCCATCATAACTACCTTTACGGAACCGCTTCAACCACAACCGATCCCTGAGAAACCTTCAAATGCCATCAATAATCCATCATTCTTCATCAACGTCGGTGCTCAACCGGATAATATCCTAACTGGGTTTCAAAATTCCTTAATTCCTTCCAGAATCGATAAACCAAAACCCGTTCCTGCTATAACCACCACAACTGAGCCAAATACCACGCCTAAAATTATTAAGAAACCCCAGCAATGTGGAGTCACCATCAGCGGGGTAAACTTGATCCTTGGGGGCGAAGGAATTGGTCCTGGGGACTTTCCGTGGTTAGTAGCGATTATGCGTTTCCAAAATTCAGATTATAAGTTCCATTGTACGGGGAATCTACTCTCTGACAAGCATGTATTGACAGGTGAGATCGTTGACTGATTGATTTGGTATACCCAAAATTGTTTATTTTTCATCCACAGCTGGGCATTGTGTTAGATACTATAACGCTCCTTTGTACGATAACGACCAATTGATCGTAATTTTGGGGAAGATAAATATAGAAAATTGGGCTAGCGGAGGTCTATTGAGGAATCCCAGAACAATAACAGCTCATCCGAATTATAAACAGAATAATCCAGATTATGACGTGGCTTTGATAGTCTTAAACGAACCGGTGAATTTTAGACCAACCATAAGGCCAATTTGCTTGTGGGATAAGGCGGACAACCTTGGGGATATTGTTGGAATGGTTGGCACTGTAGTCGGTTGGAGCAAGTCTGCAGATTCGGAAACGTCAACCATAGCAGAAAAAATCGAAATGCCTGTGGTGTCGCAAGAGACCTGTTTGAGGTCCAATAAAGTGTTTAAGAAATATACTTCTACTAGAACTTTTTGCGCAGGTAATTATAGCACGTGCCGTACCTCGGTAATGGTTAGCCTTAGAGCTTAGGAAAATACACTCCGCCAAAAAAGTATCGCATAATTTAGTTTTGAATCATAGAAGTATCGCATAATCTTTGTTTGTAGCATAAAGTTGTAAATATACTTTAATGCGCTCTAAGATATAATTTCTATGATTGTTTAAATAAAATACAGGCCAAATAAAAACAAGAACTCATACTTGAGATTTTTATTGAAACAAGAAATTATAATTTTGGAAAGAAAAATGTCATAACAGTAGCTTTTAATACTGAGTATTGCCACCTCTGGCTCTTATGACCGCTCGCATACGGTTTGGCAGAGATTCGATTAACCTCCGTATATAAGCCTGATCCAAATTCTCCCACTCGTCACGGAGAGCATTTGCTAGTCCATGCAGGTCCGCTGGGGCAACATTTTGGGTTCGTATCCGTCTGTGAAGGAGGTCCCACACGTGCTCGATAGGGTTCATGTCCGGACTTACCGCAGGCCAATCTAAAACTGGAATACCAACATCGTTAAGGTATTCCTGGACGATTATTGCAACATGCGGTCGTGCATTATCGTGCATTAAAATGAATTCGTTTCCTATAATTGGCGCCTATGGTACTACATGTTCTTCTAAAATGTCCGTTATATACCTGTGGGCAGTCAGTGTACCTCTGTCTACTGGTACTAACTCTGTACGACCTGTTAAGCAGATGCCTCCCCAAACCATAATAGAGCCATCAGCGAAATTAGGTCTAGGTCTGATATTACACTGCGAATAGCGCTCACCGTCTCGTCTGTACACTGAGATACGCCTATCTGAGGTGTAAAGACCAAATCTTGACTCATCTGTGAAGAGTATATTGGCCCAGTCATTAATGTTCCAATTTACATGTTCTCTGGCAAACCTTAAGCGAGCCACTCGGTGGTTCCTAGTGAGACGAGGGGCTGTTACAGCTACTCTAGCTCTTAATCCACTCTGTCGTAACCTATTCCGAATAGTTTGAGTACTCACACGAGTATTTCTGACTCTAGCCAAGTCGTTCTGCAATTGGCTCGCAGTTACATGTCTTCGACGTAATGCTTGTAGTAGTAAATAGCGGTCATCTTGGCGAGTAGAACATCTTGGACGACCTGGTACAGGTCTTCTACTGTAAATGCCTGTTTCCCTATATCTGGCTACGGCTCTAGAAACACTTGACTGATTGATGTTCATCAAATTAGCAACGTATGCTTGAGATCGTCCATCTTCGATTAAAGCAACTATAGCAGCCACTTGTTCTGAAGTTAAATTGCTCATTTTAGTATTAAAAGCGTTGGCACAGAACTCTGACTTCGCACTTTAAAATTTGTCCGTATAGGAAGACTTTCAATAAACAACTGAGCAAACCTTACACATATGCATTTTTCTGAATGTGTTCTTTTAGGAAAAAAATAAAGTAAAAACGCTAAGTTCCATTATTTTGTTAGTGTTTTTATAGTTCACATACACGAGGCAAACTTTTTGTGAACGTATAAAAATGTCTTGGTTCATAAATGCCCTTTTTTAGTTTATGCGATACTTTTTTGGCGGAGTGTAGTTAAACTAGTTAGTAAATATGGTCATGAAGACATCTTTAAAAATATTTTTACGCTTGCTCATTTCCTTGGGGTCCTTCAGAAGCGCCTTTTAACAAGGAAAATTATTAAAAAGAATAATAAATGAGAAAAGCAAAAAAATTTCGCCATCTTGCTAGAACTTCACAAATTTAAAAATATTTGTTTTATGACCATATTTAGTAGTATATATTGTTTTCGCTAGCCTCTAGAACCAACCGTTACTGATATATGATCAGTAAACTATTCTTAATGAATCATGTCAATCTGCATAGTATTGTTCTTAGGAGCCTTCATAAATTGCCAATAAAAATCTTTTAAAGTATTGAAAACAAATTCCATTTCCATATGAATTCAAAATGGAAATCATTAAATTCCCCGTTTCTCCTAATAAACACTCAGAATTTCGGCCATACATATTTTTTTTTGTTCGATATTTCAGGAAATCGGGACAGCACAAGAGGTCCCTGCATGGGAGATAGCGGTGCTGGCTTCATGATACAGGATTCATCGACAAGACAGTGGTACTTGCGTGGTCTAGTTGGCTTCTCCATCCGAGATTCGGGAACTTTAACTTGTGACTTGAGTAACTATGCGGTCTTTATGGATGTGGCCAAAATTCGGCCTTGGATTTTGGAGCAAATGACGAAAAGCGTTTGACGTAAACTTGGATTTAATTTCAAGAACTTGTCGGTTATAAATACTAGAAAGTAATAAAGAAAAAATGGATTGTATTCCTTATTAATTGCTTTGATATTTATAATTGTTTTTTTTATATATTTTTATAAGTCGATCAATAAATCCAGTTTTTTTTTTTGTTTATTTTGATATGTGAATAGAATATTTATTTTAGATAAATTATTTGCTATTTGTAATTGAACCATGAAATGATCTTAACACCAGAACAGTTTAGCATTTCAACGAAGAATGGAGTTGCCTTTAACCAGAGTTCAAAGTTCATTAAAGCTTAGGTTAGGTTAAGTATAGAAAATATTTTTTAACAGCGTTTAAAGCCTTTGAAATTCATATGTATTTGAAAAATAACCTGAATAAGGTCATGCAGATGTTTTCTATCTGTTTTACTAGATAATTATCAAAGATTTATGAGGGAATAGCACTTAAAAACGTGGTATTGATTTTTCAAGAATAAAAAGAACAAATTTTTTTTGAGGTACTACTGCACCTTTTGAGATATTGTTTTTTTTTTCTTTTTTTTTTACCTCTTTCCACTTAAAAAATCACATCTGGTGCTAGAAGTGTCCGATTTGGTCGTTCTTGGTACTAAATGAAAGACATTGAAATGATGAACAAATACATATAATGGGATATTTATTTGGTTAAGCAATCCAAAATATATCGATGAAAATATTCCAGATTTCTACAATGGTTTTTCGTTTTGTACAAACTAACATTTCGTTTTGACAGCTTCTTCGAAACATACTGTGGCTAATTTGTATTCAGAAACTGATGATTATAAATTATATTAAATAAATATTACATATGTGCCTTTTGACAAAAAAGAAACTATAGTTCTTTGAGCATTGCACATTTAATTTGGTCTCATTCAAAAATTGTGTGAAGGCCTTCGACAATGAAAGGCAACGATTCTACTATTTAAAAGGGTTTTTAATAAATAGGAGAATATTTGGCGTTCCTTCTTGTCTAAGGCCTTCACAGCTTTCTACAGCAAAACTTTAGGAAGTCGTTTTTTATGGTCTACGTACAAGAAAATTGCTCAAAAGCACAAAATTTCCAACATATTTAACACCCGTTGAAAATGGGGCTAGATTTCATTAATCAGCTCAAATGTTGCCAATTTTCTTAGGAACAATAAAAGCTATGCTACAAGGTAATTATTACCCATTTGCTGGAGAACTACAAAAAATTATTTTATTTTGTTCTTGTTAAGTTTCTCTTGTATCTTTTCCACCATTTTATTTGTTCCTCAGAGGCGTACATCTGTCTCAGAAAATCGATTTTTTACATTGGTATTTAAGTATCTTTTCGGAAGTGACAATATCTTCTGTTATTTTTTGGTCGATTTTCTTTTGGTTGGTGTTGTTTTTCTTGGCGTAAAAGTGTTAGCTTTACGTATATGATAGAAAACTGGACGTTTTCCCTACGGTTTCTATTTTTCTAGAATCAGTTTTAATACCAATAGAAATTTATTTGATTTTTAGGCAGTTAATGACCAATTATATTTCGTCATTTTAATTGTAGCAGAAACTCCATATCATATTCTTTTAAATTAAAGGCGAAGGAAAATAAAATTCTAATTTACATAAATAGATTTATTACTTAATAATATCATTTATCCAGTTCAAAAATTTACTGACATCAGTAAACACCAAAAACTGGCTTAAGTCGCATCTTCTCCCTTGATCAGCTAAAGACATCGACACTATACCCCTCAAAGTCCATTTACCATTCCTCTTCATCATAAAACCACCCCCACTGTCACCGCTGCATGGTCCAGAACCGTTTCTGAAACCTTAGATGAGAGGAAGAGCGATGAAGGTCGTCAAGACACCGTAAAAAAGTTCTTACCAGCGCAAAAAGTCCTTTCGGAAGTGATTCCGGAGAAATCATCGTGAGATCTGAGGCATTCCTCTTGAGTTACTATGGGCAAAGTGACTTGTTTGGGTACCGGCGATTGTGCCACGCCGTTTTCGTCCTTCCCCCAACCGGCAACAATTCCAGTTTCACCTACAACCTTGTCTAGGGCTACATCTTCTGACCACAAGCAGATTGGTCTTATGAATCCTTTGAATTCCACCGCTTCTTGTAGCGTGATCACGGCTATGTCCGCGTCTGCTGTTAACGCGTGATAGGCCGGATGTACGGCGACCTTCTTGGCACCTACTCTGACGGAATTGTCGTTGGTCCAGCGTTGGATGTTGTATTTTCCGATGATTATCAGAATTTCTTCGATGTCCAGTCTTTTCTCTCTTGGTCTGAGGCAATGTGCGGCTGAAATAGTTGAATCATTTTAAGAAATTAAAGGTGATGGATCATGTATGTGGTTTCCAAGAGTCAACCAGTAGATATTCCTCTACATTCAGTCATTCCTCATAGCCACTCATAGCTCACAACGAATACTGGCGCGAGCGCAGCGGTTGCTTTGCTATTCAATCTACACGCAGAAATGTGTTAATTTTTAGTGACCGTGAAACGTATTGCATTTTTATTATGAAAATGAATAAATTGCAATATGTATTGCTTTGGACACACGTACGACAAACTCAAAAGGTGTAATGAAAGCGTAAAACAGTAAACTATAGTAGATATCTATTATGTACTTAAAAATAGTCTTTGCTCATGACAAGAAAATTCAAGTAATTCTAATGAACGAAGAACAAAACCCTCATAAAGAAATAATAAATTTAATGAAGGAAAAATAAAACTCTGAGTAAATAATTTTAAAAAATGAAAACTTAAAAGTAACTCTTAATAATAAATTAAATAAACTTTAACACCAGCCCGGCTACTATTCTATTCGTAATAGTAATAAATAAAGAAATATACAATTAGGGTTTGATCATAACAGGGAAATCAAAGACATTCAAATGAATTTAGGGCAAAACCCTCAAAAAGAAATAGTAAATTTAATGAAGGACAAATAAAAATTAATTCTGGGTAAATAAATTTAAAAAATAGAAAACTAAAATAAGGCTTAATAATAAGATGACAAAAAGGTTCAAATATGCCCCCATCCTTGGCTAAACAATATCCTAATGTGTTGTAGAAATTCATTCTAACATTCTCCAACATTTCTGAGCTAATGTTGTTTGATGTTTGAACAATTTTATTGGGCAACTACTCTACATTAACTGCTCTAACGTCTTCATTGCCATAAATTATTTCTTTTAAATAACCCCAGTAAAAGAAATCGAGGGGAGATAAATCTGGTGAACATGGCGGCCATTTGATATTTTCAGAATGAGTTCCGACCCACCGGTTAGGAAACTGTTCACTTAAATAGTTTCGGACAGCAACTGCATTATGTGCAGGGCAACCATCTTGCTGAAAGTAGATGTTTTGCATATTAACGTCGGGAAGTTGCTGTACAGTAGGTAGAATGTGGGTGTTCAGTAATTCTAAATATGCATTTGCGTTCAAATTGCCATTGATAAAAAAAAGTCCCAATAATATGGTTGTTTAACAAACCTGCCCAAACATTTACTTTTTGCTGTTGCTGACTAGATAAACTTAAATATCTGTACTCGTTTTGCTTGGCCAGTATGTTGCCACAGATAAATTGTGTTAATTTAAAAATTGTGGCTTTAGTCCACCTCTGCCTAACCACTTGTTTGGAATTAGAACATTCAGCTGCTCTCGAACGTTAGCATGGAAATGTGCTGGGGCACCGTCTAATTGTAGCCACATTTTTTCTTTTACAGTTAAAGGAATATTTTCCAAAAGCTCTTGAAGATGGTAGCGCAGAAATCTTCGAAATATTTGCCCATCAAGGTTACCATTAAAAAAAAAAGGACCTATTACATTTAACCCCACGATTCCTTGCCAAACGTTAAGAGACCATCAGTGGTCTAGAATCTAAGTAGCAATACGGATTTTCATCACTGTAAAAATGAAAGTTGTGTCTGTTAAAACAAAACCATTTTTATGATAGGAACATTCATCGGGAAATAAAAAAAATTTCATCTTCTCCGTATTTATCCAAAATCGATACGCAAAAGTCAAGACGTTGCTGGAAGTCGCTCTTACTAATCTCTTGATGCATTTGGATATGCTACGGGTGAGATTTGTATTTTTTAATAACCCTAGCAACACATTGCTTATTTATTCTTGTTTCTCGGCTGCTATTACGCTGGCGATGGTTTTAGGAATATGGAGTATTACATGAACTTGCCCTAGTTTGGTCTTTAGATTTGGAATGTCATTGGATACAGGTGTGCCATTTAAAAAAAGGTAACTTTGTTATGAGTCTCTTTTTCCGAACATCCTGTATAAGTCAAAATAATTTTAAATTGTACATACAACGGTCTAGCATTAAACTAAATAAAAAGGATTTAAAAAAATCCTTTGCTTTATATATATATATATATATGATATATTTTTTACTATTATGAATAGAATTTTGGGTTTGATTAAGTAAGAACAACAAATCTTTTGCTTTGTGACGTTTCGGAATTTATTTATTCCTTCTTCAGACCTAATAATATAAATTAAATAATACATATATAATTACAAGAGGCAATAAAATACTCACAGTCGCAGATGGTACAGTATGTGATGATGGTACGCATTTAAGTTAATAAATTTAGATGAACAGCATAAATGTCTATGTCAGTTTCTTTATATCAAATTCAAACATTTATGCTGTCATAGATACTACATATAAATTTACATAAATAATCAAGATATTCAGGGTAGCAGAGAAAGTCATGTAGGTATTTTTATTTTAATAAAAGGCAAAATGGCTGAATAGATATTACTAAATTTATTTGAATCAATTTTGGTGTTCAGATTTGGTTTAATAATATTAATAGCCAAAGTTTCCAAGAAAGAGCGCTTAATATCATGTTTTTCATTAAATAGAATTCTAACATTATCAAAGTCTATGTCATGGTTAGTTGTCGATAAATGCGAGGTTAAGGCACAAGCTCCAGGTTTCCTAATAATATCACTCTTATGTTGAGTGTTTCTCTGTTTCAATCGTTGTTTGGTTTGTCCAATGTAATAGTGATTACAAGTAATACATTGATGTAGATAAACTACATTGCTAATAGTGTTATTGCTTAATTTATCTTTAAGAGTGATATTATTAGGAAACCTGGAGCTTGTGCCTTAACCTCGCATTTATCGACAACTAACCATGACATAGACTTTGATAATGTTAGAATTCTATTTAATGAAAAACATGATATTAAGCGCTCTTTCTTGGAAACTTTGGCTATTAATATTATTAAACCAAATCTGAACACCAAAATTGATTCAAATAAATTTAGTAATATCTATTCAGCCATTTTGCCTTTTATTAAAATAAAAATACCTACATGACTTTCTCTGCTACCCTGAATATCTTGATTATTTATGTAAATTTATATGTAGTATCTATGACAGCATAAATGTTTGAATTTGATATAAAGAAACTGACATAGACATTTATGCTGTTCATCTAAATTTATTAACTTAAATGCGTACCATCATCACATACTGTACCATCTGCGACTGTGAGTATTTTATTGCCTCTTGTAATTATATATGTATTATTTAATTTATATTATTAGGTCTGAAGAAGGAATAAATAAATTCCGAAACGTCACAAAGCAAAAGATTTGTTGTTCTTACTTAATCAAACCCAAAATTCTATTCATAATAGTAAAAAATATATCATAATAGAACATACCATCAGTTAGTATACCTACTGATATACTTCTTTCATATATATATATGTATACACTCCGCCAAAAAAGTATCGCATAAACTAAAAAAGGGCATTTATGAACCAAGATATTTTTATACGTTCACAAAAAGTTTGCCTCGTGTATGTGAACTATAAAAACACTAACAAAATAATGGAACTTAGCGTTTTTACTTTTTTTTTTTCTAAAAGAACACATTTAGAAAAATGCATATGTGTAAGGTTTGTTCAGTTGTTTATTGAAAGTCTTCCTATACGGACAAATTTTAATGTGCGAAGTCAGAGTTCTGTACCAACGCTTTTAAAACTAAAATGAGCAATTTAACTTCAGAACAAGTGGCTGTTATAGTTGCTTTAATCGAAGATGGACGATCTCAAGCATACGTTGCTAATTTGATGAACATCAATCAGTTAAGTGTTTCTAGAGCCGTAGCCAGATATAGGGAAACAGGCATTTACAGTAGAAGACCTGTACCAGGTCGTCCAAGATGTTCTACTCGCCAAGATGACCGCTATTTACTACTACAAGCATTACGGCGAAGACATGTAACTGCGAGACAATTGCAGAACGACTTGGCTAGAGTCAGAAATACTCGTGTGAGTACTCAAACTATTCGGAATAGGTTACGACAGAGTGGATTAAGAGCTAGAGTAGCTGTAACAGCCCCTCGTCTCACTAGGAACCACCGAGTGGCTCGCTTAAGGTTTGCCAGAGAACATGTAAATTGGAACATTAATGACTGCGCCAATATACTCTTCACAGATGAGTCAAGATTTGGTCTTTACACCTCAGATAGGCGTATCTCAGTGTACAGACGAGACAGTGAGCGCTATTCGCAGTGTAATATCAGACCTAGACCTAATTTCGCTGGTGGCTCTATTATGGTTTGGGGAGGCATCTGTTTAACAGGTCGTACAGAGTTAGTACCAGTAGACAGAGGTACACTGACTGCCCACAGGTATATAACGGACATTTTAGAAGAACATGTAGTACCATATGCGCCAATTATAGGAAACGAATTCATGTTAATGCACGATAATGCACGACCGCATGTTGCAATAATCGTCCAGGAATACCTTAACGATGTTGGAATTCCAGTTTTAGATTGGCCTGCGGTAAGTCCGGACATGAACCCTATCGAGCACGTGTGGGACCTCCTTCACAGATGGATACGAACCCAAAATGTTGCCCCAGCGGACCTGCATGGACTAGCAAATGCTCTCCGTGACGAGTGGGAGAATTTGGATCAGGCTTATATACGGAGGTTAATCGAATCTCTGCCAAACCGTATGCGAGCGGTCATAAGAGCCAGAGGTGGCAATACTCAGTATTAAAAGCTACTGTTATGACATTTTTCTTTCCAAAATTATAATTTCTTGTTTTAATAAAAATCTCAAGTATGAGTTCTTGTTTTTATTTGACCTTTATTTTATTTAAACAATCATAGAAATTATATCTTAGAGCGCATTAAAGTATATTTACAACTTTATGCTACAAACAAAGATTATGCGATACTTTTATGATTCAAAACTAAATTATGCGATACTTTTTTGGCGGAGTGTATATATATAAAACCCGCACCATATGAGGTGGCCCAGCTTCTATTGTCTTAAAGATTTTTATCGCAAAGTATTTCATAGACGTAACTACTTTACCTGTGATGACGTGCTTATGGGACACCAGAGTTGCCCCACAAGAAAACACCAAATTCAACTGCTTGATATTATAAAGAGCCACCAGCCATGGGAAGAACCCTTTAGCAACGGCTTCACCATTGGCGATCAGTGAGTTGGTATTCAGCGATTTTCCACAAATTTCATTCAAGTTTCCTCTGACGTCAATGTCGGGCAAATCATCTTCTTCTTCCTCAGAGGGCTCTTCAGTGGTCGTCGTGGTAGTGGTTGTGCGTCTGGCAGGGGTCCGTTTCGTTGTGATACGTGTAATGGGGACAGGTGTGGTAGTGGTAGTACTGGTAGTTATCTTCGGAGGCCTCAATTGGAAAGGATTCTCAGGAAGATCTGTACCAATAATGTCGAAGATACTAGCACCTCCTCCTTGGTGAGAATCATCTGGAGGCGGTCGATTATTTTCGGGTTTGTTGTTATTGTTGAAGAAGTTAAGGAATGGATTGTTTTGCGATGTGGATCCTCCACCGTTGGAATTCGTCAGGAAGGGATTATTGGGGTAGCTTTGGGATGGATTTTGAGGTGCTCCAAATTGGAAGTAGAAGTTTCCAGATTCCTTATTGGGGGAGTCCAAAGGCTGGCGCTGCCCTGGCTCTATAAAGTTACCATTGGGAAATCTGTTGGGTGGTTTGTCGTCAAAATTCGTAGACCCTAAACTCAAACTGCTTATCTTCAAACTGTGCTGGAGGTTTATGGTCGTCAAGATGGGGACCCTTTTAACTGGAACCAATTGAAAGATATCTTGTAATGCCATTGTTTTTCTTTTATCTTAGCTTGGCAGCAAGATATGGTAATACTATTAAGTCAAAAAAAAATACGGATGATTTATGTTTTGAACAAAAAATATTACTTTTTTACACCATTCCAGGTAAAATTCAGGCGCGGTTCGTGCTGACGTCAATCGTAGACTATGACAATGACCGTAGTTCTTCGTATGCTCTCGCCAAATACGTTTCTATATGTTTATATGTTACGAAGCTATATGAAGAAGTTCGATCAATGTCATAGCCTCCGACTAATGTAAGCACGAGCCGCGCTTGGTAAAATTAATTCCGATTTTGATGAAAATAGATAGTAGTATGCATTTTTGGGTCAAAATTTATTTTAAAGGGGTGAAATAATCCCTCGAAAATTGATTAAATTTCAGTTTTTACCTATATAATTAATAGCACCTCGCGGAAAGGAAGCATTAAAAATATTATAAATAATAAACACATTTTTTCACCCTTTGAGGGTGGGGAGACATGTTTGACTTGTCCTTTTCAAATTTGAACATAAGAAAATATTAATTAATTATATGTTGAGACTTAGAAAAAGAAACTCGCAGTATAATGTTACATAACCAAAGAATTACAATAATCCAGAGCATTTTTTATTATTTTCTTTCTGTATTGTATTTCACCCATGTTAAATGAATCAAACTGTCAAAAGTAAATCGATGCCCCAATTTTTTTTTTTTAATGAAAAATCGTATATGCTTAATAAAATGGTGATTTTAAAGAGACCTGTGTTACCTACTTTTGGAGCGACTTGCAAATATGTTTAATTTTAAACAGATTTGAAGCATAAACAAGCTTCATTTAAAAGATTTCATAATTCAAGAATTGCATTTATTAAGTGCAGCGCCCAATCAATTTATTGCAATCATCACTTATATTAAATGCCACTACCATTGAGAATACTATAGTAAATGTGTTTTTTAAGCCAAAAGAGAACTTTTGCTTAAAACTTTCCTGATATTTTTAAAAATACCATACCACAAAAGTTGCGGCTAAGTTTAACACTCTGTATATTGCATAGGATAGTGTTGTGAAAAAGTATCCGATATAAACTTTTGCATTTAAAGATTATACCTCTGTCTTATTTCGTTCGAGATAAATATAGCAAAAACTAAAAATTAATGAATTTTCGAGGGTCTGTTTCGCCGTCTTCAAATGCATATTGAGTGTTATGAAAATCTTGGAAATTTTCCCTAGTTTAGTATAATGCTTTTATAGATTAAAAGTCGCATAAAATATCCACCGATTTTAAATTCATTCGGGAGCGGAAATTTATGGATTTCCATGTACAACCGAAGAAGAAATGAACTAAACATGTTTGGTTATCCCTACCATAATTTATATTTACAAGTGTTTTCCTTTTACCGCCTACTTTGACCTGCTAGAATTCACAAAACCACAAAAGGGAAGCAGCAATTGTTTCTATCTGATATTCAGCTCCTATAAACACATTTTTTATTGAAACCTCGCATAACAAAAATACATAGAGATACGGACAAATGTCATACGCATGTTCTTTCAGAATTAAATTAATAAATCATTTCAATTAAAATTTTACATAGCTTTAATTTATTTTTACTTTTTCGTTTTATAATATTTTCTAAATAGTTAGGTTTTTATTGCTTTGTTTTACAACATAATACTGAAAAAATTAATTGCAAATAACTCTTGTCTGTGGTTGTATATCTCTAAACGGAACTCTTTTATAGTTTCACTAGTAAGCAATTTAAAACACTACATATTTGAAGTGAGAGTAAGTGTTCGAAGTGCATATCCAACTTTTCGAAAGCAAATTTGCTTACTGCTAAATGTTACAATTAAAAAATTACTAAATTCAAAGAAAGAAACTTGCCTATCCACTACATTCCATATTGGCAGGATATATGTATACAATGTGTCCCGTATCGTTTATTCAAACTTTTGGAGGGTAAAGTAGACTAAATTTAATGACTAAAAATAGCAAAAATGGTAGGTCATTTTACCCACTACCATCATTGTGATTCAATTTATTACTTATTTGTTTCATTTATTTACTTGTTTAATTTTTTTATTTAATCATTTATCTTATATTAAACCAACAGATTTCTGTAACCAAACACAATTGACTAACCACTTTTATTATTTTTTATAATAAAGTAAGTCTAGTCGATGTTTTGTACGATGTGTAATTTCGTTTCTATGCTTAAACAACTAAAAGAATTTCTTACCAACCAGTGGACAATATCTTGGCAAATTCTAATCTCGTTCATTTTATCCATTTTGTGTGCATAACCTAACAAAACTCACCCAACGCTTCTTAAGTTATTAGTACTGGGAGCTGGGAGTCGCAGGGGCAGTTGCGTAGCAACGTTTTACGACCGATAACGCAACATGCCGATCGCGTAGGATCTCACCGCGGCGGCAAGCCTCCAACCATACGTATAACGTGCACGTGCACTTACGGAGACACATTGCTTTCAGCCATGGCATTAATCATCGGTGCGGAGCCAAATCTGTGGCTAGCCTCGTCGCTTGCTATTATAGTGCGTTTGCATTTTTAAATTAAGTAATGAAAAAATATGCTTTTGATTAAGTATATATTTTTCGCAAAATTGCTTTATTTCAGTATATAACCGATGCTTAAACATTATTTTAATACATAATAAACGCTACTTATTTTATTAAAAATAATAGGGGAGGCTCAGCCTCCGTAGCCTCCCCTGACGAGCCGCCACTGGGTAGAAGGTAAATAAACCACTTCCGTTTCTCGATACCTTTGTAATTAGGAACAATAACACATTAGAAATAGACATCTATAGAAAAGAAGCCAACACTAATAGATTTATTATGGGTGATTCAAATCATTACAACATAAAATGGCGGGGATTAATTTCTCGATTAATAGATTAATAACATCTCCACTTAATAAGATGAGATTTGACAGAGAATTACAGTACATTAAAAATTTAAAAAGAGTTCAATATAAATATTATGTGCGCAGCTACACGACTTTACGTTCATTTGAAACCCGCGATTAAAAGTTTATTAAACTTTTCCACAGAATTTCGAAACGTATACGCAACATTTTTGAATAGGATAGTGTGAACACATGTTTCACTGCGTATCACTGTTACATTTTGTATGAGTTAAGAATTCCCAAAATTTTAGCAGGTCAAAAGTAGGCGGTAAAAGTTCAAAAGGGATAACGAACGATGTTTAGATATTTGATTGTTTCTTAGTTCATTCGGTGTTCGGTTGAAAATGAAAATCCACAAATTTTCGAAACAATTGTCCAGAATTAATTTAAAATTAGTGTAGTAGGAAGGAGTGATCGGATGTCTTGTGTGTCTATTACTACGCTACCGTCCTTGCATATCTTTGTAGATTAAAAGTGTAAACTTACTGTCTAAGGGTGGTCCAAAACATAAAAGGTTTCCATTGAGAAGAATCTTCGTTATTCTCGGAGCAAATCCTTTCCAATAAGGGAAATAGACGTTATAATATAATGGTCTACCATTTAGGATTTCGTCGACAGCTTTGCTTCTGGAGTAGGCTAGTTCGATGTTTCCATTGTAATCCTGTGTCAAATAAAATTTATATAATATAATTTCAAACGTCATCCAATATAAAAAATTTTTGAAACACGTGTTTAAAACTTAAAGGTTATTTACATTATCATGGATTTACCTACATATACACACAGTTATTTTTAACATTACCAACATAATCATATATCCAAATCGATTGAATTTACATACCCTATAAATGTTTATAGATGTTTATATAATGTTTAAAATTTGAGTGCATGCACGAGTTACGTATAAGTACTATTAAAAAAAAAAAGATTTGTATTGTGATATTGTGAATGAAACAGATTCAATGTTTATATTTCCTAACAAGAACTAATTTATAGTGAGTATGTGTGTTTGTTTTTTGTAAATTTGTATTCCGTGCATACAATAAATACAAGCACATTTATTGGTTCTAATCACGTTCAAACAGAAGTTATAAGTGCCATTGGAATATGAAATGTAAACAAAGTTAGACAGGTTGAATCACGCAATGTTGCTATGATGGATTATGGAAATTGTTTAGTAAATCGTTCGGGATTAAGGTAATTTAGAAATCGGGATTTCTGTATCGAAATATTGTCTATGTAGTGAAATTCGAGTGATAAAGATTTCTCTATTGAAACTCTCAAATTATGTATGTAAATCGTTTCCTAGTAAGCCTTGATTAGCTTTCACAATATCAGAAGAATTACAATTATGTACCGGGTGACCCAAATTGCTTGTCAGAATAGGGCATCTCGGTAACCGTAAGATATAGGAAAAAAAAAGAGCGGCCCAATCTCGATCTGTTTTTTCGAGATATTCTCAATGGCGTAAACGAAAATTAGAGTGATAGCTAAAAATTTAGTTTTTCGAGTTTTCGGGAATGCCGAATAACTCGCTTGTCTTTAAGGATATGGAAAAACCGTTTTAACATTATTAAGGCACTTTTATGAGTAGAATTGATTAGTTAAATCAGGTTGTCATTTTATGCAGCGTTTTTTGGTCTGCAGCATAAAATTGATTTTTTTAAAATGTAAATCGTAGAAGGCAATGACATAATTAGAGAGAGTGTTCTTTTGCTTTTTTCAAAAATATATAGTTTATGGGGTCGATTTACACCAATTATCTAATGAAACATACAGTGGTGGACATAAAAATAGGTACAAGGCAAATTACTTTAGTGTTAACCGTATAACTCTAGATATGATATAATAGAATGTAGGTTTTTTCCTAGAACTGTAACCTTCGGTGTATTTTCTTATCGCAAACCCATTATTGTAAACATACTTTCGTTTAGGTATAAATACGCCAAAAAGGCAAATTTCATTGTCATTGGTGTTTAGACCTTAGTGCATTTGTCTTTAGCAATAAAACCATTTTGACCAGTCTTGCTGTGTTTTTATTTGTTTTTAAAAACCTCAAGTGACAAAGGTGAAACTTAATTCTCTGTTGCTTATCATTAATATCATGCAACATCCCTTGGTAAGTGTCCACAAACATATTGGAAGATATATACTAAAGGTAATGCAAATATCGCTGGAAAACAATGCCGGTTATTCCCCGATAACAAAAATTTCATATACCTGGAAGTGCCAAAAAAAAATAGGTACATTGGTAAAAACAATAGAAAAGTGCCATAGGAAAAAACTTTATACTATTATTTTGTCCACACAGTTTTTTAATATTGTTTTAGTTGTCGGTTAAGTTTTGTGATATCAGCCTTTAATGGATTATTTTTTTTTTATTATGGATTATTCTATGTTTAATAGTAGAAAAATTAAAACTATTATGAAAGTATAATAACTTGGTTTATTTATTGCATATATAACTTCTTGAACCATAGCACCTATTTTTATGTCCACCACTGTAAAAGAACTATTTCCATTTTTAATTAAAAAACTATCATGTAGTAAAACAGTCGATATCTTCTGTCAAAGTCAAAGGTTTAACATACGTGTTAAGTAAAACTCTAAGAACTGTACATGTTAAGTACGTTTTGAAATGAAATTTGAAAATTTTGAAAGGTATGGTATTTTTTTTGTGCAACATTGGATCGAATAAAAATGACGCATATGCTGCTGATTTATATTTTAATCGCTACCCGGACAAAAGGCAATACAATGGTAGAATATATAATAGACTAAAGGGAAACTTTAGTTAACAAACCACGACCAAAAAAGTACTCTAAAGAAGGAGAAAGCGATGCTATTATTTAGGAGCTGTTCTAGAAAATCCAAAAATGTCAAGCCGTCAAATAGACCTTCTACGAACTGATGAATGTATCTGCAATCTGCAGCGCTGTACACTGTTCATTCGCCTCTCCGAGCTGGTGACGTAAGATGTGCGTCAGTGCGGGGTATCTGCCAACAAAAATGCATGCACCTTAATTGAGTGCTAGCCACTGCATGCGTGTAACCTAAATGCATCTTTAAGAACAATTTGATTTCCCGCATTATCCAATAAGCTTCTTTTTTGATAAGTAACTTTTGTCCACATTAATTATAAAACATCCCACACATAATTACACCTTAAATAAAGTTCCTTCTCAACATGCACATTCACTATCGAGCAAAAAAACAAATAAATCGTATTTAATTTGATGATGCTACTCGAAACGCGAATTATAGAAATTCGTATTTAACTTCTGCGAATTTACCATACGAAAAATGATAAAATCCGCTATGATCAAGCGATTTTCCTGTATAATTAGATATTGTTGATATTACATAAGTAAACCATATGAATTTCGAATGGACATTTTTCGAATAATACAGTAACCTACCTATATATGCGATATACTCTATCGTCTGTACATAAGTCCATTTTTAATTGCGTAGCAATTATGGTAAATAAATATACTTGGACAATGAACAAGGTTGAGGAGCGCACACGCTTGGCTTTTTTTTTTTGATGTATGATATACACTCCGCCAAAAAAGTATCGCATAATTTAGTTTTGAATCATAAAAGTATCGCATAATCTTTGTTTGTAGCATAAAGTTGTAAATATACTTTAATGCGCTCTAAGATATAATTTCTATGATTGTTTAAATAAAATACAGGCCAAATAAAAACAAGAACTCATACTTGAGATTTTTATTAAAACAAGAAATTATAATTTTGGAAAGAAAAATGTCATAACAGTAGCTTTTAATACTGAGTATTGCCACCTCTGGCTCTTATGACCGCTCGCATACGGTTTGGCAGAGATTCGATTAACCTCCGTATATAAGCCTGATCCAAATTCTCCCACTCGTCACGGAGAGCATTTGCTAGTCCATGCAGGTCCGCTGGGGCAACATTTTGGGTTCGTATCCGTCTGTGAAGGAGGTCCCACACGTGCTCGATAGGGTTCATGTCCGGACTTACCGCAGGCCAATCTAAAACTGGAATACCAACATCGTTAAGGTATTCCT
This sequence comes from Cetonia aurata, assembly GCA_949128085.1. Classification (NCBI taxonomy): domain Eukaryota; kingdom Metazoa; phylum Arthropoda; class Insecta; order Coleoptera; family Scarabaeidae; genus Cetonia; species Cetonia aurata. The sequence goes on from OX421889.1 coordinate 4,725,578, forward strand.
GGACGATTATTGCAACATGCGGTCGTGCATTAACATGAATTCGTTTCCTATAATTGGCGCATATGGTACTACATGTTCTTCTAAAATGTCCGTTATATACCTGTGGGCAGTCAGTGTACCTCTGTCTACTGGTACTAACTCTGTACGACCTGTTAAACAGATGCCTCCCCAAACCATAATAGAGCCACCAGCGAAATTAGGTCTAGGTCTGATATTACACTGCGAATAGCGCTCACCGTCTCGTCTGTACACTGAGATACGCCTATCTGAGGTGTAAAGACCAAATCTTGACTCATCTGTGAAGAGTATATTGGCCCAGTCATTAATGTTCCAATTTACATGTTCTCTGGCAAACCTTAAGCGAGCCACTCGGTGGTTCCTAGTGAGACGAGGGGCTGTTACAGCTACTCTAGCTCTTAATCCACTCTGTCGTAACCTATTCCGAATAGTTTGAGTACTCACACGAGTATTTCTGACTCTAGCCAAGTCGTTCTGCAATTGTCTCGCAGTTACATGTCTTCGACGTAATGCTTGTAGTAGTAAATAGCGGTCATCTTGGCGAGTATAACATCTTGGACGACCTGGTACAGGTCTTCTACTGTAAATGCCTGTTTCCCTATATCTGGCTACAGCTCTAAAAACACTTGACTGATTGATGTTCATCAAATTAGCAACGTATGCTTGAGATCGTCCATCTTCGATTAAAGCAACTATAGCAGCCACTTGTTCTGAAGTTAAATTGCTCATTTTAGTTTTAAATGCGTTGGTACAGAACTCTGACTTCGCACTTTAAAATTTGTCCGTATAGGAAGACTTTCAATAAACAACTGAACAAACCTTACACATATGCATTTTTCTAAATGTGTTCTGTTAGAAAAAAAAAAGTAAAAACGCTAAGTTCCATTATTTTGTTAGTGTTTTTATAGTTCACATACACGAGGCAAACTTTTTGTGAACGTATAAAAATATCTTGGTTCATAAATGCCCTTTTTTAGTTTATGCGATACTTTTTTGGCGGAGTGTATTAAGATGTGTATTTTAGTGATGAGGAAGATTGATTGGTATTATAAATATTTAATTTAAATGTTAATGATGATGTCTGTATGGTGTGTACAGGAATATGCAAACAAAAATTGTATGTATTCAATAGATATTCTAAGAATTCTTTGAAAACATTAATGGTGTATTTAATGTATTGATAAAAACTTGCTTGTCTACATTTCAGTTTCGAGGTACCACAATGGAGGAATAATAGTTTAAAGATAGTATAAATTAGTGATATCATTTTTAGGTAGGGATTATTTAAACTGCTATTATCACATTTTCAGAAAATATAATTCCAAATAACCATTGATATGTATGTAGATTTGTAGAGTATTTTTATTAACACCTATATTGTTGAAGATTTGATTTTTAGTTTTGACTTATTGTCATAACCTATAAATATGATATAATGTAAATATACAAATGGTACAACTCAAAAACGATTACGTATATGAATCTGTAGTATTCTGTAGGTTGTCTCAAGGTTGTTAATTTATAAAAAATTCCTTCAACATATTTTTTTTTGTTGTAACCGAATTACCGTATGACTGCTTAAGAGAGAATGATATCCGCTGATCAAGTGGACAGCTGGTAGATGTAGGATCCATTTCAATGTATGAACCTACAGGGTTGCTACATTGATTTTATGATGCTAATATTGATTTTATCAGAAAATGTTAAAATACATTTTTTATTCGGACGCTTCTGGTTTACAACCTAAAAATATTTTGAGTCCCGTGAGGGGATTGGTTTCAACACCCTATATATTTTTATACTTCTGATATGTTTGATTCTTTAGGAAGTATTTGCGTTAAGTCACGTTAAGTTTTTTGCAAGTTGACAAGTGTTATTGATGTTACCTAACCTTGCAGTTTGATTGTTTTATTTACTTTCTTTGCTTTATTCTTTCACGGACTGTTTCGAATATTATATATTATTCATCCGATATTTTTGTTTTACGTGTAAGGCTGTGGTGTAAGTATGCATATTATAGCATTAACAATTGGGCTTTTATGACAATTAATCCAGGTAGTTTTTCCTAAAGAAAAGTGATGCCATCGTGTCGTGTAAAATCCTGCAAAAGCAATAGTTGCAAAGATGACGGAGACCTAGCTTTTCATATGTATAAGTTGCAGAATAATGCCATAGCTTAAAAATATTCTGAAATTATGATAATACTTAGTGTTTCTATGTAAATTATTTTTTTGTAGAATGCCAGAACATTGTTGTGTGGATTACTGTTACAGGGGGTACCAGAAATCCCTGCAAAAGTAAGCGTGCATAAGTTTGTTCACTACATTTCTTGGAAAAGGATTTTGATAGAACGGGACAGATTGTGCGAATTAAAGAGGGAGTTATTCCAACATTGAATTCGGACAAAGAAAATCTAAAAAAGTATATTTTTATTTAGAATCACTTGATATTCCTGAAAACAAAGGGTAGAGGTAAATAACATTTATATTTCTTTAAATTTTCTTCACTGTTTCTTAGGTAAATTAATCTGCCCATCAAAGGAGGTACGATATATTTGTCAGTTCACCGGAAAACAAATTCGAAAAGTAATGGTCTTGACAGGAAACAAGATTCCACAAGAAGAAAACTTTCTAACGACTTTTGTTTATTTACATGTCATGTCATGTTCCCCAAAACATCTTTTCTAGTTTATCCCATCATTTTTTAGATATGTCAGCTCTGGAAGAAACTCATGTTTAAATTTTAAGTAGAACCATAATATCGTCTTATAGCAAAATTAGATTTAATAATTTAGCGAAGAATACTGCAGTATATTATTTACTCCTAAAGACAACATACAATGTTGGATTGTTATGACAAGTCGTGAAGATCTCATGAAACTTGTATTAGATTTTTCCTATGTATTTTTATATGGCGTTGACAGAAATTTTTTCTTTTCTCTCTTATTAAACCTGAGAACGAATGAAGTATATGTTACCGGTTCATCGTAAGTTTAGAAACTGTCTATGGTTCTAAGTTGTTCACAACTTTAATAAAAAAAAACAATGCCATATAAAATACACCGGATAAAATCTAGCATATGCTACTAATTATATTTGAATATCCGCCATTGTATCGACGTCATTGATGACGCTTGTGTTCCAATATGGCGCATTTCAATTGATGGCAGTTTTGAGTTCAATATCAGCACTCTATCATCTCTATGACGCCAGCATATTTGGATACAAGTAAAGTATATGCCATGTAGAAACGAAATAAGTAAAGAAATTTAAAAAAAAAAAAAATTGCAATTGTTTGACCTTCATTTGTGAAAGAATTATCCATACATCCAATAAGTTTTGATGGTCAAGAGATACTTGAACTTCAATTTGTTGAAAATGTTTGCTATCTGACGTTGTTAACAAATGCTATTCCCCAACAATTATTAATTGCACTTCTTTATGGATATTTATATATCAAAGACTGCTAAATTTTTCTTACAATTGCAACCACTTATGGGCAATTTGGTATTACACCTTTCTTTTTTGTCGTTGGCTCTTAGGGTATATTTACTCTTAAATTTTTATCTCTAAATGAATTCTATCAAAGTATTTTTTTTCTTATTACAGAAACCCCAACGCCATCTTAGATTCTATTTCCAAATATTTTTGGGCAATCTTGCCAAACCCGCAAACCACAATTTTCTCTCCAAACATTACCCAAAACGTAATATAAATAAAGCATTACCTGCACGGCATTTCCAACGGACAACTCCACGTTCAATATAATATTATTCCCGATTGGATTTTCAATCTTGATTCTCCCGTAGAGTCTCTGCTGCTGATCCCAGGCATATTCGAACATCGTAGGGCAAGGACTATCCAGTTGCGTCTCCACCAGTTCGATGAACGTCACAAAAATAACACAGTAAATGAAACGAGTACACCACGCACTTCGGCATGTCGAGGAAAACATTTTTTTATGTGTCTTCGGATCCAGATGATTTTTCAAGTGCGCTTGAAAAAGTCGAAGAAGTTCGTTTGTTATATCACTAACGGGGTTTTAAAATTCGTTGAGAATGGACACTTCAATGGAACCAGTTGCATTGTTATCGCGTATCGATTGCCATTAACTGTTTTAAATGAGAAGTAATTTGTTTATGTCAAAAGTGCGTATATGTAGAGTTTCGTTAAATATTATTTTTCCTTACTTATTGTCAGTCAACCAGTAATTCTAGTATTTCAAGGTGCGGGTTTTGAATTTAGCGATAGGCGAATCTTGATGAAGATATCGTTAATAAATTTATTTGGTATTTTTGAAATAGTTAAGTAAAAGCTAGATTAGATTACTATCTGTCGTATGCAAATATTTGATTATCACTTTATTGTTTTATTAATAGATTAATAGTGTGGTGTTGAATCTAATTTATAGAGGTGTAACAAACATATTTTCAAATCTACTAGCTCGATAGAAAAATATTACCAATAAAATCTTAATAGAAAATATAGGTAGGAGCCTAAAAAAAGATTTGTTTTTTTTTTAATAGAAAACAGGCAAAAACAAAATACCAGCTTATTTAAAAATATAAGTAAGTGTATTGCTATTTACAATAATGCACATCCCTTTAACGCCATACAGTCTTACAGAATTACTGTACCTAATTTAGCTACATTTATTAAATACTCTTACCGAATGACTATTTTTTTTATTCAATTCGTTTATCACTATTTTAACCACGTAAAATTAAATTTTATTTACCAACAACACTGCCGACACTTCTAATTTGTCTTTGGTATACAACACATTTATATCTCAAACGTATTTGAGACAATATTATCTACAACTTGGTACAACACGATAGCCTCACATTTAAACTTCTTATGCATCACTGTTGACTGGAATCAAATGAATTTTGGCTGCACCGTACGCACAAGCAAGACACTACCAGTTATACTTCGAAACTGTGTACTTCCTCTTTGATTAGATGGTAGGGATTTCCTAATATTTCCCATTTATTTATTAAGTTGGTATGGAAGTTATGGAAGACCAATAGCTAGCGTTTAGTTCCGTCGCTTGCTGAACTAAACTGTGCGTGAGTTACAAGCTATTATTACTATATTACAGATATGAATCATTTGTTGGGTGTTGAATAACAATATCGCGTTAAATAGACAAGTTCGACCTTGATATTGGCGTGTAGAAAATTTGTTGGTACTATTTATTATCGTTTTGTATTAAATTTAAACATAAAAATACGTGACACTTCTTATTCTAAACAAAAATGTTTTGAATAAAATAAGAAATATGCTCCTTTGAATACTTTTAACCAAGCTAAGTATTAAAATATTTTTAATGTGGTAACCGCTTATGAAATAACATTATTTTTCATGTCATCCTAGGGTTTAATGAAACATACATTTTTAATTTTAAAGATACGCCTTTTGAATGAATTTTGAAATATACAGGACCATAACTCCACTATCATACAAGATATCGAAGAAAGTCTCAGAGCAAAATTGTGCAAAATTACCCTGGCCATCTTTCTAAAATACTTCTGGTCAGCAGTGGCGTGCGGTATTCCAGTGGCGTATCAAACTTATGTTTTTTTAAATGGGATACCCTATATTTTATAGCAGATTTGGAAAGGTCTCGATGAGTAGGTACCTATTTTTTTATGTAACATAGTATACCTCTAACGGATTCGCTGTTATAACATTTTTTCCTCACAGTCTGACAATTGTTTGAAATTTTTTTTGTGCAGGAACTAAATTGCACCGGCGCACAGTCGATCGAAGTTGGTTAAAAATCTGACATAGCGTAAAAGTGCCAATCTTCCAGAATCATAATAAAATGTGTATAAGTGAATAGTAAAATAAGCATTAGATATGGAAATCACAGTACAAACAAGTAGATTGACGGAATATCGAACAGAAGCAAGTCTGAAAGTACAACATATGATCGGAGATGTTGCGCCAAGAGTGTATTTCGACCGTCCTCTTCAACTACTAAAATCTTCGGAATTAGAAACGATACGAAACTGCAATTTGCTCAGAATATGCACTAACTATGTGTAATTCGACCTGCAAAGTATTACCACATCATATTTGTAACTAACTATACAATTACCATTTCTTGAAAATGGTGTTCTACGACTTTAAATTTTAACTTCTATTAGCTTTTTAAAAAAATGCCCAAATTTGCCCAGAAAAATGAAAACTGTTTTGTCATCTAGGATCCTTCTAGTACCTGCTCCAGCGATTTCAGGTGCTACTTCGCGCAACTTTTTGAAAAAAGACGTTTTGTTTATCGTATTACCGTTTCTAGCATTCTCATAAATGCATGTTAATTAATATTTCTTAAGTTATGCCATTTCAGTGGCGAAACATTGGATGTATGTTTCGGATTAAAAAGAGTATAAACCAATTAGCATAATTATGAATATCGTTCATATACCTACATTATGAGATCGAATATGCTACTTCTTTAATATTCGCTGCACTTATTGTATCGTTGTCATTGTGTTATAATATTAAGTTAGAATTGTGAAATGTGCTGTTAGCTTATAATAACCGATTAATAGAAGATAAACAAAATGGGGTATCTTTCTTTATATACTTGGTATGTTTGACTTCTTCGTTTCGCCTATACATTCTATGAGTTACTCTCCATCTAGTTGGTTTGTAGCTAATATGAATACAATTTATGTTTTACCATAGGTACACATAAACAGGGAGATTATCTATATCATTATCATAAATGTATCAAAGTACCTACTGGTTAAAGGTGATAAAAATATCACAGAAAATTAACACATCTACTCGCATAGTAAGAATATGTAGAGGAACAATACAAAATATTCTAAGTGAATTGACATTTGTCTCAAAATGGTGATTCGACGGTAGTTCCGAGCTAAATCCATATAAACAAACATTTACAATCGTGGCAAACGATACAAGCATGTTTATATCCAGCTATAACAGCTTCAATAATCATCCTAGATGCAAATGAAAGATTTGCGATAATCTTACAAGTGATTACTACAACGAAAGAAATTGATTGCGAGAAGGAACAGCTGAAAAATTTATAATTTCATATGGTTCGTACTATATGCCAGCCTCTAATTCTATTGCATGGCGCAGATTCAACATGTTACTTCCTATAGGCAAACTTTCAGAAGAAGCTGCTGAAGCTCGAAATAAAGTCCTTAAAAACTTCAGGGAAAAAAATAGCAGAAAATGCAGAGACATTCAGTTACTAACGAAGATATTTTGAAATGACTACTTATAACATTCGATCCATATATTTCCCATACAAGACGAAAATTAAACGAACATACAAGAAGTGAGTTATTACCAGAAGCTGTAGAATTATTAATTCTTCACCGGCAAAATTGATAATTGTGTTAAGTGAAAAGTAGGTACGGTACTGTTTATCAACGACCTGTTATCAAGAGAGGTAAACGAATTATTTTACTATGCACAAAAACGTTTACAACATCACTGTTTAGAAGAAATTTCTATTAAAAACGGAGATACATAAATTTACATTATATATGCTCTTTATCTCTGCTTTAATAGTGTCGACACATTTAATCTATTAAGATACCAAAGCCCATGTTTTTATCTTAAATGTATTTTGTGATCACAATATTTTTTTGTTTTTACGCGATATAATATACAACCTTACCTATTCAACAAAATTTTCTTTCGTTGATCAACATTAATTTTTAAGCAAGTTATTACCATTTCAGTCAATGTCCGCTTTTTACCGTCTTTCGATCCACTGTGCAGAGCTTAGGTTTCGAAGTTAGAGATAGACTAAAACCTCTTGTACTCTCACATATTTTTTTTCAAATGATTTATGAAAGGAAGATACTTTTTGATTGGTGTTCGCAAATTTGTTTCTAAAATTTCAAATAGTACCCCCAAAAAAACATTACATCGCTGGATAGCCGAAATTCCAAATTTTTCATTGGTACCAAAAAAATATCACATTTCATAACGAAATTTTTAAGACAGAAAAAGTTGTTATGTGAATGTCTTTTTCCGAAATTAAGTCTGTCATGATAAAACAAAAGAAGTGCAATTGTCAAAAAAAAAAACAGTAAATATAAGAATAAAGTCACAGTAGAAACATTGTTCTCTGATAAATGTTGCGAAAATGCTTCAAACTCAAGAAGAAATGGTTTTGACATGGTGTTTATTCTTGGAGAATGTTACTGTTCAACTACTGGGACTTGAAACGTTGAAGTTACTGCGAGAAATTAAAATTTCGCTCTTTATTATTTATTTGACTTCCTTTAAGTTATAAATATTACATGAAGAAAGACCCTTGTGCATAAATTATCTCATATGCAGAATGCATTTAACGGCTGCTTCATCTTCCCAGGTGCACAAACCAAACATCAAGTAATGTATGCCACCTCTTCAGTTGCTTGTATGCAAACAATACAAGTTGACTGCACCCAATCTATAGTCCATAATGCGCCTATTCAACAGGTAGTAGCACTTCGAAAGTTTAACGACACACATTCCGATGTTTCAACAACAAAAGATTGGGAAAAAATGAAGCTTGCGGTTTCACACATTCACGAACGAGAAACAGTTGGTAAAGTACAGTATACGTTTTGGGAAAATACGTCAGAATAAGGACAGATAATCCTGATTACTAATCGAAATTTATGAACGTGCATTTAGGCCACAATGTGGGACAATGTCGATTAGAATTTAATTGATGTCATTGGGATTATCCGTATTACTGTTTGGATTGGAAAAGGGATTACACTTTTATGAAATGGGATAAAAATAGATTACGCTTTGAAATGAGTGTTTAGAAACGAAGTATAGTTGTTAAAATAAACGTGATTTACACATAGAGAGAGAGACAGAAAACGTGTTGGACTAATCACAAAACCGCAATATTAACGAGTTTTGTAATTAGAAAATACAAGCAATTCCTTGACATTGAGATAAATTCTAAATGAATAACACTAAATAAATAACTTTTAGTAACACTATTATTTAATTTTAATGGAAAGGTAAGAGCGCCATTCATCCCTATACTTACAAAGAAGCAAATATGTCCTAATATTCCTCCACTTCCTGAATCAGTCGTTACACGATGGAGCACTTGATTAGAGTCTGCATTCCCTTTTACGCAACATTTTGAAATATCGCAATCATTTATTTCTAATTTAGAAAATAATATTGTTGCTTTGAAACAATAAAAAAAAAACACTAATTTTCGACAGAAAAGATTTGCTGTCAAACCGATAAATTATTAAGACCAGTTTTAGAGATATATCAGATATACAGGGTGTCTCCCCGTTGAGTTGCATAACTTCATAGGGTTATTCCTTGTATCAAAATTAGCAAAACACTTCCAGTCAGCATAGGTCCAATTCTCAACCGTTTTCGAGATATGGGTGGTCAAAAGCGTTGAAAATCACTAGTTATGGTAACTAATTTAGATGAATCATGGACGCAGTTGGCTCGACTGGTAACTTAGATCCAATGCACTTGACGTAGGCTTTTGGACAGTTGTCATGTAAGCAGTTTTGTTGTATTTTTGACAGTTTGGGATTTCGCTCACAGAACATTTAAAAATGTCTCTTTTTACGAAGGAAGAGTACGCCGACATGATATTTTTGTATGGCTATTGTGGAGGAAACGCTTCAGCAGCGGCAAGAGAGTACGCAGAACGCTACCCGAACCGAAGAGATCCTTGTCGGATAACCATCATGAACTGTTTCATATCGCTCCAGCAAACAGGATCCTTCCCGAAAAAGACTAATGAGCGAGAGCCTGCGCGAAGAAACCACACTGAAGCTGTTCTTCATGAAGTTTCTGAGAATCGGAGAACCAGCATAAGAAGAAATCCTGCCACCACAGGACAGAAAAGAGCGTCGATTCACAGGACTTTACGTGAAAATGGGCTACATCCATACCACGTACAACAAGTACAAAATCTCTTACCTGCCGACTATGCAAAACGGGAAGAATTTTGCTCGTGGATTCTAGAGAACCAGGATCTCCTCCCAATTGCTTTGTTCGCTGATGAGTCCACCTTCACTCCTGATGGGATTAACAACTCACATAATGACCACATCTGGAGCGACGAAAATCCCCATGCTTTGTCAGAAAGTAGATTTCAGCACCGATTTTCGGTTAATGTGTGGGGAGGAATCATCGAAAATGTTATCCTAGGACCGAAAATCTTTGATGGAACATTCACTAGCCATATCTACAGGAGATTCCTAGAAGAGGAGCTTCCCATTCTTCTTGAAGATATCCCCTTGAACGTTCGTAATAGGATGTGGTTTGTCCATGACGGGTGTCCGGCACACTATGGAACAGTGGTAACCGACTTTTTGAACACTGCGTTTCCAAACCGCTGGATAGGGCGGAATGGAGCTGTCGCATGGCCCCCGCGCTCGCCGGACCTGACGCCTCTCGACTTTTTCCTCTGGGGCAATGTTAAGATCATCGTTTATGGACAAGAGAAGCCGGCTACCAAAGAACTGGTAGCTAAAATCCAACGAGCATTTCAGGAAAATATGGAAAATGTCAACTTGATAGCAGGACTGAGTCAAAGAGCAGAGTTGTGTTTCGCAGTCCAGGGTCGTCATTTTGAGCAGCTTTAAATGTTTACAGCATTGCTTGTTTATTAAAATCATTAAAACAATTTCTGCTCATTATTGTGGAAGCAAGACTGTAACTTAAGTTAATCGTTCCTTAGCAACCATTTCATGCCGAAATTCGAGCCAAATGCGTCTATAATTCGTCTAAATTAGTTACCGTAACTAGTGACTTTCAGCGCTTTTGACCACCCATATCTCGAAAACGGTTGAGAATTGGACCTATGCTGACTAGAAGTGTTTTGTTAATTTTGATACAAGGAATAACCCCTAAGTTATGCAACCCAACGAGGGGACACCCTGTATATAAAAATGTTAGAGACTCGCGGATAAAAAATTGTCAAGTGCCCTCGAAAAGTGTGTTGTTCTATTAATAAATCTGAAAAGCGTAGAATGATCACCACAAGCTCAGTTGCAAGACAAACATTAATGTCATTATTACAAGAAATCCAAATTTTGAAATATTACAACAATATGGAAAAGTGAAATTCTACTTCTTCGTCTTCCGTTTTAAGTGTTAAACGTTTACTTAGGGCCAGTGGTCGTTGGTACTAAAGGGCACAAGGGCACGTGCCCACCCAACCACCAAGATAAACACAGAAAGAAATTCCCATGTAATTCAGTGTATTATTTTGTTTTATTATTTTTACGTATTTTTATAAGGATGATATCAAAGTTTCTTTTCGCACCACAGACACTAGTACATATGCCAACGCTCAAAACTATGTTCCGGGACACAATTTCCGATGTACCTATTTCGAATATGAATCGGCCGGCTCCGCTTATCTTCGCCATATGCGTTTATACGTCTCGTTGGGGCACACAATTTCGAGTCCACAGTTAACGTTTCAAAGGCGTTTCAAAGTGACGTTTATTATTAATGATGGAAGTTATAATTCTGTGCAAAATTTTTTAAAAAGCCCGCTGTCATTTGAGGAAAAACTTTTAATTAAGAAGAAAGAACCGCCGATTCCTGATCTTCAAATAAACTATACTTCCACAAGTAATACTCGAACTTGCGATTATTCAATAAAAATATATATGAAAAATATGAATGGATGTGCGGATGCTCACTAACAAAAAACTGTTTTGTTTTATCTGCTTACTTTTTAAGAAAGAGTTTAGCGCCTGGAATAAACAAGGGTTGAATTATTTGAAGCATATCGCAGAGAGGGTAAAGAAACACGAAAATTCTGTGTTTCTTTACCCTCTAGTGTTTTAGGCAAAGTAGACATATATGAACGGTTAGACATTGCTTATTTGCGACATAAAATTAAGTACAACGAAAATGTGGAAAAAAATCGAAAAAAAAAAAATTTGTATAAAATTTTTCGGAGCTTTTGAATTAGCGTTACGAGGATGACACATTAACGTCGGAAAATCCAGGTATTTACGTAGGCTTAATCAACTGTGGAGCTGAATTAGACGCTGCCCTTGTATGCAATACATATGAAACGTTCACAGGTGTTTAAAGGCGCCTCAAAAACTATTCAGATCGATTTGCTAAGCAGGAAATATTAGAAGAAATTAGCAAATTTCATTGCTTTGATGGCATATGAAACTACAGACACCTCTAATATAATCAGCAAATGGTTGCTATTATTCGATACGTGTTCAATGGACTAATTTTTAAAACGCTTTTGGTCTTTTTTTTTTTTAAACCGGGTGGACATAATGCTATATGTATTAGCAAAAACATTGCTGAATTAATCGCAAACTATTTTAAATTAATGTTAAATGTCATTTATGTTTGTAATTTCAGCAACTTTTATTTTACGTCATTCTTTCTGTAGAAGCAATAATTAAAAACTTTCCTATGTGCCTCATATCTAAACGTAATACAATTTTTATATCATAACCAAAGCTTTCCCTAACGATTTTTCGGAAATATCCTGTTAGTAACGTAAGATTACTATATTAACCCAAAATATTTAGTAATTGCACTTCGTCGATTAAAAAAAAAACAAAGTACGCACTTGACAGGGATTCATCAATAGATTATAATTGATGCATATAGGTTTGAAGTATTTTAAAGACAATACCTACGACGTTGACAAACTTAGGCGTCGCTTTCCAGTAATTGCCAGATACGTAACAGCATTTAGAAAACTAAAATTTTAATTTATTTCAGTAAACATGTTTTAACACACCGTAATAAATATACCCAATAATTATTTTTAAGGCAAACAATAGACGTATTGTGTAGGAATCAAGATATATATTCCTATTAATCATAACCTATGTTGTTTCTTCAAAACTTTTCGGTCATTATTATAAACCATGATGTAAGAATTGGGTGAACGGCAAAACTACTAACTATTGTTGTTCGTGACGAAATAAATAATTTGCATGCGTAATAATATAGAAAAATGTAACTATATGGTGCTGCAATAGTACTAAGAATTTTTCTAGCGCTTGATGCTGTCAAAATATGAGCGATGACGAAATTAATAGATACACAGTTGGATACAATGTATACAGGGTTTTCCACGGTAGCCGTTCGTTAGAAGTTCCCGAGGTTAGAAAAAACCTGGAACTCTGAATTTTTGGAATCCGGGGCTATTCAAGATTCTCTTTCATTTTAAACTATTTTCAGGGTCTTACCGCTTCCGGTTATACCGGAAGTCGCCATAAACTTTCTTATTTTAAATGGAACACCCTGTATATTATTTCATTTTTAAATTCCTGAGAAAATTTTATGATGAGTTTTAATAGGTGTCCCTATACCTATTTTCAACTGCTACTTAGATATCTTGATTTTTTTGAAAATTTTGAAAGACGTAGCGTTATTTGCAACACTGTATCTTTTGCCCATTTTCGACTGGTAATAAACACTTCTTGGGTAGATGGAAGCACAAGACTGACACTTTCGAAATCAACATTGACAATTGATTTGTCGCATACAGGGTGTCCAAAACTGCATGACCAGTTACAAAATCTTCAAAGTTAAAAAAGTTCTTTTTTCAAATGGAAAGTTGTGTTCGTCCTTCTGTGTTATACATTTCGGTTCCGAATTTTAATCTGTTAATATTTTATTAATTTTATTAATTTGACCGCATCAGTTTTTCCTCAATTTGTTTACGACTTTTACTTCAATTTTTTGCAACCTTTTTATATTTTACACTTCAGTTTTTAACTTGTACTATAATAATAAAATTTTCCACCCATGTGCGTCGATCTTGCCGACATTTTGATCTCTCATTAATTCTCCTGAAGAAGGAAATAAACATTTCCGAAATATTGAGTATTAATAAATGAGTTTCATTTACTAATTTCTCCATTGCTGGAAGACCGAATTCCTTGATCGAAATCGTCTCCCTAACTATTTATCGGTCGATAAATACATCCCAGTTCCATATATACACTCCGCCAAAAAAGTATCGCATAAACTAAAAAAGGGCATTTATGAACCAAGATATTTTTATACGTTCACAAAAAGTTTGCCTCGTGTATGTGAACTATAAAAACACTAACAAAATAATGGAACTTAGCGTTTTTACTTTATTTTTTTCCTAAAAGAACACATTTAGAAAAATGCATATGTGTAAGGTTTGCTTAGTTGTTTATTGAAAGTCTTCCTATACGGACAAATTTTAAAGTGCGAAGTCAGAGTTCTGTACCAACGCTTTTAAAACTAAAATGAGCAATTTAACTTCAGAACAAGTGGCTGCTATAGTTGCTTTAATCGAAGATGGACGATCTCAAGCATACGTTGCTAATTTGATGAACATCAATCAGTCAAGTGTTTCTAGAGCCGTAGCCAGATATAGGGAAACAGGCATTTACAGTAGAAGACCTGTACCAGGTCGTCCAAGATGTTCTACTCGCCAAGATGACCGCTATTTACTACTACAAGCATTACGTCGAAGACATGTAACTGCGAGACAATTGCAGAACGACTTGGCTAGAGTCAGAAATACTCGTGTGAGTACTCAAACTATTCGGAATAGGTTACGACAGAGTGGATTAAGAGCTAGAGTAGCTGTAACAGCCCCTCGTCTCACTAGGAACCACCGAGTGGCTCGCTTAAGGTTTGCCAGAGAACATGTAAATTGGAACATTAATGACTGGGCCAATATACTCTTCACAGATGAGTCAAGATTTAGTGTTTACACCTCAGATAGGCGTATCTCAGTGTACAGACGAGACGGTGAGCGCTATTCGCAGTGTAATATCAGACCTAGACCTAATTTCGCTGGTGGCTCTATTATGGTTTGGGGAGGCATCTGTTTAACAGGTCGTACAGAGTTAGTACCAGTAGACAGAGGTACACTGACTGCCCACAGGTATATAACGGACATTTTAGAAGAACATGTAGTACCATATGCGCCAATTATAGGAAACGAATTCATGTTAATGCACGATAATGCACGACCGCATGTTGCAATAATCGTCCAGGAATACCTTAACGATGTTGGTATTCCAGTTTTAGATTGGCCTCCGGTAAGTCCGGACATGAACCCTATCGAGCACGTGTGGGACCTCCTTCACAGACGGATACCCAAAATGTTGCCCCAGCGGACCTGCATGGACTAGCAAATGCTTTCCGTGACGAGTGGGAGAATTTGGATCAGGCTTATATACGGAGGTTAATCGAATCTCTGCCAAACCGTATGCGAGCGGTCATAAGAGCCAGAGGTGGCAATACTCAGTATTAAAAGCTACTGTTACGACATTTTTCTTTCCAAAATTATAATTTCTTGTTTTAATAAAAATCTCAAGTATGAGTTCTTGTTTTTATTTGGCCTGTATTTTATTTAAACAATCATAGAAATTATATCTTAGAGCGCATTAAAGTATATTTACAACTTTATGCTACAAACAAAGATTATGCTATACTTTTATGATTCAAAACTAAATTATGCAATACTTTTTTGGCGGAGTGTATATATATATATAAAACTTAAATAAGAATTAAGGAAAATAAATCTACAGGGTGTATCGACGACTGGTGCGGTTTAGCCGGCCTGCGTAATCCGTCATCCAACGACATATTAACTGGCTGGGTGAACGATCTGGAATTTCTAGTTCTTTACTAAACACATAAAAGAAAGGAAGTAAAAGACACCTTTACAACGTAAGATTTTATTTTTCCTCTTTAAACTCTGATATAATTTACAATGTGTAATGTAATCTTTTTGTTTTATGTATATAATAATCATCAATACTTTTTGTGTCGTGTTCCATATTTTCCGTTTCGTTTGCTATCTACACATTTCTTCCGTAAATCTTCGTACATACATACATATATAATATTAATGTTTCTTCCGACGAATGTATAATTAATTAACTTATATTTTATCTATTTAAACGTGGTCAATTTTCTTTTATCGAGTCTCAATCATCAATTTCTTTTCTTTTAAGCGCTAAAACACAATTTTGTCGTTTTATCGAGTTTCGCATTTTGGTGTATTTATGACGCTAAAGGTACTTTATTTATTACAAATAATATCACCTATTTATATTATATTCATATATTACTTTTATTATAATATGTAATGTTAATCTCTCTTTTAGTTTACGATTAGATTCATCATTATTTATTATCGTACAAAAGAACTGAAAATTTATCATTTTTTATTTACTATTTATCGGTAGAAAATCACAATTTACAATGTGCATGTAAATTTAGGAACCTATTCAAGGAATTTCATTCACTTTTTACGTTCTGTGGTGAAACATAAATAAACGGATCGGTATCTTTTTTTTGTTTCTTAATTTCCGATTCATTTTAATATAATAATTGATATATTTAACTATGTATTTGCCCCTTCTAAGGATTAGTATAAAGTATAGACAATGGCAATGGTGTATTATTATTTGTAAAACTTTATGACCTACGTATAACTCCTCCCACAATAAGGTTAACAATCTGAATCCCAATTTTGGTTATATATTTTTAGGTTGAATTGCACATACATATTTACAGAAAATAGTTTTATTTACTGGTGTTTTAAATTTATATTTTATGGCCTCCAGGAATTTGGTAGTTGATTTTTAGTATTTGAAAGTTGTGCTTCTTCTTACTTGTGGACCGAAATTGACTCACCCAAAGATTCCAACTTAATAGCATCAGCTGTACAACATACTTTAAACAATTTTGAGTTTGAAAATTCCACGAAAAAGTGAAGTTGTTTATAGATGGATGTAACGGACAAAACAAAAATTCAATATTTATGACAATGGTTGCTGACTGGCTCCTCCAGGAAGCACCCGCGAGTATTGGATCTGTTGTTACTTACTTTCAATATCTTTGGTCATTCCTTTATTCCTCCAGGGGTGTTCGGATTAATAGAAAGAGACATAAAAAGGATACCGATGATTGTGGAACCAACTTACTACGATAAATTGATCGAAAAGCATGCTACAGTTAGGAAGTTGTGGCAGGATTGGCACCTGTACGATTGCAGCTCTGAAAGCAAGAGGATTGCAATTCGTTTGGAGCGGGTTAACTTGTATCGCGTTTAATTTGCTTGTAAGGAAATCACCAAATTGTACATATTTTGATTAAACAACCTGTGTAAATACAGTGACACAATACAGTAATTCCTTCAAACCAGGAGGAGTTTAAACATTGATCCTTAATTGCAAAACGCAATTCCTTTAAACCAGGAGGAGGTCGAACATTGATCCTTAATTGCAAAACGTAATTCCTTTACACCAGGAGTAGTTCAAACATTGATCCTTAATTGCAAACCGTAAGTCCTTCAAACCAGGAGGAATTCAAACAGGGCGTGACGAAGAAGGAATTGATGCAACTGGCCCAACATACGAGAATCAAAATGACAATTTTGCAATTTTTTTATGCACCAAAGCTTTGAAAGTATTTTTTTAATTTATATTTTGTATTAAAGTACTATACAGAGTTGCTCATTAGTGCGTCAAAGTCCAATATAGTCTTTAAAAAATAAAAGTGAAGAAATTTATTTTATGAAAAGTGGTACAGTAATCAAAAACGCACATTTTAAAAATAATTTAAAGTATACAGGGTGATGCCCTAAAGCGGGGCACATTCAAAATTTTTTTTTAAACGAAACGCCCTGTATATCTTTTGTGTTTTCTTATCTGCTTTAAATTGTGTTTTCAACGATCTCCTGGTTTTTGGTTTTGAGTGACGCAAGAGCGTTTCCTGAATTTTTTTTAAATGGAATTAATTGCGCTTAATTTTTGTTAATAATGTCTTATACCGAAACCCAATAATTTCATTTTCAATTTTTCATTACAAACCGCGAATTATTTGTTTTCTGAATTACGTTGGAAGCATTTGGCGAGTTTTGCAAATATAGTACTCGTATATCAATCACGATTCAGATTGTTAACTTGTTTTTGGGAGCGACTGCATTGTACTATTACGCAAGATTTCTGTGTGCCTGGCAAAATTTAATATATGGTTCGAGATTTCGGATTAAGCAGATCTCATTGGAGAGAATGACGTTTTTCTTTCAAAATTAATAATTGTTCAAATTCAAAAGAACCCTTTGCACAACATTTAAAAAAGAATCAAATTTGTTTTAATGTTTTACAAATAAATCCGCCATAACTGCGATTTTCTTGGAATTGATATTTTCTTAAAAATATAATAGCCATCAACTTACATACGAAAATTGATATTTGAAACCCTTTATGAACAAGAGAGATATCACCATTCGTCTTGATACTCTATACTAACCCCAATAATATATGTTAAAGTATTTTCATCACTATAAAATTTTTAATACTATTTAATAATAGTATTACAATATTATTTAATAGCGATAAATTAGTAGAGTATTTATTTTAGCTACTCAGTGAATTTTATCCACCCAATATGATACACAACATTTCCAATCAGTTTAATTTTATTTGGTGTGATGTAGTTTTTAGTAGATAGGTATATAAAAATTATTATTTATTAATATATTTACAATAATATTTATTTATTCCTTGGCTCACTCAAAAAGATTTCTCTTCAACGTAGATATAAAGTTGAAAATTTGTAATTTGACAAAGTGATATATATATATATATGTATTTAACCTAATATATATATTTTATTAATTTCGCTTTTATTTTTGGCACACCGCTTGCATAAATCCTTTATCAGTAATACTTTCAGTTGCAATAATACTTCGTTTTTATTTATTTAAAACGTTTTCTTTTTTAAATACAGGAGTTATGCTGAAATCAAAATTATAAAACTTTTTAGTGTTGTATTGTTGCAAGTTACCGATTTTGAAATATTTTCGTTAAATTTCGTTTATTATTTTTCTTACACCCTGTATATATATATTTTCGCATTCATTTCAAAAGAAGCCATTCGAGCAATAATACAAATTATTCCTGAGCTGTTTCGCGGTACAGATCGGCATCTAGGGGTAACGACTGGAAACTAGTGTTGAGTGTTGGGTAGGGATGGCAAAAAATGTAAATATATCGATATATTAATCATATGATATATCGAATCAGTTATATCGGAAGAAATATATCGATCTTTAAAATAAAAACGATATATTTATTAATTCTTTAGAACACAAGGTTGTGATTTAACATATAATAAACATCAGTCAAACAAATGCAATTCTGTCTACAATGAACTTAGATATAATAGGTTCGAAAATTTATTTTCCGTGAGGCGGTTCCTACTTAGTAGCAGTCGCTCCTGCTTTTGAAAATAGCCGCTCACTTGGGACGGATGTTGCCACCACACAAAAATACTTTTCAATTAACTTGAATGAGTTGGGGTAAGTTTCCTTCATCTCGGCCCAGATATCCAAGAGTTGATCTTTTAAATTCCTAACTCGTAGACTCAAATAATTGTTTAGTTCATTTTTTTTCTCTCCTGCTCTGACTAGTCGTAAAGCTCAGCGTAAGCTTTTTTTTGTATGATGCTCCTAAATTCAGCATCTTCTCAATTTCCTTCTTCTGAAGATTCCGATGATACAGCAGAGATATTTTCGAAAGTTACGATTTCACTTTTTATATGTCTAATTATAGTACCTAGAGCTTGAGGAAATATATTTGTTTAAATCGAGGATCTAATATTGTGGAAACAGCTGGCATATAAGATTCCTCGATGGCATCAAATCTCTTGTTGATTCCTTTCAAGTGAACAGTGACCTATAAAGCTTTTAGTCTGCATACGTGCAGCCCATATACCAGTAGCAATAATGAAATACTTTGATTTCTTCAAAATATCTTTAAATGCTTTTGAAATTACCTCAAACTTCTTATCAACTATATTTTTTTTCATACACTTTCACACATTCTCCATCAATGGCTGGAAACCCTTCCCTTCCACAGTACTTAATGGAAACATATCTTGAATAATAAATTTCACTATTGCATCCGTCAGTTTTACATCTTTAAAGCCACCATCTTAAATAGAACAAAATAATTGATTGAAGGTACAGGCATTACATAGACTAATTTTTACCCCATAAGAAATGAAATGGTATTAAATGCAGATGAAATTGTAGCCTGCTGAAATTCCTGGACTAGTACTTAGTTTTGAAATTGAATCAAATCCCGAAACTGACATAGTTGCAGTTCATGAAATCTTGACCGTCATCTCTAAGATTAACGTTGATGTGAAGTATTAGTTCACCAGTGGAGAAGCCAAGGGCAAAGTAATTCTTTGTGAGCTTCTTATTTTGTGTATCAAATGCTGTGATGGGTGGAGACTGTGGCTTGAAAACTATAACAAAAATTCAAGAGAAAAAGTGAAAAAATCCCTTACCACAAAAATTAAAGATAACAAATATAAATACGTATTTCGGCAACTAAGTTGCCATCTTCAGTAGAAAACAAGTGAAGAGCAGTGTTAAACTTAGTGTTTTCGGCTAAGGTGTTTCAGGTTTTCAGTGTTATTCCACTAGTGATTTGGGGAAGAGCATATCTTCCAAGGTTTACCTTAGCCGAAAACACTAAGTTTAACACTGCTCTTCACTTGTTTTCTACTGAAGATGGCAACTTAGTTGCCGAAATACGTATTTAGATTTGTTATCTTTAATTTTTGTGGTAAGGGATTTTTTCTCTTGGATTTTTGTTATATCAAATGCTGTTTGATTACCGGCCAACCATCCTTGGTAACCGATGAGTGCAGACGCATGGATAACTGAACCAGTTCTATCGATGTCCATGTCGGTATTGATTGCCACATTCTCATTCTGGAAGGCGGTCTTCAGGTGGCCCGTTTTATTTCGGTTTGTGGAGCAAAAGTACAGTCTGCAGAAATCTTCAATCCCTTAACCAATTGGTCTTGCACGGAGATCTCCGTATGGTGTTAACGGTGTTCCATTTTTTTTTTTACTTTTTATTTGATAGAAATAAATATTTATGATTTTAAGGTAAGCATTACTGTTCTTACTTGACTCTTGACTTGAAGAAGACCAAGTATGATTGAAACTTAGCTCAATGAATTGTGTGATATAAAATAGATGACCTTGCTACAAATCTTTTGCCCTTTGTTTTTACCAATTAAATAATCAGGAGTAAACCTTATTTCAGACATTATCGTACTGTATTTGGTGCTATTAGTTGCTAATATAAAATATTTTTTTTTGGAATGGCTTCTTTTGATTTTGAACGCGTATTTTTGGCACATAATTAATTTAATTTGGATTTGACATCATTTTGCGTGTATCATATCGATAAGGTAGTTACGTTAACGTTTTGGCATTATCATCTTTTACATTCATTTTTTGGACGTCTTTTTAGAAATTATAAAAAAAGCAATTGACTTATTATCCTCATTAATCTTTCATCTCTCGTCTATTTGTTTATTTAATTAAGTGATTTATTATTAATTAATCATCCTTTGTCCGTGTTTTCTTTTAAATTTATTCATTATTCATCACAAGCCTTATCATTCGTACACTATCAACACCAACGATATACTCGCTGCCAGATCTTGCTAGGCGCCAGGACAGGCCTTGTATCATTCCTTCTGTTGTTCCACGCTTCCACTTCTCGTGAACTTCCTCCTGATGGGTCTCCCGGCGTTTGGATCCAAGCTGGCTGATCGTTTTTCCCGCATCTGTGCCGCTAGTAATTCGATCTCCCAATTACTGCTGGAGTTCTCGTATTCTTGCTCGTCAGTCGTCTCTGACGAATCCCCGATATCGGATTCCGTATCCGTGGCTGAATCTATATCCAAAGTTACGCTGCCTCGATTGGACCTGGGCCAGACCGGTTGAGGTTGGAGAGTTTGTTGTGGCAAGTCCCTCAATTCTTGGGATTCTCTCCTGTTGCGTTCCTCCCACGATCTGAGCTCCCTGAACGGTACTATAGTCTCCACTGAATCCTGAAAAGGAAAGAGCAAAATCAAAATTGTAATATTCAATTGAGGCATTCCCTCAATGTACCGTCAAGGATTCTTCGGCAGCTTTCTCTAATTCCGATATATGAAGTCTCAACTGGTTGATGATACCGTCTCTCCTCCGAATCTCGTCTTCCAACTTCTCGAAACGGGTTTGGAATTTCTCTTGGACCTCTTCGAGATGAGTGCTCATCACTTGCTTGATCGCAATCAGGATATCGCCGAAATATTGTTGGTCGTCTTCTAAGGTACCTAGAGAAGAACGATTCTTATATACTGAGTAATCGTAGCTGCTAAAATCTTCTGGTGTATTCTAATATTACTCTTACATTGCATACACTGTGTTCCTATGTACAACATTACTTCTATTGTTATTGGATTAAACTATTTTTGGTGGGGACTTAAAGAGTATTGTTTTAAGTGCTGCTGGAAGAGAATTTGCTTTTATAGTTTTGCTATTTAGTAATGTGTGAATCTAATGTAAGAAAAATCAGAAGAAAAAAATATTAGCTACAAAGCCTAAGGTAAAGCAGTAATGTCAAGCTGGTTGCTGTTTTTTTTTTTCAAGGGAAATCAGAAAGATTTTAGCAGAGATAACTTGATGTATCATTCAATAGTGTTGAACTATAATATCTGCTATTTTTGGAAAACTCTTAGAACACACAAAGTCTTACGTTTTTTTAAATTATAATACATTTTTTTCTAACAGTCGTCAGCCGGGAACCACGGTACTGTCCACGGGTACCGTAAGCCGGGGTATGACGGGCAAACAATTTTTGAATTGGAATTTACTATTTGGGAAATCAGTCCTGGTTGGTATGAAACGATTTCTTTAAAATCCAATAGGCCTTTATACCTGATTAAAAATATTTTTCGTTTCAGGTAAAGTGCCTTTTCCATTCACAAGACAAGAATTTGTTCAGAATGAAGAATTATGACGGTATGCAAATTTTCAGAATCATCGACCTGCTTTGATAATCATGATTGAGTTGGTAATAAGGAAAAATCTTTATTATTAATTTTACCATAAAAATACGATTACCATATGAAGATCTTAGATCAGGGTGGTAACCATTAAGAAAACGGGGAAATCACTTTAAGGGGGAAAATTACCATTGTTTATTATTTAGCTCAAAATTTGTATAGAAAAGTCTGATTACAAATTTTCAAGTCGAAATTACAATTTGCACAGTTTATAATTTTGGTCAAGATGATAAGAATTCAAACATTAAAATATGAAGTTATTTATCTGTAGTACAAGCTATCGAATGTGGGTTGTATCAAATTATCTATAATTTTAGTTAAAATAAAGCTTATTAGATATTTCTGATTTCCCAATTTCGCTTCTAAATGCTTATCAAGCAGCTAGTGTTGATACCTAATGGAATTAGCACAAGCAGAATTGGATAATCGACTTACTTTTGATCAGCTTCATCTGGTGATTGGTCTTGGCTGAAATAATCTGGTGCAAACCCCGCTTCTCCAACTCTTGCCGCTTGCCGACTTCATCCTCAGCCTCTTGTATCCGCTGAGGCGATCTTCTATGCTCGGAGACGCCATTTTCAACCGCCGGTTGTTGGGTCGTAGCAATTGCGGAAGTCGGAGCGGGCGGCACTTGTTGGATCGGGGCAGAGTTTAACGGGAACGAAAATATGCTCCCGCCCCCACTGCCCGTGAGAACATTGGCGCTATGTGGAGGACTCTGCAAAGTGTCTCTGTTAAAGGTGACACTTTTAGAGAGTTTACTGTGCCTTGCCGCGTATCCTTCTATCGTGGGAGCCCTCATCAGTTTCCTGAGCTCTGTGGAATCGACCCTATTGGGCAATAATTGGGGCACCTTCGGATCTTCCGTTAGTTTTTTCAGGATGGATTTTAGATTTCTGCGTTCGGGAGTTTCATTCGATTCGGAACTGGAATTCAGAGAGCTAGGAATCAGATTCGCGCTCAGTAGGTTCCTATCTTGGTGCATGGTGCTGCCTTCGGATTGGGATCTGGTCAGGGATTCCGCATCCGCGATGCCGGTTTGGGTATCTGGGATGTCCAGACTGAAACTTCTAGTCTTCATCACCGATTCTAATTCCTCCAGTTTCTGTCGTTCGTTCAAGATCTTCAGTTTCTTCACGAAAGGCAATCCACCGTATTCCGGCGAAAGATCGTCTATTGAACGGTAGATTTTAGTTTTTCGCGCCAATGTTAATGTCGGTTTCGTCTTAACTGTATCACTATCATCACTACTAACACCTACTGAGGACGCTGTCGGTGCTGATGAAGATGCTGACGGTGCTGATGAAGATGCTGCCGGTGCTGCTGAAGACGCTGAAGGTGCAGCATCGACCGTATCTCGTACAATAGCCGCTTTCTTCAACTTGGACCAGGGTGGTTCTTTATTATCACATGTATCTACACTGTCTTTGGACGGGGTCTCTGATGTAGATTCACTTACTTCCTCAGTCTTAGCTTCCTTAGCGTTACCGCAAGGGTTCTGGTGCTTCTTCAACCGATCCCTGAACGTCATCTTCGATTTCGCTTGACCAACACCCAACAAGTTCTTGCCAGCACCCTTATTCGCAGGACCAGAGAATGACGCCCTGGTTGTGGTGGTGGTTTGTACTACTGACGTGGGACTCGTAGGTTGGCTACAAACCACATTAGCAGCTGCTGCTTTTTCCTCTTTGGCCTTCAGCAGTAGAAGACGCTGCAAGAGAGGTAGGCCTGCTCCTATGACTTCTGGCTCCTCTTGGGTTGGCGGTGGACTCTTGATACTCGCTGGGGAAGGTGATAAAACTGATGGAGATGCTGTGGCCACGTTTGAGGTGAGGTTACGTTGTTCTTCGTGGTCTTGCTTCTCCTTCAGCAATCTGTGGATGGGGTTTTATGGAATGGGGATTAATGCTCTGATTTTCCTGGTAATTATATTGATATTTTTCAATTATTTTGTAAAAAACTTGAGTTTGAGATAGAATTTAAGCAAAATTTATTTCTGGTTTTAGATAATAGTGTAGCAAATACCATTGTAACAAACTTACTTCTGCTAGCTAGAACAATAGTGTCACCATTGACATTATTTTTTTTTAATATTACTACAAAGTTGACAATATAAAAAACAATAGCAAAAGAAAGACACTGTATGTTCCCAAATTAACCTAAATAAAACCGACAAAGCTATTTCTTCAAAATTTTCCTCTGTCATTAATTCTAATGAAAAAAATTATGGTTAATTTGAGTACTCATTTATTTTAGACAAACAAGATAATTTTCAAAAACGTTTGTTACTTGAAATGAAACGTACATGTTAAAATAACTGACAATTGTCATTTTGAAAGCTGTTTAAGTATATACTGAGTGCCACAAAAGGCGAACTAGTGATATTTTTCCATATTTATCCATGGCCTTAGAGAGATTTGCTTTTTATATTTCGATCTATAAGTCAAAGTTAGACTATTTAGAGACTATTGCAAGAGTTGATTTTTTGGAAAAATAAGTCTTTCATGAAATGAAAATGAAAAGCAATAGTTGATTCAATTCCTTATTCTGTAAAATTTAAATTAGTAAAGAATATTGCTATATTATATTGTGACATATTTTTCAAACAAATTATTATCAATGACATTTTGATTCGGTTGCCTCCATACTTATTCCAGGGCTTTTGACAACACCTCCATAATTTCTGGATTCACATGAACTCTGAAGTCCCAACATGTCCTAAATCTGCTCTATTGGATTAATCCAGTGCTCCTTGCTGGGCAATCAAGCCTCTGAATGTCGACTACAATTAGTCATTCCCACACAATCGTAGTCGTGCATTATGTTCTTATAAAATGTCTCTCATGCACTTATCACTATTCATTGAAACCCCTTGCACTACTACCAAGTCTGTACGAGCTTTGGCAGAGATTTGACTAAATATAGATCCACCATTATATCTTAGTCGTCTCGAAGTGTCATTAGCGTGAATTTGTGAGTCCTGGACCAGCAGGTTTTTGAGCAAGCAAACCAACATCCTTTAAACGTCTTCTGACGTAACTCGCAGATACTCTGTTTTACCGAACTTCTTCAAGTATGTTTTCGGGTTCTATATTCTTAACAATTTCTCTGGAATTTTTTCAATTTCTTTTAATTTGACAAAGTCAGTATAATAATAATTATACAGGGCGTCCCCTCGTTGCGTTGCCTAACTTCATGGGGTTATTCCTTGTATCAAAATTAATAAAACACTTCCAGTCAGCATAGGTCCAATTCTCAACCGTTTTCGAGATATGGGTGGTCAAAAGCGTTGAAAGTCACTAGTTACGGTAACTAATTTAGATGAATCATGCACGCAGTCGGCTCGACTGGTAACTTAGATTCAATGCACTTGACGTAGGCTTTTGGACAGTTGTCATGTAAGCAGTTTTGTTATATTTTTGACAGTTTGGGATTTCTCTCGCAGAACATTTAAAAATGCCTCTTTTTACGAAGGAAGAGTACGCCGACATGATATTTTTGTATGGCTATTGTGGAGCTTCAGCAGCGGCAAGAGAATACGCAGAACGCTACCCGAACAGAAGACATCCTTGTCGGACAACCATCACGAACTGTTTCATATCGCTATGGTAAACAGGATCCTTCCCGAAAAAGACTAATGAGCGAGAGCCTACGCGACGAAACCTCACTGAAGCTGTTCTTCATGAAGTTTCTGAGAATCGAAGAACCAGTATAGGAAGAATTGCTGCCACCACAGGGCAGAAAAGAGCGTCGATTCACAGGACTTTACGTGAAAATGGGCTACATCCATACCACGTACAACAAGTACAAAATCTCTTACCTGTCGACTATGCAAAACGGGAGGAATTTTGCTCGTGGGTCCTAGAGAACCAGGATCTCCTCCCCATTGCTTTGTTCGCTGATGAATCCCCTTCATTCGTGATGGGATTAACAACTCACATAACGAGCACATCTGGAGCGATGAAAATCCGCAGAAAGTAGATTTCAGCACCGATTTTCGGTTAATGTGTGGGGAAGAATCATCGGAAATGCTATCCTATGACCGAAAATCTTTGATGGAACATTGACTAGCCATATCTACAGGAGATTCCTAGAAGAAGACTTTCCCATTCTTATTGAAGATATCCCCTTGAACGTCCGTAATAGGATGTTGTTTGTTCATGACGGGTGTCCGGCACACTATGGAAGAGTGGTAACCGACTTTTTGAACGCTGCGTTTCCAAACCGCTGGATAGGGCGGAATGGAGCTGTCGAATGGACCCCGCGCTCACCGGACCTGACGCCTCTCGACTTTTTCCTCTGGGGCCATGTTAAGACCATCGTTTATGGACAAGAGAAGCCGGCTACCAAAGAAGAACTGGTAGGTAAAATCCAACGAGCATTTCAGGAAGTTCGTGGAAATATGGAAAATGTCAACTGGATAGGAGGACTGAGTCAAAGAGCAGAGTTGTGTTTGGCAGTCCAGGATCGCCATTTTGAGCAGCTTTAAATGTTTACAGCATTGCTTGTTTATTAAAATCATTAAAACAATTTCTGCTCATTATTGTGGAAGTAAGACTGTAATTTAAGTTAATCGTTCTTTAGCAACCATTTCATGCCGAAATTCGAGCCAAATACGTCTATGATTCGTCTAAATTAGTTACCGTAACTAGTGACTTTCAGCGCTTTTGACCACCCATATCTCGAAAACGGTTGAGAGTTGGACCTATGCTGACTAGAAGTGTCTTGTTAATTTTGATACAAGGAATAACCCTATGAAGTTATGCAACCCAACGAGCGGACGCCCTGTATATGTACCGTCATCTAGGGTGAACTTGGACAGCAAGGTGAAAAGAAAACTAGCTTTGGCAGGGATCCCATCCCATACCATCTTAGACCCACGATATTATAACTTATTGTTAGTCGTCTTGAAATGCCACTTAGTCCGAGTGCGTAAAAACTGAAATCGCTGTATTGCATGGGATTGGTGAACTTCTGGACGAGCAGGTCCTCAAGCAAGCAAGCCAACATCCTTTAAAAGTCTTCTCTTTTAAAGGATGTTGGTATTCGCAGTCTCCAAATCACTTCACGTGTGTTTTGGCTTCAATTTGGCTTTTCTATTGAGAATACTCAAAGTCACAAATAGAGCAGATGTAGACTGCATAAAATCCATTTCCTGGTCATCTAGTGTAAGAATAGGTCTAGTTGTATCATCTAATGATCCTGTAGATATTGGTTTGTGACAGCTCAAGACGATTAGATACATAACGCACATTTCCTACTAGATATGTTTCAACTACAAGTAAATCCGTTAACTATGTAGGTATGAAAAAGTGTTGATTTTGACAAATTGATCATTAACAGATTTTTGTTAATCTAATTCTGCAGGGAACTATTTTGGATAATCAAATCAATTTAGATTGTTGGATCTATTGAAAGCATTCCTATAAATATTTTCTTGATTATTAATTAAAAACTAAAAAAATTATTGCTCAAATTATCCGCCATTTTTCATAATTGTCTGCACTATTTGTTCCAATGTCTTAGATTTAATTAATGCTGAATGTTCCACACAAAGAAAATATAGGTCAAACCGACTTCTCCAGCTTCTTCGACAAACAATCTTTCACTGTCACTCCTTACAACATAGTATTGCGGTCAGTTATCTCGGTTTAACTCAATGTAGTCTCATAAACCATCCCAAATAAAGTGAAAGGTCGAATACGACTTTAGCGGGAATTAATTGCAGATTACCGCAATATATTTTCCAAATGTCATTACGTTAGGTGATTTGTGCTTCTCTGTAAATTGCAATTCTGTACCGGAGATCTCAATATTATCCGGATAGTGAAAGAAGAAGACCTAGATACCTTCACAGATCGAAAGAATGGGGCCTTTACCTGCTCGCATCATTACTTTAATCATTCCAATCACGCGTGGCCAATTTAGGGAAGTGATGCGCCAAATTTCAGTGTAATGAGACGCTAGTCACTTGAGAGCGGGTTTTATTGGATGTTTGCCCAGTAAAAGCGCGTGTTCGAAATGTCTAATTTTATTGGTTTTCCTAATATACACTACTTCCGAAAGGTAACCCCAATAGTGCAATGATAATGTCTCTAAATCTTTTTTAAATCACTGGTAATTATTTTTATGGTTACTGGAGGCATCTGGAAATATCTTTTTAATCATAGGTATACAGGTGCGCCATTAGTGTGTCGGTGGAATTTAGCACGAAAACTACGAAAGATAGGAAAGTGAGCAATCCATTTAAATTAAAAAAATTGAAAGTAGCTTTGGGAATTTGTAACACCCTGTATATTTGAAAATATTTTTACCATATGCGCATTGATCACCTACATATATACAGAAAGTATCACTTTCCTATCTTTAGTAGTTTTTGTGCTAAATTTCGCCAACACACTAATGGCGCACCCGGTATATATGCAAATTATTACATATATAATTAGAAAATAATGTTAATAAATATTTAAAAAAATGGAAAACTATAAATGATTAACAATGCTTACCTCAGACGTGATAGCAAAGGTAAACCAGCTCCTAGAGGTGACATCACCGTTTCTGCTGCAGGTTGATCACCTTGTCCACCAGCATGAGTCTCTTCTTGACTTAAATCGTGTGACTTAACCCTCGGCATTCTCTTCAACATACTTTTACTGTTACCATTATTGGATGGTACATGCAATGGTTGCAGTTCTAGCGATTCTTGGGACCGTCTGTGCGTCCTGGATTTCCTCAAAGCATTCCTTAAACCCTACACGTCGGATTTAGAAAATAAATCATGGGTTACTGCAAAGAACAAGCGTTTACCCTAGCTTCGCTTTTAATTTTTCCAACTAGTCCTCTGGGGTCACCGCCATGAGCGCCGTGATCCTTGTTATCTTTGGGTGGATGCCTTGCCGACGCCTTCACTTCCATCAGTCGTTTCCTACCGAGAGCTTGCAATATTTCCTGGGCTTCTGGATAGTCCTTCATGGCGGCCAAGACGTCTTCTCGTGATAATGAAAACAGTTCTGAGTAGCCAACGGATCTGACGTCAGCTGTGCGTCTAGCATTAAAAACAGATTAATGAGAAATGAAAAAAAAAATGGTTTAAAAGTATTTCAGCTTCTGATGGCTCTGATGTGACTATAAAAGTATCTTCTGACTATTAGAATTGTCAGAAAGAACTATTGAAGTTAACTTGTCACGATCCATTCTTAAAATTAATTTCTCTGGAATTTTTCCTATTTCTTTGCATTTGACAAAGTCAGGTATAATAATTGTTACTGCCGTGCTGCACACATTATTTTTTTTTAATTACCACTGACCGCAGTCAATTTACTTGCATTTGAATACTCCAGAATACTCATAGATATTTTGATGACAAAGTGTTTGCCATTTAGCGGTAGACCAATTAAATGAAACAGCATGATATATACTATCATCAGACCGATTTATGTCACTTTAGAACAGTGATTCCCAAAGTGGTCCAAGTGGACCCCCAGGGGTCCACGGAAGACTCGACGGGGGTCTATGTTGGCGTGACAAAAAAATGGGGGTTCACAATTCGTAAGCGTAGGTCCACGAAAATTTATCTGGTTCCGATAGTGAAGAACTAAAATGTTGGCTTGAGTTCACCTATCAATGTAGGCCGATAATATTTTAAGAAGCTCAGCGAATGCTACTTGTAAAAACTTGCATATTCCATATTCAGTACAATGTGTCGAGTTTCTGGAAAGTAAAGATCCAGGTTTAAAAGAAAACCTGATCAATTTGAGAGCGGATATCGCGTATTTGACAGATTTGTTCAAAAAATTTAACAAGGAAATATGCATTTTTCTTTTTATTTTCACGACTCCGAATGGGGAGTTTTCTAAATAAAATATGTGAGAATTGATTGGTTTCTTGTGCTGTGAGTAGTTGTCAAAGGAGTAAAGTTGGATGTAAACACTTTTTTGATTGGCTAACTTTACTTTTTTGACATCCACTCACAGCACAATCAATTAATTAATTAACCAATAACTCAGCCGCAACGCAAATTTCCATAGTTAGATCTAATCTTCACATTTTTTTATCGATTTTTGGGAATATGGTAGAAATGTATCTGCAGAGGGGGTCTACCGGAACCAGCAAAACTTTCAAAGTGGTCTATGAGAAAAAAAAGTTTGGAAGCCTCTGCTTTAGATAATAATGACTTTATTGTATCCAGTAAGCAAATCTTATTAATATATAGAATTACTCAAATTAAAGTAACATTATTTAATCAGAAATACAAAGATTTTGCTGTTAAATCAATATAGAAAAAAAGGACAAATGTCCAAGGTGTTTCCTTATAAGGATAATTTTAATTTAAATTTTAAATTAAAGGAATTACTTGTTTAAACCATCCAGATTTAGTATACCAATCTCCCCGAAAAAATCCCCTGCCTTCATCGATGTTAAGACTTTGCCAGTTTCACTCAGGACTTCCAATATGCCGTCAGCTATGATGAACATCTCACGAGCAACCTCGCCTTTCCGACAGATGGAATCCCCAGGAGTGAAGATGTACGCCTTCATTTTCAACACCAAATCCCTTAGGAATTCCGGTTGGCACTCTTGGAAGATCGTCACCTGTTATGGTTCGAACAAAACGGGAAACAACATTCAAGTTTTGATAGTACGAATAGAAGATATTTACTTTCTTTAAGACGCTTAAGTTGACGTGGAGAGCTAATTCGGTTTTCAGTTTGTCTGGAAGCAATCCCAGAGCTGTATTGATGTCGCCGCCACCTTGGATCCTTCCCCTCGACCAGGAGTAGTCGTACCATCTTAGGACTCTTCGTTTCATACCTCCAGGTACCTGGTGATGTGGGTTTTTGTTATTGTTAGTGCGATAGGAGATTTATTTTGTGTGAGTTTGAAAGTTTGGTTAATCTCTTTCAAGTTTGTTTTGGGTTTAGAATTGATAAATTTCGGATGAATGATGGATGAAATACAGGACGCATCAATTCTTTCATTCAATTCAATCATTTCATATTTTGAGAGTGGCATCTTATGTTAATCGTGTATCTTTGGAGAATATATCTCGATATAGTGGATGTTTTATAAAAGAGATAGAACAATAAGGTCTCCATGTAACCGAATATGGCAAAGATGTAATTGATATTTAATACTTGCAAAACAGATCATCCATTACCTTGTGATGTCTCATGTAAGTTTTAGCACCATCTAGGAGTCGTTCAAATTCTAATCTATTGGCATTCCTATTCGTGATAACGTTCCCAACTTGGCCTGGAAACCAACATTAGTGTACCACTTACTTAGAGTTTGTT
Organism: Cetonia aurata; assembly: GCA_949128085.1. Classification (NCBI taxonomy): domain Eukaryota; kingdom Metazoa; phylum Arthropoda; class Insecta; order Coleoptera; family Scarabaeidae; genus Cetonia; species Cetonia aurata. The sequence goes on from OX421889.1 coordinate 4,757,784, forward strand.
TCAAATTATAAGAAACTAGCTTTTAAATCTGTAAACGATTATACTTTACCATTTCTAAACCGTAAACCGTACTCTTTGATTGACTAAGCTGTCGGGCCAAATAATTATCGTCACAGTAGGTATCATAAAAGCATTACAGACATCAAAAGGGAGTTTCTTATCATTTGAACGGGACTATACAAAGTTTAGTTTAAAAGCTTAATTTGTTTTTGTTGTTTTGCGTTGATACTCACCGACAATTGTAGCGAAAATAAAGACTCCTATTAGATAGGAGACTATGGTAAAAACGTACCTGAAACGTGAAAATTCGCAGTCATTTTTTTTCCTGTAACGGTGTTGCATCTTACACTCAAAGTTTCGCAACACACTGAACACACATCAACTAAAAATAGATATTAATCAGTTTAATAGCTGAAGGAAGAATCGTTAGAAGCTAGTTCATGATTAACAAGAAAAAGGCGGAAGAGGAGAACAAAAGAAAAGAAAAAGATTTAAATCGACGCGTCAGGACAATCATAGTGGCTGTTGCTTGGAAACTTTGAGGTCTCGACTTTCTACAATTCTAAAGCGATAGAAACGACTTTTTTTTATATTTCCGACTTGGCAACGTTGCAATTCTTCGGCGGTTATTTTTTGCGTTGTGAACAGCCCTTTATAGTCCTGCCGCGTTGATTGTCGATTGCAACTGTTATTAAGTATTTTTTCAATCGTCTTTGATAAGTTATATTTTCCTTTTTTTTTTTTGGAAATTCGTTATTTCAGAACATAAGTTTTTTTTTTTGCTTTTCAGATTATAATCGCGAAGACGTACCCGCCATTGTTGTTGAACTGGAGCAACCTGGATTTTACACCTCGACGCGGCAAAGACCTAGGGCCGTCCACAGAATTGGTCCGCCTGGTGTCGGAATGCAAAGAAAGAAAAGAAAAACGAAAAATAACGATAACATCGTATCAAATATTGTAAATAGAAATTGAGTTGTTTTCAGTTTTAGGTAATAATGAGGTCTTTGAAGGATGGCCCATTTTTAGTTGAAAATTTTGCGGGTATAGAATTATTTTTTTCTTAAATTCTATATACATACCGGGTGTCCAGCCTAAGATGCAACGGTCCCTAGCCGATTTATTATTGTCTTTTTGAAAAAATGTTTCAAATAAATGTTGCCTCGAATCATATTCTACACATGCTAAAATTAGTTTCAGAAATGGCGGACTTTCAATTGTACCGGAAGTAACTACTAACTTTATTATTTTAAATGGAACACCCTGTATATTATTGCACTTTTGGATTCCTTGTTAAATTTAAATAACGATACGTCAGCGATACATTGGGGCTAAGTTGTACCGTTTCCGAATTACATGACGAATTTTTCGAAAAAAATGACATTTGCAGTGTCTTCGGTGTTTGGAAATACCTCAGGAAATACGAAAATTAGAAAGATGCGGTTTTCGGTTTTCGCTTAACCATGAAACAGCACACGTCTTTTATTTTAAAATTGTTGCGTTTAAATTACAGCATTATTAAATAGGGATCTGTAATTTTCGAACTCTAAAATCATGGATAACTTGATTTTTTTAAATTGAACGGTATAGCAATTTTTACATACGTGGATGTAAAATTTAATTTTCTTTCGATTTTATATGGGTATCATTGTGTCTATCTCCAACGGTTTTGGAGATATTCGCAATTTTTCAATTTCTCACGATAGATACGTATTGCGAAGCGCCGCCGCCGGCGCCGGCCACCTTCCACTCGCATTTCACCAGGCTTGGGACTGGCAGAAATAATACTGGCATGCTTAGAAAGTTGCCAACAGAACACATAAAGAACATAGCAAAGATGAAAGAAAACATAACATTACTGGAATATCAATAAATCAGCACATTTTGCAAACTACATTACTCTATCCAATGTATGGCGTACGTACACTTCGAGCGTCTTGCTCGCAACAGGCTAAACTTTAAACGCTAGTGTTGTCATTGTACAGAGAATTTGTAGAACACTATTATATGAAATGTTCAAAATGCTGTCCTTGCAAACATTTTTTAGCATATCTGAGTATTTTTGGTGTGCCTTCTTGAAACGCTCTTAAAATACGATGGCGCATATCATCAGGGGTTATTGGTGGCGTCTCATAAACCTTATTTTTAATGAAACCCCATGAGAAGAAATCGCAGCTTGCAATTGATTTTCATCCGTAAGTACGGAGTTATTGCGGTTCCGTTTTGTACGTGCTACGGATCCAGTACTTAAAAATCTACCCAGTAGCGACTGAAATGCCCTCCTATCTGAATGCTTTCTACATGTGTAATACCGTGCGTAAACTCTTGGCGCTAACAAAGCGTTTCTGTAACATTCACCGAGAACGAAAACCAAATCTACTAATTCTTCTCGGGTAAGCGACATCTTTAATTATTATGTTACCAAACAGTACTCTGAATGTCAGTTCTGACACTTGGAACACTAATAACGGTTAGATACCTAGTTTGTTTTTCAAGCTTGCGTAGACTTTAAAGATGCCGCTTTAAACATCTCAAGTATCTTTTAGACCATTTTTTGTTTGTTTCTAGTAGTGCTATTGTGTTCTGTTGGCCACTTTCTAAGCATGCCAGTATTATTGCTGCCAGTCCCAAGCCTGGTGAAATGCGAAGGGAAGTTGGCCAACGGCGGCGGCGCTTCGCAATACGTATTTATCGTGAGAAACTGAAAAATTGCGAATATCTTCAAAATCGTTGGAGATAGATGAATTTTATTATGCATTCAACAACAAAAAGGAATAAAAAAAAGGCGAAATGGTACACATTATATAAAACTTCCCAAGTAAATATTGTCACACATTTCATTTCATCGGAAAAATAATGAATTTCACCAGAAACTCACCATAAATACATATATAAATTGTTTAAGCAGAGGATAGTCACGTAACGATTATACCGTTGAAAGTAAATAGCCTCATAATATTTACGCAAACCTATTTATAATACAATATTACCAACGTAAATCTACTAAAATGATACAGGGAGAAATATAACGAGGTGAAAGATAGAATAAAGAAGTATTTATTGAAGTACATAAATGATAAAACGGAAATATGGTTTCTTCAAATTTGCCAGAACTTTATAGTTAAAATAAGCATTTTTTTTTTCGTTTCTTATAATAATCATAATATGTAATAGCATTTATGTTTCACGGTGATACTATCATTAACAGGGAAATAAAATCATAAAAGAACAAATTTAAGATCAATATCAGTCCTCGTTTACAGAAAACTGATACGCAGAAGGGAACAAATAAAAATTAAGACCAAAGATTCCATTCTTTACCGGTATTATTTGTTCTAGTCAGCAATCGAAAGAGATAAGAGTAAATACACTCTAAACGGCACTAATATAAGCTGATAGCGCTGTTTACTTACTCAGCGTTAGTTTCCGGAGTCGGTAGATCCCCGATGGTCGTCAGTGTCAGCGTGGACCAGTAGAGGGAGCCCAGGTACTTCCTGGTTAAGGTGGCATAATCTCCAGGTCTGTAAGGGTAGACCCAATCGCCCTAGAAGAAGCGAGGGTTTTTTTTTTATTTGGAAATTCATATTGGAAAAAGTTAATCTAATACGATAGCTATGTTTTTATTATCTGTGCGTATTATAATATAATGAGTTTTGAAATAAAGTTTTCGCAGCAAAACAATGTATTTGTTATTTACATGTCAACGAAAGGATCAACTTTGGTTCTTGTAACTTTTTTTAAGTAGGAGATTAAAAAAAAATAATAAGAAAACCCAACCTTATGATGTAATTAAGTGTCTAAAGAACAAAACAAGGACTAACGACTATTTGGGACTTCATAACAGTGTTGCCAAATCTGTCATTCTAGCGCCTTCGTTCCTGAATGAGCGTAGAAAATATCTTGGCCGGCGTTGAAGTACAATTTAGGCGCATTCAGAGTTAAAATAAAGAAAAATACTATTACTTATTTTTAATTTTTGATATATGGCCCTTTTAGGTAGAGAAATGATATATATATATAGAGGAACAGGAGTCTTTGCCGTTAGGATAGAAAATAATGTTGGGGAATATAGCAAAATTGTAGTTTTTTAAGTTTTTTATTTCAAGTATCTACTAATAAACAAATTTGATTTTTATGAATTTATGACACCTTTCAAAATTTAATTAAACAACATTTAGAATTGCATCAAAATTTATTATCTAAATATTAATTTATATTGCAAGTTTTCTCTTAAGTTTAACATTCAAACCCTGATGAAGCATACAGTTTTGATGCGAAATATTGGATACATGAAATAAAAAACTTAAAAAACTACAATTTTGCTGTATTCCCCAACATAATACATTATTAGATATATATATATATATATGTTACGAAACTTTTACTAAAATAAATCTCAGAGTCAGCTGTTATATTCTCATTAACTCCAAAGATATGCCAGATCTCAAATGTTAGTGGGCATGAAAAGTAAATTTGGCGACACCACAAGGCTTTAAGTACACCGCAAACGAATAGAATGATATACTTATAATTTTCAGTTAACCTCGGGACGTAGGAGGATATTGTTTGAGTTACCATCGGGACGTCGGAGGATAACGTCAGTCCACTGAACCACTGATTATTATACTTATTATATTCAGTTACACTTGGGACGTAGGAGGATATTGTTGCTCCGCCTAATCACTGATTATTATACGAATATAGTTTATAACATTTAAGTATCTTTACTGTGATTGTAGTAGTGATTAGTTAGTGATGTTCTTGTAATACATTGTATGAAAGAAACAAAGATATAGAGTAATTTATTTATTTAAAATTAAATAAATTTCTTTAACAAAGAAATGAATCTTCTTACCAAACCTTCAAAATTACAATGGTTTTATTCACGATATACATACATAGGATAGGTCATCCAAAGAACAATTGTAAGTACCTGCATTTAGCACTACTAAAGCATAACAAAACAAGACGAGCAATGTAGATACATAGTTGATGCCCAGGCAAAAGCAATGTAATCTGTCGAAGATAATCAATACCCCGTAGCACTTGTAAAATAAAGATGTTGCTTTGTGCCAATCACATTTTTCATCTAAAAGCACCAGAAATATTCACCGCTCTTTAATCCTACTTTTAACCTCTCAATATTTGCGATTACTATTCCGAAAAGGACCACTTAAACACTTCAAACAACTTGGCGAAGCGGGACTACTCGATTTTTCTAAATGGTACGAAAAAAAAAAAACGTCAGCATTAAGTAAGAGGATTACGTTGTACAGGAAGGAATTGCCGATAGGTAATTTGAGAGATTGTTGAGCAAAGAAGTGGTGTTGACATTTCAGGGGAAATGGCCAAACATACGTTTGTGTCTTTTCAAGAAAGTGTGAGTGTTATTTCTTTTAAGGACCTCATTAGTTTCGAATCATCCTTTTTGGTGAAGGGCGCTAGAAGAAAAATGGACGATATTTACTATATACTTGAAAACGCTTTAACCAAACGCATCCATATTCGGTGAAAGTTGAGGTTATCCTGTTTTGTAAATGTGTACCGATTTTGGACAACCCACGCGTAATAAAATGGTCCAACAGCTTCCGAATCTAGAAGTGCTATGTGGTAGATAAGGATAGTATAAATCAGTGGCGGCTCGTGACGTTTTGTTCAAGGGAGGCTACCCTTCTCGGTCAATAAATTATATATTATATTATTATTGTAACATTGTAAGTGTAGAATGAAAATTGAAAAAAAATATATTAAAATAAAATTGTAAATTATTGTTTAGCAAGAACCATGTAGAGTGAAATCTTGCCTGGATAGGAAAATTGATGAGGTGATAGATAAAAAGGTAATAACAACTTAAAAATAAACTCTTGATAGACGTAATAATAAACCAAAAATAAACTCTAAAAACAGTAACAATTAAATTAGAAAAGAACATTGTAGATTCTTTGTTGATATTACAAGCTTTACTCAAAACTAAATTTAAGGCATGAGCATGACAATGTACAAAAAGAGCTTGAGGTGCAATGGTTTTTTTTTTTTACTTTGTAAACCATTTAAATGCCCTGCCATAATAGATGCACCATCATATGTTTGAGCGACTAATTTTTTTTTTAAATCATATTTTTCGCATTTATTTGATAAAAGGTTAAATAAATCTTCAGCTGTTCGACCGGATGATACGTCAAAAAACTCCAAAAATCTTTCAATAACTTCACCGCTCTCGACAACGTAATATAATTGATAATTGAGACTTACAGTAAGTATCTGTGGTTTCATCTACTTGAACTACTAGAAATACAATCTATTAAATCATTTTGTATAGATTTAGATGTACCCGAAAAAATATTACTACTAACAAATTTATTAAAACTAGGTTCATATTTACTAAAGAGTTCGAGTAATTCTTTATAATTTCCACGATTAAAAGAATCTGAAGTCTCATTGTGTCCTCGAAAAGCTAAATCTTGTGATGCTAAAAATATTGTTACGTCTATTAATTTTCTTAAACTTTTGCGGTTTTCTCTAACTTCATTATTATATGCAATAATTGCATCTTTGCACGCGCTGTTTCTTACCAACCAGTGGACAATATCCTGGCAAATCCTAATTTCGTTCATTTTATCCATTTTGTGTACGTAACCTGATAAAACTCACCCAACGCTTCTTAAGTTATTAGTACTGGAAGCTGCGAGTCGCATGGGCAGTTGTGTAGCTACGTTTTACGACCGATAACGCAACATGCCGATCGGGTAGCATCTCACCGCGGCGGCAAGCCTCCAACCATACGTATTCGCCGTATAAAGTGCACGTGCACTTACGGAGACGCATTGCTTTAAGCCATGGCATTAATCATCGGCGCGGAGCCAAATCTGTGGCTAGCCTCCTCGCTTGCTATTATAGTGCGTACAGTAAAATTTCGCGCATTATTGGAAATTTGTTTGCATTTTTAAATTAAGTAATGAATAAATATACTATTGATTATATATTTTTTTGCAAAATTGCTTTATTTTAGTATATAACCGATGCTTAAACATTATTTTAATACATAATAAACACTACTTATTTTATTAAAAATAATACGGCAGGCTTAGCCTCCGTAGCCTCCCCTGACGAGCCGCCACTGCCGTTCGCACGTTCGTTTTCCGCAAGACTATGCACGTCCTCATAAATTTCGTCGAACTATGGACTTTCTCCAAGAAGCAGGCGCTAATGTTTTTATCGCTGCCACGTGGGATGTGTTGGAGGGGGAGACTGTCCACTTTGAATCATCCTCCGCAGACTCTGGCACAGTTTTCAAATGAACAACCAGTATAATTTACAGCGGATATATTACTTACAAGGACAAGCAAATATAATACAATTCTAAATAAATTTCAGTCAAATGTGTAATACAGTATGTTTCCTACACTTTCTAAATTATCATTATTTAACTACTAACTCAAAATTGTTGCCCATAAAAAAAAAGAACACAGATAAAAAAGCAATTGGTCGTTATGATTACCATTTTTATATTGCTTGTCTGCATGTTTACCTCGTTTGAAAACAAATCCTCGTGAAACGGATTTGATTTGTTGGCGTTGATATTGGCTTCTATTTTTTTGTGGTGATGTGGCAATTTTTATTGTGCGAATCTGCGATTGGAAAAAACAGTGTATGGTCGCATGTTTTAGAGCATCGCCCAATTACGAATTTGTATTTTCGGTTGTTTTGATTGTCCGTTTGTTTCAATGTTTATTATGAGTGGTGTTGATGTCTCGGCTACCCAATTAATTTGATAATTTTTAGTGCTGATTTTGTTGATGTCACAACGATTTTGGCGATGCGATAAAGGTAATAAATTGAATCCAAAATGTAGACTCACCTGGAAACCTTCAGCTTCCGACAAGAGGAAGTAAAAGCACCCGAACCAATGGGCCAAAATCAGCAGTATGTGTATTAGGTTGACTACCCTCCATAGGTTTGGGTAGACGGTCCTGGATTCCACCATGTAGTAATAATTTACAGCGCGATACACCTAAAACACAAAACGACATAGAAAAATCTTCATTTTCCTCCATCAGAAGAGATGCCAACCTTGAAAAATCTGGGCCACCTAAGTAAAGGTTGGGACCCAAATCTCAATTGTAACAGATCCAATGGACATAGGGCTGCTAGATCCAGCAGAAAGGCACGTGAAGTTAGATAATGTTTGGCCAGCTTCTTGGAATCGTACACCATGAGGCCCTGTTCCAAATAGCCGGTCCTCAATTGGACGCATACGTCAAGGATGAAAAAGATATCACTTAAGGAGTCGCATGCCAACCAGAAGTTGGCTATCAGTTGCTGAAAATCATGTTCATTTCGACTTTTAAAAACTGGATTCGTAATCTGCCCAATATCCACAAAATCATATGCAATTTCTAGGTAATTTTCCTACGAAATCAATGCTGTTAAGTTTGCATAATTGACCAGTTATTAAATGAGTTTGTTTAGCTGACGTAGGAAGCGTGTCTGATGCCCTTTTGCGTTTAGCATATTTATTTGAATTAGGTCTAATCTTGCATGGATGCAATCCAGGTTCTGATTTAAACGTTTATCGATCCGCAAAGCTGCAGCTATTCGCAGCTGAGATATGAGCAAATTTCCTGTTTACTGGTCGAGAAATATCATTTCGTATTCGGCAATTCTATATACAGGCCTGCTCCTCAGTGCATCAGAGTCCAATATAGTCTTTAAAAAATAAAACTGAAGGAATTTATTTTATGAAAAGTAGTACAGTAATCAAAAACGCACATTTTAAAAATAATTTGAAATATACAGGGTGATGCCCTAAGGCGGGGCACATTCAATTTTTTTTTTTAAACGAAACGCCCTGTATATCTTTTGTGTTTTCTTATCTGCTTTAAATTGTGTTTTCAACGATCCCCTGGTTTTTTGTTTTGAGTGACGCATTGTTGAGTTATTAACGAAAATGAAACAAATTTTCGTCCATCAATTACAAATCAACAGAAATAATTTCAATTAATACCAACTTCAATTCACTTTTCAACATAATACCTTCTAATTCCTCCAAACAAAATTACGACGCTACCACTTATCAATTTTCTAACGCCTACATATTTTACCCACCTGTAATTCTGGGAAACTCTGCCTGACTATAAGCGTCCACATGTTGTACAATATGCAGACGGTTATGATGAGTAACCAGTAAAAGTAGAAATTCTCGTCAGGATTGACCACAGTTTTAGGTTGCTTGCGCGTCCTTCTGCGCCTTCTAGCGGTAGATTGGGGATCTCCCGAGCAACCCTCACTTCCGGTATCTTCTACCGTTTCTTGGGTTTCTGGTATTTGCCTCGTGGAAAATCGTTGTAAGAAGGAATCTTCCCGTTTCAACGGTGGCTTCTGGAATTAGAGGTCATTGTGATATCTGCTGATTTTGATGGTGTTATCGGGTATAAAAATAAGTTTATTTGGGTCTTAGATAATGGTAATGAACAATAACTAAACATTAAGACGGAATATTAAGTCAACAGAGAGCCTAAAAACTTTGACATCAATTATAATGTAATAATGATAGAGATTCACAAGTTTTCTTTTATTGTTGTCGTGTCTACATAATACGATTTTATTCAATCCAGTTTCTTGGTAGCGTATCGAAACTGGAGGAAGATAATAAGCTATAAATATTGACCTAAAGTATTTTACGACTAACGATAAAAATCTCACCGCTGAGTAAACGGAACCTATTGAACCGTGCATTTACTGTAGAAATGTAGTTTTCTTTAGGAAGTATTTGCGTTAAGTCACGTTAAGTTTTTTGCAAGTTGACAAGTGTTACTGATGTTACCTAACCTTGCAGTTTGATTGTTTTATTTACTTTCTTTGCTTTATTCTTTCACGGACTGTTTCGAATATATTATTCACCCGATATTTTTGTTTTACGTGTAAGGCTGTGGTGTAAGTATGCATATTATAGCATTAAACAATTGGGATTATATGACAATTAATCCAGGTAGTTTTTCCTAAAGAAAAGTGATGCCATCGTGTCGTATAAAATCCTGCAAAAGCAATAGTTACAAAAATGACGTAGAACTAACTTTTCCTATGTTAGTGGCAGAATAATGCCATAGCTTAAAAATATTCTGAAATTATGATAATACTTAGTGTTTCTATGTGAAATAATTTTTTGTAGAATGCCCAAACATTCTTGTGTGGATTACTGTTACAGGGCGTACCATAAATCCCTGAAAAAGTAAGCGTGCATATGTTTGTTCACTACATTTCCTCGAAAAGGATTTTGATAGAACGGGACAGATTGTGCGAATTAAAGAGGGAGTTATTCAACATTGAATTCCGACAAAGAAAATCTAAAAACGTATATTTTCATTTAGAATCACTCGTAAGTCCCATATATAAGTGCATATATTTCGTTTGAATTGGATACATGGCAGTTATTGGAAATCTGCCAAAAGCAATAAAAAAAAGCAGAGAGAAAGACAGCGCATGCATTTGATATTGAATCAAAAATGTGCACATATACCGCATGCGTTCATACACAGGTATACAACAAGACCAGTAGTGCATAAAGGTGGAAAAAACCATTTAACGCCCGACAAGGTGTAAAGCAGTGCAATATATGCATGCAGCAACTGAACATAATGTTTTTTTTTTATCATCGAGATGTATCAAATTCAAACCTGACAAGTTTATAAAATGATCTCCTATAGATTACCAAGGCTTGCTCCAAAACTTTTTATTATATACCAAAAGAATATTTCAGTTTTATTGGTGGCAATACAGGGTGGGCCATTTCATACGGATCTTTTGAAATTCATTTTATTTAGTTGAATGCTTTTTTTTTTGTATATACAATTTAAAATTATTTTGAATTATACAGGGGGGAAAAAAGATCGATAACAAAGTTACCTCTTTTTCAATGGAATACGCTGAATCTAATAATATATTTAGAATGTAAAAGATCAAACAAGGGCAAGTTTATGTAATACTCCATATTCATAAAGCCATCGTTTTTTTGAGATATTTTAAAATTTATGAAATTGCAGTACAAATTTTGCAATACTTCCCTTTAAGAAGTTTCTGTTTTCCAGATATTCTCCCTGGGCCCACAAACAGAACGCCAATCTCTTTTCATCATCTGACAAGTTCAATTTTGCATGTTAAACTAAGTTTCTTTCGTGATGTTATACACTTTTGATAATATTTTCACTGGTATAGAACTAATGCTTAAATCAATTTCTGATATGTCACTTAGCAGTCATCTAGCGGTCAGCAGTGGTACTACACGACATAACCTAAGAATTTGGTTATGAAGTATCTTTTATTTTTTGTAACTTTTTGGATAATTTCCTTTACTGTTATTACGAATGATTTTTGACATTTGATTTCATAAGAATTCTGAAAAGAATGATTCTTAACTTTGCCGGAGAATTATCAATATGCAATATTCTTTTTTATGAAGTTTGATACTTGGCCATTTCAGTTGGCGCTTAATCGAATGACGTACTCATATCTTTCGTAAAAAAAGCCTAATATGATTTCTTACACTTTCAACCCTACACAATTACACAGTGTGTTTTGGTTTTCCATAAAAACAATTCGAAACTTTGTTGAGGAATATAATTTTTCACACGCTACAGTTTAAAAAAAAGTTGGTAAAAATCGGACAATAAATACAATTTTTATTGGGGTGCCCCGCTTTCAAATGGGCCACACTCTATCCTATCGACAAGTTGCGACACACCAAACATAAAGAATGAGCATCCACGCGCGCTAATACTCCTGCACGTGCTTATTGGAGCATTGGGTTAATTCCCAGCGCTTTACAGCGTTGTAAACCTACTGCCATCTATATATCTACAGCATCGAATAGATATTGTGTATGTTTCCAGGCGTTTCTACACGCAAGGGCATATGATGTTGTTATACATATATACATCTCAGATACATACAGATATAGTAGTTGTGCTTCCAGCCATGTCATGAGATGTCGCTTTTCGATAATGTTTTATGACAACTCGCGTTGGTAGTCAATTTGAAGAGGGGCTGAATCGAGATGGGATATGTCACACCTGAATTCTTGATGCTTCGTATTATGCTTGGGTATTGTGTGTAATATAGATTTCTTGGGTGATGTTTTCATACACGTTTGGAGCATTCTATTGTACTTAGCTAGCTGAAGCGTACATATTTTGGCAGGCGCGGGGTTTATATTATCAATTTTCGAGGGATTTGAATTATAATAGGACTGAATTTCTGACTGTTGATTTTAGTTTGCTTAAAAATATCGCGGCTTGAGGATTCTAATTAAAATTCATTTAACATGTTTACAAAAAGAAAAAAGAGCATCAAAAGGCCAACACGAGTGCTGTGCTGGTTGAGGAAAGGATTACATCTGTCAAAGAAGTGAAATAATATAAACAGTTAACTACAAATAGTATACGATTAGAGAATGGCTCCATAAATATATTTTACTAGTGGCCACTTACAGTGTCGGCTGGAGGTGATTTTATATCCCAGGCAGGACACAATTTTGCTGCCCGCTCGTATTCTTTGCTTTCAACTCTTTTAATGCTTAATTGTGCCCGTTTTCCGCCAACGTTGCAAAAGCGAAACAATTTGCTAAAATATTCTTTTGAATACTGAAATCGACTTCTAATGAAAAAAAGAACCTAGAAATTTGAAACTTAATGGCTTAATATTACTTTGATACAAAGGCTATTGGTTTTACGTCTTAACAGCAACAAAATAACTATAAAATTAGATATGAGATGAGTTTATTAAATACAAAAATTAAAACACACATAGGTGTGATTTGATTGTAAATGAATGTAAATGTATTTATCGCAAACCAAGAGTCTACCTATTAAAAATATAACTAATAACAGTAATATCTTTTCTATTATATGTATTGCTACGAAAGTTGTAGACAATATTTTTAATTTTAAATCATATTTGATATATACATAAATTAAATAATTGTTTAATTTTACTGAATACCATCCAGAGTCATCTGTAATACTCTCTACAAATTCAGAAATAAACCAGATCTCAAATTATAGGTGGGGTAAAATTCTACGCCACTCAAACGGTTTCTTCTCCCCTCTTAACGAATATGTTGAAATGTATTGTGACCAGCACTCCTTATAACTCCCAATATACCATTTAATATCAATGTATCTTGAATGTAATTGTTTATTTAGTGATGTTTTTCTATACGTTATAATAAATAAAAAAACGGTTTAACAAATGGTATTCAATTTATTTCAATAAAATGAGCCTTCTACAGATACTCTCAAGTAACTTGGTTCATTTACTATATAAAAACCATTATTATAAAGATTTCTATTATCTCAATTCAGACTAAGAACTTAAATCTGTAAATTTATAAACATAAGTAAAATTCAAATTTCCCACCAAATAAACTTTTACAAGCAGTGAATACAAATTTAGCTATTTCTTCATCCTCTAGGATTTTACTTTTTTAAGTTGATAGTTTTTCGTTTTGACTTTCAAATAGGTTATTAATTTGATATATTTAGAAATGTAAAAATTTTCATACCCCTTCAAGTGTGACTTGTGCATTGAATATATTGCCCAAAGTGATTTTTTTATCATTAATTATCAACCAGTCCATTTAAAGTAATTCAGTAAAACACTCTCAGAATATGATTTTACTGATTTTGCCTCGCACCATTTTTTTTTTTAAACTATTGAACCAAGTTACGTAACGATCCTTTGATTTTTTAGGCAACAACAACAACTTCCAATATAGGCTTTCTGCCACTAATCGTATGTACTTCTTCAGTTGTTGAATTTGATTCACTTTCAGAGTTGGACATCTTATTGTTTTTACTGATGAACAAAGCAAAGGAGAACAGCCACCAATAGATATTTAAAAAATACAAGTTAACATGATATTGTGATGACATGTATTTTGCAACACACTTAGTTTATAGTCAATAAAAAATAAACAAACACTCAATTAGCCTTTTTATTTCTTACAAAAATATAAAAACATCTTTAACATAAATATAAACAAACTACTAACCTAATTTTGAAAATCCCCAGTTAAAATGATAACCCTGAGTCAGTTATTTTGAGCTATGGTACTTATTGTTAATAGTTGAACGTTGCTATTTATCACAACTAAGTAACACACATTTTCTATTGATGTGTAATTAGTGCAGGTTTGGAAAAACAGGTTAAGGTAAGGTTAGTCGACTTCCAACAGAATTAGCACGTGTGTTAAAATTTGCGGTACCGCTTGTCGTTTTTGCAATATAAATCGTTTGGGGTTGTGAGTGACCCCAGAATACATTTACGTACTGTGATTTTTTATTGCTTCGAATTGCAAGAGATAAAGAATTTGTGAAATAAGTTCAAAAAATGGTTAATTTATTAGATCCGGGCTATGAGAAGACTGTATTAAAATGGTACGACGAAGCAGATAGTGATGACAATGATGCAGGGAGTGACTGTGAGGACAATGTGGAGGAGTTGTCAGAGCACAACGATGAAACTTCTTCTGAAGAAGAGGAATTTGAAGAAACTTCATCTCAACGTATAGAAGTTTTGAGAGGTAAAAATGGTTTCACTTGGCGCCTACGAGAACCTGCAAAAACAGAAACTCCTTCGAGAAACATCGTGGTAGATGTACCTACCCTAAAGAGTAAACGTGTAGGTAGTCACTATAGAAAAAGATGCTTGGGACATTTTATTTAATTCCACAATTTTGAATGAAATTGTAACCCACACAAATGAAGAAATACAAAGACAAAGTGTCAACCAACCAGACACGAAATATATACATCCAACAGATGCTTCAGAAATCAGTGCCTTGATAGGCCTTCTGTATATCTCTGGTGGTGGAAGGGATGCACATGTATCTACACAACAGATGTTTTCTTCAGAGGCACCTCGAATCTATAGATGTATTATGCCTGAAGTACGTTTTAAATTTTTATTGAATTGCTTAACATTTAGGAGGAATTTATAGAAAATTGTACCAAGAACTACTCTCCCCATTGGCGCTTGTATTCCAAAAATGTATGTAACGATCACCGATTTGATATTTGTATCAACTGTAAAAGAAATACTTACAAATGTTAACCACATTATCGAATAAACGTTTTTGAAATTTTTTCTTTTTGTTTTTTTTCCGAAATTAATTTCGGGGTAACTTGTGACCCCAAGTATACTTATTCAAGTGAGTTAATTAGGTATTCATTGTAGGGTTAAACCACAAGTGTCACAATGACGTTTATGTAATGCGAGTACAAGTTTGAATAAACGATTCAATGTAAGAGCAAAGTCATTGTGACACGAGTTTTTTTACAGTATTTTTTCTAATTTGCACTTTAATCGCCTATATTACATTCCGGTAAGCGTCTCACCAGTGCGTTAATATCTCATTACAACACAGTGTGCGGTAATAACCATTTCCGCACTGTGTCGTCAGTTGGTTTTAGCTTTATTGTAACATCCGATTAGAAAAATAACCTACCGCACTCCAATCCAAATAGCTATTGCTACTGATAACCCACTAGCTTTCAACAGATTTGGAAATGCGGATAACTGTACAATCATTGAACAGTGCTCGTACCAACAAGTACTATTATCTCGCGAACTATGACACGTAATTTGTTGAAACTCGGTACAAGATTGAAGCACGATACTACAAATATATCCTGCTGGTAAAAATCTAGGAGAAATGTAGGAAAAACTGCGAAATTACGGTAGAAATATATCCACCCCAACGCAAATCAAACAAACTGATTTAAAATATCCCAAAAAGGGAGAAAAACAATTTCAACATTACAGACAAAATGAAATTATTTAAGCTTCAACAAGGACATTTTAATTTATAAGTACTGAAAAATTACCCTCTCATTCGTCAGCGTTCCCTCTAAATTCTCTTCTAGCCAACACTAGCTGCTGATATCATTTTGCAGTACTACAGAATGCGCTGGGTTTTAAGTAAGACGTATTGAAGCTGTACCCCTTGTAATTGTAAAGCTTTAGCGGTTTACTTCACCGGGTAAGCAAGACAAATAGTGTGTTTAGGGGCATTCGAGCATTGCTATCTCTTCAGTGTAAGCGCACGCAAATGGGAAGCTATATGGCTTAGTATGATGAATATTTGGGTGTTGCAGCGCTGAATTTATAGGGAGATGTATCTACACAATGCATTATTGCACAGATGTCTGGAATAGGATATTCGAATGTATATAGGATTGAGTTTCAAGGCTTATCCGTTTTTCATCTGGGAGAATTGGTTGAAGTAATGAGTCGAATATATTTCGGGAAACATTTTATGAGAAATTTCATGCGAAAACGTAAATCAGTAATGTTGAATGAAATTATTTTCAAAATATTAATATATAGTTTATCAATCCGCATATGGTAATATTATTGTTAAATATACAGGGTGTTACAAATTCCCGGAGCTACTTTCAACTTTTTTACTTTAAAGGGATTCAGTAATTGGGTTTTGGAACCTTTGGTGTAACAATAACTATCACACTGACAAAAGTCAAGCATTGTTGTTTGGTGATAGTGGAAAAACCTAGCATTGACTTTTGTCAGTGTGATAGTTTTAAAGGGATTGCTATATTTTTTAGTTATTATTTCAGTATTCTATTATGTTGCACCATAGATGGTTACACAGAAAAAACGATTTCTCCTTATAAATTAAAAATTACAGTGTTGTATGTTGTATGTTTTGGTTGTAGCTTTTGTTAATAATTGGAGCAAAATGACCCAATGATCACCTTCTAGGTATAAAACAGATTTTTATCATTTTATTTGTTATATATTTAAGAAAAAATACATAAGTAAGAACAAATGAAGTATATTTGTTATTTATTCAACACCCCTTAATCTTAATTAATTCAATATAGATAATGTAAAATACTCAGAGCCCCAAATACTTCCCTAATATAATTATATGCCTATACCCTCTTTCATTCTGCAAACTTAGAGGTTCTAAAACGCTCCAGCTGAAATAAATAGGGGTTATTCGACTGCTCCCTTAATACCCTCACTCAAATCACCGGTCCTTAGTTAACGCAGGGTTCCCTTCGGAGCGAGTCTTTATCTGTCATCCCCTTGCAATTTCATCTGCGAGCTTTTGGAGGCCGTGAGAATTACTCCAAAGTGTGGATTAGATCCGTCAAAGAAATGAACGAGGTAACGTTTGATGTAAAAGACAGATCATCTTTCATACTTAAACGGGGATAAAATGTGTATATTTCGCAAATATGTTTTTAATATGATGGAATATATATATATATATATATATATATATATATATATAGACATATAAACCCCCCTTGTGAGGCCCAAAAATATATATTGTGTGGATGATACCAAGCCTTCCTTGTTTTTACGAAGCCCAAATCGGGCTTCCTAAAAAATAGCGTGTATTAAGCATTTTTATGATTAGTACTGCCATCTCTACTGCTTTCAAAAAAAATTATGGGCTTCTTAAGTAGGTATATAATCTCAATATATACGCGTTTAGTTCATTATACCCCACGGTAGGTGGCGTACGATTCGAAGAGTATATACACTGTATATGTGATACGGTTGATATGAGCCAAATACGTTTTAAGCTGTACGAGGACCCACTACATTTGGCAACAATGTATTATTTGCAATTATAACTGATTTGAACGTTTTTCTGTATATATTTGTACGACACTAGTAACTAGGTACTAGTCCGATCACAACCAATGCTGCGCGGCGCCGCAGTGTTCAGAATCGTACATTCTCGGCGAAAAATCTGAACTTTTTGTATAGAAAGAGAAGTTCTAAATGTTTTTTTTTACGATAATAAAATTGAATAAGCTTGAACTATTTGAAATTAAAAAGATTGAACTTAAATTACTTACAATGTTTTAATTTTTTCTTATTTAAATTGCTATTTAGTTTATTTAATAAAATTAATAATGATAATAGTATTTTAGGACAAAAATGACGTAATAAGTTCAAAGTAAGTAAGAGAAACTGCTAGCTTATTCACAGTTCTGCAACCGTTCGTTGCTATGGACAAATAGCCGGTTAGAAGTTTGCAAATAATTCAGTTAATTGTTAACAATAGATAAATTTAATTGTAATACACGTTGTGAAAACAATTGAAATCTAACATCAATGGACTCCACAAAATTGCACATAAAAAATACAAATAGGAATACTAATTGGCAAAAACAATATCAATTTAAAACAAATTCAATATTTCCCAGAACTGATTTTTAGTCGGCCGTTACCGTGATGTTCTCGAAGTAATACTATTCACCTATGTACTACTTATATCCTATTAATAGAGTACTAAGAAAACCACAATTATTATAAAATGAAATATCTATATTTTAATACTTTTCGCAAGAAATTTTTATAAGAATAAAATAAAAATATATATATAAAAATAGGGGTGTGTTCAAAATTAGAATATATTGATGATATGTTTCAATACTTGAGAGTGTCAGCAGTATACCGGGTATGCCAGCTCATACGTTCTGTCCATAACTTTTTTATTTATAATTATTTTTTCGAATATGCAAAAATATACGGAGTCCATTTAAAATATGAATTTTCTTCTTATTTCCGGTAAAACCGGAAGTGATAAAAAATTATAATATAGGTTGAACAAATTAATCGAATGGGAGGATACGTGTTTAAACTCCATCTTCAAAACGTAAATAAAACACAAAAACGTTAAGGAGTAAAAATATATTGAAATAGTCCACAACAATATTGTTTCACCACACAGTGGCTTCATCAGGTGGATGAAATTAACTAAACAGAATATAAAATTACCCACTATTTATACTTTTAAACCTAGGAGTGGGGAATAATTAAAATCCTTTTGTTCATTGAGCGCTAAACCTAACTTACTATATCTATTAATTTCTAAACATTCAAATAAGTCTAGTTTCTTACTTTTCTTATGAACATGCAAAATATCAAAATTATTATTAAAATTATGATTAAATTCTAAACAATGATTAGCAAGAGTAGAATCTGTCTTCTTATCTCTGTAACTTTTAGTATGTTCGGAAATACGCGTAATGAAAGATCTACCTGTCTGTCCTATGTACCTACACCTTACCACACTCACAAGTCAATCTATAGACCCCAGAGTTAAACTTTCTATCTGTTTTGTCCTTGTTATTCTTTAAATACGAGCTAATGTTATTATTAGTTTTATATGAAACATAGCTATTATTATTACGTTTGATAAAATTACCGATTACCTCTGATGTTTTTCCAAAATAAGTAATAGAAGTATAGTTAACTGGTTCTTTGTTAAAAATTTTAGGGTATATTAAAGCAAGCGTATGAGACTTTTGTTTATTCGCTAAAATGTTATTAATAAAATCCACTGAGTAACCATTATTTAAAGCTATTTTGTAAATTCTGTTAAGTTCTAATTCAAAGTTTGTTTTATTCATAGGGACCTTAACTAATCTATGAATCATACTCTGATATGCAAACAATTTATGGCTAAAGGGGTGATGTGATGAATTATGAATAATAGTATCAGTATGTGTCGGTTTATGGAATATTGAAAATTCATGTTTATTGTTAATACGCGTAATAGTTAAGTCTAAGAAATTAATTGAGTTATTTACTTCTTGTTCTAGGGTAAATTTAATATTAGGATGAACATTGTTGATATATTTATAAAATAAACTAAGCTGTCTATCGGTACCATGTAAGGTGTACATAGGACAGACAGGTAGATCTTTCATTACGCGTATTTCCGAACATACTAAAAGTTTTTTTTTTTTTTTTTTTTTTTTGCTTTCATGGGCAGGTTTAACCCCGTGAGGCAGCTCGGCCTTAAGACCTATTGTGCCCCCATGATGTCTTAACCCTCTCGACCTGGTTGTACTCGAACAAAGAGGTCCGCAAGTTGGTCGAGAGTTAATTTTCTTATACTGGGTTCGTCCAAACGAGCGACCCCTAGACAGCTCCGTCTCTCCCTGTCCACTGCCGGGAAGTCGGCAAGGAGGTGCACAGGAGTTTCTTCTGCTCTCCCACAGTTTCTACACAGGGGAGAGTCCACTCGCCCCATTCGGTGCAAATGCTTATTTAATGAACAGTGGCCGGTTAGGACTCCCGTAAGAAGTCTCAGTCTGGCCCTGCTCATAGAGACTGCCTTGCGGAGTCTTTCGTCGCCCGGATAAAAACCGAGGATTTTACAGTGTCTCACGCCGACTAGTCCATTCCAATAGGAGTGGTGACTAGCAGCGAGTTGAGATCTGACAAAGGCTTTGATACCGCCATAGGAACTCCCGCACAACGGTTCTGGACCAGTGAACGGTAGACCACTGGCGCCTCTAGCTAGTTTGTCAGCAATTTCGTTGCCTCTAATCCCAGAGTGACTAGGCACCCATCTCAGCGTAATGCTGTGATGCTCCGCCAATTCTTCAAGCTTCCTATGGCACCTCAGTACCACTTCGGAAGCAAATTTGACAGCCTGTAGTGCCCTGAGGGCAGCTTGGCTGTCGGAAAAAATTTCGACCGATCCATTCCCATGCGGGCAGTTTAAGATGCTCTCTGCACAGGTCTGGATGGCTATAACTTCAGCATGGAAGATGGAAGTGGAGCCCCCTAAGCTGATGGCTTCGCCATTCGGTTCTCCGTGTCTCCAGATCCCAATGCCTGTGCCGTTCGGCATCTTCGAGGCATCCACAAACCAGCGATGAGAACATCGCCTCGGTCTGTGAATGTATGCTTTGGAGACCTCACTGTTGGAAATGTCTACGGAGTATTTCCTAGTGAAGCTGAAGACAGGCGGAATCTTGTCGGCCCTAGTGGACAGAGGTACTGTCTGTTCGATGTAGTTGAAAATGCTGGTATGGTCTCCGGTTTTACCAGAGAAACCTTTACGCCCGCTACATTTTACTCTGTAAGCTGCCAGGGTAGCTTCTGACCGCAACACCAACTGAAGCAGAGGAAGCCCAAGAATGGTCTCCATGGCCGCAGTCGGCGTCGAGGACATGGCTCCCGTGATGCCTAAACAGGCAATCCTTTGGACCTTGCTGAGCGCGTTTACCGCATAGCCCAGTTACTAAAAGTTACAGAGATAAGAAGACAGATTCTACTTTTGCTAATCATTGTTTAGAATTTAATCATAATTTTAATAATAATTTTGATATTTTGCATGTTCATAAGAAAAGTAAGAAACTAGACTTATTTGAATGTTTAGAAATTAATAGATATAGTAAGTTAGGTTTAGCGCTCAATGAACAAAAGGATTTTAATTATTCCCCACTCCTAGGTTTAAAAGTATAAATAGTGTGTAATTTTATATTCTGTTTAGTTAATTTCATCCACCTGATGAAGCCACTGTGTGGTGAAACAATATGGTTGTGGACTATTTCAATATATTTTTTACTCCTTAACGTTCTTGTGTTTTATTTACGTTTTGAAGATGGAGTTTAAACACGTATCCTCCCATTCGATTAATTTTTTAAATAAAAATTCATTACGCCTCATTTTCTAAAAAAAATATACAGAAACAATTATTTATTAATTTACCCAAAGAATCACACATAATTTTCAAAAACAAATGTAAATGGGTTATACATATGTTATACGTACCTTAATCAAAACCACTACATACGACGATTAAAAGATACTCAAAATGCTAACAAACGGTCTAATACCATACTAATACGCTGGCAACGCTGTTGGGCTTCGTACAATCAGCAAGCAATATATATTATATTCACTTGGGCTGCGTAGTGACCGTAATACTATGAGGGACTCCTAAGTACTGACAAAATTCTAGAAAAACTAAATTTTATTTAAACTTACCCCTCTGTGCATGCGCATAGTTCTATTATATCATAGAGGGCATAAGTATCAAATATACAGACTTATCTTTGATTTTAAGATAGGGCTTCAGGTAATCTGTAGTGTGTACCGGGCTTCGTATCATTCGCGGGGTGTATATATATATATATATATACCATGTGATCGTAGATGAGCTGGTGGTGACAAACGCAAACGGTGCTGGAGCACCGTCATGCATAAAATACATTTGTAATCTTAATTGTAAGAGAACTTCTTGCAGCAGTAGTGGTAGCTCCCCTTCAAGAAAATTGCGGTACACTTCGCCATTTAACCGCATCGGTAAAAAATGTGCACCTATCAAGTGATCTCCAACAATTCCGGTCCACACATTGACAGAGAATTGATGTTGATAACGGGCATTCACTATTTCGTGCGAATTTTCTTCGGCCCATATGTGATTATTATGAAAATTAATAATCGCGTTTCTAGAGAAAGTAGCCGCGTCGGTGAAGAATATTTGAGCCAAATAGTCAGGAATTTGTGCGATTTTGTGTTGCACCCATTGACAAAAAGCCACTCCTTGGGGAAAATCTGCTAGCAAAAGTGCCTGCACCCGTTGAGTGTGATATGGATACAACAGTTGATGCTTCAATATTCTACAAACTGCGGCCTGACTAATGTTTCAAGCAAACGCAATTTTTCTGGTGCTTGTAGTAGGATGTTCCTCAATTTCATTTAGTACCATTTCTTCAACTTGTGGAGTTCTCACTGTAAATGGGTGCCCGTTATCAGTCGTCTGTTTTTTAAAACTTCCCATTTCACTAAGACGTTGGTGAAGACGGGCAAATATTGAATGATGCGGTATGATACGGTTCGGGTATCGTTCTTCATAAAGACGTCTAGCAGCACGCGAATTTCCATTGGCAGGACCGTAAACAAAATGCATATCACCCATCTCACCATTCGTGTAATTCATTTTAGAAAACAGAAACTGACAATAAACTGAATGAATACTCTGACAACTACCGTAAAATATTGAAATGACAAACAATTCCCTCTCAACACAATTGATTTTGAAGAACCAACTGTGATATTATATCGTGTTAGTCATAGTTCATTGTTTATTATTAAACATTCAATAACTTTTAAACCAAACCGTTGTGAACATATACTCATATGAACTTTAATGATCAAAATAACCTCAGGAATCAGCTCTTAAATTTTGTCGCATATATTGGGATTTACCCTGTATATTATCAACATTTTTATTCAATTAACAGTTATCTAGTAAATGAAGTTAGCCTGTATGTATACATAGACAATCATTGACTGTTTGACTTATAATAAATGTTTAATGCAGACATTTTTAGATATGGTTCGGACAATGATAATTAAATGGAAGTCCTAGAAATTTAACACAGCTCCTGCTACTTACAGTCGACCAGTCATTACTAATGTGCGCATCAATAGGTCAACTGTACGCACACTGTATATTTGCTAATTAAGCTAGAAACGAGGTATAGTACTTACTTTCTGCATTGCAGATGATATCTGCACCGTTGTTCGTAGCTTCATCCATCGCTGGTTCGATTTGGTTCTGAAATAGGATAAGATGACACCTTCTTTGATTAGTCTGCCAATTCGTACGTTATAAATGTTAACCGTTCAAACGCTCTAATAGTTCAATCACTAAAGTTAACGATAATGAACAAAGTCACACAACAGACAGTATAGTTAGTGTATAGTATATGAAAACAATACTCAACTATCGAATTGCTAATTAATACGAAGTAATAATACATATTCTAAGTGTCTAAGTAAGTAATATATAAATATTTAGTTCAGAGAATCAGATATTGTCAATGCCTTTTCGGTTTGTAGTAGTAAAAATATTAAAATATATATTCATGTTGATTTAAATAAAACAAACTTGGTTTTGAATCGTAATAAAACATGGACCATATCTTTCTTTTTACATACAATAACACATTTTACACAGCGAAAAGTACCAAAAATAAAATGGAAAAAACAAATAAATACTAGAGAGTCACATTTCAGGAATAAGTCCTTAGAATACAGGGTGATTCAGCATTATTGCGAAATGTTTATTTAACAATAAATATTTGGTATGTGGTCCTCTTTTTCGTTTAACTAAAATAAAAAAAATATCTTGCAAAGTATAAAAAAAGGTTTATTCTGATTATAAACTAAGATTGCGTCTAAATAAAAAATTACAGTAATAAAAATATGAGAAAATAAAATATATTTTAAATTTCGAAAATATATTAACTTAAAGTTTCAAGTACGAATTGGAAGTATTATACTAGAAACTTCAAAAGTAATGTTCCTCTTACTTAATAAACGTCAAAGTTTGATTGTACTGACTTTACAGCGTTGCCAAAATTGTACTGACTTTACAGCGTTGCCAAATTCTTGCTTTTTTACGTTTCCTCGCTTGTTAACAAAAACTAAAGAGAACTAAGGAACAAGAAGCCGTTCTTAAGTTTACTATCGAGAAAGTAAATCGGGATACAATAGCACAAACTTCGATAGTAATTCTGCATCATCCTGTATATCGTGGTTTTAGATATGTTTAGATGAAAATTGCGTTTGATATTGATATTTTGCTTTGTTAAATGCTGTTGTATATTACCTAAATTATTTCTAATTTTGCTTTCCTATCCACAACGAATATCTACAATCGATGGTATAAAGTGCATATTTTGCAGCTAGATTAATGCGACAAATATGAAGTCTCTAGAAGTATATTCTGGTAAAGTATCTTGCAAGGGAAGCATGAGCAGAAGTCATCAAACATTAGATTAGGATGAATATGAAAAAGATAACCCTTACTCATTGAGAGAAAGACACTGCAAAGGTATTGAGGAAATCTGCCCTGGAATGTTCTAGATCAAGATATTATTCAAATAATCTCAAAGTTATACAGGGTTACTACAAAAGAAATAGACACTTTCAATGTTTTATTAATCAAAAACTAATAACGTTATTATGAATTCGTTTAAACTATTTTATAAAGTGATTCTTAAAGTTTACTTTGGGAACTCATAGGTGCTCAATATGGGCTCCTCCTGTCACACGGCACACATCAAGGCAATGGTCTAGTTCATTCCAAACCCGGTGTAACATATCTGCATCGACACTCTCCACAGCTCTCGTGATGCGTTGTTTTAACTCGTCTAAATCATTAGGAAGCGGAGGGACGTAAACCAGGACATTACAAAAAAAATTAACTGTCACATATCAAAACTTTCTGTTGCTAGTAATAATTTGATTGCACCAATTGGTAGTATTTATTTTAATATTTTGTTTTTTTACAATCAGATTTTAAACGGATCTATGGCTTGGGACCAACCGGTATATGCACAAAATATAAGCAAGATTCTGCACTTGATGAAAAAACAAAATCTTCCAAGTCAACATCTTTAAGATTGAACCTTTAAGCATTCAGCAAATTTTCAACTTCAAACGCAAATTTCACTTTAAAAATAAACACCATAGAAGAGACTAATTGTGCGTGGAAGTAGTTCTTAGCTGCTACTAATGTCATTGTCAACTTAACCGAATCAACGTCTCATTGGTTAAAGATTCGTCCCAGTCTATGGGTTAAGTCATCTACCATAGATCTATCTACATTCCTGTATATGTTATGTATGAGTCTGTCTGAAGGTCACCGGTTAAGTAAGGCACGAAAAAAAAAAAAAGAACAAGTAAATATAAATGAGACGACGACTATGTTAATAATAGTGACTTTTATTATTATTGAAGGGAGGCCATCAAAAACATCGAACAGAGGTTGCAACTGCAAGAAACGTCTCTTAAGAAATTATTACGAATGAATATGTAAAGAACCTCTTGATCTTGCGCAGCGTGTTGTAGTAGGCCATGACCGCACGCAGGTTCTTCCAGCTCTGAGTCGCCACCTTGGTCGAATCGCCAGATTTCTGTTGGTACTCTGTCCGTCTCTGATCATCACTGAAAATACACCAGGAATTTCTGTACCGCAGGCTCTCTGAGGCGACCGCTTTTCATTTTGCCATTTACGAAAAGTGGGCAGGAATTAACGTAAGAGCCCTTCCGATTACTTGAATAAACTTCGCCGTAAAAATGATGTGAAAGTGACAAGTGACAGTTCCGATCTATGCTTGTCAAGATGGTGCTGCCGCATAGTTGTTTAATTGCAAAGTGATGGACGACGTAAAATTTAAGATTAAAAGGATTTTGTTGATAATAAAGGGTGATGAACATTCACTTAAGTTTTTGAAAATTACCTGGATCTGTAATTTAAGATAATTTGTCAGCAATAATTTCTTTAGGCGCAATAGAAGATTTTACAGCTCCTTCTAGGAAAATTTTGGTTATACTGGGTGAGTTTTTTATCTTGAGACAACGGAATGTTATTTAATGTTAAAAAAAAACACAAAATCATGTTTGCTTGCTTCTCTTTTTTGTGTATTTTTTCTAGACGATCACAATCTTGTTTTTTGCGATTACAGCGCAATCTGTTACGAATTGAGAAAAAAGTTTTAAACAAAAACTACATACTTGATGGCGTAGAATCCGAATATGCAATACAAAATGGGGGTTTCCATTTAAGATTTCAAAGTTATACGTTATAAGAAATATTATTAAGATCTTTCTTTAAATCGATGCAGTGTTTTAGAGATATTCCGTTGTCTCAAGATAAAAAAACTCACCCAGTATATCTTAGATCGAAGTTCAACTATTTTTTTTTTCACATCATTCAACAACTCGGCAATTCTCGTGTTATTTTTACCAAAATACCATTTTTATAGCTGGCATTATGTACATATTTCAAATTTTGCAAACTTCCTATGATATTATCATATGCAAAATAATATTATCGCTATTTTTGCATAGATATTAATAAATTTATCATCGAAACACTAAAATAAAATCCTTTTATTCCAACCAGGATTGCTCATTTATCTAATTTATAGTTTCACATCAAAAGATACCGAGGACATAACGTAATATATCTAAAAACTTAATATCACTTTTATGTGCTAATAAAATGACGGAAAAAATATTTCATTGCCCAAAGAAGGAAGCAAATTATTCAATTCCATGTCCATAAAGCTTTTTATTTTTGGTTGTCCTTTGGGATTCACGTTTTGATCACCTCAATAAAAAATCTCAATATGTACCGCTGAAATTTAGGAAGCCATCTTCGAAAATTGAAATGAATTATTTTATGTTGAAGCGTTTTATTTGTCTGTCACTACATATACGTGGGTTTGTGCAATTTAATGTTCTTTTATTTATAATCTAGAGAAAATGGTGCGAGGATTTGTTTTATCACAAGAAAAGTGCGTAATTTTTTTTTTTTTTGGAATAAGTTGTGTTAGAGGAAATTTTTTGGTGCGAGGCTTTTTAGGTGTTTCTATTAAATATAACCCAATCAGCATTTTACATGAATAACTTTGTATTAAAGGTATTAAAGTAGGTGTTCTCCAAAATCCTCAATTTTGGAATTTGTAATAATAGGTAAGTTCTTCATCAGCTTTTCTTGTGATAGGGATAGTGCTGCAGCATTGTGGAGCAAATTTACTTTCTAACATCGCCATCAAACATTTTCTTTTAAAGTATCAAATTAAATGCATGTAAGGAGTCCTTATTCCTAATATAGATGATATCAACTGGCTAAAGCAAATATTCCAAAAATTGAAATTGAATTCACTCGCTTTAGATTGGAAAGAATTCCTTACACCATCGAAACACTTCGCACAAAATTCGCAACGGAACACCTAAGTTATGCTCATGAACACAATCCTAAAGTGACAAGAACGCTATGGAAGTCGCCTTGCTTCTCAGTCCTCAATCAACAGGCAAAACTATGCTACCAGGATACCTTTGGTTGGGACTCTTGCTGTCCGATTCGTTGGCGTTAGAGGACTCATCTTCTTCTCTGCTGGTGTTCTGAGATCTGGGAGATTGGATTGAGGTTCTAGCGTCGTCTGAACTGACATCGTCTCCACCGATCGTCAAACCAAGGGCTCCTGCGTTGTCTTTTTGTGCCTCACTGGGAGGATCAATCTGGAAAATGAAGAGGATAGGGCTAGTACAAGTTAAAAAATAGTGCCTATATAAAAAGAGGTGCCCCAATATTTATTTATTATTTGCAATATAGTTTAATAACGTCTAACTATAGAAAATGTTTCGGATTCTATGATCCTTGATTTTCAACTGCTATGGTATGTTATGTTGAGGAGGTAATGCATTACACTTTGTTTCTTCTTAAAGAAATGTATATTGAGAATTATCTTATAATCTTTTTATAGAAGGTATTTTAGAACTAACAATGTTTAGAATATACGGTTTTGAATCATTTTTTTTTTAAATATGGTCTGTCACAGAGAATATTTTAACTTCATTTTAACATCTGCAGCGCAGTTATTCCTGTTCATTGCTCTGGCAAAATATTTAATGAATTAACCATAAATTTACCAGTAATTTAATCTGTTTCCGACAACTATTTATTGTTGGATGCGTTTGGAACGATTTGTAAATTAAATTTGATAAATGGCAGTCAAAAACATCTACATAGTATAAATTACATTAGTTAAAATGCAAATTACTACAGAATATTCTGGAATTGTATGATATTCAGGAAGTGAATTACTTGATCTGTTAAACTGAAATTTCGGGTTTAAATTTACAAATAAATAAGTGTCCGTTTTGATTTTTTTTTCTTGTGCAGAAATAAATGTCCGATTTCTTTTGTAGTTGTATTTTATTGAAACTTAACTACAAATATTGTTACTAACAAACTTCTAGGAATAATTTGAGTTATTTAAACTTAATTAATAATATCTTGTACATGTTGATAAAGCTCAAAATCGAAATTTATAGAGACTGGAAGCCTATCAAGTCTTTGTAAATGGTATTTTCTCATATGAGGCACTTATCTTATTTAAAGTATCAGGAGTTAATGCAGGAAAAGCGTTTTCAACAGCACGGATCAATTCGTCTACAGTTTTGCAAGCCGATTGTTGCTGCAATGACTGGATGGCACTGAAAAAGCCTAAATCCCAGACGTTGGTGTCGGGACTATTAGATGGCTGGCATATTATTTTGATTTCAAATCTAGTTCTATTCGCAGCTTCATTAAACTCAATGTCATCAGGAAGAATGTGTGGTTTAGCGTTATCTTGTTGAATGCAAATTCTTTTGCGTGAAGCGCTTCTTGGCCATTTTTGTTGAATAGCGGGTAATAATTTTTCAATAATCATACTCCTGTACTCTTCTCTAGTAACATTAGTAATCGCTTTCGTTTCAATCGTTCCAGCTGCGCGATTTTTACCGTTTAGCGCAGGTTCTGAAAAAACAAATGGCCAAAATACCAAGTGCTCCTTCGAAATGTTCGATATGATTCCAACGTGGACCAGCAACAGCGGTTAAAAACATCACCTTTGTGAGGAAACGTTTACTTTTACAGCTCCTGAACGGTTTTCCTTCGTCTTCTACAAGGTAGTATGTGTTACTTGTTTTGCTAATGTAGAACCATTTTTCGTCCACATGAATCCTATCATACATGTCGATGAATTCGGGTGCTTGAACATTTAAACTTTAAGATTTCAGCATTGACAAACAATATTTGAGTGTTTCAATTTTATTGGCGTCTGTGAGATAAGGCTTAACTGAATTTTAGTGTCGCCGTAAATATTTGATAGAAATATTAATTAATAAGAATTTATGAGAGTCCAGTAATTGGGTTTTGGAACCTTTGGTGTAACAATAACTATCACACTGACAAATGTCAATGCTACCTAACCTAGCATTGACATTTGTCAGTGTGATAGTTATTTATGAGAATGCTAGAAACGGTAATGCGATAAACAAAACGTCTTTTTTTCAAAAAGTTGCGCAGTAGCACCTGAAATCGCTAGAGCTAGTACTAGAAGGATCCTAGATGACAAAACAGTTTTCCTTTTTCTGGGCAAATTTGGGCATTTTTTAAAAAAAAACTAATAGAAGTTAAAATTTAAAGTCATAGAACACCATCTTCAAGAAACGGTAATTGTATAGTTAGTTACAAATATGATTTGCTAATATTTTGCAAGTTGAATTAGACATAGCTAGTGTATATTCTGAGCAAATTGCAGTTTCGTATCGTTTCTAATTCCGAAGATTTTAGTAGTTGAAGAGGACGGTCGAAATACACTCTTAGCGTAACATCTCCGAACATATTGCTGTGGAAAAAGGGGATGAAAAACTGTGCGGGAGTGCGTTGACCCCTTCGTCCAAGTCAGCTGTTTCGAGAAGATTTTTAAAAGACACTAAATTTTTCGTAAAAAATTAAGTTAGTATTAAGTTACTTTGAAACATGTTGAAAAATTCTTATTAATATCATTTTTAGTTTTGTTTTACAGCAATGTAATTTTCATTTAGCTCAGTTTATTGTCTTTATGTTTGTTTGCCTGGTTTAAGTAATGTCACCGTGTAAGATCGCCGCTGTTTTGCGTGCGCTTCTCTGGGGCCGGCGAATGCTCGGTTGCGGGAGAGAGAAGGCAGTGTACAATTAGACTCTGCGAAGGTAAGATCATTTTCCTGAGCGCTGTAAATGTATGTCGTTTGAAGACATTTTGTTTCCGCGTGTCATTTGATTTTTACAAATCTAACCTTAGTAGAGGCATCTTACACTCAATTCACTTAATTTTCTTTGTATAATATTTGGAATTCCAAATAGTTTGTTATAGCTGATTTAATTTTACTTTTTGAGAGTTCAATTTTTTTTATTTGATATTTATTTAATTTTTGATTCATTCTTTTTCCTTTTCAATTAGATTTGATTGTAGTTCACTGTTTTGAAGGTATTTTTACCTTGCTTTGTAATTGCTGACTACAATTGAGCAGTTTTAAGTATTTAAAGGTTAAAGACGTTCACCTGAGAACGCCATTTTGCGATTTACACGTGGTGTATAAAATTTTATTTTTAAATTTTCTTAATCTTGTTATTTTCACGTTAAATATAGGGAGTTTTCTTTTAAGCCTGGATTTTAATTAATCTAAGGTTTTAAATTTCTTCCTATTTGTTTTTTTATTTATTAAAGTTCTAATTAATTTTAAAATTCAAATTTTGTTGTTTTAATTTGTTTCCCCACATCGTGGTCAATTTACACCCACTTTCAGTTTCTTAAGGTTTACCTTCAGAAGGTGACCACTGGGATTTTGAATCCCATGCTCTTCAAGAAATTTTTACTCTATTTTAGAGTTGGCGCTCAACTTAATAATTAATTTCAGACATTTGGTCACAAGCATTAATTTAATTTTAAATAATTCACATTTTCATAATTATCTCAGCATAATTATTTGGCTTTGCCAACGTGGGGCTCACGATTCATTGTTGTTTTGATTCATTTTTGGCCACGATTTACTTTGTAATTTTCCCTGCACGGGGTTTCGTGAATTTTTCAACTGTTTCGGGGAAACTAATACCTGTTGTGTTTAAAATTTTTGAAAATCGTCGAAATGTCCGGAGAGAACCAAGCACAGGACAAATTGTTCGTCCCAGAAGGAACCTGGAGGGAGCAACCCAGGTACACGAGCGAGGAATCTGTGGCAACCGTGCTAAACAAGACGTATTCGGAGGATTCATTTCCTGAGGAAAAGGAGAGCAAGCAGATGGAGCTTCCACAAGCACTTTTGACGCATGTGAGGGAGTCCCACATCGAGACGTTGGAGCAGAGTGAGACAGGAAAAACTGAGGAAAGTATAGGAATGAAAGATGTGATGATGATGATTAGACAGCTTGTTGTTTCTAATAATGAGATTGTTGTTTCTAATAATGAGATTATGAATGTAACAAAAGGGATACAGAGACAGATTGATGAGATAAGGAGTGATTTTAGATCAGAAATCATAAGAGTAGATGAAAACGTTAAGAAAGTAGAGAGTAAAGTATTAGATAATACAATAAGATCAACAGCTAATGAAATATCAATTAAACATTGTCAGAAAGAGATAAAAGGAATGAAAAATAAATGGGATGAGAGAGAATATGTGGTTGAAGAAAGAGTCAGAAAAATAGAATGCGAAGTGAAGGAAAAGATTGCTGAGAGTGTGGAAAGAGCAGAAGAACAAATAAACAGAAAAATTTCATCAATTCAAGAAATTCCCAATGTCAATCAGTTTGGTAACAGTATTTTGTCAATGCCTGTTCAAATGGAACAGTTACCGAAATTTTTTGGTTCGGTAACGCCCAATCCAATGGCGTTTCTAAGAAATTTGAACGAATTTTTAGAATCCGTACCGGGAGAAAGAAACAAGCTGCGGATCGCCCGCAACGCCATGAAGGATGAAGCGAGATCCTGGTTTGACTTCGTCGCAGATACGATCAATTCCTGGGACCACTTCGAAGATGTATTTCAACGACAATACTGGAGTCAAGCGATTCAACAAAGGGTGAGAACAAATTTATTCTTAGGTTCTTATAATAAGTGCGGATTAGATAGTAGAGAAGCCTATGTCATAAAGAAAATCAATATTCTCAAATTTTTAACACCACCCGTTTTGGAATCTGATTTGATCACGCAATTATCCAGGCATTTTGAGCCTGAGGTCACTCAAGCCATTGCGATGCAAAATATAACCTCTGTTAGTCAATTGTTGGAACTAATGAAGAGATTAGATCAAGCGGAACAATGCAAGGTAAATCCTAGCAATTCGCGAAGTCCTGAAGGCCATGTCAACCACAATCAGGCAACTGGCAGTTCGAGTAATGATGGTTTCAACCGTCAACAGTATTCGCGAGCTAATGTAAATCCGAGACCAGCTCCCTATTTCAACAGGAGACAGTCTTTCACTCCTAGAAATGGTGGACGTCAGAGTCCAAATTCAAACAATCAGAATGTGCCTCAGGTATCCACAACGCACCAAAATGACCGTCACGATGTCCAGACAAGGTCAAACGTCAATCAAGTGGCTTCCCCACAAAATCAGAATTCAAATAAGTCAGCTGACAAAGTTTTGCCTAGAGATTCTGTGCAGTGGAATTCAAATCGCTACGTTAATCAAATTCAAACAAATCAGATATCAAACAGCACTGGCGCAATTCACAAAGACACTAGGTCTAATTTAAATGAGCAAAAGGGTCAAACAAAGCCGAAAGAATTACTCGATGAAGCTCGTGGGCAGGATTTTTAGAAAGTCCAACCAAAAGGAAAAAAATGTACACCATTTTACAAAATGATTTAAGATCGATCAATTCAGATTTGCCACATGTAAATGCAATGTTTGGAAAGAATGTTTTAAGATGTTTAGTAGATACGGGAAGTGAGGTTTCAATTTTAGACGAAGAGAAAGTAAAAATGCTAGAGAAAGAAAAAGTAGGGAAATTCATTCCAACTCGAAAAATTACAATCATTACTGCTACAAAAAAGATAATTGCTGCCATCAACAGAGTTTTTGTCGTAGAATTCAAATTACAAAATTCAACTTTTCTGGGAGAGTTTATTTCATTAAAAGGTTTAAAAAGAGATGGAATTATTGGGATTGATTTGTTAGACAAGATGAGAGTGGTTGTAGATGTTGATAAGAGACTAATTCAGATAGGAGAGGAGATAGTTAATTGGTGTGATGAGACTCCTAATGAGGAGAAAATTGTAAATTGTATAAGAAAAGAGAAAGAAAATGTGAATTTAGAGATATTGAAAAGTGATTGTTTGAAAAACGATATACAGGGTAGTGAATTAGTTGATGAGGTTAAAGAAGAAGAAGTTGTTGATGAAGTAGTAGAGTTAGAAGCAAACAATTCCCAGATTGAATTCCCAGATGATTTAAATGAATTTAAGATTGATTGTGATGAAAAGTTTGAATTTAAAGTCAAAGAAATTTTAAAGCAGTACATATCCTTAGTAGACAAATTCCCAAGTTTAGCAGTTGGTTATGAACATTCTTTAGAAGTAGATGAATCGAAACCTTTCAAAATCAAGAACTATCCAATTCCCAAAAACATGCAAGAAAAAGTCAGAGTTGAGGTATCCCAAATGCTTCAAGATGGGATAATTGAACGTGGAAGAACAAGGTACGTCAATCCTTTAGTCGTCGTCCAAAAGAAGAATGGAGACATCCGTTTGTGTCTTGATGCCCGACGTCTGAATGAACGCACACGACCGCAGTTCGAAACTCCAGTCACGGTTGAAACATTGTTGGCAAGGTGTACAAATGCGAATTATTTTACAAAGCTAGATTTAAAGAGCTCTTTTTGGTTGGTACCGTTGAACAAAGAATCTAGAAAGTTTTGTGGATTTATGGTTGATGGAAATGTGTATCAGTTTAAGGTTGTACCTTATGGTTTAAGTAGTTCAGCTGCCGCGTTGATACGGGCAATGCAACAGATTTTAGAACCATACAATTCGTTTGTAGCTCATTACATCGATGATATTTTAATTTTTAGTCAGAGTTTAGATGAACATTTAGTGCATTTGCGCAAAGTTGTTGAAGTTTTAGCTAGAAATGGATTGAAAGTGAATTTAGGAAAATGTGAGTTTGTAAAGCATGAAGTAAAGTTTTTAGGATATGATTTAACAGAGAATTATGTCAGAGTAGATGAATCTAGGCTAGACGTCATCAAAAAGTACCCTAGACCTAGCAACATAAAGTTATTAAGAGGTTTTCTTGGTGTAGTCCACTACTACAAAAGGTTTGTTCCGAGATTAGCGCACATCAGTGCACCTTTATTTGAATTGTTGAGAAAGAATGAAAAATTTAAATGGACAAATGAAAGATTAGAAGCATTTGAAAATGTAAAGTCTGAATTTCACAAATCATTATGTTTATTATTGCCAGATTTTAGTAAAGAATTTTTGTTACGTGTCGATGCCAGTGACACAGCCATCAGTGGTGTCTTGATTCAAATTGGCAGGAATGGAGAAGAACCAATTTGTTTTGTCTCCAGGATTTTGAAAAATTATGAGTTAAAATACACGGTGTCAGAAAAAGAAATGCTAGCTGTAGTCCATGCAGTAAACAAGTTAAGATTTTATTTACTAGGCAAGAAATTCATAATTGAGTCAGATCATGCTGCTTTAACATCTTTAATGTCAACTCGGTTCTCAAACAACCGAATTTATCGTTGGTCTTTATTATTATCAGAATATGTTTTTGAGATAAGACACATAAGAGGAGATTTGAATGTAACAGCTGATGCTTTGTCTCGTATGCACAATCTGAAAAGCCATTTCAACCATGTTGAGGTAAACACATACAACATGTATGAAGCCGAGGGGTTGTTTGACTTTGTCAGGATCAACGAGGTGCAACAAGATGATTGTTTCGATCGAATACGAGAGGCATTAGTCCACCAGGATGAGTACAAGGATTTTGTCATCAGAGATGGTATTCTGATGAAAAGGATACGAGACCAGTTCAATGTCGTACTCACCGAGTCATTCGCACGTCAAGCAATGCAGGAGCTACATCAATCTCTTGGACACATTGGAGGTCACAAACTTTGGCTCACCTTCCGAGAAGCTTTCTTCGCAACAAGAGACAAGACCATTGCCAAATCCATCGTCCGCACATGTCTTCAATGTCAACTGGGAAAATCAAAGAACCGCACCTGCCAGAATGTCATCAAGAGCATAGTTGTAGAGAACAAACTCGACCTCGTCGCCGTCGACTTTCTTGGAAATCTCATACCTGGACATTTTGGCTACCGCAACATTTTCGTCATGGTAGATGTTTTCACCAAATACGTAAGACTCTTTCCCACCAGATATTACAACACTGATACAGCAATCCGTTGTATTGACAATTTTATACGAAATCAAGGGAAAATGCGCCGCATTCTTGCTGACAATGCCACTTATTTTAACACGCATCGTTTTGTTGACGCCATGAATGAGCGTGATATTAATGTTTCTTTCTGTTCTATACGTCATCCTTGTGGGAATCCTTGCGAGAGATACATCCAGGAAATCGTCAAGTTTCTCAGGATGCAAACCCATCAACGCCATCCTGATTGGGTCCGCCACGTCCAAAACATCGAAAATTGGATAAACAACACTCCCAACACCACCACGGAGGAGTGCCCTTACACTTTAATGTATGGAAGGTTGCCTAGTCGCCCGTGGAACCTTCTCGAGGAGGATGTATACGTGGAGGCACGTACAGAGGAAGCTAGAAGGAAGCTTCAACTCAGGGGACAACGTTATGTCCGCCAAGAAAATGCCAAGATCACCAAGCGTACCCGGTTCAATGTCGGCGACCAAGTCCTGGTGCGTCGATATCGTTTAGGAAGACGTGACCAGCAAACCTGCCAAAAGCTGGAACTTCCGTTTGTTGGACCGTACAGAGTGGCCCGTGTGTTTGATGGGGTCACCTACGAACTGCACACTTTGGACGGTACCCAGAACAAAGGTCGGTACCACATCTCTGCCCTCCAGAACTTTCACCACGACCCCGGGTAGCTCGCCGCCCGGAACTGACGTTTTCACCCCTGTGTGCGGAGACAGGATTTTAATTTTTTTTTTATTTTCCGTTGTTCGGACTGTCAATTTTTGTTTTTTCTTTTGTGTGCGTGCGATTTCAAAAGCAAAACAATGACACTTTTCAAGTGCAATTTTTTTCTTTTATAATCGGGAGATGTGCTGTGGAAAAAGGGGATGAAAAACTGTGCGGGAGTGCGTTGACCCCTTCGTCCAAGTCAGCTGTTTCGAGAAGATTTTTAAAAGACACTAAATTTTTCGTAAAAAATTAAGTTAGTATTAAGTTACTTTGAAACATGTTGAAAAATTCTTATTAATATCATTTTTAGTTTTGTTTTACAGCAATGTAATTTTCATTTAGCTCAGTTTATTGTCTTTATGTTTGTTTGCCTGGTTTAAGTAATGTCACCGTGTAAGATCGCCGCTGTTTTGCGTGCGCTTCTCTGGGGCCGGCGAATGCTCGGTTGCGGGAGAGAGAAGGCAGTGTACAATTAGACTCTGCGAAGGTAAGATCATTTTCCTGAGCGCTGTAAATGTATGTCGTTTGAAGACATTTTGTTTCCGCGTGTCATTTGATTTTTACAAATCTAACCTTAGTAGAGGCATCTTACACTCAATTCACTTAATTTTCTTTGTATAATATTTGGAATTCCAAATAGTTTGTTATAGCTGATTTAATTTTACTTTTTGAGAGTTCAATTTTTTTTATTTGATATTTATTTAATTTTTGATTCATTCTTTTTCCTTTTCAATTAGATTTGATTGTAGTTCACTGTTTTGAAGGTATTTTTACCTTGCTTTGTAATTGCTGACTACAATTGAGCAGTTTTAAGTATTTAAAGGTTAAAGACGTTCACCTGAGAACGCCATTTTGCGATTTACACGTGGTGTATAAAATTTTATTTTTAAATTTTCTTAATCTTGTTATTTTCACGTTAAATATAGGGAGTTTTCTTTTAAGCCTGGATTTTAATTAATCTAAGGTTTTAAATTTCTTCCTATTTGTTTTTTTATTTATTAAAGTTCTAATTAATTTTAAAATTCAAATTTTGTTGTTTTAATTTGTTTCCCCACATCGTGGTCAATTTACACCCACTTTCAGTTTCTTAAGGTTTACCTTCAGAAGGTGACCACTGGGATTTTGAATCCCATGCTCTTCAAGAAATTTTTACTCTATTTTAGAGTTGGCGCTCAACTTAATAATTAATTTCAGACATTTGGTCACAAGCATTAATTTAATTTTAAATAATTCACATTTTCATAATTATAAGTACTTTCAAACTTGTTTCTGTTCGGTATTCCGTCAATCTACTTGTTTGTACTGTGATTTCCATATCTAATGCTTATTTTACTATACACTTATACACATTCCATTATGATTCTGGAAGATTGGCTTCTTTACTCTGTCAAATTTTTAACCAACTTCGATCCACTGTGAGCCGGTAAAGTTCTACTAATTATATTGCGTCTCCCTCGGACCACCTTTTCGCTTGAAGAATTATCAAAACAAGAGCAAAGTGATCATCACAAAGATATAATTTGGCTGTCTACAGCTTAAATCGGCATAGTATGTTTCTAAACTCGGCTATACATTATAAAATTTAAATTATAAAATACACCTACAGTTAGAAAGATCGCTTAAAATATGAAAAGTGGATAAAAAGTTCTTGATTAAGATCGGATTAAAATCAGACAAAGAATAAACCTCTGCATATATCCGCCTTTATTTGGAATAACCCGACATAATTAGATATAGATCAAACAATAAATTATTTTGATATTCATGATAGTATGCACATGTCTTAATTTTAACGGTTAATACAAGAATATTTTTCCTACCTGAACGACAATTTAATAAACAACAAAGCTTATTGCTGCGCTCTTTAATTAATTATGCCTAAACTAAATCTGATATATAACCGAAAAGAACCGATATAAAAACCGATGTAGAAACGCAACCGATACTGAGACTAATTCAGAACCGTTATAATAATAACTGTTTTGGCATTATTTCAGTTCTCAGAACCGTTTTAGTTAGAACTAAAATATAACAGTTTGAAATTCTTTAATCCCTATTGTGTATGGTCTAACTTAAATACATTCACAATGATTGCTAGTTATCCTTATCCGTAACCAGTTTCTAATATACACGTAGTATGTACCGTCCTAAGGTTCCCGAAGCACACAGGAAATATTTCAGACACGATCGATATGGTAAATGAGGTAACGTCAACTTTCATACCTCGACAATATAAATTCTCTACGGTGGCAAAAAGTTGTGCTATGTCCTTTCGGACAATTTATCACTGACCGGATCAGTTAAGCGCTCCATTTTTCAATTTAATACTTTAAATGCTATACTCTCAGTTTGTCTACAGGATTTATAGTTCAGGCACGTTCAGAACATCTTTTATAATGTATAAAAAACCTGAAGGTTGGAACTTTGAGCCAAATGAAGATAAATTTATCTGGTAATGAAGTGCCCAGAATTTATTATATATTGATTCACGAGATTTTTCTTAGATTAGGTGGTCTGTGTTTGCTTTTGGTGGAACTTTGATTCTGGCGGCTTTGGTTTTCCATAGTATGAGTGTAGTTGTTTAGTAACTATTTCGAATAATCATAATATATTTATTTCCTACAGGCGTATGTCCAAGTACAGGAAAAATATGTAGGTACTTAACAAAAAGAAAATTTAATGCTAGCGAATACAGAGCTATAAATTAAACAAACATCCTATAAGTTAGTGATAACTTCTCTAATTTTTTCAAAAGTATCATGATGTATATCATATAAGTGCGAAATATCATTGTAGTTGCTACACATAGTGGCTACTGGAGACTTAACTGAGACATTAATTCTATTTCCAATACAGTAAAGCATACATTGATATCGTGTTTCAATTCTTAGGACAAAGAAATTAATTTTACTTAAAAGCCAGGAGTTATCCAAATTATTATGCAACAAACCAAATAGAAATTTAATATTTAATATAATCCGCCTTTGTTGTAGTGACACAAAGTTAAATCTTGATAGCATAACGTTGTAATCCAAGCCTCTAATCGGGATAAACACCATCAATTTTATACATTAAGTATTTTAAAAACCTTCTTTGAACTGGGTGAAACATTAAAAAACATCCAAACATCTAAAACATAATATATTATTTATATTAATAGTTATTATGAGTTTAGCATATTGATATATAAATTAAGTACAAATATTTTTTAATAAATGATGTCTTAAGCAAACTAACTGCACAAATTTTCTTTTTTCAGAGTCTGACCTACTAACCAATTATATCCACCATTTGAACAGGGTGAAACAATTAATTCTTTTTAATTACTCCACTTCTAGGTCATTCTAAACACAAAAGCGGATCCATTTAAAAAGTTAGGAACAGAAAGTGCAGCATTTAATAAACCTGCCCTCGGCTTTTGTACAGTACATGAAAGTAACTATTATTTGGCTTGTTAACCTCCCACCGCTGGCTGGTGGGGGTCGAAAAGATTTCGTACGAACTCTAGTATCTAACGTAATCCTCTTAAAATACTGCCTCGGCATCGGGCAGTGCTTTAGTACAGCTACCCCATCTGGTTAATGCCGTTTTGAATTTTGCATGAGGAAAGCTGCACTGTAGAGACACCTACCTTACAGAGTTTAAGTGTTTTGGCGTAGGAGTCTTATCGTTTTAGTTTTAAGAGTAATAAAGTTTTATTGAGCGGTAAAGGGAACGAAAATAGGGATGACTGAATCTGCGAGTGATTGGGAGGGTTTTCTGTGATTTTTGGAAATCGACTTGAATATGTAACTGGCTTTTCATTCTTAGTATGCTATTTTATATCTTTTCAAGTCTAATAATATAATAGTTACTTGCTAAGAAAAGATAACCCATACAATGTCTATTTCCTTGTTTTAATCCGATGTATTCACTCTAAAGATTGAATTAGGTGATAAGCCAATTAGAAATTTTGATTTTTAAAACCGTATGCCTTAATTCCATAAATGATAAAACTGACACACAATTTTTCACTAAACTTTATAACTTAATTCTATAAATGAAATTTTAATAAAAATTTAGTAACGTTTTTCATATTTAACCATAACCTACCATAACTAATACAACTGACACAATTTACAAAACAATCTTTATATAAAACATTTCAAAACTCTTTCAAATTAAAACAAAAAAGAAACTGATTTTATCAATAAAACAAAAACTGTTATATATTTTTATACATCAAAATTTTATTTTCTACATTATTAATTTTTAAAAATGTAAATGATTAAGGTTTTATTAATAAAGTTAAGTTGTTTAACTATGACTTTAAAAACCAAGAAGATCTACTACACATATATATATATTAAAAAGTCAAGAAAATTTGGAAGAATTAATTTCTCTTGATGTTTTCTTTCTTTGATACTTGTATTACATTTGGAAGTACGCCCAAACAGCCAAATTTTTCTTATATTCTTTGAGCTACATTGATGGTTTTTTTTTTTTAATATTTGATACAAAAGCTATTACAGGATAAAGTTAGTTTTCCAGCATTTTGCTCATTAAATTATTTTAAAGTGGCCTTCTAAATACCATTACTTCGAGATGGTAATTTAAGTGATGTCAGAATGCATATTTAATGTAAATTATCCAGTAATTGGGTTTTGGAACCTTTGGTGTAACAATAACTATCACACTGACAAATGTCAATGCTAGTTTGTTGTTTGGTGAGAGTGGTAAACCTAGCATTGACATTTGTCAGTGTGACAGTTAATGTAAATTAGTTAATTTGGTGGCTTCATGAGCATTTCCTGAACTGATAGTGTTTGATTTTGTTGGTCGATCTTTATTATATTTAGTTTATCGTATCTAAAATAACTTCTATCATCATTAAAAACTTGTTCTGAAATAAAATAAAGTACACTCCGCCAAAAAAGTATCGCATAAACTAAAAAAGGGCATTTATGAACCAAGATATTTTTATACGTTCACAAAAAGTTTGCCTCGTGTATGTGAACTATAAAAACACTAACAAAATAATGGAACTTAGCGTT
This sequence comes from Cetonia aurata, assembly GCA_949128085.1. Taxonomy (NCBI): domain Eukaryota; kingdom Metazoa; phylum Arthropoda; class Insecta; order Coleoptera; family Scarabaeidae; genus Cetonia; species Cetonia aurata. The sequence continues at coordinate 4,799,105 of OX421889.1, forward strand.
TTTACTTTATTTTTTTCCTAAAAGAACACATTTAGAAAAATGCATATGTGTAAGGTTTGCTCAGTTGTTTATTGAAAGTCTTCCTATACGGACAAATTTTAAAGTGCGAAGTCAGAGTTCTGTACCAACGCTTTTAAAACTAAAATGAGCAATTTAACTTCAGAACAAGTGGCTGCTATAGTTGCTTTAATCGAAGATGGACGATCTCAAGCATACGTTGCTAATTTGATGAACATCCATCAGTCAAGTGTTTCTAGAGCCGTAGCCAGATATAGGGAAACAGGCATTTACAGTAGAAGACCTGTACCAGGTCGTTCAAGATGTTCTACTCGCCAAGATGACCGCTATTTACTACTACAAGCATTACGTCGAAGACATGTAACTGCGAGACAATTGCAGAACGACTTGGCTAGAGTCAGAAATACTCGTGTGAGTACTCAAACTATTCGGAATAGGTTACGACAGAGTGGATTAAGAGCTAGAGTAGCTGTAACAGCCCCTCGTCTCGCTAGGAACCACCGAGTGGCTCGCTTAAGGTTTGCCAGAGAACATGTAAATTGGAACATTAATGACTGGGCCAATATACTCTTCACAGATGGGTCAAGATTTGGTCTTTACACCTCAGATAGGCGTATCTCAGTGTACAGACGAGACGGTGAGCGCTATTCGCAGTGTAATATCAGACCTAGACCTAATTTCGCTGGTGGCTCTATTATGGTTTGGGGAGGCATCTGTTTAACAGGTCGTACAGAGTTAGTACCAGTAGACAGAGGTACACTGACTGCCCACAGGTATATAACTGACATTTTAGAAGAACATGTAGTACCATATGCGCCAATTATAGGAAACGAATTCATGTTAATGCACGATAATGCACGACCGCATGTTGCAATAATCGTCCAGGAATACCTTAACGATGTTGGTATTCCAGTTTTAGATTGGCCTGCGGTAAGTCCGGACATGAACCCTATCGAGCACGTGTGGGACCTCCTTCACAGACGGATACGAACCCAAAATGTTGCCCCAGCGGACCTGCATGGACTAGCAAATGCTCTCCGTGACGAGTGGGAGAATTTGGATCAGGCTTATATACGGAGGTTAATCGAATCTCTGCCAAACCATATGCGAGCGGTCATAAGAGCCAGAGGTGGCAATACTCAGTATTAAAAGCTACTGTTATGACATTTTTCTTTCCAAAATTATAATTTCTTGTTTTAATAAAAATCTCAAGTATGAGTTCTTGTTTTTATTTGGCCTGTATTTTATTTAAACAATCATAGAAATTATATCTTAGAGCGCATTAAAGTATATTTACAACTTTATGCTACAAACAAAGATTATGCGATACTTTTATGATTCAAAACTAAATTATGCGATACTTTTTTGGCGGAGTGTATATACATCCCCTTTAGTCTATACACTTTATTTTTATCTAGGTACACTATTCTTGGTGTGCAGTTAGTGGAAATCACACGAGGTTAGCAGAATTTCCACCATGTTTTCCTTGGAGAGCATTTGCTATCGATTATCCAGAGAAACTAATAATGCCCTGCATACGACGAAATAAATAGTAGGTGGATATTCGGAGTTCTCCTTTGGGACAACTGGAAACTCCCTCTTGTCTGGAGTGACTATCACGTTTCTCTATAAAAGGAGTTTTATTTCTATAGGTATAGGACTTGGCTTGCCCAGCATAATACATTTTGTATCCTATTTCGATATTGTGCGGACGCAATTCCATTTCGGTGTCGAATAGTTCGTACGATTGAAAGTGTTATTGGATTTCTCGAATAATTTCTCAAATCCTTACACACCGACTACCTACAGGAATCGATTAAAAATCTCAAGCAAAATCTCGTTTAAATAGTTTCAAGTTGTATTGTATCGCCTGACGGCAGTTATTGCTAAATGACTACCTTCTGACATAATTAAAAATGAAATCTTGTCTCCCCCTTGTTCTTATCCCGTAATTAAGATATTTAATTAATTTACAGGCGTACCTTGTTGCTTGCAGCTGTCTCAGTGAAAATGAAGGGGTGTTAAAACGTCGGGGTAGAGATTCAGGGGTGTTCTACAGCTATAATACCCGGTAGACGCTTTATAATGCGTTTTTACCAGCCTGAGTTATTTAAAGCCGGCATTTCTGGTGAGTTTATTACGCGAATCGGAGTAATTCATCACCCTAACGTTACGTATGGCGTGAAAGAATGTGTTAGTGATGCTTATAAAATCTGGATTATTGTAATTTTTGTTTTGGTGTTTCAATCAATTACCTATAATTAGAAATCGCTCACATAAACTTTGAAATAATCAATTTCATCTAATCAGAGACTTTAAACATGGAAACGAAACATAAATGCATAATCATAATTATAAACTGTATATTTACTGCAAATACTATTAAAATATTACGTCAATTGTATAATAGGTTACAACTAATTAACATGCAAATGTACGATACTGTTTCTTCGTTCATAAATGTTTCTTTATACGATTTTTGTCTTTATACAGATATTGCTTTAGAGCAGAAACACGTGATTTTTATCAGAGAATATACCGAAGAAATATACGGCAAAATATGTCAATCTCCAAACCTGGTGTGTGGACACCGTTTATTTTTATTCTTAGACAATTTATTTGCAAGCCCATCCATGTGAGTGGATCTTGATTGTCTTAGATCCTTTTCCGTTTTAAACAATGTCCAGATGAGATCTAGTTTATCAGCCATTTTATTTTGTCTTTTCCAGCACATTAATTTGGGATCGCTCGTTTATAATCATCGTGGTGTCGTCGACATGACCACACTTTCCATCTGCAGTTATATTTACTTACCACAAAATCGTTTATATATAGATTACGAACGGCAGTGGGCGAAGAATTGACCCTTGCGGTACGCCAGACCCCTGATTATCTTTTATGCTTTTCAGTCGATTTGTTATAAAAACGGCGTATTCTTTATAAAACTATCAAAGATCGTTTATATATAGCTTACGAACGGCAGTGGGCCAAGGATTGACCCTTGCGGTATGCCAGACCGCTGATTATCTTTTGTGCTTTTCCGTGGATTTGTTATAAAAACGGCGTATTCTTTGTAAAACTATCACTTCAGAAAGCTATTTATTTTGCCTTTGCCCAGTGTATATGTCATTGAGTTACTCTGTTATATATATGTTAATCAACAAACCTTTGTGAAATGCTCTGATATCCATGAGCATAATACTAGGGCGAAGAACAAGTATAGAGAACCTTTTAATCGGTTAGAGATGACCAGGCGTGCTCCTACTTCAATGGGAGTTAGATTATTCAATTTGCTTCCTCAGGCTGTCAGAGTTATACCAACTATAAAACAGTTCAGGCGTGCGTTGAGAACGTTTTTGCTTGAGCACTGCATTTACTCCGTCGATGAATTTGTTGACTTAGTATCTAATTTTAATGTGTAAGTTTCTGTGTTGTAGATTGTAGGTATTATCTTTTAAATTGACAATGTATTTTCAGTATTAATGCTGACACATACAATAAAGCTCTATCTATCTATCTATCTCTATCTATCAAAGATACTCAGACAATTACAATTATACAGCCTGCGTCAAGTGCATTGGATCTAAGTTACCAGTCGAGTCAAATGCGTCTATGATTGGTCTAAATTAGTTACCGTAACTAGTGACTTTCAGCGCTTTTGACCACCCATATCTCGAAAATGGTTGAGAATTGGACCTATGCTGACTGGAAATCTTTTGCTAATTTTGATACAAGGAATAACCCTATGAAGTTATGCAACCCAACGAGGGGACACCCTGATAATAAAAAAAATGCAAATATTTCAAAAATGGTTGAAAATAACAACACAGTTGCTTCATCAAACTCACTTTAAAATCGAACGAGGAATTAAAAACTGTAATAATATATAGGGTGTTTCATTTAAAATAACAAAGTTGACAGTCACTTCCGGTATAATCGGATGCCCCAGATTATTAAAAATATTTTAGTTCAATAGCGCGCGTCGGCTTTAGAATACTATGAAGTTTTTAGAATTTTCCAATGTATACTCTTTCATACAGAGTGAGCAACCGGATGTGACCACCACGTGATCACGAACGTCACAGAAAAAGTGTATTTTTTTGTTTTACTGTTTACTGCTCTGCTTGTTGTTTACGTTCTGTCATTTGACATTTAACGTGTTGGAAAAAAATATATGGCACGTCTTATTTTAAGGTTAAGTTATAAACATATTGACAAATCAGTAATTTTTTATTTCTCTTTTTCTTGGTTTTTAGGTCCCAAATAATAAAAGTATGAATGACTAACGACGTTTCGCTTTATTAAAAGCTTTTTCAAGTTATAAATAAATGTATAAAGTTTGATAAATAAAATGTTTTTGTTTAATAAATGACAATTTGTTTGTTTTTTATGATTTTGAAAATATTATTATGTTTTAATTAAAGATGTTTTGATTATTTATTTTTGGATTTTGTAATTAAATAGTTCTTTAAAATATTGTATTTAGTTATAAAAGTAAATTATATAATTTTGTTTCGGTTTTATCATTAATTAAAACATAATAATATTTTCAAAATCATAAAAAACAAACAAATTGTCATTTATTAAACAAAAACATTTTATTTATCAAACTTTATACATGTATTTATAACTTGAAAAAGCTTTTAATAAAGCGAAACGTCGATAGTCATTCATACTTTTATTATTTGGGACCTAAAAACCAAGAAAAAGAGAAATAAAAAATATATACCTACATGGTCAAGATCCAAAGATTTACAAATCAGTAATGTGACATATCTTGTACTATCAACTTAACAATGTTGCCACCTTAAAATTTGAGGTCACGAGGTGCTCGCTCTGTATATCGATCGATGCAGTTCGTCGTGACACACGCAGTATATTTATTCAATTCCACTTTTAAAAATATACCTTTTTTAAACCCAGACATTTATATATTTATCCAATTTCAATTTTGAAAATGTTTTCTCTTTCCTTTCTCTAAACAATCTAGCCTGCAGCTGTATTACGTTTTTTTTTTTTTCTTGTTACCGGAGTAAGTAAATTCAATCTGATTTCAGGGATTATTTTGCTTTGTAAGCTATTTATATATGTATGTATTATGCGACTCATCCCTCCGAAGGCGTAATTTAATATAAATTAACTTCAAAACAAGAGTTTACACTTAGTTACCTTCAGGCTGAATCCGAACATATTTGAGATCATCTTAACGAGGGCAGGACATGAGCTTTACTGTGGGATGATTCCTGTTTCACAATTGAGTTCGGGTGGACGCCAGCAGTTGCAGCACCATAGTCGACGTTTCTCCTTTTTTGGCACGGTAATGCACGCGAACTTTCAGCGGTGCACACTTTCAGGTTTAATAGAAGTTTAAAAAGGCGTTGATAAAATTGTTATTTATGTGCTAATGCGGAGTTTAAGTTTTAAAAGGTCTTTGTTTCGTGAATGTTTTAATAAGGTAAAATGTTTCGTTGTAGAGTCTGCTTTTTTTGTTTATGTTCCGAGTATGAATTAATAACATTGTTTTGTATTCTAAATTATTCACTTATTTTTAGAGATTGTTTGCTTTCAAGGTAAGTAAATAACTTATATTAAAAATCTTCTTTTCTTGAGCAGTATAAATATTTTGATATTTGTACTTCTTGGTTTTTCTGATAAGTTAATGATAATAATAATAACAGAGATGAAACTTTAAAACGATTTGGACTTTAAAATCCTTTTTCAAGTTACTTTTGTAAAGTCATACCTATAGATAAATTTTTGTTTAATATATTAACCATTATTGTTTTGTTTTAATATGAAATTTCTAATGTGTCTTTATATAAAGATTACATTGTAAAATGTGTTGTTTGAATTTTTTTGTTTAAATATGAAAAACGTTTTTAAATTTTATAGGAAATGAATTATTAGCAAAATACCTCCACAATCGATTGATGTGCGAAGTCTTTGATATACAGTGCGGTAACCAGTGGCTGTTCGTGACGTTTTGTACAAGGGAGGCTACGGTAGCCTAAGTAATTCCTCTCGGTCAATAACTTATATTTTTATACATATTATTGCAGCATTGTAAGTGTAGAACAAAAATTTAAAAAAAAAAACAGATTGAAATAAAATATAATTTATTGTCTAGCAAGAACTAGACCGCTCTTGACATAACGTAATATGATTGATAATTGAGACTTGCAGGAAATATCTGTGGTTTCATCTACTTGTCAAGAAAAACACGGAGCTTTTCCATTTCTGTATCTATTTCTTGTTTTAATACAAAAGAAATACAATCTATTAAATCATTTTGTATAGATTTAGATGTACCCGAAAAAATATTACTACTAACAAATCTATTAAAACTAGGTTCATATTTACTAAAGAGTTCAAGTAATTCTCTATAATTTCCACGATTAAAAGAATCTGCAGTCTCATTGTGTCCCCGAAAAGCTAAATCTTGTGATGCTAAAAACATTGTTACGTTTATTAATTTTCTCAATTTTTTGCGGTTTTCTCTAACTTAATTATTATAGGCAATAATTGCATCTTTGCGCGCGCTGTCTACAGCAGTAGCAATATTTTGTTTTCCAAATAATTTAAATTTGCACAACGATGAAATGTGTTCTTTAGACTTAGAATGCCGTTCAATAGCGCGCGGTAGATTTTCTAAATCTGTATAACCAAATTTCGACCACGTTTCGGTTTGGTTACAAAAAAGTAGACATGGCCAACAAAATAATCTTTCCCGTTCAATTGAACCAGTTAACCAACCACATTTCGTGTACCATAATGAACTAAAACCACGATTTTGCCGGTTGCCGTCGTTAGATACTATAGATAAATTAGGCCGTGGTTTTTCAATGTTTTGTACGATGTGTAATTTCGTCTCTATGTTTAAACAACTAAAAGAATTTCTTATCAACCAGTGGACAATATCTTGGCAAATTCTAATTTCGTTCATTTTATCCATTTTGTGTGCGTAACCTAACAAAACTCACCCAACGCTCCTTAAGTTATTAGTACTGGGAGCTGGGAGTCGCATGGGCAGTTGCCTACCAACGTTTTACGACCGATAATACACGATAACATGCCGATCGGGTACGATCTTACCGCGGCAGCAAGCCTCCAACCTTACGTATTCGCCGTATAAAGTGCACGTGCACTTATGGAGACGCATTGCTTTCAGCCATGGCATTAATCTGTGGCTAGCCTCCTCGCTTGCTATTATAGTGCGTACAGTAAAATTCCGCGCATTATTGGAAATTTGTTTGCATTTTTAAATTAAGTCATGAATAAATATACTATTGATTATATTGTTTTTCCAAAATTGCTTTATTTTAAAATATAAGCGATGCTTAAACATTATTTTAATACATAATAAACGCTACTTATTTTATTAAAAATAATAGGGGAAGCTTAGCCTCCCTAGCCTCTCTTGACGAGCCGCCACTGGTGGTATGTTGTATGTATGTACTACTTTTTTTTTTACTAAGTTTAAATCCGTTTATAAATGCATGTTGCTGTTTGTCCTTCGTGTTTCGTCTTCTGTTGTTTAATAATTTTAAAATGTTTGTGTTTCTTTCGCGTTTATGATACAACTTTTGTTGTTGAATTTAACTTTGGATAATGAAACTTGATATGGCGGGTGGAGTGATCATGAATGTCTTTGACAGCTTTTTATTGATGTCTATTTTTATGATGATAGCACACAGCTTCATAAATATAAAGACAAGGAAGGGGCAATAAGCTAAACCTCTGCAACAATGGTTTGCAGGAGGATGACGGTTCAACTCCTCCAAGGATTCTTAAAAACTGCTTCTGGGCTATAAAAACTCTTTGCTGGTGGAGAAGCACCCTAGAGCAATAGGCCATAGCATAAACGAGACTGGACCTCAGCATAGTAAACTGATAGCAATGTGTGATAGCGCCATTTGAGAACGTAGACTGTTCGAAAAAGGTATGCCTTCGAGGGTAAGCTTTTTAACAAACTGTCGCAGTGATAGTCCCATAATAAATTCTCTTGAATGTGTACCCCAAGAAACTTAGAACTGTTAGTTTGATTAATCACAGTATTACTGATTTGGATGACGTCATATATCGACTTTATTCTATTGTTTCATTGTCTAAATTATTTTTATTTTGACTACGATAACATGAAAAATAATTTTATTCAATGAGGACTGTATAAACGCTCGTGCAGTTCATAGTTGGTCTCATGCTTTTCTCTCTTTATTTGTATAAATGTCGCTAAACTTGATCCAAGACTTATATAAAAGGTATTATCACAAAATAGTAACTAATTTGCATTAGAATAATTGACTTATGTGCGCAATGCTTTCATGAACCAACACATACGAGAGCCACTTTAATATTTACAAACAAAGATATGATATTTTAAGATATTTTCAAAGAATAGCACTGTATTTGAACAGTATATTTCTACCTTTATTGTATGTTACATTATTGCAAAATAAATGTGTCCATTATTACAAAAACGAAACGGTTGATGTACATAATATTTTAATCGTTTCATTATAGGTAGGGACAATTTATTTCGTAGAAGACTAGAGCGTTTATTTAATTTCCACAAGGTTCATACGAAAGATTGATTCAAATATTACAGGTCACGTCACATTATTCCCAAAGGAAATTATATACTATGAGGTAATAATATCACAAGAGGGTTAAATAAGTTATAATTAGATACCTGCATATGTGAGACTCTTGTACATATTTCATTTATTTCCCTCGGTATAAAAAGTTTTATAAATAGCAAGAAATATACAAAGCTTTATAATTGGTATTGCTTGTAATTCACTACTGCATGTTTAATGACATTTTAAATGGGATTGCAGGAAAGGTCTTTAATGTATTGATTGCATTGATTGTCAGAGGTGAACGTCTACCTTTTAGAATATTAAAGACTAATCGACAAATGAATTGTGTTTTATTTAAACTTAATTAAGAAAGAGCCGTAGAAAAATATGATTTATTTGGAAAGGCAATCTAGAAAAGAATGGTATAAAGATGAATGCTAACAAAGTAAAGGTTACGTCAATAACTGAAGTGTGACGAGAACTAAATAAAACTACAATATGTTGATTACTTAGGAGTACAATAGAAGAATTAGGAAAACAAGTAGGTAAATAAAAAGAACTTGGGAAGTTAAAGCAAACGTATTTCACCTCCTTCTTCCAGTCTATGTCTTGCCCATCTATATTTATGGTCTTGAGGCTGGGTTCTCTTTTCCTTGTGAATGCTATTAAGGTAGTCTTAGTGGCGTTGAAGTTAAGGCCCACTGATTGGCACCACCTCAACACTACGAAAAGGTTAATAGCATTCACAAGGAAAAGAGAACCCAGCCTCAAGACCACAAATATAGATGGGCCAGACATAGACTGGAAGAAGGAGGTGAAATATCTAGGACTCATCCTGGATAATAAACTTCTGTGGTATAAGCATGAGCTTGAAGTAACTAACAAGGCGAAGAAGGCCCTAATGGTTGGTAGAAACTTTGCATGAAACAACTGTTCTGGATGTACACAGCAATCGTGAGACCGATGATCACTTATGGGGCAGTGGCTTGGAGCAAGAGAACTAATCTGGCCATTGCGAGAGCTAATCTCTCTAAAGTGCAAAGATTAGCATGTGTATGCATAATTGGCGCAATGAGAACCTGCCCAACAGCAGCTATTGAAGTGGTACTAAATCTTACTCCTCTTCACATTTTTGTGGAGAGCATAGCTAAAAGGACCACACGTAGGATGATCAGGGAAGGAATGGCTAGGCATAGGCCTCAGCCTCCTACAGGTGACCAAATCTGGGACATGCCCCGAGACGACATGCCAAGGAAGTTCAACTTTGCAAAAGAATTTACCACAAAGCTGAGCACTAAGAGTGAATGGGATAGAGATACCATTTTGAAACTCAATAGAATCGCCATCAAATGGTACACAGATAGCTCCAAAACGGCAGAGGGAACTGGAATAGGGATAGATGGGCCTAGAACCAAATATTTCGAAAGCTTGGGGATGTACCCAAGTATCTTCCAGGCGGAAATACACGCTATTGAAAGATGTGCCCAGGTCAACATTGAGAGACGCTATGAAAAGCAGGAGATTATCATAATATCTGATAGGGCGCTGAGGTCAAACATAATCAGCTTGGTTTGGGACTGTCTACAAAAACTAAACGAGCTAGACAAAAAGAACAAGGTAACCCTATTGTGGGTTTCCGGGATACACGGGAGTGGAAGGAAACGAAATAACAGATAATCTCGCTAAGAGAGGGGCTAGAACACCTTTTGTAGGGCCAGAACCTTTTTGTGTGATAAGTAGCAGCATAACACTGGAGAAACTGAAAAAAGAAGTAGAGCAGAGAAAATCCAAATACTGGGAGAATCTCCAGGGAATGAGGCAAGCTAAAACTCTTCTGGGAACCTATAACTAGAAGAGATCTGCAGAATGCATCAACCTGAGTAAAAATAATATTCGGATATTGACAGGGATCGTTACAGGCCATTGTAAACTGAACGGACATCTAAGCAGGCTTGGAATAGCGAAGGAAGCCGAATGTAGATTTTGTGGGGAACAGGACGAAACGTCCATCCATATACTCACAAACTGCGCTGCACTGTGCAACCCAAGGGCGCTGCACCTGGGAGCATGTGAAATCGAAGAGGGAGAGTTACCTAATTTGGGGCCTTCGGATATTCTGCACTTTCTAAAAGGAATCGGACTGGACGGCCAGCTGTAAATACAGCGAGAAGAGGGGACACAATAGATCTTTCAGGTCGCAGCGTACTATCACCCTAATATCACACATACACATAAGGCAAACGTTAAAAGAAGACCAAATAGACTAAGAGAAACTTGAGCATGAAAAATAGTGGTGTAGGTAGACTTGTATATTGCGAAGAATTGTATTTATTGCCTAATGGGGTGGCAGCCAAGCAATTTTTCTTTTTACGGTTTCTAAGATATGGATAATTTGTTAAAGTTGAAGTTGTGTACATTCTTAGACAAATTTCTCCAATCGTTTTAATGATTTTGTGATAATGATCTAATATTGTACGTTGATATAATATAGTCAAGAAATTTTAACAAGTATAATATAAATTGCTATGTTGTTCTGTTGCATTTTTTGTTCGTTTCATTTATATAATGGAGACCACAAAACTCCAGCTTTGAACTTCTGAAATCTTTTATTTCATTTGAACAAACTTCTTCATATCATGGCATTGAGGTCTAACTGTTAAGATTGGAAATGCACCCAAATTGATTTAAATTATGCGTTCTCCACTCAAAATAATAGCTCCCTTATGTATCTTAGCATTCTGCCAATGCTTGTCTGAAGCCACGACCAGAAAGCAGAAGTAGAAGACGTATCACCTTCGTTAAAAAAAAAAAAACTAGGTTTCATGTGGCTCTGATGCAAAACATCCCAAGTCATCAGAAAACATAATCCAAATTTCAAACTAAGGGAAAAAGGCAAATACAAGCTGAGAGATGTTAGCCAGACCACTAAGGATGAAATCTATATGGGTTTCTCCATTTTGGTTCTTCAGAAAAACTACAATCGAGCATTCTTCAAGCTCAGGAAAATTATTTTTAGGGTTTCCAAAATGTGTCAAAGACTCTTGAGGTAAGGGCGATCTAGTTGAACCTCCTTTAACCGCGTCCTCATTCAGGCTATGCAAAGGCGAGGTAAAAAGTCGGAGGTATAATCAGAAATATTTAAAATCATTAGGCGATTGGTCAAAGATATGCTAAAGTGTTTAGTTATCGCGTAGACTTGTTTTATGAGATGAATAAATATTATTTATCTTATGATGACTCTGATCTACCATGAACCAAGGACTGACTGGGAAACTTATATTTGTAAGAACATCAAACTTAAACAAGGAACAAGAAATAGGAGACTTAAATACAAAAAGCAAAGAGGCTGCAGTGTTTCTGGAGCAATTGCATGTCAGGTAGATTCTACAAAGATAAATGTTAGTACTGAGAGAAGCATTTAGCAAAAGTTGAATGTGTAATACTGAAATGTAGTTAGTGTTTCGAATTGTCTGCTTCAACCTCATGAGATTTATTTATATACAGGGCCATTTCAATTGAGGCGAGCTACCTCAAATAATTCATTACGCCAAAAGACGTATTATTATCAAAAGCAAAAACGTGGCAAACGTGCTTTTGGTAATAATACACCTCGTTTAGGCAAAAGCGATTTTCTTCTAACAAGTAATCATTACACAATCTATCTATTTCTGGTTCGACGATCAAATATCCATATATGAGGAGCACAACCTAATTTTAGCCCTTACTCCCAAAGAAAACAGACGGATTACCAATTACAGTTGACACACTCACGCAACAAGAGCATACCCACGCGTTTCAGTTCCGCTTATCTGTTAGGTGAGTGTCTGTAGAGGTTTCCGTGCATGTCAAAGTTTGTACGGAATAAGGATGGCAACCGTGATTGATGAAAGTATGCGCCCCAAATCTTTCGCTACCGGAAGTGAGATTAGTTTTTGCCCCCAAATCTGGTGGAAATATTCGGGTGAAGTGATAATAGAAGTAATACATCATTCATCTGCTATCCAGATAGAGTGTCGAAGGATTAATATGTAAGGAATAAAAAAAAATAATGGTGTTTTTTTATATACATTGTTTAGTTTTTCAAAACCTTCCACAACTTTTTTTATTTGAAGTGTGAGACTAGTACTTTCAAAAGCAAAATTCTAGAAAAATACATAACTAGGAATAACAGACAAATAACTTCATTGCAGTGTTGCCCAAAAGGAAAAACGTTGTATAAGGGGGACATTTTGGGGTAAGCTCTATATAGCTGATTTATTTTCGATCCTCACCATTCAGATCTTGCTTATTATTGAAGACAGACGATAGGTTTAAATTTGGCAAAGTTGCTAAATTTTGTGGTTATTATGATCCCGCAAGGAAAATAGACTTAGAACAAATGACGTTCGAGATATTTTTAAAAAACGGAGAAATCTCCTCTTGTTGTTTTGCCTCTAGCACTTTTATTTGGCCTTGCACAGAAAAACTAAAGACACGTCCTCAAGGCCACTTTGAATGTTCTATATAATGTTGTGCTTGAAATTTTTATACGACGTTTCGTTTTCTTCTGGTCATCATCAACTTTCTTATTTGTTATGGGCGCCATATTGAAGTTTAACACCGTTAGAACTAGAGTCTTTTTTTCTGATTTCAACCATGTGTAACATGTTGACAAAAGTTTTTGATATTATACTTTAACTGACGAAGAATTCAATTTAAGATTAAATAAGGTAACCATGAAATTTCGAACTGTCAATCACTTATCGTTGCGTTAGTAATGGAAAAATGTCGTATACCAACGAAGAGAAACGAGATATGTTATTTATTTTTTAATCATCGAATCGAAATGCAACAATAGCTAGTACACGATATTTACAATTGTATCCTGAACGACGACAACCATATCGTACTATTTTCCTAGATCTTGATAGAAAGTTAGTCGAGTATGCATCGTTTACCAAGGCGCGTGATGTTTACGGTAACCGGAATTTGGATGGAAATCAACGGGATATTTTACAAATGGTACATTAAATGTGTGTGTTTGCAAATGTAAATTTTATATTGTTTATTAGGTGAATAATAATCCATCAACATTAATAAGAGAAGTGGCGTCAGAATTAAATTTGCTTTCTGCCTTCAATATTGTCATTGTATTATTTATTAATTGGATTGGTTGGTATGTAGTTTTCTCGCACATTTGTTATTTGTCACATATTATTATTACGATTTTTAGTTAAGTCAATATGCAGTTTGAAAGAAACGAACTCGTTGACATGATTTTTATTATGGGATCTGCCCAAAAAAAATTGTTTATTAACTCAGCGAATTTATGCGCAAACATATCCTGACAGAAGACAACCTTCAGTTACAAGTTTGGAAAGGCTTAAGGAAAGATTCGTTAGAACAGGAAATGTGAGTTATGAAAAGTGTGAAAGGAGAAAGAGGACAAGTGACGAAGGTAAATTGAATGTCTTGTTATCAGTAGTTGAGAAGCCCTCTACTAGTTCGACTAAAATAGCAACAAAAACTAATATACCACGATCTACTTTTAGCAAGATTTAAAAAAATCATAAATATCATGACTAGAGTATATCTTTCTATCAGGAACTGTTAGCGCTTGATTTAGATACTAGAAAGACATTTTGCGAATGGGGATTAGAAATTGAAAGGAAAACACCTAACTTCTTTCAAAAAGTATTGTTTACTGACGAATCCACCTTTACTCAGAGTGATAGCCCAAACCGTCAAAATCTTCATACTTATGCAACAGAAAACCCAAGAATATTAAGAGCGGTTGATAAGCAGAGGCGATGGACTGTAAATGTTTGGGGTGGTATTATGGGTAATTTCATAATTGGACCACATTTCTTTAATGGATATCTGAATGCTGTACAATATTTGAATTTCTTGCAATATGACTTGCCTCAGCTTCTGCAAAACGTTCCTCCAGTTCTAAGGGAAAATATGTGGTTCCAGCACGACGGTGCTCCAGCACATTTTGCACTAGATGTCCGACAACATTTGAATCAAGTATTCGAAGATAGATGGATCGGCCGCGGTGGTCCTATTAGTTGGCCATCTAGATCGCCAGATTTAACGAAACTTGATTTTTTTCTATGGGGATACATAAAAGATAATGTATATCAGACACCTCCAACTACAGCAGTATGAGACAACGTATAATACATGCTTTTGAAACAGTTTCCATTGAGATGTTACAACGCGTATATAGGTCCTTTCCGTGAAGGTTGCAAATGTGTTCTAATCAAAATGGAGGTCACTTTGAGAATTTATTGTAAATATTACCTTTAACGAAATTACAGTTTTTGATACCTTTTGTCGTTTAGTTAGTTTTGTTTGTCAAAGCGTTTGCTCGGTACATGATCGAATCGAAAACAAATAATTCACGGTTTGTAATGAAAAATTGAAAATAACTTTGAAATTATTGAGTTTGGGTATAGGACATTATTATCAAAAATTAAGCGCAATTAACGGGCCATTCAAAAAATTTAATAATATACGGGGTGTTCCATTTGAAAAAATTCAGGAAATGCTCTTTTAAAATCGGCCAAATTGACTGCATCGTAACAAATACCCTGTATAATAAAATTAATGTTTAATCATTTTGTACGTTCAGCACATCCCTTGCCTGCATACTTACTAAATAATTTTGTTTTAGCTATTCGGAATACTGCCGCATGGAATTAGTATGGTAAACCTTGTCACGACCATTTTTTTTAATTTTAATAATTCAACAATGCGTCACTCAAAATCAAAAACACAATTTAAAGCAGATAAGAAAACATAAAAGATATACAGGGCGGTTCGTTTAAAAAAAAAATTTTGAATGTGCACCGCTTTAGGGCATCACCCTGTATATTTCAAATTATTTTTAAAATGTGCGTTTTTTTTTACTGTATCACTTTTCATAAAATAAATTCCTTTAGTTTTAGTTTTTAAAGACTATATTGGACTTTGAAGCACTAATGAGCAACCCTGTATATATAATAAGACTAAACTAACATGTTGTAACAATTTTGAGCGTGAACTAAACGGTCAGTTAATGAAGGTTGCACTGTATTTCGAATAAGTTTTATTTGACCATAATTTAAAGACTTATTTTCATAAATTTTCTTGTTTCAATTAGTATTTATGTTGTGAAATTAATATTTGGGTTTCTGGATTTTGTTTGAAATTAATGCTGATGACAAGATTAATATAAAGACATAACAAATACGAAATCAACTAGTTATATATGTGAAAAGTTTGGGGTTCCGTATGATATTTAGATCACATTTTTCGATATAGAAAATAAAATAATATAGGTGTGATAATATTTCATTAAAATATAACTGTGGGCTTTGTCAGTATCACCTGTACCATGCAACACAAGACAATGTAGTTTCAATTATAAATAAAATTGTTTCCTCCCCGCCATTCAAATTATTCATGCTCGCGTATATTATTAATTTCACGTTACGTAATCGATTTATAAATACACAACTGAGATGTTTCTGTCGAGGGTGAAATCGATCAAACCCCAGAAAGCGTTAACTAGATGTACACCTCGTGGTTCGGTACCGACCTCGCAAACCGCGCAACACTTAGCATTAAAACAATGTAAGCACCACGACGGACGAAGTCAATTGTTCAAGGTATCGTAGTCGACTGACATTTTCAGGAGTTAGTTTGCGAGTCAGGTCAGGCGCAACCTCCCTGAACCACAGACGCTGACGCTGTTTAGAATAAAATTCATACATATGATGTCGCCGACAGGTGAATGAAATGCGTGATATGGGATTTTGTTTTTAGGCGGTGGCTGTGCCTTAAATTAATTTATGCAGCTACAAACAGCACTATAAGTAATATTAGAGTAGGCGGTTAAAAGGGACTCGAACCAAATCCCTGCTGGGTAGTAGTTTCGAAATGTATGATATGAATTAAATTATATGCTTTTCCATTAGCCTAGCGAGCAAATATCGTAAAAATGATGGGGTAAATTATGTGTCTTCGAATATAAAAACAATTATGCTTTCATGCAGTGGCGGCTCGTCAGGGGAGGCTACGGAGGCTAAGCCTCCCCTATTATTTTTAATAAAATAAGTAGCGTTTATTATATATTAAAATAATGTTTAAGCATCGGTTATATACTAAAATAAAGTAATTTTGCAAAAAAAAATATATAATCAATAGTATTTTATTCATTATACTTAATTTGAAAATGCAAACAAATTTCCAATAATGCGCGAAATTTTACTGTACGCACTATAACAGCGAGCGAGGAGGCTAGCCACAGATTTGGCTCCGCGCCGATGATTAATGCCATCGCTGAAAGCAATGTGTCTCCGTAAGTGCACGTGCACTTTATACGGCGAATACGTATGGTTGGAGGCTTGCCGCCGCGGTGAGATCCTACCCGATCGGCATGTTATCGTGCGTTATCGGTCGTAAAACGTTGTTACGTAACTGCCGATGCGACTCCCAGCTCCCAGTACTAATAATTTAAGAAGCGTTGGGTGAGTTTTGTTAGGTTACGCACAGAAAATTGATAAAATGAGCGAAATTAGAATTTGCCAAGATATTGTCCACTGGTTGGTAAGAAATTCTTTTAGTTAAACATAGAGACGAAATTACACATCGTACAAAACATTGAGAAACCACGGCCTAACTTATCTGTAGTATCTGACGACTGCAACCGGCAAAATCGTGGTTGTAGTTCATTATGGTACACTAAATGTGGTTGGTTAACTGGTTCAATTGAACGGTAAAGATTATTTTGTTGGCCATGTCTACGTTTTTGTAACCAAACCGAAACGTGGTCGAAATTAGGTTATACAGATTTAAAAAATCTACTGCGCGCTATTGAACGGCATTCTAAGTCTAAAGAACACGTTTCATCGTTGTGCAAATTTAAATTATTTGGAAAACAAAATATTGCTACTGCTGTAGACAGCGCACGCAAAGATGCAATTATTGCCTATAATAATGAAGTTAGAGAAAACCGCAAAAATTTAAGAAATGTAATAGACGTAACAATATCTTTAGCATCACAAGTTTTAGCTTTCCGGAGACACAATGAGACTTCAGATTCTTTTAATCGTGGAAATTATAAAGAATTACTCGAACTCTTTAGTAAATATGAACCTAGTTTTAATAAATTTGTTAGTAGTAATATCTTTTCGGGTACATCTAAATCTATACAAAATGATTTAATACATTGTATTTCTTTTGTATTAAAACAAGAAATAGATACAGAAATTAAAGAAGCTTCGTTTTTTGCTTGGCAAGCAGATGAAGCCACAGATATTTACTGTAAGTCTCAATTATCAATCGTATTACGTTGTGTCAAGAGCGGTGAAGTTATTGAAAGATGAAGATTTATTTAACCTTTTATCAAATAACAGCAAAAAATATGATTTTAGAAAAAAATAGTCGCTCAAACATAAGATGGTGCGTCTGTTATGGCAGGGCATTTAAATGGTTTACAAAGTAAAATAAAAACAATTGCACCTCAAGCTCTTTTTGTACATTATCATGCTCATGCCTTAAATTTAGTTTTGAGTAAAGCTTGTAATATAAACAAAGAATCTACAATTTTCTTTTCTAATTTAATTATTATTGTTTTTAGAGTTTATTTTTGGTTTATTATTACGTTTATCAAGAGTTTATTTTACGTTTTCATTACCTTTTTACCTATCACCTCATCCATTTTCCTATCCAGGCAAGATTTCACTCTCATCTCTACGTGGTTCTTGGTAGACAATGAATTATATTTTATATTAATCTATTTTTTTTTAATTTTTATTCTACACTTACAATGCTACAATAATAACTAAAAAATATAATTTATTGACCGAGAAGGGTTACTTAGGCTACAGTAGCCTCCCTTGAACAAAACGTCACGAGCCGCCACTGCTTTCATGTTAATTAGGTGGTATATCCATCACAGGATTATTTTGTACTTGTGTTTCACAAAAAGGAATTTTCATTAAATGTTTGAAACAAAATATGCTTTCAATGCTTGACTAATGCATTTCACATCGATTACCATGCAAAAGGAACCAAAATATGCATGCAGAAGTGAGATTCATAGATCCAGCAATTCACCGGCATATACTAATATATTGCTGCCAAATCCTTTTGGCTTTCAGATACAAATATCCAGACAATTCAACGATGTTCTACTCCATGAAAGTTTTATTATGATTATATGACTTTTTAAGAAGGAGATTGGTGTTGAAAATCTTCGAAAAGAAGGTGAAAAATCTTCTATAATTAACGTAATTAAACCAAAGAAGATTAATTGATTGAATGACGAATAACCAACCAAGTTTGATGATGAATGGAACGAGGGAAAAGTGTAGACCCAGTGTAGACCAAGAACAAAGTGATATGACTCAATACGGCGCAAGAAAATATACTAGAAATGAAAATAATAGAATTTGAAGAATGGTTGCATTGTACCAGAACCCTTAGCTCACTGCGACCAAATGAATCTATTGTGAAAGACGCTGCTCTAAATTTATTAATGAACCCCCGTGGTTAACACAAATCTGAGGGTTTCCTTTGGTGCTGCCAATTCGTAATGTAGCAGTCTTTGCGGTGCGTCAGACCTATGCAGTAGCAGAATATATACTTTCCAGTTTCGATTCTCATTCACAAAACCGACATGTGCCACTCAAGGTTTTACCCATCTTTTTGAGATGGTATCCTGAGTTTCAATTTGCCGATTCTGAATACGTTTTTGTTAGTATTTAGCAAAGTGCTGACCAGCTTTTGAATTATGAGTTGTCAAGAAGTTCGTCTCTAGAGTGATATCGATTTCTTATAGTTTCATAGTTGCAGCCTATGTTTGATCTGGGTTTTGGAAACACCCAAAGCGGGTTTTCAACCATAGAGATGACTACTGGCCCCTCATTTTGCCAATAGATCAGTCATCTCATTAGTCTCAATATGGAAATGCCTTGGGCACCTGCACTAGTGTGACTACATTATTTAAATATTATATACCAACCTAGATTCAAAGTTATCAATGCTTATATAGATGTTAGCTCCATTTATCCTCTACTTGAAGTTTTCTTGGGCACAAACATCTATGGTGAATATTTCTGCCTGAAATATGATTGAGGATTTACCCTAAAGCTAATGAGAGGCGACAGTTTGGCACCTCTCGTTCCATATTGGAGCAAATTTTGGCCTAACTAAGCCACGTTCTTCCTAACTTGAATTTAGCATTTTGAATGGTTGTCTAAAGTTTAATTTAACGGGCATAATGTCTATGGACATCGCTATTGACCTTACTTCTAATTTGAGGATGTATAGTAATGCTAAGTATCCTTTAAAGTCATCGTCTTTAAAGTTTTGTGTCAACTCTATCCTGTAAGCAGTGAAGGTCGCCGTCTTCCTGATATGCAGATGAAAGGGTGTAATATCTAGTATCACCTCCATAGTTGCTTCTGAGTAGGTGCTCATATTGCTTGTAATTTCCAAGCAGACTATTATCTGCAATTTCTGCAGCTAGCGCTGTTTTTTCATCTAGTTTTGACTACCGTACTATGGAAGCATAGATTACTATGGGTAACTAACCAACTGTAGATTCCAAGTTTCGCAAAGGCTCTTCCGCAGGACCAGAAAGCCATGATCGCTCCATGGATGATTCTAATTAATTGCTTGTTCTACTTCAGACTCTGGCGAAGTACAACTCCCAGATATTTGACTTCAATGGAGTATTCTAGTTGGTTCAGGAACACTTTCCTTAAAACTGACCGTCTACTTGAAGCTGAAGAGTTTTCTGCATATGGTTTGATATGGTCCTATTGTGTCTGCCTGCCTAATTACATTGATTATGTCATTTGCACAACCTTGGACATTGTATCCTTCTTCATCAGTTTCCTGAGCAGGTCATCAATAATCAAGGACCATAAGAGAGGAGAAAGAAGTCAACTCTAATGGCATGCGCCAGTGGATAACTGCCCAGCTACGCAGAGATGTTACAAGTTTTTAGCATGGAGCACATCTATCTGATAGTGGGGGCTCAAGTCTTCAGTTTTCGTTTCGCTGGTTTGATTGATTCATAGGAGGTATGGTCAAAAACTCTCTCTACATCAATGAATGCTTGTAGGGCCACCTTGTTATTGCTGAAAACCCCCTCGATTATTTTATGTAAGACGATTTCACTGGATTTACTTGTTTGGTGAGCATATTGTGGCATTCAAATGAGATGTACACGTCTAATATGATTGATCTTCTCCTTCGTCTTCAACAGAAAAGTCCTGTCGCCAGCCTTTATGGTAAAAACCACTACATTTGTGGGATGTAGCCAAGGAGGTAACTGGTCTTAAATAGCTTTATCATTGCTATATAGAGTATATCCGCTCTGCAAAACGAATGTGAAGGACGATACAATGATTTTAGTTGCTAAACAGTTTATTAATTTCCTCAAGGGTGCTGAACCAATCTATCCGTGCAATTCTCATCGAACACCACTGTATATATTACAAATTCATCTTTAAAAATACCTAGCATTTCTCGTTAACGGTTCCTACGCTCTAGTCGTCCTAACTAATTCATAGATTCCCAATATGGGGTACGAGAATTTCCATCTCTCTCTATTGATCGATCACGTGGATCCAGACGGCAGCGGCAGACATTGAGGTGCCAAAGGAGAGAGTGGGGGGAGGATATGAGAGGTGGAGTGGGATACAGCGCACAGGGTTACCATAACTGTACCTACTAAATACTGGCGTCTATTTAATGGGCGCGAAATTTTGACGAGAAATGATGAGGTCTCAGTTTTTGTTTGCTTTTAGTTTGCAGGAACGCCATCTAGCACCTATATTAAATTCCTGTGGTGGGTTATCGGAATTCGTAGGAGGGTAGGTAGTCAAGAAGGATATTTTGATGGGGAGGGGGTAATAAACATTATCCTAAATGGATTTATAGCATGTGTCTAGGAAATTTTACGGGCTTATATACAGGGTGTTTTGAAACATCGTTTAAAGATTTTAAGGGCATGTAGTACGATCGAAAATAAGGTTAAAAGTCATAATAAACATATGTTCACAAATCAACCGTTTACGAGATAACAGCGAGTGTTCCTAGTAGTACATGGATATAACATATCCCAGTAAACAGGTGCTTATCAGCTATTGTTTTATGACAGTTTAATTTGACGTTTTGTGCAATTTGTAGCAATTACAATGGTTGCGTATTCTAATGCTGAAATAAGCGATATGGTGTTCACGTACGGTCGTGCTAATGGGAATTCTTTACAAGCACGTCGCTTTTATGCTGAAACGTTTCCTGATCGCCAACTGCCTTCGCATGTGATGTTTCAGACGGTGTTTCAACGACTAAGAGAAACTGGTTCGTTTGAGAAGCGATCTTCTGATACTGGACGGCAGAGATTAGCATGTACTCCACAGATAGAAGATCGAATTTTGAATATTATTGATGAAAATCCCGAAACTAGTGTTCGAAGAATTTCGACTCAAGTGGGTGTAAGCAGCAATCTTGTTTGGAGAACTCTTCATGAGCAACTCCTATGCCCCTACCATATCCAACGGGTACAAGTCCTTACTGCTCCGGATTATCAAGCGAGAAGGGCTTTCTGTGAGTGGTTTTTGCGAACAGCTGCTGATCGGCCAGATTTCGCTGATAACATCCTTTTCACTGATGAAGCTGGTTTTACTAAAAATGGAATATTTAATTTCCACAACAATCACGTTTGGTGTGACGAGAATCCTCATGCCACCGTTGAAGCTCGGCACCAGCAACGCTTCTCTCTAAACATCTGGTTAGGCATGATAGGGGAACGGTTGTTAGGACCGATTGTTTTGTCACTACGCTTAACAGGTCCTGCATACCTCGAGTTCTTGGAAAATACTTTACCTGAACTTTTGGAAGATTTACCTATAAATCTAAGACTGAACCTCTGGTTTATGCAAGATGGAGCTCCACTGCACTTTACGCGTGCTGTTAGGGAACATCTTAACAATGAATTTCCTGGGAGATGGATAGGGCGAGCAGGTCCCATTGCTTGGCCTCCAAGGTCTCCCGATCTAAACCCGTTGGACTTTAGTATCTGGGGTTATTTGAAAAGTTTAGTGTACGCAACACCGGTAAACGATCTTCCAGAGTTGCGCCAACGAATAGAACACTGTTGCCAGATAATACGAGAAAAACCCTTGTTTTTTGAAAGAGTGCGCGCTTCCTTTGAAAGCAGATGTAGATCCTGTGTCGAAATGGAAGGACGTCATTTTGAACATCTTCTTTAGTTATAATCTATTTTATGTTAAAATACAATAACATCTTAATAAAAACCGCTAAAGCAAACTTATTCTGCATTTGCGATAAAATCGCTGTTATCTTGTAAACAGTTAATTTGTGGACATATGTTTATTATGGCTTTTAATCTTATTTTCGATCGTACTACATGCCCTTAAAATCTTTAAACGATGTTTCAAAACACCCTGTACATTCTTATGTACAGTTTTTACGAAAAACAAGTTAACGAACTACGCGAAAATATCTAAAGCTAGCGCATTTAGAATGAATTGTAGCTTTTACTACGGCAGCTGAGGCATAAATCAATGTAACCCAATGGTAAATTCTTCGACTATGGTTATCCTTCTTGCTCGTAGGACGCTTTGATCTCGGTACCAGCTTAGCGGCATAAATAGCGAATAAATAAATTCATTGATATCAATGTATTTATTTATTCGACGAAAGATTTCGGGTTTTTATAATTTATTTTATGTTAGGTAAACTCATTTGCATACGCTTAAAATAGTATCTTGGCAAAGTAGATTCTCCAATGTTCTTATACGTTTATTATACTACCATTTCTTGTGTTCTACCAATTCTTGTTGTTATGCATAACTAAAATTGTATAGCAAATTTACAAAATAATGTTTTTATAAATTGTAAAGTAAATAAACAATTTAAGAGCGTGCAACCTAAAATGACAGTACACAAGGCGTCAAAAAAGCACTACGCGTTTCAAAAATAACTTTATCTTTTAGATCATGGACATTATCGTCTAATCACTATTATTTCTTCGCTTTGTTAGTTGGTAGTGGAGAGCACTTGGAGTATTTTTGTAAAATTTTAACCGTATATGGTCAGATGTTTTTGTTTTGACGATTTTTTAAAGTTTACAGTAGTCGATAGTCTCGCTTAAGTAAACTCGAATACAAGATATACGTTCGTATGGTATTAGTGAATGAGTTGGTAAATTGCGTAGTATGCTGTAGGACCTTGGTTCGAACCGGAACGGAGGCCATGCTTTTTTCGCTTTTCATTTATTGAATCGTTGAATGAAGGTGCAGAAGTACGTTTAATTTGCACAGATTACCTGTACTATCAGTATTTAATAGGTGTGTTAAAAAATAAATATCTCATATCTTTCTTCTAATATGGTCGTCGTTTAGATTTTATTATTAATTTTTCCTCAACATCTGTTGTGTTTCACTCTTAAATCTGGGGTACGGTAATTCTTTTATGTGTTTCGGTATTTTGTTGTACATTTTTAATGTTGTTGTAGTTAGTGTTTGACTGTAGTTGTGGTGTTTATATTTTTTCAGTTCTCAAGTGCAATACTCTGCGAGTTTTGTAATCATGTATTTCTCTATTCGTTTGTAATCTTATGTTTGTTTTAATTTGCTTATTTCTAATTTTGTGTAGAAATAATATGTTATTTAGGTTTATTATTCCTTGTATGTTTAGTTCTTTTGTTTTGTCATAAATATGCATTGTTGGAGTTCTATAGTGTAAATTGTATATTGTTTTTAGAACTTTATTTTGTTGTCTTTGTATTTTTGATAGATTTTTTGTTGTTGTGTTTCCCCAACTGTTTATTAGGGAGTTAATTTTTGCAACGAACAGGGCGTGGTATAGTGGTTTTTTAACGGAAGTCGGTATTATATGTTTAATTTTATTTAAAGCCGCAATTGTTCTTGCATTTTGTTCAATTAGTTTCTGTATATGTCTATCCCATTTCATGGTATTTTGTAATTGTAATCCTAAATATGTTGTTTCATTCACTTCCTTTAATTTCTGATTGTTTATTTGTATATTTATTTCTTGCTTTTCCTTTTTTTTACTATATATCATATATTCAGTTTTTGTTAGTTAGTTTTGTTAGTAAATTATTAAAACACCATTCCTCCAAAATTTTGATATCTTCTTTAATTTTTGTATCCATGGTTTTTGTACAGTGTCCGGAATAAAGTATACAGGTGTCGTCTGCATAAGCGTATAGTTTTCCATGGAATGGTTGCTCGAATAGGTCATTTACGTATAATATGTAGAGAATTGGTGGAAGATTTCCCCCTTGTGGTATTCCGTATTCTGTAGTCATAGGTTCATTCATTGTGTTATTTACTTTTGTCCTTTGTTTTCTGTTGGTGATATAAGTTTTTATTCAGTTTAATTGATTTCCCTCAAAACCGTAATATTGGAGTTTTTCAATTAATTTCTCTTTTGAAACGGTATCGAATGCCTTCTTCATATCAATATATACCACTATTACTGTTTTTCTGTGATCTAGTTCATTGGGCTCATTTGGGATAGTGTTTGTTAGGTCGTACGCCGCTGACATTGTACTTGATTTTGGCTGAAACGCGTATTGACTGTAATTTATGATGCTATTTTCTTGTACATGTTTCATTATTTGTTGGTGAATGCTTTTCTCGAGACTCTTATTTATTGTCGATAGCAAAGAGATAGGTCTGTAATTTTCTGGTTTACTTACATCATTTTTCTTATGTATGGGTATTATTGTTGTTTTTAAGTGATCCGACCTTTCTGGAGTGTTTTATTAATTAGTGTGCTTATTATGGCTGCAATTTTAGTCACATTTTGTTTTATTATGTTATTTGTAATTTTATCAAACCCTGGAGCTTAGTTATTTTTTAGAGTTTTTATTATTTTTACAATTTCCTTTTCTGTGGTGTCTTCAAACTTGATTTGTCGTATAGTTTTTGTTGTGATTTTCTATTTGCTTCTGCGCTAATATATATAAATTTTTATTGCGAGCTTGTGCGTAGTGCTGTGGTCTGGCAACCCGGTTTGCGTAAATTCTGTTTCTTTTTCTTGTTAATTCCGTTAAGAGTTTTTCAATGTTGCGAGAAATTTCTAATTGTTTTATTTTTGCCTAAGAGAGTTAATGTTTTGGATTGTTTAATTTGTTTATTTTATTGTTTTGTTTGTATTTTAATTTCATTCTTTTGTACATTTTGCTTTCACGGGTATTATATATATTGTTTTGTTTTTGCGAGTTCAGATGTTTGCGGACAGCTCTTGGTGCGTTGTTTTCGCACGCATCGGAGACTTTTATACTTATACGGTTGTTTGAACCGTGTAAGGGCAGTTCCCTGATAACACGTGTAAGTAGAGATATATAAAAATTTGTATTTCATTTCTGCCATTTTGAGATTTTTACTTTCAAGCATTGAATTCACATTTTTGAATTAATATCGTTAATCATGGAACTCATTTAATAATAATTGATATTGTATTTTTGTGTACACAATTTAGATATAGGATCTGTTATTATTTTTACGTGCAGGAAGATAGTTTAAGTTTAAAAGAGTAATTTTTTTAGTTCGTTGTTAATTTTTCTGTTTTGTAATTATTTATTAATCACCTCGGGTTGGGTGAATAAAAGTATTGTGCTTGCTTTTTATTTTCATTTATTTAAATTACTGGAATTTTCCACGTGTAATTTAGTTGTTTTAATTTTGAGACCACGTGGATTGATTTACAGAAATTTATTATCTTCCTGAACTTTTTGTTTTCTTTTGCTTAGTAAAAGGATTTTAAATTGTCCTTTTGTAATTTGAAGCCAACAGTTTTATTTCGACCAGGATCTTACGTCCAAGGTTTTTTTCTGCAAAGTTTGTATTTAACATTTTTTTTTCTTTTTTTTTTAAAATAAAATTATAGAATTTTTATATCTTTCAAAATTACTGTTCTTTTATTTTTAATTAAACCTTTTAAATTGTTTTTTTGGAGTATTAATGAAAGTCAGTTTTCTTTTAACCCACAATTTTCTTTTTAAAATTGAAACCCTGAGTTTAATTGTTCTTTTGCGCCTTAATAAAATTGTTATCATTTGAGCTAGCTAAATTAATTTTTCATTGGAAAATTTCATTTTTACATTTTTTGTTGGTACTTTCAGTACACAGCAGTAGGTACGCCTACAGCTGAAGTCCCCCCATTTCCAGTCGCCCAGAATGGAATCCACAGCTCGCAACTTTTCTTCCGGTATGTATTCGTTAAGGAGAAATAATTCTTTCCGCTTATCGATACCGAATATTTTTTCATTCGAATAGCCCATTACGAACCGACACAATAAATATTCTTGTATGCAATCGCCACTCGAAATTTTTATTTCCCCATCACTTAAACGTTAGCTTCTCGCTTCCGAAGCATAAAATCCCACCCTCCAAGTTCACACGCGATTTACTATCTTGGTAACAGCACCCAGTTTGAGCACAAACTCCATTAACAGCCACTAAATCGCGCGTTGCCCCATTTCCGAATAATCTAATCTCAATCGAGTTTGCGGCTTGATTTGGCAAAATATATTTCGGGATAAATTTAAAGGGCCGACCGTATTTTTACCGCGCGCCACCCAAGTAATAAATATCCCCGATGCGAAATGGACGTTTCCGGTCATCGTTAATGATACGAGACGCGAAATTGCAGTAATTGGCCCTCAACATTGTGCAATCGTCCACAATCCAATTAGTTCTGCGGGTCGCTGGGGCAACTGATTTCGTAACCGCGTTATCGACAGGCTTTTCGCATAACCTGAGCCTTTATCGTCCACGCCAGCGTCCCATTTCGCGAGCTGGAACGTGCTTTTGGTGTGTGGTAAGCCGAGATCGTGGTCTCACCTAATTGTAATTGAAGAATAACGTAGGGAATAATTGACTGTTACCCGATTCTGAGTGATATAATGAGAATCATCGCCCTGTATAATTTATGGTACTCTCCAGAGTTGGGCATTATTCGAATAAAATTATTCAAGTTGGTTATTTAAGGACAAAATGATCTGGACATTTTTTATTCTGTTTTGTTTCAGTGTTACAACGGAAAATAATGATGATACAGTATGTATAATTTCTAATTAAGGAAAATGAATATATGTGACAATTTCACGTATAATTATTACAATATATACAGTATGTGTAATTTGTAATTAAGAAAAATGAATATACAGCGTGTATTTTTTTATTCATAAATAAAATTATCTAGATAAATACTCGAAAATTATTCATAGATAATTTTAACTGTAAATAATTTCAAATCAAGTAATTTTAATTGAAGATAATTTCAATTTAGAAAATTCTATCTACGCCAAGTGGTCCTACTAACTTCCAAACACCATGCCCTTGTGATTTTCATTCCCTTCCGAAAAAGTAATGACACAATGCGTGGAATCACCTTTTCGACATCAAATGAAGCAGTAGCAGCAGCAGAATATCTTGTCTCTAAAATTTTTGAGCAAATTATCTACACAATAACTAGTAAACTGCGGACCGTTCACCCAGCCAATTAAATAATCGTTTGATGACGAATTACGTCCCAAAACAGCGGACCGGCTAAACTGCACCACCCTCCACTAACCCTCGTACATACCTGTGGTTTGGGATCGTCGATACACCCTGTATATTCCTTTTTCTTCATTCCTGCCTCTCACTTATAAAAAGACTCGACGCTTCGATAGCGAACTACGACCCACCTCAGAAGACCCGCTAAATCCGTCTCCCTTGTAAAAAGACTAGCAGTCGTTGGTTTGATCCCCATTACGACCCACCTCAGCAGACCCCCTATACCGCACCACTCTACCCTAACTTCCGTCTATACCTGTTATTAGTTTGGGATCGTCGGGACATCCTGTATATACATTTTTCTTAATTACAAATTACACATACTGTATATATTGTAATAATTAAACGTGAAATTGTCACCCTGTATATTCATTTTTCATTGATTAGAAATTACACGTACTGTATCATCATTATTTTCTGTTGTGCCACTAAAACAATCGAAGAAAACACAAAATTCTTATCTGCTTTAGATATACGTCAACTATCGATAATTTACATACTTGGTAACCGACGTCTTCCGAATAATGGTTATTACATTAATTATAATGTTAATTAATGATGTTTTGCCATTTCTTCGATTCCATTTGTACTTATTTCACACCAAATTCTTCGTCGTTCAAGGTTTTGATGTTTTGATGTTCGGTGCACGACTACCTGCTGATGCTATTACTTTGCAATGTGATATTGATAATGTACTTGGTGGGTGTATAAATAACAAGGGACCTTTAAAATTGTAAATAAAGATTTATCCGCTTTGTAGAGTACAGCATTTCATAGTGAATTTCCTGCAATTATCGTTAGCATAATATCCGAAACGTTTTAATGATTTTAATCTCTTCAATACACCCTTATCGCTTCTCCAATGATTTGTGAGAGATTAATTTGACGTATTAAACAAAGGATATTTATAACTTTCGTAATTGCCTTGGCGTTGACTAATTGGTTGCACGTTATAAAATTATATTAAATGTAATAGCCTAGTTATGTATTTTAATTGGTTTAAATTCTGCTGGAAAGATTAATTTAATACTGTTAGACAAGTTATTATGTTCATTACGTCTTAAAATAAAGAAAACGTTAATCAAAATATATTAAATTATATCAAAGGATCGCAGAAAGTAATTTTACTTATTTGGCAGTAACAATTAATCAAAACTACTGCCTTCATCATTACTATCTTCTCCTTCCGAGCTACGAAATCTTCTAATTGAATACCACGAAATACCAGCGTGACGAGATACCGCTAACAATTCTAATTTCATTCAGAACGTGCCGGAACACCACGGAAACAAGACATTGTAACTGCGGTAATTTCTTCTTGATTTTCTTACTGTTCCCGCAGGATGAACGGGGAATTCGTGGTGAGAAGCTTCGGGCGACATCTACATTGTTCTCTAAGAGGTAGATGGATGTGTGCTGTCTCGAGGGATTGCTAAGGGTTGAAATGACGCTGATGTTATCCTGCATTGAAGTTCTACTATTTGTACTATTGTTTGTGTTAAACGTTTAAAATTTATATTGAATTAATTCAATATAAATATACAATACATAGAAGTTTCGTTAATTTTATGTCCTTTAATATATCTTAATTTTGCAGAATTTGTAATAAGAAAATTCTGAGTGTAGAAATTCAATATTTATTTGATGTTTCGCCAATGCCAAGATTGGGTTTTAAAAAATTGTGCAATAATTATAAAAAAATCTATAAAGCAATAGTTATTTTGGTTTTTAAAGTTTTATTTTGGCATTAAAAAATATTAAAATTGAGGATTGAATTGTATGTTTGTAGTCTTGTAACGACGACGACGATCAACGTTTGTTTCGTTGGTTGCTTTCCGGGTTTCTCTTGTTCGGCGCTGATGGTATTTACCGCTTATTCTTTAAAGCCTTGCTTATGGGCTTTCGATTACGTACTTGCCCTTAAAATGCTCGTAACTTATGCATCGCTCTTCGTAAGTTGAAAGAGGAGGTTCACCCTAAATTCGTTTAGTAGCGCTGATCGTCAGTTGTCAAACGGTTAATTACAACCTCGTGCCGGTTTGAATGGTGTTGCGTAATATTTACGTCGTTACAATAAAGTGTAAACCCTAAAATGGTAGCAACGAGTCGAAGAAAGTTCAGGGTTCGAACTACGCGACTAAACAGTGAAAGTGTATCATAAATCAAACGTTTATTTCTAAAAAACAAGTGTAAAAGAGTATACAGGGTATACCACGGAACCCGTTCATTAGAAGTTTCCAGCGTTCCCTACTATTTATTAATTTGAAACTTTCAGGTTAAGAATAACCCATAGCGTTCTTTTGTTCTAAAATATTTTCGATGTTGTACAACTTCCGGAAGTACCGGAAATTGCCATCAACTTTCTTAATTTAAATGGAACACCCTGTATGTTGTTGCATTTTTGGATTCTACGATCGATTCTACGATACACTGTATTAGGTTAGCCTATACCTATCTTTAACGGTTTTTGAGTTATTGTGATTTTTAAGAAAAAATAGTGTTTTGTTGGGGGATTTTTAATAGCCATTTTTTTGTTCTTCTTTAAACGCAAAACCTTCATATTTTACAAACAGCTAGTAAAACCATAAGGGTCTACGAAATACATTTCCAAACTTATCGCAGGTTATACAGAGTGTTCAAAATTTAGTGGCAAAGCCGAAAAACTTCAAATACTAAAAAGTAACATTTTTCAAATGGAACACCCTGTATATTTTTAGATATTTAGATGACAATTTAATTCACGCATCGATATGCTATAGGTATCCCTATACCTATCTTTAGCGGTTTTGACATTATTAGCGCTTTTTATAAAATATTAATTAAAACTGTACTTAAAATGACCATTTGAAAGTAGACTGTGAGTATGACAACAGGAAAAACAGTTACGTTTACAAAATAAATTTAATAAATAAATACAAAATAATATTAACACAATAAACAAATAAAGATAATTTTACCGACAAAGAAAACTAGAAAACCAAAACTAAAATAATATAAACTAATTGAGGAATACTATAAATGTTCAATATGATCCCCATTCTGTTCAAGACACTTTATAATTCTTAATTTAGTTTCCCTTGTTGTTGCTCTGCCTATTTCGTTTCGATCTAGTAGCTGAAAGGCTATTCTCACACGATTTAATAGGTCTTGCTTATTAAGACTAGGTGTACTATAAACTTCACATTTTATACGCCCCCAAAGATAAAAATCAAGTGGCGTCAATTCTGGTGATCGAGGAGGCCAACTCCAAGGTCCATTGGAACCAAACCACCGGTCTTCAAACATTTCGGTCAATTGCTGATAAACCTCTCTGGTGTTGTGGGCAGGTGCACCATCCATCTGATACCAACATTCTTGCCTTATATGTTTGGAGGTAAAGTGTGAAGAAAATTTGTAACTGGTCCCCTCAAAAGCTCTAAGTATTTATGTTCATTTAAATTATCATCATAAATTTCGTGGATTACAGAATCATTTCAAAGACAACAAAACACATTAAAACTGTAACGATCTTGAAAATGTGTATTTCTGAAAACGTGAGGATTTTCCTTTGCCCAGAAATGATTATTCCGTCGATTAAGGATTCCTTCCCGACTAAACTTAGATTCGTCGCTCCAAATAACTTTTGATAAAAAATTTTCGTCTTCTTGAAGTTTTAATAAAATCATTTCGCAATATTCAACTCTTCTCTGTTCATCCCCAGGGCGGAAAGCTTGTACTAATGTTTCCTTATAGGGATGCCATTTATGACGTTTTAAAATGCGCTGAATCGACATTGGAGAGATATCCAGTTCACTAGACGCTACAGCTATCGAACTCCGGGGATGAGCATGAAAATAAGCCAGCACATTTATTTTATTTTCTTCTGCTTCAACGATTGGTTTTACGTAGTGCTTTTTTAACATAACACTTCCAGTATTTAAAAAACATGACTCCATTCGTCTAAATTTACCTTTGGTAATTGGCGGTAAATTAGGATATCGTTCATTAAATGTTCTGCAAGTTCTGCTAAGAATTTTTCCACATTCGCCATGGATGTAGAATAAATTTAAAATATCAGTATTGGAATACTCGTTAATTGCTTCCATTTCATAAAAAAGACTTTTGACTTTAATGAGAATGACAACTAGATAAACATTCGTTTATTTAATCATACCCACAGCCTACTTTCAAATGGTCATAGGTTTTAAGTACAGTTTTAATTAATATTTTATAAAAAGCGCTAATAATGTCAAAACCGCTAAAGATAGGTATAGGGATACCTATAGCATATCGATGCGTGAATTAAATTGTCATCTAAATATGTAAAAATATACAGGGTGTTCTATTTGAAAAAAGTTACTTTTTAGTATTTGAAGTTTTTCGGCTTTGCCACTAAATTTT
This sequence comes from Cetonia aurata, assembly GCA_949128085.1. Lineage (NCBI taxonomy): Eukaryota > Metazoa > Arthropoda > Insecta > Coleoptera > Scarabaeidae > Cetonia > Cetonia aurata. Next base: position 4,831,680 of record OX421889.1, read on the forward strand.
GAACACCCTGTATAACCTGCGATAAGTTTGGAAATGTATTTCGTAAACCCTTATGGTTTTACTAGCTGTTTGTAAAATATGAAGGTTTTGCGTTGAAAGAAGAACAAAAAAATAGCTATTAAAAATCCCTCAACAAAACACTATTTTTTCTTAAAAATCACAATAACTCAAAAACCGTTAAAGATAGGTATAGGCTAACCTAATACAGTGTATTGTAGAATCGATCGTAGAATCCAAAAATGCAACAATATACAGGGTGTTCCATTTAAATTAAGAAAGTTGATAGCAATTTCCGGTACTTCCGGAAGTTGTACAACATCGAAAATATTTTAGAACAAAAGAACGCTATGGGTTATTCTTAACCTGAAAGTTTCAAATTAATAAATAGTAGGAAACGCTGGAAACTTCTAATGAACGGGTTCCGTGGTATACCCTGTATATAGGTATATATACTGCAAAAAAGTGAGTAAACAACTATATGTACAGTCGTATGCATGTAAAAATATTTACCGTGGTGAACTTTAAAATATTTACGGGGGCTTCGGTAACGCTTTTTAAACGCGGGATCTAATAGCTATGTTTCGGTTAATAACGTAGGGCGAAACTCTATGTATGGGGGTCGGTCGATAAGTACGTGATCGGTTTTCGCGGGCTGTGACGATTAAATATCGGTGACGGTGCTAAATTCGGCGGTACGGTAATGACTGTAATTAACACTCTGGGAGCGCCAGAAACAATGCCGATGGCCAGAGCGGAGAAAAATCGGTAAAATGCCTGCGTTTCGCCAGTGGGTTCTGCCAACGCTATAATCAGGAATAAGATGCTTGACGGGTATCAGAAGTTATGCCGATACGCCAATCGGAGCGGACGGGAAAAATGTCTGTTACGTCAGTTAGCTTTGCCAACGCTACAATCAGACCGGGAATAAGATGCTCGACGGGTATCAGAAGCGATGCCGATACGCAAATCGGAGCAGACGGAAAAGATGTCTGTATTACGTCGGTAAGCTTTGCCACCGCTACGATTAGACCGGAATTACGAAACTTAACGGGTGTCACGGACTGTGCCGAAGCTCGATGGGTATCAGAAGCTATGCCGACACGCCGATCGGAGCGGACTGGGAAGGACTCGGGGAGCGGACTGGCATCTTTGCGTTGAGCGCGCGACTTAAACACACTCGCGATTCCCCCAACGAGGTCGCGATGGTGGGAGTCGGGCTTGCGTGAATCGGTCACCGTCGGTGGGGACGACATTCGCGTCGTAAACAAAATTTACAAAATAAAAACTCGAAATAAAATAATATGTGGTAGCAACGCTACCGCCCATGGGAAAATCAATCAATATAAACGGAATTAACGATTAATCCAAACCATGGAACGGCACGTTACAATCTTACCTCAATACTATAAAAAGTTGTGTTTTATATGTACGTTATTTTGGTAAATATATAAAATTTAGAGATATACATGGTTGATTGAAGAAGTTCATGTTTGATAGGTTTGAAATATCTTGCCTGTCATTAACAGAATTATTATGTTTTTTTAGTATGAATCATTTCTAGTACCGTTCTAGCTTTGTAATGGTTTTCTTTATCCAATATCTCAGTTTTATTGAAATTAAATGAATGATTGTTGTTATTCATGTGTTTTTTACGCGGTCTAATGTTGTGATGCCGTTAGAAAGGTATTGCATGGTTTGTCCTGTGTATACTAGAGTATTCCATGGAATTTTATATATAACATGTGTTTATTTTAGCTTAGGGGTGGTGTCTCTAAGTTTACCTTGATACTATGAGGAGTTAAAAATTTGTTAATTTTTTCAGACAATTTATGTACATAAGAAAGGGCAACATATTTAAATAAATATTGTGTAACCTTTTTTTATATAAATGTTATGCAATCCGACGGATATAAACTGAATTCTAGAACCACCAGAACAAGGTACTAGCAATGAAGAATACGTTCTTAAGGTCGATAAAAATATAATGAATCTTCCTGTAGAATCAGGTTTCAAAACATCTCAACTATCAGTTTCTGAGGAAAGAAAAACCATAGAGCGGAAAACTCTCATACATACAAATTTCAATATACTATATATAAATATAGGTTCCAAGCAGAGATTGTCCAAAGGAGATTTTGGTGATAAATAATTAAAATTATAGGTTCATTCCAATCTGTATTTCAACATTTTTTAAATCTATTCACCGCATGTTTCGGGCGTGTTGGTCATCTTCAGGTGACTATTTAAATTTAAAATTTATTTATAATAAATGTGTTGCATATAACAGAGGTATACTTTAGATTATTTGGATTATTCTAGGTTCCATTTCTTAACTGCTGGTAAAACTTTTGCACGCTTTAACTCTTCAGGAAATAGTTATCCTTGAAAATACGTCATCTGTGTATTTTAGTTATACAGGGTGTAGCACCTAAGACGACAATATATCGAAGAAAGTCTGAGAGCAAAATTGTTCTTCGATATCTTGTATTATAGTGGAGCTATGGTCCGAGGTGTCTTAGGTGCTACACCTGTATATAGCTTTTTCGGTATCCTGTCTGGAAAAAGTATATAGTGAGTATTATTTTTTACAGTTCAAATACGAAGTCGATACTTAATAAGTATAATATATTTTTACACATTGGATATGAAGCCGCTACTATACCTATCAAGAATATAATACGTATTACATTTTCCTATCTTGTTAATATTCCCTGTATATCCACTCATTAATATTGCAAACAATAAATTTTATTCTCCCGAAATTCTCTTCTTAATAAAGGCTTACGATATGGTCAGTCATTCTAGCCTATAAAACGAACGATATCTTTCACCAAATCCGGCGTTCAAAGCCTTTAATATTTTATCGCACCCGACATATAACATGCTCAACCTCGTGCCGGTATTTTACGATCCTGCGTTCGACATAGGACGGTAACCAAGCAGAACAATTCAGATGCTTGCTCGGTCTTAATATAGAGCAGTAAACTTCGGCCTACCCGATGTGTAATATACAGTTTACTGGGCTTGTACTAACACCTTGGTTTACTGGTTTACCTGTACGGTGACACGGTTATGGCTTTTGCGTTGCCTATGCTGTTACGTATTTCCAACGGATTACTTGCTTATTGAAAGGTTATCCGTGGTGCGTAACATTCCTGTTTCATAAATAGTTCATTTCATTTTTTATAGGAATTTTATTCTAACTTTTTATTGATTGTTTCAATATATCGAATCATAAGTAAGGACTGGATTTTAGGCCATTCGCCTTTTGGTTACATAATAAAAAATGTTTGTATAATATAGATTTTGGTGTAACGTGTAGATATTTTACGTGCCAAATCTAATAATAAGAAATGCTGTTGATAAAATTTGATTCGACTTCATTTTCAATTTTGCACAAATTTCAGGAGAATGTTAATTTTGTCAAATTGATACCTTCAGGTGAGAGTTTACTGTTCTAACGTTATAGCAAAGATAAGTAAACAGATAGCAGAATTGGCCAAATCACGCGGGCTGCATAAACCGAAGGTGCATATTTCGATTTTAGGAAACATAGATACTTACGGGGAGCCAGGTGTGCGGTCGGAGATCGAACGTCTGACTGTGGAAGGGTTACCGAGTCGCTAGTTGTTTTTACTTAAAAAATATGCTTTTTTGCCGCACAGCTGTTATTTATCTAGAATAGCAAATTGTAAGTTTATACCTCATTGAATATGGATTGCTGACGCTCTTATTTAGAATGTAAATATTCTCGATAGATTGTTCAGATTAACTTGCTTAATGTATTCGTATATGTCTCATAAGAAAATATTTTATGATTGAAGTTTTTCTTCTTCTTAATACTATAAAGTCGAATTATCATTTTTAATTATCGCCAAGTAACACCAATTATTTAAAGCATGTATCATATATACAGGTCATTCACGCTGTACGGTCACGGAATATTGTGGCCAAAACTCGTGACGTTAATAAAATTTCACTTTTAGTGTATATAAGAGGGTTTGATGGTTACTTTTTATTTTTATTTTCATGTTACGCAGGGTGTTACAAAAGCCTTAAAAGTATTAAAGTTGTGTTTTTTAAATGGAATGGCTTGCATATTATTGCATTTTTGGATTGTCTAATCAAAATAAGTATCTGTCTTAATAATGTTTATAATAACTAAACCTTAAGGTTTATATATATTTAATTAATTTGAATTTTGTGAAAATTTAATCTAAATATCTTGTTTCAAATACCTAAGAAGTATTAAAGTTATATATGCGAACGTTAAGTGTAACAATAGAGCATATCTTATAACCCAATTAGAATAAACTTGCCATCTTTTACAGGCTGTGCAAAAATTAAAACTAATCAAATAAAAACTTTAAGTGGCTATAACTTGATTAATTTAAATAGAACACCATATTTTTTAATTTACCAGCAAATGTGCTTTTTAGTTACCTATCGATTGGTACTTATAGTTTAAGCTATAAGTCTTCGCGTTTGAATATGCCAAATAATCGTTTTTCTTTTGCACCATTTGGTATATTTAATCTATCTAGTTGCCTATATAGTTCTGAGAAAGTCAAATAAATACAGATAATTATTATTAAATATAAGTTTTTTTCTAATTTAATCGTCCATATTACATTACATATTACACAGTGTTGTTAAGTTGAAATATCTTTATCCGTTTCCGAGATATTTGATCTGGGAGTTTTAAGTGGCACACCCCGCATACCAATATTTAAATCGCAAGTCTAGTTTTATAGCAATACTAATAATCTCTGGAAAAAAAAACTAAATTCCTGGAACAGCAAAATATCCCCGTACATATGCATTTCGCGGAAAATATAATCCATTTTAAGATATTCTTCTATCCGAGTGAGATCGCTAGAATTTCAGCCAAATTCCTATAGCAACGTCAAATCAGGACCCATTAAGGTTGACCTATTTTCCGCAGAGAGCTGGATAATCAAGGGCCGCTACAACTAACTGAACTCGCAAACAACCGTTTTCCACTGCCGTATTGTGATGTATATCTGTGTTACGCACGTGCTGTTGGAAATGGTATTCTGTTTTGTCACAAGTTAAACTTCCCGTTAGTAACATGAAGACTTATCTGAAATTATATAACATGCGTTACCGACGTTGTTGGTTGCATTTTCTTTGCTTGTCTGTTGGGAAGGTAACAAAGACGATAGTCAGTTAAAAAAGAAATGGATTTCTACGTATTTGTTAGCAAAGAAAAGTTAGACATTATTGTAATAGATTTATATCACGTCCAGAATGTATGTACTGCTATCCAGTGGCGGCTCGTGAGTTATAAAACAGGGTGCGCCCAATATTACAACCTATTTTTGGTACATAAAATCCATTCTCCTCTTTTTCATGCTGGAAAAGACGTCTATGACTTTGTTGTCAAAATCAGTGATAGATTGGATGAACTTCTGAAAATGTTTTTGTGGAAATGAATGACTATAAATTTTCAAATTTTGAGAATAAAATTTTGCCGCATTTAAGTGATCCCTAAAATCAAATCGGCCGCTAATTTGGCTTAAAATAGTGTCACAAACTTCCTTTCCAATAACAGCTATGTTATCTCCAGTTGTCTTTTTTTTGTTTTTTCCTTGCGTTTTTGCTAATACAGCAGCAATGTCCGCTCGGCTTAAAAAAAAAGACCAAAAGCGTTCAAAAATTTATCCATTAAACACGTATCGAATAATAATAACCATTTGCTGATTCTTAGAGGTGTCTGTAGCTTCATCGGCCATCAAAGCAATGAAATTTGCAGATTTAATTGCTTCTAATATTTCCTGCTTGTAAATTTGCAACATTGCATCTAGCAATTCGTCCTGAATAGATTTTGAGGCGCCTTTCAACACTTGTGAATCTTTCATATGTATTGCATTAAAGCGCAGCGTGTAATTCAGCTGCAAAGTCAACAATGTCTCATCATGGTCTCGTAATACCAATTCAAAAGCTCCGCAAAATGTTATACACACAATTAACCGGTACAAAATATGACGATTTTTTTTTCACATTTTTGTTGTACTTAATTTTATGTCGCAAATAAGTACTGTCTAACTGTTCACGTATATCAACTTTGCCTATAACACTAAAATCCACGCATGCATTCATTTGAGAAACGGAATTTTCGTATTTCTTTACCCCCTCTGCGATATGCTTCAAATCATTCAACCCTTGTTTATTCCATATGCACTAAACTCTTTCTTAAAAAGTAAGCAGATAAAACAAAATAGTTTATTTGTTAGTGAACATCCGCACATCCACTCATATTTTTCATATATATTTTTGTTGAATACTCTATTGTAAGTTCGAGTTTTACTTGTGGAAGCGTAGTTTATTTGAGTATCAGGAATCAGTCGTCCTCTCTTCTTAATTAAAAGTTTTTCCTCGAATGATAGCGGGTTTTTTTACAAGATTTTGCATACAATTATAACTTCCATCATTAATAATAAACGTCACTTTGAAACGCTTTTGACATTACACATGCGCGGTACGCACCGAAAACTATGTAGTCCCAATTAATGCACTACGTTAACTAGGGACATAAAATCTTGTGCCCCAATAATAATATAAACGCATATGGCGAAGACAAGCGGAGCCAGCCGTTTCATACTCGAAATAGGGACATCGAAAATTGTGCCCCGGAACATAGTTTCGAGCGTTGTGGCATATGCGCTAGTATTTGTGGTGCGGAAAGAAACTTCACACCATCGTTAGAAAAATACGTAAAAATAATGAAACAAAATAATGCACTCAGTTACATGCGAATTTTTTTCTGTGTTTATCTTGGTGGTTGGGTGAGCACGTGCCCTTGTACCCTTTAGTACCAGCCGCCACTGACTTTCAATAGCATAGTAGAATATTGCGTATAGGGTAACCTGGGGAAATATGCCAGTCACGACAAAACGCAAGTTTTACGAATTAGTGAAACTGCCGCTATGATAGCACATTTAAGTAGTTGATGCACTTCAGTACTGTTTATGTGTTCATCGGCAGTGCAGCTCGTTACGATATTTTGCATTATATTCTATTAATAAGGTAAGCAAAGTCTAAAGGTCACTTTTTATAACTTTCTCAATGGATATAGTAAGCAATTTTGTAAAATTTATGAAAGCAGGGCATCTAGCGTAATGTTATTATAATTGTATAGGTTAGGGTAGGACTACTGCACACTTCACCGCTTTATTTTAAAGCTGCCCATATTGTGTAAAATATACATCTACTATACAACTGCATTTGGGGTAAAATGCCAGTTTAAAGTCAGGATAAAATGCCAAAAGTGCAAAGTTTACCCCGAAGCTGCAAACAGTTGTCTTTGCATATAATATTATGAAAATTACTGTTTCTGAGTTGTCAACAATAAGATGGTGTTGTGTAAATTAATACACAAATTAATGTATGTATGCAAATACAACAAAAGGATATAATATAAAATTCATGCACTTTGCAGAGTAGACCATGCCTCGATTGTACACTAGAAAAACGAATCGCGCATCGTGGAGTCAGGAATCGTTAACAGAAGCTGTGACTAAAATAAATGAAGGACAGTTTGATATTTGGAAAGCCGCAAAAGAATATGATATACCCTATCGCACACTGAGAAGGAGAATAGATCAAAATATGTTAAGTAAAGGGTATTAGGTCGACCTGTATCTCTTTCTAACTACGAGGTTGATCTGGTAAATTACATAAAGAAATTAGAAAGTATGGGATTTCCTCCAATTTCAGTGGCTATTCGCAGATTAGCTTTTACTTTTGCTTTGAAAAACAATCTTCCTACTGCTTTCAATCAAGATAAACAGATAGCTGGTTACGATTGGTTTCAAAATTTTATGCATCGTCATTCAACACTATCTATTCGGAAGGCTGAAGGAGTATCAACTGCAAGTTGCTTAGGCATGTGCCGGGAAGAAGTAAACCAGTACTTTGAACTTCTATTGAAAATATGTGAGCATAACGATTTCTTTACTCAACCATGTAAAATATATAACGTGGACGAATTATTATCCTGGGAAAGTTATTACAACCAAAGGTGCGTGAGATGTACATCATGTGACCTCAGCAGAAAAGGGAGAAACTATAATTGTAATAGCTTGTTGTAATGTAGAGGGAAAATTATTGCCTCCCTATTGCATTTTCAAAGGTAAAAGAAAGACGCTTGAATTTGAAGATTGGCTTTCACCTGGCTCCCATGTCGAAACGGGTGAAAGGAATGAGAACATTCTATTAATATCGGATGGCCACAGTTCTCATTGTTCAGATATTAACGTTCTTGATTTTGCAGCAGAAATGGAATAATTTTGCTATGTCTTCCAAGTCATATAACACATTGCCTCCAACCATTAGATAGGTCATTTTTCAAACCGCTAAAAACTCATTGGCAGAACGCAGTTACAAGTTGGATCAGCAGTCATATCATCCTCAGAGGATTCCAGAGCATGCTTCTGAAGTATCCCAAAATATCATTGTTCAGGCTGAAAATATTGAGGAAATGACAAATGCTACCGTGAACAGAAACGATTATGCTAGTCAAACAACTGAAACCACCATATCTCCGGTTGACATGAATTCAAACGCCTTGCCCTTATCATCAAACAATTGTAAAAGCCATTATTCAACAATCGCGCTCAACAGATAATACTTTCACGTCATGTCATCAAATTTCGCCTGTTAGTTGGCACAGTTGAAAAAGCCTAGAGCTACGAAAAGGAAACAACATGCCCAAGAATTAACATCATCTGAAAATAGGGAAAAGGTGCGAACAAAACAGACCACTAAAGATAAACTCAAACAAATATAAACAAGGGAAATCCCGTCAGAAATCCAAAATTTCTAAGAAGAAAAAATAAATACTTACTTTAAGTTGTACTTAAATAAATCTTGTTAATATTTTTTATTATATGTATGATATCTATTTAAGAAATTACAGACTAATTATAGGTCAACTATTTTTGTTTTATTGTTATTGTAATAAATTGTTCATTTATGTTGTTTATCCATGTTTTGTTCCATATTGCATATTACCCCGATTGGGATGGCATATTACCCACGCCACTGGGCAATATGTCGCTTTGCAGGCTCAACATTTTTATAAATTATATTCTTAAATGTGTATTCTTCCTACACTAAATATGGGTGAAAGTGTACAAACAATACGATGTAAAAGATCAATGTGTAAAACTACTTCATACATGCCCAAATTTGACAAGGAAATGGAACTTCCCTTCACGATGGCGCATTCCCCCCAGTTACCTACTCTTTTCCTGTTCCAGCAAACGGAAACCATATTTGCGTTCCTTTTTTCTTTACTGTAACATCACACCACCTTAATACATCTATATTAAACGTGAAAAAAAGTGTTTTAAAAATAATGATGGTATAAAAAATAATCAGAGTATATACTAACAATTTCTCATTCATTTCCTCCTATTCCATTATTTTCACAACCACCGTACACTGTTATTGCTTCATTAAACCCAACCACCATATTCAGAATCCCTTCAACAATAACTTACTTGTATCTCTAACGCAGCCGACCGGGATTTTTCATTAAATAAAATTACCCCACAGCTATTTCCTTAGCAGATATAACGGCAATATCGCCAGAACAGCCCCTACGTTCCTCGAACACCCACAAACACGAGTCAAACTATGTAAACATCTAGCGTGCTGTGTTTATTTGTAGTCATAACAGCGGCGAATGAATCTCTAGGTACTGTTTTCGTTCTTGTTTGCGGCATAGTTTTGATTTAGCGTCGATGTCAGTAGATATAGAACAAAAGGTGGTTGATAAACTACATTAAGCAACGTCAAAATAGGATGGTCGGACAATAGGGAAAATGCATTCGGGATAATGCGTTGAATGAAATGTAGACTATTACACTGGTCAACAGTGAAATTGCTTCTTAGGTGAAAGTACCCAATCCTGAATGAATTCAACGTGCTGAACACGAATATCACATTGAAAAAAGTTGATTGGCTCACGTTCCAGAGATATTGACGTTTTGTCCATTGTATAGATGCTATTGCATAATGTAATGCAATTTATTGTTGGACAATCAGTAGAGATGCTCCACAAGTCCACTACAAACGGCAGGCCAAAAGAAGTCGAAAGCCAGAAGCAGACTAATGTTTTCTTACCATGTATTATAATATTGACATAAGTACACTTTTTCTGAAATATGCGTACATATTACAGAAAACCCGTAGCCAATTCAGCTTTTTCTTAGTCATTTTCGTGTTCAGCACATTGAATTCATTAAGAAATGACTATTTTCAGCTTGGAAGCATGAACTTTTCGAAAATTTGTTGCCCAGTGTTATTGGGAGTTTTCATTCCAAGTACTCATTGGTACATGATAAACAAAAAGCGGCAGAAGTATCTCATTAAACTAAGGAAGTACGAGCAAATTCATAATTTCATGGACATCTTTATAATTATGTTACTGTATACATAATACGATGACAAAAAGAGAGATTCTAACCGAACTTTGGATGGATGCAAAGAAGCTCGCAGATAAAAACAAAAAGGTGTGGACATTCCACTCTTTTTTGTTTTTATCTACCAGCTTCTTGGATTTATAACAAAGCGAAGTAATCTATAGGGATAATGCAATCTCTAAACTCTCACAAAGTAAAAATGGACCAATTAAAACTTATTTCCACTCCAAATTAATCCAATATTCTAATGTACTCTGTATCGTTTTCATATCCGGACAAACTTTCCACTATATTTCGAACATCCGCCGGCAGAATTTTCGACTTCTCAAACACCCAAAGGACCCGGTGGCGCTCCAGGGATTCGTAGTATATGCGCGTCAGCTTACTCGCAGCAGTACAGACTGGATTTAGCAGAACGCAACTCCACTTTAATTCCGACTCGGGGCCGTATCAACGTTGACCTATCCCCAATAGTGTTTGGGTATTACGACGCAACACTATATTTCATTTTGTTATTGTTCCTCTGAGAATTGTTTGCTTATTCCTATGGGTTATTTCAAGCAGTGGAGAGTGTGCGATGAATATGTTGTAAAATTTCGTTTAGCTATCGAAGCAATACATTTGCCTAAATCCTGGCCTAAGACTTCGACGTGAATATCTTCATTATTGACAACCCGATGAAAATGTCGGTTTTTGTTATGTATAGGGCCCCTTTCCGTATATTTTTAGATTATTTCCAGTACGCACACAAACTCATGAATGTACCACTGATCTTTAGCCCGGAGGTTAAATACCTCGGTGTTACCTTTGACAAGAGGCTCACGTGGAACTCATATATTCATCAAAGAATAAACAAAGCTGAAATCGCCTTCTGGCAGTGCCGTAGGATGCTAGGGAGGATCTTCGGTCGTTCTCCTAGCGTCATGACGTGGATGTACACTGCTGTAATCAGACCGATGCTAACTTACGGTGCAAACGCTTGGTGGTCTAGTACCAACAAGGTTACAATTTCTAAGAAGCTTACGGAAATCCGGTTCGTTGGATTTCCGTAAGCTTCTTAGAAATTGTAACCGTGTCTAAGTATTGGGTGCACTAAGAACAACAACGACAGCTGCCATAAGAGTCATGTTGTGGTGCTGCCCTCACTAGTACTTTATATCCGCGAGGTGGCGTTGGCGACTATGATTAGGCTGCTTGTGTGTGGTTGGTATTAATAAAGAGACGTAAGCCGTGGGACTTACGGGCGACCGACGTCAACTCTGGGGGGTCGCCTGGAAAAGAGTGCCCGTCCTGGAAGCTAGTACAGATAGTAGCTATCCCCCGTATCTGTTCATGACAGACTCTACGATGTTTCTCCAAATGCAACGAGGAGTACTCACGCTGTTGACACCATGTCCGTCCACGTGAACGGATTCACAACACAAAAAGCGACGGAGGCTGGTCTGTACTCCAGGGAAATCCACCTTAAGAAATTTTGGCCGCTCAGGGATGGGCTATCTGCTTTCCAAACAGAGGTGACAACACTTACTTTAGAGGCCAACAACATATCTGAACTCAGGATTGCAAACAACTTGTATCAGCTTTGAGGCAACCCAAAATAACCTCTAGACTGATGCTGGACTGTCACAGAACTCTCGCACAGACCTCTGTAAGGAATAAAGTCACCATTAGATGGATTAAAGGGCACGATGGCAATCTAGGCCATGACGGAGCTGATAGGCTGGCCAGACGACGCCGGTCCGCAACAGTTCTGTACGGTCCTGGACCGTTTATAACGCCTACCATATCTACCTTGTGTGACCAGATTAAAATTATGACCCATGAGCAATTCATTAAAGCCTGGTATGACAATTGCGCGTGCCGTTTTGCCAGGGGCACTTTATCTTACCCTATAACTATAGGCAAACGGCATCAAACTATCTGAGGATGTCCAGGGAGAACCTCCGCTTAGTGATGGGAATTCTAACCGGACACTGTCACTTAAAAGCGCATCTTTTTAAGCTGCGATTAGAGACCAGTCCAATCTGTATGGGCCGCCAATTGGAGGAACCGCTGGACATTTTCTCTGTGGCTACCCTGCCCTATCATCCATTAGGAAAACCATACCTGGAGACGTCCGGCTTGACATCGCCAGCATCAGGAAAGCTCGCAGGGGAAATGTCATAGCGTTTGTTAAGACAATAGTCTGGTTAACAACCTAGGTGGGGCAGTGTAAACGGAGGAAGTATAATCGGCCTAAGGAGGCCTAAATGCATCGGGAGTAGCCACCCACCAAGTAATCCCGAATGGAGAATCCAAATTTTTGCCATTCTCATAGAACAAAATCACTAATTCCACATGTTCTTGGATGGAATAGACCTTATTAATCTATTGTGAATTCCCGATTAAATTAAAAGTAAACTCCACTAAAGAACATCCCACTAAACAATGCAATTTTAAATCGTCAGGGCCGGCATTAAAGGTTGTCCCATCGATATGATCGAAATTTTGTATAAATTACGGCAGGTAAAGTCATTTGAGGTGGCTCTATATATACCTAACATCCCATAAACTTCTCTTACAATTCTATAAACCTATCCGTTTTCATACTAGAAGCATCAGGAACATAACCTTTACGACTTAACTCCATAACGACGCTATAAAGTTTTAACGCGATGATTCCACCAGGTTAAATTGAATCCGTCTCCGAAAATAATACTAAAAGTGCATCCATCCACTCACGCATAACTTATCTAGGCCATATTTTCGCTTCGGATCATTAAAGTTCATCGCACAGCGACACCTTCTGACTTCAGATGAAGTGTTACTACTGAATGTTCTAAGTAATTTGATGCACTGCGGGGCATCCGTCGATTTTCGTTTATGAAAACTAGCATCCGAGTTTAACTTTACTGCCGCGTTAAATGTAATTCTGTTTACGTTGTGCATAGCTACTGCGTAACATCGATAGCGTAGTAGGTCTAGGTAAAATTGCGGTTTTTAAGGTTATGGTTTTCGAGGTAGTTCGTAGTCGAATATAAAAAGCGAGGCTACTGCAGTATACGGAATCGCATGCAGTGAATGGTGTTTAATAAGTAGATAAAGAAAATAAATTTACGTTGGTGAGAGTGGCGCAGTGTGTAGGATTATCTCGGTTCTATACATTCACCATTTCAGCAGAACTGTAATTTCTATCGTCTCAGCTATGTATATTAACCCTGCTGATCCGCCTATAATACATTTGTATCGTCGAAACATTAAAAAGAGGAAATAAATTGCTTAAGTTACTAGTACCTGTTTCTTTAAGGGGGATAGGACGTTCTAAATTTCCCCATACATTCCCGACTAACTTTCGGAACCAATATCTCTGGTTCTAATTGAGATAGAGACTCAATTCCAAATGATATGTGTTCAGTACGATCTGCTTTATAGCATAGAACTCTTCACATTTGGAAAATTAATTTTTTTTTATTCAGTAAAAGGGATGATACTTTTGATACTTTTTGCTGAAGCTTTTTGCATTCTTATTTTTGCAAAGAATTAATTGAACACGAAACTAATAGTTCGACATTATCGGCAAGTAAGTAACGAACCTATAACAAAAAAAATTGAAACCGTTCGGTGCAATAGATGAGGAGAAAATGGTACCGACGTACAAAAAAACCTAATTTTCGGAAAGAAAAGGTAAAGTTGTATTGCTGTTAATGCATTCCCACGGCATAATCTCACTCCTTTTTCTGCTTCTTTGCCATTACTTTTCCACTCTTAAAAGGCTTGCTTGTTCTTTTTCTTGCTCTTGCCTCTTTTGCCATTTTTAATAATGTACGGTTTGAATTATCTACGCGCTGTTTATCTGAATCCATAAAATACTTTCAGCAAGTTCTTTCCAAAAATGCAACCTAAATCGAAAGATAAACAAACAACATTGATTGAACTTTTTTAGTAGCATATTTCTCAATTATCCAGTTTCTCCAACAGCCTCTTCCAGCATTGCCATCGTCGAATGTTATTACCTCATTATTTGCTCTAATCTTGACGATTTCAAGCTCAACGAATGTTGATTTTGGTACACGTGACCGAAGAACATTGACACTTTCGTTAGGGTTTTTTATTTTTCCATGCAAATAGCGCTTCGGAGGATCTGGGTTAGCCAGATCTTGGGAAATAGGTTTGATTACATTCATGAAAATATGTGGCCCACACTGTCTTCTATAGTATTTAATATTTGATCTTAAAATTTCAGTTTTTTTGATATGTAAAATGTCCATGAAAGATATTGAGTTTGTCATGTCCTCACTTTTAATATGGAACTCCTCTTCTTCCACTATTTTTATTTGTCATAGTAAAACTAACTGGATAACTCTATAATATTGCGTATTTAGCAACAAAAATGTTTGATTATTCTGTCAAATATGTATATTATAACCTCTGTTGAGATAACGTTTGACAGCTTAGTTGCTTTACTTTTTTAAATGTTACCGGAGATTTCAATGCGTTTGTATACAACTGGTTCCTTCAGTAGGTGTCTATTCCACTTTACACACTAGCGCGTGAAATGCTACTTCACGCACGTTTTTGGGTGCACTATTGTGCAATACGAGTATAAAAAAGTTGTTTGTTAAATATCATGTTCTATAAAAGATGTTTGTCAAATAACTTTTATAGTGTAATATGCGCTTAAAATAAAAAGCAGAAATAGATAGATTAAATAAATATAGGGTTTATTTAGGTATGTAGTCAGCAATAGTGTAAAACACTAAAGTAGTGTCGCTATCTTAATGCAAATTCTCACCATCACCCAGCACAAAAACTAGGAATCTTATCACATTGATGCATAGAGCTAAGACGATATCAGATAAAGAACACCTTGATGCCGAACTCCAACATCTCAAGAACACACTACGACAAAACGACTACAGATTCATTCAAGACATTACAGCTACCATCAATACACAACCAAAACAGCAGGAAGAAACAACAACCACTACTGGAGCGACTTGCCTGCCATACATCAAAGGATGCACTGACAAAATCGGAAGGAAGCCGCGCAAACACAACATCAAAGTAATCTTCAATGCTCCAGAAAAACTATCCACAAAATTACCTTCACCTCGCCGCTCCAAAATGCAGGAGTCTACGAGATACCCTGCACTTGTGGGAAGGTATACATTGGACAAACAGGCAGACACATCAATATCAGGTTAAAAGAACATATGCGATATACAAAGTATGAATACACAGACAAATCAGCAGTAGCAGAACACTCAACAAACACGAAACAGGGAATCAACTTTGACAAATGCAGAAAACTAGCAACGGAACCACATTACCGGAGAAGATTGTACAGATAAGGTATTGAAATACAGAAGAATCCGAACAATATCAACAGAGAAGACGGATTACAATCACCAAGTATCAGGAAATCATTCTTCACGTCCCAACGGGGAGCAACGTCGATCAAAACGTCAAGCAATTCAAACTTTCTACGCGGCAGAGAACCCGAGAACCGAAGAGCCAGCCAGCAATGTAAAACACTGTTTGTGTAAGTACTTCTTCGGCACCATTTTGTGTAGATGCAGGTGTGGTATTGATTACTTATTAAACTTATTAATATTACCAACACGTTCAATATATTTAACGCAAAAAAGGCCAATTTGGATACGTCGTAATTATCTTTAACACTATGTTTTTGATAACTAATTGTGTAACGAACAGAACTAGACACTTTGTTATAATACACTTTAGCAAACTGACCACCCTCTTATATAGAGGCCGTGATAAGTATGCAAACGTAATTTTATTTTTAAAGTTCTATTTATAATCAGTTGCGTACATTGGCAATCATAAACACGACGTTTTCCAAGACGTCAAAAAGTGATTTATGTTTAGGAGATGACTGTTACTATTTGTATATATCACTTTATTTTTTTATATTCTAATACAGCAAACAATTTTTAATTTAAATACGATGCCCAATTAAATTTAAATCCAAAATATGAAGAGATATAGCCTTCTATAGGGGTACATAAAAATAACGATAGTTTCTCAAAATAAACATTCAGAAGAAAAGGCAAAAACCTGTAACTTTTATTTCTTCATGTGGAATGAAGGTTATAACAAGAAAAATTTAATTTATAATATACGCATGCAGGGGTGATATTTTTTAACCCCTTAACAAGCGCGTGGGTGCATCACTACCCATTTTTTCGACCTAAAATATACGCTTGCTAACAAGGATGATCTGGTCTTTCGTCGATCTAGATATCTCTTCTTGTTTCTGATATAATCTGCAAGAAATCTGTTTTTGGGGGACGCTAAAAAAAAATAAGTATCTAATATGTTTCGGTATTCCACATTCCTAACAAATTTTATCAAAATCGTACAGATACACTCGGTTGCCTTTCCTCGTCACTGTACAGCAGGATTAATAATTCACAATTTACTTATCAGTATGTTAAAAACGTATCACCTCAGCACGTTAGCGCTTCACCACCTCTACACCTCAATATTCAACCCTCTTTCCTATTCCTCCTTGACTGCATCGTCTCGCTCATCTAGATTTCCACACACGTCTCCGAGCTAGTGTGACGTTTCGCGTAGCGGATGAATCAGTTCATGTTCGTGCTGAGAAAACTACACCTCGACATGTTCACGATAGGTGTCGCTAGCTGGATTTGACGCGGAGGCCTTGTTAGTGCCCACCGGTGTCCACGCTGTGAGTGGAATAAAGAGAAGTGTACAGCAAGAGACGAAACAAAAAAGAAGACACCACGAATTTATTAATATGTATTGTATATAGAAGTAGACTTCTATGCGTGTTGGATCTTTTTTTTTTATATCGCCCGTGAAACGACTGAGTAGCTGTAGAGAAAATTGGATGACGGTGGGTGGTGTTATGGCTTGGACTGTGCGAGATAAAAGTATGAAAAATTACTTCGGCGTCCGTTTGGAAGCTAGGGGTGTGAATTTTATATGTACCTGAGTATAAGTAATGGAGATTAGATGAGCGGAAATATATTTTATTGTTGTTGGGGGAGATATAATAGAATAAAGTTTATATACTTGACTTTAATGTAACGTACAATGTCGTTCATCTTCCTGTGTCATCCAAAACAATCAGTAATTAGGGGAAATTAATATTTATTTATTTATTTCTTCGTTCCATTATTTACAAAAAAGTATGGAAAGTCAGTACGAAATTAAAATAATGTAAATATGTAGCAAAAAAAAATAGACAGGAACACATTTTTTTAGCTCCTATTGGAATGGACTAGTCGGCGTGAGACACTGTAAAATCCTCGGTTTTTATCCGGGTGACGAAAGACTCCGCAAGGCAGTCTCTATGAGCAGGGCCAGACTGAGACTTCTTACGGGAGTCCTAACCGGCCACTGTTCATTAAATAAGCATTTGCACCGAATGGGGCGAGTGGACTCTCCCCTGTGTAGAAACTGTGGGAGAGCAGAAGAAACTCCTGTGCACCTCCTTGCCGACTGCCCGGCAGTGGACAGGGAGAGACGGAGCTGTCTAGGGGTCGCTCGATTGGACGAACCCAGTACAAGAAAATTAACTCTCGACCAACTTGCGGACCTGTTTGTTCGAGTACAACCAGGTCGAGAGGGATAAGACATCATGGGGGCACAATAGGTCTTAAGGCCGAGCTGCCTCACGGGGTTAAACCTGCCCATGAAAGCAAAAAAAAAAAAAGGAACACATAGTCAAAATGAAAAAAAACAGGAAACAATCATGTACAAATAAACAAACAGGTACAGAATCAAAATTCAATCGAAAAGAAATCTTCGTAACTATATAAAACATTCAGCGCAATGATCTGTTTAAGTTTTTTCTTGAAGACGTTCATTGGCAGGCACTTTATAGTTCCGGGAATGTGATTATAAAGCCGTATAATATTATGTTTAGCACTTTTTTTGATTCTCGATAGCTTCGTTTGTGGTGGATTAAGAAATGCACTCTCTGTTCCTCTAGTTTTATAATTGTGTACAAGTTCATACTGTTGAAAGAACTCTTCGTAGTGGCGCATAGCGAACACCGCACACTCCAAAACAAACTGTCCAAACACGGTAAGTAGTTCATATTGTTTAAAGATGTTCCTGCATGTATCTCGGGGTTTCAGGTTGAAGATGCTTCGGATCCATTTTTTTTGCGCCAGGAAGACACGTTGAATATCAACGCTATCTCCCCAAAACATCACACCGTAAGATACGCGTAATACACAGTTACGACCGCTTCGACACCTATGGTGGATGAGACGACTCTCAATGCATAACTAAAACCACCTAATTTGTTGCATAAATTATCGACGTGGTCTCTCCATTCAAGTTGATCGTCCAACGTGATTCCTAAGAAGCAAGTGTTCTGTGAAAAAGTGAGTGGTTGACAATCATGCGACCAGTCAATTTCATAATTGCTTGAGGTATTTGTAAACGATAAGATTTTGGTTTTCTGAACATTTTGTTTTAGGCTATTCTGTGTAAACCATCTGTTCGACTCTTGCAGGAGGTCAGCAGTTTCATGATGCAGCAATTCGGCGGATTTAGATTTAATGATCACTGACTTGTCATCAGCAAATAACGCCATCTTGTGCGGGGAAATTTCAGGTAAGTTGTTCGTATAGATTAGGAAGAAGATTGGTCCTAAAATAGATCCTTGCGGTATTCCCCGTTTGCATGAAGCCCATGATGACGCGTTCCTTTCACCATTATTTATTATCGTACACTGGTGTCGGTTGTAGAGATACGACTTTATGAGCGCAGCAGTTTTTCCTCGAAAACCCATTCTTTCGAGTTTATGTATAAGTATGGTGTGGTCTACTCTATCGAAGGCTTTCGATAAGTCGACGAACACCCCAACAACTTCTTCTTTCTCATTTATACCTTCGTAAATCTCTGGTATTACTTGGAACATAGTATTAATGGTCGATCTACCTTTCTGATAAGCGCTTTGCCTATTGCTTAAGAGATTGTTCTCTTGGAGAAATCTTACAATTCGTGACAGGATTATCTTTTCAAAAACTTTGGCTATTTTGGAATAAGTAAGGCAATTGGCCTGTAATTTAAAAGATCCGCTGAATCTACCTTTTTATAAATTGGTTTTATAACGGTCATCTTTAATTCGTCAGAAAAGATCGCAGTTTCAAGCATTATATTTTATTATATGTGTAAATGGATGTACTATAAAATCAGCTGCATTCTTCGATACAACAACAGGAATTTCATCTTATCCGGTGGAAGTTGTGTTTTTTAAAGACATAATAGCATTAAATACTTCTTGATGATCTGTTGGTGGTCTTCGCGCTGTATTTTACGTGATTATAATCGGTAGTATTATTTGTGCTATTTAATTCAAAGATGTTTAAAAAGAAATCGTTGATATAGTCCGCAATGTTGGAGTGTGTGTTTAAATTATATTTTTCCCTAATGGTTTTTGTATCTATCTCTAAAATAAAAAGGAATAAAAGTTGATTAATGAGAAAGGCACGTCTGATCAAACAAAAAATAAAGGTTTTTAACACAAAATATCAATCGGTATGACTGAGAGTCAGTATGACATTATCGTCTATAAGAACAGCAACATTTTAGTAAATTGTCTCTTTTAAAGGCATCCTATCCTTAATAAATAATGCCATATTTAAGTCATCGTATAGAAACGACCCAGATCGTAGAATATAATTCTGCGTAGAATTAATGAATACACTGAATAGAAACGAAGTAACCGTTGATTCTATCCTATTTTCGGGCGAATCAACTTTCATGTTAAACGGAGAAGCAAATCCTTAGAACTGTAGCTACTGGTTAGCACAAAGAATCGTCATAGGATGCGTGAGACACATACGCAATGTCCCCAGGGCAGGTATCCTCAATAATCATATGTGTTTTATAAAAATCAGCTCGGATGCAAGCATCAATTCGGCGACGAAAGTTGTTACGTACGCTCGTAAAATTTAATATTTCCTCGCGAATGCGTTGAGCTGCTACGGAAAGTCGGTTTCGCAGATCTTTTCTATGTCATATATTAAACTTTTCATGTATCCCCACAGAAAAAAGCCTAGTGGATTTAGATCGGGACTACGAACTGGCCACGGAATATGATTTCCACGGCAAATCCAATGTGGGAATGTCCGGTTTAAAAATTGTTGAACAACCCTACTACTATGCGGGAGTGCTCCATCGTGCATGAACCATAATTATAGGCGCATCGCTGATGGTATGTCGTCCAAATATTCAGGCAATTCATTTTGAAGACACTGTAAATAAGATTCGGTATTTAACCGTGCTGGGAGTACATGTGGTCCAAGTAGTTGATCGCCCACTAGCCCTGACCAAACATTGATGGATATCCTAACTTGAGAGGAGCCTTGGTTAATATCATGGGGGTCTTGATTGCACCATTTTTAACAGGTTTACTTTCTTAAATTTCTTAGATTTCTTTGATTTAGATCTGGGCTACGGGCTGGCCACGGATGTGACTTCCACGTCCAATATATTGTGGAAATGTCCGGTTTAAAAATTGTTAAACAACCCTACTACTATGCGTGGGTGCTCCATCGTGCATGATTAAAATTTGATGCACTGTAGCTTGGCACACGTTTAGTTCCCGCGCGAGGGTTGTTGTACTTACGCCGAGATCCGCTTCTACGATATTTAAAATTTCCTCTTCGGCTTGTAGCACTCTGCATGATCTTTGAGGCGTAACGACCTTCAAAACGTGGAATTACTGATCCCGTCTCTCGAAGTCGATACACGGCTCTTACAAATGTTTCAGTCGAAGGATGACGTCGATGCGGAAAACGTTCTACGTACAAATTCCTAGCTGCAACACTATTCTGTCCTGTTTCACCATAAATTAAGATCATGTTAGTGTATTCGATATTCGTATACGCTGCCATTGCAAACGCCCGCATCCACTGCGAATAGCAAGTGCACACTAAATGTAAATCCTAACGTTCAAAGTATAGAAACGACCGGTGATTCACCGGTATGTTAAATGAGTCAGAGCCGGACTCGAATAAAGAAAAATCATTTTCTCGGTACTACGTGCACTTTGAACCGCAATTTTTTGTATTTAGGCATTGCTCACCTTTATCTTTCACCCGTTTTTTTATTTCGTACTATACAATAATAACCCTATATATGCACGCATAAACGTTGTAATTACAAAAAGAAGATTTGAATTTAAATTGTATGGTATACGACTACTTTAAATTCTTTAACTGTTTTTCTTTTTAATAAAACAAGCATATGAATCCGATACGGGTAATATTTCAATTACCTTTTAAATCCACGAGAGAACCAGCGTCTTCACCATAAAAAAACGCTTCACCATAATCGCATATGCGCTATTCGAAGCACCTCTGTGTTATTCCACCCCAGTTCGTATTGATAAAAGTGAATATAACAACACGACAAAGTGATGGACGACCTTACTAACGGAGCTGGAGTTGAAGCGACACCTAGCGGCAATTCGCAGTGGGCATGAGTGATGGTGCTATTGGAGATCCGAGCCGGATATGTTGGGCAATTTAAATGTCAGTAGAAAATGGTGGGCGCTAACGTCAGCCATAGCGATACTTTGAGATAAATTACGGCTGTCCAGTATTATCTGTTATATAGTAACGGGGATGCAGATGTTGCTTTAAGGTACTTTTCTTTTCACGAGAGGTTGTTTGAAATATTGAATTTCAAAGTTTTTTTGTTGGGACACGAAATGTCACCTAAAAGGAAAAGTCTAAACACTAATTTATATAATGCCTGACAACAGCGTGGAAATGGGTATTGTTAACTTTAGGACGGTTATGCGTTTAATAACTTTCATTTAAAATGAAATTTTCTCGCGAAATATAGAAAAATATACGAGGAATTCTTTGTGATGGTTGTTTGATATACAGGCTGTCTCCTTGTTGAGTAAATTATTAAGACCAGTTTTAGAGATATATCAGATATACAGGGCTGTCTCCCCGTTGAGTTGCATAACTTCATACGGTTATTCCTTGTATCAAAATTAACAAAACACTTCTAGTCAGCATAGGTCCAATTCTCAACCGTTTTCGAGATATGGGTGGTCAAAAGCGTTGAAAATCACTAGTTACGGTCACTAATTTAGATGAATCATGGACGCAGTTGACTCGAATCTCGGCATGAAATGGTTGCTAAGGAACGATTAACTTAAATTACAGTCTTACTTCCACAATAATGAGCAGAAATTGTTTTAATGATTTTAATAAACAAGCAATGCTGTAAACATTTAAAGCTGCTCAAAATGGCGATCCGGGACTGCCAAACACAACTCTGCTCTTTGACTCAGTCCTCCTATCCAGTTGACATTTTCCATATTTCCACGAACTTCCTGAAATGCTCGTTGGATTTTACCTACCACTTCTTCTTTGGTAGCCGGCTTCTCTTGTCCATAAACGATGGTCTGGTGTGCCCAAATATGAAGATTGTGATAATGGGGTGCTCCGGATGTCGTAAATTTAGCTTTGTCAGTCCAAAGAATTTTATGCAAAAACTCCTGATTTAATATCCACTCACAAAAGATCGATCTTTTATCCGTATGACCAGAATGTAAATTTTGCACAAGTTGAAAATGGTCTTAATACTTTTGATTTCGTTACACCAAGTCGTTGAGCCGCTCTGCGAGAACTGATTCGTGGATTTTCATTAAATGCCCGGAGAATACCGGCATTGCCGTTGCAGAATCCATAAATAAAATGGATGTCTGCGTATTCTTCATTACTAAATTTTCTTGGCATGGTAGTATCACACAAACTTTTTAGTAAACGCAAGAGTAGAGTAGTAGTAGTGTATTTTGACAGATTAGTTACCGTTGGCAGCACACTACGATTGTCAATATCAATATAAATGGAACACTTTACAATGCGATATCTCCGTTGGGAAACATTTAATGACAAGTGTTTATATAAATTTTTGTCATTAATTTTGTTGTTAGAGTACGCTAGTAAAGTTTAAAGTATATTTTAATTATTAAGTATAATTCCATTACAGCGTATTTTCGATCACAGTCTTATATTTATAATTCCTAACTGTTTTCTGCCGCTCCTGGTTCATTTGGTATTGAAAAAATTCGGATATTTCCTCCAAGTAAGTTAACTCTCCTTTATTTTCAGTGTTTACCACTAATTTTATTTTTATGGTTTTATTTGGCACTCTTTATGAACTGTGTGTTGGCTATTAAGCTATGGGTTAAATTTCAGTACTTATTTTTTTATTTTGCCCTTAATATATCCCATAACTTACTAAGCTTTGGTCTTGCCGTCGAATTGTCGCTGCAGCTGCCTCAACGCGTTTACGAAAATTATCTAAATCAATTATGTTGTTGGTCTTCTTTATTTGCTATTCCATTTAATATTATATTTCATTGGAAAATCAACACTGTATAACATATCCCCAAAAGTTACTTCCAATATTTATTTACATGTGTACGTACTGCTGTGGTCTGGCAACCCGGTTTGCGTAAATTCAGTTTTCTTTTCTTGTTAATTCCGTTAAGAGTTTTTCAATGTTGCGAGATATTTCTAATTGTTTTATTTTTATATAAGAGAAGTTAATGTTTTGGATTGTTTAATTTGGTTATTTTATTGTTCAGTTGTTTATTTTAATTTCATTCATTTGTACATTTTGCTTTCACGGGTATTGTATATATTATTTTGTTTTTGCGAGTCTGTTTGCGGACAGCTCTTGGTGCGTTGTTTTCGCACGCATCGGAGACTTTTATACATATACGGTTGTTTGAACCGTGTAAAGGCAGTTCCCTGATAACACGTGTAAGTAGAGATATATAAATATTTGTATTTCATTTCTGCCATTTTGAGATTACTACTTTCAAGCATTGAATTCACATTTTTGAATTAATATCGTTAATCATGGAACTCATTTAATAATAATTGATATTGTATTTTTGTGTACACAATTTAGATATAGGATCTGTTATTATTTTTACGTGCAGGAAGATAGTTTAAGTTTAAAAGAGTAATTTTTTTTAGTTCGTTGTTAATTTTTCTGTTTTGTAATTATTTATTAATCACCGCGGGTTGGGTGAATAATAGCATTGTGCTTGCTTTTAATTTTCATTTATTTAAATTACTGGAATTTTCCACGTGTAATTTAGTTGTTTTAATTTTGAGACCACGTGGATTGAGTTGCAGAAATTTATTATCTTCCTGAACTTTTTGTTTTCTTTTGCTTAGTAAAAGGATTTTGATTTGTCCTTTTGAAATTTAAAGCCAGCAGTTTTATTTCGACCAGGATCTTACGTCCAAGGTTTTTTTCTGCAAAGTTTGTATTTAACATTTGTTTTTCTTTTTTTTTATAAAATAAAATTATAGAATTTTTATATCATTCAAAATTACTGTTCTTTTATTTTTAATTAAACCTTTTATATTGTTTTTTTGGAGTATTAATGAAAGTCAGTTTTCTTTTAACCCACAATTTTCTTTTTGAAATTGAAACCCTGAGTTTAATTGTTCTTTTGCGCCTTAATAAAATTGTTATCATTTGAGCTAGCTAATTTAATTTTTCATTGAAAAATTTCATTTTTACATTTTTGTTGGTACTTTCAGTACACAGCAGTACTAACAATCAGTAAACTCCACCTGGCTTTTACAAGTTCAAATATTCCCTTATAACGCCCGAAGTTATTTCCACGGACCCACCGTTTAACATTTAACGTGTTCGTTCGGCATTCGAAGTTCAACGAACTGTGTCTAAAAGCGGTATTGGGCCGATTTTATCCATTTACCGTTTTTCCGCGAAACGGAAGACCAACCCGTCTATTGTTTCAGCTGTTTTATCGTCAGTTTCCGGACGATATGAATTGCGAAACGAGAGAAAAGGCCGCATATGTACACGTGAACGCTCTCCCGCCTCAAATGCGTTCGTTATTCGCGTACGGTCATCGTGGAACACGTTTTTAATTAATTTTTAACGAGATATACAAAAGTTTCTCCCGGCGAGGATATGGCATCGAGATGAATCCAGGATTAAGTGAGATATGTGTAATATGATTTACGTAATTTTATATGTGTGTTAAGGAATGTGGAATTAATATGAATTTTATGTTTCACAATTTTTTTTTTGTGTACATTATACTTTCCGCGTTGTGTTATCAATATTTGAAATTATATTCCGAAATATGAGGACACATCACTAGAGGACAGTGTGATTTAGGCGTTTGGGTAAAAAACGGATTTATTCATGCCGACTTCATAGGCTCTTCGTTCGGGAATGCGCACTCGTTACTCGATTTTTATGGCTACACACGTGTCTTACGGTCGAGTAAGTCTGTTTATCGCCCCAGTCGGCCAAATCCATTTCTGGTAGAAATCTTGTTATGTATCGGTTATCTCTACGGGCTGCAAAGCGTATAAAATACAGCCATAATCCCTGCAAAGTCAACGGTTATACCACGCATGTGCGTCTCCCGCTCATTCTTCTTACTGCAGTAGGTATTCCCCTACATTCAGTCATTCGTCACAGCCACTCATAGCTCACTACGCATACTGGCGCGAGCGCAGCGGTTGCTTTGCTATTCAATCTACACGCAGAATTGTGTTAATTTTTAGTGACCGTGAAACGTATTTTATTTTTATTATGAAAATGAATAAATTGCAACATGTATTGCTTTGGACAGACGCAGTTATAAACTCAACAGGTGTAATGAAAGCGTAAAACAGTAAACTATAGTATCTATTATGTACTTAAAAATAGTCTTTGCTCATGACAAGAAAATTAAAATAATTCTAAGAAACGAAGAACAAAACCCTCATAAAGAAATAATAAATTTAACGAAGGAAAAATAAAACTTAATTCTGAGTAAATAATTTTAAAAAATTAAAATTTAAAAGTAACTCTTAATAATAAATTAAATAAACTTTAACACCAGCTCGGTTACTATTCTATTCGTAATAGTAATAAGGAAAGAAATATAAAATTAGAGTTTGTTCATGACAAGGAAATCAAAGTCATTCTAATGAATTTTAAAAAACGAAAACTTAAAAGTAACTCTTAATAATAAATTAAATAAACTTTAACACCAGCTCGGTTACTATTCTATTCGTAATAGTAATAAATAAAGAAATATGAAATTACGGTTTGTTCATGACAAGGAAATCAAAGACATTCTAATAAATTTAGGACAAAACCCTCAAAAAGCAATAGTAAATTTAATGAAGGACAAATAAAAATTAATTCTGGGTAGATAAATTTAAAAAATAGAAAACTAAAATAAGCCTTAATAATAAAATGAAATAAACGTGAATTTTTTAAAAATCATTTAACCTTCAAACAAAATGTTTAAATATGCCCCCATCCTTGGCTAAACAATATCCTAATCTGTTGTAGAATTCATTCTAACATTCTCCAACATTTCTGGGCTAATGTTGTTTACCGTTTGAACAATTTTATTGCGCCACTACTCTACATTAAGAGGGTCTAACGTCTTCATTCAATTTTCATAAATTATTTCTTTTAAATAACCCCAGTAAAAGAAATCGAGGGGAGATAAATCTGGTGAACGTGGCGGCCATTTGATATTTTCAGAATGAGTTCCGATCCACCGGTTAGGAAACTGGTCACTTAAATAGTTTCGGACTGCCACTGCAATATGTGCAGGGCAACCATCTTGCTGAAAGTAGATGTTTTGCATATTTATGTCGGGAAGTTGCTGTACAGTAGGTAGAATGTGGGTATTCAGTAATTCTAAATATGCATTTGCGTTCAAATTGCCATTGATAACAAAAGGTCAAATAATATGGTTGTTTAACAAACCTGCCCAAACATTTACTTTTTGCTGTTGCCGACTAGATGAACTTAAATATATGTGCTCGTTTTGCTTGGCCCAGTATGTTGTCACAGATGAATTGTGACTTCTAACCAAAGGAAAAGAAGATTCATCGGTAGAGATAATATTGTTTACCAAATTAGCATCTCGGTTACTTAAATCACTTCACTTTTCACAAAATTCCATACGCTTAAATGCGTCGCCGTGAAATAATTGTTGGTGTTTGGAATATTTCAAATTGTGATACCCATTTGCTTTGAGTAATCGCTGAACGGAAGAACGGGAGCTGTCTAAATCATTGGAAATAGTGCCAGATGACATATTCGATTTTTTATTTCAACTGCAGCACATACTAAAACGGACGTATTATTAGAAATTCTGCGAGTTGGAAATGCTGTTTTTAAATTTTCGACCGAACCGGTATTGTCGGTTTTATTTTTTAATTTAAAAATTGTGGCTTTATTCGGAATAGGCCTGTTGGGGTATTTAGCTGCAAACACGTCGCATACCCTTTGAAAAGAATTGCCAGCGTGATACCACCGCATCATCTCAGCTCTCTCCTCCACAGTATAACGCGGCATTTTGGGCAAAAATATGTATTTAAAACTTAGACAACCAATTTACTTGAACTGACTAATAATACTGATCACTGATCAGTCTACACGTGCTATTATCGTACTACAGCGCCACACCTCGCTGTGTTGGTAGAGGGGAAGACGGTAGGAGTATATGTACTTCCCCGCCGTTTACTTTGCAGAGATTGAGGCGGTATACTTTGTACGCACTGTATGAATTATACTCATATTGTCCTATTAGTGGATAATTCTGTTGTTCAATAAAGTCTATTATTGTTATTATATTACAAGCACCAACATATTTTTTAGATCGTATCACTACAGTATCAATCGCCCATTCGATACGCCACTGATAAGAAACGTATGCACTACGTCATGGTTACATGACGTATGTACATACGTTGACGCGTATGTGACAAAAATATTGTACAGCGGGAAATGCAAACCATCCTTAATCATTTACATACAATCACTCTGTATATAATTATAAAAGAAATATGTTTAGGTCTGGTGCAGACATGTATGCTCCCGATTCAATAAATCTAGATTCCCTCGTAGTTATTACCTTTCTCAATAGTTCAAGGCTCTCAATGTTAATTTTATGACCTGTATCATTCATAAGTTGTACAAGACTGGATGGTTCAAGCCTCCTACATTACCAGAAGTTTTTGGTAACAACAATTTTGGTCCTATTAAAATATTAATAAGATGTTTTTTTATTAATATTTTATGAACTATATAATAAAATTAAAACGAAACAATGTTATTAATTAAATGGGAAAATATAGATTTTCAACTAAAATAAGCTAAAGATGAGCACACTATCAAAGCGACCTTTGATAAATATTTAACTAAATCGTTGCTCCAAACTATGTCATTACATTAACCCCCGGTATCTCCAAAGTCTACATACTAATTCACGTGTTGGATTTGCCTGCAAAAATTATACCGCAGAAGCTCAACCGCCTCCCTCACTTACGTGCGCTGTAAAATACGAGATTCCCTAGCTTAAACAAACCGCCGACATATATTTGGATAAGCTGATGGGAGCACCGGTCTTAATAAGTTTATTTAAATTATAGATTAGCCGCTGGAAGGGATTCGTTTGTGTTTATTTAGAGCTGAAACGTAATTGTATACATATTAATATTGGCCCAGAGTAAATATTTACATTTGTACCTTAGATAGCCATGCTAGAAGGGAATTTGGAATTAGGGTGGATCTGCGATAATGCACGTCAATATTTTTAAATAATTTATGGAAGATGTTAAGGGTAAATTCAGATATTATTTTATTTATTACGGAGACGCTGTGTCTGTAGGCATTAAAGGTTTAGTTTGCTGAAGAAATTATCTTGATTTTTAATTTTTTGGCTAATGTTAGCTAATATCTCCTTGATTTTGACATAGACATGTGGTAATCCAAAAAATTACAAAAAGAAACTTATACTGATAGTCCTACAAAATGAATCGGGAATTAATAAAACATAGTTCTCATAAATCTGTGGGGAAATTTGTTTACCAGACTAGTATTAATTCTAATTGTTTCACTTTAAATGTCACTAGTAGTTTTCTGTTAGGAGTTTCTGCGCGAATTTGCCATAAAGCACTTTCTAGAAAGCTTCAATTGTAACCATATAAATTGACAATGGCACAACATCCAATAGATTCTAAAGTCAAGATAATATTTTGCCAGTGGTTTAATGGGCATCTAAACGACAATAATCTTCTAGACTTGACGCTCTTCGGTGACGAAGATTAGTTCTATTTGCCTGGTTACATTAATTTACAGAAAATCCTCAAGAATTTGTCGAGACCCATTTAGATCCTATATAAAAAAAGGAATTTGGGTAGCAATGTTTTTATTAACAGTTAATACAGATAAAAGCTTGAGAGATTGGTGTTAAAATGCAAAGTATATCTTTTAATCTGGGGCGCTGATCTTTCATTGGTTTGGAAAGAACCATAAACACATGTGGAAAAGCCACGAAGGAAAGCCACACTTGAAGTTTTTGGATGAAAGTAGGTGTTTATGGAATATTTTAACTCGTATCTTATTTCCTTCTCTTGCAATATACTTAATTGAAAATCCTATTTTTTTTTCTTAATTCTTTTAATTTTCTTCCCATTCGCTACAAGAACCCACGCGTAAGATCTACCCTAATTCTTTATTCGAAGAGTTTTCTTTCTAAAGCTTCATCATTACCCTTACTACTTTGACTACAGACTGTACAAAGCACCCATTCGTCACAAATGCGGGATACAGCAGCAAATAGCAAGCCTTTCAATTTTACGACTTCTCAATTAAATTTTACCCATTTTTTCAATGTTTAAATTTTTTCAAAATTTTCAACCTTTCAATTTCTAATTTCAAAAATTTATTTATTTTTCAATTTTGACAATTCCAAATTTTTCAATTTTGAAAATTTCCAATTTTTCAATTTTTCAAAATTTTCCAATTTTCTAATTTTACATAATATTACAATAGAAAAGCTTGAACCACGAGAAAATGCACTTTAAGCAAGACTATACGTATATACCAACGGAAATCCGTAATACCCAAAACCTGTTTTCATTCAGGAAACTACTATGGAGACATGTTCTTAAAACAAATAGAACCGTAGTCCACGAATTAATAGATGTATGAAATTGTACTGTGATTGTGACTTTTTATCAAAAAAAAAAAAGGAATTTCTTGAGAGATATAAATTTTATTCGTGCCAGTGTAACTCTAACGAAAATGTGAAAGAGAAATAGTTTTTTAACATCTGATCTCAGGTGAGTAGGTTCATATACCATATAAAACAAGTTATTCAATTTTTTTTATCTTTATTTAGATTAGAACCCAATTCAATCGGTTCAAGTTATATTAAAGAATTTAAATTTCCCACCAACATCTTAACGGCCTTTCATAACTCAAAACCCCAACATGTGAAAATTCAAATCACTAATAAGAAAAACATTATAAATTATAGCAAAGAATTATCACCAACGTCAATAAAACAGAAATATAGGAGTTTCTAAATTTCACTCAATAATTTTGACACACGGCAAACAAATATTTAACCTTCAAATATCTTGTACCTATATTTTGACTTAAAAAATTATAGTTTCGCTTACAACAGACGCATACAACACCTCCAAATCATTCGATACAAATACCTGTAGTACTATCAACTGGCGTGAAGAAACCTTCAGCCTCCGACGATTATCAGCTCACAGTCTGCAACGTTGGATAACCGAAACTCCAGGATAAACGCATAGGAGATTCAAGCCCATCCAAATAATAGGTTTCATACAAATTGTACGCCGAACAGGAGGTTCTACCATTCACTGTGAATTGTGATTCCAAACGATAATAAATCCGAAACCCTCCCGGAACCCCAAATATACCTCCATATCCCTGGTTGCTTTTCAAATTAAACTGTACCAGAAACTAAGTGCTGGTCGGAATTTATGTAAGTACTATGTAAGGAAAATAGATTTGATGATACTCAATTCTTTGCATAATTCACATCCAAAAAAAGATATCATAGTAATACATATTCACATACTTATCCATCAATCTCATTACCAGAAATTGAGTTTTCCTAGCATTTCCCACTCGAAAATATCAAATTGTGCCACCACTACACTTTCACTGCGGACTGTACAAAGCACCTATTCGTCGCAAATGCGGGCTACACCAGCAAATACTCGATTCCTATGGGAAATTAGATTCTGGTCGATATACCTTGTCCCCATATCCCACCGAAATCCTCACAGTAAGCGTATACGCACGACTGAAAAGCGTGCTCCGTCGGCAAAGCCTGGAAAACGTGAAGGTTACGGGTCCCCCACAATCACGGCCGAGTTCGAGGCAGACGCTTAGGAAGGGAAGGTTTTTATCTCTGGACTTCGGAAATTATGGCAAACAGTTCTTGTCTTTCCCGGTAGAACGATTTCTTTGCGTTACGGTGGAAGGGGTAAAACGATTCCTGCGTAGACGAATTATATGGAAAGTTTAGATAGGCAAGCGGAAAGGAAAAAAAGAGAGTTATGAGGGCGGTTATATCTGGGGCTCTGTCCATTTTTCGAGTTTTTTTTCCTTGTTGAGTTCAGTCGACTAAAACGAGCAGGTAAAAAAAGCACGTTTTTATAAAGTCCTGAAAAACTACGTTTGTTATGTTTTTACTATACTTGACGTATCTTTGACGTGGATAATCGATTTGGGATTTAGCAAAATAGTATTTTTACCTATAACACTTATGACCAAGGCTCAGTGGCTCGTACGGGTCCCATACACAACCGGCGAATATGAATGAAGAAACATGTTTTTTCCAGTTCCAGTGGCGGGCGATGGAATAGACTTTTATACAGCGGACCGGTACCACCCTCCCCTAACCCTAGTACACACCTGTAGTTTGGGATCGTTGATACATCATGTATATTCCTTTTTCTTAATTCCTGACTCTCACTTGTAAAGTGACCTCAGAAGACCCGCTAAATCCCTCCCACTTGTAAAAAGACACGCAGTCGTTGGTTTGATCACCATTACAACCCACCTCAGCAGACCCCCAATACCGCACTACTGTTGTTATATTCATTTTTCTTAATTAAAAAATACACATACTGTACATATTGTAATAATTAAATGTGAAATTGTCACCCTGTATATTAATTTTTCTTAATTAGAAATTACACACACTGTATCATTATTATTTTTCGTTGTGACACTAAAACAATCGAAGAAAACACAAAATTCTTGTTCTGCTTTAGATATCCGTCAACTATCGATAATTTACATACTTGGTAACTGACGTCTTCCGAATAATGGTTATTACATTACTTATAATGTTAACGTTTTACCATTTCTCCGATCCCCTTTGTGCTTATTTCACGCCAAATTCGTCGTCGTTCAAGGTTTCGATGTTTTGATGTTCGGTACACGTCTACCTGCTGATCACCGGCAATATTACATAATCGAACCCTTCTCGCCGGCGCGCCAGAATCGACCTTGGGCATTGTCGGTCCGTTACCGAAAATCGTGAGAAATCGAAATTTTGGAAAAGATTACGCGAGTTCCCGCTTTTAACAACGAACGGGGATACACCTACTACCAAACGACCGACGATCTACGATCGGATACCTTGTAACAAAACATACCGCCTAGAGGCGTCTACGCTACTAATAGCGTACTGCTTTTGGAAGCCTTTTAGTATTGTTAAGGTAAATCTGGGTTTCCGTCAAACACTGCCTTAATTTTTGTCAAAATTCTCCAGGAATAAGTTTTAATTAATTTGCTGTATTATTTAAGTGATTTAGACCTTCCACTAATTCTATTTTTCTGTTCTCAAAATATTTTATCGTTGTTACCATCCTTGCAAAACGGTTATTTATAAATTGAAATTCGTTTAGTAAGCTGTCTGTTTGTAAAGATAATTTGGATTCAAGAATGCTACTAGCGTCGTTGGGCAATAAAGTCTTTGAGAACATTGAAGTTGTTGCTATGAAACTGAGTGGCTTCCGCCCAAGTTCCCTATCGAGTGATAACAAGAGAAGGTGGCAAAGGAAGACCTGTAAGTGCTAATGGGACGTAAGTCAGCGTATGCGTTAGGTTTCTTATTTCTTCGCAAAGGAATATTGCGCGACTTTTCCCAAACACTTGGAAAGAAGACAGAAGATATAGAATTGATTTCGTAGCATCCTATGAAAGGCCATTAGTCAAATGTATCGAAGAAGTTTTTGCCAATCCTCCTAAAACATCTATTAGGCAATTGAGTCAACAGATCAATCTCTCCATTGGAACCACTCATAAATTTTTACTCAAAGACTTGGAACTCTATCCTTAACATATCACTGCGGTACAAGGATTGAAACCAGTAGAACCATTTATTGAGCAATTGGATGATATTGAAAGCTAGGATTTGTAATTTTCAACAAGATAGAGCTACTGTTTTTTGACAATCGAAACATAGAAATCCCATGTCCTCCACCTTCATGTGACTTCTTTTTATGACCTTACATAAAATACAGTACCTGTAGAGAATTTTGTTAACTTGCAGCAAAGAATTGAACAAGAAAATTAATGCAAATCCAGCAGACTGGAGCATCTATTTTATTTTTTCTCTAATCCATTTCCGAGAAAAATTAATTCGAGAAGACTACATAATACACCTATTATAAAGGAAAATATATGAAGTGCAGCCAACTGGTACGCGAGTTGAACGAACATCTAAACTGGATTCACGCGACTTGAATGACATTATCACCGCTTATTTCTATATCAGAAGATGTTGGTTTCATAAAATACTACGCCTCAAATATTAATCTTGAACCTAAAATCTTACTCGCACAAGAACTCCCAACAAAGTACTAGACAAGAAACGTCATTATATTTACCATCCCAACAGATAAATGAATAAACTTTAGCAGACCAACGAAAGCTAAGGAATTGAAGTCGGGCGAAGTTTCAGTTGACAAAAAGCCCTCACGATAGCGGATAAACGTACGAAGCGATGTGCAGTCGTCCATCATAAGACGAAGACAGAAAACAACCGCGACGAAGGATAAAATATGACCGGCGATGTGCAGAGGATAGGGCAGAAGATTGCAGGGCCGAATCGTCTGGTATCGATTGACACTTCTACGTTGCAAAACTATTAATCAGCTTTCGCACGGACAGATAAGGAGTTGTTTGCCTCATCGCTACCAGTAGCTACTAGCTAGGGAATTCCATTGAATAACTAGAAGTGCCAGGTAGGTGGCGTTAATGTTGCAGATTATTCCGGACAGGAGAGAAAACTATCGGGTGCGCTTGAACGGGATAGTTAATGATATTGGCAGTCCAATTAGTAGACAGTAATTAAATCTACGCGTAGTGTAAGCCGATTTGGAGACCGGCCAAGCGGGTAAAACTTAGTGGGTCACGTATAATGCTATGTGAGACTAATTTTATGGATCTCTATGGAGGATAGAAGCGTGTTGCCGTCCATAAAAATTTGATCTTCAATTTGCTGAAGCGTGCAAAAAATAGGAACCTAAATACTTCGCGCAATAAAGTTTTTATCGAGGATTACCTTATATACGTTGCCGTAAAGAAAATTAAAACACCTTTTGCATGAGTGGTCACAAGACCCCATCTTCATCAGATCCGTCAATGAAAGTTGCATCCCTTAACATGAGAATCGGCAGGTTCCAGAATTTTATAAACATCACAGCAGGTAAAGATTTATTTGAGGTGCCCTATTATACTTTATCCCAAAAGTAAAAATGTTATAAATACCGAACCGAATCACAATGCCTAACAGAGATGTAGTAGGGACATGTGAAGTATGTTAAACAATGCGTGCAGACTTGCAGTCGATCTTTGGTCTTTGATTCTATCGGTTGTTCGATGCATGGATATTGAGACGAAAGAGTTAATATTGAACAAGAAGAAAGCGGAACGGATAAATATGTGAATACAGTCGAGTGATATTGACGAGCCTCGGATAAAAGGCTAAACACGCGCGTCAGTCAAGAATCACATTTATATGTATTCTCCTGCATTATACAGGGTGCGGAAAGACTCTACCCTTAATTTAATGGTTGAATAAAAAACAGATGGTACAAATTAACGAAATTATATTAACATGAATAGAGTCTACAGGATGGGTTACGTTACATGTTTTACAAGTTTCATTCTTTGAACAGTGTATCGCTTAAGTGTTTATCTTCGTTATCAATGCGAGTGCCGCAGTTCGCCATTACTCTAACCAATATTTCTTGAGGGATACGAGCAATCCCTATTGTATGGCTTGTCGTATGGTCGGCATAGTCCACAGTCGATGTTTGTAAACTTCAGCCCTAAGAATGCCTTATAGAAACAAATCACTGCGGGTAAGGTCTAAAGAACGAACTGGCCAGGAGAAATCTGCAGCTCGGATCGATACATTCAAATGCTTCAGGTTTTTATGGCACCAACCCTCAATGCGGTGCAGGATCAACAGGATGTTTGGTTTAGGCAGGAGGAGGCACCTGCTCACACAAGCAAGAGATCTTTCCAAGACCTGAGACAGCTGTTACCAGGACCCTTCATGTCTTTGCGTGAAGACATCCCCTGGGCCAGCACGATCTCCAGAGTTTAGCCCCTGTGATTTTTTTCTATTGGGGTTTTTTAAAGCTGCAATTTACAAGCATCGACCGGGGACTCTGCCGGCCCTACTACAAGCGGTACAAGAAGAGATTGCTTGGTTACAGTAAAGGCGAACTGCCAAACTTGCATTCGGGAATACATTGATAACGAAGGAAAATACTTGAGCAATAAAACATGTATCGTAACTTCCCATTCTGTAGATTCCATTCATGTTAATACAGTCTCGTTAATTTGTGCCATCTGTATTTATTCAAAAAAAAATCGTAAAATTGCGCAATTATATAGGAAAATTCCTCACAGCGAAATTTCATGTCCAGGGCCAAGGATTATGCTTATTCCTTTATTCTCCCAACTAATGTTTTTGATTATCTAAGTATCCACTGCCCTCTAGCGGTTTAAATTCAAATTGTTTGGACAATGACAGATGCTCGCTCGTTTATGGAAATGTGTTCCGTGCATTGGTGATGATTTGTGGACGTTTGGATAACAACGCTCGACCACAATAATTATTGGAATTATCTCTCTGCGAAGGGCGCGTTTTGGCAACTGCCGTTGTAAATTTGTTTACACAAGATCAATTAATAGCATTAATTATTTTAATTGGGGTAATCAATTTTGTGTGTTAACTTGCGGATATTTTATAAAGTACATTACACTTTGAAGTTTTAAAAATGTATTGCGTTTAATAAGAGAGTGTTAAGGTAACTGCGATATTAAAGTTATCAGCGATAGAAACTCTACTATTTTACTCGATTTCCAGCGAAAGCATTTGCCTTTCAAAGAGTTAGCGAACTCTCTATCATCAAGACCGCGTTGCAGCATTTGCATTGGGCGAAATGGGACTTTCTTTGATGACGCTCAAGGTCATTTAGAACCTCACTACTCGGGTCTGTTTCAATTCTAACTAAGTGCCCTTTTTAGCACGGGTCACGCGATCCTGGGAATTATCCGCGAACGGTGGTAGAATAATTGGATGCATTTCGCCATGACGAAAAAGAGTTTCATTCATTTTCGTCCTTTTCAAAGGCGAACGTTGTTCCATTTGTTGGGTTTATACTACGTTTGCAGATATAGAAATTGGAGTTTCGGTGGATGGAGGAGAAGGCAGATAGGTGAGAAGCAATCAAAGTTTATAAGTAGAATTGTGTTCTAATAAAACTTTCTTGGCGTGTTTTCGAAGTGCTTTTTTTTTTTGGTGGCTTGACAAATTTTTATATACAGGGTTATGGTTGCCTACTTGAAAAGTGAAAACACAGTTTAGCATCTGAATTCTACCAGCGGCAGAGATATCGAATTGCAGCAGTTTATAACCTTCTGCAATTACGTTTGTCGAAAGTGACAATGCTCGACTTTTGACCGTGATTTACGATCACTCTCTCTTTTCAAAGGTTTTAAAGCGGAAATGAACATCGCTACATTCTTCGACATGGATCTATTAAATCTGTTCCTCATGTTAATCTGCTATAAGACAACTTAACCATCTCTATAATTGCTGCAACACACATAAATTGAAACTAAATATTAAACAAAAGGTTGTGTTTGTCTCATTCACACGCAAAATCAATATTATCCCATCGGCCTATGCCATAAATGATCAATTTCTACCGAAACTAGATAAAGTACAGCGCAATCTTGGCGTATTATTCGATTCCCGGTGTAGCTTTTAATAATAATAATAATAATAAAAATATTTTCTTTATTTTGCAATAAGACAATTACACTATGCGTCCAAAATTTGTAAATATGCTAATATGTATTACATATGTACTTGTCAAAAGAAGACAAAAAATATATGTGTATATAAGTGTATAAATAAAACTGGATTTATATAAGTCAATACTAAAAGGTGTAAATGACAAAATAACAATAACGCATTCAGATAAACAAACAGATTGAAACAATAAATAAATAAATGTTTAACATAGATACTCTGCAACCGTATAGTACTGTTCATTGACTAAATATTGTTTAGTTTTGATTGTAAACTTGGTGACCGGCAGTTCTTTCAGTACTTGTGGTAGCTTGTTATATAATTTTGGCCGCCCCGTAGTCTATATTGTTTTGAGTCGTAGTTAACCTTTGATACGGTATTCGTAAGTGGTCTCGTTTTCTTGTATCGTAGTGTGGTCATGGATACCATAATTCAGATGTGATTGGAAGTTTGAGAACTATGCAATCTAGCTACTTCCGGTGTCGCACCCTGGACCAATCTTCTAATTGCATATACAGCCATAATCCCTGCAAAGTCAACGGTTATACCACGCATGTGCGCCTCCCGCTCATTCTTCATACTGCGGTAGGTATTCCCCTACATTTAGTCATTCGTCATAGCCACTCATAGCTCACAACGAATACTGGCGCGAGCGCAGCGGTTGCTTTGCTATTCAATCTACACGCAGAATTGTGTTAATTTTTAGTGACCGTGAAAC
The DNA here is from genome assembly GCA_949128085.1 of Cetonia aurata. Taxonomy (NCBI): domain Eukaryota; kingdom Metazoa; phylum Arthropoda; class Insecta; order Coleoptera; family Scarabaeidae; genus Cetonia; species Cetonia aurata. The sequence goes on from OX421889.1 coordinate 4,870,042, forward strand.
GTATTGTATTTTTATTATGAAAATGAATAAATTGCAAACATGTATTGCTTTGGACAGACGTAGTTATAAACTCAACAGGTGTAATGAAAGCGTAAAACAGTAATTTGTAGTATCTATTATGTACTTAAAAATAGTCTTTGCTCATGACAAGAAAATTAAAATAATTCCAATGAACGAAGAACAATAGCTGACGAACTAGCCAAGGAGGGCTCCAAAAGTCACTTCATAGGTCCAGAGCTCGTATGTGGGATTACAAGGGATTCTGCTAAAAGGGAGATCTGGACCTGGCTGGACAATGCAAGCACAAACAAATGGAGGACGACAGAAGGTCAACTCCAAGCTAAAGCGCTAATAGGGGATGGGGATGTCAAGTTCTCTGATAACCTACTTAGACGCAGCAAGAAAGAAGTTAAAACCGTTACTGGGCTGGTAACTGGACACTGTCCCCTGAAGAAGGATCTTTGCAACACAGGCCGAGTAAGCGAACCGTGGTGCAGAAGATGTGAGCTACAGGAGGAAACGAGTTTACATGTAATCTGCACATGTGAGGAGTTGCAAACACTCCGGCAGAAACATTTCGGGAAGGGTCTTTTGGAGCCCTCGAAGGTTTTCAAGTTGCCACTGGGCAAGATACAGGGCTTTATATACAGGGTGTTTCAGACCACTCGTCCACTATCTTTTTCTCGCGATCTATTGCAGCTGGACTAATGCGACAAAAAATTTAATAACAAAACCCTACCTAAAGAATCATTCGAAAATATTTTTAACTTCCGGAAACGTTCCATTATACCGGAAGTGGATAGCAAGTTTCTTATTTTAAAATAAAGAAAATAAGAAACTTGCTATCCACTTCCGGTATAATGGAATGTTTCCGGAAGTTAAAAATATTTTCGAATGATTCTTTAGGTAGGGTTTTGTTATTAAATTTTTTGTCGCGTTAGTCCAGCTGCAATAGATCGCGAGAAAAAGATAGTGGACGAGTGGTCTGAAACACCCTGTATATACCTAGCTCAAGTGCCTGGACTAAAGGTGTCCACCTAACTTTATGAATGAATGATGAATGAATGAACGAAGAACAAAACCCACATAAAGAAATAATAAATTTAACGAAGGAAAAATAAAACTTAATTCTGAGTAAATAATTTTAAAAAATGAAAACTTAAAAGTAACTCTTAATAATAAATTAAATTAACTTTAACACCAGCTCGGTTACTATTCTATTCGTAATAGTAATAAATAGAGAAATATAAAATTACGGTTTGTTCATGACAGGGAAATCAAAGACATTCTAATGAATTTAGGGCAAAACCCTCAAAAAAAAATAGTAAATTTAGTGAAGGACAAATAAAGATTAATTCTGGGTAAACAAATTCAAAAAATAGAAAACTAAAATAAGCGTTAATAATAAGATGAAAACTGTTCACTTAAATAGTTTCGGACAGCCACTGCATTATGTGCAGGGCAACCATCTTGCTGAAAGTAGATGTTTTGCATATTTATGTCGGGAAGTTGCTGTACAGTAGGTAGAATGTGGGTGTTCAGTAATTCTAAATATGCATTTGCGTTCAAATTGCCATTGATAAAAAAGGCCCTATAATTTGGTTGTTTAACAAACCTGCCCAAACATTTACTTTTTGCTGTTGCCGACCAAATGAACTTAAATATCTGTGCTCGTTTTGCTTGGCCCAGTATGTTGTCACAGATGAATTGTGACTTCTAACCAAAGGAAAAGAAGATTCATCGGTAAAGATAATATTGTTTACCAAATTAGCATCTCGGTTAATTAAATCACTTAACTTTTCACAAAATACCATACGCTTAAATGCGTCGCCGTGGAATAATTGTTGGTGTTTAGAATATTTAAAATTGTGATACCCATTTGCTTTGAGTATTCGCCGAACGGAAGAACGGAATATGTCTAAATAATTGGAAATAGTGCCAGATGACATATTCGAATTTATTTCAACTGCGGCACATACTAAAACGGACGTATTTTTAGAAATTCTGCGAGTTGGAAGTGATGTTTTTAAAATTTCGACCGAACCGGTATTGTCGATTTTATTTTTTAATTTAAAAATTGTGGCTTTGTATTTAGCTGCAAACACATCGCATACCCTTTGAAAAGAATGGCCAGCGTGATACCACCGCATCATCTCATCTCTCTCCTCCACAGTATAACGCGGCATTCTGCGCAAAAATATGTATTTAAAACTTAACAACCACCTTACTTGAACTGACTAATAATACTGATCGCTCATCAGTCTACACGTGCTATTATCGTACTACAGCGCCACACCTCGCTGTTAGGTAGAGTGGGAGACGGTGGGAGTATATGTACTTCCCCGCCGTTTACTTTGCAAAGATGCAGGCGGTATAAATTCTGACATCTAACTTCATAATTTTGTAAGCCACACATCGCTGAGTTGACATTCGTAAAAATATTTTCTACGAGTGTGCTAGTTGTTAGTGTAATTCTTGATGGTTCCTCAAAACATTTATGCAAATTTAAGCAAGTTTTAGTTGATCATTTCTCGTGCTGCTTAGTGTCTGTATTTCACATTAAAGCCTCGTCCAATAAATACATTGCGGTAAAAATTTCCAGAAGATGGTCTGTATATTTCGATGACCAGAGATTTTAAATCTCTTTGTCAAAAAAGAATCCACGCCAAACGGCGATCGCAAAAAAATATATAATTTATTGACCAAGGTTTTCCAGCCATGTTTTGCCTAAATATGTCGCTTCCTTATCTAAATTGCCTCCTACCAAAAACTCGCTTTATCACACTAACACAGCAACGTTTAACTACGTTTAGAATCGTCGTAAATTCCCACTGGATCAAGACGGAGTAAGATGTACGCATATATACATATATATAGATGTCAGTGAAGACGCTCCAACTAAGTTAACTTAACCGTGGCCGATAAACCTGTCGATTAAACAGCTAATCCCCGCGCGCGCCAACTTCCCCATATGACCCCAGGGGTAATTACCGGCAACGCACCAGGCCTATAAACGCTTCCGCTGTGTTTGAAGTGGTGGCAGTTCGTACCGCCAGCGTATTGCTTCGTTAAAATTGACCGCGAATTGCTGCCTTGAGACGATTACCCTAATACGCTTGCAGAATCAACGGGGATTTCAAATTATAACGTTCTGCGTGCGAAGAATGGCGCTTTATGTAGTGTCGGTTTTAAGACGTAAAATTACGTTTAATGGCTCGAGAAATGCGAAATGGATGGGTGGCGTCTTGATTTACGCGCCGTCTGTTTCGTCTCCAGAAAGCAATTTACGGTTTATTATGCGGTTTTACGCGCGCGAAATTAGGAACCGTGATTAATGTAGTTGCGCTAATCCGGAATCTTGTGTTATTGTGTTAGAGTATTGTATTAAATTATCGACACAAATGAAAAGCTCGAAACCATAAGAAAGTGCGAACATTAAAAATAATAAATTTTGTTATCACAACGAATTACCGCATCAATAAAATTTTCAAACAGAATTTCCATTCTGTAAAAAATAACACCGGGCAACAAATTTTCGAAAAGTTCATGCTTCCAAGCTGAAAATAGTCATCTTAATGAATTCAATGTGCTGAACACGAAAATGACTAAGAAAAAGCTGAATTGGCTACGGGTTTTCTGTAATATGTACGCATATTTCAGAAAAAGTTTACTTATGTCAATATTATAATACATGGTAAGAAAACATTAGTCTGCTTCTGGCTTTCGACTTCTTTTGGCCTGCCGTTTGTAGTGGACTTGTGGAGCATCTCTACTGATTGTCCAACAATAGTCAGCTAGCATTGACGTAGACCATTTGCCTTGGTACCGTTGCTCCATGGTGGCAATGTCCTGATGAAATGTGTGAAGGGGTGATGCAATATGACGCAAAATTTCGTAATTTCTCACTAAATTGCATTACATTATGCAATAGCATCTATACAATGGACAAAACGTCAATATCTCTGGAACGTGAGCCAATCAACTTTTTTCAATGTGATATTCGTGTTCAGCACGTTGAATTCATTCAGGATTGGGTACTTTCACCTAAGAAGCAATTTCACTGTTGACCAGTGTAATCAGACAATTACAAAATAAGAAAATTTAACAATTTCCTGGATATTTGTGTTTAAAGAAATAACGATAGAACATATTCACAATTCTGGCCATTATAGTTACTAGCTAATAGTCTAGTGGCTTGCACAAAATGACTAGTTCCATGATTGCAAACACAAATCCTATATCATTCCTTAAATTCAATCATGAAAAATATGTTTTCTTTCTGCCAAGACACATCCATGAAATCATGACCTAATAATACGTAACATTAAAAATAAAAACTCTAACGGCTACGACGACATCTCCGCCAAAATCTTACTTTTATTACCACACCGGGCGCTAAATGTCTTTGTCGACTTAATTAATCTTTCACTCGAGAATTCTATCTTTCCATCGTGTTTGAAGCTCGCAAGAATTACAACACCAATACATAAGAGTGGAAATGGCCTCGCATTGTCGAATTACAGAGCCGTCTCTGTTCTCTCGACTCTATCGAAGGTATTTGAGCAGGTTGTTTATTTGAGAGTTAGAAGAGTTTTGGAATCCGAGGGTTTGCTTTCCTGCTGTCACTACCTTTAGGTGCTTTAGGCCGGGAGTGTCAACCAGTGATGCTCTCTATAATTTCCTGTATCAAATTCTCGAAACTGTTAATCATAAACAAATGACAGCATCTATCTAAAGCATTTGAGTGTGTTCCCCATTCACTTCAACTTAACAAACTTGAAAGAAACGGCTTTAGAGGTAAAGTCAACGACTGGTTGTGCTCATATTTGGTTGATCGTCGCCAATTTGTACGGTTTCGAGTTGATAGTGACAACGTAGATTCAGCAGTCGCTCGAGTCGTGTATGGTGTACCGCAGAGCTCGGTGCTTGCACCGACGTTTTTTTAATATTTATTGTATGTATAAAATAAATATAGAGGCAGATATATCTATCGTGCGGACATTCATTCTTGCAACATCAGTAACTGTAATAGTATTAATCTTTCAAAAACTGACACCTCTGTATGCAAAAATTATCTGTACTTCACGGGGATACTTCATTCTTTTTTCAATAAATTACCTTCGTCTATATTAAGTTCTCATAATTTAACGACATTTCGGCGCAAATTAAAGACAATATTGCTAAAACAACAATAAATTTTGATCTGTCTCCTTATTGTAAACGATTTATTGTTTTTATTCTTATATATTGTTTTTTTTTGTATGTAAAGTACTGTCAGACAACATGCATTTGTTTATGGGCAATAAATAAATCTAAAAGATCTAAATCTTGAGTATCGGTCGTGAAATCCAGGGTTTAAATTTCATTCTGGTCATTGAAGATAACTGGATTTTCCGAGGTCGTACTCGTAAGAGAGAAACTTGGCTCTGCGGGGGTGCCTGATGAGCATCTTAAATGCTTGGGTTTTATCTACTCCCTTAAAAAATACAATTTAAATCTTTCTAATCTCTTTTTCTAAATGTTTAGCAAAGTGTATCTCTCATAAGCTACCTATATCCATTCGATATGTAGGTAAAAAGCACTTATGTCTGTGCTATATGCTTGCGTTGTGAATTTAGGAGATAATTTGGCATTAATAATACTTGCTTGATTACCAGTTACCACAGAAAGAGGTAGGAACGAATAAGACGTTGCTCTACTGTTGGAAAGTAATATTGCTAAAAGTAATAAAGAGGAGAAACGAAGGGCAAAGGAAAAATATGATTGGGATATCTAAAAAAGCGTATTGGAGAAACCTCTACAAGAAACTTAATAGTGACATCTAGGCAGAGGACTACAAACTGGTGGTCAATGAAGTATCGTATAGATACAGATAAGGAAAAAAGAAAATTGTGAAAGACCTCTTTCCATACCCAAATGTTAAAAAGAGAACACTACCTAAGAAAACCAGAATCAGCCTTTAGAACCACAGAACTAAATGACACGCATAAAAAAATTTCGGCAAAGATGTTATCCGTACACCGATATCACGAATTGGATAAAGTATTACATCAAAAACTATTGCTTTTAATCAAATTTGGTGTCACTATTATCTTTCTCGGAATAAATTACATTTTAAAATAAGTGAAAAAGGAAAATAATTTGCCAGGAAAAACACATTTCTAACACCATAACGTAAAGAAATGATCCGAAATTAAACAAAAAGACAAGAAAGAGTGAAGTTACACGGCAAAATAAAATATTTTATGTACAATAGAGGAAGCTATCAGCGATCTTAATCGATAAAAATGAAAAAATTGTTCCAAAAAAATGTGTAAATCTACATTTATTTATTTGTTGCAAACTGGTTCAGTTTATATCAATTTCTGTAAAATTTGTAACACCAAATCTCTGAAGCTTGAGTCTTATATACTCGTTAGTTTTCGCGTAAAAGGGATAAACATTTCATATTAGAATTCAAACCCAACACTTTCCGATATTAGAAGCGTTAACTCCATTTATTTTAACACAAAAAACGGATGGAAATATGTGTGTATATGACGATGGGAAGAGGTCCTCGATTAGATAGAATTCCTCCAGAAGCTGCGACAAGCAGAGATTGGTTATTAGATGTGTTAAATCTGCTTTTGAAAAGATTGGAACTAGGCGAAAGTTTACCAAAGGAGGGTAAATCAAGAGTGCCAGTCACGTGTAGACCGATATGTCTCCTAAATTCGCTCAGCAAGCTGTACAAAGTAATGATTAGACATATATTGGAGAAAGAATTGAAAGCCAAGGAGGGTGGGCAGGGTGGGTTACTAGCTCCCACCGATATGGTTTTAAGAAGGTATATTTACCCCAACAAAAACTTTACAGAGGTCTGTATAAAAACTATCTGTTGATGTATACTCGTTTTTGAACAAATTTTACAATTAATCTTCGTATGACTAACATTTTCAAAAAAAATCAAAACCTTTAATCCAGCTGCCTAACAGTTCTTCACGCGGGCGTTTTTGAGTTTTATTAATATTTAATAAGGGTTTTCCATCATTTATTTAAGCATTCACACTAAATTAATGAAATCAAATTTGCCTAAAAGATTCTTTAGTTGTTTAAATTGTAATTACTTTACGGAAAGCCTCGAGTTTCATCATCTCAAAATGAAATGGAAACATCTGAATAAAGGTTTTCTTTTAAAAAAGTATAAATATCGGATGTTATATATACATCATTTAGATATTCTCCCTTCAATGTTCGTGCAATTTACGTTAAGGTATATACTGAAATGTTTATGCCTCTTCTTATACCCTTAATGCTTTGTAAATTCAAGATTTTCTCAGAGGCAAAATACAGCTTTCATCTGCGCGAATACAAAACAAACCAGTTTTGTTTCGTGTCATTACCAAAATTCTTCTCAAATCCAAAAGAAGGAAAGGTAATTACACAATATTATTGATCTAGGGACTACAAAGCCGGTTTATATCGGCCTTTTCATATAGCGTGGCTTCCGTGGTTGTTAATAACGACCGTATCTTGGTGGAACGGAGGAGAAATCCGCGAGTAACTATCGAAAGGGAGTCCAGGCTATTGTTGCCGTGGTAAAGTCCATATAATTCCTTTTCTAAGCCGTGGGCAGCACCAAGCAGTCTATAGAGAAAAAAAAACACGCTATCGGTACTTTTATTGTCGGCGTTTTCTTTCCCATCCTTCGACTGTTCGCGCGTATTAGCTGTTTTCATCGGGGAAAGTAGCTTTCGGCAGAACGCGGAAGATGTCGCTGGCAAAAAATCGATTCGCTTTAGGATATCGTACCTATAAGGCAGAAATGATGACCCTTAAGGGTTTGCAAATAAAGAATGGGTGGTTTTCTCTATCTCTCTTACATGAAATTTCATTATATAAAGGGTGTGCCACTTAAAACTGTCAAACCAAATATCTGAAACATAAACGGTAAAGCTAGAAGTTGGAATTAAAACTTGAAACAATATCGTAAATAACTAAAAATATTTCTGGGGAGTTTGGTGTTCGCTTAAATAATAAGATGAAAGGTTTTGGTAGTAATGTTCAAAATACGGAAATCGATGATAGATATAATAAATTTAAAGATTTTTCTATGCACCATTCATTAGCTGCGATGTTGAGTGAAGTTTTGTGAACTTAACTATCAGTCTACCAAGAAATCGGCAAATCGCTACTAACCGAGTGAGTCCATTCGACCTAGATAGCTTCTTCATGTGCCTGTACTGAAATTGGTACAATCATTTTCAAATAGGAATGGATTCAACTTTATTTTATTTTACATTAATGCACTTAAGATAAAAAAAAATTTACTAAAACGCTAATTATATGGGTATATATTGCGAAATTCAAGACAGTAGATTTGTTAGATGCACTTTTCACGTTCACCACACATTTTATTTTTGCAACGTGCACAAATTGTTCTTGTTTTTCTGTCTTTTGAAGACTCTTCCTTAGAGACGCTGCATTAGTAGATGCTTCGAGTTCTTCTTCTCTCTTGGGATCTCTGTATTCTGTTAGTTCCTTTCCTAGCTTAGTTCCTTCTCTTTTTTAGTACGTTGCATGAAGTAGGTTTCGATTACTTCCACAATATCTACTTAAGTATTCATGGCGGTGATATCTATTATGTTGTAAAAAACTACAAGAGGCCATCTTCGTGTCATTTTGTCGATGTTATCCACATCTCCTTTCGTGTTGTTATGGTCGAGAATTATCTCGGGTTTCTTTTCTTGAGCGTCATCAACTTTTTCCTGATCGTACAAAGTACTAAGCAACGATACAAGCTTACGTTTCTTTGGGCAATACGAAATAATCATAGTGTCGTCCGCAAAACCAAATTCTGTAGAATACACTTCGTGATTTTTAGACTCTGTGAAGGAAGCTGGTAATTCAGGCTTATTTTTACGAATTGTGCCAAGTACTGTTACATTTTTAGATAGCAAATACTTTCCGAGGTTTTAGGAAATAAAAAGATTATTGCAAGTGATATTTCTTCCAGAATTTTCAATTTATTGAACTAAACGCTTCACAACGTTCTCTCCTTGATTCCTTTCTCTTTCATCTCCTTGTTTTCCAGCATAGATTTCAAGTTGCCATGCATAGGTTATTACACTATCACAAATAGTTCAAAATTTTTGTCCACATCTTCCAGGTTTCAATCGTACCTATACATTGTCTAAAAGGGCATCGTCCTCTGAAGGTTACGAGTTGTTGGTCAACCGTCATACACCACTTGGGTACATAAGCATCTTGCAAATAAGTATTCCATAACTCAAAACAGTCTCTTATTGGTGCTATTTTATCATCGCTTTTTCCTCTCCGTCTTTCCCTTGCATTATCAAACCTTAGTACGTGAAGTATATCTTCAAACCTGTTGCGACTGATTTTAATGCTAAATATTTTCCTTCCATTACTTTTGCGCCAAAGTTGCGTTACATCTTCATTGTGGGATTTGTATACCCCTATCAGTATCGAAACTGCAATAAATTTCCTTAGCTCTGATAGATCAATTTTTCCGTAAACAATCCCTCCTTCAGCATTCGTCCACTTTAGGATAATTTCAAGTAGAGATTTACGAAAATAAATCAAAAAAAAAGAAGAAGCTATGGTATCAATATCTCGCCTGGCAAAACGCGTTGGATCTGAACGTTCTCCTAAAACGTCATGTTACGGCTATCTTCTCTGATGAGGTAACATGGGATCCAAATACCAGACAACTTGCTTATTTTCTGAGATAAAAGAGCTTCAACACAATTTCTATCATCATCACTGTCATCTTCGTATACTTCACTATCAGAGTCCTCTCGAATACTTCTGTCGCTTTAATCGTTGGGAAAACCTTCGGTAGCGTCTATCTCTCCATCATCATTAGAAGATGCGTACCCACTATTGTACCGCTTCGGTAAATAACGGAAATATTTTTTTACTGCAAAAGCTATTTATCAAAAAAATTGTTTTCTGCAAAAATTATAAAGGTATAGCTTCTATTTGAAAAGTCTGTGAGTACGAGTACATTAGCTCTACCATGAGTTAAAAAAAAAATACTTTTAAAGAATATTTTGGGCTTAATGGACCCACCTAGTAGTCATAGGGTTAAAGAGATACTGTCGAATAAAATTTTACTAATTTTACAGAACAATACTTAGAATATATTGTAGTAACTAATATGAATAAAAAATGTTTACTGAGAAATAACTAAGGATTCAATTTAATTATAGGTACTATATTAATTTCAAAATTATACTTTTTCAATATTTTGCCAAACGATCCAGTATAATAACTTAGTATGAACAAGGTTATACTATAAGAACAATTAATGTATTTTTTTGTAGAAAGCTGCTCAGTATTTCTTTGTATTCCTTTTTTTTTTTTAATTATAAGAAAGCGTAAATTTAGAATTTTAAAATAGACACCTAATTTATCACAAATCGATTATCAAAAAGAAAAAAAAACAGATGATAATTTAATGAGATAAAAACCGTCCGCCTTATTTTATCCCAGCATTCATCCAAATTTAACAAAAAAGAGAAGTTTCACCGTTCGCAACTTCGTACTTGGCTCTTTCTTTATGCCATCCATTTTCTTTTTTATTACTTTAGAAAACGGTAACTCCATTTTGATGATCTCAAAATGAAGTGGAAACTCCAGAAAGTTCTCCCTCTACAGCGGCTATTTATAGAGCGCTTATAAACGTTTAACAAAGGAAAATTTCACACGGAATGCGTAGAAATAGAGGTCCGTTATTCCCACGAAAATACAACGAAATAAATTTGTTGGAAAAATAAACGCAGAAAAGTGAAATAGGGCACGCATTCAATATACTATTATAAACTATACAGTGTTAATTAAAGTAAATTCAATATGGAGAGGTTTGTTCTATATCCGAGTTTAATGGAGTTAGAATATTGATTACCGGTGGTAGTATTGTCACAAATTGAAACGGAATAATAGTAAAGTATCGATTGTACAATATAAAGTGCACTTCGGATTTTCTGGGGGCTGTTTATCCGGTTTTTGCGGCTTAACCGTGCTAACATCTCAAAAGTGGATTAACCGTGCCCAACACGAATAATTCGCAATACATAAGTATGTCGATAGCGAGGCGGGCTTGGACGTTTTTCTTTTTTCTTGTTTTTTGTGTTCTCTTTCAATAACAGCTGTACAATATTTGTATACAGGGTTAGTAAAAAGTCCCGGAACGGTCGAATAACTTTGTTATTTGAAAATTATGATTTCTGAAATTTGGTATGGGGGTATAGTTAATATAAATGCATTTTAGGCAATACAGTTAATATTTTTTTCACTGCCGGTTTAATCGGCAATACGTCCAACTTTGTTTTTTTAAATGGAACGCCCAGATTTTTTTAACACTTTTGAATGCAAAATAAAAAACTACGTTCAGGAAGTATTAAGATGTTTATTTTTAATCACAAGAAAACAGTTAAAAAATTAAAAAAGTGTCCTAATACAGAAAAATCAAGGTACCTTTGAAAAAAGTTGTTGTTTAGTGTTTGCATTCTTTTTGCCGTCACATTTGACAATTTTAAAAGCGTTTTAACTTTTGCATCGCTATAAATTTACTTATTTTAAACATTGACACATTTGAAAATGGCAGAAAAACTTACTGAATCAGAACGAATTGAGATATTAATGATGCGTGGGTACGGTGATCGTCAACGTTCTTTTGAAGAGGTTCGTATTTTGTTTAATACAGTTTATCCGGATCGTCACATTAGTAAAAGTACGGTATGCCGAACAATTCAAAAGTTTGAAGTCTTTCGTCAGGTGAAGGATTTACCTAGAAGGGGACGTCCATTAACAGCAACAGATGAAGAAACTAGTTTGAATGTGTTACTTACAGTGGAAGAAAATCATCACGTGTCCACAACAGAATTAGGTCAAATTCATGAGATCTCTCAAAAATCTGCTCATACGATTCTTAAATCAGCAAGAATGGAAGCCTATAAAATGTATCCCGTCCATCAGTTAACTGAAGATGATCCAGATCGTAGACTACAATTTTGCGAAACAATTACGAAATTGATCGAGCAGCAGCCTAATGTTTTAGATCACATCATTTTTTCAGACGAGGCAACGTTTTGTCTCAACGGCACTGTGAACAGACATAATTGTCGCTACTGGTCAATTGAAAATCCGCATTGGATTGAAAAAGTCCATACACAGCGTCCTCAAAAGGTGAATGTCTGGGCTGGTCTTGTTGGAAACAACATCATAGGACAATTTTTTATAAGAGGAAATTTAACTGGCAACGTCTACTTAAATTTATTGCGAAATGAGGTTGTTCCAGCACTTGCGGCCCTCTTTCCAAATGCAAACATAGGTGATCACTCTAATGCACATTTTTGGTTTCAACAAGATGGAGCTCCCCCCCCATTTTGCCCATAATGTCCGCGATTATTTTAATGAAATTTTTCCGGGACGTTAGATCGGACGTAGAGGAGCAATCGAATGGCCAGCACGTTCGCCAGATCTTTCGCCATTAGATTTTTTCTTTTGGGGTCACATGAAATGTCAAGTGTACAAAAATCGTCCCCATAATCTTGAACAATTGGAAGAGAGAATAGTTCAAGAAGCCAATCGCATCACTCCAGAACAAATACAAAATTCAATAAGAAATTTTACTGACCGTTTACATTTTTGTCAAATTGTAAATGGAGAGCATTTTGAACAATTATTGTAATCGCAACCTGAATAGACAGGTATCTTGATTTTTCTGTATTAGGACACTTTCTTAATTTTTTAACTGTTTTCTTGTGAATAAAAATAAACATCTTAATACTTTCTGAACGTAGTTTTTTATTTTGCATTCAAAAGTGTTAAAAAAATCTGGGCGTTCCATTTAAAAAAAAAAAGTTGGACGTATTGCCGATTAAACCAGAAGTGAAAAAAATATTAACTATATTGCATAAAATGCATTTATATTAACTATACCCCCATACCAAATTTCAGAAATCATAATTTTCAAATAACAAAGTTATTCGACCGTTTCGGGACTTTTTACTAACCCTGTATAATGGTATTATTGCATACCCTAATTTTGCTTATTGTTAATTATATCTAACTCAGTGATTATTGCTATTCGCATGTGTTTATCGCATTATTCGAAGAATGCAATATTTACTTTCGTTAATTGCAAAATGTAAGAACTCTTAAGAATTAGGAAAGATACTCTAATACCTTGAGACTAGTATTGGTAACGTCGTATATTTTAAGTTAACCGTCTTAGTAAGAAGTAGTTATGAGTTAAAATGTATTACTTAACTCTTAAAATCAAATAAATAATTTTTAAATATCGTGTATCCTACGTGGTAGATGTGATCCTACCATACTTGTGTTTTTTTTGCGCTTAGTTTTTGCGTTCTCTGTTTACAACAGCTGCCACGATATGGATACATAATAGATATTTAAGTGTAACTGGGAATCTATGGATGTTATTTGATTTGTCTAAAGGAATTTTTAAGGTGTGAAATAATAAAAGGATGGAAACAATATTAGTGTAGTATCCTTAAAAGGAACATTTACTGATAACGCTATAGAAATACCAAATTGAATATGTCCCGTGAGTTCTTACAAAAAACAGGGGTTTTTTTATAATATATAACGTTTTATAGTGAAAGGCTTCGGTGCCGCGAGGTTTTTGTTTGATGTTTTACAATACACATAAAATTATTTGCACTCTTGTTTTTTAGCTTTATTCCTTTTTAAAAAATTAAAGGGAGTGACAAAGCTGTATTTACAGAATTTATCTTAGTATAATATTTTCGTTATTAAGTAAAGGTTCTGTAGTGTGATTGAAATAGTCAAATAAAGTGGTAATTAGTGGTAATAATGAGCACCCGAAAAAGACGATGTACCGTGTGGGAATATTTCGATAAGCAATGCTTGTTGTGCAATAAAAAATTAAGGTATTAGAATTATCGAAAAGAAATTCTACTACTTCATCTGAACAAGTATTTTGCTAATACCCATCCCACATTTAAATCGGACGAAAAACCCGCAGGATTTCTGGAAGGAACATGGATTATTCACACCGGAATTGCATGTGCTACAAGAAAAATATTTGGCATTACTAGCGACGTCAGTGCCTTCAGAGAGGATTTTTTCAAAAGCTGGTCAAATTGCCAACGGAAGGAGGGATCGACCATCAGCCAAAAATGTTGATATAATATTTTTAAATACCGACTTGGACGTCTGCAAATTATAAGTCGTTTTCGTTAAGTTTTTTTCTTAGATATACCTACCACTTACTTCTGTATTTATTAGAGTACCTACTGTTTATATAAATTTAAATAAAATGTTATGACAGTATAAGATATTTATTCGATGCACTAACACCTTCTTGCATAATATTCATCTTAAATTATTTCTCAACATTATTGCATCCCAATCTTCCTAATACAACGTTTACATACGAGGATACAATTGCTTGAACACGATTGAATATTATCCAAGCAGATACAACTTCCATAAAAAAGCAACTGTCTTACAAAGAACTGGATTTACCAATAGAGAACTCCAATATTTGCTTTTTTATAAGAAATGTGTAGTTCATCAGCCTAATTAAACCAATTCATTTACAAAAAAAAAAGATGTTGGGTACCTATATAACGGAACTATACTTATATTTGCAGAAAACTAAAATTATCATATCTGGTTTTTTTTTTTTTATTTTCATGTTACTTTTTAGTTATGGTAGTGTAATATCGTTTCAATTATTTTATTATGTATTTTGTTACAAAAATACAAACAAACTAAGCTATCTGATTAGGCTTAGGGATACTTTCGAAATAAATGCCAATTTATTTGACTGCAACCGTTTACACCTACAATCTGTTAAAAGCGTCTATAAAAATGGATTAATTATTACACATTTACGTTATACCGTTTCACTTAATATTTTTGGGATTATCAACGTAAATTGCTAAATAATATCGGTCCCACTACCGTCCCTCATGGTACACCTTTGTTTTATAGACAAATCACGTTTTGTATGACAGAAACAAGTGATGTCGTCAATGCTCAATACTTTTATTTAATTCCCTTATAATGTATCACCTTTCCTTAATAAAAACAAAAATTCGTTCCAGACTACCGAACTGAGAAACTTTCTGAGAAATGCAATATCAAATTGTGTAATTCCCAGCAAAAATCGATGAGCATAATCTTACGGATGGCTGCACTGACTCGCGTGTAGACCTCCCAAGTCACATTTAAATATTTAATACAGCTACAAAAGTCGGCAATGGGATACAACTTTTCGTTTTTCTTTTATTTGTTTTCATCAAACAACCGCCTTTTCGAAATACGATCTGCATAACTATGCACGGTTCTGACACGGTAGCGACTTTACCGGGACATAATAATGAGGAGAAATTAGGGGAAATCGCCCGGAAAAAGCACGTTTAATGAAAATTTCGTGAGATAAATTTATCTGGAACGAACTAAGTGATGCGTAGTTTTATATCGCCATGATTCACGTCTAAAATGTTAAAAGCTAATTCAAGCTGACTAGCAAGCACGCACGGAAGAAGATAGGGCTTTTACCCTTCTTGCTATGCTGTGGTCGTTTTATTTGGAAAACCCGGGAGCTCCATTGCCCTTCGGGATTTATTGTGAAGTTATTTTATGTTATTAGTTTAGAAGTAATTCGAATAGAATTTATTAATGTAACAATGGGGAACTATTTTAATTGTATTTGTATGTTGTCTTCAGGAGTAAATAATATACTGCAGTAGTGTTGTATAATTTATTGATGATTAAATAATATTAGTTTACTTAATTCCTTCCTTATTGATTTTCCTTGTATTTTTTCTGTAAACCTCTTCGCTAAATTATGAAATCTAATTTTGCTATAAGACGATATTATGGTTTTAGTTAAAATTGAAACACGAGTTTCTTCCACAGGTGACATCTAACAAATGATGGGAAAAACTAGAAAAAATGTTTTGGGGAACATGACTTGATAGTAAATAAACAAAAGTCGTTAGGAAGTTTTCTTCTTGTGGAATCTTGTTTCCTGTCAAGATCATTACTTTCCGAATTTGTTTTTTGGTGAACTGGCAAATATATCGTACTTTCTTTGATGGACAGATTAATTTACCTAAGAAATACTGAAGAAAATTTAAAGAAATATATATGTTATACATCATTTATTTACCTCTACCCTTTGTTTTCAGGAATATCAAGTGATTCTAAATAAAAATATACACTGGCAATGCTTTTATTCACCCAACCCGAGGTGATTAATAAATAATTACAAATCAGAAAAAATAACAACGAACAAAAAAATTTACTCTTTAAACTTAAAATATCTTCCTGCACGTAAAAATAATAACAGATCTTATATCTAAATTGTGTACACAAAAATACAATATCAATAATTATTATTAAATGAGTTCCGTGATGAACGAAATAAAACAGAAGAAACGTGAATTCAAAACTTGAAATCAAAAATCACAAAATGTCAGCAATGAAATACAATTTTATATATCTACTTACTTTCGTATCGTTCAAGGAACTGAACTCACAAGGTTAAACAATCGTATAAGTATAAAAATCTCAGATGCGTGCGACGCAACGCACACAGATCTGTCCGCAAACGGACGAACTTGCAAAACAAAACAATATATATACAATACCAGTGAACGCAAAATGTACACCTGACTGAAATTAATATAAACAACTGAACAATAAAATAAACAAATTAAACAAACCAAAACATTAACTAAATCTTATTTGAAAATAAAACAATTTGAAATTTCTCGCAACATTGACAAACGCTTAACGGAATGAACAAAAAAAAACTGAATTTACAAAAACCCGGGGTGCCAGACCACAGCAGTATGTAGTTTTTCTTTTTTTCTTTTGTATTTTTGTTATTTTGACATTTTTCTGTTGTAAATTTAATAATATTAAAAACAAAAAATAATGATTTTATCATTTATAAAACAAGAAAGTTTATTTACAATTTAACACTGTCAGATTATACTTTTTTAATTTTTATACATGTACTTGAAAAAGCTTATAATATTAACCCAAGCGTTGTATATCTGAAGTTGTTATCATTCATCTAAAAACCAAGAAAAAATATGCAAATTTTTATTATTGTGTGTAATTTGATAGAGCGTGTTAACCTTGGCCTGTTAAATACAAAGAAAGTTGGATGATATAAAGGTAGAGGTGCATATAAGAAAAAATGTCGATTTGGGAAACTTTGGAAAGATTTAGTGTTTCCAAGAAAATTGGCCGATATGAAGATTTCCTTATTATATATGCGAGAGAGTTAATAAAGGTTATGTAACAGCAAGTTTTCACGGCACATTACTAATGTCGGTCAATTAGTTAACAGGAATTTTCACGCAAATTCCAGTTGTAGAGAGCTGATATCGTCGAATGCAAACTATCTCCAGAACAGTAATACAACTGCAACTTAACTAATCACCGCACTGTAGAAGTTCGGTTAACTACACATGTAATTAGAGTTTGGGAAATGAGTAATTTGATACAACCAGCATATGAAACGAGATTGTTTAATTAACTTGGGTTAAATTACTTTTTGAATGTTCCAAGTGTAAATATTTCAAAATATATCTAGGAGGAATTATGAATCAGTATTTATTTATTTTGTTATTTATTTCTTGTACTATTTTCAGACCCGTCAGACAACTTCCACTTCTAAAACTCAAACTATGTTCCATACAATAGACAAACACACCTAATTATTGTAGCATCTCACGGAAGGTTTTGTTGTCAGATCCTCCGATATGGAAACTGTATCCTTGTATTATTCCTATTCAGAGGATGCAGACGATACAATTCAAGAAAGCGATACGTTGCCGCACACCTCTGTAACCAAATATGTGTATATCCATTTAATACACCTTTTGAAAATACCGCAAACATGACAACAATGTTATGCATCCCTTTACAGATTGCTTATTCTCTTTGGTTAAGTTCTTTATAATGTCACATATCGCATTTTATTAGAATTTACAAGATTGCTGAAGACTATAAAACCAACGCGGTTCATAACAACATGTAAAAACACTCGAATGCTACACCCGTGTTGTACACTTATTATAATTGCTTTTACAACGTTGCCAATTGAGTAGTCTCTAGTAATTCGGTGATAATGCCCATTTTTATCATTAGGAACAGCACTTTACGGTCAACTCTATTATCGGCATTATGTCTTTACTTCTTGTCCTGTATATAGTTTCTTTTATACAAATACCTAAAAGATCAGGGTCAGTTTTACCAGAAAACGTTTTTTTTTTGTTTGTTTTATTGTCAAAATTGCTGTTTTCACAAAAGAAACCAATAAAACGCGAAAAGAGTTCTTAGACGCCAAACTATAATTTCAGTTTGAAGTTATCACATTAATCAGTATTGTATTTGAAGCATGTTGGAGTCGGCTTGCTTCCTCGAAGAAGGAATTTCCGATAAGATGTTAATGTAATCCGCATAAGCAAGTATATGAAGGTAAATTTGTAAACGCAGATTATTGATAAATAACATAAACAACAAGGGGCATGAATTTCATCCTTGGGGGACGCCGGAGGTAAGAATGAAACTATTGGAGCTGTATCTATTATAAGTAGCGTACACTTCCTCTGTTTTAACTGAGAACTAAGCAAACGTACAGCAGATAGAACAAAACCCAAGGAACTCAACTTTGCAAGCAGGATGTGACGATCGATCAAGGCGAAAGCTTTGGTTAAGTCAGTGTAAATCACTCAGTAATTAATCGAAATATTGAGTTGGTAACTGAAGGTTTTTTGACAATTGTTAGTTTAATTTGACAAAACCACGCAACCAGTCATACACTATAGGTCACTTTTAATATATCAATGGGAATACCGTAGAAGATTCATTATAGTTGTGGGGAGAAAAAAACTTCTGAGGCAAGTATGAAAAATTTCGTTCTCGGCGAAAATTGAAAGTATCAAATTGGTCCCTGAAGACAATTAGCCCCCCAACGATAGAAGGGCTAAAAAGAAGAAGAAGAAAATTGAGCAAATGGCCAAAGTAGTAAGCTACGCGCGAAGAGCAGTTCACAGTACCGTCTCTCAGTGCTAATATTTTCCCTTTACAAATAGCACGGAGGTAGACGGGTTTATTAAATTTGTTGACCTGCATTCGAGGGTGGTCGACGATTCTTTAGGGCGGCAGATGGCGGTGTACCTACGAAGTTATGGCTTGGGATAATAAAATACGTCCGTGAAGCTCTGGTGAAGATGGTGGTATTAAATTTAATTTTCATTTGCAGACGTAGCGTTTAATTGTTTCTTGTTATAATACTGTTTTTCTTGCTGGTTGGAGATCTATATTAGAGTGACCTGCCAGCGTTGAATAAACATTTAATTTCGTTCTATGTCAATACTATGTACAGTGTGTCGTGATAAGTGTAGAAGTCAAGTGGAAGTTGCTGATATCTTTAATCAGAAGTATCCTGAATTGTCCAATATTTCGCAAGGAACCGTTTCCAATCATTCATAGTTTAGAGAACTTGGACTTGTCCGCCCGATAAAAAGAAAACCCCATTTTGTAGGAGCCGATGTGAAAGTAGACATTTCATTAAGAGTTGCAGAGAATCCAAGATCAAGGTCACACTAAATAGCTCGAAAAAATAACGTTAGCCATCCAACTGTTTCTAAATGTTTCCATCGACAAAAACTTCATTCCTATAAGATACATATTACTCATTTGAAGGAGTTGATGCCGTTTATGTACGTGGATAGATGCACTAAATGTACCGCTCATGTACTCATTGAAAGCACTTTATCTACAGAGTGCGTACTTTTCGTGCCTGAAAAATTGTACATACTCATGTACTGAACGGACCCAACATGGTTTTATGTATTTTAAATATTGTGTTTTTTACCAAAAAAATTGAACTCTTTCTGTTAATAATTCAAACAATACCTATCTATGTATCTTAATTAGTATACACCGCACTATAACTTATGTAAGAAACAAATTCGGTTCAATGCATTCCTAAAGCAAAAAATTTACTTCAAACCTATATTTTTTTTGCCTCGGTATTATTACCATTAGCCACGTCAGGTTGGTATTTATATTTCCAAAATTAAATTGAACAACTCTTACTAAAGACCTCTTAAATTCAAATTGTACAAATATTCTTAAACACTAATCTGTTATATCTCCTTTCGAACGGGGTATAAAGTCTTAACCATTGTTTTTTAAATAAAATATAAATTGTACGGGTTTATTTATGTGTCTGTTTTTAAACTTTGTTTTGACAGAAGTGTTTAAAAAACATGGGTTATCAAATTACGCAATAGGTACCGCCAAAATTATTGAAATAACATTTTCATATTCTCCTGTGTAAGCATAAAAACAGAAATTGAAATCATTGTATGTTTATAACTCTACAAAAACTCATATATTATTACATACTTTACTAGAGTGTTAGTTTGACCCATTGACATTCATATTTTAAATACCTACCATACATACATACTTATTGTAAGATTCGCCAACAAAAAATAGATGGAGAAGATATAGATTGCAAGAAGCAAATGACATATCTAAGCCTTATCCTGCACAATAAACTTCTGTTGAATAAGCATGAGCTTGAAGTAACCAATAAGGCAAAAGTTAATAGTAAAAACGAGATATTGGTCTTTCCAATGTCCTATTCTGATGTATGTATGTAGGTCAAGTAAACACTTTCTACATCAGAATACGGGATTGAAGAAGGATATCTTATATCCTTTTTTTATAATCCAATATATTTGACCATTGACAAAATAAAGAAAACTTATTATTTAAGTAATGAATTCCTATGACTGGTTCAGATCTAAATAACAATACAACGAGACCAAATGAATTTAATGAATTTGAATGAGTTCCTTCATTTAAGAATAAAAATCTCTTTTAATTAACTTTTCCCAAATGCCAAAAACAATCCGCAAATAAAGAAGAATAACTCCCATCCTCAAAGCAGGAAAACTTCCTAACAATAACAGAGAAATTCAATCGAATTCCAAATTAACTCCATCGTCTCATTCCCATTCCTTCATTTCGTCGGTCGAGGATTGCGTTAACTGCTTCCTTGTCGCTTTTCTTTGGTTTATCATAAAACTTTCTGGCCTTTCAATTATCAGCTCCAATATCCGGGAAAGCCAAGCAGTGTAACCGAAACGTTAACTTTTATACATTGGTGTTTCGTTCGGGATTGTAGTTTGGGAATACCGCCAGAGACGAAAAGAGAAAAAGTTTTTTTTGTCTCAAGGGATGTCATTGTAATTAAAGAAGAAAATCAACACCGGTAAATGTCTTGGTCCTTTGTTTTTAGTTTTCAAGGTACAAGGTGCTAAGGTTTCTTCTTCTGTTCGGTTTTTATAAAAAAATCTGGGATAAAGTTTGGAATGCTATATTAGGTTATGCGTTCATTCAATTGGAGTACAAAAGCATAATAAATTTAAAAAAAAAAACATAGAATTTTCAAATGTCCACCGTCTAAACCACTCTGCGCAAACCCCCGTCTATACATGTGATTGGTTTGGGATCGTTGGTACACCTATTCATTTTTCTTAATTCTTTTTTTTTCAAACGCCTCTCACTTTAAAAAAAAACTTGCATAAGAATCACCAAATTCACTTACACACATACTCTATTCTCAAGTGTGCACTTAAGTATGTGACAAATATCTAAAACTTTTTCTGATCAATTTCCCGAAAAGTGAAATAGAAATTCATATTTCTCTCCAAACTTATTATTTGACCTTCAATGTTAGTTTACGGTGCTTGTCTTATGTATAAATTAAGAAAAAAGTTACCCTTAATTTTAAAGATATCAGAAATGTTAATTGGAGAAGATACGATACGATACAATAGTATAAAAAAAAATAAATAAAGATTCGCGGTTTAAAACTGGCAACTACCCTCGAAAAGTTTTATGTTCTATTAATAAAAAAAATTGAAAAAGCTAGAATGCTCACCACAAGATCAATTGCAAGACAAAATCAATGCTATTATTACAAGAAATCGAGATTTTAAAATATTACAACACTTTCATCGAAACAACTTATTTCAAGCTGCATCTACACGCGCGTTTTTCAACTTGCGACATAATCGCTGGGTGTCGCGACAAAAACGCTTGTCTACCTCCACCCTCAATTACTTTTTTTTTAGAGAAATGCAAAAAACGAGTATATTCGTCGTTCGATCTGTGATACTAAGTTTATCAAATACCTGGAACGGAGAACATGGAACAGGTAGCGCTGTCGCAGTTGCTGCGGAACTGGAGGAGGTGGTGGCGTGATGCGAGGCCGACGTAGAACCATAGTTGAGTTGATACGCAGTGTCCAGTATCTTCTTGTGTGCGGAGGCATGTGCTCGATAGGCTGAGACACTCAGTTTCATTGTAGAGAGGCTGCCATCTGTCGACTACCGTCGTATGCATGACGTGCGCGATGCTAGAAGTCTTAATAACCCTGTCGGTTTGAAGAAAAGCGAATTAAAAGTTGATTTTATATAAATACAGTGGTGTGCAAAAAAATAGGTATATACGGTAATATTTATGTAGATGCACATAATATGCAGATTATAATTTAATAATATACGATTTAATTAGGAATGATTACCACATTAATAAATTTGTTTGAAAATATTACACAAGTTAAATATTTAGTAAATATGCCAAAATAAACTAACATGCACGGCCAGCTATGATCGATACCCCGAAGTATCATATACTGTCGGAAGTACTTTTCGACGAGGATTCCGAATCTGAAGTCGGTGTTCGGGTATCGGTTACGGTTTGGGAGATATCGTCGAATTTCATTAAATTTCGTCGAAAATTTTGCGAAAATTAAAAAAAAATCGTCTAAAAATTGAAATAAACCGGACATATTATACATCAAAAGAAGCGCCTTTTCGCGGCGAATCGAATGGCACCGCGCCCATCCTCCTAGCACTAACCGCTCCGGAGATATGGGCGTTTAAAGTTTCGAAAATTAAATCCAGGCTCGGTCATTTCCTGGGGGTCCTTTAGAAGCGCATTCTAACGGGGAATCGAATGCCGTCAAGCTTTTGCAGATATCTCTAATCGTTTCCCAGATATTCGGCTATCGGTTACGACGCGTTTTTGCTCGGGGAATCGAATCCCGTCGAGCAAACATCGATATTTCCAACCGTTCACGAGATATTGGCCAAAATGTGTCGAAATTCGTTAAAAATCGCTATTTTTTACCCAAAATCGCTTAGTTTGTGGCCGAAATTCCGCTGCGATTTTATTCTACTCTGGCGCAAAATGTTCCCCTGGTCGCGCCGAATCGTCTGAGACAAAGCGCGACCCCGTAGCTCTAGTCGTTTCGGAGTTATGGTAAGAAAACTAAAAAAGATGGTGCTTTTTCGTCATTTTTCCTTATTTTTTCATACAAATCTCTGCTTTGACCGGCCAGCTATGATCGATACCCCGAAGTATCATATACCGTCGGACATACTTTTTGACGAGGATTCCGAATCTGAAGTCGGCGTTCGGCTATCGCTTACGGTCTGGAAGATATCGTCGAATTTCCTAAAATTTCGTCGAAAATTTTGCGGAAATTCAAGAAAAAATCGTCTAAAAATTGAAATAAACCCGACATTTATTATATACACATATTATACATCAAAAGAAGCGCCTTTTCGCGGCGAATCGAATGGCACCGCACGAAATCAGCACCAAAAACTACATAAAAGTCGGCTATTAAAACTAAAACAATTTTAAAAAATATTTTGTTTCAGGCCTTTGTAATCGAATAAAAGGACGCATTTTACACAGCAAAATTAAAATTTATTGTAATAATTAATGTGAATAAATAAGGTTTGCTGTGACATTACTAACCGTTAAGATTAATTACAGGTACTATATTAATTTCAAAATAATTTATACTTTTGAATATTTTGTTTTCTTTTTACTGCATAAAGTCGTGTTTTAAAACATGTCGTACAAAACTGTTTATTTTTAATATATACCAGAAAGTAAAACTTCCGCATTAAAAATTACCCCCACAGATAGCCAATTTTGTGCAATATTTGTGAGGAAATCACCGTCATCAGACATTATTTCCTGCCTCTCGCAGAACAACAGCCCGTTCCTACCAACGTATGTAACAACATGGTAGTAAAACACATGCCCCCAGGTGAAGCTTAATAATCGCGTGACGCAGCACTATTCTCTTCAGCATACAATCTGTGCCTAACACGCCAGTCATCAGTGTTGCCAACCACCTCCTGCATACTGTAATAGATTGATAAACATCGCCATCTCGCTCTGGCAAACGACAGCGTTGAAGTACCACGCCACGCAGCGCGACAGAATTACTTCGAGGGTCGATCTTCGAGTGGAGAGCCAAAAGTGGAACACATTGAACGTTTCTGGCTGGGGTAAACATAATTATAATTAAGAACAGTTGCGGTATCGTAGTGATTGTTGGTTGGGAATAGATGGAGAAAATAAACTAGCAGGATGAAGACCTACCTCCTTAGTCGATAACCCTCAACAGCAACGTATGAAGCTGCAATACACAGTAATAGAAATTAATAAAAATTTAACAAACTTAGTTATTCCAGAAGGTTCACAAGAAAACAAATCGTTAACTAGGCCAAGTTGTTACCTAAACGATAAGAAAAAAAAAAAGTGAAGATGCATCATCCAAATAGTATATTAATTATTAGCCCAGATTTTTAAAAATGTCGATCTGCATTACGAATTTTTAGTGAGAGAAAGAGCTATAAGAAAATGCTTACATATGCAAAACATGCAACTTTTGTAAAAATATACATAGAAATGCCTAAATATGCAATTTATGCAATCACTAATTAACGCTAATTATCGTTAATCTGTGTAATACGTGGCCTATACTTAAAGATATGAGAAAAATAAAATGTGTGCACTTTGCATTTAATCCGATCTCTACACATAACAAACCT